>CM039622.1:7699658-9159973 GCA_022457165.1 Juglans mandshurica
GCAGACAGCTTGAGTTTTTCTCACATAAATAAGAAGTGTTAAGATATATAATAAATAATAAAATCTACCTCTTCCCATTAGCTTAAATTTTTGGAATAAGTGGTAATTTCACATAGTATCAGAGCAGAGGTCCTGAGTTCAAATCCTAACTCTACACTTTTAATTAAATATTACACTTGTTGGACCTACTCATTGAGGGGAATTCTAGCTCACAAGTGAGGAGGGGTGTTAAGATATAAAATAAATAATAAAATCTACCTCTTTCCATTAACTTAAACTTTTGGGACAAGTGGTGATTTCACAAGAAGCAGAAATAACTCCATACTTATTATATGTTGTGGTCCATTCTCTCTTCTGCTATAAAGAAAAATAGATATATATATATATTGAGCATAGTATGCAGATTAGGGGTTTGATGGCATGACTTGTGATCTTGTGAAGACTTAATAAGTTTGAGAGGGAAAGGAGGGGGAGTGTGAGATAGGTTGTCATGTTTTATGGAGGGTGACTAAACAACCACCTTCAGCTCACATGCCATCTTTATGTAATGTAACATTATAAAATTGCCTTTTATCTCCTCATGACTTGGCATACCAGTACCTGTTTTCAACATCTCACTCATTTTCTCTTTGATGCCAAGAATAAATAATTACCCCAAAAACAGAAGTGATATATGAAAAAAGTACATCTCTAATGGAAACTGAGAGTATGAGAAGAAATATAAGAACCAGGTTACAGAACTGAAGTTTCAAGTTGAAACAAATTGATATGAGCATTTAGTATCCAGTAAAGGTGGCTTATTCCTTTGACAGATAAAAAAAAAAAAAAAAGTGTTAACAAAAACTTATCTATGAAATTCGAAGATGGCCTACTTGAAGGCAGTGAGCAGGAATGACTAGGTGAAATACTTGAAAGAATTAATGAAATAGTATCCGGAAACTTGTTGTGTCTGTGTATACACTTGGGGAATCTTTAGTGGAAACCGTGGCCAGGACTAAGAAATTCGGTTAGAGATCCAATTCACAAGGGCCTCGTGCTTGTGGGTGCTTCCCACCCACCACGGCGGGAACCCAACATGGCCATTGCTCTCTTCTTCAACAGGAGCAGGAAGATTGAGGTCAAGAAAGTCCCGAATTTCCGGGACCGGTTTCTGAATCACAATGGTAGGAATAGGATTGTGTCTAGTGTCAGAGCCCCCAACCAAGTGGGATCTTTTGTGACCTCCCAAGGCTTGGCCTGATGGAAAAACCTTGAGGCAAATTGGGCACTTATGCCCCTTACTACTCTTCTTGGACCCTTGGCTTGTCTCGGTCTTTTTATCACAACCAGCAACTATTTCTTGGTCAATGGAATTCTCATTCTTGCAGAATTTCAAGAGCTTACTATCTGCAGTAGGGTCGGGAGAGAGTTCGGTTTCGATGCTGTTCTCACTACTCTCAATCCTTGAAGCAAAGCAGCCTTTGATCTTTTTATGACTAGCTCTGTGTCCTCCAAGAGCTTGGTATGAGTGAAAGATTTTATTGCAAGTAGTACACTCAAATTTGCTCCTCTTATGGGGATTCTTGCAGATTTCAGACTCTAAAGAATTGGTAGTCAAATTTTTCAAGGACTCAGATCTCAATTCAGGATCATAGGAATCGTGGAACTTTCTCTTGCTTGAGTTACACTTAATGGAAGCCAATTGAGCTTGACTTAAAGCAGTCTCCTTCGAGCAATTCTTCCCCAATTCAACTTCAGAATCGTCAAAACCAAATTGATCATCGATCTGAGATGTCTTTATCATGTCATCATTGAAAAACCCATCATTTGAAGCTTCAGTTTTGTTTCTTCTAGACCGACTTCTTGAATTGCCAGAAGTACAGAACTCTGACCGTCTCCCTTTGAGATCCTCAGAATCCAAATTACCAGGCTCCAACTTCTTATAACTGAGTTTCTTCACTTTCTCATTCTCACTACCATTACAGACAGAAATCTTGCCCTCAATTTTGGAAATTGGGTTAGTTTGAAAAGATTCTGGAGTTTCTAAGAACACGGAATTATTATCAGAAGACTCAGCAGAAGAATTCAAACCACCCCAATGACCCACATCCCTAGAAAGCATCATCAAGCACATAGCAACCTCTTCTCGTTCTTGCTCAATCTCAGAAGCAGAAGAGGAAGCATTGGCTAAAGAAAAAGAAGAGGTTTCAGTGGCCGTGTACCTTGTTTTTCTTTCCGATCTCCTCCTCCGATTTGGAGCTGCGGTTTCATTGTCGGATTGACTGTCCATGGCCAGCTTCTGGTTAGCACTAGTCAATGAATCCTGATCCTCCAAGCTATTGGAATTCTTCTCTTTTTCTGAGTGACACTTCATGTGACCAAACAGAGCTTTCCAAGACTGAAACTTTTTTCCACATTCTTTGCAGAACTTGTCAAAGAGTGAAGCCTCTTCCCCTGAATCTGCAAGCCTCCTAGTTTTCTTGGGATTCTCTCTGAGGCCATAACCAGCATGAGTCCCAGGTTCCAAACCCATCTCAGTATTTGTTTGGTTTCTGCCAGTGTTGAAAGAGGAGAGCTTTATTTTGCTGAGTTTTCCTTCTGTTTCAGCTGAATTATTGCTCAAATGAGACCTCATATGGCCTCCCAAGGATCTACCACAAGGAAACCTCTTGCTGCAGAACTTGCACACATGTACTAATGCTCGACCTTCTTCCATTGAATTAGAATTACAGTACAACAAAGGAAAACACAGATCAGATGAGCAAATGGAACTTCAAATCTGATCACAGAATTCGTAACAATGCAAGGATTTTTCAGTTTCTTCAACTAAAAAGCCAAATGGTAATGAAACAGAGGACCGCAAGGAAAAGAGAACGGAACCCAAATCAGAAAATTAAGCTGGAAGCTCAAATCTGGTTAGGAAATTGTGTAGATCATGGTTTCTTGCTCCCCGAACTAATCAGAGAAGAACCCATCTCAGATTTAACAGAACTGTAAATCAGAAACCAAGATCTGACGCACGCACGAGGAAAGGAGGAGAGGAGAGGAGAGGGCAAGTGAATGTGTAGTAGCTTTATTCTCTCACTAGTAGCTCTCTCATGGGTAGTTGAAATTTGAAGAAAAAATCAAACTTGAAGAAGGTGGGGGGTCTGTTACCTTTGTTGCTAATGATGGCGATGAACAAGCCAAGGAAGAAAAATTAAAAAGACTAAAAATGAGTGAGCGAGCGCTCGTTTCTCTTTTCTCCCACTACTTTCTCTCTCTGGGATTGACTATATTTGGAGGAGAAATCCATGCATGGAAGCAAAGATAAGAGAGAGAAAGAGAGAGAGAGGGGTAAAGGAGTGGAAAGAAAGCAGCACGTGTACTCAACCGAGGATCCTACGCCACCACAAATCTAACGGCTTCAGATTTGTCCAGGTGAGCATCCCTCTGGGTGAGGAACCCACTGAACTAACTGCCTTCCAACTATTCTTTCCTTTGTCTTGCTATCAAGGAATACCCCCTCTCTCTCTCTCTCTCTCTCTAAAATACACAGCTCCCTCAAGTGAAAGGTTCCACTCTCCGGCCGTTATTCTTTTGGACTTTCTCCTTTTTTTTTTTTTTTTTTTTTTTAAAAAAAAATGTTATTTTTATTTTTCCAAAGACATAAATCATGATTTTCCCCAAGTTGGGTCCACCAAGTTATCCTCAAACTAGTTTTCCAAAGTGAAGCTAGCATGCTCTGTCACTGTACCATATATACTCTATATTTAAATTATCTTGGCTATTCTATGGGCGTTTTGAGTAGTTTGGTGTGCTTATTGGTTGGTGATGAAATTGAGATAATAATTTCTCAAAAGCGTTGCCTTTTTTTCAATACCCAGATTGCAATAATTAAAAAGAGTAGAGGTTGGACAGTTTCATTAATTAATAATCTTATTACATTATAAAAATTTTAATTTTCATCCGTCCCTATTCAATATCCCACACCCCACATCATATAAAAAACACCCTCACACTCTATGAAAAACATCCATACATCTTATGAAAAGCTATAAATATAAAATGTGAGAATGAATACGGGCTGATGCATAGCATTTCTTATTACATTAATGTCACGTTAGTGCAATAAAAAAGATAAATAGTACAAAAAGTGGCAAATCGAGTTAAATTAATGTTTTCTTTTTTGTTTGATTAAGAATCGAGAAAATGAGTGATTATTAAGACACGAGTCTTGTATAGAAAATGCATTGTTGTATAGTTCTGAAGCGGAGTAAGCAATATTGGAGAGTTTTGTTGTCTAATTATCAACTATGAAAGTATAAGAAGTCTTAATTAATTTTAGAGAAAGCAGATAACATAGCGAGACAATGCAGAGCAGAAGGATCAAAGCTTCAAAGATGGTTGTACAGTTATACCAACGCATGGATGGAGTTCACACACCGACTCATGAAATGATAGGAACAAGTAGATTTATACAGAAATAGAGAATGCCTTTATTTTTGTTATATATGTTTACTTTTATATTAATTTAATCATACATACAACCGATACTTTGTTATGTTTACTTGGTAAAGAATCATGAATAACATCTTTCCTGCAAGAGCCAAAGTGATGGTGCTGTTTCTCTAAGCATAGATCTAATACATTAGGTAGCCTTAGATGTGTGTATATATATATATATAGAGAAATACTCTACCACAAAGTGATTACACAAAAGTAATCCTACAAACTGACGTGTCTTGATGTGATCAATCATATTGTAAAATTATTTTTATTGTATTGCAAATCTAACGGCTCACATGGAACCACGTAAGTTTGTGGGATTACTTTTGTGTAATCCCTTTGTGGGTGTAGTACTCCTCATATATATATATTAGATAGAACAAAAGACATGGAAATTAACCATCTTCACTATGCGGTGATTCTTTTGACAATGGTAATTGGGCAGCTTAAGGGTCTGTTTGGATATAAAAACGGTTTTATCTCATTTCATTTCATCATTACAACTTTCCTAAATTTTCACACAAAATATAATAAACAATTCAACTTTTTCAAATCCTAAAACAAGAACAATATTAAAATATAATATTCTAACAATATTTTATTCAACTTTTAATTTTCATCTAAAATTATTTTATCTCATCTTACTATCTAAAAGGGACCTTTTTTTTTAATTATTTCTTTATTGCATGTCTATAGCACCTAGTTCCTTTTCTTTTTAAGGCGAAAATGGTATATAAATTTTAGACAGATTTTTTTTTTATGTTTTTCTTTTTTATATAATTAAATATTAAGAAACTAGAATTTATGGCATTTCCTAATTGTTTCAGCATAGAAATCATTTAATTTGAAACTCATGATCTATATAATGTGAATTTACATGTACTCCTACTCATGACAAGCCATTTTTGCAAGATCAAACCCTCTATATAAAGAGCTCAAAATTATTCATTGGATATCTAACTCATTATGGCTTTCATGGAGAAGTGAAAATACCTTATTTACAAGTTTTCTAAATTATAATTGAAACAGATGTTACAAAGTACAAAGTAGACATAGAGACAAAGGAAAGAATTTATGTTAATCTCTAAGGGAATCTTCTCTTTATAGGATGGGTAATCCCTCATAAATACACCTGAATATTTAATTAATTAGTACAAGCTGCCTAAGCTTTTGGGTGAAATATTTAATTAGTATAAGCTTCTTAGGCTTGTGAGTGCTTAATTTAATTTCATATCTATATTTTTAGTTTGTGACAGACAAAAGAAGTGCTGGATGTAGTCTTTGTTATCATTCTGGAGTTCTGCTAATTAGTATATGTTTGTGTATAAATGCATCATTTATTGTAAAATTCATAACAATTAAAAAAAGAGAAATGATAGTTACAATCGTGAGTGTGCAAGCGCCACACAATCACTTTGAAAAAAGTGAATAAATATGGAACTCACATGAAAAGAAAATTAATTTTTTAATAGTAGACCTCACTCTTTTTCAAACCGACTGCACGATGCTTGTACACTCTACGATTATATGTAGCATTACTATTAAAAAAACACAAATACTTTTTTATGCTAACTGATGTTTCAGATTTACATATATTTTTTCAGTTTTTGAAGACCAAGGAGGTGCAAGATGTAGCTCTAAGTTAAAATTATAGAGTTATGTTACAAAAATATTTATCGTGAGATTCATTATACTTATGAAAAAAAAATTAAAATACATATTTTTTTACGCCAGCCGATGCATGTGTCAGAGCACTAGCATTGATTTCTTTATATGCATATGCAAAATTATATTTTTTGGAGATTGATTTTACATATCAAGAAAAACTTTCATATTGGATTATGTAAATAATAATAAAATATTCTTATTTATCTTTTTCCTAATATTTTTTTTATATTTTACAATTAGCACCACTGCAAATTCTATCATTTAGTACCTACTAGAATTTTTTTCCTAAAATTCTATCCGTTGGTGGAGAGAGAGAGAGAGGGGAGAGAGAGAGAAATAAAACTCATAAAATAAGATTTGAAGAGTGAACGGTGCATTTTTAAATTTGTAGAAACAATTTTTTATATGCATAATCCAATACAACCCAATTTAAGATCATATTATGCAAATATGTATATTTATATACAGATCCATAATCTAATGTTAGTGCTATCATACCTTCCTTCATATTAGCAATCCATTTAACACGTGATCAATAAACAGACTAGCAAGTAAATTTTTTACACAACGGCAAAGTTGTCAATTGGCAAAGACATGGCCATGGGGGGGAGGATGGCCGATCGAGAGAGATGGTGAGAAACAGTGCCGGCCGCTTTGATTTTGAAGCCGACTCTCATCGCACTAACCGCAACGTGAATGTCTTATTAGCAGCAGCTACAAAAAATATATATACGATATCATGTATGGCCAAATCCAATTGACTTTGTGATTAGTTGCTGCATATATGCTGCGCTTTGTGCCCTATTCTGCCGGCAGTTGAGTACAATGTTTAGCTGTAACTTGTCTATGTGTGATTGGATTTTCAGCATTTCTTCCTTTTTCTTTTTGAATTTTAATGTTTGTGGATGAGGGAGAGAAAGAAAAAAAAAAAAAAAATCTGATTTTTCAACTGCAAACAGGTGCATGCACCAAAAAGGGCTAGCTAGCTAGCTTGTGGTGTGCACGATAACGTGTGAGCCAATTATGCTGAATCGCTGATCTCTTTTTTGGTTGATATTTGATGAACAACTTCAAACACATTATATATACATGATGATCAGTCTTAATTTTCTTTTATAACTAGCTTGGTTGGAGTAGTTACCTTTTAGAAATTAAATTATGTCTTTCTAAAACAACAAATTAAATTCATGTTGAACACTGCAATTACCATGTCAAAAAAATAATAATAATAAATTATATGTATTGAGCATATCTAGAAGAAGAGCACATTTATTTTGATTATGTTGGGGACGTTATCGGGTCATAGATTTCACGTAAGTAAACTCTATCATCATTCATAACTTGTAAAAGATGTGATAGAACAAGACATACAAAAGAAGAATAATAATGACTAGCAAATGGAGGAGTACTACTCACTACAATAGATCATGTCTTTTGGGACGAAAATTTTTATCCTAAAAAATTGGACTTTTATCTTGGGACTAAAACAAAGCATCTCAAAGTCGTTTCAATATCACTGTCCCAAAAGATATTTTGGGAGGAAAATTTGCTAGACCGTTCGAACGGCCATTTTTTTCTGGGACGGCTGAATTTCGTCCTGGAAAGGAGTTCGAATGCCAACGAAAAACGTTCGAACGTAGATTGTAATTGTATGTTCGAATGTATCCTACATGAGTGGTCAATCGATACTAGTCCGTTCGACCAAATAGACATGAGGGAACATTCGAACAAATAAATTCATGATCGAACAAAAATTATATCTTTACAGATTGAGTAAGATGTTCGAACGTATAATGAAATGATCGAACGATTTTTCAGTTAACAACCGTTCGAACGGTATCATGTAATGTTTGAACAGTTGTTTTCGATGTATCCTATTCAAACGTTTCATGGACGTTCGAACGATTAATGTTTTATTTTAACTAAGAATTTAAAACAAAATAGGCATAATTAAATAATATGTTAAAAAAATACATTACAAATTGTTCAATATAAATAAAACTAGTCATAAGTCCGAACTAAATAAATAAAATATTAATAGTACTAATAATATCATCCATACAAAACTTTATAATTAAATCCCAAAATCTATGCAAAACACGAAAATCAGTTGCTTGGAGGCCTGAACTGTTGCATAAGCATCTGCAGTTGGAGTTGCATCTCTCTTCTGAACTCTTCTTGATGTTCTTCTTGTTGTTTTACGTGCATCTTCATGTCTGCTCGTTTTGCTAATTGAGCCTCTAACTCATGTTGTCGTACAGTCAATTTTTTTATCCTGAAATTCGCATTCTCTAACATTATAGATGTACTTGACGTTGAGGATGAGCTAAAAGGCTTTACACAGCGACCCAAACCCCTCAAATATCCTGAACGTTGACTCAGAACTTGTGTAAAAATTTTAACATCGTTTGTTGAGGAATTTTGATCTGACGCAGTTTCAGCACGTAGGGCAACCATTGTATCCTACACACAATATAAAGAATTAATATCGTCATAAATATTTAAATATATTTAATTGAAATAGATTATAATACTTACATAATTTTCACGAGCATCGATATGAGTCCACTCTCTATTATGATCAGTATGTGATACATCATATAATTTTGTCAGATCATAATTGGTGTCTGACTCTTGCTACAAGAGACATTGTTAAGATATAAAGTCAATTTTAAAATTAGTACCTCTAAGAAACAAAGTATATAGAATAAAAAAATAAAAAGTATATTACCAATTTCATAGAAAGGTGATGGAAAGATCTTAAGCCTGCGTGATGATGAATTTTCAACTTCAGTCTATTTATTTTGTTTATAGAATTTCGCTCCTGCATAGAAGTTGTAAATATTAGTAACCGAAAATTATAAATAGGACACATAAAGTATTCATTTAATTTACCTTATATGATTAATGTTCAAACATGTCGCAAAGTTTTTCCCAATCGGAAGGTCGGACATCCTGAAAAGGATGCTGGTGTGCTTCTTCCTTGTTCTTGTACTTATTGTAATGCTCATGATACCTAACCTTATACTTGCGGAATGTATTACACATAAGCTCATCAACAGTTTTACGCTCATCTTTCCGACCAAAATTTAGTTCGAAGTTGTCATTAACAAAATATATACACATATATTATCACTTAGAAAATATAATAATATTAATATAAATTCATTATTTAAATATTACATACCGAACAACGCTTCTTTATAAGCTTTTTCACGTCTTGCGAGGCTTTATGCCATGAACTCATAGCCAAATGTGCATAAAGCACCCACATGCGATGCAAGCCAAGATGCTTGTTGTCCCTCATCTCTGACATGTTCGTCAGCAATGTTAACCTTAATCTTACCCAGTTTTCAATATTTTTCCAACGTTACGCCTCTAGTAGTGCCTCGACCTTAACGAGATTATACTGTTAATTCTATAAAATATTTAGTTATTTATTTTAAATTAACTCGATCGAACGCTTAAGAGTAAAATAATTTTACATTATTTTAGTCATTATATAATTTTGTCACTGTTTTATATTTAATATTTTATAACTAATTTTCTTAATTTTATTATTTAAAGTTTAGGTTGAAAATGTCTTCTATGGGAAGGAAGAGTAGCAGATCAAGACTGGAAACTTCCGCTAGTACTAGTGGCGATACATTTACATGTTGAACAGTGTTATTGGAGCGTTGGGTGAAGATCTCTAACTTTCAAGACTTTCTCCAGGAGGGGCATTCATTGGCATCCGTCTTCGTGGAGTGTGGTTGGACACCAATTCTAGACCATTGCGATGAGGCCTTCCACCTCATCTCATACATCAACATCATCACTAAGTTTTATAGAGTGCTCAGTGGCTCCAGTCGAGATGTTGATAATGCATATACGATCACTATACGAGAAGCATCATTTATATTTTCAACAGACAACTTGCTCATTTCATCGGCATCCAACGTTTGCGGACTGCATATCCAAACGTGGTTCCCAAGGAATTTACAGTTGATGGGGAGACGACTTAGGATGATGGCTCTGATAGAGATGAGATTGATGGCCTCACGAATCATGAAGTCAGACAGTTGGTTGTTAGTTCAGATGCTCCACCCTATGATGGGATGATGAGCATCAAACAGGCTGATTTATCTTCTTTCTTCAAGACTATGAACTTGATCATTGCCAACAATATTGACTCGAGGCAGCACAAGACAGAGGTTGGCATTGATCGGGCAACGTTTATGATACAGATTGCTCGTATGGTGTCTATCGACATAGTGGGCTATATATTCAATAGAAATCACGTGATGAGGATCCCAAAAGGTAAAATATCTGTCATAATGGGGTCTACCAGATATTGCCGAGCATGTCCGAGAGTCGATTGGACCGATCAACTCCTCCACTCTGTCACGGAGCACGAGGCACTCGAGACTTCAACATCGTGCTCCTAGGGATGAGCCGGTCAATACTCAGGCTGAAGATGCACACCCGACAAATCATGGAGTATCGGCCGCTGAGACATCCACATAGCCCGAGGCCTCACGCACTGTTACTCCTGACCAGATTGCTGATATAGTGCGTACAAAGATCCGCACACAGACTTCAGAGATGGTTGTTGCAATGTGTACGGAGATCTGAACTGCCTTCTCTGACTTACGTATAGAGATTACTGCTACCATTTCTGATTTACGTACGAAGATTGATCTCATGTCTGAGACACAGCTCACAATCTGTACTCGACTAACACAACTAGAGACATGCCTAGCTTCAGTCGAGGATGTGTGTAGAGAGTTAGGATCTTAGTATTTTGTATTTTTAATTTATATTTTCTTTTGTTTTTGGTATGGACAATATTTGATGTTTGGTAAATTTAATTAATTATAAATTAATTTTTTTTATAAATTAATTTTTTATTTCTATTATATATTATTTAATTAAAATTAATGTTAGCGTTCGAACAACATATATACCATTTGAACGAAAAAAAAAAAAAAACCGTTTGAATGCTATTATCCACGTTCAAACATTGATGATCTACATATTCAAACGGAAAATTTTTTCCCACGCTTAACCTACCAATTTCTTTACCATGTTCGAACTGTTATTTTATTAGAGACGAAATTTATCATCCCTACATATATCGTTCGAACGTGTTTGAACGGTCAACATGTTTCAGTCTTTTTGGAACGAACTCTGAATTTCACCCCTACATCTCATTTTTTGAAATGATTTTCATTTCATTCCAAATAAAAATCGTCCCAAAAACCAAATTTTGTTGCAGTGATTTAAAAGGTCTAGACGGCCTTTTTAGGGTTCTTCTCTACCTCTTCCACGGGATCCTGACCTCTACTTTTTCTCATCTTTCCCTTCTATTGGTAACAGATGTAAAGACATATGAGCGCTAGTAATCTATAAACAATTTATAGTGGAACTTTTTCCCATGATTTTATGAACATAGATCTTAGTGTCAAACTTCAAACTTCAGTGTTTCATTTTTTTTTTCTGCCATTTGCCTTTATTTTATTACGTTTATAACTGTGCATCTCCTCCATTGGCATCGTTTCTAAGCTCATCTAACCAACTGTTGACTCCCGAATTCAGAATCCAAGATCAAAAGTTAATATTAGATTAGGTTTCAATAATTTTCATTAGGCATAATGAGTACTACTGCTAGCTGAAGGAGACTTCACTTGAGAGTGAAGAGAAGAGTTGGCCCTCCAAAAGTGATGCTGAAGTAGACAAGTACACTCCTTCCAAGGAAAGATTACCCACTCCTTTGTCTTCTGCCATTCCTACTTCTAGCAGTTTATCGAGAGTCTGTAAGATAAAAGATGCCCCACGTTGGTTTTATGGGACATCTTTTATCATATAAAATTATGATTTATTTTAAAAGTTTAATATCGTAGAAATATATAAATTTTTATTATTTATTTTATATCTTAACACTCTCTTTCACGTGTCGACCAGACTCTCTTTTAATGAGTGGTCCAACATGTAGAATATTTTATTAAATGAGATAGAGTATAGAGTCAGAATTCGAACTCAAAACCCTCTACTCTGATACAAGGTATAATCATCACTTATTCAAAAAATTTAAACTGATTGGAAGAGGTAAATTTTTATTAATTATTTTCTTAACACTTCCCTCAAGCTCTTACTCCAATGCCTCCCTATATATGATTATATCCATGCCAAATTCATAACACTATTTTGTTTAAACCAATTAATATATATCTTTTGTGCCACACAGATACCATGTTAGCAAAAATCTCATGTTTATTTTTTATTTATTAGAAAAAAGAGATCCCATTACCCTAAACATGCATAATAAAAGTAGCTGAATAATTAATCTTATTAGTAGTATTCTTCAATTTAATTTTGACTAAGATCCAACCAAACAAAATCAATCATGCATATATGTTTTCAAGATCTAAATTATTTCCTTCATAATATTTTAGTTGAAAGCCAATGTTGATTTTGTTTTCTTCTTTGTTCTTCTCCCTTCAATTGCCCTTTCTCCTATTATACGTATATATCCCCTCCAACTAAGAAAGAAACATTTTTATCTCTTGTAAATATGTAAACTATTTCTCTTACCACTTCACCATAGAAATTAAATGGGAGAAATATACAAAACCTCCTCCAACTATCATCAAATTTACAATCACCTCTCAAACTATTATATTAATTTTCGACAATCATCCCGCAAACTATTCAAAAATTATAGTGTATTCCCTTTTCCCTTAAATGAAAATATTACCTTTAGAATTTCTAAAAAAAGGGTGATGCTACACCCATTGAGAAGTCTCACCGAAAAACCTTTTTTTTTTTTTTTGCTTTTTTTTTTAAATATTACAAAGTCATTAAAAAATACTTCTTTAACCATTAAATAAAAGTAAATACTAATCGGTGAGAATCATCGGTAGCACTCATTAAATAAAAACATATTCTCCTAAAGAGTCGCGGCAGTCCGCTCTACTTGATCGACAGTTACTTTTTGTAACTTTTTTTTTTCATTTTTATATTCATATTTTTTAAATATTTTTAAATATTTTTAAAAAATAAAAAAATATATCAATACACTTAAAATCACTTCTTTAATCATTAAGTAAACAAATAAAATAATTTTTTTTCCCGAACGGTCAAGTAGAGTGGACAAACTAGCTTTTTCCTTCTCCTAAAAAAATCTATTAAATTCAAAAATTGATTTTTTTGTTATTAAAAAAAACTTTATATATATATATATATTATCTCCCATCTAATCTCCAACAGTATTTGTAGCACTCATTTCATGAAAAGGTCATCATCTATGTATAGATCATGAAAATCAAACAAGTGAGAAGTAATATGAAAAGATGTACTGGCCTAGAAATCTCGGCCAACTTACTTTCTTTGCTTGGGATCAAGAGCAAGCTGGGCAACTGCCCAACCTATGTCAGCTATATATATATAATATATCATATATGAGGGTTTTATATATAAATTTCTTGATTGCATGCACAGCAGCAGTTAGCTGAGCCGACACCACCCATCAGAGACCAATAAAGATATAAAAAATGATTAGAAAAGTTGCATGGATTACAAGCATATCAAGCTTTAATCAATTCACAAGCCAGCTAGCCAGTAAAAATCTTGGCTGTTGGGACAATTTTACTCAATTGCTTAGTGTTGCAGAAAGAACAAAAAAAAAAAAAAAAATTGAGTGGTACTATTACTGGAGTTGCAGAAGTAAACTCCCAACACCTTTCTCATGAAATCTTCTATGCCATTAATACATATACATATATTTCTGGGCTTTCCCTAATGCAATATAATAATATATGGGTACTATGCAATATAATAATATATGGGTACTGGATAATGCATTTTGGATTGTTTTAGTATTAAATATCTGAAGCAGCTACAAATCCACTACCCCCTCTCTCTCTCTATATGTATATATATATATACACATATATATACATACACAGGACCTAATCATAAAGTTGCATGTGTTGCTTCATATAAGCAATAATGGTGCATGTGGTAGTGAGCAAGTACTACTCACCAGCAATGCTTTGGAAATACTCAAAAGAGTCAATGAATTTAAAAAATATGAAGGATAGAGCAAAATAAATAAGAACTTTAATGTGGGACCCTTTTCCTACCCCTTTGGCTTTTGGACTAAAGAGTTGGTTTTGGGATTTGGCATTTTAGTAAACCTTCATCACTATCACTGATAGACACTCTATATGTTTGTTGGTTGCATTTTGGTAATTCTCTAAGCAAAAGTACTCTTTGCAGTGTGTGCACATATATATATATATATATATATATATATATATATATATAAAATGATATTTACAGTTTTAAAATGTGTAAGTCCCGCACACTACATTTAAAAAAATGGATAAATATGAAACCTTCAAAAGATTAAAGTGGACCACACCCTTTTTTAAAGGAAATACACGGAGCTTGCACACCTTAAGATTGTACCTAGCATTGCTCTATATATATATATATATATATATAGTTGCGTATATACCTAATCCAAGTCCATGTGGGTTTAATTAAGAATCTAAAGATTAGTTATCGTTTAATTAAGAATCTAAAGATTAGTTATCTAACTGTTCTAGCTAATACACTGGCATTGACTCAAAATAAATGGAACTATAGCTTTCTTTTCTTTTCTTTCATTTTTTCTATGTTTATTATTTCATATTAATTAGGTTTTGTGAAAACTCAGAAGGAATTACTTTTTGAAATCAAATGCAATAAAGTGTTTCAACAAATGAAAGTTCATTTCCTAGTTCATAAAATTCATGTCCTGATCGAAAATTGAAATCGCGAGACTCCCAAAAACAAAAGAAGCTAAGTGAGATCTGCAAGAACTTTTCCATGCATCAGTAGAACACTTTCATCTGCTCGATCTTATAGAATCTGATGACTGTAAAATCATCATGAATAAGTTGGTGTCTTCAACTTTTATTAATTTGTCAAGACAAATAATCTAATACCACTTTTTTTTTCTTCTTTATGACATAGGACTCACGATAAAACTATGCATTGTGACCTAAATATCTCCTCGAATATGCAACATATATAATCTTTGTAGTGTCAGTAGATGGCCGCATGCAGCTTGTATCATAAAAAGATCGAAGTGTTCATTTTTCTCTAAATGGAATACTACTGATAAGAGATTTTCTTGATCTAAATTAGCTTCAAACCTCAACTGATGATCATTGTTCCTTTTCAACTCCTATGTTTTTTTTTTTTTTTTTTCTTTTGAACAAAGCCAAACTCAGTAATTCAGTAAGCCAAATTCAGAATCTCAACACCAGAAAATTAACATGTACTCTATAAAACAGTCGGCCTCTACTATAAAGATCCAAATGGATCAGATTACTTGATCAATGAATTACAGGTGGAAAGTAAAGACAGAAGAAAAAGTGGTTGCTTTGTTTATTAGGTAAACATAACCATGATCAATCACAGGACTAGACCCACTTTGATGATGATGATGATGAACATCATCCATATATATAGTTGAAATTAGCTTATTTCTCTAATTTTGATTAAAAAGAAGACTAGGCTTTGTTAATGGACACAGTGGCAGAAGCAGTAGTATTACATGAGGCACTACTGCACTTAGACCAATTGGGTGTACAGATTCTGCAGAATGGTACAACTTATTACAATTCTTTAATGGCAGAAAAAGCATAACTTTTTCCACCCAGTCAGCACGAGTAGTATGAACAAACAAACTGTTTGGTTCTCAAAAGGGTTCAGACAAAAGTGATAATTAGACGGTGGAAATTTCATGCTTTCTTTAATTACTTTCACATGAGTACGTACATATTCCATGGATGAAGTGCTGTTGCGTGCAGGCTATTATATATAAGAGATTTGGGTTGCCATCAATCTTTACACCTGCCTAAATTTAGTACTCTTTTTTTTTAACCACTACTTTATGGTAATGTTTTGCTTTGTCACTGGTTTAATTGTGACGTTTTGTGTACAATTGTTGGACCAATATTAATGGATACTGCAAAGAAAATTGGAGAGCTTCATTAATGTGGCTAGGTACAGATTCATTATACATAATGGAAACCCTACATCTTTCATTACTGAAAAATGGGAAACCATGCCTCATTCATTTAGGCAACTTTTGTTTTTTTGTTTTTTTTTTTTGTTTTTTCTCTGGGAACCCTCTACTCACTCCAAAACATCCAGACTAAAGTGCATGAATAACTAAAAAAAGAGAAATACACCGAGAAGAAATTGGGAACAATGGAACAAATTCGATCTCACAGTTCTTACCCAATAGACTACTCTATATTGGCCAAGAGAGAGGCCACCTTCAAAAGTGGTTTAAATTGGCATTCTAGTTTGAAGATCGTCCATCGAGAGTTTCTACAGTAGCCACCATGGTATGTGGAGGCCGCGGTAGAGTAGTACCGACTCTGAGTTTATTATAGTAGTTGCATAAGATCTCCATTTCCACAACCTTGAGCTAGAGAGCACAAGCTGGAGATGATTCTTAGCAAAGGAGAGAATCAAACGGCCAATAATTTAGGGTGGAGCATTAAATGAGTTGGAGTTGGTATCCAGGAAACTCGACTCCGACTTTGACTCCGACTTATCCAGAATCCGATAATTTATGATTTATTATTGATAGCATATATTCTTTTATATTTTATATGGTCAATGATAATAAATTAGATGAAAATTACATCTTCACAGTGAATGTTATGTACATGAGCAGCACGAGCAGTGAATTTTCTTTAGATTTAACGCTGTTGGTAGACAGAAAGGGGAGATTGAAAAGTTTTGAAAGTTCGATGGTCCACTTTGATGCTATTATTAGTTTCGGAGGCACATTGTGAATTGAGTGAAAGTTCGATAGGGAAAAATGTAATTAACTCCAATTTTTATGAAGATTCTAACATAAAAATTCCCTTAGAGGCCTAAACTTAATGGTTTGTCCTTTGAGGCTATTGATCAGTCGAACTCTATTTGTTTGAAGAGACATTTTAAGATGGGTGAGGTTTTTCATGTGAGTCATGGGATGGCTAAGGATAAAGCTCTGGATCCGAATGAGCTTACTATATATGGATTTCTTCTATGATTGTTGGGAGGTTGTTGGTGAGGATATCATGAAGGTTTTTCACCAACTTCATTCTTTTGGAAAGTCTGGAAAAAAGCCTTCATGACTTTTATTTTCCTTATCACTAAGAAAGTTAGGACTGTGGAGGTAAAATATTTTTGTCCTATTAGTCTCATTAATGGGGTGTACAAGATACTTTCTAAAGTTCTTGCTAATCGCATGAATGCCGTTATGAGTAGTATTATATCAAAACCAAATAATGCTTTTGTTAATGGAAGACAAATCTTGAATTCGGCTCTTATTGCTAATGAATGTCTAGATAGTAGAATCAAGGTGGGATCATCTGGAATCCTATGCAAATTAGAAATGGAGAAGGCATGTGATCATGTTAAACTGGGACTTTTTGTGTTACTTACTTTGGAGGTGTGGTTTTGGGAAAGTTTATAGATTAAGCATTGTATTTCTACCATCTGTTTTTTGGTATTGGTGAAAGGAGCTCCAGTGGGGTTTCTTAATAGTTCTAGAACATTGAGACAAGAGGACCTTCTTTTCTCTTTCCTTTTTGTCATTGTTAAGGACGCCTTCAGCTGTATGTTGGGTGTAGCTGTTAATGGAGGTTTTCTTTCTAGCTTTTCAATAGGAAGTATTTCTACTTCTCACCATATCTTTCCAAATGATTCCTTACTTTTTTTTTAGCTGAATCATGGTCATTTTCAATATTTGAAGGCTCTATTGCTATGTTTTGAATCGAAACTCGGGACTAAATGTGAATTTATCGAAGCCTGAAATGGTTCCTATGGGTTTAGTGAATAAATAAAATAGGACCTTACTCGGTTGAGGTAAAATAGGACTGTAAAGGATTACAAGGATAGATTTGAAACACTATCTAATAGGTTGAGGGGATTATCTACCCTTATAAGTTAAGTTGCTTTCTCAGTGGGTTGCGTGATGACATTAGGCTTTCTGTTAGGATGTTAATCTACCCAACTTAAGAACTGCCTATAGTCTAGCAAAAATATAAGAGGAAAATCTGAACCTATCCAAGAAAAGCAAAATATATGTTATTTCTTACTCTCATGACCTAGGAATCCTTAATAAGGCCGACTTAGCCAAGGGAAAGGCAACAAAGAGTGTACCTAAACCTAACCTGCAGATTCAAAAAATTAACCAACACTAAATGAAGGAAATGAGGGATAAGGGGTTGCGTTATTATTGTGATGCTATATGAGATCCTAAGGACCAATGTCATAACCCGAAACTCTACCTTTTAGAGGAGGTTTTGATGGAAATGAAAGGAGAGACTAGCCCAGAAGAAGTCCCAGCCGAGAGGAAAAGGAGATAGGAGCAGTAGATGTGAATGTCAACTAAGGAAACCCTAAAATATCCTTTCATGCTCTGACAGATTCTCATAACCCAAGAACCATGAGGATAATGGGAAAAATTGGGGTTTGATAGGTGACCACCCTGGTTGATACAGGGTAAACCCACAACTTTCTAGACATAGTAGTGTTGGATAAAGTCAAATTGCCCCTAAATTGTGCTGAGAAGGTTAGGGTGAATATAGCAAGTGGGGAATTGATTCCTGATGAGGGAGAATGCAATGGGGTTACGGTTAAAATCCAAGGAACCACATTTAGAGTTGAGGTACATGGGTGTTGGCGGGTTGTGATATGATACTGAGAATTCAATGGCTCTGATAGTTAGGGTTGGTCTTATGGAATTCTCAAAAACTGACGGTAAAGTTTTGCTACAATGTCAAGACAGTGGAAATACAGGAGTTGGCAGCTTTCAAATTGATTGAGGATGGCTCCATTAACAAGTTTAACAAGTTAAAGAAAAAAAAGTAATCCTGCAAGTTTTAGAGGGAGACTTGGAAGATAAACTAGTGGTGGAAAATGAAACCCCAGAAGCATTTCGGAACCTTCTGAAGTAGTTTGCAAATGTGTTTGGCGAGCATAAGGGTTTACCCTTAACTAGAACCCATGATCAGGGCCGGCCCTCTCATAAGGCAAGTTAGACGGTTGCCTTAGGCCCTATAGTGGAAGAAGGCCTTAGAAATACTAAAAAAAATAATTATTTAAAAAAAATTAAATTATCTAAACTAAACAAAGAGACGTTAACATTGAAAATTGAAAAAATCAATTCTCAACTCCACAGTAAAGAAAAAAGAAAGATGCTAACAATTATTAAAAATATATATATAATTTTTTGTTTAATTACATAGACTCTGCAGCTTCCCTTAGGAAAGCCAAAAGTCACAATAATGACTGTAAATTCAATGGTTCCAATCTATCTCTACAAAGTCCAGAAAAAATCCAACATCTCAAAAACTCTCCCTTTATACCTGAAATTAACAAATTTTATTTCATTGCTTGTGTACTCCAGTCTTCATTATCTAAGCTCTCTCTTGCATCCATCTTGCTCGTATTTGGCACTGGCAGCCTCTCCATTGTCTCCAATCGCACCGGCAGACATTGAGCAGCTCTGTTGTGCTTTGGTGACGAAGGTAAAATAAGTAAAACTGATTAATCTGATCTGCAATTTGTATATATAGTGAAGTTTTTGTTTTATATATACAATGAAGTTTTGTGGCAATAAAAGAGCCATGTGAATGACTTGTTTTCTAGAACATCCTTGGTTATTTTTTGTCTTCTTCTTCAATACTTCAATCGACCATAACTTTCACAATTCACATGGCCCATGGGCCACCTATTCCTGGAATATTTTTTAAACTTTTTTTCTTTCTCTTTCAATTTTAGTGTATAATTTATTTCTTGATTTTGGATATTAATATTAAGATATTTTATTTTATTGTGCAGATTAAAAATTTTATATAAAAGTGAAGATCATTTGTTATATAAAAGTGAATCTCATTTGCTACATCAGGTTCTATTGTTTTATATTAATATTTATTTTATTCTAAAATATTCATAAGCATAATAAGATTTTATATAGTGGATATTGTTTTTTTCTACTAGAAAATATGTCTAATAGAAAATATGCATCTGGATATGAGAAACTTAAAAAAAAAGAGAGAGAGAGAGAGAGAGAAGAATAGAAAAATTGTTTGAATCCCAAAAAAGATCTTTAAATAAATTTGTTAATACCAATAAACAAAATATAGTAGAAAATTTAGGTAAAACATTTGTAGATGATTAAGAAATACACCAAATAGGACCACAAGATAACAAAATAAATCAACAAATACAACAAAAGGGATATGGAGATAATGAAACAACACTACATACCCAACAAAAGGGATCTAAGGATAGTGCTCAAGCATGTAATACTACAATTATTGGTGGAGAATTTGGGAAAAGTATAGAAGAAAATAAAAATACTGAGGACATAAATGATTATATTCTTTCAAATATTTATGACCCTACTCAATGGAAATATGTTGACACAAAATTAAGAGATTTATTGGTAGAAAATGGTCCAATGAGATATAGCGATATAAACTTTCCTAAGGATGAGAACTCTAGACATTTATCCACTACATATTATATACGAAACTTATCAAATGAGGAGAAACATGATAGAAAATGGTTTGTGTATTCAAAAGACTTGAATAGAGTATTCTGCTTTTGTTGCAAGTTGTTTAATTTAAAGATTAGTATAAGTCAACTAGCTAATGAATGAACCAATGACTGGAAAAATCTTAGTGCTAAGCTTAAAAGCCATGAAACAACCAATGAGCATATTACTAACATTACTTCTTAGCTTGATTTAGAAATGAGATTGTTAAGAAATAAAACAATTGACAAAAAAGTCCAAGAACAAACTAACAAAGAAAAATATCATTGAAAAAAAGTGGTATTAAGAATTGTTGTTGTAGTAAAAATTATTGGTAAAAATAATTTACCATTTCGAGAACAAAATGAAAATATCTACCAAGAAAATAATTGAAATTTTTTAAGTCTTATTGAGATGATTTATGAGTTTGATCTAGTAATGCAAGAACACATTCGACGTATTCAAGATGGTAAAATTCATAATCATTATCTTGGGCATAATATACAAAATGAATTAATACACTTACTAGCAACTGAAATTAAAAACCATATTATTAAAAAAATCAAGGAAGCAAAATATTTTTCGATTATACTTGATTGTACCTCAGATGCAAGTCATCAAGAACAAATGTCTCTCATACTAAGATGTGTTAATATTTCAACAAGCCCAATAAAAATAGAAGAACATTTTCTAGAATTTATTAAAATAGATGATACAAGTGGAAAATGTATTTTCAGTAAATTATTAGATGCAATAAAAAGTCTTGAACTTGATAATAATAATGTTCGAGGACAAGGTTATAATAATGCATGGGTCTAATATGAAAGGAAAAGAGCAAGGGGTGCAAAGAAGATTGCTTGATATAAACTCCAAAGCATTTTACACGTGGTTGTCATAATCTTAATCTTGTTATATGTGACATGACTAATTCTTGTCCTAAAGCTATATCATTTTTTTAAATAGTCCAACGTATTTATTCTTTGTTTTCTTCATCAACAAAGCGATGAAAAATTTTACAAGATAATGTGCCGATTCTAACTCTTAAGCCACTCTCACAAACACGTTGAGAAAGTCGAATTGAAAGTATCAAAGCAATAAAATTCCAAACTCCACAAATAAGAGAAGTTTTATTGCAACTAGCAAAAATAACTGAAGATCCTAAAACAAAAAGTGAAGCTAATTGTTTAATAGCATATAAATTGAGAACTTTGAATTCATATTAGGCATGACCATATGGTATGATATATTATTTGGGGTCAATACTATAAGTAAAAGTTTGTAATCCAAAGATATGCATATAGATGTTGCCATTGATCAATTAAAAGGTCTTATTTCTTTTTTTTCAAGATTATAGAAAATAGATTTAAATTTGGTATGATTTCATCGAAAAAGATTGCAATTATTATGGAAATAGAACCTGTATTTAGAGCAAAACGAGTAATTCATAGAAAAAAATAGTTTGATGAAAATGTCAATGAAGAAACAACACAATCTGTTGAAGAATCTTTTAGAATTAATTATTTCTTATTTATAGTAGATCAAACAATTTCTTCAATTCAAAACAGGTTTGAACAATTTCAAATATATGAAAATATTTTTGATTTTCTATTTAATATTTAGAAATTGAAATCACTTGACGATAGTAGTTTGCAAAAAAAATTGTTTTAGTCTTGAAAGCTTTTTGAAATATGATATTGATGGTTTAGATTTATTTTTTGAACTAAAATTTTTAAAAGAAATTTTACCAGTAGTAGAAAGCACTCATATTGATATATTAAATTATATAAAAAGACTTGATTCTTTTCCAAAATGCATGTATCGCTTACATAATTTTATTGCAATACCTATTAATGTTGCTTCTACAGAAAGAAGTTTTTCAAAATTAAAATTGATAAAATCTTATATAAGATCAACAATGTCGCAAGAAAGATTAAATGGACTAGCCATATTATCAATTAAGAAGGAAATATTATAAGAACTTGAATATAAAAATTTAATTAGTAATTTTGCATCTCAAAAAGTAACAAGAATAATTTTTAATTAAAAATATATTTAGATATAACCTAGTTAATTTGATACAAGAAAAAGGTCATGTTTTAACTTATTGCCTTAGGCCTCAAAATTTGTTGAGCCGGCCCTGCCCATGATCATGTCATCAATTCGATCCCAAATGCCAAACTCATATCTATAAGACCCTATAAATATCCCTATTTTAAAAAGTATGAAATAGAAAAGATAGTTCAGGAGTTGTTAGTCTCAGAAGTTATACAACCTAGCAAAAGTCCTTACTCTTCCCTACTGTTGTTGGTTAGGAAGGCTGTTGGGACATGGAGGTTGTGTGGACTACAATAGGCTCAATGGTGTCAATATTAACGACAAGTTCTCTATACCGATAATGGAGGAGTTGATGGATAAACTATATGGGGCAATTACTTTTTTCCAAGCTGGATTTAAAGTCCAAATCAGATTCGGTTTAAGCCCACTGATGTACACAAAACTACATTTAGGACTCATAAGGGTTACTATGAATTCCTAGTTATGTCCTTTAGGCTAACTAATGTCTTATCCACCTGTCAAAACGTTATGAATGACGTGTTCCGATCCTATTTGAGAAAATTCGTCCTAGTATTTTTTATGATATCTCGATGTACAAAAAGACTAAATCAGAGCATGTAAAATATCTACAAGTAGCCCTGGAGACCCTGAGACACCACCAATTGTATACCAAACAGTTTAATGTCGCTTTGGGTGCAGTGAAATTGCTTATTTAGGCCATTTGATTCCTGCCCAAGGAGTTAGAGTTAACCCAAAAAAGTTGCAAGCTATGAAGGAATGACTACTACCTAATTCCCCTAAAGGCATTGAGGGGGTTCTTAAATTTGACTGGTTATTAACGTAAGTTTATCAAAGGTTATGGGGGAATTGTTGGCCCTTCTACTAGAATGCTCAAAAAAGACAACTTTTATTGGAGTAAAGAAGTCAAGGTTGCATTTTTTTTCGACTAAATGAGGCTGTCACTTGCCCTCTAGTATTGGCGCTGCTAGATTCTTCTAAACCATTCATTGTTGAGTGTGATGCTTTAAGCATTGCAATAGGGGCAGTAAATAAAACCCTAGAGAACAACCACTAGCAGAATGGTGGTATAATTTCACCCTTCACATGTTAAACTAAACTCACACCATTTGAGGTGTTTTACGAGTCACCCACCCCCCCCCCCCAACCAAGACTACTAGACTATAAACACAAAGCTTCCCTTGTGAAGGTCGTGGAAGAAAGTCTTCGAACTCGAGATCAGATCTCCAATTTGCTCCAACACAACCTGCACAATGCCCAAGATCACATGAAGAAATGTGTTGATTTAAAGAGAAAGGATCAAGAATTTACAGAGGGTGAATGGATTTACCCGAGGCTCTAACCGTATTAACAAGCCACGGTGGCCCACCGACACAACCTCAAGTCGGCTACACGATTTTTTTGGTCCTTTCAGGTATTTAAAATGGCTGGGGAAATGGCATATCGACTAGATCTTCTAGCATCTTCCAAGATCCACCCGACTTTTCATATGTCATAGCTTAGGAGGAAATTGGGCACTTCAACCACGGAAGTTCTTGTGCTACCCCCAGTTGATGACCAAGAGATCCTTAAACCAAAGCCAGAAGAAGTCTTGGCAAGCCGCATGACCAAGGCTGAGAATCATGTGAAGGTAGAGCTTCTTGTTCGTTGGCAAGGGCAAGAGGCCAATGATGCTACTTGGGAAACCTATTCACGGTTGAAGGAGATAAAGAAGAGGGGAGATGTCACAAGCTGGATCTAGGGTTTGCACAGAGAAGAGGTTTTGAGAAGGGAAGCTTCGAGATAAGGGAGAGAAAGGAGATCTCGGTGTACTTGTGGGCTAACTACTGTTAGTTAGTCAACTGAGTTAAACTAAAGTTACACGTACTGACGAGATAGGCTAGGCTTGATGGGCGTCATGTTATCATGCTTATCATTATTTTACTAAAGAAAAAATCTTCTTCACACTCTACTGTTGGTAGAAGCCCCAGCACACCTAACGTGCTGGGTTGAAAAAAAAAAATTCTTAAGGGTATGCTGCGGCTTCCAGCTGATGCCCAGCATTTCTCTTTACTAAATTTATTTAGTTGTTTCAAGTGTGTCGGAAGCTTGATCCTTAGGGCCTGGCTTGTTTATATATGTACTTACTTTTCCTCTGCTTAGCTTAGATTACCTTTCATTTGCATTTGTATTCGAACTGGCCAATGGCCTTTATTGAGTGCTTTCCATTATGGTCGCCTGCCAATATATTTACTGAAGGCAGATTATTGTAAGGTTAGTCTAGATATTTTATCCAACAGTTGGGGTGTGTTACACAAACTGCTGCCCCCATGCCACCATTAACAACTCACCCGCATCAACCCCACTCCAACACCTCCCTTGCTGGAGGACCGCACTCCACTCCCTTGTTATAAAACCAGATCTGGCCTTTCTCAAACACCCATACCCCTAACAACTCCAGGATGCAATCTCTCATTCTATCCTTTGCCTTCTAGATTTGCATCCTTGCTTTTCTTTTCTTTTCTCTCACTTGCCAACTCATGCCTGATTGCTTGCTCTTCCAATCTCTTAATTCCTCCATCTAGATTTCTTCATCCTCGTTCTAATGTCTTCGTGCCCTTCTTACTTTGGAGTTGTAGGAAGAATGTTGGTTGCATACCAAATTCCAACTATTGCAATTTGGAATTTGGTATTAATTAGTATTTAAAAGTTTAATGGAATTTTAAATTGCATAATTACTTTCATTTTCAAATAATAATTTTATTTATTTAATTTTCTGAATAGATGGTAACTTTTTATATAATGATGCCCAACACTAATTTTTCAGCTTGGATACTTAAAATTACTAATGCATAAGAGTGATGATAGGCACACAAGTAGATCAGTTAACAATAGTCTTTCTAGCTTGCTAATTAGTCTAGTTGATTAGGGCAAATTCAAGATTGTTGAATGTCTTGTAGAAAAATTATACTCATCATCCTTACACAACATACTATACATTATTTTTTTATTTTTTTCTCGTACTAAATGTGTAATATATGGATGATGAGTAGAAGAAATCAATTAGTTTAAAAAGAATAAATTAAAAATAAATATGGTGTGTGGTGTGTGAGATAATGAGTAGCAAAACTACTTGGAGAATCATCCTTTAGCGTTGAACATGAACGGTAATGATCCTTATTTTTAGTAATTTTGAGCCTTGTCTCTCTCTCTCTAGGATTGTGTTGCCTTGTTGGCATATGAACAACCGTGCTTGGGAGTTCATCGGTTGGATATCTGCTTGACTAGTCACATGGCTTACACAGTGTGCTGTGATCTTGTCAACGAATCCCAACTTGAAAGACCCGCATGGTTGCTTGCAATCATGTTTTGAAAGGCCTACTCAGGCAGCTAACTGCATACAGCTTAGAGAGAATGTCCCTAAATGGGGGATCAAGGTGGTCATGAAGCTAGCTTTCTGCAAGAGAAATCAACATTGGTAAGAAGGCAAAGTGTTAGACGTTGATCATGTGTTAGTGCTCACTCTTCTCATCTTCCCCTTGTTCATAGCCTAGCTGTTAATCTTTACCCAAGCTACTGCAAGTGATGCGATTATTTTTAGGCGTATAGAGACTCCATGGCTACTTGGGTGATCCGTGGTACTGCTTCAGCACTCGTGGCCGGGAAGAATGAGATGTTCTCAATGAACGAAAATGTTTAATTGAACGGTGGTTTTAATATGAAAATTCTTTCATCATCTGGAAGACGTTTCACCTGCATGATCTGGATGGAACCGTCTTTGCATTTCTCTTTCAGGAATTCTAGATCAATGGTTCCAACTGCATGGAGCCGACTGGGTTTATGATGCTTTTCATTTATTGCAGACCGAGCTATCGGTTCAGGTGCCTTTTATACTATTGCCCTTGTACACCAAAGCAAGGTTTCCATGTAATCTGTTTGGATGCAATTAAAATGAATTTTTCCAAAAAATTATGTTCTTTTGATAGGGAATATTGTAGCTTTGGTGAATATTGAAGACCAATGAAAATCAAAGGCCTCTAGCCTAATTGGCATAACCTCCAATCTCTAAAATAGAGATCTGGAGTTTGAAACCCTCCTCGCCAACTCAAGATTTCAAACAATATTGGTTATAACTTGTTCATCTTCATAAAAGGTCTCGGCTTTTTTTGTGACCTTGAATATAATATTGGTGTCAATGGTAATTATCAATATTGTGGTTGCTTTTTATGCAAATAATTGACCTATAATTTGATGACACCCGAGATTAGTCGGGACTTGTTCTCGAACACTCTGTGCCAATATATTAAATAAATAAAAATAAAAAAGGTTGACCTATAATTTGATGACATGATAGGTGGTTTTCCCTACTAGGTGACTTGTATTTTACATTGATTTTACATACTGTTCTCTATTTTACAAAAAAAAATTGCAAAATAGAGAAGCCATTGAGAGGTCAGCAAAAGTAGTTTTAGCTACCTTGTCAGCAATTATAGTTACAAATTTACTCCTATCTCTCTCTACATATGTGCGCCAATACTAGGTTACTAACGTTGAAGGTTCTCCCGCCATAAAGCCAGAACTTGTACTTCAGGCATTTAGCCCAAGTCGATCACACCATCCAACAAGGAATCAACATCAAGAGTAACAACAGCTCGTTTGCCAAGCTCTCCAAGAACACAACATTGTTTTTCTGCAAGGTTGATTGCCGCAACATCTTGAGCAAATACGCAATCTGAACCAGGCGTAACCTGCATTTTTTAACGGAGAAACAGTAAACAATACATTATATATCAAGTGATTCGCGACGACAGAAGGGAAGGAAAAAAAAAAAAAAAACTTGGGTTGTGGGAGAGGGGGGGGGGGGGGGGGGGGGTGTTACTTCAAGAATACAAGTAAATAAGAGCGGACTTTCTTCTCTCATGAGTTGATCAACAGAACATGATTAACTTTGAATTTCTTCAGTATGCCGTTTAAAACTGGCATATATCTGAATTGATCATTAGCTGAGGACAAGGCAGCATAAGAACATATAAAGTTTTCTGGAAACACCAGCAAGAAATTACTGGAGTTCTTATGCAAAAGAAATCTGACTTAGCTATTTCTTGCTGCAGGTAACGTGAACAAGAGAGTGACGGTGTGTGCATGCACACTTAACGGGTGCTTGTGTTTAGCTTGGAGAAAGCACTGATTTGACTCACATCATACAGGGTGTTTCCCAGCTTCAACTTGATTGCTCCACTCTTGTATACCAGCATTTTGCCCAAATATCCACCAGGCAACTCTTCCAAACTGCAGCCCTTCTTTGAAACACCTCCGCTATCCAATGACGAATCAGTTTCAACTTTCTCTTTGCCCTTCCTACTAGTTGATCGCTTGAGTAAGGGCAGACTAGCTGGAAGCTTAAAGAAAAACATCTTTTCTTCCTCATTTTCCGCCTATCACGAATCACCAGTTTGTTGTCAATAGCTATGGCTAATATGTTCAACATTATCTTTAACAATTTTTTAATCTGATTACCATCAGCCCAAGGTCTGAAGCAGGACTTATAGTATTTTCATCATACTCCGAATTTGCAGCAGCCTCCCCAAATTCTGCCTCATCGAGGAGTTCTTAAAACAAAAGGAGGTGCAAATGTCATTTAACATTATGGACTTCGGTAAAAATTCTGATGGGAATCACTGAAAAAATCATGCTAAACATTATTGATGAAACTTAACATAATGGCTGACATAGTGCCATTTGCCACGTGAACAAAATCCTTTGATACAAGAGGAATCTTCACCTTTGGTTATCCTTTGGCATGATAGGTATGTACATCTAATGCAGCCTGTTTGATTAAACTTCCAGGAAATGTAGTTCAGTGAGTAATGGCATCTCTATCATTTCAGATGCCAAAATTTCTGGGCTGTGAGATATTTTTCATTCTTTTCACAGAGAGCCTAATAGTGACGCTAATATATAATAACAGTCTTTGTGATGTTTTTGGAATTCTTTAGTGGAGATAAGTATGTGCATTAGTCTTTATATATTTTGACTACTGATCTAGGGACTTATGAATGTAGCTTTTATCTGTCTATAATGTTTTAAGGGCATTTTAATCGGAGTTAAGTCTTCCTATCAATTAAACTGAATGTGGAGATGCAGAGATTAGAATTATTTCAATATGGTAGTTTTTTAATGCCAAGATTCCACACACTTACTAACATTGGTGGCAGCAAGAGTTTCAGTTTTGCATCCTTCTCGCTACTTTAACAATATGCTAAGGAGCGAAGAATGCCAATGTGAAGTATGCATCAATATCAGTCCCACTGAATGCAGGGTCTTCTGTAAGTTAAGTTGCATGCTTCTAGGTGCAAATGAGAACTAAACATGTTTAGCAGGAAAAGGCACTTTTCATTTATCGAAAAAGTGCAAGGGTTCCATTCCCTGACAAGTATCTAAGGTCACCCCCAAGTGACAAAGACAACCTATCCTTTGTCACAACTACAAATACACGATGTTCATCTGAAATTGGAGTCATTATTTGTAGAAGCATCTGAAAGCATACCTGGGTCTCCAGCGTAAGGCCTCCTCAATGGAATAGTAGTAGGATAGTAAGTGTTATGGTAATCCTGCAGCATCAGTGAATCAGACGCAAGTATGAGAGAGAGAGAGAGAGATGTGCACAGCACCAATTTCTTACCCAGGGTTCTCTATATTCTTTCTTGACAATCTGCTCTGTACTGGTAGGATCTGCAGAACATACATCCCTTCCATCTTCATTGGCAGCTGAAGGTGAAGATAAGAGAGCTTTCCCATAATCGGAACTTTTGGGGCAGGAGCCACTGCTTTTACCACCAATACCATCCTTGGAAACACCAAATTTCCTTATCAGAGGTGATGGCGTAACTCCAGGACCAAATGCAACCTGAACAGAAGCTGCAGGTTTGCAACCAAACATGGGATGAAAACTGGATATACAATAGTGAAAAATGATGATGATGATGATTCACATTTCCTCATATACATACAGAATTTTCCCAGCTAGTTCAGCCCCATCAAATGCACGCCATTTACTTCCATTAAGTGGAATGGTTCAAACTAACTGTTAACGTGTAATTTACTTCCAAGTCCACTCTCTGTAAAGGTGTAATTTATATATTTTGTTTTGTTTTATAACTTCTGCCTAGCCACGCTCCTCAAATCCTTGATATTAACTTTCTCTGGACCCCAGAATTTTCAAAATATATAATTATCTTCTTGGGGAGAAACCATTGATCACTTAAGGAACATGTATATTGAAATCCATACTAGTCTATCAAATCCTAAAGGTGCAATTTAGAAACAACATTCATTCGATCAAATCCTGAAGCAATTTTTTTTCCTGAAATGCCATCTTGTTATTTGGCTCTCAAGTTAAGATGTATGAGGTCCCTCCTTTGAACAATGGGTATAAGATAACGAAAACCTAAAAGAAATGGGCTTTAATTCATGTTTTACCTCTTAGGCAAGGGAAAAAAATCAATTTCCATGTGATAAACCAGTGAGCTTATTGGTTCTTAAAGATGCTTCTAAAAACTGAGAAATTCAAGTCACAGCAATTTTGTTGCGCCATCTTTTGTATCAGCCACTGAATGTTGGGATCTTTTTACAAACAACAAATTTCCGTCTCCACATGGTTACTACCAAAATGGATTCTTAAGAAGATGGGTAAGCAGATGCTTGATAATCTCTAATGTAAAGTAGGGAAATGGATAGGTAAATGACAAGGTGTAACTAATGTAATAAAATACAGAACATGCAATCTTGCCAAGTAGGAAAAATGCCAAGATTTCAACATCTTGCATAAGAGTAGAAATTCTTATATTTTGAATGCCCATTTCCTTCCTACCTCTACCACGTAGTAGGGCATATGCCTGACTCTCTAGAACTTTTTCCAATTACCAAAAAAAAAAAAGAAAAAATCTACACAACCTCCCAACCTCCGCACACCACACATTTTTTAATTTTTATTATTTTTTTCTTTCATCAAATCTTTAATATATGAATAATGAATAGAAAAATAAAATTATTTTAAAAAGAATAAACTCAAAAAAAAATTTTAAAAAATATAAAGATTTAAAAAAAAGGTGGTGTGTGGAGGTTTAGGAGGTTGTGTAGCATTGCTCAAAAAAAAAATGCACACTCATTCAAATCATGATAGTCTAAAAGGCACTCTATCTGCCACATAATTAGTACATGATTCCCTAATCCTGATGAGTTGTACCATGAGGATGAGAGCCTTTCATAACTCAATGTGAAAATACTAACACCAGTACTAAAATTCACCAACCTCATTAAGAACTTAAGAATGTGGCAATAGATTGAGAAAGTAATAATGGTGGAGAATAAGAGAAATTACATTTCTTTTCATCTTTAGGTCCCCGTCTCGCAAGGTTCTCCTGTAAAAAAGTGAGCCAATGCTGATCATAGTATCTCATTGAAATGACCCAATAGAATGTCTACTTGAAAGAAGCTCATAATCATAGCCAACCAAGATTACATCGTTGCTAGATGGGTTTTCCGCCATGGAAAAGGAAGGAAGCAAAAAGGAAAAAATAAATAAAAAATAAAAAGAAGAGTAAGAGTCAACTCCTGTTCTTTCACAGATGATGGTGCTGAGAGAAACAATACATTATTAATTCTTTTGTTTCCTTAGCACATTAATTTATTAATTCATTTCTTTAGTTTTTACATTTGGGGTTCAAAGTTCAAACCCATCATTTAAATGAAAATGCAGGAACAAATGAAAAGTAGTCCTTCTTTTGAGCCTCGAGCCTTGACACAAGACCTCTAAGCTAATGGTAACAAAGGGTTTCAGGGCTGAGCCAACACTTTACAAATAGTAGTATGACCAGTGACCTTTGGTTCAAGTGGCACTGCTCCCAGTGTCTCAAGGGTGAGAAGTGAGAACTGGTGTTCAAATTCCCTCATTCCCGTAGCCTAAGAACAGAGAGAACGTGAAATAGTGCAGCTTCGAGGCTCGGTGTATGGGATTATTTCAGGCATTTGACAAACTAATAAATAAAAAGTTATCAATATTGCCCAACCATACCACGGCCACAAGCAGATGGGCTAGACAAACATGTGGATTTTTTTTTATAGGATTCAAATGGCGAAAATTTTATAGGAAATATTTTTTTTTTTTTTTTTAAAAAAAGACTTTTTCCTAAATAGCTTGTCCTCCTAATTTTTTGACTGACAAAAATGAATATTTGACCCTTCTAAGTGCGGGCTTTTACATAAAATTAAATTATTTCATCTTATCTCATATAATCATTACAATTTTTTCAAATTCTCACATAAAATATAGTAAATAATTAAATTTTTTCAAATTTTAAAATAAAAAAAATATATTAAAAATTTATATTATAACAATATTTTATTTAATTTTCAATAAAATATATCGTCTCATCTGAACTGCATAATCAAACAAACGAAGACTTAAATGCATTAGAAACGAAACGAAAAAGTTTCGGGGAAAAATGAATGAGCAATACATAACTTTCTAGAGTCTCGTCCCCATTACAAAAAAAAAAAAATAACAATTGTGATTAAAAACAAACAAACCGATATGCTTTTAAGTTGGAAAGAAAGACGCACATTGAAGCGACGAAGTAGATACTGGGCATGCTCGGCTTCTTCTTCTTCTGCTTCTTCTTCGTCACCCACTTCACTGCATTAAAATATAGTATAAATTAAGTCAAAACAAAATTTCCAGTTTTTTTAACACAGAGTAGTATCATCTATAACACTCAAATGTAGGGGAATTGTTACGTTTTGGGTGGTGTGGGTTTCGGCTTTCTGCGAGGTGGGGCTTTGGGCGCAAACTTTAGCTGCACAGAGACAAATCAGATTTTATCAGACTGTATTGCCAAGAATTCAGACCTCAAATCCCAATTAGAATTCTGATATAGAATCAATCAGGAGAGGAAATGAAATTATGAAAGAGAACATTGCTACCTTCCTCGGAGCTGAAGAAGATTCGTCTTGCTCCATGGTTTTGAGGTTGAAGACGACGAGGGAGGAGAAATGCCCAAAAAGGGGGAAAACTGTCAGCACGGGGTTTCGAGCAAGCGAACCCAGGGCCGAATGTAAAGGAATTTTCCACTAGAGTTGAAATAGTTCGTGTCAGGGTTTGCAATTTTATTTATTTATTATAGACTTTATGACTAAAGTTGTACAACGTCAGTTTGGGCTGGGTTGTTCTTTTTGCTGTGCCTTGATTTATTTCTAAACCTTTTTTTTATTTATTTTTTCGGAGAGGTTTGGATTTAGAAATAAGTTGAGATAGTTTATGAATAGTAGAATAAAAATTAAATTATTTATTATATTTTGTGTGAGAAATTTGAGAAAGTTATAATGATGAGATGAAATGAGTTGAGTTAAGGTGGGTTTTGAATCCAAACCTCTCCTAAGAGAAATTATACTTGCAGTCGTGAGTGTGCAAGCGTCGTGCAGTCGCTTTGAAAAAAAATGAATAAATATAGGACCCACATAAAAAGAAATTAATTTTTTAATAGTAGACCCCACTCTTTTTCAAAGTGACTGCACGGCATTTGCGCATTCTACGACTGCAAGTATCATTACTCTTTTCTTAAACTCTATTTTGGGTCTTTCTTTCTTTCTTTTTTTTTTTTTTTTTTTCTTTTTGTCTAAACCCTAAAACCGAATCTTTGTTTACCTAAATTTCATTTTAATCTTTATTTTAACCCTAAGTTTTTTTTATTTGTGGATTTTATAATTTTTTTAATAGTACTGTTATTCTAAAATTTCTATACCATACACTGCTTAAGTGGCATAATTTGATTTAAAAGATAAATTTTAAAATTTGAATCTTACAAATCAAATCATACCATAAAATGATGTAGATGATGTGCTCTATACACCGACTTGAGAACAGAAAAACTCTTTTTTTAAAAACCAAAATTAATTATTAGTATTGACTATTAACAATTATTAATTCACTAGTGTCTAATTCCATGTTATTATGCTATATTATTACATGTTACTAACTTATTATACTAGATTATTACATGTTATTAAAGTAAACCATTATCCCATTTTTCTAATTCCATGTTATTATACTAGACTATTGCATATTGCGCACTATTAGCTAGTCAAGTATATTAATTTTATACTTGACTATACATAATAGTAATATTATGATTTTTTTATATATTAGACTATTAGTCTATTTATATTATAATATAAGTAATAAGTATATTGTTTTATAATAATTAACACATACCAGTATAATATTAAATTTAACTATATAGATTCTAGACTTTATATATATATATATGAGTATATATAATTAATATATAAATACTACATACTTTTATAACCTATGTATACTAGAGTCGGAATTCGAGTCGATCAAGCCACAAATCCGATTCTGAATAAAGAAAAATTAAAAATTAAAAAAATAAAAAATAAAAAACAACTTCAACTCTAAAGGTGGAAAGTCAAAACGAAGTTCATAATCGAATTTTCTTATTTTTGCGCAACTCTAACCAGTATGGTGTGATCGATGAGGGCATCACATGCCTCTAAGATGATGTGTGCGACTTGCATGGAGTGGGATAGGGTAAAACATGGTAGGGCTTGTGAAATGAGTTTTTCTACAAAACAGTAACTGATTCATATTACACACCCTATACATGAAGTTAATTTTTTTTTAATAGTGTGGGTGTTTTTCATAGGGTGTGAGAGTGTTTTTCATAAGGTGTGGAGTATGAGACAGTGAATAGAGACTAATGAGAAGAATTTTTCTTGAGAAATATGAGAAATAATTATTTTTTCTGACACATGATTTTTTTTTTTTTTTTAAGAACACATTGTGCTATTGGTTTTGGCTCAAATGATATTGACCAGATATTTGAAGGGTGAGATCCGAGTTTTAATTGTAACATGCCTAGGTTATTTCAAGCAAACCAAAAAAAAAAATGAAATAAAATAAATTGGTTTGGTAATCCTTTCATGCACTTATGTTTTCCTATAAAAATAGTTGAGGGACTCATAAAATATAGAGAAATGCGAATAAAAAATGTCCCGAATGGGACTTTTTTTTTTTTTTTTTACCGAATGATTAAAAAAATATTTTTTAATGATGTTGTGAATTTTTTATTGTTTTTAAATGTTTATGATGATTAAAAAAATACATGAAAAAAATATGAAAAAAAAAACACACTGTTTGGGACACTTTTTGAATCCCGAATTCGGGACCGTAGCAGTACTCTAAAATATAATGTAAAAACTTATTTTTGTGTAAAATATGTCAAGTTGAGTACGTTGACTTGTTTTTTACCGCATGTTTGGCTACTAAAAATATTCCAAAATGTTTCACAAAAATTTTCCAACTTCAAATGAAAAAAATTTTAAATCTAAAAAAATTATATTTCTCTCCAAAAAAATTATCTAGATTTTAATGAGAAAAACCAAAAATATTTTATAAAAAGAGCATTTCTACACATATGTCCACACTCTCCACACACCATGCACTCAAATTTTTTTTTTTTTTAACTCATTACACTAGGAGTATTAAGTGTGTGATAAATAGTAGAGTGTGAAGAAGATTTTTTCTTATAAAAAACCCAAAGAAAATTGTAAGAAAATTATATGTACTTTTTAAATCTGCCAACTCATTTTTAACAATTCACAAAACCCAATAAAAACTACATCTCAAAACTTTTCTAAAAAATTTCTTAAACATTCTCAAATTTCAACATACATTTTTTAAAAAGAGAAATACTCTAGCCTTTTGTGATTATGCAAAAATAATCTCATAAATTGATTTGATTTATCAAATTGTAAAGTTACTTTTTATTGTAAAACAGATCTGACAGATCACATGAACCTACGTCGTTATTAAAATATTCATTTTCATTAACACAACCTAACGAATTAAAAATTATGTGTTCATTAAACATCTTAATACGGTAATATCCTAATCGCTAAATTTAAACTATTCTCTAAAAACTTTAGTCAGATGATGTCTATTTCTATTCTCCTCTCCTTCCTCAAAAGGGAAAGATGTGGAAATTTAAATACATGTCACGGCTAATACCGGATTAGAATCCATTAAGGTGCATGTTCAAACTCTAGGACCAAATGGAGGAAGTGAACCTCTCCAAGGCAAGGCAAGGCTCGGCTCTTCAGACCCACCCCAGCAGAGTAAACCTCGATCTTGTACACCGCACCCTCGAAAGTTTCCCTACATGGAACTGGTTAAATCACTAACTTTTCATCAGAAAGTGTAGCTCCAAATGATTGTTTGCACCCATGAAATGTTGAACCTTAGACCTTGAAGGGAGTGATATCCCAAGATCAAGACTTTCATCACTTGGACCAAGTCTTACAATATGTATTGAGAATTTAACACTATCCAAGATTTCAAACAATAACTTGAAACAATTTTGACCCTATTTTGGGGGGGAAAAAAAGGAAATATAAATTGCTATGAACATAGTTTGCTAACATATGGGCATCAATTTTCTTTCAAATGAAGGCAGAAATCCACATTCATGAACTGAGTCATGTCTGAGAATACCAAAAAATATGTGAAGGCATCAAACTGATATTGGCTGTTCAAAAAAGCGAGACAAAGAGCGTTTCTTCACATTTACCACAGAATCTATATTACTAATGGACGAAACTATCGTTGCTGGAGAAACATCTACACATGCAGATTTCCCATGCTAAAGTTAATAGCACGTTTAGATGCAAGAACAGCACTCTATATATACTTATCATCAAGCTCTGCTAATAGATGTGCACTGAATTTGTCCTAGGAAACCATAACTACCTGAGGTAAAGTCTTTAAATAAACACCAAGTACTTGTGATGTATACAAGCAATCAAAATAACAGGCATATACACTAACAATATCCCTCATTTACAATGTGATAGAACTGATTTTGGAGATATTATTTCGCACGTCACAAGTAGCCATATATACTAATGTCCATCCAATCTACAATAAAAGCTGCTTTGAATTTATAGCTGCCAAGAGATGACATCCCTTCTTTGCATTCAAAAATAAACTCAGCCGGTCAACCTCTAAGCTCTGGTTTGTTCAAGAATAATCAAAAGTTAAGAACATTTATAAGAAGCATGAATATCTCAGAAAGCAAGAAAAAAATGTGCAAGTTAATTAACATATCAGTTGTAATTGTGATAGATTTGGAAGATACAAAACCAGCAACAAATATGTCTAACCAAAAAAGTGGAAAATGCGCATGTGTACATCAACTAAATACAGGCAATTTGTTCATTACTGAATCAAACAAAAGGAAAATGAGGAAAGCGATTGATGAATGGTCCTCTGAGCGTTAAGGAGAGGTTTGGATTCAAAACCTATCTCAACTCATCTCATCTCATCATTACAACTTTCTCAAATTCTCACACAAAATATAATAAACAATTCAACTTTTTCAAATCACAAAACAACTTTTCCAAATTCCCACACCAAATATAATAAATAATTCAACTTTTATTCTACTATTCACAAACAATCTCAACCCATCTCAACTCATCTCTGAATCCAAACCTAAGTGTTTCATATTGACAAAACTGTTCCTCCTCCAAGTATAAGTTATTTAGGAAGACTGTAGTTTAACTCTTATAAAAAAACAAAGTAGGCAAACCTAGAGGAGTCATAAATAAGAATATATACTCAAGCATGTACAAACAGAACAAAAATGGACAGAACAATATATGAAGTTTTCAAGTATGCTTTACGAGCTTTTCAATCTGGTACATTCAAGATTCCTGAACACACTACTTCTAAAAGTATGTTTTTTTCTCTCCACTTTGCTGGATGCTTCTTAAATTCTGTTTAATAAATCTTTTGATGCTTGAAGAGCTGCGACCAAGCACCAAACATCATCATATTCATAATATTCAAGACTAAACTTGGCAGCATATGTAAATGTCTATAAACTTTAATCTGCCAATGCAAGGCTCTAAGGAAACCCATTGAGATTGTGATGTTGGCTTACCCTTTGAGGGAGCAACAATGTGACGCTTTCATAGATCAACACCCTCATCAAGGCCCCTTGATGCAATCATCACGTTTGAATCAATTTGCTTGTCAAACTTCTTCTTCCTTCTTCCTTCAAAATCTTGAAATCCTTCCATCTAGAAATGTGCAAGGTTCAGTTAGATTGTAACATGCATAATGGGAATTTCACCAAAATATGCAATTAATAATTAATTAAATAATGACAACACACCTGCTGGAATTGATCCATTGAAATAGGATTGCCATGTAGGGAGATATTCTGCAGGGCTTTGCACTCTTTCAAGAGATTTGGAGGTATCTGTCCAAAAAGCTAACTATATCAATACGCCCATGTCCAGCTAAATTGGATAAATCAATAAACTACCATGAAGCGATAAAAAAGAACCCAACTCTGCCATACTTTTCTTTTCATAAGTAATAAATCTTTATGATAAGTGCAAGAGGCGCAAATGAAGTATACAGGGATATGCTTTTTTTACATAATGGACAGGGATACACAAGAGAGGTACTTATATAGAAAGTGAAAAATATACTAAAAATTAATGCTTTTTTTTATTCGCACCGGGTATCCGGAAACAAAGCTCTGACTAATCCTAGGGGTGCACAGGCCCTTGGCAAGCAATCTTTTTATTTTATGAATAAATTTTTTTTTGAGACAAGTAACAAGGCAAAGCCAAGTACACCAGCAAGTATACAAAAACTGAACCTATTACATGTCAGGAACTAGAAAAAGAAACAAGAAAATCATGGACACTAGTTCCATTAAATACAATAGCCGAAGCCTACAGAAATAAATAATTATAGAAAAAACATCTAAGTTCATCCACTGAGCGTTCTTATCTTCAAAGCATTGACTATTCCTCTCAACCCAAATGCACCACATAAGGCATAGAGGTATCATATTCCAAACAGCGGCTATTTGCACATTACCCCTTAAACCTCTCCAGCAAGCAAAAAGGTCCACCACCCTCCTAAGCATCACCCAAGTCATACCACAACTTCGGCGAGCAGTTTTAAAATCCATGCAAATAAAGTCCATAGAGAAAAAGAACCGTGAATCTGGTAACTCACATTCACATTACTAACAAAAAAGATGTACATATTATGCAGAAAATTCCTCTCTGCTTTTGACATTCTATTACCAGCAAAGTTCTGAAACCCCCCACACCATTACCATTTTAACTGAAAGAAGTAAATCGTATAGATGTCAGGAAGATGCACTTCAAAGAGTATAACAAGTTCTGATTCAATCCTTAAACCAATCTTATATATCCGATCTCTATAATTTATTTGTCTATGATCACGAGGCCTCAGAACAAAATTTGAATGTCCGGCAGCTTTCAAGATACCAAAACTTTTTTTTTTTTTTTGGATAAGCAATAAGGAGTTGTTTGGGAATCACATCTCATCTCATCTCATCTCAAAATTTCTCAAAATTTCCTTTCCAAACATCACTCAAACACAAACACTTTTTTTTTTTTTTATAGGTAAACAGTAAAAACACAAACACTTTTCAATTTCAAATATTCAACTTTTTCACCTAATCATTACAAGTTTACAACTTTCCCAAACTTCCAAACAAAACACAAAAAATAATTCAATTTTTTCAAATTTCAAAACAAACGATAATATTAAAAAATTATATTCTAACAATATTTTAAATTTACAATATTTTTATTCGTTTTTTCTCTTTCATTTCCAAAACTTAATCAAACATCTTAACTCAAACCATTTCACTTATACTATTCCAAACTATTTCATTACTATTCACAGATTTCTCATCTCATCTCATTCTCCAAGCATCCCCTATCGATAAGAGCAAAAGTTTCTAAATACCAAAACTAACATTTAATAACTTATAAAAGGTTATTATCAAATTTCAAAGTGTGAAAGATGATATACTTGAAGGTAGAAAGAAGAAGAGGAGATGAAGAGAATAAAACCCCTGTAATGGGCAGGGGGCGAGGGGGGGGGGGGGGGGGGTAAATACCTGCTTCACATTATTATTGTTTAAGCAAAGTGACTTTATGTGAGTGAGGTTGCAAAGTGATGCAGGTAGATCTTCAAAAAGATTATCTGAAAGGACATCCAGAATCATGAAGATGTGAGCATGTAATAGTACAATCAAGAAATTGCTATCATAGCACATAGCTCACAAAACCAGATAAATAATGATAAAGGAGGCCATTTGAAATTCGGAAGCAGAATCATGCTTCTAGCTGGTCCACTAATTTTTATTTATATATATTATTAAAACAAGTAAAAAGGCATTGCCCAAGTACACAGGTAGTATACAAAAGAGAACACCAATTACAAGTTAGGAACTAGCTTTAAAATGACACTCTAATCTATAAGAAACTTAAGAACTCCCTAGTGATCGTAAATTTTAGAAGCACAAGAAAACATGCAATGCCTTAAAAGTTATATATATTTCACAAAATTGATGATGCATGAAAGGTATCATGGCTTAGAACAGCAAAAGTAACGAAAAGGTAAAAGAGAATTTAGGTCAAATGGCATGTGAAAAGAGCATGCTTATAGCACCAAATAGCCAGTTCAGATTTAGCTTATATATTCATCAATGAGCTGAAAGTTTCAGCACATGCAGAAATTATGACATTTCAAATCTCAGAAATCTCCATATTGTTCAAATAATCCAGTTATTCTAGGGCCTTGTAGTAAGCAACACTTGTTAAGATATAATAAAACATCACATTGGAGAAAGATTTGAACGTACCATTTGCTTGTAATTCTTCAAGAGAGAAACAACTGCCGATTGATTCTGGAAGAGACTTCAACTTGTTATTTGAAACATTCAAAAGCAACAACTGCATCATCAAAAAATCAATATTGGATCATGGAACTTGATAAAACATGCTAAATGTGTTTTCTTTCTCAAGTGATGTTGTAATTCTCATAAAGTATGTGGAATTAACTTCTACTCGTGATTATAATCAGTGGGTACCACTACTGCACGACTCCTATTTAAGCTATTCTACCATTGAAGAAACAACCCAAACCACTGAGGCCGCAGTGTAGTCAATAGCATTCCAGTTCACTAGGTATAATTACTCACATTACGCAAGCTCCCAATAGTCTCAGGCAAGTATGTTAACAAATTTCCCGAGATGGATAACTGCTCAAGTCTCACCAGCTGTCCCACTAGAAACAAAACAAAAAACATAATCTGGTTAGAAGCTAGTAAAAAAGTCTCATGCAAGCTGCATTCAATCCTTATACAAATAAACCCAAGGCAGGCAAAGACTATCAAATACACAAATTAGCATTCTCTTACTTATTTAGGGAAGAGAATTACATTCATCAGGCAAAGAAGTCATTCGATTCCCATCAAGCGTCATAACTTTTAGAGACTGAAGTTTCCCCAAATTTGTTGGCAGACGCTCAATGAGATTCTCAGATAAGATCTGAAAAGATTGAACAACTTTAAACTCAAGTTTTTCCAATCTTAATCCTATCATAATGATCACCAATGGAAATCAAAGAACAGCCATCGTGCGAATGTAAATAATCGTCTCATAAAAAATATATGCAAGAGATAAGATTGTAAATGAGATACTCAACAAGAGAGAAGAAACAATGTATCAATGAATCTCTTTCAGTTACTTCCCAATAATTTCATTTCTGGTGGATTTCCCTCTATAAGATTCACATGCTTTTCTTTTACCTTTTTTTATAAGTAATAAAAACATTCTAATTCTTTTCGACCAATTAAGATAAGACCCTATATTTATTAGTCCTAATTAATAATTGTACCAACTAATTCCAAGCTGATAAAGAGACTGGATATCAGATAATTTCAGTACCATTGGACCATTCTACCTCCAAATCTGTCCCAAAGGATTGCAACTGGGCGCATTGGCCAACATTAGCATATCTCAACAGAATTCAGTAAGTAATCCACAATAGGTTCTAATGCCAACTAAAGCCTTGTGAAACTGGATGGAATTATTAGTCCTAATTAATATATTTTTCTACCTATAAAAGATTGCATGTGCACTGCAGCTTTAAAGCCAAATACAACCCTGCGGCAAGGTTTTACACATAGGGCTAGCTGCTTTCTTTATCTCGCTTGCCGTTAGTCCGTCTAGAGCCTTTATGAAGCTATTAATTCGTGATCTTCCAATGATCCAACCTCTGTCACTCTACCAGATTTGTTATAACGATACACTAGATGTCATTATTTTGTAAGGAGTATGCTAGGTACAAGCCCCAAATTGAAAAGCCCCACGCAGACCCTTTGTTAAAAAATGGGTACCACTAAAAAATAATAGGTTTTTTTACACTTTTTCATGGTGGAGTCCATTTTTTTACAAAAGGACTGCACGAAGCTTGTCTACTTGGGGCTTGTACAAATCATTACTCTTTTGTAAGAACCTTCCTTTACCACCACATTCATTCTTGTAGATTAACCTGTTATGGACTTAACAAGTCATTTTCAAGTATGGAGAAACTTTGAAGGCAAATATTTACGAATTATTAAGAAAAAAAATTAATCATAATCTCCACATTTTTTTCTTCAAAATAGAACAGCTGTATCAACCCACAAATATATTACTTAAAAGTTTTATAAATTCTGTACATGACAAATGCTTTTATAGCATATGATCATGGAAAGAAACTAAGCACATGTACACAACTGAATTTAATTATTCTTACCAGGCGCTGCATGTTAATTAATTTGCTTACATCTGTAGGTATCTCAACTGCAAAAAGGAAAAAAAATAGCAGGAGACAGGTTTTAGAAATATGAAGATTTCATTTGTTAGGGGTTAAAAAGTGAATAGCATCGATTCCTCACTACTAACTGAGATACAGAAGACGGTGAGATGGGCATTACCTATTTTATTGTGTGTTAAATCAAGAGTTCGGACGGATCTCTCCAGGTCAAAAACTTCATTTGGGAATGCCTGTTGCAGAGAAATAGAACATCCACATGTAAGTTTCGTATTTCTTCAACTGGTACTATGATGCTATTTTCCTTCAATTTATGCATGAGTAAAGAATAAAATATGGGTTCACTCCATGTGTTGAATGCTATCTTACTGCTGAAAATTGTGCATTGACTACTTAATTGCAAAACTTAAAAATATTTTGAGCCTTTTGTATCTAATCATTCCAGTGTTGTCCAAGAGATATGACTAATTTGAAAAGTTAACCAACAGAATACTTTATATTCTCAACAGTATGAGTTCCCAGTACACAGGAGTGGTTTGGATTCAGAGATGAGTTGAGATGGGTTGAGATGGGTTGAGATGGTTTATGAATAGTAGAATAGAAGTTGAATTATTTATTATATTTTGTGTGGAAATTTGGAAAAGTTATTTTGAGATTTGAAAAAGTAGAATTGTTGATTATATTTTGTATAGAAATTTGGAAAAATTGTAATGATAAGATGAAATGAGTTGAGATGAGTTGAGGTGGGTTAAGGTGGGTTTTGAATGCAAACGACCCCTTAAATTTGAACTCCCCCATCTACTTCAAATTATAGACAATCAACAATAACTAAAATCTGTCTAAACAATGAGTAAACCATTATATCTTCACACACCATTACTCATCCTTAGCCCAGGCACTCGCACTCACACGCACATACGCTCACACACTCATACGCACACGTTAAGTCTTTGATCATATCAAGAGGTTACAGAGACGCAATTCAAACACCGACTTCACCAAAACTAAGCAGATTACATCTAACCCTCTTATTTCAAAACCAAGTCCCTCATTACGCAATAGATAACTCAAAGACCCAAGCCGCCCCCCCCCCCCCACAAAAAAAAAATGCAGAGGCATCAATACAATTAATATACATATGACAATATATATATATATATGTATAGAGAAAGAGATTACCTTCAATTTGGAGTCTCGGAGAGCCACAATGCCGGTCGATCGCCACCGGGCAACCCTACTGACCTTCGAGTCCGTGTTCTTGCTGACACAGCTCCCCATTTTGTGTGATCAATCAAAAGAAACAAAGAGAAAGGAAAAATTATCCCCCCCTCTCTCTCTCTCTCTCTCTCTCGCTCTCGCTGCGACTCTTAATTCTGGTGGAGAGGGTTAGAGAGATTTGGTGGAAGATGGGTTCAAGGTCAGAGGTCAGGAGGAGAAGCAGTCGCCAGTTCTTGGGGATAATGGGAGAAACGAGGAAAGCCGCGTCGGCTTTCGTTGTTTTCCTTACGTGGGTGTTGCTCTTCGTTGGTTGTTAGCTATTGGATTGTATTTTTCAAACACGCGGAGACATGATGTCATAATGTCATTTCTACCATTAAACAACTAATTATTAAATAATTTTATACAATAATTGTAATTTTAATAAATTGTAAAAAAATGTTAAATAATTCAAAACCAAACTACTTTGATTAAGGAAGTGATTATTAATGAATTGATATATATTTTTTAAAATGTTTTAAAATATATAAAAATTGGTTGAAATAAAAACAAAAAAATAAAAAAATACATTTGCACTTGTCGGTCAACTTTTTCGACTAGAAATATCAATCCCGATAGCATTATCCAATCGAGAATGATGTTGAATTAATTATAAAATTTTAATGGTATCATGTTTCATTGTTATTCAAGAATGTTATTTATATTTATATAATTTTAAGCACGTCATTCTGATTAGTCAGCTACTAAAATGGTGAAAATTTTAAATTTTAAATTTTAAATTAAAATAATAATAAAATAAATCTGTCACTCAATATGTATAATATTATGTATAAGTTGTACGTACATATACCACAACTTTTGTTATTGAGTGGGAGTACATGTTGTCAAAATATGATTGGACGACGTAAAAGTATCGACTTAAGATGGGGAAAAATAATCAACTTAGGGTCTGTTTGGGAATAAGAATGATCTCATCTCATTTTAAAATTTTTCATAATTTCATTCCCAAACATTATTCAAACGCAAACGCTTCTCAATTTTAAATATTCAATTTTTTATCTAATCATTATCTAGTCATTACAACGTTCATAAACTTTCAAACAAAACATAAAAAATAATATAATTTTTTAAAATTTCAAAATAATTTTTGTTCAGTTTTTTCTCTCTCATTTTTCAAAACTCAATAAAATATCTTACCTTATTATTTTACTACTATTCATAAACTATCTCATTATTATTTACAAAATTCTCACCTCATCTCATTATCAAGCATGGTTACAATTATTTTGTAACTATTATACAACTCTACAAGAAATGACAAATAGTTTTGTAAAATTTTAAATTATTTCTAATAAAGTGACACAGTTACATTAATTAATTATAAAATAGTTATAAGTGTATCAGTGGCTGAGAATCATCTCTTATTTTGAAATAAAGTAAATATCGAATGATAAAGATCTTGTTGAAGTCTTTGGCATTTTATTTCATTTATTATGTTAGATATCAAGAAAACCAATTCTAGGATAAATATTCTATCTAGAAATGAAATGGTAAAAATGATGAATATTCCACGCTAATCCTTAAAAGCGGAATCATGTGTAATTTTCCAACAAGTTATTTTATTTACAAACCAATATATAGATCACACCATTTAGATCTCATTTGGATACAGAAACACTTTCAACCTATCTCATCTCATCTCATCATTATAACTTTTCTAAATTTTCATACAAAATATAATAAACAATTCATCTTTTTCAAATCCTAAAATAATAATAATATTAGAAATAATATTTTAATAATATTTTAGTCAATCATTTAAAACCATCTCATTTCATCTCATCTCACTATCCAAACCAACATATATTACTTAAATGGTAAGATTTGATTTATAAGATTCAAATTTTAAAATTTATTTTTCAAATCAAATTATAACATGTAAACACTTTACTATGTATGCTCTATACATTGGTTTCAATCAAATCAATTTGTTCAGTTTTCAAACTAATAGAAACAGACAATAATTTTCATTCTAAAAATCCATTTATCTCATATTGTTTACATCTCCTATTGGGTTGGGCCTAATTGGGAGGGGTATTTATGTCCCTCTCGGGCCGGGCCAAGTTTATCCCGGATGCCCCAATGTTCAATAGTGCAATCTACCAACGGATTGCGTAAGGGAGAAGAGGGCCCACGGCCTGGGCATAAAGTTGATTGACATGGAAAGGTAGGGCACCACTTTACAGGACCACATCGTGTCAGAACCACGCCCATTTAAGAATCGAATACGGGACATGGACAGATATCACGACAAAATCTCCTTGCATTGACAAAGTGCACGAAAAATGGCCGCACCCACCCACCTGCCACCAAGGCATGGCCCGGGGAGGCCACGCCGCATTAAAGATGACAATGTGGTATCCTGTATAGGATAATACCAATGCCTCTAACACGAGATACGAAGTGCTCACTTGACCAGCAATATAAAAGCCCAAAGACAGGTTTGAATTTAGGACTTATGCTCACTTGGTTACTGGAACTCTCTCTAAAGAACAAAAAACTAACTTATGCATCAAATGTGTCTCTTCCACCTTGAACCCCTCACTTTCTCTGTGTTGTAGGTAGCTGAGCCCAATACCCGATGTGCGAAACACGTCATTAACATCATATTTCTAAAACAAATGTAGTTTGAGTTGTTCTATAAAAAGTGTTGTTTTAAAACAACGAATAAGAGGGTTTCATTATATCCTGAAAAAATCTTTGTCAATACTCTATAACACGGAGAAATGGAACAAAATATGTAATAAAGAAATCGTCATTACGATCAAGCCTTGAAGCCCAAACTTTTATTTTCTATATTTGTGATTCCCATATTTTCGTTATAATTTCCAAAAACCAACTTAGCCATACCCAAGCTGAGTACGGATATGACATTGACTCCCAGGTATTGTGTTTTAAACCTGATACCTGATTTTTATAACTTTTTTTTATCCCCGACTATAAGCTAGCCCCCAAACCCCGCGATATAAATATATATATATATATATATATATATATCTATCTCTATCTCTATCTCTATCTCTCTCTGTGAAACCCTAGTCATCGTGTGCCTAATAGAGGTTGCTGTCCATGGAAGCCCTAGCTTTTTCTTGCTACTCTCGGTATGTTATCTCTCTCTCTCTCTCACACTCACACACACACACACATCGAAACCCTTGCTATATTTTTTTAATAAAATATAGATTTTTATATAAAAAAAAGTATGATTTTTAACATGATTTCTTCTTGAAAAAACTTTAATTAAAAATACGCTTGTATACAAAAAACAATCGAGGTACAACTTGGTACCTAGATTTCTGAATTTCTAAAACCCAATTTCACCCCATAATTGCTCGGGTCATAACCCTGGCCAAATCCTAACCCAGGTTTGAAACCCGATTCTAGGCCGGGTATATCCAGGTACCAACCCAATGACCACCCTCATAATTGCTAAGAATAACCCTCGATAAGAAAATTGATGCAAATTTGAGTGGATAACCATAGTCATGATTATGAAAGATAAATTATTTTCATACACCATAGCTTGATGATATCATGAGGAAACTAAAGGGAAACTCAAACAACATCCAAGAAGATTAATATATCTTTCACAGAAAATGATAGAGTTATCAAGAGTTGGGTCCCGACATGGGTTCTGATGCTTTTTTTTTTTTTTTTTGACATAGTGAGTAAGGATGTATCTTTTAATGATGTTGTGAATTTTTTAAAAATATTTAAGGATATAAAAAAATCTATGAAAAAAAGAAGAAGAAGATAATTTGGCCTTCTCGAGACCCATCATTGGGCTACACCCACGGTGGGTGTAACACTACTCTATCTTTCACAAGAGAAATACAATTTTTTGTTCTATATCTCTTTAGACTTTATCCTCAATTGAACATGTGGTTGTGACACATTTTAAATCATTTTACATGTTAACCATTTAAATGATCAACTATTTAAAATGTATCGCATCAATATATAGAGTTAAAAATGACAAAATTTTAAATAAAGAATAATATTGTTCATCTAATAATCCTCTTTTGTTTACATGATTTTTAAGATTAAAAAAATTAGCCTTTTAAGATAAAAAAAAAATAAATTAAAACGCATGCCTTTTGAGAGACTACAATAAACAAAGTTTCCATACAACACTATAATGATATATACCTACTAATAATATTTTATAAATTTCATCTTTTTTTTTTCATATCTCCTTTCACCAAGAAGAGAGAGCATCATTTTTTCTTTTTCTTTTTAAACATGCATTATGAATTGAGTTTATAAATTTAAAATATCTCAAGAAACAACATATTTTCATAGAAATATAAATAATCCTAGGAAAGGTAAATGAAAATATACTTATCAAGGTTGAATGGCACATACATACATACATACATACATACATATATATATATATGTGTGTGTGTGTGTGTGTGTGTAAATTGAGAAAACCAAGAATTTTCTCTTAGACACTTTATTTTTTCTCTCCGTACACTTTCTTACTGATGATGAGTCTCTTACTGATGATGAGTCTCGGTGTGTAATAACGTGATTATCATGGTTTTCACAAGACAAATTCTTATAGAACCTAAGGTATTCGAATTGTCGGAGGAAGGTAGTCGATGGATTCACTTAACAAAGAGAAGTTGGAAGGTTACAAAATTATTGATATTGGAGAGGTCTACGTTGAACTGGTTCATTAGAGCCCTTGAGGAGTGCTTGACTGGAGATAAGAAGGGGTTTTTTGCAACCACACGGGATGGTAACAGAAGCTACATCACGTAGAGATGCTCAAGGTCATTATATGGCATTGGTGGAATATGACGGTGGTGGTAGAAGAAACTTTGTTTTCATACCTGAAGAAATGGAGGGGAAAGGGTAAAGAAAAATGGTGAGGGCACTGAGGGAAGCTTACGGTAGTTTGGAAAATGAGAGTAAGGTTGGTTCGTTAAAGTCCAAAAATCTAACCCAGAAAGCGCCGATGAATATTTTTCCTATGTCCTATGCAGAGGTGGTCCGATCATCGAGGCTTGCTGAAGGCAGTGATGGTAAGGAGGTATATGCTCAGGGAAATGTAGCAGCTTTGGTACCAAGGGTGAGAGGCAATTCTGGGCTTTTGAAAAAAAAAGGAGATAGTCGTTGTGGAGAAAAGATTGAGATGTATGCTATCTGCTCGAGCCTGCAGAACAAACATTGAAATGGGAAGAGACTCCCTGACCGAGAGAGGACCCTTGGAGAGGTATGATGAGCTTTCTTCTTTTAAGCAAGAACTAGTACAGTTGAGAAATTCGGTCAATCTTATTATTCAGAGGGTGGATAAAACTATGGGCTTGGGCCTGGGTTTGGATAGAAATGGGCCGTGTTAGAGGAGCTATATGTGGGCCGAGAAAGGTAAAGCCCAAGCATAGCCTAAGCATTGGTGGGCTAAACAACCCACGATTCACGTAAGGGACCTCATCGGCAAAGATGCGCCGTCCTCTTCCAACCACCGGTCAGCGACCACACAGAACCCATCGTTGGGGGCAACGGACCTCGTGGGTGGAACCCAGGGTAACGGGCTATTGGTATTGAGGCCGCCAATGGAGTTAGTAATCGAGAATGGTTCTCGGGCAGTGGAAAAGGGGCAGAAGGAACCGATGCTCACATAGACTCTACCACTGGGAATAGGTGACCTATTGGGTGCACTCCTGGTCAACGACTTGTCGAGGTGGATGCCGCCGACGGAGGAAGTTGCCGAGAATGAACGTTGGGCAAGCCAGAAGGAGCCAATGAACACATAGAACTCATTGTCAAGAGCAGACGACCTAGTGGGTGGGCCTATGGTCGCCAGTTTTTCGGAGATGCTGTCGCCAGCGGAGGAAGAAGTTGAGGATACTCATTGTTGTCGTGAGAGGGATCTCGACTGAGGAAGAAGGCCAGAATGAGCTGGCGACATTGTCTGATATAGAGGGAAGTCGTATTGTTAATATATCTACATGAGAACCTCAAATGGAATCCCAAACTGAGGTTGACACCTTAGCATTATTCAAACCCAGTTGGTGTAACCCCTTAGTTGGTATTCCTATTCAGGATGGATCCAACGAAGGGTCTGTGAGAATATCCTAGAGACTACCCAAGGAAGGTGCTCCTACCCATTTTGAGAATATCTTGGAAGCTGCAAATGAGGGTTTTGTGCAGGAGTATGAAATGTAGTTGGCTTGTAGGGAGCCAAAGAAAGGTGTTGCCTACTCAGAGGAAGGGACAAGGGATGACCCAAGCCCATTATATTCTATATTGCCAGGTTCACATTGGGCCAATCCTCAGTCAGATTGGGTCCTCCAAAAAGTGGATGAAATGCAAGAATGCATAGGGATTTTGTGTGATTGATTTGACGATCAATTCAAAGCCCTTCTCATCACTATTGAATCGGGTCTGCCTCACTTGGCTAAATCCTATGCAAAAAAAAAAGGGAATCAAAGAGACTAGCTTGCTCTGTTAATTATCGAGAAGATAGTGCAAGTAGAGGAAGGAGAAAGGGTAGAGTGAATATATGTGATTTATGAAACCAAAAATTTCATCTTGGAATGTAAGGGGCTGAATAATCCGGGTAAGCGCCTCCATGTTAAAAACTTACTAAGAAAGTGGAAGGCTGATATCATATGTCTTCAAGAGACCAAACAGAAGTTCATAAATAGAAGTATAGTTAGAAGTTTGTGGGGATGCCTTCACATGGGATGGGTTTATCTCACTTCACATGGGCTGTGGGATACGAGAATCATTAATATAATTGAGGAGTATATTGGGGAACATTTGGTGGCCTGGTCTTTTAAAAATGTGGACGATGATTACAAGTGGTCTTTTGCTAGTGTATACGGTCCTAATCTGGACATCAATAGAAGGTTCCTTTGGGAGGAGATTGTTGGGTTATGTAGCTGGTCGGATGGGTCATGGTGTATTGGGGGGATTTTAATGTCACCTGTTTCCCGAGTGAGAGGTTGGGGGATTCCTGTATCAGTCAGGCAATGACAGAATTTTCTGATCTTATTTTTTAACTTGACTTCGTCGATTTACCTCTAGTAGGGGGAATTTACATGGTCCAATGGGAGGGTCTGGTCAAGACTGAATAGATTCATCATATCCTCGTCTTGGGAGGCCCATTTTCCATATTTATACCAAAAGAGACTCTCGAGACTTTGTTCGGACGACTTCCCTATTTTGCTTGATTGCGGGGGCCTTCATGAGAGATGTAGATATTTTAAATTTGAAAACATTTGGTTGAAAGCTGACGGCTTTGTGGAGAAGGTAAGAGTGTGGTGGTCCACTTATGATTTTTCTTGTACACCCAGCTTTGTGTTGGTTGGAAAACTTAAAGCCTTGAAGAAAGACCTGAAAACGTGGATCAAAGGAAGATTCTTTTTGAGGAACTTGCATGTTTGGATGAAAAGGATAGTGTCGAGGTTCTCATGGATGAAGAGAAGGCAAGGAAGATTGTTGTTGTGGCTAATCTGAAGAAACTCACTCTCATGGAAGAGATCTCTTTGCGACAAAAATTCTGGACCCTTTGGCTGAAGGAAGGAGATAAGTGCATCAGCTTTTTTCATAGAGTAGCCAACTCTCATAGAAGGTTTAATGCTTTTGAGGTACTGCATTCGGATGGTAATGTCCTCTCAGACAGATTCGATATTAAGAACCACATAGTGTAGTTTTTTGACAACCTACTAACGAAACAATTTCAGTGGAGGTCTAAGGTTGATGGGTTGACATTCGATACGATCGATCATGTGCTGGTTGGTTAGAAAGGATATTTGAAGAGGTAGAGGTGCATAAAATGCTAAAATGAATGGACAACGACAAAGCGCCAGGACCAAATGGATTTTCCATGGCATTTTTTCAGGTATGTTGGGACATTCTCAACGAGGATGTTATGAAGGCTTTTGCCGAATTTCACTCACACATGAAATTCGAGAAAAGCCTTAATGCAACATTTATAACCCTTATTCCGAAGAAGGCAAAGTCGGTGGAGGTGAAAGACTTTAGCCCTATAAGTCTTGTGAGTGGAGTGTATAAGATCATATCCAAGATTCTTGCCAACCGTATGAGCACGATCATGGACAAGATCATTTTGAAGCCTCAAAATGCTTTTGTTAAGGGGAGGCAAATTTTGGATTTGGTACTAATAGCAAACGAATGTTTGGACAGTAGAATTAGATCCAACACGCCAGGTATCCTTTGCAAACTAGATATGGAAAAGGCATTTGATCATGTTAATTATGACTTCTTGATTTATGTTCTTGGAAATTTGGCTTTGGGTAGAGGTGGCGCAATTGGATGAAGTATTGCATCACAACCGCTAGATTCTCAGTGTTGTTTAATGGCACTCCTGAGGTTTTTTCGACAACTCTCGTGGATTGAGACAAGGATATCTTTTATCTCTTCTTCTATTTGTCTTAGTCATGGATGTACTAAGTAGAATGATAAAGGCAGACATGGCTGAGTCTTTTTTATCTAGATTTTCAGTGGGTGGTACTTCTTCTGGGAGCGTTAATGTATCTCATCTTCTTTTCGCTGACGACACTTTAATTTTTTGCGAGTTGGATCCTAATCAAATTCATTCATTTAGAGCTCTCTTGCTTTGTCTTGAAGCTACTTCTGGCCTTAAGGTGAATTTGTCAAAATCGGAATTGGTTTTGGTTGGCTTGGAAAATCATATTGGAGACTTGGCTGAAATCTCAGAATGTAAGATATATTCTTTGCCTATGAAGTACCTCGGTCTTTCTTTGGGGGCTCCTCATAAATCCAGAGTAATATTGGATGGCATGATTGGAAAATTTGAGAATAGATTGGCGGGTTGGAAAATAATGTATTTATCTAAAGGTTAAGAATCACTCTTATTAAGAGCACGCTATCTAACCTACCTACGTACTTCCTTTCATTATTCCCTATCACGGCTAGTGTGGCTAATAGGATGGGAAACATTTTATGTACTTTCTTATGGGGCAGATTGGGCGAAGAGAAAAAATCAATTTGATTAAATGGGACAAGATTTGCACTCCCCTACCTTGTGGAGGCTTGAAGATTAGAAAGCTGAGTATTTTCAATAAGGCTTTACTTGAAAAATGGTTGTGGCTGTACCATTAAGAAAGCAAGGCTTTATGGAGGGCCGTTGCTGATGCCAAATTCGGAAGTGCTTGGGGAGGCTGGATTTCTAATGAAGGGCGAGGATCGTATGGTGTGGGTGTATGAAAATTTATTAGGAAGGGCTGAGAGGATTTCATTCGTAATTTTAGATTTGTGGCGAGGCGTGGAAATAGAGTTAGATTCTTGGTTGATGTTTGGTGTGGTGATGTTGCCTTAAAGGAGGCTTTTCCTTCTCTTTTCAGAATTGCTTTGCATAAGGAAGCCTTATTGCTGATTACATGGACTCTTCGAATGGCCTGCTGTAGTGGAATGTGTCATTTACTAAAGTAGTTCAAGATTGAGAAGTGGGAGACATTTCTGATTTCTACAGCACCTTGTACGCACTGAATTTGGAACATGGCGTGGAGGACAAACTGTTGTGGACACATCCCGAGAAGAAGGAATTTTCGGTTCATTCTTTATATAAGACTATGTCTATCCACTCTTATTAGAATTTCCCTTGGAAGCATATTTGGAAGAGCAAAGTATCCCTAAAAGTTGTTTTCTTCGGTTGGCTGGCCTCTCATGGTAAAATTTTGACCATAGACAAGTTGAAGAAGTGTGGTTTCTTCATAATGGATTGGTGCTTCATGAGCAAAAGAAATAACGAATTGACGGGCCATCTTCTTCTCCATTGTGATGTGACAATGGCTCTATGGGATGAAGTCTCTTAAGGCTGGACATTGCTTGGGTGATGCCCAAAAAAGTGGTGGACCAATTTGTTTGTTGGAGTGAAACACGGGGAAACCGTAAAGTAACGGATGTCTGAAAGATGGTGCCCTTATGTCTTATGTGGTGTATATGAAATGAGAGGAATGGAAGATGTTTTGAAAATAGTGAACATTCTCATTGGAGGGGATTAGAGACTCATTTTTCCAAATTGTGTTACTTTGGGCTAAGACTATTATATTAGATGGGGGTAATGTTAGTGACTTGTATGATTATTTTTTCGTTCGTCGGCTGTAATTAGGCATTTATTACTTGTATACCACCTGTGTACTCGGATTATGCCTAGTTTTTAAGATCAATAAACTTTATTAATTATAAATAAAACAAAAGATGTATATATGTGTGTATACAACCCAAGATTTATATAACCTCCTAAATGGAAGTTGGGAGTGAAATGCTCTTTTACAAGTAAATTCAAGGCTCGGCATGTATGACAATAAAATGCTAAACAATATTATAGCAAAGCTTAGAAGAACAAATTAAGTATTAATTAATAAGGAATAATAGAATAAATTGAGAAAATTCCGAGAACAAGGAATTTTTTTTTTTTTTGCTTCCATAAGTAGCATATATATATATATGTGTGTGTGTGTTAGTTGTTATTAACGTTAGTGCAAGGACCTATGCCATTATACCAATTGCAACAAATACCATTAAAAGAACCTCTTTACTAACGATTATCGTTAAAAATTATATACGCAATCAAATGAGAGATTAATTAATTGATGAGTGACTGTTTGATTATGTACATTGAAAATGGCCTTTTGTTTTGTTTTGTTTTTTTTTTTTTCATGTTTTGAGCTTTTCATCGTGACTATGGTTAGTATTGACCATCCATATTGGGAATAAAAATATCTTTTTTCTTGGAAAAAATGTAGAAACTCCAAAGCTTGAAGGGAATTCATTTATACATACACACATATATATATATATATATATATATATATATATATATATATATACACTAGGTGGGTTTAACGTGCAAAGCACGTTTACCTAGTTTTATGAAATGATTATTTCTAAAAAATAATATATATTTTATAAAAATGATTGATCATGATAGCTCTCAAGGAATAGAAATCTCTATTCAAACGTTGATATTTTTTATTTAAAAAAAAAAGAGATGAAAACTTGAACATCTCACTTGGCAAACCTCATTGAAAATATAGAGATTGGAAAACCAATCTCTAAAAAAATTAAACCCAAGTTTCTTTTTCTCTTCTTGTCTTTGATCCTTAAAGACATCTTTTCCCATATCCTGCATTTCTGGACAATGTTTGTTTTATGTCTTCAGAACTTAGTACGGTTCCCTGGTCCATATCCTATAATTTTAGGAGTGAAGACAATATATAAGATCACTTGTTCAACAAATTGATTAAAAAAAAACCAAAAACTTCCACCATAGGGAAATTGCCAGATAATTAAATTTGGTACCTCTGTGCAAGAAGCTTGCATTGCAAAGTCATTGAAACAGCTAATGACACATTGTTGAATCTCAAGGCCTAATGCTTCTAAGGTATTCACTGTTGATAGCAACAGCCCTGGCTTTCCTGCACAGCAAATATCAAATCTCAATCCTTGTATATGCAATTTCCATGGCAATTGCAGCTGTAGTTGAGATGGTAAGGCTCAAAACTGCTCAAGAATACAGGTTGGTTGATTTGCCAAGGGTGACAGTCCCAATGAGCATATGGTGGTTAGCTCCTCAATATGTCTTGTTTGGGATTGCCGATGTTTTCACCATGGTTGGTCTACAAGAGTTCTTTTATGATCAGGTCCCAAGTGAGTTTAGGAGTGTGGGTCTTGCTCTGTACCTGAGTATCTTTGGCGTGGGGAGCTTTCTAAGCAGCTTCCTTGTCTCTGTCATTGTGTCAGCAACTGGTGGGGATGGTCAAGATAGTTGGTTCGCCAATAATCTTAATTGGGCACATCTGGATTACTTTTATTGTCTACTTTGTAGACTTAGTGTAATAGAACTGGCCGCCTTCCTATATATTGCAAAATCATACATTTATAACAGGGAAAGCACAACATGATGGATTGTAGTCCTCTATTTGCAGCGCTAGGAAGTGAGATATATGGGAGGGAAGAATTAATTGTTGACAGAACAAAAAGAAATGCAAAAGAAAGGGAAGTTCTTCTATGTAACTTTGCTTGTAAATGACATCCTCCCAAGCAACCAAAAACAAAGCACGAGCTGGTGAGCCTCTGTTTTAGGAGGCCAAAAATAGAGTCAACCGTCAAAAACCAAATAAACGTCTCAGATCGCTTTCATTATATCGCTTTCATTCCTTGGCCACTTCGCACCTTTGGTGGAGGAGATGTTTGGTCTACCAACATGTTGTAGATCTTCAATGAAGTCGAAGGGTCAATATATCTGTGGTATATTCAACATGAGTTCCACTGCTTTAAATTTTACCATACAAATGAAATTAACGGGAGTTAACGGAATAAAGGAAAAATTAACAGAAAAATAAGAAAAACTGTTAAAACAAGAATTTCTGTTAGATAGTCACTTTATATATATAAGAGATATACACACACATACTAGTAAGGGTGGTACGTGCAAGGCACGCATGCCCCTTGCATGTAGCGCCCGGTTGGTTAAAAAAAAAGATATATTAAAAGGTAAAATCTTTTCACATAAGCAGATTACTGTAATAATTCATCTAGATTGTGTGAAATATTAGAAAGTCTGTGAAATTTAGGGATAAAAACGTAAAAATACGAATAAAACATAAGGGAACCGAGTGACAAAATTAGGAAACAAAGAAAAAAGAGGAGCAATAACGTAAATATACAAATAAAATAGAGGGACAAAAATGGAAAGAAAAAGTGGTCGAAAACTTACTGATCATGGGATTGAGGGGCACAAACGTAAAATTTAAATAAAACAAAAGCAAATCGAGGGACAAAAAGGGAAAAGAAACAAAAAAGAGGGGCAAAAATGTAAATATGTGAAAAGATCAAAACAAATCATGGGATAAAAATGGAAAACTACTAAAATAGAGGGGCAAAAAGAAAAAAAAATATAGTAGAAAATCCACTATTCATTCATGGATAGCCTATTTTATTCGTAGAATAGATATATATTTGTTTATGCTCTTTGCTCATAAATTATAATATATATAAACCATATTTCACAATATATTATACGTTACATAATAGTTTTGATAGAAGAAAATATGTAAATAATGCTTACCATAATGATAATTTCGACTTGTATCTTTGAATCTCTTAAGATTCACTTTAAAGTCATGGTTAGTAGAAATTTCATTATTTAATGGCGTTACCACAATTCAACAACTTGTCTTTCACATGGTATGTCACGAGGTTTGCATGATGCTTGAAAAATATTCAAACAATGACAGCCAAACTAAAATTGTTACTAATATTAGTTGACTTAATAATATAATATAAATAATTAAATTTACATCTTTTCATTAGTTTAAATTTTTAGAATAAGTTACGATTTTACATAATATCAGAATAGAGGTCGTGTATTCGAATCTAACTCTACACCCGACACCATTTAATGAAATATTCCACGTGTTGAGCTTGAGATGAGTATTAAGAATATAATATAAATAATTAAATTTATATTTTCTATCAATTTAAACTTACAGAATAAGTGATAATTTCACAAATTATTTGAAATGATAGAATAATTGAATTTAATAAGAGCACTGTCATTGGACTTGACAAAATACATAACTAGCTAAAATTTAGCTACAAACCACTAATTTTAACCAACTAGTTAAAGTACATTTAGGCCCATTTGGATTAAAAAAGTATTTCATTTCATCTCATCATTAAATTTTTTTTTTTTAAATTTTTACACAAAATATAATAAATAACTCAATATTTTCAAATCTTAAAATAATAATAATATTAAAAAATAATGTTATAACAATATTTTATTTAATTTTCATTTTATCTCAACTTACTATCCAAAACAACACCTTTTAAGTTATTGACATTGAGGATATATTACTGCAACATAAATGACTTTTCGCGATCATTATGTTTTGAGTAATTTTACATATAATCGTAAAGTGTGTAAACACTGCGTAATCGTTTTGAAAAAAAGTGAAGTTCACTATTAAAAAATTAATTTTTTTCTTGTGAATCTCATATTTTATTCACTTTTTTCAAAATGATTACGTGGCGGTTGCATAATTCACGGTTGCAAATATATATATATATTTTTTTTTTGGTGACTCAAAGTTTTGACGTCAATTTTTGGCATTTCCGGAGAATAAAAAGTAAAAACTGGTCACAAAATATTGCTTTTTGCAACCAAAAACCTCTCGACGCAAATAGTCTTGAACAGAAAAGTTAATTCCAACACCTTTTTGTATTTTACAGCGACATTATTATGCCGCAAATGGTATTGCATGATATTTAACTATTGGTGGCGACTTTAAACCGACGCAAGAAGTCACGATTAAATCTTCACCAATATTTCTTCTCCCCCGCCCGATACTGTCTCCCTTCTCAGTGATTTGTGTTTCACCTCAGTAACCAAACGGGGCCCGAGTGATTTGACGCCCTTTCCGCTGCCGCGCCGTTGCCGCCTCGACTAGCCGGTGAGTCTCTCTCTCCTTCGTCTCTCTCTTTATCCCTCTCCGTCCCTCTCTCTCTCTCCTCCGTGATTAGGCTGGCCCACCTTCGCGCCGCCGCAGCCCAAGGTATTCTGCCACCTCCTCCGCCGTGATTAAGCTCTCTCCCTCTCTCTTTTCTCTCTCTCCGGCCGTTACCCTTATTCTCTCTCTCGGTTCTGTCCATCTGTATCTCCCTCATTCCGTTCCTATGACTCATTCCTCGGTCTCTTCTCTCTCAACTTCGCATCTCGCGGTCTCTCTCACTATGCTCCGATTGTGCCACCGAACCTGCTACACGCAGCACCGCCACGCCATCGTCGTCGGCAAGTGTCTTTCCCCCTGTAGGTTTTCTTCTCCTTCTCCCTGTGTTCCCTCACCCTCTGTCGATTTGAAAACTCCAAGTTTCTGCTTTCTGTATAGGTGAAACTTCAGCGAAAGATTTAACTAGATTAGGATGCAGATATCTATTGTTGATGTTTTGGATTTGTATTGGGCTTGTAGGTTAGATGTTATGCTGATCTAAATTAACAGTTTATTAATAATTTGTAGAAACGTGAATAAGTTTTCAGGTTTTGTTTCTGTGATTCTTTCCATGATAAGGTTTGTTTTGTTTATGTTTGTTATAAAATCTGTGCTTGACATTTAATTAACTCCGTGAATGTTACTCAAGAATCAATTTATTATCAGAATAGGAATTTTGTTGGTATTCATATGCTATTTAATTTTCAGTGGACTATATCACTTAATAGGCTTAGAGTTGGCTGTTACCGGAGTGGGCTAGATAGAAGTGAAAGATAAGAAAGGTGAATAGATGGAGGGTGATGTTGTGGGCGCAAAACCCCTTGGGTTCTTGTGTACATTTGGATGAAAGGGGAAAGAAAAAGAAATGTGATGAATATAAGTTGAAACCTGTGTCAGAAGATAAAAGTAATGCAAAAGAAAGAATCAATTATGAGGAAATATGATATATAGTTAAGAACCAAATAGTTAGCTTCTTGCTGAGCATCTGAATGGATCAAAAGCTTTAAGACAACATGTAGGATTCAAGGCAAGCTATTGATAAGGAGAAGCAGTTCTGACCTATCTTACTAGTTACTGTCAGTTGTTCATGCTTTATAAGCAATTAGTGTATTCTCTTTTTAGAAAGTACAAGAAATTGAGAGATAAATATGTTTCTGTTTTTGTCAAGAATTTTTTTATTGTTTCTTTCTCTCTCTTCTTTTTGGAAAACTTCATTCAAACTTTCTCATGTTTTCCTCTTTACATCACATAACGTACCTCTCTTACCAATAGCACTCTGTTGTCTTTCTCTACACTCGCAATTTTGTAGGCTCCCACCATCGCATATTCTCTCTGTAGCACTCTTCTAACGTTGAGTCAAGAATAAACTTGTAGCTTCATTTTGAATTATGTTTTAATATCTTATTTTTTTATATTTGACTTGGAGTTGGATTTTTCTATTTGATTTCTTATTTCCTATTTCCAATTTGGAGTTCAGTTTTAAGTTGTGGTGTGGCTTGTTGCAATTGGGTGTTAGGATTTATGGTTTGATATATGCTATTTTGTATAGATTATGCATAATGGGGTTATTTCATTTTTCAATCAAACTCGTTTGTTTCCTTTTTCATAAAAGAAGAGCTTAGAAGGTGGTTTTGGTATCACTAGATTGCTTTTGTATTACTAGGTTGTTGATTATGAGCTAGATATCAAAGTATTAGTGAGCATCTAATAAATGATTTTTCAGAGGGAACTTGCATTTATTTAATTGAGTCAGCTGATCGAGTCGTGTTTCATGACATGAAACATCCTAGGGCTGTCTTATCAACTGAATACCTTCAAACAAGATCTTGTGTAAAGTAGGTCTTTACACATCAGCCTCTCCTTGTGTAACGAGATTAGGCCCACATTCAAATACATCAAAGTTTCCATCCATCATTTAGGTTTTTAGTTCACGATTTGGTCTTAAACCAACTTAATTTTACCTCTAGCTCGGTAATAATAATTATTTAGGATTGGGAGATGAATGTGTATACTAAAAAGAAGAAGCACAATAGAGAGGTTAAAGGAAAAGGGAAAGCATAAGCAACATTATTCATTGCTCCTTGAGCTTTTATTCTCCCTCATGGAAAGAAAATGGGAGCAAGTTATTGTTTTGGCTTGTCCTTACCATATAGATAGAGGCTATTGCAAAAGTTAGGACTAGATATCTAGCTGAGACTTGAGAGGGACGAAAAATTGAGTCAACTTGTTTTAAAAATGAAAAATACAACTGTTATTTTTTATTTTGTCATCCCTAGTAACATTTGTTGAGTTGGCATTTTTTAAGTAATTGATAATTTAATGCTTGACAGATAAAATCTTTATAACGAGCATCATGAATGAGAATGATAGAATTAAGACATCATTTCCCTTTAAAAATTTCAAATTGCCGAGGGCTGTGCCATGTCAGATGATTCCGGCGGTGTGTTAAAAATAGAGGGCCAAATCTAGGGGTGATACCTTCCTGATACGGGCTGGTAGCCACCCCTCCTGCACGTCGCCCCTGCCCACATCCCTAACCTTCCGTATCCGCTTGCCATACTGGCAAATTTACACTGCCATCGTCCATCCACCAATATTCACAAAAAAATCGCCAAAAATTGAACAAAAACCTCATATTTATGCATGAATCTGCACAAATATTATGATGTTACTATCATCGACCATGGCTTGGCCATAGGTGGAGAAGAAGAAGAGGATTGTGAGGATGAGAAAAATAATAGGAGAAGAAAAAATCGCCGGTGACCCACGACTGCTGCTTGGTCATCAATGGAGAAGAAGAAGAGGACTGAAACGAGGAGACAAAGAAGAAGAGAAGAAGAGGAGGAGAAAAATAAGACGAAGACAAGAAGAGGAGGAGGAGAAGAAGAGGAAGAGAAGAAGAGGAGGAGAAGAAGAAGAAGAGGAAGAGAAGAAGAAGAAGAGGAAGAGAAGAAAAGGGAGAGAGTAGAGGTGGGTGGCTGGAGGAGAAAGTGAGGGGAGAGAGAGAGAAAATTAGGGATTTGGTTTTACGTATGATATATATATATATATATATTATATATACCCATGAGTATACTTATAAAAAAAAATATATACCCATGAGCTGGTGGGCAGGCGAAAAACGCTGCTTGCATTTTGATCTATGCCTTAAGCACCTGCCTGCACCCCATGAGGGCGGGTTGTCCGCTCGTCCCCTAGTGGGGATGGTGGATTGGGCGGTGGGGTCGGATTACGGGGGCCTGCTGCCCAATCCTAGCCGAATCCATAAGTCTTGCTAAATTTCATTTTTTTTCCCATTTGCCCTTTGTCCACGTTCGAAACCCACCCACTTTCCCTCTTTGTCGAGCTCTCTCTGCCATAGTTGACGCAAAGCCATTGATCGTATGGCGTAACTCTCAGTCTCTCTGGCCCTTGTGGTGGTCTCACATTCACTCTTTCACCATCATTCTCCCGCCACGCTCTTGGAGAAATCCCTAAGTCCGAGGCAAGCAACCTTTCTCACAATTTAACTCTTTGGTTAGTTTCATCAGATTAGTTCTATTTCTCAGATTATTGAACATTGAATTTTTACTTCTGTTTAGTTGCATGGAACAATTGAACAAGCCACAATTTTAAGGAGCCCAAAACCGACCAAAGTGTACCGTTTGGTTGCTGAGAAAACTCAAGCTATAGCATAAAAAACTGATTGTTGAACCATTAGATTCCTTTTTTTTTTTTGGAAACTGTTGTGAATATCACGTTGATTATTTCCTTAATTCACATGAGAGTGAAAGTTCTCTCTCTCAAGTCCATGTGAGATCTCACAACTCTCTCTCTCTCTTTCTGTTTTTCTCTCCATCTATCTATCTATCTATCTATCTATCTCAGATTTAACTTTTAACAACCAGATACATGAAAATCGAAGCTTTTTGTTCTGAGGTCTTCTTGGCGATTAAACCGAGCTTATTTTTTAATATTGATTTCATCATTCTGGTTTATTTTTACTTTCATCCAAACTAATGCATTAGGCAAATTTAAATTTTAATATTTTGTTCTGTCCTTGTATTTATTGAAAGTTGGAACCTGTTGGTTTGATTTGGTTATCTTGGTTAGTGCCAGGGAAAATGGGGAGTGAAAGCAATTTGAAGACGTGGGTATCGGATAAGTTGATCTCACTGCTGGGATATTCTCAGCCCACTCTTGTTCAGTATATTATCGGACTATGTAAGTCACGACATGATAATTCTCTGTAATTTAGCCTTGGAGGGACATATAAGATTGTGGTTATCGCTTTATTTAACAGAGCTGGTTACTTTTGTTGCAGCTAAGCAAGCAGTTTCACCAGCTGATGTGTTGGTCAAGCTTGTGGAATTTGGACTGTCTTCATCAAGTGAAACCCGTGCATTTTCTGAAGAAATCTTTGCTAGAGTGCCACGTAAATCATCTGGTTTAAATGTGAGTTTTTTTACTTGAGATTTCAGTAATTCATAGGGTTACAAGTTTGACAAGTATCTGCAAAATTTTCTTTGCTGTTTTAGTTTTTGATTCTTTGCATACATCCATCTAATATTCTCTGCTCCTGCTCACTATACTTGGTGTCTATTACAGCTTTATCAGAAACAAGAAAGGGAAGCTGCTATGTTGGCAAAGAAGCAGAAGTCTTATGCAATTTTGGATGCTGATGATGATGACGACGACAATGATGTGGGAGGCAATGTTGATCATAGATCTTCCACTGCAGCTGCTCCTGAAACCAGAAAAGTAGATACCCGTAGAAAACGTTTCAGGAAGAAGATTGAAAGTAAAGAAGACGAAGATGAAGATGATGAGGCACAATATTATGGCCTAATTGATGGAATTTTGTTTTTGTCTTTGTTTCATCAAGTACCGGGAAAAGCTTATTCTAATGTCACATTACGTTTGCTTGCTTTGATGCAATGCTACAGGTAATTGCACAAAGGGAAACAAAGAGACAGGCTAAAAGGCAAACTTCTGAGGATGAAGATGATGGTTCAGAGGTATTTTGCGCTTAACTGTGAATGCTTTTATTTGTATAAGATGCCGTGTCTTTTGTTACACTGCGTTATTTTCACTGGAAAAAGTCTTGAGTTATAACACAATACTTTTTCAATGTTCATATAATAAAGTATATTGACAATGTGACCTAGCATACAAATCCTACTCCATCAATTGATTCACTTCTTTAATCTTCTTAATTCTTTTATCTGGTCTTCTTATTGGTTTGTTTATCAGCTTGCTATACCATAGTCTGAGACGAGGCAAAGGGCTGAGGGGGGTCCCGCCCCCCCAAGGCACTTACAAATAAAATTCATATATGGGTGCTTAGGAAAAACATTATGCATATTTTTCTACTTAGGAAAAACATTATGCATATTTTTCATCAATATGTTTTCCTTGTTTTCTCTGTAAATTATGTCTCGTGTTTCTACTGTTATGCAGTCAGAGGAAGAGAGATTGCGTGACCAAAGAGAGAGGGAGCAATTAGAGAGAAATATAAGGGAGCGGGATGCAGCAGGGACACGAAAGGTGTGCATTTATATTGAAATTATTCTATTAGCTGTTGTCAAAAGGTATGCTTGGACCTTTTTGGTTTTCGTCTTGTTGGTCCAAACCATCATGGTTTAACCTGTCTATGCATCCTCACACCATTGATTTACCTCTATGCTTAATTGGAGGTAGCTAAATGGTGGCTGTATAGCTAAGCTTGCTTATATAAAAAAAAGTATAGCTGAGCTTGCTAAGTGAAGCAAATCAATCTGGCTTGTTCACACACACACACGGGGAGTATATATGTTTGTTTGCCCCTGTATATGTGTGTCTATACATGTAGTTCATAACAATGCTGCGTAGTAAATATGGTATACCTGAAAGAAAAAATGGTTAGTGTGAGACTTCAGTACGGAACTGGCCCCGAGCTTGGATTTCACGACACCTACAAGTATGTAGGTATATACATATAACAAAACTTGGGGTCACTTTTCCTTTGATACATCTTAATAGACTGACAATGGCTTCTTATTTGTGCCAATGACTAGTAGTAGATGTACATATTTCTACATATGTTCACATCTATCTAATGTTATACAAAATGTTTTATTTGTTAATTTTCATGTTACTAATTATTTTATATATTTATTTTTTTTAATTTTGTAACAGTTAACTGAGCCAAAGTTATCACGAAGGGAGGAAGGTATAGCATATTTGCATGCATTTCAATCGAAAATGCATTGCATATTTGCATAATGTATGTATACACACATCATTATATTACTTTGTCTCAGTCTGATGTATTTTTATTTTAAACAGAAGAGGAAATGAGGAGATCTAATGCTTTGGAGCAAAATGGCCTTGAAACCTTAAGGTTGGTCATTATACATCCCATATGATTTGCTCCATCGTTGAGTTTTAACATGATTTCGCTTCATTACTAATGAAAAAATGATATCATTTCTAAAATGGAAACATCATAAGATTTTTTTCCAATAATTTGGAGTGTGGTGTTTGTATATACTTAGAAATCTTGACTTTCATTGAATATTTATTCTAGAATTCTTTTAAGGTTATCTAGGTAGAGCAGAATATCACAAGGGACTCTTTAAATTTATTTTCTTTCTTTTCACCACAAAATTTGTTTCTTAACATCTATATCAACAGATGTTCAACTTTAATAGTTCTCTAGCATCATTTGGATAATAAACCCCTAGGGTTTGGCTCAAGTGTTTTAGGCCTTGGGTTTAGGGGTATGCTTCCCCTAGGTCTAAGGTTCAAATCTCCTTGGGTGCAAACAATCTCTAGGGGTCATCAGACTGGAGGATTTTTCCATTGAATTACCTAAGGTGCATTTGCGGAAAACTCCTTGTCGAGAGCTTGTGCACCCCCGAGATTAGTCGGGACGCTATTCCGGACACTCGGTGCCTATAATAAATAAAAAGGATAATAGTGCATGGCATAATTATTTAATGATGGGACCAGTTTATGAAAGTGTTTGCCCAGGTTTTCTTAATCTCTCTCTCTCTCTCTCTCGGGGTATGACCTTTCATCTTCCATCTCTGGCAAGAAGTTCCATCCCTGGCACTTCTTGCCAGGGATAGTCATTGATTTTTCTTTGCTTCCCTGATTTGTGTTCCCCCTGTCTTTTTTCTTCTTTTAGTTTTAACTTTAGTTTGTTGAAGATGGATCGTAGTTTTTGGATTGAAGCTAAGAGGTTTGTGTTTAGTAGGAAAGGTGGAAACTTTTTTTGTATTGCTAAGAGGAGCAAGAAGATGTCTAAGTCCCTTCATCTCAGTGGAGGAATGGTTATTTGGATGGCAAAGATGGTGGAGGATTGTTTGAGGATATTGGGCAATACAGATTCTTTTAAGCCAAGGAGGGATGGTAATAGTGTTTTTATGGCCCAAAAGTGTCAAAACGCATTTGGCAGATTTGTGAAGCTGATTGAGTTTGGCATTGGTAAGGGGAATGGAATCATAGTGATTCCAGAAGGGAGGAAAGGGGGTGGTTGGGCAGGTTTTGTGAGATTAATGAGAGAGATGGTTGATTTTAGGAACTCTGTTTCAGGTACTGAAAACAGAGGTGCTCCTATGGAGGGTGGTGGTGAACGGGATTCCAGAAATAAGAAGGTGGTTTCTGATACATCTTCGAAATATGTTATTCATCATTGTGAAGTTTCTCACCTATCGGCCTTAACAAATCCAAGGCAGGAGGGTTATGTTCCTCATTAGAGTTATAGTGTTGGTAAATTTAGGAAGGATGAATCAGTGTTGGATGGTAACATAAGGAATGGTGTTTAGTGGTGGAAGCAGATGGATGGAAGGAAGAATAGTTAGCTTGCTGAGGTGTTCAAAAAGTTGGAGAAGTTGAAGGGTCTCTGTGGCACATAAGGGCATAGTTATTTGGGTGGAAGAAGAGGTTGGAGTCAATGTTGAAGAAGGAAGATGAAGGGTTGGGTTTGTTTATGGGTTTGGGCCTAAATTTAGAGGATAAGGAAGAAGGAAAAAAGGATGGGGGAGTAGCGGAATGGGCCTGTGGGTTTTAAACTTCAGTCAGTAGATGGGCCGGATTGAGGCCCAGAAAAGGCCTGGTCTCTGGAGGCCAAAGCCTTTACGCGATATACAGAGTTCGAAAAGCCCGGGAAGAGGGGTGGCCTAGCCCAAGGGCTTGGTGGCTCCGACATCGCAGACAGGGTCGACGGCGTCAGATGAGTCTTAGAGAGGCTCTCTGGCTGGGGCATATCCTATGGCGACTCTTCATTCACTCATATATGAGAATCAAAACTCCGAGGAGGTCCAGATTCAACCCTCGACGGCATAGGAGGTTGTGCTTTCTTCACAGAAAGGGACGACAGTGGTAGTCGATCCCTCTGAGGGTACTCAGGTGGTGTGTTCAACTCCGGCGAAGGGGAGTATGTTGCCTTCCTCCAAGCCCGAGGTTCAGAAGGGAGATTCTCATCTCAAGATTGGGAGGTTCTCTTCTAAGTCGTTGTTGGCTCCTGTTAAGCTACGTTTTGAAGGCAACGAGAGGGTTTCAGAGGGGGTGGAAGTGGTGGAGGGAGATGTGGTATTGAGTGGTAATGTCATTGGGTCCATTGAGGAGTATGTTTTTGGGGTCCCTTGCACCCAAAGGTTAAACTCTGAGTTGTATATGGTTCTTGGAGTGGGAGGAGGAGGTAGAGGCAAGTGAGTCAGGAGAGTTGAGGGAATCTGATGAAGAAATGGACCTTGATCTGCTGTGTTCTATCCTTCGTGAAATTGAGTGGCCTAATTCCTCATCTGATTGGGTGATGAGGAAAGTGGATGAAATCAAGGATTGTGTGGGAATCTCGTGTCGGATTCGAGGAACAATTTAGAGCACTTCTAATAGCTATAGAGGCTGGTCAACCTTTTTGGCTAGATCCGCTCTAATGAAGGAGAGGGAATTGAAGAGGTTATATAACACAAAGGGAGGAAGCACCTTTAGAGATAAAGGCAAGGAGAGGGTGGTTTATAGTCATCAATGAAACCAACAATCATCTCTTGGAATGTGAGGGGGCTGAACGACTATAGAAAACGTCTTCGGGTTAAGAATTTGATTCGAAAGTGGAGGGCTGATGTTATTTGTATTCAAGAAACCAAGCTGAAGTTGGTTTATCAAACAATTGTGAACAGTTTATGGTGCTGTCAATGTGTGGGATGGATTGAATTAGTTTCGAAAGGGGCTTTGGGTGGTATTATTATTATGTGGGATATGAGGTTAGTGGAGATGGTAGATCATTATGTGAGAGAGTTTATGGTTGCTTGCCGATTCAAAAGTGCGGATGATGGATTTGAATGCGCTTTTGCGGGGATTTATGGTCCTAACATGGATAATTGTAGGAGTATTTTTTGGGATGAAATGGCAGGTGTTTACTGCTGTTGGGATGTTCCTTGGTGTTTTGGAGGGGATTTTAACATTACTTGGTTCCCTAGTGAGCGAGTGGGGGACAATCATTTCTCTCTTGCCATGAATGCTTTTTCAGATCTTATTTTTGAGCTTGGTTTGATCGATCTTCCGATGGTTGATGGGGATTTTACATGGTCCAATGGAAGGGCATGGTCTAGGCTGGACAGATTTCTGGTTTCAGCTTCTTGGGAGGTTCGTTTTCCTGATTTGAGGCAGAAAAGGCTTCTGAGAATGTGTTCTTACCATTATCCTATTATGTTGTAGAGTGGGGGCACTTTTAGAGGACTAAGGTATTTCAAATTTGAAAATATGTGGTTGGAGGCTGAGGGTTTTGTGAATAGAGTGAGATTGTGGTGGTCTGCGTACTCTTTTTCTGGTACTCCGAGCTTTGTATTGGCTGGTAAACTTAAAGCATTAAAACAGATTTGAATTAGTGGAGTCTTGAGGAGTTTGGGAACACGGTAAATAAAAGGAAACTTTTGATGCAGCAGTTGCAGAGTTTGGAGTAAAGGGAGTTGATGGGGGACATACATATCTGGTGAGGAATTGGAGAGAAAAAAAGTGGTGGTGGATGATTTAGGCCTCGTTTGCATTCAAAACTCACCTCAACTCATCTCATCTCATCTCATCTCATCTCATCATTACAACTTTCCCAAATTCCCACACAAAATAGAATAAACAATTCAACTTTTTCAAATCCTAAAACAACTTTTCCAAATTTCCACACAAAATATAATAAATAATTCAACTTTTATTCTACTATTTACAAACCATCTCAACTCATCTCTGAATCCAAACCTCTCCTTAGAGAAGATCACTTTAATGGAGGAAATCTCTTGGAGACAGAAATCCCAAGTCCTTTGGCTGAAGGAAGGTGACAAGTGCACGAAAGTTTTTCACCGTATGACGAACTTTCATTGAAGAAATAATGCTATTGAGGTTCTTCATGAAGGTGAAAACATCATTTCAGATCAAGAGGTCATTAAGGATCACATTGTCATTTTCTATGTGAAGTTGTTCAGCGAAGAATACTCTTGGAGACCAAAGCTTGATGGACTTTTTTTGACTTCATTGATCAGGCAAGTGCAGAATGGTTGGAGAGAGATTTTGAAGAGGATGAAGTTCTTGATGTGGTTAGAGGAATGACAAGGGATAAGGCTCTGGGTCCGGATGGTTTCTCAATGGCTTTCTTTCAATCTTGTTGGGATATAGTGTGGGATGATATTATGAAGGTTTTTCATGAATTTTATACATTTATGAAATTTAAGAAAAGTTTCAATGCTACATTTATAGCACTTATTCCCAAAAAAGTAGGGGCTGTGGTGATGCGGGATTTTCAGCCTATTAGTTTTGTGAATGGGGTATACAAGATAATCTCTAAGGTGTTAGTAGGGCTGAGCACCGACTGTTTCGGAGCCGGAGTTGAGTCGGAGATTGGGCCCTCCGACTCCGAGATGTAGAGAATCCGCTCCGCCTCCGACTCCGCTCCGACAAGAGATGTAGAGAATCCGCTCCGCCTCCGACTCCGACTCCGACTTGTCGGAGCGGAGTCGGATTTTTGGACTTTGTTTTTTAATCTTTTTTAACTTCATATTTGACCCACTTTTTTTTTTTTTTTAAAAAAATGTGGGCTTTCAAATTTCAATTTTCTCAAAATTACAATCCAAACTTATTAAACTTTTGATTATAATAAAAAATACAACTAAATAAAACAAGTAACATACTAACATACATTCAAAAATTAAAAATAAAAAGAAAGTCCTATTTTTACATGTACTCCCATCATTTATGATTCCATATCCACATCCAACTAATCACTACAATAAACAAAGGCACCGTATACGAAATGAAAATTAAAAAAAAAAGGTATCGTATAGTTACTATAGTATACTATTATAATTACTATGAATCTATTTAATTATATTATATATATATATGAAGATTCATAAAAAATATATGATATATATATATTATTATATATGAATATTAAAAAAAAGGCACCGTACACGAAATGAAGATTCAAAAAATAGTATTACTATTTTATATATAATATAGTATTACTAAAATATACTATTAGTCTATTACTATATCTTATAGTATAATTACTAATACTATAGTATCATACTATTAGTATGTTAGTGATTTAATATTATATATATATATATTAAATTTCTAATCTCTTATACTTGATATATATATTAATATATATAAATATTAGTAATACACTAATAGTATTAGTATATTAGTATTAGTATTAGTTATACTAGTAGTGATATTAGTTATACTAATAGTTATATTAGTATTAGTTATTATTAATACTATATATTATACTAATAATGATATTAATACTATATATAGTTATAGTGATTAGTATAACTACATTAGTATTAGTTATAGTGATTTAGCATAACTATATTAGTATAAGTTATAGTGATTTAGTATAACTATATAATATATTAGTATAAGTTATAGTTATTTAGTATAGGTATAATACTATAAGTTATAACTATAGTCTATAATAGTATTAGTATAAATATTAGTCTTAGTTATAGTGATTTAGTATAGATATAATACTATAAGTTATAATTATAGTCTATATTAGTATTAATATTAGTTATAGTGATTATCATAACTATATATTAGTATTTGCTATAGTGATTTTAATTTAGTATAACTATATAATACTATTAGTATAAATCACTATACTAACTATATCACTGATAGTATTAGTATACTAATACTAGTATATCATTATAGTTAATAGTATCATATAGTAATATAGTATTAGTAATTAATACTATAGTGATTTATATAGTAATTTATATATAGACTTAAAGTGGATTACTAATAGCATTAGTATTAGACCATAAATCTAATTAATATACTAATGTATATAAGTATTACTAATATATTTATCAAAAAGAATATGTTGAGAATTTATTAAGTCAAAAAATATAATTAATACAAGATATTGTTATATAAAATTTATATGAATAATACTTTAGTTATTATACATTAGTATTATATGTTATTCTAAATTTATAGATTTGTATTTATCCATTAGTATTACATGTTGATGTTATTATGCATCTTAGTGTTTATAGTATATTATATATACATTAGTATTACATGTTATTATATTTATACATTAGTAATTTAGTGTTACAACTTACATGTAACATGGTAGTAATATTGTAAATTTGTAATAGTATGATATTTACATATAGTCATATACTAAACTATTATTATTTATTAGTCAATTTAGTCTATATATTATAGTATAAATATATTATTTAACTAGTATATTATTGAGTTTAACTAACTATATAAGATATAGTTGTATAAAATTTAAATGATTAATATATAGAAAAACACATATTTTTATAAAATATGTATAAAATTGGAGGCGGAGTCGGAGGGCCAAGTCGGAGGAGGAGGAGGAGTCGGAGGCGGAGTCGGAGTCTGAGCAGAGTCGGTTCTTCAATGACTCCGACTCCGATTTCCAATAGGGAAAAAACTCCGACTCCGACCCCGACAAGTCGGAGTCGGAGCGGACCCGGAGCGGAGCCGGATTTGGAGTCGGATTGTCGGATTTTTGCTCAGCCCTAGGTGTTAGCTAATCGTATGAGTGGTGTTGGGAAATATTATATCGAAATTTCAAAATGCCTTTGTAAGAGGGAGACAAATTCTTGACTCGGATTTAGTTGCTAATGAGTATGCAGATAGCAGAATAAAATCAAATGAATCTGGAATTTTGATTAAATTGGACATGGAAAAAGCGTATGATTATGTTAGTTGGGATTTTCTATTGTATTTGCTTGGGAGATATGGTTTTGGAGAGAAATGGTGTATGTGGATCAAACATTGCATTTCGACGTCGGGATTTTCCATTTTGGTGAATGGCACTCCAGTTGGGTTTTTTAATAGTTCACTTGGCTTGAGACAAGGAGATCCGCTATCTCCTTTTCTTTTTGTCCTTGTCATGGATGTATTGAGTAGAATGTTGGAAGTGGCGGTTGAAGGAAGATACTTGTCGGGTTTTGAGGTGGGCAATGAGGAACAGAATAGCATGAAATTATCTCATCTTCTTTTTGCTGATGACACTTTGATTTTCAGTGAGCCCAACCAAGAACATATTAGATCTTTGAGAGCATTGTTGTTATGTTTTGAAGCTGTCTCGGGTCTCAAGATTAACCTAATCAAGTCTGAAATTGTACCTGTGGGTGCCATAGGTAATATTTCAGATTTGGCTAATATTTTGGAGTTTAAGATTGCTTCACTGCCGCTCAAGTATCTTGTTCTTCCCTTGGGGGCTCCTCACAAATCTGTTTTGATATGGGATGGGGTGATTGAGAAGATTGAGAGAAGGTTGGCTGGATGGAAAAAGTTATATTTGTCTAAAGGGGGAAGAATTCTTACTTTGATAAAGAGTACGTTGTGTAATCTTCCGACGTATTTTCTCTCTCTTTTCCCTTTGCTGGCTGGGGTTGCTAAAAGAATTGAGAAAATTTATCGTAATTTTTTATGGGGAGGAATAGGAGAGGAAAAGAAGTTTCATTTGGTTTGTTTGAACAAGGTTTGTCAACCGGTTTCTTGTGGAGGATTGGGGGTGAGAAATTTGAGGTTGTTTAATAAAGAACTTCTTGGAAAATGGCTTTGGAGATATCATGAAGAGATAGATGCTTTATGGAAGAATGTTGTTGCTGTTAAATATGGGAGTGGGTGGGGGGATTGGTGTTCTAATGAAGTTAGAGAAGTGTATGGCGTGAGTTTATGGAAGTTTATTAGGAAAGGTTGGGGGGTGTTCTCTAAACATATTAAATTTAAGGTGGGGGAAGGGAAGAGGATTCTCTTTTGGCATGACATTTGGTGTGGGGAATCAGCTCTTAAATCAGATTTTCCATCTCTTTACAGGATTGCAAGGGATCAAAATGTTGTTGTGGCAGATTATCTTCAATGTACGGATAATAATATTCTATGGAATGTTGACTTTATTAGAGATGCAAATGACTTGGAAGTGAATGTTGTTTCATATTTTTTGGGAAGAATTTATAATTCAAAAGTGATGCAGGGAAGAGCAGTCAGTTCTTTTTATAAGGTGCTTAATTGTCATTCTGGCTGTGTATTCCCTTGGAAAAGCATTTGGAGGGTGAAGGTACCTACTAAGGCGGCGTTCTTCAGTTGGGTGGTTGCTCTTGGGAAAGTATTGACCATGGATAACCTTAGAAAACGTGATTTGTGTATAGCTGATTGGTGTGTCATGTGCAAGAAGGATGGTGAATATGTAAATCATCTTTTTTTACATTGTGAGGTGGCAAAGTCTGTGGAATGAGGTTATTGGTCGGATAGGTTTATATTGGGTGATGCCTAAGGAAGTTGTGGATCTTCTTGCTTGTTGGCGTGGTTTTGAGGCAAGGAAAGGTGTTGCTGCCAGATGGAGAATGATTCCTTTGTGTTTAATGTGGTGTTTATGGCTGGAAATGAATGAGAGATGTTTTGAAGACAAGGAGCGTTCTTTTGAAGATCTTCAAAATATTTTCTTTTCTACTTTGAGTTTGTGGGCTAAGATCTTTGTAAGGAATGATGATAATAAACTGAATCTGTTTCTGTCTTAGTTTCCTGCTTTCTAGAGTGTGGTAGGTATTTCCTTTGTATACATCCTGTGTACTTGGATTGTGCCTTTTCTTGGCAATATAATTCTTATTAATTATAAAAAAAAATTATTTAATGATGAGTTAGCACTCAGGCATTAGGCTGATGCACATTGGACTCTTAAAAAATTAGATCATTTCTAAATGCTAAGTCAGATGTGATAGAACAGATGGTGAACAATCCAAGCAAGCATATGACGACTTGAGTAATGCCCTTATCATGCTTGTCTCTTGTTGATTATTATCTCCTGTGTTGCTTGTTTATATCTTTTTGAGTTTGTTTATTGTCTTATGTGTTTGTGACATAAAGGGGTTGGTTCCATGTCTTGTTCTGTGGTCCTGATTTTTTAAGGCTTTCTGTCTTTTTAAGCCCCTCTTCTTATAAATTAGTACTCTGTTGGTTTCCTAAAACTTGTAAAATTGTAATGAGGTAAAGATGACCATAAGTTATTTGCATATTTTCTTTCTTAAGAAAGAGACATTTTATTGGAGTAATTGTTAATGAACAGTGTGAGGTTAGATGGTTCATAAATAACTATAAAATCTACAATTCTGTGGAGACAACTTATGTATAGATGATATTTAAAGGTGGAAACACTCCAGTTAGATCTCTGGATTTAGCATTATTCTTCTGAGATTAGTTATTCATTCTTCAACACCTCAATTGCTATAAATTCTTGCTTAATATTGTATGGATTTTCTAGAGTGCTTGAAGATTCTATGAAATTTTTAATCATCATTCCCACATCACATTGATTATCTTAGGAAGTAATAAAGTGCACTGAGGGATCTTATCTATATCCTATCTATTTTCTATGTTCTGATTAGCCATAATACTAATCAACCTTCTCTTGTGATTTAGGAAAGTGTCAAGACAAGAATACCTAAAGAAAAGGGAGCAAAAGAAACTTGAGGAATTAAGGTATGATGGATTGCATGCTGCTCTTTCCATAGTTCAGGCTTATGCTTTTCAGCAGTAAAAGAAGGAATTAGTTACCAGTGTCACTTCTCATAATCTTGATAAATTTTGCTAAATATCAGAGATGATATAGAAGATGAACAATATCTATTTGATGGCATTGAGCTTACCGAAGCAGAACGGCGTGAGTTAAGGTAACTTGTCTCTCCTGCTTGCAGATATCTTTAACTTTTTTTTTGTATTATCAATTTTCCTTCTGTATATTGTGAGCGGAGGTATTCAATTTTCATTTAATTATAGATCTAAGTTTCCTGTGCCATGTGATTATTGGTGTACACATTGTTATTCTTTCATTTAAAAGTAGACTTGCTTTTCAGTAGGGAACATGAATGCTGATTGACTTCACAACTCAGTATTTTTTATTTGGAGATGACACCTTGATTTTCTGTGAAGCAAACCTTGAGCATATGCATTCCTTGCACTGTTTGCTTCTTTTTCTTTTAAATCTATATCGGGCTTGAAGATTAATTTGGCAAGATCGATCTTCTAGACAATTGCTATGGCGTGGATAGCCTTGCAGACGTTCTTGGTTGTAAGGTTGGTTTTTGCCTATGGCGCATCTAGACCTCTCATTGGGAGCTCTGTTTAAGACCAATAACATATGGGAGGGTACCATTGAAAAGATGGAATATAGTTCGACTGGTGAAAGGTTATATTTGTTAATGGGTGGTAGAATTTCCTGATAAAGTGTTTTTTCAAAATTTCCCTCTTGCTTTAAATCCCCATTTCCCTTCTTGATGACATCACTAGTTGCATTAAAAGATTATAGAGGAACTTCTTATAGGAAGGGGTGGCGGAGGAGCTCAACTTTCACCTACTAAATTGGTCCAAGGAGTAAGCAGCATTCTTTGCTTAGGTGGTCACTTTAGGAAAAATGTTTACAATGGATAATTTTAGGAAGAGATGAGTTATAATATTTGTACTGCATGTGTGAGAAGAATTAGAGCTGTTACTACATTATGAAGTAGCTAGTGCTTTGTGGCAAGATGGTTTTAGCTTTTTCGGGTTAGATTGTGTCTTACCTCGTTAGGTGGTGGATCTTTTTGTGTTGTAAAGGTTGGTTTAGAGACCAACATAATAAAATTTTGTGAAAAATGATCCTGATTTGACTAATAAGGTGCATTGGAAATGATTAGAATTTTGAGGATTAATTGTGAGAAGATTGTGGAGGATCTAAAGGACTTTTTTAGATCTATGTACTATTGGATGGTGGCAAACTTGTGTTTTTCCAGCTTTAGTTTTCAGGATTTTTTTGACCTTTTTTCTCTTTGTAACTTGGTGCATCTTTGTATGCTCTGTGTTCTTGGGAAGCACATTTTTGTGTTCATTAAATAAAATTATTTGTACTTTTTTTGGATAAGTAATCTTAATAAAATTTTCGCATATTATCTGTACTTTTGAAGCACATATTTTTTTCCTTTTCATCTCTAGTTTGGAAAAATGAAAAACTTCTATTGATCATATTACTCAATTACAATTTCAAAACAGGATGGTCTCTGTTTCAATAGACTGGTTATCGCTTTGTTCTTTTGCCTTCTCTTGAATGGCCACCATTTTGGGCTGCAAAGATGGTGTACAAGGGCTCGACACATTTCCCTTTAGTTGAACTTTGATCCATGTCGTGCATTTTGTGGAATCACGACAATGGTAATCAATTGGGATTTGGATCATCTAGAGTTCTGACCTGAACTCTAGGGCCTAGGGTGGAAGAGAGAGAGAGACACAATGTGGGATCCTACAACATCTATAGTTGTCTCAGTGAATTTCTTGGGGAGTATTAAATTCTCAATAAATGTTGTATAGACGACTTCATGTGTATTTGTCTTCCACTCTGCCCTAGAATTCGAGGGGATCTATATCCAATCAATTGTAGTTCCCTGTTTTTTGAGTATCCATGCGAGATATGTTTTTGAGTTCATCTTGTACGTGGAAAAGCTATATTAGTCCTTGGATTTAAATTGGAAAGCAAAGTAATTGTTCAAAGCTCAAAATCCCTGTCATGAGGCTTTAAACATGTGTTTCTCCCACTGTTTATGGAAACTGGGTCAGTAAAAAAAATTAATGAATTTTTATTTTGTTAGGTACAAGAAGGAAATATACGAGCTTGTGAAGAAGCGGTCTGAGGAGGCTGACGATACAAGTGAGGTAATCAACATTTTACTAAGGCATAGTTGGCAGCTCCATTATTTTGTTCTGGTTAATTGTTTATGTTTATTGCTTTTCGAGCTATTTTGGACAGTAGCTTTTAGCAGATGATTTTTTGCCAATGTTGCATATGGTTGACACTGAGTGGTACCTGATTAATGGCAAACTATAAACTTCTTATTTTTCTGCCTCTCTTTGGAAAGCTAATCATTTGACAAGTCAGGAACCTAGATGACCATATACGCTATTGAGTGGTTTCTCTTCTAGCCTCAATTCTGTCATTGCAGTAGTGTTTGAGCCATTAAATATGCATTCTGATACCTGATGTTCCTCATTTGGTCTTTTTGGGGAGATTGTTATCCTCCAAACAGAACGGTCCTGGCCAGTCGTTTTATCTAACATCCCCCACAGCATTGGTGATTTCCTGCGAGATACATGTTTAAAAAAAATAGATTATCGCAGGAAGCTTTATAAGTCCAGGGCTTTTTTGTTAAAGTTACATTTCTGTTGTAATGTCCCAATGGAAGGCCTAAGCCATATAACCTATACTCCAAAAGGAATAGTCAACGATTCGTAAGTGGCATGGCTCAAGTCCCACATTTTTGGTTGAAATAGGTTCTAATATCATTCGTAATGCCCTATTGGAAGCCCCAAGTCACATGACCCATACTCCAAAATAACTAGTCAACAATACAATTGGAGCTCCATTTGAACATTATAAAGAGCAAGACCTTCTCATTCCCAAGCAATGTGGACGCTACCTACCCTTATCACTTATTCTAATGGGGTATCACAGCCTCCCTCCCTTATTTTTTTTGATAAGTAAAAGTATTATATATAAATCAATAGGATTAACCAAGTACACTGGATGTATACAAGAAAATCTCTAACCCATACTAGAGAGCTCCTACTAAAGCCCGCGAAAAACTACCCAAAATACATCAAGCCTGAGTTAGAATAAATCACACCTCCCCAACCCCAACCCATTGTTTCCCGTAGCCCAACCTCCACCTGAAATACCCTCTATGCGAAAGACACTCTTAGAGCTACCACCCTCGACTTGAGCTACCGCCCTTAGCGTCATAGTTGATTACACAAAAAAGACGTTTCAACTCCCTGCTTTTCTTAAAGTTTGATTTGGTATAACGCGAGTGGCTCTCCTCAATCGCAGTGAGTAGAGCTTTAAACTGGTCTTCTTATCCTCCATGTGAGATTCCCACAAAATGCTGAATCTCATTAACCTTTTGCAAAACCCAATCCGAAGATGATCCATCTATATTGTTTAATGGAGGAAGAGATACCAAGGGGACAACGTCTTCTCCCAACGTTGCGCCCGGCGTAGTTCCAAACGGTACCAACGATAAACCCTTGTTCAAATCCTATGCCTCCTCAACAACTCCATTGGTACTCTCCATTGGAGATTCTGGGTTTGTAGCCAGTCCCTTCGCCTCTGGCGACCTTGTATGTGCAGCTTCGATTGACCCTAACGTCAGAACCAGAGCCAAGGGTCACATCGTTGTTATCTGTTTCTTCCCATCGTGCTCCAAGCCTTCCATAGACTCTGCTCCTGTCGTGGATTTCTCAGATAATGAACCTGTCGCCTTCTCCGCCATTATGACTGGGGACAAGTCAGACACCTCCCCCAAGTTTTCCGTAGAAGCTTGTGTGCATTTCTGCGTAGGAGCTGTAGTCACTGACGAAGGAATGCCGGCGTAGGGGTCGCCGGGATCGACAACAGAGGTTACCGGCGTGGAGATAAAGGTCTCCTCTGGCCCAGGACTTCCGTTGGACCGTGAAACTAGCCCAGAAATGGAGCCCTTCTCAAACACGGGCCCATGGATCTTCAGCCTCCATTTCGGGTATGGGAGGCGAAATGGGCTTTTGCGGGCCAGCCCAAGTTAAGCCTTCCCTTTGTCTGGCTTCAAACTATTACACCCAGTAGACTTCCTTTTTCCTATTTTTAGGGGCCACATACGTTGGCCCAGGCCCAGGCCCAGGCCCAAACCTTTGATTATCTTAAAAATCCAAGACTTTATCTCCTTTCTAAACAATTTCAAATCCTTATTCACACCCATTACCTCCTTTTCAAGACTATGCAGATACCTCTGCACCTCGTTTTCTCTTGGACAGCTATCCATTTCAGGTACTTCGCGTCTTGCCCCTTCCCTCTTCAGACCAAGTCCCACCAAAAGTTCCCTTGCCATGACTCCCTTTTTGTGTTTTTGTTCCACCACCAAAGGATGACTTGGAACTCCATGCGTTGCTGCCCTTTTCCTTGCCTCACCCACCGCCACCTCTGCGTACGACTTGGACGGCCTCACAATCTCCATCCCCTTCTCTACCTCTCTGTCCATTTGTGGTGCAAGGACTGAAGCCTTCTTAGCCAAACTCTGTTTTAACTCCATAGAAAAGCTCTTCCAACCCTTTCCTTCCACTCCTTCTGGGATTGCTAAGAGACCACGGCCCCCCTACCACCACCATAGTCAGTTACTTCCAAAAAATGCTCATAAGCATTCGACCTCCTATGAGCAAACAACGCTTTGATTCCATCTCTATATGTCTTGAAGAAGTCTTTCCTTCCCTCCGATAAAACATATTCTTCCACTGTACTGGCCAGCCAACAGGCACTGGCATGACTGAGCACCATCTCCTTGGTTACCTTCCTGCCCCTTTCTGTGATACGACAACAATTTCCACCCTCCATAGACAATATAAACACCTTTGATTCTATTAAAAGGTGTTTAAGAATGCCCATGATTATCCCAAAGCTGTAGAAACAATCAAGAAGAACCCCGGAACAAACTTCCCATCGTTGAAGTGAGACCCCAGACAAAGCTAGATATGCGTGGCGAAAACTGAGAAATTGTTCAAAATGGGGTCGGCAGAGTCTGTCGGCTAAGTCTACGGCAGTGGCTTAGATTGCAGGTCGCCGGAGTCCGTCGCTGATCGCAGATCCTAGGTTGTAACAACTGACGACCTTGTCTGAGACGGTCTTGTTGGGACAAACATCCCTCAGATCGCAAGTTTGAGGTGGGGGGCCCAAACTGGAGTCGCTGGTCTTGTCTGAGACGGTGGAGACATGAATTTGACGCTTGAAAACACACAAGATAGCTGAGGGCAGAGATCGCCGAGAAAAAACTGAGAAAAGTTCAGAGGAACAGGGTCGCCGGAGATGAAATGACGTCGGGAGGCCCAAATTGGATTCACCGGTCTTTTCTGTGACGGTGGAGGTACGAATCCGATGCCAGAATGAAATCGCTGGCAAGATCCCCGAAACGGAAGTTGTAAAAGAAACCGGTTGCTGGAGGGTTGGCCGACGCCTGAAGACCCACGGCGAGGCAGTCGGGGCCCGTTGGTCTCGACTGTGTCAGCGGTGAGGAATCACTCCTCGTCAGGCTAGTTCGTCGTAAGTGGCACGGCTCAAGTCCCACATTTCTGGTTGGGTTAGGATCTAATACCATTCGTAACACCCCAACGGAAGGCCCGAGTCACATGACCCATACTCTAAAATGACTAGTTAACAATACAATTGGAGCCCCATTGAAACATTATAAATAGCAAGAACTTCTCATTCCCAAGCAATGTGGACACCACCTACCCTTATCACTTATCAGAATGGGGTATCATATCTGCTATCACAGAGTCTAGGGTAGGTGTTTGAAAGAAAAAAAGGAATTTCTAGAAATGAGTGTTTCCTCTTTTCTCACATCAGATTATAAGCTATTGGGGCTTAAACTTTAGGAGGTTAAGCCTCGTTTATTGGAAATTTCAGAAAACTGGTATAATTTTTTTTTTTTGAGAAGTAAAAATATTATATATATATATATATATCAATAGGAGTAACCAAGTATACTAGACGTATACAAGAAAAACACCTAGCCCATACAAGAAAGCCCATAATGACCCAAAAACCCATAAAAACCAACCCAAAATACACCAAACCCGAATTGAAAAACTATCATTACACCTCCCCGACCCCTTCCCCTAGATTCCTTAAAACTAATCCTCAACCCAAACATCACAAAGCCCTCCCTTTACCCTTCCCTTGACTTGAACTACCTCCCTTAGCATCGTAGTTAATTGCCCATGAAAGATTCTTCAACTCCTTGCTTTTCTTAAACTTAGATTTGGTTTCAAGCGCGTGGCTTGCCTCGATTGCAGTGAGTAGTGTTTTAAATTGGTTTTCATATTCTCCCTGTTCTCCATATGAAAGTCCCAGGATTTGTAGAAACCCGTTATCTTTATTCAGAACCCTACCGCCTCCACCACTCGTTTATCCCATATTAAAAGAACGCCGCCCAAAGCTCCCAAAGAGGCCAAGTAGGTCTAACCCACATACGAACACCCCCACAAACTACGAACGATTCTTCTATCGATGACTTGCAATTTTGTTTCTTGAAGACACACCACATCCACCTTCCACGTCCGCATTAAGGATTTTATGCAAAGGCGCTTGTTACGATCATTAAGCCCCCGCACATTCCAAGAAAGGATCTTAGGCTTCATGAGTACAAAGAGTGCCCTCCCTTTCAATCTATCCCTTCGCCACTCCTCTCCTTCGCTTCATAATTAATGGTACATGTGAGCCTTTTGAGTTCCTTATCTCGTTTTGTGGCTGACTTCGCTCGACCATCTTTAATGGCTACAAGAAAGGCCCTAAATTGTTCTTCAAAGCCTACGCAAGAAATCCCAAGACTAGCTTGTATCTCCTCTACCTTCTTGAACACCCACTCCTAGATAAAACTCTCTGAGTTAGGACTAGGCGGGAGTGTGCATAAAGGGGTTGCCCCCCCCCCCCCCCAAAACAAAACAGAGCACTCACTGTCACAAATAGCCAATAGCAAATTCGAGCCTGACTCCCTCATATTCGTGTATGAAGCGGGGCTTTGAGTGGATTCCTCACTGGTCGAAACTGCATTGTCGATCATCCCTATCTCCACCAGATTGCCCGGAGAGCCCACTATGTCATTTTCCCGTGTGTTTTCTAGGAGCCTACCCATCACAAGCATCTCCTCGACCAAGGAGATGGGAGAGGCTTCAACTCTCGGAACCCCCCTTGTTGGGATTGTGACAGCCGGCGGTCTAGACGACGGTGGTGTTGCAGTCGAAGCACCGGCACCCTCCCTTGGCCTATTCTGTACTACCGCTGGCGGTCTAGACGACAGTGGTGTTGCAGTCGAAGCACTGACATCCTCCCTTGGCCTGTTTTGTACTACCGCCAGTGGTCTAGACGACAGTGGTGTTGCAGTCGAAGCACCGGCATCCTCCCTTGGCCTGTTCTGTACTAGACCCAACATGTTAGAAGCAATCGGGGCTCGAAAAGTGTTAACTCCCGTAGCCCGGCACGTCAGAGACTGCTTTATTAGTGCCATCTCCTGCTGCATAGCCCCCATAGGTGGTTCTGCAGCCTTCTCCGGCGATGGTGGTTGAGACCCACCTGTCGATGGGCTTGAGGCGTTCGGGTTACGTCTCCTGCAAACAGGCCCCAACAGTTGTTGGTTCTGCTTGCCCATAGGTTGAGGCCTAGCTTCTGAGCCCATCACTATTTTTTCTTTTCCTTTTCTAACCATAGACGGCCCCTTCGGCTTACCCAATTGGCCCATTCCCCTTTTTTTGATAAGTATTGGCCCATTCCCTTGTTTTTACCTTTAATTGGCCCATCTCCCAGACCCAAGCCCACCCCCACCCCTTTTTCCTCCTCAACGCACCGTATCAACCACCTTACATTAAGCTGCAATTCATCCAATTGACTCTGCATCTCCTTCATCGCCCGTTGGACCATTTCCTTGTTTAGACCGACATCTCCCCTGCCACCCCCCTCAAGTCTCTGGACCCCTACAGAAGCGGCGGCTCTTCTTGACTGTTGTAGCGGTGCAACTCCTCTCAATCGAGTCGAGTGTCAAAATTGGCATCCAGCCTGATAGGTTGATGAGACAAGTCCAAAGCCCTCGGTTGTTGGAGAGCTTCCATGTACGACAGGGTGGAAGATTTATGCGGAGCTACCGTTGTCGCTGGCGGTGCCGACCCAACAGAGCAACCTTCTTGTCCAGCCTCCCTCAAAACCTCCGCTAGCTTCCTTCATCCCATTCCGTCCCTATCTTCAAGTATAAACACGCAGTTTTGACGACCAGCCCCTTCGTATTCCACCAGTGCCATGAATGCGCCTTGGAAGATTGAGCACCTCTGTTCTATGAAGCCCCTATCACCTTCCTGATGCGCTGTATAGAACTCTTTTCTCCCACCCTTCAAACAATCTTTCAGAGCTTTGGTGAACCAGCGCGTCGTGGCTAACTCCAAGCTCATATTTTTCACAAACTTCCACCCTCTTTCAGTAAGGAGCACCCTACAGCCATCCCTTGACATCTCAAATAACTTTAATTCTATAACAACAGCTTTCGAAAGACCCATTTTCCTCCCCATACAAGCAAAATTGCACGATCAAATGCCCACGATCACCATCTGGACGAGTTTACAAGGAAAAGTGTACGGAGAGAAAAAGTGTTGATTATTACTCTTTTTATAAATAAAACTTTGTTTATTATAAAACTTTGTTTACCAATAAAAAAAAGTTTGCCCAACACATCATATGTGAGGTGGGAGATGGATCTAGGATAAAGTGTTGGCACCTTGTGTGGTGTGGAGATTTAGCCTATTAAAGGGGCATTTTTGGTTCTTTTCCGCATTGCAAGGATGCAATCAGCGTTAGGCAACTTGCTGCTCTCAAATTGTTCTCTTTGGGTGATGGGTCTAGAATAAAATTCTGGACTGACCTGTGGTATGAAGATCAAGACCTAAAGGATTCATTCCCTTCAGTTTTTAGGATTGCATGTGAGAAAGATGTATTAGTGACTTATTGTATGGAGTTCTTTGGAGACTAGTCCAATAGAACATGAATTTCGCTAGAGCGGCCAAGATTGGGAAGTTGGCAGCATTGAGAAGTTCTTTGGTCTTCTATACACCATGATACTGAGAACACAAGGAGCTGGCATGATATGGTGGATACCCACCGGTAAAGGTACATTCTCGGTCCGTTCTTTTTATAAGTCTCTCACACATCCACAGAATACTCAATTCCCATGGAGAAGGATTTGGCGAAATAAGGCGCCTCCCAAAGCGGCATTTTTTGTATAGCATTTGGTAAGATCTTGACAATGGATAACCTATGGAAACGCAGGGTGATCATAGTAGATTGATGCTGTATGTGTAGGAAAAGTGTTGAAACTGTGGATCATTTGCTATTGCACGAGGGATTTTTTTTGAGGTGACGTGGCACGAGGGATTTTTTTCTCTCAACTTTCGAAAGGGCAACTAGGGCTGCATGGTGCAAGCAGCCTATTCCTTGCTGCCACCGGTAGGGCAGGGGGCTGGGGAGGGGTTTATGCCTCGTGCGGAGCATGGGGAGTCGACTGTGCAAAGGGTAGGAGGTGGTCCTGCGAAACCCCAAGTACTTCCAGAGGTGCATCTACCGCTGCGGGATCCTCACTTTCAAGATGAAGAGATGTTTTTTTTTTTTTTTTCGAAGGCAGAGCTTCAACAATCGGCCGAGCCGTTTCGGTTTTCAGTGGTGCTAAAATTCCTTCGTCGTCGTCCTTCGTTGGAACACATACGTGGTTTTATCAAGAATCGATGGGGATTGAAATCTATACCGGTAATTGGACAATTGCGAAATCCGAGGAACGCTTTGGTCAGAATGGCTAAGGAAGATGATTTTATTAGTGTGATGGCGAGAGGAAATTCGGAGATTCATGGGGTGTTGTTTCGAGTTTCGCACTGGACTCCAGATTTTATGGAAGAAGAGGACTCTCCCTAGGTTCCTGTTTGGCTTACGTTGTCGAGGTTGCCTCCAAATTTTTTTCAGGAATCGATTTTACGTAGTATTGGTAATGGATTTCGACGGTACTTGAAGAGGGACAACGCGACAGCGTGTGTGACTCGGCCTGAGGCTGCGCGCATCTATGTTGAAGTGGATGTTTCGAAACCATTACGACAATATTTCTGGTTGGGTCCTCCGAGGCTTGCGATGAGTCGATATCAGGAGGTCATCTATGAATCTATGCCGCTCTTCTGTCTTGTGTAGAAAATAGGGGCACACGGAGGCCAAGTGTTTGAAGCATGAACATCCATCGGGGGAGGGAAAGGATAAAAAGGTTGTAATGCTCGATGAAGGGAAAAAAAATCCAGTGAAAAATATTTGGAAGATAGTGGGTAACAGGGAGAATGAGAATTCTGGGGTTGTAAAGGAGCTTGGGGAAGCGTCGAAATCTCGACAGGAAAAAATTCTAGAATCCATCCGTGATCGTAATAAAGTGGGTGATGAGGATACCCAGAAAATCTGGTTCGTTTCAATGGGGGGCAAACTCCATGAATCATGTCTGGTCGAATGTAGTGGAGAGTTAGTCCAGAAGGTGTGTGCTGCAGATGCGGTGAGTACTCCAGAAGTAGTGCGGGGTGTAGAGGAGCAGCTTAATGTGGAGAGTGAGCATAGGAGGACAGAGACGGAGGTGGAAGTTGAGAATAACACTGAACAGCAGTGTACAAAGGGAGGGAACTGGTTTGAATTAACAGAGACTGACTCTGATGGTGACTACCAGGAACATATTGAGAAGCCAACACCACGAAGCTCACTGAGATTGGTGGATGAGGCATTGGAGTTCGAGTTAGGTGCGCTGGGGGCAAGGGATTTAATTCTTGCGGACGACATGGTGAATGAGGAAGTTCTGTGCAGGACGGTGTCTGATGGTAATTCTGAGGAAGATCTGAATGAGTTAGTGGCCAAGTGTTTTGAATCTGATCCTGACATGCATGTGCCTTTGAAAAAATTGAAAGGAATCCGGAAAGAAAAATCTATTGTGGTGCTTGAGCGGCGTACTCGCTCAAAAAAATTCATTTGAGTGTGATGCATATTCTTACTTGGAATATTAGGGGTATTCTTTTGTCGAAAAGTAGATTTCGGCGTATTTTGAATAAAAGTCGCCCGTCCATGGTGGCCATTTTAGAACCTTTTTTAAATTCGTATAAATGTAGCAAATGGGCAAGATGGATGAAGTTGCCCTCGTATTTTAATAATGCTGAGGTAGGGGGAAAGATTTGGATTTTTTTGGATGGAGATTTTGGCTTCGAATTTATAGCTATGTCGGATCAAGCGATTAGCGGCTGGTTTATCCATGGTAATTATCGGGTTCTTGCAACTTTTGTTTTTGCGAGCTGTTTTCGGGCTAAGCGAGTGGAACTTTGGGATTTTTTGAGAGGGCAAAATTCTGGTGGTCTTCCTTTGGGGGGGGGGGGGGGCTTTAATATTATTCGGAGTGATAGTGAAAAGGTGGGGGGGCTTTTACAAGCTTCTCGTGCTAAAAGGGAATTTAATGAATGTATTCACGATTGTGCGGTGGTGGATCTTCCTTGTAAGGGTAATCAATTATTGTGGTGTAATGGGCGTCTAGAAGGTAGACGAATATGGGCTCGTTTTAATACAGTGCTTGTAAATCTGCCATTTTCGAACTGGTTTGGTGATATTCAGGTGTCTTATTTGCCTTGATCATCATCCGACCATGCATCGATGCTTGTTCGGATTACTAGAGAGCTGGAGTTTACAGCTCGGCCATTCAAATTTCTCCGTATGTGGGGTTCGCATGAGGGGTTTATCCTTCTAGTGCAGGAAATCTGGAACTCTAGAATTAATGGGTGTGCCATGGTGCGGATTAGTAGGAAATTAAAATTGCTTAAAGGTGCATTGCATAACTGGAATAAAGTCACTTTTGGCTGTGTAGAGGAGGAACTTAAACGGCTAGAAGATCGTATTGTTGAGTTGGAACTTGAGGTAACCAGAAGCTATTCGGAACAGGTGGAGAATGAGTTGCTGCTGTGTAAGCATAATCACCTTCAATGGGTCCAACGTGAGGAGACTTTGGCATGCCAGAAATCTCGTATTAAGTGGATTGCCGATGGGGATTCTAATACCAAGTTCTTTCAAGCAGCCATGCGGATTAAGAAAAAAAAATAAAAAGATTGAAAAGATGAGGTTGGAAGACGGCACTTTGTGCTGGATTCCACTGATGTGGTTCTCGATGGAGCTATAGTATTTTACCAAAATCTACTTTCGGCATCGCAGGTGGTCAGGAATTTGAATGATTTGGATTTGCTTGAGCCGATTGTCTCTATGGATGAGAATGAGTTGCTGGGTACCTTCTTTGGAGGAGGTGAAGCAGGCTCTATGGTCTAATCCAGCTGATAGTAGCCTGGGTCCGAATGATTTTGCTGCCAGTTTCTTCATGTTGGCCTGGGATATTTTTAAAAATGATTTGTTAGAAATGGCTACCGATGTATTTGCGGGGCAACCGTATTCCACTTTCTTTGGGGCTACTAATTTGGTCCTGATTCCGAAGGTGGATGAATCTTTGGGTTTTGGTCAATTTCGCCCGATCAGTCTTTGCTTGGTGGTGTATAAAATTATGTCCAAGATTATGGTCTTTCGAATGGCTCCGATTCTAGATAAAATCATTTCTCCTGAGCAGGCCGCGTTCATTAGGGGAAGAAGAATTATTGATAATATGTCGATAGCTCAGGAGTTGGTTCACAACATTAACAAGAAAGTGAGAGGTGGAAATGTGATGCTGAAAACTTATATGGCCAAAGCTTATGAGCATGTTGATTGGAGTTTTCTTTTAGAGGTACTTCGTCGGTTGGGATTCTTTGAACATTGGTGTAGTATTGTTTTCAATGCTATTTCATCCCTACTACTCAATGATGCTAAATGGTCACTCTAAAGGTTTCTTCAAGGCCTTGTGTGGCTTACGGCAAGGTGATCCTCTTTTCCCTTATTCATTTTATCTGAAGAAATACTTTCGCGGATGATAAACAGAGAGTTTAGGTTGGGTCGGATCAAACCTTTTCATTCTTGTGGAGGGGTGTTGATTTCCCATTTGCTCTATGCGAATGATGTGCTGATTTTTTCTAACGGTGGGAAGTCTTCTATGCGACATCTAATGGAGGTTTTACATAGGTATGAATCGATGTCTGGCCAATTGATAAATTCAAGTAACTCTTACTTGGGCGTACCATTATTTGTGGGGCGCATGAGAATCCATATGTTTGATACGTTCTTGGCTAGAGTTCAAAAGAAAGTGGCTGGTTGGAAAAGTAAACTCTTATCCTTTGGGGATAAAATTGTTTTAATAAAACATGTTCTCAATAGTATGCCGATTCATTTGCTCTCGGTGTTAAATATTCCCAAAGGAGTGATCTCGGGACTGCAGAAGATTTTTTCAAACTTTCTTTGGGGGTCTTCGGTAGAGAATAAAAAAAGGAAGTGGATTTCTTGGAAGCAAATTTGTTTACCGGTGGAGGAGGGGGGACTTGGAATTCGGGCGTTTCATGAGGTTCAAGAATCTTTGCTTATGAAGTTTGCGTGGAAATTAATTAGGGGTGGTTCATTGTGGTCGGATTTTTTTCCGTCTAAATATGTTGGTAATATCCACATCTTCTCAGTTATGCAGGGACATAGAGGGTCGCGCTTATGGCCCTCATGCCGAGAGTAATACACAATTCGAAGTGGATTATTCGGGGAGGGGATGTCAATTTTTGGATGGATAATTGGCTTGGCGATGGACTATTGATTGAACTCATGCTAGTGATTGGAAATATTAATTTCAAAGTGAGAGACGTTGTTGCTGAAACGGGTCCCAATTGGAGTCGCATGCGTGATCTGGTCCCAACGGAAACTATTACGAAAATGAGGTAGGCGGACATTCGGCTGAGGCAAGGGAATGACATGTGTTTGGAAGAGCTCAGTTGATGGGGAATTCTCTACCAAGTCCGCATGGCAGCTTATTCGGCATAGAGGTGAAGTGTGCACATGGAAGAAATGGCTTTGGCAGGATTGGTTACCAAAGAAAATGTCTTTTTTTGGATGGAGAGCCAAAAGACGGGCTATTCCGGTTGACAATGTTATTTGGAATTTAGGAATTCCTTTGGTCTCTAAGTGTGAATGTTGTGATCAACTTAAGGTGGAAACTTTACATCATATATTATGTGAGGGGCAGGGAGCTAAAACGGTTTGGAGGTTTTTTGCGGATGCATGCCGAGTTCGATTCCTGCACATTTGGAGTTGGGAGGGGATGATGGGGAGTTGGTGGCATAGAGCTTCAATGTGCTCTCAGGTTGGATGGCTTCGGAGATCTCTCCCTATAGTCATTTCGTGGGCATTATGGAGTGCATGATGTGCGGCAAGAATGGAAGGTACGAAATTCATGGTTGAAAATGTTATTAGATCTGTTAAAGTATGGATTAGAGATATTGCTTGCAAACTAAAAAAATTCCAGCATATGGGTAGAGAGGATAGGGAGGTTATGGAGCGGATTGCATGCTCGATTATTCCTATTTGTCTCAAGCAAGTGAAGTTAATTGCCTGGATTCCACCAGAGAGAGGAAGATTGAAGCTGAATGTGGATGGAGGATCTTGTGGTAACCCGGGGGCGGCTGGGGGAGGGGGTATTATTCGAGATGAAAATGGTGACGTTATTGGGGGGTTTGCACAGGGGTTTGCACATGCATATGGTCATGCTACTAATACCATTGCTGAATGTGGAGCTCTCCTTGATGGTCTTCGGTTATGCAGGCATTTAAGCTTGTGGGACGTTTTGGTAGAATCGGATTCTGCGGTCATAGTTGGTTGGTTAGCATCCTGGGTATGCAAATATTGGTTCCTTTGGGATTTTTGGGAGGAAGTAAAAAACTTGGTAAGTGAGCTTAATGCTCGATTTCGTCATATTTATAGAAAAGCTAATATGGTGGTAGATTTCTTGGCAAAGAAGGGGACTCGAGGGATAACTTCAGATTTTTATGACGCCTATTCCATTCAAGGTCATATTCGGGGATTAATTCGTTTAGACAAAATTGGCATGCCATATCTTAGACGGTGATGTTGGTGGGTGGAGTGGTTTTTTTGGCACTTGAGTTTGTTTTTTTGTGTAATTTTTTGATAACTCTTCGGTGTCCCTAAGATTTTTACCATGGTATTCCTCTGCCATAAGTGAAGGTTTTTTAATAAACTTAGGGCCGGGTCACTCATGGACAGGTGATTTGAAAAAAAAAAAAAGTGTTCAGCAAGTTAGAACTAGCTTGGGTTATGCCTGCCACAGTGATAGAGCTCATGGCCAATTGGACAAATCTACAAGGTCTCCCACAAATCTCAACGGTGTGGAAAATGGTTCCGATTAGTATCTTGTGGTGCCTATGGATGGAGTGAAATGACCGAGCGTTACAAGGAGCGTTCATTTGAAGAACTTAGATTATTTTTTGTCAGCACTTTTTCTATGGGCCACAGCTGTAGATTTTCGTGGTCTCGATTTTCTTGAATTTCTTGTTTCCATTTCTTCTTCCTAAATAGGTGTTACCTTTCGTATACCATCTCGTGTACTTGGGCTATGCGTATTCATATCAATATAATCGTTTACTTATAAAAAAATAGTTCTCTTTGGAAACTATAGGATTTTCTTTTTGTGGGGAGTGGTGGGAAAGGGTAAAAAATGTGTTTGGCCATTTCAAAGAGAGGGCTGTTCCATAGTGCATGAGTCCCAGTGGAAATATTCCAGGTTGGATATTTGAAACAGCTAGACCTCCTTGCTTTCTCATGTTAAAATCATTGAGCCCCTTTTCTTCTTGATCCACAGAGACAGAGGGTTGTCAAGAATGTAGAAGAGGTAGGTGGGTAGTTGATATTTTTCTTTATCTTGCTTAGTTAGGTGACTTGCTTCAAGAAGAATTTTCTACAGAGATTATCCTCCCTTCTCCAAATAGCATCATAAAAATTATGAGATCATCAATGAATGAATCTGTCTTATCTTCTGCTGATAAATGGTTTTTGTTCTTGTTATATACTTGTATGTGGTGTTATTAACTGATTATTCGCAACTCTCCCCGACATTCTCTGGGAGTACAGTACAGGATGCCAGATGCCTATGACCAGGATGGTGTTGTTAATCAGGAAAAGAGATTTGCCGTGGCTTTGCAGCGTTACAGGTCAGTTTACACTGGGAATATAAGATGCTTAAGATGTTTATACTCCACAATTGTCACAGCAGGCACTACATTAACTGCATATCCTTTGGGAGCTTTATCTAGCCCAACTGGTATATAAATATATTTTCTAGAAACATATCGTGCTCAGTCTGGTTAAAGTTTTATTTATTTTTATTCTCATGCATATATAGGGACTCGAGTGCTGGGGATAAAATGAACCCATTTGCAGAACAAGAGGCTTGGGAGGAGCATCAAATAGGCAAGTTATTTCTGAAGATTAATTCTTTAAGTGCATATATTTGATCAAGGCTCTTCTAATTAGTATTCTAATTTCAAAGTTATCTGGCAGGAAAGGCAACATTGAAATATGGCTCAAAAAATAAAAAGCAAATATCTGATGACTATCAGTATGTTTTTTCAGTTCCACTTTATTACAGCTTTTTTTTTTTTTTTTTAAATTTTTTTAAAATATATTTTCATGCTTGTTGGAGTGACATCTTAGATTAGTTCCTTCGAAGCAAGGCTTGAAAAATTGGAATCAGATTCGGAATCGAATAGGGACCAATTCATTGAATTGGGCGATTCAACAAATTGAATTGGGCGATTCATGACAATTTTGAATCGGTTATTTTAATGTTGATAAAAAGTGTAAAAATCATATATAGTGTAATTCAAGCATTTTATATAATGTATAAAATAGTATAAAATATAAGTTCATTTACTAGTTTCAATAAAAATATTATATGAATCTAAATAGTTTAATTTAATAAATATGTAATTTATGTATTTTTCCTTGTATCACTAAACTAGCATGCCTAGGCGTTGCTCTTACATATGTCCTGTATACTTGAGCTATTGCCTACTCTTTTGATCAATAAAAACTTGTTTACCGATAAAAAAAAGATGTATTAGCCTCCATTGCTAACATTTTTTTAACCTCATATACGAAAAAGATAAAAACCATTATGTTATAAGCACATGGGAAATGTAGTATTTTATACACAACCACAAACCTAATATAAAATACTCATTCATCTCCTAATTGTTTTTTTCAACTGAAGAAAATAAAGAACTACATGTTTTATCTTTCAATTTTTCTACAATTATTATAAAATATAATGATGAAAAAGTTAGTATATATTTAGTTCTATCATATTTTTTGTACAAGAAAAAAAAACTCAATTGTTAGACAACTTAAAAATAAATACAGTTTTGAATCGGTTGGATTCGGTCTGAATCGGCCTAAATCGGTCTATTGAAGTGGTTCAGTGAACGATTCAAAAGGTTCACTAAAATCGGCTCAGTTTCTTACCGATTCAATTTGAATCGGCTGAATTGGCCTGAATCGAACCGTTTTTTTGAGCCTGGCTTCGAAGTGAACGATAATGATTAGAAACTTTGTTGTCATGGTTACCTTTGCTCTTATATAAGCACGAATATGATTTGCTCCTTTTGTTTCTTTGCATGTTCAGGTTTGTGTTTGAGGATCAGATTGACTTTATCAAAGCATCGGTTATGGATGGAGACAATGTATATCATATAATTTCATTAATGATAGCATGACCGTTCCTCTCTGAATTTGTGGTAAAATTATCTGCTTTTGTCACTTCATTTGCTTGCAGCCTGATAATGAGGAGCCCATCGAGTTGCTTGAGAAGTCTCTGGCAAAATCAGCTTTGGAGAAACTTCAGGTCTTCATACCATAGCTAATTCTAATTTTGTAAGAAGTTTATACTTCCCCTAGAGTTATCTGTATTGATTTATACTATTTTAAGCATGTGACATGCTTGGGCAGTAAATGTATGTAGAAAGACACTAAAGTTCTTTTAGGATAAGTTTTTTTTTTGACAAGTAATAGTAAAACTTTATTGATTTTAGGATAAGTCGGAAGGCAAAAATATCTTAGAGACTTTTTTGAATTATATTTTATTAAAATTAAAAACATATTATTACCTTTAAAAAAAGTAACTATTATAGTGTTGTTAATTATATGTAATAATATAATGGAGTTGGTTCAAGTGATAAGGGCCACGTTGCATTGGTGAAAAGCTGATGATTTACCTGATCCGTGTGATGGGGACAAGCTACATGGGTCCAGGGTTTAACTGGGTAAAAAACATGTTGCATTTGCACGATCTCTGGGATTCCTCGTAATCAAATTAACAACATATTATTATGGAAGATTCAGGAGATTGTGACAAATTAATTTATGTATGATCCCATATAACATGGAAAGACACTAAAACTGGTTCTATAAGATCAGTTTTTTTTTTAAGTAAAAAAAAGAAAGATAAGTAAGAAGGCAAAAATGTCTTACATGGCTAGAAAAGTTTGAAGAGACTGAATAACATGTTACATAAAATGGCACACAAATTGTCGTAGTTTCAGAAAATTGAGTAAAGTACTCCTTGTCTAGTAACCCATCAGAGATTCATACCTTTGAATGTTATCAATTTCAGAAGCTTCTGCTGTAAATTTATGAATTGATGTTTCTTTAACTTGCAAAAAAAAATAGTTGATTTTTCTTCTTGCTCATTCAGGAGGATAGAAAAACTTTACCCGTCTATCCATATCGAGACCAATTACTCCAAGCTGTTCATGATCATCAGGTTTCCATATCTCTGGTTACATTCCTGTTTATGTTTTGTTCTAATTATTTGAGAATTTCCATATTGTATTATATGCTACATAGAAACAGAAACCGAAATTCTCTCTGTGCATTTCATTCAGGGAATACATTTACTTCTCATGACCTTGAATTGTTGCTTTCATAGGTTCTTGTCATTGTTGGTGAAACTGGTTCTGGGAAGACTACGCAGATACCCCAATATCTTCATGAAGCAGGATATACAAAGCGTGGAAAGGTGTTGGTTTTTCTTTTCTTATAACATGTTTGTTATGCTAGATTGTAAAGAAATTCCGCCGATGATTTCCTCAATTTAATTATTGGTACTTTCTGGTGAATTTCTCTTGTAAAAGATAGGTAGACATGATATACGGATTCCATTTCACTCACACACCCATACACCTGTTTCCCCATACTGGAATTTCATTTCTTATAATTTTTACCTGTTTTAATCTGGTTATATCACTGGGAAAACAAGGCATATAGTTTATTTGCTGTAATAAAGTGTTCTTCTTACGCTAAGATTTGCTATTTTCCAATGTATATTGTATATACTCTCCCCAGTTGCATATGCAAACTAAAACTAGAAGAACCATTTGTGATATATGGAGCAGGTTTGGTTAATTGGAAATAACTGGTAGTCCCTGTGTACTTGGGCTTTGCCTACTTTTAACGAATAAAACTTCTTGATTACCTATAAAAAAAAATAAAATAACTGGAAGTCAATCTAAGTTTGATCATGATTGTATCCTTTCTTTACAGGTTGGATGTACACAGCCACGACGGGTCGCTGCTATGAGTGTTGCTGCTCGAGTTTCGCAAGAAATGGGTGTCAAACTTGGGCATGAGGTGTGCTTTCTTTATTGCTCTGGCTTGTTTATTACCCACTGTTCTATTAAACATAAATAATATTTTTGTTACTGGATGAATGTGCTCTTCCCTGCCATGCTATATATAGGGCTTGCATGCACACCTTGATTCTGATTTGCTGCTTGGATGTTGTAAAAGCCTGACCTGGAAGAATATGTATTGATTGTCTGAGGAATCTTGCTACGTCTTTTGTTTCAATTAATGAACCTAATTTTGGTTGCAACACTACCTCCATCTCCATTGTATGATTTTTCTATTAATTTTCTTTCTATTTCTGATTTGTGTTAAAATGATTCAATGGGCTTTTTGGTTGTTGTGATCTGATATCTTTTGCAGTTGGATACTGGTAACTGTAGTTTTCCTCTTCGGGGTCAACAGTAATGGTTTATGTAAACTGTAGGTTGGTTATTCCATCCGTTTTGAAGATTGTACATCAGAAAAGACTGTTCTGAAATATATGACTGATGGGATGTTGTTACGAGAATTCCTTGGTGAACCGGATCTGGCAAGCTACAGGTGAGTGAGTTTATTTTAGAGCCTGATTTATGGTTTAATTAGATTGGTGGTGCTGGTTCACTTATTTTGTCCGCAAACTTCTTAGTGTAGTGATGGTGGATGAGGCCCACGAAAGAACACTCTCAACTGATATTCTATTTGGATTGGTAAAGGTAAGCAATAACTTTAAATTAAAAACAGTTAATATTTTTTTGGTTTTCTTTTTTTAATTGAAGTGTTTTGATTGGACAATCATCTTACACTTACAAGTGGCATTCCTTCATTTAGGTATAGGCGGGTTGTTTGTGTTCCTTTAAATAATTAAAATGTATCAAGGGATCCTTGAAACAACTCTGGCATGCTTATTCTATTAATCCATCTGATGGCTTTAGATTTGGAGAGCACTTTAATATGGAATAATACCATTTAGTTGTGCTGGAAGTACTTTCTTTCATTTGAAATTGCTATGATAACTTTGGTTTCGTGACTCAATGTGGTATTTATTATCCTTTTGTTTGCTATTGACTTCTTGATGCTCTTTTATAACAGGATATTTCTCGTTTTCGCCCTGATCTAAAGTTGCTCATCTCCAGTGCCACACTTGATGCAGAAAAATTTAGTGATTATTTTGATTCAGCTCCAATTTTTAAAATCCCAGGGAGGCGGTATCCTGTTGAAATACACTATACAAAAGCTCCAGAAGCTGATTACTTGGATGCTGCTATAGTTACTGTTCTCCAGATTCATGTGACACAATCAGCTGGAGATATATTAGTTTTCTTCACTGGTCAAGAAGAGATTGAAACAGCAGAAGAAATTTTGAAGCACAGGACAAGGGGACTAGGGACAAAGATTGCCGAGCTGATTATCTGCCCAATATATGCAAACCTACCTACTGAACTCCAAGCAAAAATATTTGAACCCACTCCTGAAGGAGCCCGGAAGGTTGTTCTTGCAACCAATATAGCTGAAACCTCCTTGACTATCGATGGGATCAAGTATGTAATTGATCCTGGCTTCTGTAAGATGAAATCCTATAATCCAAGAACTGGGATGGAGTCGTTGCTGGTCGCTCCAATCTCTAAAGCATCTGCTAATCAGAGGGCAGGTCGATCTGGACGAACAGGTCCCGGGAAATGCTTCCGATTATATACTGCTTACAACTATTACAATGATTTGGATGACAATACTGTGCCTGAAATACAAAGGACGAACCTTGCAAATGTTGTCCTTACTCTTAAGAGCCTTGGCATCCATGACTTATTAAATTTTGATTTTATGGACCCACCACCATCAGAAGCATTATTAAAAGCCCTGGAACTACTCTTTGCACTGAGTGCGTTAAATAAACTAGGTGAGTTGACTAAAGTTGGTAGACGGATGGCGGAGTTCCCTCTTGATCCCATGTTATCCAAAATGATAGTTGCTTCCGACAAGTACAAATGCTCAGATGAGATCATTTCCATTGCTGCCATGCTTTCTGTTGGGAATTCAATCTTTTATCGCCCGAAGGACAAACAAGTTCATGCTGACAATGCACGAATGAATTTTCATACTGGAAATGTTGGGGACCACCTTGCATTGCTAAAGGTTTGGTGAAGTTTTTTTTTTTTTTTTGATTCTTTTGAATGTTTTATGCATTGGATTTCTAGGTGTGGAGTGATAGTAACGTTCACCGTACTGATGTAGGCTAATGTTCTGGCTACATTTTCACTAGTAGTCAAAAGAATAACGTGCCAATGGCCCTTGGGCCAAATGGCACCACCCCTGGTTCTTAGGGATCGTGGGGTTCATGGTTAGGGGTTCAATCCCCCCAACCACTAGGGCAATAGTCCCTCAAAAAAATTACCTAGCAAAAAAAAAAAAAAAAAAAAAAAAAAAAAAAAAAAAAAACATCAAAAGAATAACGTTGTGATTGTGGTAACTGTATTATACTGTTAACAGCCTAACAATGAGTTTCCATGTTTATTTAAAAAAAAAGTTTCCATGTTTAAGAATGGTTATTGACCCTATTTGTTAATATTATTATTATTATTATTATTATTTTTCATTCAGGTCTACAATTCATGGAAGGAGACAAATTACTCAACACAGTGGTGTTATGAAAATTATATACAGGTATAGTTTGAGCAACAATTCCTCATTTTATTTGCACCAATATTAATTGTTCTGATACTTATATCAAAGCATTGCATCTATTGACTGCATACATGCCGCCAGGTGTGAAGGCCTTGAGATGATCGATGCTAGAAACTGCCAATACTTAAAAGGCCTTATTCTGGAACTTAATTCAATATTGTTCCGTGCTCTATGTATATTTCTTGTTTACAACCCCCATACACAGATTTGAGCAGTTTTGAGTTTTGGTGGTGGAATACAAGTCTCTCTAATTATTATCTGAGTTCTACATTTTCAGATTTTAGTTTAATTAATATTTATACTTCCAATCTATGAGTTTGGTGAAGATTGCAAACTTCCTTGGCATTCAAGGCTACCTATTTTTTCATCCTGTTGATTGCATACCAATTTATGCAATTTTAGCCTCGCTTGGATAATAGTTTGTTATGTGAACTATTTTTTTGATTGAAGGAGCTCTTACTGTTCTTTGTAATTTCAATTTTATTGTTTACAGGTCAGGAGTATGAAACGTGCAAGGGATGTTCGAGATCAGCTCGAAGGGCTCTTGGAAAGGGTTGAAATTGAACTAATGGCCGACCCCAGTGATTTAGATGCCATAAGAAAAGCTATAACATCTGGTAAATCTGTAAAAAAAAAAAGCTTTTGTTTCAATGACGAGGAAGTGAAAATGATTCTTTGTTGTGTTTAATTTTGTAATTATTGTTCTTTTCAGGTTTTTTCCCACACTCTGCAAGGCTTCAAAAGAATGGATCTTACAGGACCGTAAAACATCCACAGACTGTTCACATACACCCCAGCTCAGGGCTGGCACAGGTAATCTATTGACTCTTCATTAATTATTGATTATATTTAAGGTCAGAGTGCTTATGGTTGCTCTGTGTAAAACAAAATCTATATGGTCAATGGGATTGCTTGTATGCTATTTGAATAATATGATTATTTGGTTGTTTCTCATCAAGTGACATATGGGTTGTGGAGGATGATTTCATTAAATGGTTGCAAGAGGATAATAAAGACGTAAGCCTAATTTAGTTGTCCTAAAAATAAAAGAGAAAAGGTCTTTTAAGAGTTTTCGTTGGTCTGGAAGTTGGAGTAATTCCTGTATAGCCTGTTTCTGACTTAAAATATTCATCATTTCGAATGCAAAATATGAACGAAAAATTGTTCGTGAGATGATCATTATTTATATTTTACAAAAATGATTTGATGCTTTTCAATGGAATTGGTTCTTAGAGCAGATGGATATGTGAACACAAATCGTTTTATTATACAAATTATACTGCTTTTTTTTACATCTTTGTAATGATCTGTTGAACTGCCTTGCTCCTGGTTTTCAATTTCATGCTGTGTTTGGGCTTTCAAATTACAATATAAAATGATGTATTAGGCATGCTATATAGAATAAATGTGTCGGGACAATTTTCCATTTTCATTAGAGATGTATTCCTTAGCATAAAAAGTCCTGACTGGATCTCAATAAAGGATCTTTCTTTATGGAGCAATTATGGAGGACTAGACCACCTTGGTAATGTATAAATTATTTGTACGACTTTTTGGGTCTGGTCCATCTTGTCTAGAAGACCTTAACATTCTATTCTTTGTTGCTAGATTCAAAGGTATAACTCATTGTCCGACATGGGCAAACTGTTACAGACATGAAAATGCATGTGGAAGTCGAATTGTGTTCACAAGTGGATCGGACTTTCCCAAAATTTCTGTGTAGATCAAGCATTTCTCCTTATGTTATATAGCACATATTAACCAAATCTATTTAATAACCTCTATATACATGCATAAAGTAGCTAAATATATCATATAACTTGCAATAAGTATAAACTTATACAAATAGATATATTTTTTTTTTTGATAAGTAAAATAAGACTTTATTAAAACATCAAAGTAACATGATACAAAAAATGCCCTGTTTATGTAGGCATGTAGGAAACTAGGAATTCGTGAAGGTCCATGCCATTTAAGTCAACAGCAATGGCCCAAGTACAAAGAGTTCTAAAAAATAACAATTTAAGCTCCTCCACAGATCTCTCTTTGTCTTCAAAAGTCCTCTCATTTCGTTCCTGCCATAGACACCACATAATACAGATAGGGATCATCTTCCACACTGCTTTAATCTGTCTCACCCCACGGATAGAATTCCAGCAAGCCAATACATCCAAAACTGTTTCCGGCATCACCCACACCATATCCATCCTTTTAAACACCTCGTCCCAAATAGCCTTAGCTATCTCACAGTGTAAAAGTAAATGATTTACCGACTCACCCCCGCTTTTACACATACAACACCAATCTGCAATAATTATCCTCCTTTTTCTTAGATTATCCGTAGTGAGGATCTTACCCAAGGACGCTGTCCACGCAAAGAAAGAGGCTTTGGGAGGAGCCTTATGACGCCAAAGCTTTCTCCAAGGAAACTGTATCTCTGGCTCTTGTGTGAGAGCTTTATAGAAAGATCGAGCTGAGAAGACCCCTTTCCCTGCAGGATGCCACCACAACTCATCTTCCTGCAGCAAGTTCGGTCGAACAGAATATAAGAGGCTATAAAATTCTACAAAACTTTCCATCTCCCAATCCTGTGCCGCCCGGTTGAAATTGATGTTCCAGTGAATGTTTCTACCTGAGACTTCCATAACCTCCGCCACTGTGACATCTTTGTTACTCGCAATCAAGAAAAGAGACGGAAACAGATCTAATAGAACACTGGTATTACACCATGCATCCTTCCAAAATCTGATCTTGACACCTGTCCCCACATGCAATCTAGTATATCTCTGGAAAACCTCCCATCCTCTTCTAATGTATTTCCATAACCCCTTACCCGTTGTTCCTCTAACTTCTCTGGTACACCACCCCTCCCCTAGATCACCATATTTGTTTTCGATCACAGTCTTCCATAAGGCCTCTGGTTCCTTGGTATATCTCCACAACCATTTGCCTAGTAATGCCCGATTAAAAACTCTCAAATTTCTAACACCCAAACCGCCATTGGAGATAGGCCGACATACCATCTCCCACTTTACTAAGTGAAATTTAAACTCATCTCCCAAGCCCCCCCACAGAAAGTTCCTCTGTAACTTCTCAAGTCGACCCGCCACACTGGCCGGTACAGGGAATAAGGATAAAAAGTAGGTGGGAAGGTTGGAAAGTGTGCTTTTGATTAAAGTAGTCCGACCCCCTTTTGACAGATACATTCTCTTCCACCCTGCTAATCTCCTCTCTACTTTTTCAATCACTGTATCCCATATCATACGAGACTTCGGTGCAATACCCAACGGCAATCCCAAGTAAGTCATAGGTAAAGACGCAATTTTACACCCCAGAATGCCCGCCAAATCCCTTATATCATGAACTTCTCCAATCGGTACCAACTCAGATTTATCATAATTCACTTTCAAGCCAGATACTGCTTCAAAACACAACAGCAATGCCTTCACCACCCTCAATTGAGTGTGATCAGCCTCACACATGATAAGCGTATCATCTGCAAACAACAGGTGAGAAACAGTTGAATTACCCCTACTCTGTGATCCAATCTGAAAACCACTGATGTAACCATTAGTCACTAAGGCTGAGATCATCCTACTCAATGCCTCCATAACAATGACAAAAAGTAAAGGAGATAGCGGATCCCCTTGTCTCAAGCCACGAGAGCTTGGGAAGAAACCCTCTGGGCTACCATTAATCAACACCGAAAACCGTACCGTAGAAATACACCATCTGATCCATGACCTCCACCTCTCACCAAAACCACACCTACCCAGTAAATGAAGAAGGAAATCCCAATTAACATGATCGTACGCCTTTTCCATATCTAATTTGCACATAATCCCTGCTTTGCCCATCTTCAATCTACTATCGAAGCATTCATTAGCAATAAGAGCCGCATCAAGGATCTGTCTACCCTTAACAAAAGCATTCTGTGGTTTGGAAACAATCTTCCCCAATATCCCACTTAATCGATTTGCAAGCACTTTTGCAATGATCTTATAAGCACCATTCACTAAACTTATAGGCCGAAAATCTGTGATCTCAACGGCCCCTACCTTTTTAGGGATTAGTGCAAGAAAAGTAGTGTTAAGACTTTTCTCAAACTTTCCTAACAAGAAAAACTCTTGAAATACCTTCAAAAGATCCGCTTTAATCACCTCCCAACACTCTTGGAAAAAACCCATAGAGAAACCATCCGGTCCGGGAGCCTTATCTTTTGCCATCTTTCTTACCACTTCAAATACCTCTTCCTCTTCAAAAGCCCTCTCCAATCTGGTAACATCCCCTGGTTCAATAGTGTCAAAATCCAAACCATCTAAAGTAGGCCTCCAACCCACCTCTTCCATGAGAAGCTTTTTAAAGAAAGCAACCACATGGTCTTGGATAACCTCTTCTTCTCTTTTCTCAACCCCTTCAATTCTCAGCACTTCAATGTTATTATTTCTTCTGTGTGAGTTTGCAACTCTATGGAAAAACTTCGTACTCCGGTCCCCTTCCTTCAACCAAAGAGCTCTTGATTTTTGACGCCATGAGATTTCTTCCTGTAAGATTAACCTTTCAAGATCAGCAACCAACAAAACTTTTTGTGCTTGTTCCTCTTCATTTAGTGGTCTCCCTTCTTGTAACCTTTCGAAATACTGAATTTCCAACAACTTGGAATTTTTGTTTTCCTCCACATTTCCAAAAGCTTGTTTATTCCACTCCTTTAGATCCCTTTTTAAGGCTTTCAGTTTGTTTGCGAAAATGAAACTGGATGTACCTTCAAATTGATACGAAGTCCACCATCTTTTAACCCTTTCCACAAAACCTTCTGACTTCAACCACATATTTTCAAACTTAAAATACCTTCTGCTGTTACGAACACCTCCACAATCCAGTAGAATAGGCCAATGATCCGAAGTTATACGACTCAAACGCTTTTGCCATACATCCGGAAAATGGCTTTCAAACTCAGGAGAAATCAGAAAACGATCTAAGCGGGACCACGTCTGATTATTTGACCAAGTAGCTGGACCCCCTGCTAATGGAAGATCTAACAAGTTTAAATCAAAGATAAATTCTGAGAACTCCAGGCTTGCTGGTCTCAATCTTCTACTGCCCAGACTTTCACTCTGAAAGCGCACCACATTGAAATCCCCCCCTATACACCAAGGGAGGTCCCACCAACTTTGTACCCCTACAAGTTCATCCCATAAAATACTTCTATTGACATCTAAGTTAGGCCCATACACTCCTGCAAATGCCCACAAGAAGTCATCTGATACATTTTTAAAAGAACAAGCTACCATATATCTCCCTATGTACTCCTCCACTTTCTCTACAACCCGTCTATCCCACATTATCACCACTCCTCCCGAAGCCCCTGAAGAGGCCAAATATATCCAATCCACATAAATATTACTCCATAAACTCCGAATAATCCTCCTACTAATCAACTTCAGCTTTGTCTCTTGTAAACATACTATGTCTACTTTCCAATCACGAAGTAGACGACGAATCCGAAGACGCTTCTCTACCTCGTTTAGACCCCGGACATTCCAAGATAAAATCTTAGGCTTCATTGGAGAACGTTCAGCCCCTTCTCATTCGCCTTATTCCTGCTAGAACTTGCTTCCGAGTTCATCGACCACATCAATCTTTTTAATTCCCGACTCTTCTTTGTGTTCCCCCTCTTCTTTTGATGATGGCCAGCTTCCATAGCAGTTAACAAGGCTATAAATTGCTCCTCATACCCAACACACTCAATTCCCACAAACTGTTGAATTTCTTTAGCTTTATGTATAACCCAATCTGATGCTTGATCTGGAAAATAATAATTTAATGGGGTAGGATTCCCCATCTTATTATTCTGGTTCTGATATTTACTTCCCATAGAAAAATCCTCCAAACCACAGGGACTGAAAATTTCATCTTCCACTGACTGCATGAAGTCATCCGAGTCTTCTTCAACCTCAGCCAACTCGAGGTTCTCTACTGATCTCCCCAACCCTGCCGCTGGACTCCGAGACACCCCAGCCTCCCTCATCCGCGAACTCTGCTTCTCCAGAGCCGACGGAACTGTAGCTTCTATGCCTAACAACGGATTTTGAGCACCAGACTCCGGCGAGACCACACCGGCGACCCCCACTACTTCCATCGGCGCCGTCTGTAGCCCCTCACCCTCTATCGGCGCCGTCTGTATGCTTTCCGGCACGAACGCATGCCCGTGGAGCTCGATGGAATGTATCGGGCTAGAACTCGATTTCACGGGTTCTGTTGGCCCGGATCCAGACCCGTTTAGTTGGGTCCTGGATACCGACCCACGTGACTGGGCCTCATGGGCTTTAACATGAGACGCCCCAGCCCCACAATGCTCTTGTGATTTAGCCCTGCGCCATACATTCCATCCTCTGTTATATTTGCCCTTCGGTAGAGCCTTTTTCCGTGTAACATCCAGCCCTTTATCCTTCGACTTACCTGCTCCCTTTCTTTCCTTTAATGAACCGACAAATGCTACGATAGTAGCCATGTCCCTCTGCAATGCACGCAGCTGCCCCTGCATTTCCAACAACTTCCTTTGCATTTCCCATGACTGACACACGACAGAGGCCCTGCCATGGGCATGGTTCACCGTACCCTCACGTTGCCAACGTCCCTTACCTCTGTCCAATACCTTCGCACCAGCCACCTTCTCCTTCGCAGCTCTCGGTTTCGACGTCGCAAGGACCTCCTTATACGATCGCTCATAGTGTTTCAGTTTCCCTCTTCCATCACTCTGTTTGGCTCCTCCATGCAGACCACCTTCCTTGGTTTTTTCTTTCCCATGCTCTACCAATGCCTCCCTCATCTTCCTCCATCCCCACCCATTCTCACCTTCTGGAATACATAGCATATTCCTTCTTCCCCCCTGACTATACTCTGATATTTCAACGTATCTTCCTTTCCTATTTTCACAACGTTGAGCAATAAAACTACAATACCCATCACGTGTTGCCAAGTATACCTCCTTTTTTCTGCTCAAGCTTTCCTCTAACACCTTCCCAAGCCACTGAATAGAGGAGAAACCCAGCAATATCGAGTTTTCTGTCCTCCAGCTTCTCTCAGTAATTCTCAGACCACCACCTCCACATATTGCAATAGTGAAGCACTTAGACTCAATATCTAATTCTATAAAACGACCCATCTGACTAGCACCAATCAATACCCACGTTGGTGAAGCCAAATGAATCAAGAACCAGACCGAGGAAGAAAAAAAAGATGCATGTGTACGGAGAGAAAATTTTCATATATATATACTAATTTTAGGAAATAACTTCTATAAAAGGTTATATAAAACATCGTATACATGCCATGATAACCTATCTAAATATATCATATTAGGTAAAATATGAATAAACTAAAAAAATGAATAAACACATAATACATAATTGAATATAGAAAGAAAGCTAACATGTATTACATATAATACATAGCGGTGGGTTGCTGTGCTAGTCTCCCCAGGGGTTTAGGCTCCATGGGTTAGTCCTAAGGGCTCTGCTGTGGGGTGGTTCCCCCATCATAAAAACAAATGTATTACATATAATACACATAATAAATGTATTATGAGCTTAAAATGAGCTCAAACAAGTTGAGTCAAGCCTCTATGAGTTTTGTTCACGAGCTTAAACTGAGTTAAGCCAAGCTTGTATGAGTTTAGCTCTTTTAATATTAGATGAATTGAACTCAAATCGAGTATATACAAGTTGGGCTCGAGCCTTTCATGAATGGCTTTGTTCATTTGCAGCCTTACTTGCATCCTACATCGAAACCCCTTATAAGTAATTTTTAAAACATAACCATCAGTGATCCATGACTTGCAAACCATCCAGTGGGTTAATTGGTTTAATCATAGTCAGGAATGGTTTGATTTGGTTCTTTACCTGATGTGCTTTCTGGGGGTATGACTGAACTGTTGTACATAGGATCTGTTTGCGGTCTGACTGTTCAGGTCCATTTTCAAAATAATGAAGTTTCAATTTTTGGTGGAAATTCAGGTGCTATGTTGTGCAGTGCTTATATTCTTATATATCTTTATCCTTCAGGTCCTTCCGAGATGGGTTGTATATCATGAATTGGTTTTGACGACCAAGGAGTATATGAGACAGGTACGCTTTTGTCCGCACTCAATGACTTTGATATATTTAGTTTTTCCTGCATACTAGTTTGGAATATTTATTTCTACCATTGAATTGCAGGTGACGGAACTAAAGCCTGAGTGGTTGGTTGAAATAGCCCCGCACTATTACCAGCTTAAGGATGTTGAAGACTGTACTCTCTCTCTCTCTCTCTCTATCTATATATACATATGTGCGTGTGTTTATGCGTGCCCATGTTGGGGTACATAAGTTTCCTGTTTGAAGTAGGGATTTAGGCCCCGTTTGGATAGTGAAAACATTCATCTCATCATTACAACTTTTTCAAATTTTCACACAAAATATAATAAACAAGTAGACTTTTTCAAATCTCAAAACAATAATAATTTTAAAAAATAATATTCTAACAATATTTTATTCAACTTTTAATTTTCATCTAAAACCATCTCTTCTCATCTCACTATCTAAACCACACCTTAGTGCTTCACCATATCATCTTCTACACTACTGATATCGTTGAGAATGCTTGATTCAAAGCTCCACCATAAATTCTGATGTTGTTAGGGATTAGGAGAATTGTAATATTAGGTTGCCTTTGCATGCGGACAAGGCTGGGCGATTACTAATTGGAATTTGGACTGTTTGGATCTTCAGTAGATGTGAAATAATTCCTTTTTTGTGTGCATTTGATTAAAATTGATTTATTGTTATTTTCCAATCCTTTATAATGATTTTCTTATGGTGGTGGTTTCTCTTCTGCATCAACTACGTTTTAGTGGATTTTGTGACTTGCCATGTGTAGTCGAACATAGAGAGAGAATGATTCGTATATTCATTAACATTCAACTTCATATACATACTACATACAAATGACAAATGTACACTCATAAACTATACTAATTACAACCATCTCCTCTAACACTCCCCCTCAAGCTGGGGCATATATATCATATAAACCTAAGTTAGAACAAATAAGTTTTAACCGACTACAACACAGTGGTTTGGTAAACATATCTGCAAGTTGATCAACAGACTTCACAAAGGGTGTAGAAATGTCACCACTTAGTATCTTATTTCGAATGAAGTGACAATCAATCTCAATGTGTTTAGTCCTCTCATGGAACACATGATTAGACGGAATATGCACTGCAGCTTGGTTATCACAAAGTAACTGAAGAGGGATAGGAGCTGGAAACCCAATCTCTTGAAGAAAGTGTTGCAGCCACGTCAGCTCACTAGTAGTGTGAGCCATTGCTCTGTATTCAGCTTCTGCACTAGACTGAGCTACCACTGTTTGCTTCTTATTCTTCCATGTAACCAAGTTATTTCCCACAAAGGTACAATATCTAGTAGTCGATCTTCTATTTGAAGGAGATCCAGCCCAATCAGCATCTGCAAAGGCTTCAATTCTAAGATGTCCATTTGGTCTATACAACAATCTAAGGCCAGGAGCTCGTTTAAGATAATGATGATTATGGATTATAGCATCCCAATGTGAGACCCTGGGTGTTTGTAGAAATTGGCTCACTACACTCACTACACTCACTACATAAGAGGTATCAGGTCTAGTGATAGTAAGATAATTCAATTTCCCAACAAGTCTTTGATACTGACCTAGATCTCAAAACAACTCACCTTCTTCTTTCAAGATTTACGATTTGGGTCCATAGGAGTGTCAATATGCCGTGCACCTAACACGTCAGTTTCTTCCAGAAGGTCAAGTACATATTTTTTCTGAGATAGGTTCATACCTTTTTTAGATCTACCGACTTCAATTCCAAGAAAGTATCCAAGTTTGCCCAAGTCTTTTGTCTGAAAGTAATCATGTAAAAACTGTTTCAGAGTAGCAATTCTAACTGAGTCACTCCCAGTAATTACAATATCATCAACATATACAACCAACAAGATATGACTTGCATCATTGTGTAGGTGAAATACCGAGTGGTCTGTTTGGCATCTATGAAGATCAAATGCCAATACAATATCAGAGAACCTCCCCAACCATGCTCGAGGAGATTGTTTCAAACCATATAATGTCTTTTTTAACTTGCACATTGTACCCATCCAAATTAGTTGCAAGAGAGATCAATACTCGAATAGAAGAAATTTTGGCAACCGGGTAGAAAGTCTCGTCATAATCAATGCCATAAGTTTGAGTGTAACCCTTAGTAACCAAGCGGGCTTTCAGACGTTCAACAGAACCATCAGGATGGAATTTGGTTGTATATACCCATCTACAACCAACAGAGTGTTTACCAGGTGGTAGAGGAACAAGATCCCATGTCCCATTATGGTGAAGAGCATCAATTTCATTTTTCATAGCTTTCCTCCATTTTGGATCAGATAAAGCATCCTGAACTGTCTTAGGAACAAAAAGTTTTGGAAGTTGAGAAGTAAAGCATGAAAAAGATGGAGATAAGGCATGACGAGACATATTGGCTGATCGGATAATGAGTAACACAAGAACGAATACCTTTTCAGAGAGCAATAGGTGGAGAGTTTGAAGCACTAGGTAAGTCAGGATCTGAAGATGGAGACAAGTTGGTGGAAGCATGGGAGCCGGCGCAAGTGACGTGAGTACACTTGTAAAGGAACAAGGGAAGGCACTAAGGAGGGTTGGGTAAAAGTGGGTGAGTTTGCAGAAGAAAGGGTAAGAGTAGGTAATGGTAGAGGATTACACTCAACAACCGAAGATGTTGCCGAGAAATAGGGTATGGACTCAAAGAAGGTGACATTAGCACTAGTGAAGTAATGTCTAAGAGCAGGACTATAGCAGCGATATCCTTTTTGAGTCCGGGAATAACCAACAAAGAAACACTTGGTAGCACGTGGATCAAGCTTATCAAAGCCTGGGCCAAGGTTAGGAACATAACAAACGCACCCAAAGATTTTTGGAGGGAGAGAAAAAGGTGGAGAGGAAGGGAGAGGAACCATCGAGGACTGATGAAGGCATACGGTTAATAAGGTGACACGTAGTACGAACACCATCGCTCCAAAAGCGTTTAGGAACATGCATGTGTAGTGAAAGTGCTTGGGTTACATCAACAAATAACGATTTTTGCGTTCAGCCACCCCATTCTGTTGGGGTGTATAAGAGCATGGAGTTTGATGAACAATTCCTTTATTACTTAAGTAAGTAGCAAAGACACTAGATTGGTATTCTTTAGCATTGTCAGAATGCAAAACTTGAACTTTTTGTCTAAATTGAGTTTTAATTTCTTCCCGAAAGACTTTGAATGTGAAAAGAAGTTTAGATTGTGCCTTCATTAGAAACAACAATGTCATACGAGAATGGTCATCGACAAATGTAACAAAATACTGAAACTTGTTTGATACAATGTTGATTGGTCTCCATATATTAGAGTGAACCAATTCAAAAGGACTAAATGCTTGATTATCAATTCGAGGTACAAAAGACACGATGGTGTTTGCTAAGCTGGCATGCTTCACAAGGAAGACACATTTTCAAGATTCATAACTTGACGTTTCAAAAGAGAAAGAGATGGGTGTCCAAGGCGACAATGCCATTCAAAAGCAGATGATGAGGATGTGAGGGCTCGAGTGGGTGATTGTTTGACATCAAGGTAATACAGACTACCAACTTCATGCCCCGTACCAATCTTCTTCCCCGTCTTGAGATCCTGAAAGATACATACAGAGGTATAAAAGGTCACAAAACATCGAAGAGTTTGCGTAATTTTACTAATGGACAACAAACTTAAGGGAAAACTAGGAGCGTATAGAACAAATGACAAGGATATAGAGTTGGTGAGCTTAGTGGATCCAATGCCTGTAACTTTAGCAAGAGAACCATTAGCAAGAGTAACACTCTTTGGAGATGTCATAGTATCTAACTTAGATAAGGAATAAGACAAACCGGTCAAATGTTCATTAGCTCCTAAATTGATGATCTATGGATCTTGAGTAGATGAGACAAGACATGCCAACGCTGTACCTAAATGTGCAGGAGTAGCTATGGAAGATGAAGCCGCCCGTGTGCGACCCAAAAATTGATCATACTCATCCTTCAATATGTTAATCATCTCTGGAGTCAGGTTGGAACTCGTTGACAATGATGTTGCATCTTGGCAAATAGCTTGATTAGCGGACCCAGATGGTCTACCATGTAGATCCCAACAATAGTCCACTGAGTGGTTAGTGCAACTACAATGGGTGCACTTACGAGATTCACGACCTCGAGTGCAATTACGTCTGGCATCACGTCTCCCACGTGCACCTCTACCACTTCGGCCTCCATGCCCACTAGGAGCAACATAGGAGGCAGCTAAAGCAGATCTCTCATTACTCTGATATGAAGACAATTGAGATCCTTGTCCAGATAATGTGGCTTGATGAAGTCGGGAGAACACTTCAAGATATGAGGGAAGCTGTGGACTTGCCAAAATTTGAGAATGCACTGATTCATACTTAGGTTTTAAGCCAACAAGAAATCGAACGACATTAAAATCTTCCCGCTGTTTTAGCATACTCGAAACATCAGAAGTGATAGGTTGATACATTTTAAGTTCTTCATACATGCTCATTACTTAAGAATAATACTCTTATAGGCCCAAAGCACCCTGTTCCAACCCAAAGAATTGCTGACACAACTCATAAATACGGGTTATGTTCCCAGCACCCGAATACATCGGTTTGAGATGCCTCTACACCTCTTGAGCGGTGTCAAAATGTATTTAGTTGGTGCAAATATTAGGCTCAATACTGGTCAACATCAGGGACAATATTTGAGCATCTTCTTGCTCCCATTGAGCAAATGTAGAATTAGTTGAGTCAGACATTGGATCAACCAAGTGAGTACGAAGAAGACCCTTGCCTTTCAGAAACATTTCAACAGATTTTGACCACAATATATAGTTTTTTCTATTCAACTTCACCGAAGTCATAGGCATACTAATGATTGGTGTTAGAGACATTGACTCAAATTTAGTTGCCATGGAGAAAAATATCACAACAATTCAACTTGGAGACAAAGAATCTACACAAAATATGAAATATGGATGAAAAAGTGGGAAATACAATCTGGAAAAGTAGAAACCCAAATTAAGAACCCAAATTTCGGATCTGTATTGGGTGGAATTAGCCTGTACTGGTCGAAACAAGCTTGTACCGGCCGAAACAAGCAAGTATCGGCCTGTATCGGGTCTAAACCTCTCTATTTCGGGTCTGAACTGGTATGTTTTGGGTCTGAACCAGTATGTTTTAGGCTGTATCGGCATGTATCGGGTGTGTTTTGGGTATCACTAGTACCAGCTTATAAAATAACCTTAAACGGGAATAAGTTATCCTAAACGTGGATAAGTGAAGCTGAGTTTTCCGTATACGTGTTACCAAACGGGTGTTATTCCGGATAGGAATAAGATCTTACTCTAGGTTGGGGGCATATGCAGTCGAGGATGAGATAGTAGAGACCTGCAACCAAACACCCCGAGACGTTGACGTCACCGGCAATAAACAGGCCTTTCGGCAACCGATGACAACTGGAGACTCACCGGTGTGCACAAAAAACGACTGTGAGCTTGATTTTGGTGCCCAGTACCAGAGACGACACCCTTGGTGACCGGTAACACCTTGAAATAGCTTCCGGCCACCAATGACGAAGAGGACAATGACCACTAACCATCACAGACAACGACGGTGATACCACACTAACCCCTCTGCGCCACTAACCACTAACCACCACTAGCTCCGTCGCACAACCACCACTAGTTGACTACTCTTTTCTTTGATACCATGTAGTCGAACATAGAGAGAAAGAATGATTCGTATATTCATTGACATTCAACTTCCTATACATACTACATACAAATGACAATTGTACACATAAACTATACTAATTACAACCATGTACTCTAACACCATGAAAAGATGAAGAAGAAAATGAGTGTAACACTTATATATATCCATGAAATGCCAAGCATGCTCAAAATCATTCTTCTAGAAAACCGCTGGTTGGCGAGATATGTTAATCTACCCATTTAGAAGTTTTCCTTGTAATGTAGTGCAATCCTATGGATTTTAATTTCGTAATTTGATGTTGCTTAGAATTTCACTTGATCTATTTGAATGTTTGGACTTCATGTGGCTTTTATTTATCCTATCCATCGCTAGAAGACAACTTTCCTCGGATGGAAATAGGAATTGATGCTGGATTATACAGTGAGTGTGATTCTCTCTGTTGTGGATACCGTTTACCCTTAACAAATAGAACTCGATCTGAAAGATTTCCCATAACAACATTCATCACATAATGATAAGGACGAAAATGATCCCAGGCACAATAGGGTCAATTAAAACAACATACATTCATTTTCTGTGAATGACGCCCCCTCCGGTGGCCATGTGGCGAACATAGTTTGCAATTTTTGTTCAAGCTATCCTCTTCTCGGGATTAATATCTTGGTATCATCTCAAGCATTGGCGTCTTGAATATTTGGCTGTTTTGTGGTATCAAGTAATTGTCAACTGCTTGATTTATAGTGTTAAAGTAGGCTCCTTATTCAATTTTAATGTTTAGCTGAAGCAGAGCAAGGCTGACTTTTCTTAGATAATTGATTGAACTGGATTGCTAAATGTTATTTTCTCTGCAGCGGGTACAAAGAAAAAGCCTCATGTGGAAGGGCGTGGATTGTAGGACTGGAAACTGGATCACTTGCCTCGCATCATTTCGCTTGAATTGCTCAGCCACCGAGACATCGGGTACAAAGGAAAAGCCTTGCACAGTCCCCAAATCTTGGCAGAGGGGATTGCAGATACTTAGCGGAGAAGATAACTGTATATACACCTGATGGATTTTTGGGCTGAAGACTATCAGAGACACTTTAGTAGAGGACATGAAGACTGCACATAGGATTTTGTATATCTATAATAACTGCATTATCTGAAATATGCAAATCAGCAGACTCCCCTCCCTCGCTAAAACTGAACATCCCTTTATGGTTGATTCATGTGGGGATCTTGGGGGTTTCAGAGAAGGCTGCATTTTAGATCATTATATATATATATATATATATATATATATATATATATTCATTCATAAAGAACTCCCATCGTAGGATCCCTTGATTTTAACGTAGAGCTTAACCCAAGTGTAATATTTAGATAGGAATACCTGCTTACAAGGCGTGTAGTTTAAGATTAATAATATTTCATTTTCTAGCTTTCAATATGAATGTTGTGTTTGAGGTGCTGTTTAAAGAAACTCAGATTTCAGCCACCCTGGTGTAATTTTGCTTCAGTTTTGGCATGTGCATGATTGTCTAACCAGACATTGCTATGGCGGTTTTACCTGACGGGGGATTTCCTTTCATTCTTGTCAGTTTTATATGGACTTTTATCAGTTTTTCTGCCAAAATTGTGAACTTTTTTAAAAAAAAAAAAAAAAATTTAAACATCTAAGGTTTGAAACCTTAGTTAGGTCAACTAATTTCAAAGAGTTAATCTACTAGTGAAAGTCACGTGTTTATGGTCCCTGGATTACTCATAGTCAAAGAATTGTTCATTGATTTTTTCGTAACTTTTGAAGTGACCTTTGGGCAGAACAAAGTCTTAACTGTTGTAGTGAATCCGTTGTAATTCCAAAGGTAAGTGAGCTAGTCTTCGCTAAAAACAGAGAGAAACTCTATTTTCTCTAGAAAATTCAATCACTTTGAGTGCCTTTGCTGTAGAGTGTGGCTCTCACCCTCTCTTTTTCCTTTCCATTCACCCTTTCTTTTTCCTTTCCATTACCGCAATGTGTATACGCTTTTATGGTAGTGTTTTTTTTCTACCCCCTCCACCAGTTCGGTTTTGGTCAGATTTATTGCACTATGGCCGCCATCAATAAACACACACCCCACCATGCCATCTTATAGTTGCCAATCTATTGGGACGAAGCAGAATTGCGCTAAAAAGCTTGGAGCGTGGCACTCATGTGTGGCTTGTTTCCTTGCGTGGTCTTCACGCGCCACAACGCTTTCGTCGGTTACACACGTTGCACTAGTAGATTTCACATGTCGAGATCTTCCAGATTTGCCCTACCTCGCCTCCCTACCACCGGTGTGTGGTTACCACAAGCCACCACAAATGTGCGGGAAGACAAATGACTGGCTGCAGATCAGTCCATCGGATACCGTGCTTTTGACTATGTTATCGCTTTTCTTAACTGATAATCTTGAAAAATGGACTACGGATCTCTTAAAAAATCATCTCAAGACAACAAATTACAGTGAACCTAGAACTTTCACCGCTTCCAAAGGAGGTTCTATTGTCATTGGCGGTGGTTCCATAGTTCGCATGACTCTGCGAACTGCTAACTGCCGTCTTTTAAGACGACGCTCTTTTTGTAGGGCATGGGTGGAGATCAAGAAATTGGTCTCAAAATCTATTTTATTTTTCTTTTTTCCAACACTTTTACTTGTGGTTATTGTATTGGAGCGTGGAACCCCACCCCTCCTCATGTTTGTTGTTTTTAATAGAAATTTGCTTGATTAGAAAAGAAAGAAAGAAAAAGAATCCGTTGTAATTCCAGCATATTCTGCCCTCCCACTGTTTCTGCCAAACCGTGAACGAGTTTGGCAATTTTCTCGTCCAAACGTGATAGCTGTAACTTTGGTAATCTTCAATTATGGTTGACTCTTTGCAGTCTCTGGGCTGCACCATTGATCCATTAGTTATGATGAATTCCATCTGTTTTCCTTTTTATTTTTTTATTTTATTTTTTTATTCAAACCAGATGACATAAACTAGTATTTGGGATGAGGACTTCAATACAACAGCAGGTTGCTCGTCATCCCCATATCATCCTCTGAGATGGCTAAAATTCAACTCAAATGACTAGTCTTGTTCTTCATGAATTTAAAGTAAAGCTGTTGAGTATGAATATTCAACGTTTCATGCAAAGGGTTGTTGGGAGTATGATCCGTTAGGGTCCCAGCTTGAATCTCCTTTTAATAAAAATCAGTTTGGAATTTTTTTAAAACCTTGGAATAAGAATTGGACCGTTTATAATATCGAAATCCCCCCAACATAGTTCTTTCCAACATGAATATAATTGAAAGTAGTTAATGGAAAACTGAATACATGAGTATAATGTCACACAATTTAAAGCAGTTAACTGTAAATTAGCCTCAGGTCCAGCTTATAGGAAATTTATTTATCTTTTGCCACTGCAGGCGTGTCCTTGAGCCAGGGGTCCAATGGCTTCCCAATTGAATACACAATGAATCCTATCTCTCTCAGCTTCTTAACATTCACAATGTTTCTACCATCGAACACAAATGCAGGTTTCTTCATGTTATAAAAAATCTTCTGGAAATCAAGGGTCTTGAACTCATCCCATTCAGTTAGAATGCAGATCCCATGAACATCCTTGGTGGCCTCATAAGCATCCCCAACTATGCTCACTTGATTCACAGCAGCAGGGTTTGAAGGCTGCAGATGAACAGGATGGTCCCAATCAAACTTGTTCATTGAGAGATCCTTCTTGATTTGATCCTCAGTAACTTGTGGATCATAAATGCTCAACCATGCTTTATCCCCCAATAGTCCTTTGCACACATCAATTGCTGGTGTTTCTCTTGTGTCCCCAGTATCCTTCTTGAAGGCATACCCAAGTATTGCAATCTTTTTACCAGAAACTGTATTGAACATTGAAGAGACAACCCTGTTGACAAACCGATTCTTTTGGTAGTCATTCACCTTAATGACCTGTTCCCAGTATTTGGCAACTTCAGTGAGGCCATTGCACTCACAAATATAGATCAAGTTGAGGATGTCCTTTTGAAAGCAGGATCCTCCAAAACCTACACTAGCATTAAGGAACTTTGGTCCAATTCTGGTGTCCTTACCAACAGCATTGGAAACTTGTGAAACATCTGCCCCAGTTGCCTCACACAGAGCTGACATGGCATTGACAGAAGAAATCCTCTGAGCCAAGAAGGTATTGGCAGCTAACTTTGAGAGCTCTGCTGACCAGAGGTTGGTTGTAATGATTCTGTCTTCAGGAACCCAGTGCAAGTATATATCTTTCAGTGCTTGAACGGCCTTTTGGCCATCAGGAGTTTCTCTCCCTCCAATCAGAACACGGTCCGGGTTAAGAAGGTCCTGAATGGCAGTTCCTTCGGCAAGAAATTCTGGGTTTGAGAGAATCTGATAGCTGATGTTACTAGTATTGAAGGTGAGGATCCTTTCTACTGCCTCAGCTGTTTTCACTGGAACAGTTGACTTCTCAACAACTATCTTGTTCGATGTTGAAACATTAGCAATCATCCTGGCTGCACTCTCCCAATATGTAAGGTCTGGAGCTTTGCCAGCTCCAAGGCCCCGGGTCTTTGTTGGGGTGTTAACAGAAACAAAAATTATGTCAGCCTCCGAGACATGTTTCTCCACATCAGTGCTAAAAAAGAGGTTCTTCCCTCTGCATTGCTTCACTACTTCATCAAGACCTGGCTCATAAATGGGAAGCTGGTCACTGTTCCAGGCCGTGATGCGAGAGATGGAGATGTCAACAACAGCCACTTGAATTTTGGGGCACTTGAGTGCAATGACTGCCATGGTAGGACCTCCAACATATCCAGCTCCAATGCAGCAAATCTTCACCATTTTCTTGAGTCAAATCCTGAGCTAATTGATCTGTTACGTATAAATACATCAAACAAAGCGTTTCTTGCAGAATCTGAACTTTTGCATCCATAAACACTAAAAAGCATGCTGAGTATTAGACCTGTTTAGATTCATAGTCAAATCTACTGGCGTTCCCCATTGTCAAAGGTTGTCTAATTTTGTTCAACAGTTACTGAATTATAGAATATGGGTTTTAACCAACCATTAAAGCCATTTATTTCTACGTACCAATTATAGCCAGAGTAAAAGGAAATGGAACTGAAACTGAATGAAACGGCTAGAGCTCGATGGTTGGTTTTGGCCTTAAACTGGATAACAGTTACTAATCTTATGGAAGTGGGCGACATCTTCCATGCCAGAACAGGAGGAAAAAAGAACAGGGTATTCCTACGTCGTTAAAAGATTCCCAACGGTCCCAAAACAAAACCAGTCTTTCTTATTAACATCAAATCAGATTAAATCGACCACAGAAGCCAAAAAATATTAATATGCAAATACCAGAGGAAAAAAACAAGAACAATAACCTATCATGCAAACACGACAATCATGATACAATGAATATAATTCACACAGAATTTTTGCAGGAACTCTGAACTGTCAGAACAAAAGTACCTTGTATCTCTTTATAAACTTCAATATAAGGACGAGGACGAGGAATGAAGTGAGAATAAGAAAGTATAATGGGGTCTGAATTCTATTCAGAATAGGGGAGAGAGAGATGAACTACAAGTGCATGAAACAAAGGAGCTCTGGATCTCCTTAAATACCCGAACTCGATATAAGCTTAACAACTTTGTATATTCACGACAAACAACCCAAAGGGAAGTCAGATTTACAGTGCTGGGCTGGAACGTTCATAACGTTTCCAAAAACGCGCATTTCGGTAAAATACAAGGGATTTTCTTTCCAAGACTAGGCAATTAATGCGCCAACTATTCGTTGTTTGAAATTAATCAAAACCACTTGAGTTACACCCATTTTCTAATAAAACAAAAATACAACTTGTCATGATCCTATTGATATACCGACCTATTTATTATAATATAAAGGATTTTACTAATAGGAGGAAATATATGTAATGACAAACCGTATCTACCATGACAATATATATCGAACATATGTAGAATTTATATTTATGACAATATATTAAGAACATATAAATTTTATGCATTGAATTCTAGGATTTAGAAGATAGACACATAAAGTAGTTCTTATATAATTAATTAAGCATTTAATGATGTTTAAAAAATCGAAAAATTCACTTGAGCAGTTCTAAATGGTGCGAGTTTTACTTTAGAGAAATGATACTTGAGCAGTTCTAAATAGTACGAATGATACTTGAGCAGTTTAATGGTGCGGGTTTTACTTTAGAGAAATGATACTTGAGCAGTTCTAAATGGTGCGAATGATACTTGAGCAGTTCTAAATGGTATGGATTTTACTTTAGAGAAATGATACTTGCAGTTGTGAGTATGTAAGTGTCGTACAATCACTTTAAAATAAGTGAATAAATACGAGATCTACATGAAAAAAATTAATTTTTTAATAATAGACCTTACTCTTTTTTAAACCGACTATACGATACTTGCAAACTCCACGACTGTATTTACTTTATATATCTATCCTAGATATATTATTTTTTTCTTGTGTAAGAATCCAGAGCAACAAAACCATAGTTGGTACTTTTCCATGTAATCATGTGGCGTAGGGACTTGAACCAAACACGAAAACTTTACTAATGCTAAGGAAGAAAAAGAAAGTGAGTTTCAACGTGTTTGGTGGGGGTAGAAAAGGAGTTTTAGTGGGTTCAAAGCCAATGGGATTAGAAGAACGTTGAAAAAGTGAAAAAGTAATGAGGGAACAGGGAAGGATATATATAACGCGTTGATTACCTGATAAAATGCCCAAAAATTAGCACCAAAATTTATAAAGACATTGATATGAAAGAGGGAGGCCGAGATTCTTGCGCTTAAAAAAAATTTGCAGGATCGCAATATTGGGTCTTTGACAGTGATGGTAACGCATATATAAAGCCTGATTATTTAATTTCCTTCATTGGATGACGCCAAGTCTTTCTATTTTTTTGAAAATAATTATTCTAATCTTGTGTGTAGAATACAACACTCACATTACCTAAATGGTAAGATTTAATTTGTATAATTTAATTTATCCAAATTAATATCATATAATCACTTTACTAGGTGTGCTCTACACATCAGAATAAAAATTTTCTTTTAGAAAACAAATTAACGAAGATAGCAAGTGTTATATATATGAATAATATTATATACAATCGTGAAGTGTATAGTTCTAGCGTATTCCCTTTGTAAAAAATGGAGGATACCATTATAAAAATAATTTTTTCAAGTGGGTCAAAAGTTTATCCACTTTTTTCAAAGAGAAACGCTTTGCAACAATCCTGTTGCTGTTGGGCGGAAAATAGCCCACCAACGGGCTGGCTACACATAAGATAAAGGTTCTATATCACAATAGAATGGAAAGCAGCTGATTAATTCCTCTAATAGTAGAATAAAATATGGTTAGAATATTAATTTTTAATACTATTATTTTTTTAGAATTTGAAAAAGTTGTATTGTTTATTATATTTTGTGTGGGAATGATGAGATGAGATGAGATGAGATGAGTTGAAATGAGTTTTGACTTCAAACCATCATTTACTTTTCCCATAAAACATCAAATTACATTTTCTACATGTGCATGACGTATTTGAAAATTAAAGATTTGAAATTTGAATTTTTGAAAGATAATTGATTGTCATTTTTCACATACGCATGATATGAGTAAAAGTTTGAATTTTAAATTTTTGAAAGATAATTGATTATCATCTTTCACATGTGCAAAATATAGATGATTTTGTTTGAAAATTTTGAAAAGTGATTGGTGCTCTTTTTGACATATGCAAAAGACAGATGATTTTGTTTAAAAATTTTGAAAAATAAATAATACTCATTTTGTCATATGCAAAAGGTAAAATATCAGGTTTGTAAATTTTGAAGAGTGTTGTCTTTGACAATTGTAAAAAAAGATGAAATTTTATTTAAAAATTTTGAAAAGTGAGTAGAGCTCCTTTTTTATATGTAAATATTTTTAAATTTAAAAATAAAGTCTACAAAGCCTTATGCATGGATGAGTGGAGAGTTTGGATAAGAGATGAGATTTAGTGTAGGTAAGTGCATAGTTAGTATCATAACATGCTGACGTGGTGGAATGGGATTGGAGGGTTGGTTATGGCCGGAGACTAGACCGTCTAGTATCCGGTTTTTCTCTTTTTCAAAAAGAGTATGCGATGACTGCACAATTTCCTTCTCAATATAGACTACTAAATAATTTCTAAGAAAGTCATCCTCCATTTATATGAAATATGAAAATTCAAAAAAAAAAAAAAATTATATGATTAAGTATCTTATTTAAGAACTTACGTTCTTAATCAACAGAATTTCTTGAGACTCATTATTATTTTGTTTCAGATTGATTTACTGTTAAAATAACAAAATACAGTCCCACAAAGAGAATAAAACGACAGGGCAAAAAGAGGCTCCAGTAGCCTGCCTCCACACTCTCTCCGTATCTCTTAAGTTCTTAAGGATTAATAAGACTCTTGCACCATGCATCTAGCATTTTTTTCTTTTAATTTTTTTGGCATGAATCATATAAGAATATTATAAAACTATTTTATTAAAAAAGAAAAGTTTAGGGGACCCGCCGTTTAGATTCGGCAGTGTCTATATATAATATATATAAAATAAAGGAAAATTATTAGTACAACACTGATTTTAATATGGTAACATCTTATGTTAGAATGAAAATAGTGGGTGAGTAATTCATAAAGGAAAATATTCTTTCTTTTGGGGCTCTCGCTAGAATTTTTATTTTTATTTTTGTTACCTAGTGATTAAAGAAGTATTTTTTTTAGTGATGTTATACAATTTTTTAATTTCTAATAAAAAATATTAAAAAGTATTAAAAAAATATATATAAAAAAAATAAAAACATACAAAATATACTAGCAGGAGCACCGGGAGCTCCTAGTTGTGGCTATAGAGCCACCCATTCATAAATGAGGCCAACTATACATTAGCCTACACTCTCCACACACCGTGGTTTCAATTTTTTTTTTAACTCAAACACATTAAATGTGTTAAGACTGATGTAAACAGTAGGCTGATGTAAATAATTTTTCTTCATAAATACCTATTAATTAGTCATAAGAAAAAATGCACAGTGGACAGTTTCCACCTAGAGTAGGACTCATTACTCGTATACAATTTAGGAAGGGAAATGCTTTCCCACCTAAGGTGGTCAGTGGCCACCAATTGAATTTTTTTTTTATTTTTTTATTAATTGTTAAGTAAGGATTTTGAAATGAATTTCTGATTTTTATTTTTTTAAAATATTTAATGAGTTTAAAAAAATGTTTGAAACAAAAAACAAAAAAAAGAAAATTTTTATTTTACCTATTCGGTGGTTGTTTCGGTTGCTTCCCTATGTGGGAGTAGCGCCACTCATATAGAGTGTCCCGATCATGGATCCCGATAATAAGTCTTGATATTTTTTTTTTCAGTGATTAAGGAAGTATTTCTTAATGACGTTGCGATTTTTTTTAAAATATTTAAAATGATTAAAAAAATACATAAAAAAAAGAAAAAAAAAGAAATACACTTGTGGGGTATATATATATATATATATTACTATTATATAAGTGGCTATCAAACGCCTGTAACGGAAATTCTTGTTTTCCATTAACTTTACGTTAAGTCCGCGTTAAAGCAGCAATCCGCGTTAAAGAATGCAACTTTGGTCTCAGTCGAAAATGCGCTATCTCAAAAAACCAGACCCTCTCTCTCTAGAAACTCGCTCGTCTGAATCTAGCTGGAGGAAGGGGAACTTCGGCTCCTTCTTCCTCTTCCTCTCATCGTCGGCCCTTCGTCTCTAGTGGTTTTTTTCCTCTCTCTCTCTCTCTCTCTCTCTCTCTCTCTCTCTCTCCAGGTTTTTGACGGAATAAAGGGGGTAGCCGTTTCGAGCTTCTCCGGTGACCATCATCCGACAGGCGCACCATCGAGAGAAGTCTCACCTGCCGATCTTGCGGTCGATCGGATTGGAAACCAATTGGAGAGGCACGTTGCGCTGACGCGCGGTTTGAAGGAAACACGTGGTATTTGTTTGTTTCCAATACTGTATTTCCAGCCACCTTCGTTTCAAGTCCCTCTCTCTTTCTCTCAGCTCTCTCGGCTTCGATTTTTTTGAGGCGCTAACTTGCTTATCTTATTTTCTTCTTTTTTTTAGTCACTCATGGACACAAAAAGTGTGCGTTCGTTATTTCTGGCTCGGGAGAACTGAATATCACTGCTCTTTTAGAGGTACATGGGTCTTGGGCATTTGTTTTTCTTTTTGTTAAATATACTTCAAGAGTAATTCTTTTTACTACTATATATAGACAATAATTGATCGAGGTTATGTTTTGGGCAAATCTGGAGTTTGGGATTTTAGATCAGGCTTCAGATGAACTTTTAATTTTAGCTATCCCAGTGCCAACTCTTGGATTTGTTCCTTAATGAAAATTATTCTTATATCTCTCATAGCTTGTCTCTCTATTTTTTTGTGGTTTTTGTTTGATCTGCTTGTCATTCGATGGTTTTTGTGATTTGATGGTTTTTTGGGTTTTTGTGATCTGCTTGCAATTAGTTAAAACTTAAAATTAAACTCTGAAACTGGGTTGGAGATTGCATTAGCAGTTAAATTATTAGCCAAAAAGCCCTCCATTGTTGGGGGCACACGGGACCACACCTTCGGAAAAAAAAAAAGGCATGAAGCTTATTTCTATGTGTACCTGAATAGTGGATTTGTAATGTATTTTATGAGATGAATTTATATCAACTGCAAGCAAAAATGTAATGTATTTGTGGTTTAATGGTGGCAGTTGGTTGTAGAATCTATATGTATATTATTGCCTAAATTTCTATTTGTGCTTGATTTACACCCATACCACTTTTAAAAGTTGCTTTGTGGGTCTTAAAACTGACGCCATATAATGAATTTATTGGTTGTACCATGGATAGAGGAACTATGGAAAGTTAATGGTGGAAAATATGCCAACTTAGATATCTCTTGGCTGTTATTATTCATAGTTTTGTATGAATATCTCCAAATGTTGGTTTGGTGTTTTTAATTGTTAATTATATGTGAAACTCTATACGTACCAGGTAATGGTATCTGTTAAGATTTGGTTTCCTTATGATTTTGGGTGTAAGTTGTGCTTTTAAGAGTCTTGCAAAAGTTTGTAAGGTTGGAAATGTGATTTTTTTTTTGTTGGAGAGTAATGTTCATAAGGTTTCTGTGTAAAATGTTACTTCATCTATTTTTCATATATTTAAGGGTTAAGTGAGTCTTAAGTAATGTTCTACACGATGGACTGTTAGCCTTAGTCTCATCATTGTTGCTTGATGTATTTCGATTAGTTTAAAGGTATAAATCTCAGAGTCTTTACCAGAGTAGTTAATTATTACTGATTTATTTGGCTTCTTTATTTTTTCTACCCCCTCTTGAAAGAAGGGTCTTTCATGATTCTTTCTTTTTGTTATGTGAGTTTTTTTGGGGTTGGGGTTGGGGGTGGGTTTTTAAAGTGTTATTTTTCCTCATTGTTTTACCAGTTCCTTTCATATTCATACAAATATTATTAGTAATTTTTGTTGTTGGTTCTGATCTCTATGTTATAAAATATTCGTTTGTGGGTAGGTTTGGGTAGTGTGTTGTGTTAGGGATCTCTTATATTAATTTAAAGTCACCATATTTCCTATTCGACACACATAGTGGCCTTTAACTCTCTCGAAAATAGAGACCAACCTTACAATGTAAACTCCAACATTCTGAACCAATTCATTATCCAATATGTTAAGAGCACTTGCAACCTGATCAAATAAAAAGATTTATGTCCATAAATTGGGACGACTGAAAATTAATTTGTTATAAAACAACATATGAACACAACACAAAGTGGAAGAAAATTTGGAGAAATATGGAAATATGTGGCCCGAAATCTAATACAGGGTCTCACTAGCCTGAAACAGAAGTTAGTAGTGTTTTCACTTAGTACCCAAGATCCACCTGGAAGATTGGTTATGAAAAAGTTTCTCTATAGATTGATTGGTGCTATTGATTGGACTCTTTTAAATAGAATGGCATGCATGTTTCCAGGAGGAAGCCTTGAGGTTAAACTCACTAATGATCCATATGTTTTGCCAACAAGTAGATAAATAATAATAATTTTTTCTTTTATATTTTTCTCTGCATTTTCCTCATCCCTTACTTCATTGATGTGATTTCCTCACCGTGAGTGTTAGCCATAATGGGGCTGTATCATGCTTATATTGATCTAGATTAGCTCACATAGGTGTTAATTTAGTCCTTTATTAGGGATTATGCTCGGTGTTAACTTCTTTATATATTTCATTGATAGATCTCTATTTTTAAATCATAGCCCACCTCATAGTTTTTCTCACAAAAGGTGCCACCCAAGTATACTGGATACATCCACGAGAGTCACCTATTTAGAAGGAGGAAAAAGACTCCTCATAGTGAGAATGCTATTTTTCACTGTTTCCTGCTTTCCTGTGCACTTATGATGGTTTACTGGGTACACATTTGAAGAGTTTGTGATCCATACATTTCCAATATAGCGTTGCACCTTGACATGATATAAGAATAAGTATAAGTGACACAAGAGTCACTTTCTGCTTATTATTCAACCAAGGAGGCTAAAACCTCCAAGGATAAACCCATAAATGAGGAAGCTGATAAAGAAAAATATAATTCATCTTTATCCCCTACAGCCTCGGATATGGCAGCACTTGTTGCACCTATTCATCACAGTTTAACTGTTTTAAACAAACATTTTTAAGTTTGATTTAATTGCTCTTGTGAATGAATACGATTCCAAAGAAAATCGTGATAAGCGTAAAGCCTATCATACAAAATTTTCTGATACTGAAAAATCTCTTCTCAAACGAAAGTGGAAAGAAAAGATGAATGTCAAAAGAAAAATCTCTTATATACTTTTCTTTGATTTTGTTGAAAATTATTATGTTTCTAAAAATAGTTTAAATGTTGTTAAAACTGATTTTGTCAAGGAAGAAGGCAAAATGGTTGTTCAAGCCAGCCACCCGCCTTTAGAGACAATACTTATTCCTTTTAAGGGATCTGATGTAGCTGTTTCTCCTTTCAAAATCCCTGAAATTGTTTACAGAGATCCTGAAAAGGACAAGGTTATAAGAGAAATAAAAAAGGTTATTCATCAGAATAATTTTGTAAACCTTGCTCTTCATATGATCGGACAACAGCTGGATAGGATTGAAGAAAAGGTTGAAAAACCTATTTTTACTTCAAATCCTGTTTTCAAAATGGAAAATCTTTTGGTTCCTCCCAAAGATCAGCCAAAGAAAAACCTGAGAATTATTAAAAAGCCTTTGATTATTTTACTAGATAGTCGGCCAAAAATTGATTTTAAAGACTCACAGGCCAAGACACTTGATAGAATAGATCAAATGCTTGCTGATCTTAAAAAGGAACAACCTTCTACCAGTGCTTTAACTAGCAATGAAAAGGAAATTGTTCTTGTAGAAACCACAGAAGAATCATCTGACGATAACTTATCTGTTGAAAAAGATATAGATTTACTTGAAAGAAATTTTCAAGATTTTGATTTAAACCTGAAATTGCCAGATTTTCTTCAAAGGGACCCAAACCAATGAGTCTTACGAAGAATTGGTATTCCAGGCCTACTCCTCCTGATTTACAGTTTGAAGAAAAAGTTTTTTAAAACCAATCTTCTTACTCTGCTGACAAAGTTTACGAATGGAATATTGATGGATTATCTGAACAAGAAATCCTCAATACCATGAGTAAAATGTCTTTAGTTGCAAATGCTTATATTAACAATAATATTAGACAACCTGACATTGTTATGATTTTAACCCAAGGTTTTTCTTGAGTACTTCGCCATTGCTGGGATAAACATCTCACAGGTGATGCTAAAGAAACCATTCAGAATGCTGTAAAACGTAATGACGAAGGGTTACCTATTTTTTATTACACTATTGGGATGGCACATTCTGATGGCGTTAATACTTTGATTTACACTATTTTAAAACATTTTATTGGCACACCATCTAATATCACTAATCGTGTTAGCGATCAGTTGAATAATCTTCGATGTCATCAGATGTAAGATTATAGATGGTATCAAGATGTTTTCGTTTCCAGAGTAATGCTTCGGGATGATAGCCAGAAGCCTTACTGGAAGGAGAAACTTATTGATGGTCTACCTCGTTTGTTTGCTTACAAAGTGAAGGAAGAACTTACTGATATCTCGGGATTTCTTAATTACGAAAATTACACTTACGGTGATATTTTCAATGTAATAAAGAAACTTGGTATTAGTATGTATAATGATCAAAGAATGCTTCGTAAACAAATGAGAAATAGTAAGAAAGTCAAATATGAAATGAGAACTTTTTGTGAACAATTTGGCATTCCTTGTATTGCTCCATCTAAAAGAAAGCATAAACCTTTTACTAAGTTTTCTAAACCTCATGGTGGTACGAGGAGAAAACCCTATGATGTTTTTTATAAAAAAACTTCTAAAAAATATTTTTCTAAGAAAAAGGATTTTCAAAAAACTTCTAAAGGAAAATGTTTCAAGTGGCAAGACTGGGCATTTTGCTGGTAAATGTCCCAAAAAGCCTAATAAATTGAAAAAGAAGCTTACACAGTTGAATATTGGTATCAATGATCAAGAAGAACTTATTCGACTCCTAGAAGCAGGATGCTCTTCATCATTCGATATCCAGGAATTTAGTTCTAGTGATTCAGAGTATCAATCAGAAACTAAATATCTTAATTCACCTAAGATAAAGGTTGGTTGTAACTGTCATGATTCTTGTTGCAAAACCTTAAGTAAAATAGTCAATGTTTTAACTAAGGCAGAAGAACAAGAAAATCTTTTATTAACTTTAATTTCTCAAATTACAAATCCTGAGCTTAAAGAAGAATACCTTCTTAAACTGAAGAAGATAATGGTTCGCCAATAACCAGAAACTTCTAAGCAAATAATTAGTTTTCAAGACACTTTGGAGAGATTTCAATAGAAAAAACCCAAAGATATTTCTATTCCTGATTTACAACACGAAATAAATTATGTTAAAAAAGAAATCGTTGAACTCAAATATGAGATTAATAATCTCAAATCTGAAAATGAGATTTTGAAACAAGAATTTTTGTGTTAAAAAAATTGATAAACAACTTGATCAGGATATTCCTTCTGACAATGAACAAACAAATGAATCTGATTCTAGTCAAAATGATAAGGTTGGTGGCAATCAGATATGTTTGATCCGTCATACTATTCCTCCTGAGTGGTTTTCACGAGTTACTATTACTGTTTCTCGAGACTTTCAATTTTCTATTGTTGCTATGATTGATTCTGGATCAGACTTGAATTATATTCAAGAAGGATTAATCCCTAACATATATTTTGAAAAACCCACTGAAAGGTTATTTTCGGCAAATGGATCTCAGATGAAGATCAATTATGAGTTCAACAATGCTCATGTTTGCCAAGATAACATCTATTTTAAAATCCCTTTTGTTTTAGTCAGAAACATGTCTAACAAAGTGATTTTAGAGATTCCTTTTATTTCGTTTTTATATCCTTTTTTGATTGAGAAATATGGTATTACTATTGACCCTTTTGGTCAAAAAGTCAAATTTAAATTTGCTTCTCGTTTTGAGATTGATATGGATAAAGGTTTGAAATCTTTATTTTCTGCAAAATCAAAACATTTGAATTTCCTCCAATAGGAAATCAGATACAAAAAGATTTCTGAACAATTATCCAATGCTTTGCTTCAATAAAAAATTGAAGATTTTCACAAACAATTACTGTCTGATGTTTGTTCTGATTTGCCTAATGCTTTTTGGCGTAGGAAAAAACATGTTGTTTCTCTTCCTTATATTAAGGATTTTAATGAGAAAAATATCCCCACTAAAGCCCAACCCATTCAGATGAATAGTCAGACTTTAGAATTTTGCCAACTTGGAATTATTGATCTTCTTAAAAAATGGATAATTAGACATAGCAAGTCTCCTTGGTCTTGTGCTGCCTTCTATGTCCAAAAAAATGCCGAACTAGAAAGAGGAACACCTCGCCTAGTTATCAATTACAAACCTTTGAATAAACTCTTAGAGTGGATTAGGTATCCTATCCCCAACAAAATGACTTAATTCATAGGTTGAGTAATGCAGTTGTCTTCTCCAAATTTGACCTAAAGTCAGGATTTTGGCAAATCCAGATACCTGAGTCAGATAGGTACAAAACTACCTTTAATACCCCTAGTGAGTTCCAAAATATCATGAACGACATTTTCAATTCGTTCACCCATTTCACCATTGTCTATATAGATGATGTTCTTATTTTCTCCAAATCTATTGATGATCATTGGAAACATTTGAATTCGTTTCTTGATATCATTAGATTAAATGATCTTGTTGTTTCTGTAAAAAAGATCAAACTGTTTCAAACCAAGATTAGATTCCTTGGTTATGATATTTCTAAAGGCAAAATCAGACCTATTCAAAGGGCCGTTGAATTTGCCGACAAATTCCCTGATGTCATCACTGACAAAAAATAATTGCAGAGATTCTTAGGATCTCTCAATTATGTTGCTGATTTCTACCAAAATATGAGGAAACAGTGTCGATCTTTGTTCAAAAGGCTTCTACAAAACCCTCCCCCTTGGTCAGAAACCCATATTGCTCTAATAAGGAAAATCAAAGCACATGTCAAGACTCTTCCGTGCCTTGGTATCCCTACTTCTGATTCTTTTAAAATTGTTGAAATAGATGCCTCTGACATTGGTTACGGTGGCATTCTGAAACAAACTGTTTCGCCAGGTTCATCTGAACAAATTGTTCATTTCCATTTCGGAGCCTGGAATACTACACAAGAAAAGTATAGTACTATCAAAAAAGAAATTTTATCTATAGTACTATGTATCTCTAAATTTCAAAGTGATTTACTCAATAAGAAATTCCTATTGAGAATTGATTGCATGAGTGCTAAGTATGTATTAGAAAAAGATGTTGAAAACATTGCATCAAAACATATTTTTGCATGATGGCAAGCTATCTTAAGTGTTTTTGATTTTGACATTGAATTTATCAAAGGCACTAGTAATTCTATCCCTGATTTTCTTACCCATGAATTTTTGCAGACACCCCAAAATGAGCAAGAAAAAAGGAAAAGAAAAATAGACAACAACTCCACCCCTCATTCCTGATAGGAAATCTATCAAGAATGAAACTGTTTCGACCCCTGCTTCAACTGCGTTGGAAATAACCAACAGGTTTACCCCTCTTGGCAAAGTTATCCAGCCGGCTACCTTTACTTCAACTGTTTCTACCACCTTTGACCCATATGCCAAGGCAATTGCGTCAAAGACTACTTCGACCCAATATTTCCTCCCTAAAGGAAAAACTGAGTATATTAGAAAATCTTACTCTACTTCGCTATTTTACATAGAACCTAACAGGTCTGTGTATACAGATAATTTCAAAATTGCTTCATCTTACTTTCCCCCTAACTTTCACTGGATACCGAAGATCCCTAAAAAAATCTTCAATATTATTCCAGTATTTTGATCCATACTAATTCGCTTGTCATAAAACCTATCTATGACAAGACTGATAAGACCAAACTAATATATCACAGTGCCTATATTTTTCGGGTCATCACAGAGGAAGGCTGGGGTACCAACCGTTGTACTCCCAAAAGACTCGCCAATACAGACATTGTGTACAACTATCATGACTATATGACAGCCTGGAACCGTTTCATGTTTTTCCAAGTGCCAGATATGAGTCATTCTTGGTTTTTAAATTTTGATAAAAAATTCAAAGGGAAATTTCCTTTTTGGTTCCTTCAATGGTGAAATCAATTTGGACTTATTCCTCAGAATTTTCCTGATGAGCTCCTGTGAGCCTTCAACTGCTTTTCTAATGTTTTTTGTTCTAAACTTGATCGACACATGTCTCATTTTCCTTATTGTCTCCATTTTTGCCAAGGGTATAAAGTTTCATGGATCATGAAGTGGAACTATGAACGGAATGCTAATATCATGACCTGATCATACTTCACAAAATGGTGGGATAGGTTTCCCTATACCAGCAAATTATTAACTTTGTGATTAGAGACTTCCCATAGACTGCACCAGATCTGCAGAACAAAAAGGAATTCCCTGCAATCACATATGGTTCACTTGTTTCAACTAGATATTCCCAAATCCAGGCCCCTGCTTTACCTACTGCTTCACAGAGAGGAAAAGCCACTAGCTCATCCTCTAAGAAATCCTTAAAGTCTAAAAAGAAGATTAATGTTCTTGAAGGACTTAATAAAAAGGATTTACTTAATTTGTTAAAGAAGTCAATATGAAGAAGATCAAAATTTAGAGGCATCATCAGAGGCTTCAGTTGCTGATCCATACATCAACATTTTTGGACATGATTCTCCGGATACCCCAAAGTTATCAGATGATGAATGATCCATTACTTCACCAACAAAGACAGAAGAAGATGACCGTCCCCTGGACTGATTAGTTCTACTTTTGTCACACACCAAAGAAAGCTGCTGTCCCAAAAAAGACTAACTAGCCGCCTTTGTCGTATCCTCATCACTTTATGACCGAAAGCAGATGCCCCGCAATCAACACTGAGGACATAATGATGATATTACTTTAACGTGATTAAACAATAGCCTTTACTTTACTGTTCACTCACGGTTTACTTTTACTATTGTAAACATGAACTCCTTGATCTATAAAAGGAAAACCTTGCTTTGGAATCAGGCAAAACTCATTCCGCCTTCTATCCTCCCCTTTTACTTCGCTCTCTTATTTCAACCTGTAAGTATAAATTTGTACTACCTGTTTTAAGGCTTCATAATTTTACTTTTGTAATTTTATTAAGCTGATATTTTAATGTAATTAGTTTTGCATTTATCTATTTTCTGTATTGCATATATGTATATGGTCGGTTTAACCGCCTGCATATAATTGTGCATATTTTGATCTCCTTGTCTCTTCTTTAATTGTCTTCCTTTCCGCTGTTTTGGGTTTAACCACTTGCATATAATTGTGCATATTTTGATCTCCTTGTCTCTTCTTCAATTGTCTTCCTTTCCGCTGTGATATATATATATATAAATATATATATATATATATATATATATATATATATATATATATATAGACTATACACACACACACTCAATTTTTACACACACACATATATACACTCAGTTTTACTTTTTCTTATCTAAAATTGAAAAAAAAATACAAAAAACACAGACCCATGAGCATAAGCAAGTGCATAATATCAAAATTAGATGTTTTGTTTTTCCCTATTAAATTAACTTCTACTTTAACATTGCCATGTGACAAAGTTAAATCAACAGAGTAAATGAAGGTTCTTAATGGATTCCAACGTGAGGTTCAGTTGAAAGAAAACATTATAAAGATTAGGTTCACTCTGGAATGTCTCCATAGATGCTAGAGACTATTCCTGCATGCAGCATGGTTGAACATAGTTTGACATAAGAAAAAACAACAAGACATTAGATTCTTTTTGGGAATGAACCTTGCTTACATTTCTTATTTATAGTGAATGTTCCTGCCAAATGATTAATATTTTCATGTAAATATTTATTGGTAAAGTGAACTCTTTATATGCATGCTCCATTTTATATATATTTGATGTACATTTTTTTAATAGTTGTGGTAGTAACATAATTGATTTAAGATTTGAACTTTGAAGTAATGATAGTACTCCAACACTCCCAAATACTTGGTATTGCAGCATCCATTAGCAATCATTTCTGGATGTTGTATAGCTATAAAATTTTAAGAAAGCAAGGGAAAAGGGTTGAAAACTTGAAGAACCCAAGAGAGAAAAGAACTAGCTGCTGTACTCTTTTATAGTTGGAGATGACTGATAACTATTGCATAATATGCATGGAAATCTACCTGCACAGAATACTGAAATGAAGTAATTTGCTATGTCAGCTATTACAGCTTTAATACCAATACCTTTATGTTGTATGTAATAATACATTTTTTAATCAATTTGTGCAATTTTCTGCTTCTACAACAGAGGACTTTTGTGTTCTGATTTTTTTTTCTTCCAAATGGCCAAACGTGCCTCGCACGTTGAGCCACTACTAGTATGTATATATATATATATATATATACCAATACAGCGGAAAGGAGAGATGGGGAAAGAAAAGGAGAAATTGATAAATATGCACAATTAAAGGCAGGCGGTAGAACCGACCATATGCATGTATGATATGGAAAATAAATTTAACAAGTAAATGAATATAAACATATTCATTAATAAGCAAAATAATTACAGAGTTATGGCACAAGGTAGAGCGTTATTTGCTCTTGATAGGTTTTGAGAGAAGGTAGGCAGAACATACAAGGGAATTGTTCTCTAAAAGATCTCTGCCTAAGAATGAAATGAGAGACTCCTTTTATAGAGGAAGGAGTCCCTGTTTACAAGGTATCCGTGAATGACAGCTGTCATTACTGTTTAATCACGGGTAAAGCAAAAAGCAAAAGTAAGTCCGTGAGTGAACAGTGTTAGTACTGTTTAACCACGGGTGTCATGATTGTGTCTGGCGGCGGCTGCTGCTTTTGGCACAAAACGACAATTTTGGTAAAGGAGACCGGTCAGTAGGTCTTCTTTGATCTCAGGTAGTGATCTGTCAAAAGGGACTTGTCATTAGTCTCTTTTGTCAAGTAGCAATTATTCTTCTTCTGAGTAGAACCCAGAGTTACCGAAGACATTGCTATAGGAAGCCTCTGATGCTGTGTCTGAATCTTCATCTTCAGACTTGCTTTGAGACTTTGATAGTGATTCTTTTAATATGTTGATTAAATCCTTCTTATTAAGTCCGTCAAAGATGTCCTTTTTCTTTTTAGACTTAGAGGATTTGGAGGATGAACTGTCCTTTACCCCCCCTGATTTTGTTGGAGATGCAGGGGCCTGAATTAAGGGATATTCAGGAGCATTGGATGGTCCAGCCATGATCTTGGGAAATTCCTTCTTATCCTGCAGATTAGGTGCAGCTTGTGGAAAATCTTTGATCAGTAAATCAACAATTTTATCAGTGTTTGCGAATTTATCCCACCATTTGGTGAAATAAACTCGTGTCATAACATCACCACTTCTTTCGTAATTCCATTTAAAGATCCACGGGAGGTGGTATCTTTTACAGAAATGCAAGGAATGATGAAATTTTTTGGAGTGTTGATCCAGGGTTGAATCAACAATTTTTGAATAGTGCTGGTAAGCTGCAAAGAGCTGACCAGGAAGATTATCTGGAATTAATCCATATTGGTTCCACCATTGAATGAACCAAAGTGGAAGAGTTCCTTTGAATTTGATATCAAATTTGATGAACCAAGAGTGGCTCATGTCAGGAGTCTGGAAGAACATGAACCTCTTCCAGGCATCAATATAGTCAAAATAGGAAACAGGAGTGTCTATTTGAGCAAGTCGTTTGGGAGAAGATGGGTTTCCCCATTCTGCTTGAGTAATGACTTGATGGATATAGGCACTGTGAAAGATTAATTTGTTGGTATCAACCTTGTCATAAATAGGTTTGATAACCAAGGAATTTGTTTGGATTAAAATACTGGAATAATACTGGAGATTTTTTGAGAAATCTTCAGGGATCCAGTGGAAAAGAGTAGGGAAATAGCAGGAAGAAATTTTAAAGACATCTGTATATATTGTGCTGTTAGGCTCAATATGAAACAGATATGAAGAAAAATTCTTTTTTAGATATTCAGATTTTCCTTTTGGGAGGAAAAACTGAGGAACAATGGCAGTTTGGGTTTTTGACTCAATTGCTTTTGCATATGGGTCAAAAGTAGTAGTGACCGCAGACGAAAATGTCTGTGGTTGTACAGGTTTGCCAAGTGGCTTGAACCTGTTGGCAAGTTCCAGTGCTGAAGACACAGCACCAGTAGTAGAGGATCCAGCCTCATTCTTGATGAGGTTTATACTGGGCATTGGTGGTGGTGGATTCACCTTTTTCTCTCTCTCTCTTGGTTTCTTCTTGCTGGCCATGATGGGGTTTCTGCAAGAATTCACGGGTGAGAAAGTCAGGGATAGAATTTTGTGTGCCTTTGATATAATCAATGTCAAAATCAAAAACACTTAAAATAGCTTGCCATCGTGCAAAAATATGTTTTGATGCTATGTTTTTAACATCTTTTTCTAAAACAAATTTAGCACTCATGCAGTCAATTCTGACAAAAAATTTTTGGTTTAAAAGGTCAGATTGAAATTTGGATATACATAGTACTATAGCCAAAATTTCTTTCTTAACAGTACTATATTTTTCTTGTGCAGAATTCCAGGTTCCAGAATGGAAGCGAACAATTTGTTCAGACGAACCTGGTGAAACACATTGTTTCAGAATGCCACCATAACCAATGTCTGAGGCATCTGTTTGGACAATTTTAAAGGAATCAGAGGTAGGGATACCAAGGCACGGAAGAGTTTTGACATGTGCTTTGATTTTCCTTACCAGATTTGTATGGATTTCTGTCCAAGGAGGAGGATTAGAAAGAAGTCGTTTAAACAAAGGACGACATTGTTTCCTCATATCCTTGTAGAAATCTGCAACATAATTGAGAGATCCTAAGAATCTCTGCAATTGTTTTTTATCAAGAATGACATCAGGGAATTTGTCAGCAAATTCGATAGCTCTTTGGATAGGCCTGATTTTGCCTTCAGAGATGTCATAACCAAGGAATCTAATCTTGGTTTGGAACAATTTTATTTTTGTTGCCGAAACAACAAGACCATTGAGTCTAATGATGTCAAGAAACGAATTCAAGTGTTTCCAATGTTCATCAATAGATTTGGAGAAAATAAGAACATCATCGATATAGACAATGGTAAAAGCAGAGAACGAATTGAAGATATCGTTCATGATATTTTGGAATTCACTGGGAGCGTTCTTAAGGCCGAAAGGCATGACGTTCCACTCGAAATGACCAAAAGGGGTAACAAAAGCAGTCTTATACCTATCTGACTCGGCTATTTGGATTTGCCAAAAACCGGATTTAAGGTCAAATTTGGAAAAGACCACAGCATCACTCAACCTATGAATTAAGTCATTTTTATTGGGAATAGGGTACCTAATCCACTCTAAGACTTTGTTCAAGGGTTTGTAGTTGATAACTAGACGAGGGGTACCACGTTCTAGTTCTGCATTTTTCTGGACATAAAAGGCAGGACAAGACCAAGGTGACTTGCTTTTCCTGATAATGCCTTTATCTTGAAGATCTTGTATCTCCTTTCTACAGTAATCCAAAGTCTTTCTATTCATCTGAACCGAAGTGGCTTTGGTTGGTATTTTGGATTCATCAAAACCTTTAATGTATGGGAGAGAAACTATGTGTTTCTTCCTATACCAAAAAGCATTAGGTAAATCTGAACAAACATCTGTTATTAAACGTTTGTTGAAATCTTCAATTTTTGAAATCAGAAGAGAAGAGGATAATTGTTCAGAAATCTTTTTATACTTGATTTCCTGTTGGAGGAAATTCAAATGTTTTTGTTTTGCAATAAACAAAGATTTCTTGCTTTTATCCGTATCAATTTCAAAACGAGAAGCAAAATGAAATTTTACCTTTTGACCAAAAGGGTCGGTAGTGATACCGTCTTTTTCAGTCATGAAAGGATATAAAGAGGATATAAAAGGGATTCCCAAAATTACTTTGTCAGACATGTTTTTGACTAAAACAGAGGGAATCCGAAAACAAATATTATCCTGGCAAACATGAGCATTATTGAGCTCATAATTAATGGTCATCTTTGAGCCATTTGCCGAGAATAATTTTTCGGTTGATTTTTCAAAATATTTGCTAGGAATGAGTCCTTCTTGAATGCAATTCAAGTCTGATCCGGAATCAATCATAGCAACAACAGAGAATTGAAAATCATGAGCAACAATAATATTAACACGTGAAAACCATTTAGGAGGAATGGTATGACGAATTAAACATATCTGGTTGTCGGCAGGAATATCCTGTTGACTAGAACCAGCCTCAGTTTGCTCATTGTCAGAAGGAATATCTTGATCAAGTTGTTTATCAATCTTGATTAATAAAAATTCTTGTCTTAAAACTTCGTTCTCAGATTTGAGGTTGTTTATTTCAGACCTGAGATCTACAATTTCTTTTTTGACAGAATTTATTTCATGTTGTAAATCAGAAACGGAAATATCCTTGGATTTTTTCTTTGAAAATCTTTCCAAGGTTTCTTGAAAATTAATCCTTTGGTTAGAGGGTTCTGGATCCTTACGGACCATCACCTTCTTCAGCTTTAGAAGATATTCTTCCTTAAGCTCAGGATTAGTAATTTGAGAAATAAGGGTTAGCAATAGGTTTTCTTGTTCTTCAGACTTAGTCAAGACATTGATTGTCTTTCCTGGTGTCTTACTACAAGTAGTATTACAATTGCAACCCAGCTTTAAATCAGATGGTTCATGATTATCAGTTTCAGAGTGATATTCTGAATCACTAGAACTGATTTCAAGAGTATCCGATGATGAAGACGATTCTATTTCTAGGAGTCGAAATAGTTCTTCTTTATCATGGTTACCAATGTCCAACTGATTAAGCTTTTTCTTGATTTTTTGGGCTTTCTTGGGACATTTATCTGCAAAATGTCCAGGTTTGCCACATATAAAACATTTTCCTGAAGAAACATCTTTAGAATCTTTTTTCTTGGAAAACGATTTAAAAAAGGGTTTTTTGTATGGTTTTTTATAAAATTCATCACGGGGTTTTCTCCTGAAACCACCATGAGGTTTATAAGTTTTGTGCTTCTTTCTGGATGGAGCAATATTAGGAAGACCGAACTGTTCACAGAAAGTGCCCATTTCGTACTTGGCCTTCTTATTATTCCTCATTTGTTCACGAAGCATTCTTTGATCATGACACATACTAATGCCAAGTTTCTTGACAATACTGAAGATATCACCATAAGTGTAATCCTCATAGTTAAGTAACCCAGAAGCATCAGTAAGTTCTTCCTTGACTTTATAAGCAAATAAACGAGGTAATCCATCAATGAATTTCTCCTTCCAATAAGGCTTCTGACTATCATCACGAAGCATTACACGCGAAATAAAAACATCTTGGTACCACCTATAATCAGACATCTGACGACATCTAAGATTATTCAACTGGTCGCTAACGCGGCTAGTTATGTTGGATGGTGTTCCAATAAAATGTTTTAAAATAGTATAAATCAAAGTATTGATTCCATCAGGATGAGACATCCCAATTTCCTCGTTAAAAATAGGTAACCCTTCCTCATTGCGTTTTACCGCATTTTGGATGGTTTCCCTAGCATCATTGGTGAGGTACTTATCCCACCAATTTCTCAAAACACCAGTAAAACCTTGAGTTAAAATCCTGACTATATCTGGTTGCCTAATGTTATTGTTGATATAAGCATTTGCAACCATAGACATTTTACTCATGGTATTAATGATTTCTTGTTCAGAGAATCCATCAATATTCCATTCGTAAACCTTGTCAGCAGAATAAGAAGATTGGTTTTGGAAAACCTTCTCCTCAAACTGTAAATCAGGAGGCGTAGGTCTGGAATACCAGTTTTTTGTTAAACTCATGGGCATGGGCCCTTTTGAAGAAAATCTGGCAATTTCCAGGTTTTGAAAATTTTTTTCAATTAAACCAATATCCTTGTCTTCAGAAGATTCATCGTTAGAAGATTCTTCCGAAGATTCTTCAAGAACAACTCTATCACCATTACTGTTAAGAGTACTGGTGGAGGGTTGATCTTTCTTTAGATCAGCAATCATTTGGTCAATTCGTTCCAAAGTTTTGGCCTGAGGGTTTTGAAAATCTACTTTTGGCCTTTCTTCGGGTAAACTGATCAAAGGTTTTTCAATCTTTTTCTTGGGCTGATCTTTGAAGAGGTTCAAAGGATGTTCAGTTTTAAAAACAGGGTTTGAAGTAAAAATAGGTTTTTCAACCTTTTCTTCAATCCGATCTAACTGTTCTCCGATCGTATGAAGAGCAAGATTCGCAAAATTGTTTTGGGAAATAATCTTTTTTGCTTCCTTCAGAATCTTGTCCTTTTCCGGATCTTTCGAAACAGTGTCAGAAAGTTTAAAGGGTGAAGCAATTACTTCATTTCCCTTAATAGGAATAACAATAGACCGCAAAGGAGGATGACTGGCTAGGATGACAGTCCTTCCTTCTTCTTGGACAAATTCGTTTTTAACAACATTCAAAGTGTTTTTAGAAACATAAGTGTTATCCGCAAAGTCTAAAAGAGAAATATGCTGTTGAAGCCTATTCATCTCTTCCTTCCATTTACGTTTAACACGTTGTTTTTCTGTATCAGAAAATTTTGCAAGGTAGGCTTTACGCCTTTGCTTATTTTCTGGTGCAGCAAAATCTTTTAAAAGAGCAGGTAAATCAATTTCAAAAGATTTATTTAAAACATTTAAACTATGATGAACATTGGAAACACTTGAATTCGTTTCTTGACATCATTAGACTCAATGGTCTTGTTGTTTCGGCAACAAAAATAAAATTGTTCCAAACCAAGATTAGATTCCTTGGTTATGACATCTCTGAAGGCAAAATCAGGCCTATCCAAAGAGCTATCGAATTTGCTGACAAATTCCCTGATGTCATTCTTGATAAAAAACAATTGCAGAGATTCTTAGGATCTCTCAATTATGTTGCAGATTTCTACAAGGATATGAGGAAACAATGTCGTCCTTTGTTTAAACGACTTCTTTCTAATCCTCCTCCTTGGACAGAAATCCATACAAATCTGGTAAGGAAAATCAAAGCACATGTCAAAACTCTTCCGTGCCTTGGTATCCCTACCTCTGATTCCTTTAAAATTGTCCAAACAGATGCCTCAGACATTGGTTATGGTGGCATTCTATTTTCCTTTGCATTTTCTTTTGTTTGTTCTTCTTCTACTCGGTGCGAGTTTGTTTCTTGTACCCTGTGTTCAGGATCGGGTCAGAGTAGCTTAGCTGAATCCAGGTAAGTCCCTTGAGAAGCCTAGGTTGGCATGTTGGGCAGATAGTGGTTCAGTTGGGGTAGCCTCTCAAACGGTAAGTTCCCAGGTGAGAGAGATGATATCCACCCTGTAGATGGCGGACAAACATAGGCGAATGTGGGGAAGGTCCAACTCCTCAGTTAGTTCCAGGTCGACTATGCCTGCTGATATAGTCAATGAAGAAGATTGCTCTTATGGAGAAGAGCTATCTCCTGCTCTGGGATCGTGGAAGATTCCAGAGATTGATCCAGATTCTATTTATCGAACCACTTGGTTTAAAAAGACTTTTTCAAAAACCTTGAATGTTCGAACAGTCGAACAAACTTATAGTATATCAAAATCCCAAGAAAAATATTTTCTTTTCAAAAAAGAACAAATTTTGAATTATATTGCTGAGGGATATAAGTATATACACATAGGTTCTGTTCAAGTTGCTGCTAAACCTCTAACAAGGTTAGGCATCAACGCCTCTGTTCTTTTTTGTTTACGAGATGGCAGATTCCTCAATTTTGAGGATAGCATTCTCGGAATGATTCAATCCTCCCTTTCGGAAGGACCTGTTCATTTTGATTGTTTTCCTAATTTAACTTTGTCCCTGAATGACAAACATATTTTAAAATGTTTGATTTTAAACGTACTTACTTCAGGTTATCAAATGCTTGAAGGAAGTCAACCTCTTGCTCTAATTTTCAGGATTTATTATCGTCTTTTGAAAACGAATTTAGATCCAAAAGCCATTGCAAAACCATCTGGAAAACATACTCTCCTGATCCAGAGTAGTTCTTCAGATGTTGACATAAAAGTTCCAAAAAGGATTTATTGGGAAGATATAACCCTTCCCACTGAATGGACTTTGGAACAAGAAATACCCATGCCCCCTCCTAGAAATATTGTTTCGGATGCTAATGTTGATATCATCCAACAGTATTTAAATGGAACTGTTAAAATATCTTTTAATCGATCCGAAGCCCCTAGTAGAAGAAGAAATTCTTTTGCCGGCTCCAGATCCAGTCTTATTGATACTGATCGGAAGAATCCAAGGGATGATGCTAATCTCAATCAATTCCTTGAAGATTCGGTACGAACAGTTCAACCTGTTAAACCTGCTTTAAAATTGAAAGGACTCTCTACGTCCTCTCAAGTTACTTCTGCTTTTTATACTGCACAAGGAGCAGCTGGTTCTTCTAACCAGGGCATAAATGATGAAGCAGACAAAGAAGATACGTCTTCTATGTCACCAACAGCTTCAGATATGCAAGCCCCTGTTGCACCTGTTCATCATAGTTTAAATGTTTTAAATAAATCTTTTGAAATTGATTTACCTGCTCTTTTAAAAGATTTTGCTGCACCAGAAAATAAGCAAAGGCGTAAAGCCTACCTTGCAAAATTTTCTGATACAGAAAAACAACGTGTTAAACGTAAATGGAAGGAAGAGATGAATAGGCTTCAACAGCATATTTCTCTTTTAGACTTTGCGGATAACACTTATGTTTCTAAAAACACTTTGAATGTTGTTAAAAACGAATTTGTCCAAGAAGAAGGAAGGACTGTCATCCTAGCCAGTCATCCTCCTTTGCGGTCTATTGTTATTCCTATTAAGGGAAATGAAGTAATTGCTTCACCCTTTAAACTTTCTGACACTGTTTCGAAAGATCCGGAAAAGGACAAGATTCTGAAGGAAGCAAAAAAGATTATTTCCCAAAACAATTTTGCGAATCTTGCTCTTCATACGATCGGAGAACAGTTAGATCGGATTGAAGAAAAGGTTGAAAAACCTATTTTTACTTCAAACCCTGTTTTTAAAACTGAACATCCTTTGAACCTCTTCAAAGATCAGCCCAAGAAAAAGATTGAAAAACCTTTGATCAGTTTACCCGAAGAAAGGCCAAAAGTAGATTTTCAAAACCCTCAGGCCAAAACTTTGGAACGAATTGACCAAATGATTGCTGATCTAAAGAAAGATCAACCCTCCACCAGTACTCTTAACAGTAATGGTGATAGAGTTGTTCTTGAAGAATCTTCGGAAGAATCTTCTAACGATGAATCTTCTGAAGACAAGGATATTGATTTAATTGAAAAAAATTTTCAAAACCTGGAAATTGCCAGATTTTCTTCAAAAGGGCCCATGCCCATGAGTTTAACAAAAAACTGGTATTCCAGACCTACGCCTCCTGATTTACAGTTTGAGGAGAAGGTTTTCCAAAACCAATCTTCTTATTCTGCTGACAAGGTTTACGAATGGAATATTGATGGATTCTCTGAACAAGAAATCATTAATACCATGAGTAAAATGTCTATGGTTGCAAATGCTTATATCAACAATAACATTAGGCAACCAGATATAGTCAGGATTTTAACTCAAGGTTTTACTGGTGTTTTGAGAAATTGGTGGGATAAGTACCTCACCAATGATGCTAGGGAAACCATCCAAAATGCGGTAAAACGCAATGAGGAAGGGTTACCTATTTTTAACGAGGAAATTGGGATGTCTCATCCTGATGGAATCAATACTTTGATTTATACTATTTTAAAACATTTTATTGGAACACCATCCAACATAACTAGCCGCGTTAGCGACCAGTTGAATAATCTTAGATGTCGTCAGATGTCTGATTATAGGTGGTACCAAGATGTTTTTATTTCGCGTGTAATGCTTCGTGATGATAGTCAGAAGCCTTATTGGAAGGAGAAATTCATTGATGGATTACCTCGTTTATTTGCTTATAAAGTCAAGGAAGAACTTACTGATGCTTCTGGGTTACTTAACTATGAGGATTACACTTATGGTGATATCTTCAGTATTGTCAAGAAACTTGGCATTAGTATGTGTCATGATCAAAGAATGCTTCGTGAACAAATGAGGAATAATAAGAAGGCCAAGTACGAAATGGGCACTTTCTGTGAACAGTTCGGTCTTCCTAATATTGCTCCATCCAGAAAGAAGCACAAAACTTATAAACCTCATGGTGGTTTCAGGAGAAAACCCCGTGATGAATTTTATAAAAAACCATACAAAAAACCCTTTTTTAAATCGTTTTCCAAGAAAAAAGATTCTAAAGATGTTTCTTCAGGAAAATGTTTTATATGTGGCAAACCTGGACATTTTGCAGATAAATGTCCCAAGAAAGCCCAAAAAATCAAGAAAAAGCTTAATCAGTTGGACATTGGTAACCATGATAAAGAAGAACTATTTCGACTCCTAGAAATAGAATCGTCTTCATCATCGGATACTCTTGAAATCAGTTCTAGTGATTCAGAATATCACTCTGAAACTGATAATCATGAACCATCTGATTTAAAGCTGGGTTGCAATTGTAATACTACTTGTAGTAAGACACCAGGAAAGACAATCAATGTCTTGACTAAGTCTGAAGAACAAGAAAACCTATTGCTAACCCTTATTTCTCAAATTACTAATCCTGAGCTTAAGGAAGAATATCTTCTAAAGCTGAAGAAGGTGATGGTCCGTAAGGATCCAGAACCCTCTAACCAAAGGATTAATTTTCAAGAAACCTTGGAAAGATTTTCAAAGAAAAAATCCAAGGATATTTCCGTTTCTGATTTACAACATGAAATAAATTCTGTCAAAAAAGAAATTGTAGATCTCAGGTCTGAAATAAACAACCTCAAATCTGAGAACGAAGTTTTAAGACAAGAATTTTTATTAATCAAGATTGATAAACAACTTGATCAAGATATTCCTTCTGACAATGAGCAAACTGAGGCTGGTTCTAGTCAACAGGATATTCCTGCCGACAACCAGATATGTTTAATTCGTCATACCATTCCTCCTAAATGGTTTTCACGTGTTAATATTATTGTTGCTCATGATTTTCAATTCTCTGTTGTTGCTATGATTGATTCCGGATCAGACTTGAATTGCATTCAAGAAGGACTCATTCCTAGCAAATATTTTGAAAAATCAACCGAAAAATTATTCTCGGCAAATGGCTCAAAGATGACCATTAATTATGAGCTCAATAATGCTCATGTTTGCCAGGATAATATTTGTTTTCGGATTCCCTCTGTTTTAGTCAAAAACATGTCTGACAAAGTAATTTTGGGAATCCCTTTTATATCCTCTTTATATCCTTTCATGACTGAAAAAGACGGTATCACTACCGACCCTTTTGGTCAAAAGGTAAAATTTCATTTTGCTTCTCGTTTTGAAATTGATACGGATAAAAGCAAGAAATCTTTGTTTATTGCAAAACAAAAACATTTGAATTTCCTCCAACAGGAAATCAAGTATAAAAAGATTTCTGAACAATTATCCTCTTCTCTTCTGATTTCAAAAATTGAAGATTTCAACAAACGTTTAATAACAGATGTTTGTTCAGATTTACCTAATGCTTTTTGGTATAGGAAGAAACACATAGTTTCTCTCCCATACATTAAAGGTTTTGATGAATCCAAAATACCAACCAAAGCCACTTCGGTTCAGATGAATAGAAAGACTTTGGATTACTGTAGAAAGGAGATACAAGATCTTCAAGATAAAGGCATTATCAGGAAAAGCAAGTCACCTTGGTCTTGTCCTGCCTTTTATGTCCAGAAAAATGCAGAACTAGAACGTGGTACCCCTCGTCTAGTTATCAACTACAAACCCTTGAACAAAGTCTTAGAGTGGATTAGGTACCCTATTCCCAATAAAAATGACTTAATTCATAGGTTGAGTGATGCTGTGGTCTTTTCCAAATTTGACCTTAAATCCGGTTTTTGGCAAATCCAAATAGCCGAGTCAGATAGGTATAAGACTGCTTTTGTTACCCCTTTTGGTCATTTCGAGTGGAACGTCATGCCTTTCGGCCTTAAGAACGCTCCCAGTGAATTCCAAAATATCATGAACGATATCTTCAATTCGTTCTCTGCTTTTACCATTGTCTATATCGATGATGTTCTTATTTTCTCCAAATCTATTGATGAACATTGGAAACACTTGAATTCGTTTCTTGACATCATTAGACTCAATGGTCTTGTTGTTTCGGCAACAAAAATAAAATTGTTCCAAACCAAGATTAGATTCCTTGGTTATGACATCTCTGAAGGCAAAATCAGGCCTATCCAAAGAGCTATCGAATTTGCTGACAAATTCCCTGATGTCATTCTTGATAAAAAACAATTGCAGAGATTCTTAGGATCTCTCAATTATGTTGCAGATTTCTACAAGGATATGAGGAAACAATGTCGTCCTTTGTTTAAACGACTTCTTTCTAATCCTCCTCCTTGGACAGAAATCCATACAAATCTGGTAAGGAAAATCAAAGCACATGTCAAAACTCTTCCGTGCCTTGGTATCCCTACCTCTGATTCCTTTAAAATTGTCCAAACAGATGCCTCAGACATTGGTTATGGTGGCATTCTGAAACAATGTGTTTCACCAGGTTCGTCTGAACAAATTGTTCGCTTCCATTCTGGAACCTGGAATTCTGCACAAGAAAAATATAGTACTGTTAAGAAAGAAATTTTGGCTATAGTACTATGTATATCCAAATTTCAATCTGACCTTTTAAACCAAAAATTTTTTGTCAGAATTGACTGCATGAGTGCTAAATTTGTTTTAGAAAAAGATGTTAAAAACATAGCATCAAAACATATTTTTGCACGATGGCAAGCTATTTTAAGTGTTTTTGATTTTGACATTGATTATATCAAAGGCACACAAAATTCTATCCCTGACTTTCTCACCCGTGAATTCTTGCAGAAACCCCATCATGGCCAGCAAGAAGAAACCAAGAGAGAGAGAGAAAAAGGTGAATCCACCACCACCAATGCCCAGTATAAACCTCATCAAGAATGAGGCTGGATCCTCTACTACTGGTGCTGTGTCTTCAGCACTGGAACTTGCCAACAGGTTCAAGCCACTTGGCAAACCTGTACAACCACAGACATTTTCGTCTGCGGTCACTACTACTTTTGACCCATATGCAAAAGCAATTGAGTCAAAAACCCAAACTGCCATTGTTCCTCAGTTTTTCCTCCCAAAAGGAAAATCTGAATATCTAAAAAAGAATTTTTCTTCATATCTGTTTCATATTGAGCCTAACAGCACAATATATACAGATGTCTTTAAAATTTCTTCCTGCTATTTCCCTACTCTTTTCCACTGGATCCCTGAAGATTTCTCAAAAAATCTCCAGTATTATTCCAGTATTTTAATCCAAACAAATTCCTTGGTTATCAAACCTATTTATGACAAGGTTGATACCAACAAATTAATCTTTCACAGTGCCTATATCCATCAAGTCATTACTCAAGCAGAATGGGGAAACCCATCTTCTCCCAAACGACTTGCTCAAATAGACACTCCTGTTTCCTATTTTGACTATATTGATGCCTGGAAGAGGTTCATGTTCTTCCAGACTCCTGACATGAGCCACTCTTGGTTCATCAAATTTGATATCAAATTCAAAGGAACTCTTCCACTTTGGTTCATTCAATGGTGGAACCAATATGGATTAATTCCAGATAATCTTCCTGGTCAGCTCTTTGCAGCTTACCAGCACTATTCAAAAATTGTTGATTCAACCCTGGATCAACACTCCAAAAAATTTCATCATTCCTTGCATTTCTGTAAAAGATACCACCTCCCGTGGATCTTTAAATGGAATTACGAAAGAAGTGGTGATGTTATGACACGAGTTTATTTCACCAAATGGTGGGATAAATTCGCAAACACTGATAAAATTGTTGATTTACTGATCAAAGATTTTCCACAAGCTGCACCTAATCTGCAGGATAAGAAGGAATTTCCCAAGATCATGGCTGGACCATCCAATGCTCCTGAATATCCCTTAATTCAGGCCCCTGCATCTCCAACAAAATCAGGGGGGGTAAAGGACAGTTCATCCTCCAAATCCTCTAAGTCTAAAAAGAAAAAGGACATCTTTGACGGACTTAATAAGAAGGATTTAATCAACATATTAAAAGAATCACTATCAAAGTCTCAAAGCAAGTCTGAAGATGAAGATTCAGACACAGCATCAGAGGCTTCCTATAGCAATGTCTTCGGTAACTCTGGGTTCTACTCAGAAGAAGAATAATTGCTACTTGACAAAAGAGACTAATGACAAGTCCCTTTTGACAGATCACTACCTGAGATCAAAGAAGACCTACTGACCGGTCTCCTTTACCAAAATTGTCGTTTTGTGCCAAAAGCAGCAGCCGCCGCCAGACACAATCATGACACCCGTGGTTAAACAGTACTAACACTGTTCACTCACGGACTTACTTTTGCTTTTTGCTTTACCCGTGATTAAACAGTAATGACAGCTGTCATTCACGGATACCTTGTAAACAGGGACTCCTTCCTCTATAAAAGGAGTCTCTCATTTCATTCTTAGGCAGAGATCTTTTAGAGAACAATTCCTTGGTTAAATAAGTGTGAATACCGGATGAACATTAATTTTCGTTCACTATTTTTTTCCCAATTTTGTCTCTCATTTTGTCATTTCCTCCCGGTTTGGTTGTTTAACTTCCAACTTTTTGTTGGGTAAGCTACATATATAATAATATAAATTATGAAAATACTGTTAATAGTTTAATAGCAATTAGCTAATTATAATAAGATTTTGCTACACATAAGTCAGTGTGTTAATGCATCATTTATAGTGGGACCATTATAGCATTCTTAATGCCCTTTTATAATATTAAAATTTAACTTTAATGAAATGAAAATGTTAAATGTACTTAAGAAAAACTTACAAAAAATTTACTTCTCCACATGTTAGTTACTGATATGTTGAAAATCATGAATCTGTAACTCAAAAGAAAATTAACAAAATGAGTCTTGTAAGTAAAACTGTAAATACATGTAACACTACTCTGAATGAAATGACATTTCTGCATTAATTTTATTGTGAAATGAGTTGTAAAATAGTTGTAAGAAAGTTGCAAGTGTATTTTTATCTTTTATATAACTGCTTACTATCTAAACTATGGTTGTAAAGAAAAGTGTTCGTGCATCATTATTCTTAAATAAGAGCTAGAGGACAATGCCTTCTGATCCTCACCGCTCTCACAATGGATTTATCGCTGCAAATTGGTTGGATTCTCAAGAAATGGCAAAAGATGACACATTCAAAGCTTAGAATACAATGCAAGTTTCTTGTTGAGATCATGCACCTAACCACGTTACTTACAAGGAATTTCCACATGTAGTATTCTTGTAGACATTCCATTCAAATTTTCAATAGACAGTCTTTAATTAGCTCTAAAGAATATGGGAGAGGCTTGAAACCAAACATACATCCATTATTAGCATTAATACTTCCATGGAGATCCTCGTGGAAAAACAGCTACCAATGGCCCCTCCAACCCATGCCCATTTCCAAACATTGAACACCATCAAAAGGTTGAGCCCTAGCCACCAGGACGGCAGCAGCCTCTATGACTCGTTTGAGCTTCGAGCAATGACCCATCAGCTCAACAAGGCCATTCAGGGCTCAAATGTCTCCTCACCACCATATATGTTCCACTTAAAGTCTCCCTTCTGCCGGAAACATCTCGCTCGCATCTACAGAAAAGGTGCAAAGTCACCACGGATGATTTTGTACTCAGCATCTACACAAGCAAGGACGAGCACGATGTCTAATAGGGCAGGTACTACAGGTGGATTTGTATCACGATTGTGGAAGAAAATTAAACAGGGTTTTCTAAGGAATTAGTAGAGGAAGAATGGTTAGTCAAATTAACATGGATCACCACTCAAGAATGTGCATATTGAAGAAACAAAGCCTGGCTAATTTAGCAGATAATTCTTTTTATTATCATCATCTCATCATCCTTGATCAATGATTAGCCAACAAATACATAACAAATAAACTCCAATCATTTAATATACATCATCGTATGGTGGGAGGATGATGATAAAAAAAATGGTGAATAACATTACATGTATATAGCATGTTGATACCGAGGCAATGTTATATATATATATATATATATATATTTATGTATGTATACATACATAAATTGATATGCATGTATGTATACATGCATGTATGCATATCTAAATTGATATGCATATATACACATACATGTATATATGCATGTATGTGTGTGTGTGTGTGTGTGTGTGTTTGTGTGTGTGTACATACATATGTTTGTTGTTCATGTATAAGTTTATGTTGTCCGAGTTTGTTTTCGAGCAGACACTTGTGTATAGGCTAGCATTTTATGCAAAGGATAAAATTATTGTTCCACCTTCATATCGGGTGCCAGGGGGGAGGGGGAATCAAGTTTGGTATGGACAATTTTCTTTTTTTTTGTTTTGTTTTTTATCGATAAATAAAATTTTATTGAGCATAAAATAGACAAAGGCCTGGGTATGTGGGACATATACATGAAGAGCGTCACCTATGTATGCAAGTTTAACGATACAAGGAAGACATGAAAAGGCATGCCATTAAAATCAATTAAAATAGACCAATGGAGTAAAGTATTAAAAAATAAACTTCTAAACTCATCTATTGACCGCTCTTGATCTTCAAAACTACTTACATTCCTCTCCTCTCCTTCTAAATATACTACCATAGGCAAATTGAGATCATCTTCTATACTATTGCAATCTGAGAGTTGCCCCGGATGCCTTGCCAAGAAGCTAGGAGGTTGTTATTAACTTTTTTGGCATCACCCAAGCTAAGCGCATTCGAGCAAAGAAATCATTCCACAAGATTGTAGCAATCTCACAATGAAGTAATATATGATCTACGGACTCTATGCTCTTTTTGCACATACAACACCAGTTCATAACTATGATGTGGCGTTTCCGTCAAAGTTTTGAATTCCGTTCTGGTGACCGTTTCAGTTAAGTGCTGAAATGAAATATTTCAGTACCAATATGTTTCGGTGTACCGTTTCGAGATAGTCGATATATGAATAAATTATATATATAACTATATTCTAAATCTTAAAAATATCGTTACAAGTTTTAAAAATACAATAAAAATTAAAACATTCCTAAAGTATATTCAAACCAGTTAGAAAGTGAACATAATAAATAGAATTTTTAATAAATAATAAAACGCAAAGAGATTATTTTTATTAGTAGGAGTACACGTTGCTCCATAAAGTTAAAGAGAGAGATAAGCGAGATTTTAAATGTATGGTTTGCAATTCTTTGTTTACCCGGTTATTTTCTAAAATTTTATATTTTAATGGGTTTAAGCCTTGTCTTTCTATGGAGCTATCAGTTCTTCAGGTGGAGATGTCAGTATTTCTTTTCAAAGACTTCAAGTTCTAATGCCAATTCTTTTTCTCTGTCTCTATGCCTTTGGTTTTCATACTGGTGTCTAGGTCTTCAACCTCCAATCATGCAAATTCTAGTCTGAAACACCTATTCCGACCGGAATATTGGAATCTAGCAAGAATGGTCTGAAACCAACCGGAATTATCGAAATTTGACCCGATACGGAACAATGACCTAACCCGTGCTGGTTACTATTTTGGCACGAAAAATTAGGCCAGAATAGAATGGATTTCAAATAAAAAATGTGAGGATATTTCCTAAGGAAGTTGTCCATACAAAAAAAATGGCCTTCATGGATGCTTTTGTCTTCCAAATACTCTTCCATGGGAATGCAGTTGTATTATAAGTGGTCATGGCTTGATAGTAGGAGCAGATTGTGAACTTTCCTTTTTTAGAAGGGCGCCAAAAGATATTGTCTTTTGCTGGGTAGAGTACACTAGATCATAGAACTCCAAAAAAGTGGCAACTTCACAATCATGTGCATTTCTAAAGAATGTAACATCCTATTGGGGAGTACCATTAGATACGATTAAGAGGTCCGCAATTGAGACTTCTTTTATTCTTGCTATGCCATATAATTCTAGATAAGCTTCCCTGAGTGCTCTATCGTCACACCATACGTTGTGCTAAAATGTAATTTTGGACCCATCACTCTCTTCAAAATGGATAATTCTTGAATATGTGTCTCATCCTCTTCTTATGTCTTTCCCTAGTCCCACCTCATATGGCCCACTTATCTCATTCAACACTATCCCTCCATGGTTCACCATATTTTAATTCTATGACGGCTCTCCATAATGCTCCTCGTTCATTGTGGTATCTCCCTAGCCATTTGCCAAGCATAACCTTGTTAAAAGATTGCAAGTTCTAAATTTCCAATTCTCCTTTCGGGTTAGAGGAGCCTACCGTTGTCCATTTTATCAAATGGAATTTAAACTCATTGTTCATCGCCCACAAGAAATCATGTTGATGTTTCTCCATGCGATGAGGCACCTTGTGGGGAAGTGGAAATAATGATACAAAATAGGTTGACAAGTTCGAAATGGTACTACTTTTGATTAAAGTGACCCTACCGCCTTTGGAAAGATACATCGTCTTTCAATTAGCCAATTTCCGTTCCATTTTCTCTAGTATTTCATCCTAAATAGATTTCGATTTGAATGGGACAACCAAAGAAAGGCCTAAATATTTCATAGGTGGCTGAGATATCTTACATTCCAAAATGTAAGCCATGCTCTCCACATTCGGAACATCCTCTACTGAGACTACTTGTGATTTAGCCAAATTCACATTCAACACTGAAACAACTTCAAAGCATAAAAGGAGTGCTCTCAAAGCTCTCCACAAAAGATTAGGGTATCATCGACAAATAAAAGATGAGATATGTTAAGTGAGACAAAATTTGCCTCCCTCATTGAGAATCCGAATAAGAACTTGCTCTTCACGACACTTGAAATCATTTTGCAAAAACCTTCCATTACAAAAACAAAGAATAACAGAGATAGAGGATTACCTTGTCTCAAGCCTTGTGAGCTTTTAAAAAAGCCTTTTGATGTGCCATTCACCAAGACAGAAAAACAGACAATAGAGATACACTATTTGATCCTAGAACACCATTTTGATCCAAAGCCACTTCTCTCGAGCATGTAAAGCAAAACTCTCCAATTGACTCGGTTATAAGCCTTCAGCTTACACAAGGGCCTAGCACTCCCGACTTGAGTCTACTATCTTCATTGGAAATAAGCACCGAATCAAGAGTTTGCCTATTTCGGACAAAGGCATTTTGAGGTTTTGATATTAACTTCTCAACCACCATGCTGAATCTATTCGCTAAAACTTTCGAAAGCATCTTGTAAATTCCGTTCACCAAGCTAATAGGGTGATAATCTTTGAAATTTACAATGCCAGGTTTTTTTGGAATAAGAGTAACAAATTTTACATTGAGGCTCTTTTCAGACCTACCATTCATCGTTTTTTTTTGTGTTGACGTGGCACCCTAAATTTCTCTCTCAGATTTGGAAGGTGATTAGAGTTGTCACATAGCCTAGGTTGTAGGCCCTACGACTTCGTTGGTGGGGCAAGGTGGTGCTACAGGGGGTTCTGGTCAGCGCACAATGGTGAGTTTGGAGGGACGATTGGAGGGATGCGTCTGGGGCTTCTTCTGGAACGGGTTTTGCAGATATTGTGGGGGCTCAGCCTCAAGTGTTGCCTGAGCTTGACATTTCGTTTAGGGAACCGCATTTTTCGGATGGCGAGATGTTTTTTCTCTTTTCCAGAGTAGAGATCAAACAGTCGGCAAAATTGTTTGCTTCTCAGGGGTGTTGAAATTCTTGCGAAGAAGGCATTCTCTAGATCATGTGCACAGCTTCACAAAAGATTGATGGGGATTGTGATCTATGCCTATCTTCGGTTAGCTGAAGAGCCCTCGCAATATTCTCATCCAGTTATCCAATGAAGAGGATTTTATCTGTGTCATGGCTCGAGGTAATTCGGATATTGTGGGGGTTCCTTATCGGGTGTTTCATTGGACGCGAGAATTTGTTGAAGAGGAAGATTCCCCTTTGGTTCCAGTTTGGCTATCTTTTCCGGGTCTTCCACCGAATTCTTTTCATGAGTCGATGTTGAGGACTATTGGTGGGGGTTTTGGGCGATATTTGAAGCGAGACAATGCAACGGCGTGTGTGACTCAGCCAGATGCGGCACAGACTTGTGTTGAATTAGATGTTTCTAAGCTGTTGAAACATTCTTTTTGGTTGGGGGCACCGAGACTTGCGAATAGTCATTATCAGGAGGTAATTTTTGAGTCACTTTCTTTGTTTTTTCATTGTGTCGGAAATAGGGTCATTAGCAGAGTAAGTGTGGCCATCGGGATCGAACTGAGAAGCATGGGCATGTGATCAGTGTGCACGAGGAAGGGGTCTAGATAAGGCTAAGAAGGTATGGAAGGCAGTGGGTATTAAAAACAAAGGAGAACCGTCGAATGAGGTGAAGGTTGATAAGGGGAGTTCTTCTGCTCCTCGTCAGGCAGAATTACTAAATAGTATTAAGAATCGAAGGCATGAAGTGGAGATGGAATCATTAGATGTGTTATATGTGGATTCGAGAGGTGAAGTTCTTAATCAAAGGCAATTTGCATTGGCAGATGATGGGGGAGGCATGTGGGTGTTGATGATGGGTTAGCTGGGGGATGGGATTATGTTGCTAGGAGTAATAATGCTGCTGGGACGGTTTTAAATCAGACCAACTCGCCTCTAAAATTATCAGGTAGTTGGTTTGAGATCTATGAGGAGGCATCAGATACAAAAGCGGTACATGATTGTTTGGAGGAGACGACTTTGTCGCCAAAGAGATCATCGAAAGTGGTGGATGAAGCTCTTGAATTAGAGCTTTCTCGGCTGGCAGATGTGGGGGCAATACATGAAGATGTTGGTCTTAACAAGTGGTGTTCTCTGTCTAAGGGAGAATCGGATGAGGAACTTGAGGAGTTGGCGAACAAGTGTTCTGATTCGAATTCGGAGCTGAATGTTCCTTTGAAGAAATTAGGGGGGGTGAAAAAGAAAGACCCGATGGTTGTCCTAGAAAGGAGGACTTGGTCCAAAAGATTTATTTAATTTATTATGCATATTCTTATATGGAATATTAGGGAAATTCTTAAGTTGAAGAGTAGGCATTCGGCACATTTTGAAGAAAAATCGTCCATCTGTGGTGATGCTTTTAGAACCTTTTCTTTTTAATAATAAATGTCGGTGATGGGCTAGGTGGATGAACCTGCCAAATTTTTTAATAATGCTGAAGTTGGGGTAAAATTTGGTTGTTTTGGGAAGCTGGATTGGAGTTTTAGTTGATTTCCATGTCGGATCAAGCCTTGTCTGGTTGGTTTGTTTATGGTAGTGTGCGGGTCTTGGTATTCATTGTATATGCAAGCTATTTTCAAAGAAAGAGAAGGGAGCTTTGGGATTATTTGTGTGCTCTAGATGTGGGTAATTGGCCATGTTTTGTTGGTGGGGATTTTAATATTGTGCGTTGTGATTTGGAAAAGGTGGAGGGTTTATTGAGAGCTTCTCAGGCTAAAGAGGAGTTTAATTCTTTTATCCAAGAGTGTGGTTTTATTGAGCTTTTTTTTGTTGGACAAAAATTCTCTTGGTGTAATGGAAGGCTAGGGGGAGGCGGATTTGGGCGAGGTTGGATAGGGTATTGGTGAGTTCGTCTTTTCTTAATTTCTTTGAGGATGCTCGTATGGAGTATCTTCTAAGGACTTCTTCGGATCATTGCCCTATATTAATTCAGTTAGAGAAAGAGAGGAGAAGTGGAGTTAAATATTTTCGATTTCAAAGTATGTGCGGGACCCATAAGGGTTTTTTACTGTTGGTAAGGGAGTGTTGGAATCAAGTGGTGGAGGGGTGTGCTATGGTAAGGGTGAGTCATAAGCTAAAATGTTTAAAGAAGGCTTTGAGGAAGTGGAATATTGAATCGTTTGGGCAAGTTGAGTTGGAAATTAAAGGTATTGAAGCAAGGATGATGGAATTGGAGGATTTAGTGAGTGCGTATTTTTCTCAGGATCGGGAAAGAGAGTTGTTGCTGTGTAAGGAGCGACATCTTCAATGGCTTCATCGTGAGGAGATTTTAGGGTGTCAAAAATTCTGCATCAAGTGGTTATTAGAGGGTGAATCAAACTCGACTTTCTTTCATGCTTCCTTGTGAGTTAAAAAAAAAAAAGAATAAGATGATTGAACGTATGGAACTCAGTGGTGGGAATTTCTTAGATTCAACGGAAGAAGTTCATGACGCTGCGATACAGCTTTTTCAAGATTTATTGTCGGCGTCTTCAGTCGAAGTGGATGAGGAGACTTTTGATTTACTTACACTTGCAGTTTCCGAGTTTGAGAATGACATGTTGTGTGCTCCGCCATTGTTAGATGAAGTTAAAGCAGCATTATGGTCTATTCCGTAGGATAGCAGCCCAGGGCCTGACGGGTTTACGGCAAGTTTTTTCATTCTTGCTTGGAACGTTGTGAAGCAGGATCTTCTTGATATGGGAAGGGGTTTTTTAGAAGGTATTTCGTTGTCTACATTTTTTGGGGCCACTAACATTATTTTGATTCCGAAGGTTGATGTGCCGAAAGGTTTTGGCCAACTTCGACCTATTAGTTTGTGTTTGGTAGTCTATAAAATCATGGCTAAAATCATGGTTTTTAGATTGGTACTGATTATCGGGGGTATTATTTCACCGGAGCATGCTGCTTTTATCCGTGGGTGAAGTTTTTTCATGGCATGAATCAGAAGACTAGAGGGGGTAATGCATGATGAAAATTGATATGGCTAAAGCCTATGACCAAGTGAATTGGAGATTTTTTATGGAAGTCTTACGTAGGTTGGGTTTCTTGGAGAAGTGGCGATCTTTGATTTTTAACTCCATTTCTTCTCCCATTTTTTCAGTTATGTTGAATGGTAGTTGCAAGGGGTTTTTTAAGCCTTCTCGTGGGCTTCTTCAAGGGGACCCTCTCTCGCCGTATTTGTTTATTTTGTCGGAAGAGTTGCTATCCCAAATGCTTCATAAAGAATTTCTTTTGGGGAAAGTTAAGTATTTTAATCCAAATAGGGGTATTCGGATTTCTCATTTGTTGTATGTTGATGATCTTTTGATTTTTGCAAATGGTGGGAAGGCTTCTATTTGGAATTTGATGGGAGTGATTCGTAAGTATGAAAGCTTATCGAGACAGCTTGTGATTCCGAATAAGTCTTCTATTTTTTTCTCCTCAAATATTTCCTTTCATCGGAATGCACGGCTGAAGCGTATTTTGGGATTTGAGGAAGGTGTTTGGCCTTGTGTTTATTTGGGTATGCTGCTGCACGTAGGGAGGATGACTTTGCGTTTGACCCTTTGTTGGCGAGAGTGCAAAAGAAGTTGGCTGGTTGGAAGAGCAAGTTGCTCTCATTTCGAGGTAAGATTATTCTTATTAAACATGTGCTTAATAGCATGCCCATTCATTTGTTGTCTGTGATGAATTTGCCTAAAGGAGTTTTTGCAAAGCTTAAGTCAATTTTTTCTAATTTCCTTTGGGAATCGAGTGTGAAGATTAAGAAACAGAAATGGATTTCCTGGTGTAGTATTTGTTTGCCTGTTGAGGAGGGAGGCTTGGGGATTCGGTATCTTTCAGAGGACCAACAATCTTTGTTCATGAAGTTTGCCTGGAAATTGCTTATTGGTGGATCTCTTTGGTCAGATTTTTTCTCTTCAAAATATGTATTGGGGAATGATCATATATTGCTTCAGTTGTGGCGGTGTCAAGGGGATCCCCTTTTTGGAAAGGATTTTTGCAAGTTTTTCCTTTGATGTTAAGGCATTCGAGATGGCTGGTTTGAGAGGGTTCCTTGAATTTTTAGTATGATAATTGGCTTGGGGATGGGCCTATTGCAGATCGGTTACCAGTAGTGGGCGATTCCAAGTTGCAGGTTCGAAATTTATGTGATGGAGCGGTTTAGAATTTTGCTTGGCTTCGGCAACTGGTTGATGAGAATATGGTTTAGAAAATTATCCAAATGAGGATGCGTGTTTGAGAGGGGGATGATGTCCGGGTTTGGAAGCACACAGTGGATGGGGTTTTTTCTACGAAGTCGGCCTGGAAGCTTATACGGTCCCATGGTAATGTTTGTCTTTGGAAGAAGTGGCTATGCTAAAGAAGATGTCTTTTTTATGTTGGCGAGCACGTCAAAATGCCATTCCGGTAGATGAAACCATTAAAAAGCTTGACATTTCTGTTGTTTCTAAGTGTCGTTGTTGTGCGTCAAACAAGGTGGAGTCTATGGACCATGTGCTTTGTAATGGGGAGGGGCCGATGATGGTTTGGGATTTTTTTGCGGCAATTTTTGGCATTCGATTACCACGAACTCGGGTGTGGACTAAGGTATTAAATGCTTGGTGGTGTCGTGCTTCTTCTTCCTCGCAAGTTCGTTGGCTTCATGGTATAATTCCTATTCTTATTTATTGGGCTCTTTGGAGAGCTCGTTGTGTGGCACGTATGGAATATGTGAAATATGAATGGAAGGGTATTATTCGGATGGTCAAAGGATTTATTCTAGACATCTCGGGTTCCATGCGGAAGTTCAAATCTATGGGGGGTCGCATGACTTGTGGGTGTTGAGGGAACTGAACTGTCCAGTTGTGCCTGTTGCAATGCAAGTGCTTAAGCTGATTGCTTGGTCTCTGTTGGCAGTGGGGTTGGCTAAATTCAATGTTGATGATGGTTCGCTTGGTAACCCAGGGATGTATGGCGGGGAATGTATTGTTCGGAATGCGCAGGGTCATGTGCTTGGGGGTTTTGCTCATTGCTATGGACTAGCTACCAACACAATTGTTGAATGTTGAGCCTTTATTGATGGTCTTCGTTTATGTCAACAGTTGGGTTTGAGGGATTTTTTGGTTCAGTCAGACTCAAGTGTTGTGGCGGGTTGGTTTATATCGGAGGCTTGTAAATATTGGTATTTATGGAATTTTTGGGAAGAAGCCCAGTCTATTATTTCTTCTCATACATTCAATTTAGGCATGTGTTTAGAGAAGTAAACATGGTGGTAGATTTGTTAGCTAAACATGGGGCTAATATAAGGACTTGGGATTTCTTTGGGGAGGAGTTTGGTTCGGAGAGGCTTAGGGGTCTTATTCGTATGGATAGATTGTGTATTTCTTATGTTAGACGTTAGGTGATATTTTTTTGTTTTGGTTGGGATTATTGTTGTAATTATGATCATTCCTCCGCATGAGTGAGGGTTTTTATTAATAAATGGAGGCGTCGTCCTCCTTTTCTTAAATAATAAAAAAAAAAACTTCCATTTTCATGAAACTCATGGAAGACCCCCATTATATCTTCTTTGGCCACTTCCTAACAAGTTTGAAAAAAAGCTATAGAAAATCCATTTGGACCTGGAGCTTTGTCACCCACCAAGCTTCGTAATGTTTCTTCAAAAGGCCTCTCAAGTTGTCTCCTACTACTTGCGAGTCAAGCATCAAAGTGAAGCCCATCTAGTCTCGGCCTCCAAGAGAATTCAACGGAAAGCAAACTCTTGTAATAGTTGACAATATGATCTGTGACCTCGATTTGGCTACAAGAAGCCGCTCCATCAACCATCAACGTCTCTATGACAATGTTCCTCCTATGCAAGTTAGTCACCCGGTGGAAAATTTTGGTGCATTTATCCCTTTCTTCAACCAAAGTGCTCTCGACTTATCCAAGTTATTTCTTCTGGTAAAGAGACCCTTTCGAGGTTCGTAGTCACTTGAATTTTACGAGCCCTCTCCATTTCAAATTGCCCTATCCTCCCCTACTCCCTCCAATCGTTTGAGTTCCTTAAAGAGAGTACTTTTGATCTTCCACATTACCAAATGCTTGCTCATTCCATGCCTTCAAATCTTTCTTCAGATACTTCAATTTACATGGCATGATGTAATTTGGAGTGCAATGAAATTGATAAGAAGACCACCATTGCCAGACTTTATTGAGAAACCCATATGATTTTAATCATATGTTCTCGAACTTGAAGTATCTTGGGCCACCGTGAATACCTCCACAATCAAGGACGATGAGAAATTGAGCAACTTGTGAAGTCTCTTATGAATAAGTTCCAGATGATGTGCTGCTCATTTAAGTGATACTAAGAAGCTATCGAGCCTTGACTAGGAGGGGTGTTTTTAGTTGCTTGACCAAGTGTAGGTGCCACCTGCTAGAGGAATATCTAGTAAATCTTGTTCAGAAATGAAGTTAGAGAGTTCTCCCATTGGTGGATTGAAGCTAGAGCTACCCAATCGTTCACTCGGGAATCAAGTAACGTTAAAGACGCCACCAATACACCAAGGTATGACCCATATGCTACTTAGGCCAACCAATTCGTCCCATAGTAAACTTCTTGCATGATCTAATTTAGGACCATAAAGCCCGGCGAAGGCCCACTTAGGGTTGTAATCGAACTGAGCCAAGTCAGTCTTTGGTTTGTCGAGCTCGGCTCGACTCAAAATACTCGAGCTCGAGTTCAAGATTTTTATTTATTCTTTGTTCAAGTTTGACTCGGTAAGATAAATTCCCAACTCGATCTCGTCCCAAAAACGAGCTCGAGTTGAGCCAAGCTCGGCTCAAATTGTTTATTTTTTAATGTTTTGAATAATGTTTAATAATTAATAAATTAGATAGATAAAAATTAAAAATCTAATATTGAATTTGTACAACTAACAAGTACAACCTCTATTGAATTATAAAATTTTAAAAATTTATAGATAATTAATATCTAACTAGTTGATATTTATCCATAATAACAATATATTATATACCTACAAAAATTATTAATACATACACATAATATAATAGCATATATTTATTTCATATATGGTTCCCATATACTAGTATATGAAATTATTAAATCTTATCAACTAATTATTGTACAAATTATAAAATATAACTATGAAATGTATTCAATACATAGACAAATAATTAGGTTACATATTATATATTTAATTATAAAAGTGCTATGCTTATATTATTAGCTAATACATATATATATATATAAATATATATATATATGTGTTTATATATATATAGGTATATGTATATATTTATCAATATATGAATTAACTTTAATCGAGTCAAGCTAATGAGTCGACTCAGACATAAACGAGCGGACTTTAACTAGTCTTAACTGAGTCGAGTCAAGTTTTTTCGGGTATGTGTCATTTACTAATCGAGCGGATATCTGCTTTCACGGACGAGGTTTTTTTTTCACAAGTCAAATTCGATTCGAATTTAACCGGACGAGTACCGAGCGGACTATCGAACAAATTGATTCATGAACATCTCTAGGCCGACTGATGTCCATACACAATATTCTTGAACGAGCAAGACACAATATAATCCCCACACAATCTTCTAACTTTTCCACTACTCTTTAATCTCACGTCACTAAGATGCCTCCCAATTAGGGGTGATCTCGGTCCGGTCCGATCTTGGGCCATTTTGTGGATCGGACCGGACCCATTCGGTCAAAAAATTCTCCACCCTGGACCGGACCGAGTCACATATAGGTCCGGTCCGGTCCGGTCCAGGGTCGGTCCAGTCGGTCTGGACATGCCTAAGATGGGCCATTCAGCCCATCTAAATCTGATTTTTTTTTTGCTCCATTTCAATTATTTTCGGCCCATTTCAAATTTTGTACATTTTTTTAGCTAAAACTACTAAAAAAACTTGATCTTGAAAAATACAATGATAAAAAAAAATAATAATAATACAAAAGTTATTACAAATTACAAATTATAATTCAAAACTTAACAACTTAAGTACTTAACATATAACGGGACCAAAATGCTAGCTGCTACATCCAACTTACTAATCTTCAACTCAGTTACTTAGGACTGGCCCATATTTCTCTCTGAAATTAAGACACTGCAGTATATCAAGTAGGGATGCGACAAAAAAAGAAAAAAAAAGTATCAAGTAGGGACAAAAATTCTAGCTGCTACATCCAAATTAGTATAATCAATAACGTCGGTAAAATTTAGAGATTATAATCTTTTCACCTCTTTAGTCTTTAATCATCATTGGGTGTAGGGCCAATAGGCATTGAATTTGACCCCTCCACAGAATCAGCAAAGTTTGGGTCCCCAGCAAGTTCTATCCATAAAAATTTAAAACAAAACAAGTTAAATAAAGTTACATAACATAGAAGATAAAACAAAATAAACCACAAAAGATATCAAAGGTAATTTTATTACATACCCATATCCAGTTGCTTCTCAAATTCCTCCACTTCATCCATTAAAGTCCTAAGGTTTATTGGAGTAGAAGAAGAACGAAGCTAGTTTTGTGCACATATGAGACCCTCAACACTTATTGGATTTAAACTACTTCAGAAAGGGTCAAGTACACGACCCGCAGTGCTAAATGTAGATTCAGAGGCCACGGTAGATACTGCTATTGCAAGAACATCACGTGCAACCTTTGAAAGTACGCGATATCTAACTGAATTCACCTTCCACCAAATTAGAGGGTCAAAACTATCATCTTCATCCTCACATCTTTCAGCTAGATATCTATCAACCTCTGACTTACTTTCCAAACTATCTTCTAACTTCAACTGTTGCTTAAATTTAGCCATCATTTTTGCCTTTCTACTAGCCACATTGTCAGCTGAAGGAGCTACATCTTCATGTTGGGAACTTGTGCGCGGAGGAGAATGCCCTTCTTCATTTTCTATGTATGCCTCATATATGCGGATAAATGCATTTTTCACCTTCCAACTGAAATAAAGTTTTTTTGCATGATCATGTGCATACATTTTTCCCAACCCAAAATCAAGATATCGTATCTTGTAGCGAGGATCAAGAAGAACACCAACATAGAGCAACATATTCTAATTTTCCAAGTTCTCCCAATACTTGTCAAACTTTCTCTTCACATTTGTGGCCATTAATCCCACCACGGAGTTTCATTCTTCACACTCCATATTAATGGTATCTTTAATAATAACCAACTCTGGGAAAAAAACATTACATGTCACATATTCACCCCCCAATAATTTTATAGTTGCATCATGAAATAATGTAAGGAACCTCACAAACAACTGTAACTTCACCCAATCGGATGCATTGGGAGGCCCTAACTTCTTTGACTTTCTCGTATTCACCACATGGTCTACATTTTCATCATCGACATTGTCGTCGTCATCATCATCTCTAATACTACTAACGAAGCACGGATCTTCTTCCTCCAACCGATCAAAAGCCATTTTAAATTTTGAAGCCCTCTCCAACATAAGATAGGTGGAGTTCCACCTAGTTGGTACATCTAGGCAAACTTGGCTTTTAGATTGAATATCTTCCAACCCCACACATTTCTGAAATGTACTCCACCTTTGAGGGGAGGATTTAACATACTTCACAACACCCCTCACCTTTGCAATAGACTCATCATATTCTTTTAACCCCTCACGAACAATTAAGTTCAAAATGTGGGCACAACATCGAACATGCAAGAATTCATGTTCCAAGATCGTGTCTCTCCTATACTTTGTTTTTTTTTCAAATAAGAAACAACCCCATTATTAGAACTTGCAATATCAAGTGTGAGTGCAAGTATTTTTTGTCGCCCCCAATCGTGCAAACACATCTCTATGCCCTTACCAAGGGTCTCACCCTTGTGATTTTCAACCAAACAAAAGGAAAGAATCCTCGTGTAACTTCCAACCATCATCAATAAAGTGTGCTGTGAGACACATACAGTTTAGGTTTTGCACGGATGTCTATGTATTCAAGGTGAGAGAAACTCGCTGCCCTCGAAGAGCATTTATCAACTTTTGTTTTTCTTTTAAAAACAAATTAAAGCAATCCTTGGCAACCGTCATACAGGATGGAATTGCTACCCACTTAGGGCAAACCACAAGCATAAACTTCCTGAAACCCTCCCCTTCAGCATGCCTAAAGGGCAATTCATCAAGAATAATCATCTCTGCTAAGACTTTTCGGCAAGCCTCAACACTAAATGCAATAGGCACAAGTCTCCCACTACCACTACTACTTCCTCCCTTCTCCTTCCAACCTAGAGTCGTCTGAGATTTATCCGTCTTCTTAAATTGACATTTCTTACATTGGTGCTCAATGTGATACTTCATGTTTTTCGTACCATTGGTTTTCGTATCACATGCATACAAAGCACCACAATAATTACATACAGCCCTAGGTTTACTTAGATCACCTTTTGGAATTTTTGTAAAGTGATCCCAAACAAAAGACCTAACTCTACCTCTTTGTGACCCACCAACTGATTGATCACTTACATTGGGTAGGGGTGGGGGTGGGGGTGGAGGCATGTTTGGTGTTGACTCTTGCACATCATTTGTAGAAGACTCCATCTATAAAAAGGAGTCAGGACAAACAAGACAAAAAGACAAAAGAACAAAAGAATTAGAAAACAAGCATTAATATATAGTGTTAAAACCTTGTAAATTCATAGCAAGACCATATGTATATATATATGAGTTATATTTTCTGTGTGTGTAAAAAATATACCATGTGAGTGGGTGGCAGAGTGCTTAGATAAACCAATTCAAATTAAGATTTTGTCAAATACTCATATTCATTCCAAGAATGCCTAAAATCCATGAGTGCCAAAAATCTCCCACTACTTCCATTGTGCTTCGACCAATAAAAAAAAAATTGTGCTTCAACCAACAAAAAAAAAATGTAGGTGACCCTGAGTCCCTGACCCGTAAGTTTTCTGCAGGGATGTTGTTGGTCTTCCATTGTGCTTCTAATACTACTTCCATTGTGCTTCTAAATTTCTAATACTACTTCTGTAAATTACTTATAAAAAAAAACTACTTCTGTAAATTTATTTTTTGCCACACAAGTTCACAACAAGAGTCACAACAATGTCACGGAATTACACTGGGCCACATCCCAATTCCAAAATACATCAGAAACCAGTAAGTAACTAAGTTAGTAACCACAAACTGAGTCACTGACTGTGGCGCCCCCAATCCCCCTTATATAAATACACGGAGATCGAGACACTAGGATGGTGACAACACGGTCACACATCCCAACGAAGTGTCAGTGTGTGTACATGCAACGGTGTACAAATAAAAAAACGCAGCGGATTAGTCAACTAAGTACCAGAATTTAAAAATAAACTAAACATCAGTAGAGGTTTAAAAGCGGTTATACAGTCATCCCAAAATAAAGTTTAACACATGTCCCAAAATACAAAAGAGTAAAATAAAATATCAATAACCAGTGATCCCAGATCACTCCTCGGGCGGAGCCATCTCCTCAGGCTCGCCCTCCTCCTTCTCATCTGCATCAAAATCTGCGTTACCACAGAATGGTACTGCAGGTAAGTATAACCCAAATAATCCTCAGGAATAAAATGCATTTAATGCAACCAACATGCATGCATATGATGAAATATGCATTTTTCCTCAAAACATCATTTTCCCCGAAAATGATAATTTTTCCAACACACGCCAAAATCCCATTTGGCCCAAAAATAATCCGTAAAACATTTTCCCAGAAAATGATTTACACAAAATCCAACACACATTATTTTCCCAGAAAATAACCAATTAATCCGTTACTACCCTATGCACCAAGGCCTCCCCTAGGGACCATCCGCACGTCCTGGCTTCTTAGCGATGCCCAGTTCCGCGCCCAACGCGTACATGGCTAGACATCCTCTAGTCCCCGCCAGCAGAAGGACCACTGAGTCGGCACGAATCTCTCGTCCGATCCCATTGTCACCCGACGACAATCTAGGGGACATTACTCAGTATATTCCGCTCCCGAGTAACCAGAGGAGCTCCACCGAGATAATGCCCCATCTCGGCTTGGGGTCGTGATACACACGCACCCAAAAATATTATCACATAAAATCATAACTTTCCAAATCACACATGAGCATGAATGCAATACACGAAAGTCCAGTTTTCTTTACAAACATGATCATGCATGAAATAATGAAATGCACATGTACCAACACCAATCCAACGTCCATCAATAACCAGTCCCATCAAATCCAATCAAACAACTCATCAACAACCAATAACCAATTCAACCAAACCAACCAAACAACTCCAATCACAAATCTATCCGACCCTCGTACTCCTCGGACTCAGTCCGGCAAAACCAATCAATAGTTCAAATACAATGAAATGCATTAGTGCAAAAATACATTAAATTCACAAGAATTCTTTGGAAAATACTTACAGCGCTATATAGCAATTTCCGAAGGATCACGAAGCTGCAAGAAGTGGAAAAACAAATACAAAACAATGTAAAATACACTGTGGTTGTGGGTCACAGATACCCACTTTTCAACAGAGGCAAACGAAGACCCAAAAATGATAGGGTAGGGCCTAGAGAGGTCGGTGAAGCCAATGGTGGTGGTGGTTTGCCGTGGATGACGGCGCAAAGGGTGGTTTTAGGCCAAAAATGCCGAAATCGGAGATGGGCTTGGTGGTGCTTCACCGGTGACGGATCGGGGCCGGGGTTGGGTCCAATGGGTTGCTAAGAAGTCGGGGATGATGTGGTAGGAAGATGGTGGCCGGAGGTGGTGCGACGGCGGTGCTGGAGCGAAAGTGACGCCGCGGCTTGAAGGGCTGCGTGGAGGAGAATGGTGGCGCGGATGGAGGTGAGATTGGTGGGGTGAGGTCGCCGGCGGCAAGGGAACCGAATGGGGTGGGCGGTGTCGTGCACGGCGGCTCGACGGCGGCGGGTTGGGTATGGGCGACGGACGCACGGGGAGAGAGAGGGAGGGGGCTTGCGCGGGGAAGAAGGGAAACCGAAGGAGAAATAAGGGGAAAAAGAAAAGAAATGGAAAAGAAAAGAAGGAAAAGAAAAATAGAGGGAAAAGAAATGAGGTCCAATCCTCATAACTTGGGTCACAAAAATGATCCAATGGAAACGATTTTAAAACCATAAGTTAAATAAAATAATTTAAACGAAATGGTTAAGTCAAATTGAAATAATTAAATCCCACAGTAATTAATTTAAATATTAAAAGTAATTTAAATGCATAACAATAAATAAATTTTTAAGAAAGCACATAAAATAATTTTCACCAAATTAAAATCATAGAAATAACTCACTAAAAATCCAACCAATTTTAAAATAAGAGAATAAATTTTTAAATAAATAAAAATAATCATTCAGTAAAAATACACTAAAATACAGGGTGTTACACTGACAAATTGACAATCGGCGTCCGGCGATAAAAAACAAAATCAACACCCAACGAGAGTCAACAGTGCAACACCATCAAAATTGAAAAGATTAAATACCAGAGAGAGAGAGTACCAAAATACGAGACGGAGGGAGGTGACCGAGGGGTTGGAGGAGGGGGGATGTGACGGAAAGGGGCTACTGGGCTAGGGTTTATCGTTTCGCAAAATCGCCTTTCGAGTTTCGGGGGAGAGGGGGGCGAAGTCGAATTGGGGATTCGGGGAAGCGGGGGGGGGGGGGGGGAACTAATGTTGAAATGGTGCCGTTTGGATTGAAATTGGACCCAAACGGCGCCGTTTCAACAGACAGTTTATTAAAAAAAAAAACTGAGTTGTGTGAAATGACGCCATTTCACGCAACTCAGTTTCAAAATTCTGCCTCTCCTGGACTTAAACGCCGTTTAAGTCCTATTTTATACTAAACGGCGCCGTTTTGGCTTCTTGGCATATGAGGTATCTCCCGCCGTTTAAGTCCTATTTTATACTAAACGGCGCCGTTTTGGCTTCTTGGCATATGAGGTATCTCCCCCTCATTAATAATTTAATACATTAATATTAATAGTACTAATTTAATACTATAGACTTATACATTAATTTTAATAATACATTAATAATTTAATACTATAGACTTATAGTGATTAGTTATTATCAATCATGATTAATATAAGTGATTACTGATTAGTATATATTTTTTTAATACCATATTAGAGTCTATTAGTATACTAATACTATATAGACTTATAGTGTGTGTATATAATATATATATATATATATATATATATATATATTATAATGATATAGTGATACTAATACTATATATTATATAATAATACATTAATACTATAGATTTATAGTGATTAGTTATTATGAATCATGATTAATATAACTTATAACTTTATAATAGACTAATAGTATTAGTATTAGACTATTAGTAATATAGTATAGCTATATGTTAGTAATATACTAATATTAGTTATAGTGATTTAGTATAAGTTATAACTATATTTGTATAACTATAACTATTAACTATAGTCTTAGTCTATATTAGACTATTAGTATATATATTTTTTTAATACCATATTAGAGTCTAGAAGTAGAGTCTAGACTATTAATATAATACTTGTGTTAGTATAAATATTAGTATTACTATAAAATTATAAATATTACTATTAGTATAAAATTATAAATATTAATATTATTTAATAATTACTTAATGGTGAGTTAGTGATAGGATTAGGTTAATTGGTCAAATGAAAATTATATACATAATATATATAAATTATTAAATTATATATATATTTAATTCGATCCGAAAAACCACCGGACCGAATTCATTCAGTCCTTTGAATTTCGGACCAGACCAGACCAGAACCACTCTCGGTTCGGTCCGGTCGGTTTTTCCGGTCCGGAGCGCCCGATTCTCACCCCTACTTCCAACACTTCATTGGATGATAAATAATGTCACCCTACTTGCTTACAACACCACAAGCTTAGAAGGATAAATTCCAATTTCTTTTCTTGTAAATAAACGACTTTTCTTGTAGACAAACGATGTCTACTCTCCAACTAGAACTAGGTAATTGGTTTCTAATTTTGAAACACTTTTCCTTCTCATTCAGGGCCCTCACATTCCATAAAACAGATCTTCCAGAGTTAGAACTCCTCTTCTACTCCATGGTTGACTGTCCAGTTGAGCCTTTTTAATTCTCTAGCTCTCTTATTTGCTGAATTGATCTCATTTGATGAGCTAGAGTGAATCTATCCAGCCTCTATAGCTGCAAGGAGAGCTATAAATTGATCCTCAAAACCATCACACAACATCCCGACACAATGTTAAATCTCCTGGATGTTGCTTTCTTGGGTGCAGCGAGTGCACTGGCGTAGGTGCTTCACAATATAAATCTTCACTGACCAGAGGATTTGCTTGCACCTCACCCACCCCATCCGAGGATTGCACTCCCTCGACCCCATCCAAATCATACACGACCACGGCTTTTGTCTGGGATTTCCCTTTCCTCCATAGTACCCACTTCAGAGGCTTTTCTAGTCATATGAATAGGACCAAATAAGGATTTGAAATATACACAGAACAAAGTACATATATCCTTCCATATACTAACCCTAAAAAAGTAGAATTTCTCCCTACCCTATTACATCTTTCCATTCAAGCATAAAACATGCTTTCTTACAGCCAAATTGCGTTAATGCCTTTATTTCTCGACCCAATAATGAATTGCCTTCCCATCTCTCAAACAGTTGAAGCCAGAAGAGTACAGAGCATTGGATGTTAGTTCGCATCTCATCCTGGTCAAGCACAAATATCTTGAGGAGAGAATTATAAGGGCTTCCTTCCTTCTATTGATGCTAAATAAAGGTTCATTTACAGCATGCCTCGTGTAGAAGTAGCAATTTCATAACCACAAGCTATCGCATCGGCAAAACAGATATAAGCGGTTACACAAAACATGCAACACACCTTAATTACCAATAAGCACTCAAATCAAAACCCTAATTACTTACTGGGGGGACCTAGTAAGAAAAAAACTCTAGGACAGCCTCAGCGCCATTTCTTGTAGGAGAGCTCGCTTCTGCGAGGCATTAATTATGTGATTTGTCTCAGCATTCTCGAGCACATCAGTGATAATGGCAGCCGCATGACCAAGAGGTTCCTCAGCCACCCTCTTCAACATGAAGGCCTACAGAGTCCAAAGTAATTAGTAAAACAGCCAAAGAGTTTTTGAGTACTGACAAGCAAAGTTTTTGAGCAAATATCATTTGAAAAATTATATACCAAGACATGATTTGGGCATCAGATCAAAGAAATACTGGCAAAGTAAAACAGATGACAGATCTTGCAAAATCGACAAATTTCAAATAGATTTGGAGCAAAATCTGAAAGAATAATATTCAGTGTAGAAGAAGAAACTCTAATACTAAAACATTTCGTTCATTTTTTTTCTTTTGTATAATCACCTGTAAATTATTTTAATAGATCATTGAAAACAATTGTGGAAAATGTTTCATAAAAGATTTTAAGGATCTCAGTGATTTTAATTAATGAATATCAGAAATAAAGAGCAGATTATGAAGATTGAATAATTGCAAATTATAATCTGAAACTATCTAATGGAATAAGGTGTGCGTGCATATGAGAGAGAGAGAGAGAGAGAGAGAGAGAGAGAGACCTGGCCATGATGAGATATTACCAATGTACAAGGATACTCAAACCAAGGCTCCCCATCAATTTGAACAGGTAATCCAGCTAAGAGCTGTATCTTAATTGTTTGCCCTTGTGCAAGTCTTCGAGCACGAGAAAGCCCAACCTGTTCCCAGACAAATAACCAATTCAGAGGCATTTCACAAGATATAAATCTAAAAATGCAGCCCCAGTTGTTTTCTCAAGAACTTGGATCCAAGTCAAACTCATTTTATATGATCAAATTAAGTAATGTTTGTGTATGGAACATCGAGCTATATTGGAAAATGAAACGTAGAAGGTGCAAGGGCAATTGGGTAATCTCTTACTCTGCCAAAAAGGACAATGGCTCCACCTACAGGTTAAATATTACAAAACCAGATTCTTAAGATCTTCTTAGCAGGATGAAGAGTGCTGTCGTGAAGTCATTAAACTTTACTCAAATTCCCAATTAAATGCTCATGTTTTATCAGCTAGGAGACGGAAAGGTAAACATGTTCCTTTAATTTTAAAAAAAAAAACAAACTCGATTTGATGACAATAAATCAAATGCATGCTCAATCTTATAAAGTAGGTGATAGAACTTATTCAAAATGCTCCAAAACAGGTCAAATAAACGTGTAAATATAAGAAATCAGTTTACCTGAAGCTTCCCCAGGTGCCATGTCCCCGATATGCTCACAACCTCAAGTATCTTATCATGCATAGATTGTGGATCAAAATTATCATAACTTTCATCCTCATTTTGCCATAGATCTACACCACCCATGTAGCTCCCAATGTTGGCAACAAGTACACCTTCTGCATCCTGCAAAGATTCAAACCCAATCATATAATTAAACACAGGAGCTATGGGAAGATTTTAAACTTTCAGTCCATACTCACTACTCAGGATTGAAAATTATTTAAATGAGTATATTTTAGCACCAATCACGGAAGCTTAAGGATAACTCAGGGTTAGTGGCTACAAGGAGAAAAGAAAGGATGAAAAGAAAACAAGTAAAATGGCCAGGAAAAAGTGAAATATGCTAACAAAGAAGGTGGAGAACAAGAAGCATATGCTCCAATCTCTGATCATTTTTATCAACCAATTGTGACAATCATAGAAATACCGAAGTTATTTATTCATAAGCAGAGGGAAAACTACAAAAAGAAAAGAGCTAACGGAGTAATTCACAGAAATTATTACGATTGCACCTAATGATAAATTTACAGACTCAAAATATCCAGCATTTTCTTGGTTGACAAGTAATCCATGCACCCTAGCAGGTCATTTACTTCATGAACCAACAACCACGCTGTGCGAGGAGATGCCATTTCAGTTGAATATCATTAGCTGACCGCACCCCAGATTTAAAAATCCATAAATATTTGGAATTCATTTATGATGCCAAAGCTTATCCAAAAGCCTAAAGCCCAATCAGCATGGTTACGAGTTCTTAAACAGTTCAACACAAAAATCATTCTAACCCACCTCAGGAACTTCAACCTCAACCCCATCCACTTCAACACGAACTTCAAAAGGAAAATCAGCAAATGTCCTATCCATTATACTCTTAGCGCCCTCTCTTGCATAAAGAACTTTATTCATAAACTGCACATTGGGAATAAGAATTACACTTGGATAAAATAACCTGAAGACCAAACAATAATTTCAAGAATATAAAAAAGACAAAAAAAAAAAGCATAATCAAGCAGAACCTTTTGAGTAAAAAAAATCAAAAACTAAAATAAAAGGGAACTATAGTAAGACAGTGGTCTATCCTGGATAAAGTGTGATGTTATTACTTTTTTTAGCATAAAAAAATGACTTTTTTTCCCTTCCTTTCTAAGAATGTACAGAATCTACTTATCAGAAAAAAAGAATGTACAGAATATCTATAGACTTGACTCCTTGCTATTTCATGAACCAGGTACGCTGGAAACTGCACTGCTCTTCACCCCATTCTCCTAATACTAATCACGTCTCCAGTCAACAGACTTCGATAATGCATCAAAAACAAAATTTGTATTTCTCTTTCTCCTTCTTTCTTCTTTCATTTCTTTCTTCCTTCCTTTATTTATTTATTTTTTTATTTTTGGGGGGGGGGGGGGGTGTTAAGAGTTCATGAAAGTTATAAAAGATTAAAGAACTTAGATGTTTTGAAAATCTGAAATCAAGTATTTTGCAGAGGATATAGCTACTAGCATAATGCGCTTATATTCTCCAAATAATTTGATATATAGGTTGCACTAAAGCCAAAAGATTCTTGTTATGTGTAAGGAATGAAATTTCAAAGAAGCTTGCAATAATATAATAATATATCTCACAAGCCAAAAGATTCTTGTTATGTGCAAGCCAAAAGAATTACTTATTTAGGTAAGTTATTGAATGTAATAATATATCTCGCACGCTTAAAACCAGAGAAGTACATTCCTTTCCCTACACAAGGTATTCTAGACTCAATTTTAAGAGAACATTTATAATTATGGTATATGAAAATGAAAAGATCAAATACTAAGCATTAAAGAGTTAGTGTACTTCAAATTTAACTTACCTGGTTATAGAACTTCTCTGGATTTTCCTCCCGCAGATTATGAATGTCCAGAGCAACCTTCGCGTCACACCCAACACCTGTAAATAATGCTTGCACAAATTGGTCACCAAATGCATGAGAATATCCATGATAGCACACTGAGTTCTCCATAGATGGGAAAATATAGCTGTATACTCATGCAGGGAGTAGAGCTAAATGTCAATGGACCCACCCATGAATCATATGCCAAAATTTACCCATCAATCAACCAATATAGTGAGTTCAATTTAATAAGTCAGTTCACAGAAATCAACAAAAATATAAGTAGCAAGATAACATGATTAAGTTTGCAACTAACGGTAGATCATGTAAACCCAGTAATACAACAATTACAAATCCATAATGAAAACAAAGAAAGCTCATGGTATTTGTTCCAGCATCTATTTTTCCTTTTAAGCATTTTGATTAAAGCTGATAGATTTTTTACCCAACCCAACAAAGTGACCTCAGAAACCAGCAGTTGGCAGGATCAAAGAAGTGAGTCGAGCAAATTAATTTGATACTTGCCAAATCTCAAGCTAACAGTCTATAAATTCAAGTAAAATGTTGAACTTCAAATGCCTAAATCAGGTATACAACATTTCTGAACCAAAAATTTATCATCTGTTCCAAGGGGACACTTATCTCTACTGACAAGTATGCTAGTTAACTGAAAAAAACTATATAAATAAAAAAACCTAACATACCAAGATAGTTGTTCATAAATTTTGGTGGGAGCTGCTTTCCTTCTTTATTTAAAATTGCTACCTTCCAACGGTCTAGAATAGTTACTGCGGCGTGTTCTATGTGGTTTAACACTGTACAAAGGCCTCCTTGCCTCTCCACTGAGCCCAAACCACCTCCCCAAGAAAGGACCCTGGCCAGATCATTTCCAGTCCCAGCAGGAAGAATCGCAACCGGAGGAGGAGAAACAAAATTTTGCTTGTCTATGGTATTCAACACCCAACCAACAGTACCGTCTCCCCCGCATATAAGAACTCTAAAGTGAGGCACCTTTCTGAATAAATAAAGACCCACCTCTGGACCCTCTGTTGAGCTCAACTCAAAAACCTAAAAGAATGTGTACCAACAACAATGATGATAAAAATCAATTGATTAAAAAAATTAACAATTATAACAATAAAATTACAAAGTGAAAACACATCAAAGTTTTGTTAGGGGGCCACAAAAGTGTATCCTGAATAGTCCAAGTTGATCAATTTATGCAACACCAAAGAAGCTAACCATATAATGAATCATTCAATTTCCACTCACTCACTAAAAAAAGCGATTTCACCCAGATGATAGCATATAGGTGCCTTAGCTTTCATGATTCCAATCAATTGATACCATATGTGAGGATCTTGACCAAACTAGCAGCTATTTTCCCCCTGGTAATATCAAAGTGTACACCCTCATATGATAATGCAGGTTAAAGTCATGTCACAGTTCACACCACCTCAAATGTGGAATGTTGTCCAATGTTCATACATCATACGCCGAGGTTTTTCTTCTCTGTAAAATCCCATTATTTTAACAAAAATGTCAGTTTGACAGACAAATGAATAATTTCAATGGTTTATATACTTAATAATAGCTTTAACATTGATATGCTGCATATTAATTATTCAATAAACTACATTGTGCATCATTTTCTGTGTCTAACAAAATACTACCACTAAGAAAAAACAGAGTCCACTGAGACTCTCATTCATAATGTTTCTCAAAAAGCTCGATCTTGGCCAAAATCTCAGGAGAAAAGTTATTCCAAAAGCATTAAGGTGATACTTCCAGTTCTACTTGTTCAGTAAGGATCTGAGGGACAGTGTGATTGAGAAAATAAACCTGAACAGGATTCAAAAGCATATTTAATCGTCGTGCAAGTGAATCCCCATGCTGAGCCCCACTCTTCTTGTTGATGAAAACTAACAACGGCCTTGCATCTGGAGGCAAATCAATCAACTCATACCTCTGTTTCATCCTTAATACCTGAGACTCATCCTTCTGATTGATTGAAGAACTTCTTTTGTAACTGGGCTTTGAATCCAGTTTATTATCTACATGACCATTTTGGTGTTGAACCTCCATATTCGTGCTAACATCACCATTTTCATCCATTGCACGAGAACCATCATTTGTTTGATGAGTATCGGCAGTGCTTTCTGTGGAAATGTCCCCAGTACTACCACTATTTCCAGTTTCAACAGAGGATTCATTTCCATGCTTGTACTTCTTGCTCTGACTCCGTATAGTTGCACGCACTGAAGATGCTATCTCATTGGCTCCATGAGTAAGTGTGCTTAAAAAGCCACCTGCAGATGTCTGGTTTAACTTCTTAACATAGAGTGGTGATAGAATCAACCTTCTGAATGGCCCTAAATCGCATACATCACCATTTTCATTCGACGACATATTACTGTGGCAATCTACATGTACCAGTCTTTGACACCACATGCAACACCATATAGGGGATCCACCAAGGAAAGACCCACTACATGGTTCCTCACAGTAGCTACAAAAGGCAGCTCCATCAGGCTGATCTGTAATCTCTGCCCAACGAACAGCCCACTGGTGCATCACACGCTCATATCCAATCATAGATACACATTTACAATCCTTAGGCGCACTGGAGGAGCAGCTTAAATGTGCTGCCACACCACAAATGTCACAACGGTGAATAAAACTGTCTGAAGTTGCCATAGGCCCCAGAGTTTGAGAAGGGTATGTGGACTTCAAGCAGACACAACAACTTAAATTTTTTCCACGAGATACAGATTCTAGAATCCAAGCATGAGGAGTTACAGGCACTTTGTGCCTTGCCTTTGGATTTTTCTTTGACCTGGCTATGGCTTTCATCCAACTTAGATTGATGTTTCTCCTCCACTGAAAGGCCGTATAGGCAATTGTCAAAATTCCAACTAGGGCAGCAATAAAAAAAGATATAATGAATAGCCGATCCGTTGGATTCTTGTTGTTCCAAATGGGAAGTAACATCTCAACATCTCTGAATTCATCCATTTCTCCACCAAATAAAAAACCAACTGAATCACTATAACAACCTATTTATATTTCGGCCAATAGAGTGCCATCATGAGCACCAAACTTGAACCAGCTTCCACACCAGATTCACTGTCCTACAAATTAACTGATTGTGCCGTAAAGAGTCTAACAACGTGGTGAAAATATGCTACTCAAGGCAAAGATAGTGTTCAAACAAAGGGTGCTTTTCTCAGGCACGGATTCCTCCAAAGCACCTGCTGTCAATCCCAATGGTGGTAACCATGAAATCCTATGTGTCGATAAGCATTTGGAGCCCAAGCTGACATCCACATACCTGTAGAATACTTGAGTTACGCCAGTAATAACTTTCAGTGACAAATGATTCACATTAGTTGCAAATTTCTTTGCAGTTGAAATTTATGGCCAATAATCAATTTATAAGTTATAAATTCTTAAACATAAAAGCTAATAGTGTTCACAGCTTCAGTGGCATTACAGGATATATCTAATAGTATCACAGCATACGAGAATGGTGCATTATTTTCAATCACATACGAAAACTATGTCAACCTTAAAACACAAGTGCTCCTTTTGGTTGGTGAGAATCTTGCAAAAAACAAAAACAAAAATGAGGTCTAAACTTTGGATCGCTTAGATTGCAAAGAAAACCAATGCCTAAATTCCTAACCGACCCTAATAAAACCACACAAGTTAGAGCAATGGGATCTAACCGTTACTCACAGTATATTAGGGCAAGCTTTGCAGCTTTAGGAAAACAAAGCAACAGAGAAGTCAGACTCGAAACTTGCCCTTTCTTTCCTCTCCGTTTCTCCACAAACAAACAGAAAATTCGAAAGGAAATAATAATAAAAAATGGGAAAATTCGTATAAAAATCAATAAGAATACGATTAATTAATTAAACAACTACTTGACAAGGAATTAAATATATATATATATATATTTATATATAAAGAAGAAGAGGAACTTACAGCAACGCACAATGACTCAACGAGAGGGATGGATCGGGTCGATCAGAGCAAACCCTCGGTTGATCTAGAAACAGAAAGCGCAAACTTAGTGGTCATTAGACGGAGACGAAGAGAGAGAATCGAAGCAAAACCAAATCCAAATCCAATATTTATTTTTTTTTCCTTTTCCTCTGTTTGAAATTAAAGTAATAATAACTTTAAATTTTCAACTTTTGTTTTTTCCCTCTCCGCTCGCTTTTGGAGATTCTTGTAGACACCGCGAGGCGCGAGCAGGCACATCGAATAGATACGAACCGAATCGACTTTCCCGAGAAAATATATATTAAATAAAAAAAATGGAGTTCTGTGGAGGGATCCACGCGGCGGACAGCCAGACCATTAGGGTGGCGAGCGTCCTTTTGTGGGACCCTAAACTTGCTTTTTAGAGACTCGTACCGTACGCGCAATATACAACATTAGACGAGCCCAAGCTTTCCCTATCGTCCCTTCCATAGAAAGCTTTGGGATGTTCGAACACGGCTTTCATCAAACAGATACCACCCACAACTTTGCTCCACCTACTACTGGGTACCTGCTTTTTGTCCTTGCCCAAGTACTGAGCCGCTTTGATTTGCTTTCTCTCTAAACGTGTTTTCCCTGCCACCAAAATCCAGCCTTTCTTCTGTGCATGTACAATTAATCTCTAAAGAATTTCTTTCGAATTATACAGATGGTAATTGCTGAAAGATCAACAAACCCAGCTATTACCAACAGCTTGCAAGCAGTTGCGTCACCCACGACAGTCAACCACGAATCTTTATGCCTACACCCATGTTATTTTTGGTTTTTATGACAATTTTGAGGGAGGCTTTTGCCATACTCTTGCTATATCTCTAAAGAAGGAACACTCTCACAAAATATGGCTTAAGATTTTCAACAGCTTTTACAGGCACATAGGATCTTAAACAATCCAATGTTTAAATAAATTTTCTTTTGTTTGCAGCAAGATATTACAGGCTTTCAACGGAACCATTTGAACTACCATTAATGGTACCTTTTAATTTCCATATGTCTTGCCAATGTCGCACCGTTTGGAGAAATGAGATTAAACGCACAGCTTCAATAATAGGTGCTATACGCAGCGTTTGGCATCCAGAGAATTTCAGCTTATTATTGAATTTTGTCTCTTTGTAATAGTCAGTTGCTAGATGTATACGTGTCAGTCTTTTATTTGTATGGTTTGTTATTCTGCATGAGTAGGACTGAACGGAGGGAGAGATATTCTGGAATCTTGTATGAATTGATCTGAGTATGGAGTTTGGAAACCCTCGAAGCTTTCCACTATTAATGAATATGAGTCTATGAGACTCCTTATCAAACACCTTTTCTGCAATTTTATTCTTCCACAATCACTCTGTTTTTCTACAGCAGCTTCATCTCGTTACAAACAAAGCCCAACTTTCATTACATTACAATAGACTACCTAAAGTTACGCTAGATTTCAAGAGAGTTCATAACAATTGGTATCTAGAGCCACCGATCTTGCTATGGAGTTGAGTAAGGAAGAACTTCAAGAATGTTTTCAAAATTATCGCCGTGCACTATATGATGATTTCTATAGAGATCGTGGCCAAACGGTTCTTACAATGAAGTCTCCCGATGGGAAGAACCTAAAAATCTTAGTCGATTCTTCCTTCACTATTTACTATGTGAAGCTCAATATCGAATATGCTTTTGGGAGAAACATCTACCCGTTGGAGCAACACCAAGTGAGACACAGAGGCCTTGTTTTAGAAAATGATGTTATGTTGATAGGGACGTCGATATTTGACGATGGATATGTTGTTCTTGAAGCAAAGAAAACGATGGATGCAATTGATGAAACTCAGAGAAGCATTTCAAGAGAGATGTCTTCCTTCAACGCGTACGACATCGATGGTGAGAATATGAACTTGAACTCTTCTGATTGTCATTTCGTTGACGAAGACGATGAGAACTTAGCTGGTGGTGGTTCTTGTAAATTGTGTCACAATAAGCAAGAGGGAGAATCTATAGAGTGGGATGGTGCGAGTCAGCATAAAAATCCGATGATTAGTCCAACTAATTCATTGTACAACAGTGATAGCTTTGTATCTCATTGCAATGAGTATTCTGATGTAAATTCATATGACAAGATTAATGGACAAGAAATTACAACGGAGGATGGTCAAGAGAGTTGTACAAGGAGGGAGAGCAACTCAAAGGAAAGCAATAATGGCATTGATAGGCAAGGTGATGCTCTCCAGGAAGCACTTCAAGTTCTTGATATTGTCCCGTGTGAATTACCTTCTATTAGGTACTGTCGAGTGGATCGTTCATTTTATTCTCCTGATTTGGGAAGGAGGCAGTCACTGGGTGAGGGATTTGAGAGTTGGTGTGGTTTTTATCAAAGCATTCGTTCAACTTAGATAGGGCTGTCTCTGAATATAGACAGTTTTCATCAAAGCATAGTGTTCGATTTTGGGAAGGAGACAAACCTGAGCGGTAAGAAGAATTCTGCTCATCTTTTGCTTGATATAGTGCCACTTAAAATGGTGTTTAAGGCCTTTGAGAGAGGAGGGGAAATAAAAACCGATCACTATTTGCCAATCCATAGAGAAGCTCCAACATTTGTTGAGCAGGCACCTGAACAAGAAATCCTTGTTACGGGAATTAAGGTTGTTGATCTTCTTGCACCATACCAAAGGGGTGGTAAGATTGGTCTGTTTGGTGGTGCTGGTGTAGGAAAATCTTTGCTTAGCATGGAACTTATCAACAATGTTGCAAAAGCTCATGGTGGTTTCTCTGTGTTTGCAGGAGTTGGAGGACGCACTCGAGAGGGTAATGACTTGTACAGGAAAATGATGGAGAGTGGTGTCATTAAGCAGGGTGAAAAGGAGGTTGAAAGCAAATGTGCTCTTGTATATGGTCAAATGGAGAGTGGTGTCAGGTTTTTTGCTCACTATCGGGTTGGTGTATCGCCACTTAAAGTGATTTTTAAACCCTTTGATAGAGGAAGACCAGGAATGAGAGATGGGTCTTTATTGAAGAAGTTTCTTACCTTTTTCTCCTTGAATCCATTCTTGAAAAGTTACAAGCTCATGCACAAGAGGATGCTAGTCATTTTCAAGGCTTATGATATTGTCTCTGCCTTTCAGTGTTTTGGAGAATCTGTTAGTGGATCCATAGCTGATGAGCAGAGGAAGATTTTTGTTCATAAGGCTTGTGGTGGGATGTATACAGCCAACACCATGGTGTCTGCTATTAAAGCAATGGGAATGTATCTGCCTTACAGCTCTTCGACACCTACTGAATATCCATTGAAGTTGGATGAGTGTCGTTTAGCAAGAAGGTGTCCTTTGGAATTACTAAAGATGGACTTGAAACCACAAGAACTTATCACTCCAAAACTCATACGTAATGTGATGGTTATTGTCATGGCACTAGGTGGCTCTACACATGCTGTATTACACTTGATTTCTATTGCAAGGTCTGTTGGTCTGGAACTAACTCATGACGATTTTCAAAAATTCAGCAATGAGGTTCCATTTCTAGTAGATCTTAAGCCTAGTAGCAAATATGTCTGTATACAAGATTGGAGGAACACCCGCGGTCCTTTGTTACCTTGTGGAGCACTGGCTTCTAGATGGGAAATATATGACCGTCACTGGAAAAGAAGGGCTATATTTCTCTGATCCTGCACTTATAATTGAAGGAGAAGAATCCATGTTTTCAGCTATCTCAGAGGATCCTCTCAGCTTTAAGGGCAAGGTAGTTAATACTTGCACCATCACTATTAACCTTGTGGACAAGGGTCTTTTGAGGGGGAGAGGAGTTCTCGTTACTGCTTCAATACATGGGAAAAATATAAACTTAGTAAATCTTGGTAGAAATCTTAAGTAAAGTGTATATTGACAATGGAAAAGAGGAATTGGTCCCAGCTGTCGAAAAGGGTGTCTTTGTTAAAAGTGAGTGAATTTGACTTGAAGAATATTATAGCAGCTACTAGAAAAGCGGACAAGAAGGTTGATATTTTACTTCGGATCAACTCAGACGTGGACCCCAAGTCCATTCCTTATGTTCCTACTGGGAATAAAAACTCGAAATTTGGCATCAGAAATGAGAAGTTGCCATGGTTCTTGGATGCCGTGAAGGCACTTCCTAATGAGCTCAAACTTGTGGGAACACCTTGCTATCTTGAATCCACCATCACTAAGGTGGACATATTCAGCGATGTAGCTATTATTATGGTCAACTACATTGATGAAATGAGTTGGTCTTTAGGTAGAAGAAAGTAGTTGAGAAGCTTCTAGCCCTTTACACACACCTTGAGGACAAGGTAGGGGAGGAGATTGTTACATACACCTTCTAGCCCTTTACACACACCTTGAGGACAAGGTTGGAGAAATGAGATTAAACGCACAGCTTCAATAATCGGTGCTATACACAGCGTTTGGCATCCTTAGAGAATTTCAGCTTATTATTGTATTTTGTCTTTGTAATAGTCAGTTGCTAGATGTATACGTGTCAGTCTTTTATTTGTATGGTTTGTTATTCTGCATGAGTATATGAGAAAGGACTGAAGGGAGGGAGAGATATTCTGGAATCTTGTATGAATTGATCTGAGTATGGAGGTTGGAAACCCTTGAAGCTTTCCACTATCAATGAATATAAGTCCATGAGACTCTTTATCAAACACCTTTCCTGCAATTTTATTCTTCCACAATCACACTGTTTTTCTACAGCAGCTTCATCTCATTACAAACAAAGTCCAACTTTCGTTACATTACAACAGACTACCGTAAGTTACACTAAATTTCAAGAGGGTTCATAACAGCCAAACACACCTTATAATATATGCTGTGTTTTGAACTCTCCCCACTATTCGTATAGAATTTTTTCATTCGTATAATTCTAATTCTCTCCTTTTGCAGGTGATAACTCTACGTCTTCAAAAATTTCCATTTGAGCTTCCGACCCAAATCAGTTTCTCAATCTAGAGAAAAGGGCTTATGGGTAAACGGCATTCCCATTTCAAATCAGCATCTAAATCTTTAACTTGAACATTTTCCTCAAATATTTTCGCCGGGGACACTTGAATTGAATAGGTTTTTAGTGTCATTAAACTACACAATCTTGAGGAGTGTTCTGTAATATATAGACGTGTACGGCAGGTGGCGTGATTTACATCAAATATAGGTTGGAAATAATTTTATTTCATTTCATTTTATCATTATAATTTTTCTAAATTTTACATAAAATTTAATAATCAATTCAATTTTTAAAATTTTAAAATAATAATAATATTAAAAAATAATATTTTAATAATATTTTATTCAATTTTAAATTTTAATTTCAATTCATTTATTTCAATTCAACTTATTACCCAAACTGAATCTCAGAATAACTCAACAGAATTTACATCAAATACTTCAAGACTGAATTACATCTTCTCCTTTTCCTGGTAAGATCAACTAGCTGGTCTTCAGCATTGTTGTCTCCTACAGGGCCCCCTCTAGCTGAACGGAGGTAAAGCTTGTCCTTTGTAAAGTGAAGCCGAGCTGATGTAAGTGGCTTATTCAGCAGGTCTGCAAGTTCATCTTTACTTGAAAGAAGGAAAATTCTAGTGTATTTTGACCGCCCAGCTTTGTTAGCTCATTTTGACTATTTATATATTTAGTTTTTTTTTTAATTTTTTTACTTAATATTAAGAATATTTTATTAGTATATTTTATTTATTTTTTAAAAATATTTAAAGATGTTTAAAAAATGTGAAAAGAAAAAGAACAAAAAAATAAAATATAGAATTTATACTAGTGGGCACGCCCAACAGTCAAAGTTGGACAACACATTAGCATCACTCTTGAAAGAAACCAGGCCTTCAGAGTGCCCCAAGAAACTCTCTCTAGAGCAAAATGGGAATTCAATTCCACATGCTTGGTGCGTCCATGGAAACTGGATTTGCTTGTGGAGCTTATCGCACCAAAAGTGTAGGAGGCTTATGCTGGCAAATACAAGTTCTTTAAACAATGACTGTGAAAGGATAAAAATAACCCAGACCAATACGACATTCATTAGCCTATTGAGTGGCATTCAACAGGAGGAAAGTGCGACAAAGGAGACGAGGGGACAAAGGTTGATGAAAGAAAAACAAGGTATCAAAGGGAAGTGATCGATAAAAAGGGAAAAGATAGAGAAAAGGGTCAGGCACACAAAAAGGGACAACGACGTGACATAAAGCCGAATTCTTCTCCAACCACTGACATAGGTTCAATAAAAGGGATCAGATCAACTAAAGAAGAGGGGGGTCTCTCCTGGACTTCTTCTGGGCAACTCCATGAGGGGGCTTCTTCAACCATCAAACGAGAAACTCCAGCTTTATTATTTTCTAGGCAAAGGGGCTCGTCGACCATTATTTGTACAGTGAGTTATAAGAGACTATAAAATACTTTCATTATAATGGATTTGTCCTCCAAACGACCTGTGGATGTAGGTCTTGCGCTGAATCACGTAAATTTGTGTCTCCCTCCCTATTTATATTTGCTGTATTTATTTTTTATTTGCTGTTATGGACTTACATATGGGCACTGTACTGCTCTCTTGAACTTCCATCGTGGGCTCCAAACGACATCGATCAAGACCCAAACTGTCACCGTGGACCAGGAATGACTCTTTCTCCTTTTTCAACATGTTCCTACAAAACATGTCTTAACAGATTGGATCGAAATGAACTCAACGATAGCATTTGCAATGGCACTGTACTCGAACTTTGTGGTTGACCTCACCACGATAGATTTCTTTTTGGAGTTCTATTATAAGGCTCTAGCTGTGGCGATCCTCAAGTGAACCAACCTAATCAACATTTGTGTATGCGACTAAAGTAGGCGAACCGCTTGATGCAACCTCAGGTACGAAGGATGTGTTCATCGCCCAATATAAAATAAACATCAATACCTACAACACATTGATGACTCAAATCGAAGACAGGCCCCCATATTAGTTATCAGGTTGCACTAGTTCCTCTTTCTAATAATCCACCTCATTTCCTACATTTTCACCAAAATTATGAAACTATATTAGGACTATCACGTTGAAATTTTGAGAAACTTTTAGTTATAACTCAAGACAGTAATATTATTCAAGTAATGATGATCAATATAAAAAAATGAACTTTGAAATAAATAGAATGAAGGTCATACATATTGAGGCGCTAGCCTCTGCGCAAATAAGTATTCATAGAGGTGTAATTGGTCCCGTTGGTTCATGGGGGGATTTTCGGGCCGGATCGAAAATTTCGGTCCACCCATTTTTCACACCGAGACCAGACCAATTACATCTATAGACCGGACCAAATCATTATCTATCAGTCCAATTTGGTCCAGGCCAGTGCAAAATGAGCCAACATACAAAAAAGCTCAAAATTACCTTTTAATGTTTATTTTGGCCCAACATACAAAAAAACCCAACATTTTTCTTTCATTTTTATTTTTTAGCAAATAAATTAAATGATAAAAAGTTTATAAAATAATAAAATTAAAAATAAGTGAGCTCTTTAATGTGGATTATCTAATTAGCTCATTAATATAATTATTAATTATAATTATGTTAATGATGTTACTAACTTAGTACTCAATGCTCAATAGTATGTGTATGAATTATGTTAATTAATACATAATGACCTATATTAAAATTTTAATATTTAAATTATGATTAATGAGTAATTGGTCTATGGATATTTTATTCTTGTAACTTATGTATCTTACAAAAAATGTACCTAATTATTTTAATTAGGTGTAGATATTAGGTAACTAGAGTATGTATCATTGCATATAATGTTATTATTTGTCATATAATATATTAGTTAACTGTCAATAGCATATTAGTTAATATTTAATATTACATTTAACATATATGGTCAATGATCATAATTTAGATGAAAATTACATAATTAAGTTATACAACTACTATATAATTTAGTATTTCGGTCGATCCGGTCCTGTCCAAAAAAGTCATAACTTGGGATCGGACCGAAAATCGAACTTTTGCAAACTAATGGACCAAGACCGAACCATTAGTGTTATTGGTTTGGTTTGGACCAATTAGAACTGTTCGATCCGGTTGGTTTTCTTGCTTGGACTGATTAACTTACACCCCTAAGTATTCATAAAACATAGAAAAGTTATCAAGCATCTAATGCCCAACACATCACTTAATATAATTATCCCGGACCTCAGGTCCATTCAACGGCATGAAGTCCATCTTACCAACCATTTCCATTTGTTAACGTGTGTACCGACTGCACATATGACTTTGTAACGAGCGATGCTTGACTTCGTGCCCATCCTTGACCATGACGTCCTCTAGCCTCCGTTAGTCGAGAGGCCATGGTTTCGACCCGAGAGCGTTACCATCTCGCATGAACCCGTTGTCGTTTCCCATCATTTAATTCTTAGATGCTCTAAACTAACCAGAGAAGCTCTACTAAGATAATGTCCCATCTTGTCTTGGGGTTGTGACCCACCTACACACCTATATACTCCTCTTAAAAAAAAAAAAAAAAACTATGTTTCTTTTACAAAATAACATCAACCCTTTAACAAAGATAGCCAGTAAATCATAGTGGGGTATTATGCATGCGGTAAAATATCAAAAGAATGAGGATGAAGACGTAGTAGATCCTAACACGGCATACTCATAGTCATTAACGAACATTGTTAGCCTTGTCGTAGAGAAGAACTTACCTTAATAACTTTCATTGAAATGCTTCTTGATGATTTGGCCTCCCTTGGTTCAATGTAGACTTTAGCTTTTTGAAAGTGCGAGAGTACGAGCTTCCCTGCGGAGTTAGCGTTTCTTAAGGATAAGTGCAAACAACATAGGGAGAGAGAGAGAGAGAGTGTGTGTGTGTGTGTTCACCAAGATCTTGGAGATTTGAGTGTGTGGAAGAAGATTGACGGTACAACACTTTATATATGGAGAGATTTGAATCTCACGAGCCACACAGTTCTCGATGGAGGTTGTTAGGTGATCCGGTGATCCTCTATTATCCAAGTGTACGTCAGAAGGAAGGGGTGACAGAGAATGCAGAGGATATGCTTTGCGTGCTTCAAAAATTCGGCCAAAGAAATGGAAAGATTAGTCTACCACTAGTGAATGTCGCCCACGTGTTGGAAAGCTCCTATGCATGGTCGGGTGTATTTGAGTTTGTGATCCTCCTTTCCCATGCGTGCTTCGTACTCTTTGTAGAAGTGTCACCATTTGGTCTTGTCTCTTGTGAGGGCACCTGCTACTATCTAAGCGCTCTTAAACTCCTTCCAGTATTTCTTATTGACTTTCATACTTTTGCATCTTAGCTTGGATTTTAGGGAGACGAACATTTCTCGATATTTGCTTCCTATTTATGGTATTTTTTGCGAACTTCCCACTCATTTCCCTTTGCTCACCCTCATGTCTTTACTTGCTCCCAAATTTGATCGCCTTGCATATTGCCCGTCTTAACTTTGTTCACCTGGTACTAATATCGCATGCCCTTTAGTCCCCTTGCCTTTTCTTGCATGACGTGATGCTTGCTTCATTCACTCATATCCCTTTTACTTGAACCTTTGTCCCCTAGGGCCTTTCTTTGCGCTCAAGATGACGAATCTTCCACTTAGTCTCACTTTGCCCGTGGCCCCCGTATGTAGGCAGTTCATACCTTTGAAGGGTGAGGTTCTCATAGAAATAGTCCAAACTTAACAAAGTGAGTTTCAATACCCATCAAATAGCGTAGAGCACCCAAATACTTAAGAGCAAGTCCAAGCCAAGAGAATTGATATTGAGCTCAATGCACCAAGGTCCAAACCTATTAGTATAATGTCATCGACGTACACAAGTAGCTTGTGAGAGATGATGCTTTGTAGATGAACAAGGAGGTGTTTGGTTTGGAGTTCATGAATCCAAGGGCAAGGAGTTTGTCATTGAGACGATAATACTATGCTCGGAGCCTGCTTCAAGCCAAATATGGCTTTGTATAACTTGCAAGCATGATGAGGCATTTAAGGATGTCTATAGCCTAGTAGCTGCTGCATGTATACATCCTCACGAAGAAAAGCACTCTAAACATCTAATTGATGGATTGTCTAGTTGTAAGAAATAGCATGGGCAATAACTAACCGAATGGTGCATAATCACTGGACTGAAGGTTTCTTGAGAATCAATCCCAGCTTGTTGATGGTATTCCTTGGCAACATGACGCTTTTTGTATCGATCTATGGAACTATTTGGTGACCGCAACCAACCATGTTCATAGAAGGAGTGTGATGAACGAGAGATAGGTGCCATACTAAAGTAAATCAAAGATGGGATTGTTATGTAATTCACCACACATAATTGTGAAGAGTACTTTGTAATATATAGACATATTCAAAGTAGATGTTTGTGCTTTACATCAAACTCTAAGATTAACTCATAACAAAGTTTACATCAAATTCCTCAAGACTGAATTTTCCTTATTAGTATGTCTAGGAATATATCCACGATGACAATGTATTTTAGAATGTTGTCATATTCTAGAATATTCTTTAAACATAATATTTTATCATTAAACTTTGGTTGTGTTTGTATTTATGTCCTGGTTGTATTTCCTCATTTTTCATAGACCCTATTCAACTATAAATAGGCCTTTCCTATATATTACAATTATATATTTGAATATATAAATTTTTCTCATATACAGTTTTCTACATGGTATTAGAGAATATATGATCTTGGTATCTCTCATAAAATCATTTGTGTCTATGCTCCACATTTCTGTTAGCAGGCGTGTTCATTCACTTTGCTATTTACATAACACATCATGTCTACTTTGACAATTGTTTAGCAATTGACAATTGTAGATTTTTAAACACTAGTTATTTCCATTTTCAGTCTTATTTTTCTTATATCAGAACATCAGTCTATTGTATGAGTTTTTGTCAGGGTTTCTATGCAAACCTCATTGCCTTCCGGCCTCTAATGCGCCCCCACGTGCCACCCATATTATCGGCACACCAATCCATGCACTAGACTCCTCATTTAGACCTCAAACCACTTGGCCCAGCCCTCCTTTGGCCTAACCAATCTCAAGTAAACCTCTCTTCCTTTTATCCATCTATTTTTAAAAGCTCATTTTCTTCCCTTAGGGCCATATCTATCTTAGGCTAGCTAACCCATATCTTAAGCCCGATCATCAAACCCATTCTGCTACCACCTTATTTGTTCAATCACCCGTCACATGTTCACCACGTCATCATTGACCGTCGCTGTTGACTGTTGACCAATAAAAATGTCCCAAAAACCTTTCAATATTGATAACATTGTCATTTCATTGAGAATATCTTAGATGACTCTTATTACAATATGTAGGCTTCAAATATGGAAGTTTTTCTTCGAGGGCGCAAATTGTGGCATTATGTCTTCGACGATATTCTTACTCCTAAGCAACATGATGGTGAAAGTATTGAAGCTTTTGCATGCCTTAGATTGGCATAGTTTGCATTATAAAATTATTTCTTGGTTTATTAACACTTTTGTTACATCCATTCACAGTTTGCTTTCAAAAATTGGAAACTCCAAAGTTGCTTGGGATTAACTTGAGACTAAGTTTTTTTTTTTTTAATAGTAACTTGAGAATAAGCTTTATCAAATGTGTCAGGAATCAGGTTAGCATATGTGACATCTCGTCCCTCGTATAAAGGTACTGGAGAGGTTCCGTGGTGCCAAAGGTACTAGCCAAGCGGTCAACACCCAAGATTTAATTGGGTTAGGCTTGCCTCATCTGGATGGAAGTGCGCGTGTGGGACATAGGTTTAAGATCGCAATGGAAAATATAAAGGTTTTGTTGGTAACTAGACTTTGCAGTGCCTGAGTCTAAAACATATTTCAGCAAACATTACTATCATTTCTCATAAACATTAACATAGAGTTACATACAACCCGAAATAGTATGTTCATCGCCGAATATAGTTGGTTGCCCCTTTCAAAAAGGCTAAGTACAACTCAAAATAATGCATGACGCCTATGACAGAGGTAGGGCTCCGTCTTCAGGGTTTGGGAAGGTTCGGCTCTTTCTTTTTAGGCATCATTCATGATTCTAACTCCGCATCAAAGTCTATGATTTCGAGAGTGAAACCATAGATTGGTTAGACAACCATGACGAAACTTGCTAATGAGAGATAATGCTTCTGAAGATGTAATGAACAGTTCATGTAAATAGCGAAAGGACCCGTATATGTATGCTTTGGTGAGGAATCACCCTTTAGGGCATAGATACATGGGTCCATAAAACATAGTGAGGAATCACCCTCTTAGTGAAACATATATTTAAATAAGCATGGCGAGTAACCACCCTCTAAGGAGTTACCCTCTCATGCGTTGTACTTTTAAGCATGAATACTATTTAGGCGAGGAATCACTCGTTGCTCCAGTAGGCCAAATTCATAAAATTATATCGGTTTCATTTGGTACAATTGCCAAGACATAAAAGTTCATCACATAGATATTCGTCACACAGACATTTCATCGCTTGATGGGTTTCTCCACCGCTCCACATCGGGGAAATCCCTTCTACCTGAAAAACATGGTACAAGCCAACTCGCCTATAACCCAACACAGGTTAGCTCTCACACAGATATAACATGTTGCACTAGGGAACGTCTACTCAGCCAACCGACTCAGACACCAACATGTGATATGCCGGGGGATTCTGCATCCCGACTATCAGGTGAGGCCAATATGACACCCCTCCACCTCAATCATTTATGAGGAATCCCTCTACCCGTTTGAAACTCATGGCAACGTCTCGCAAGACTGGGCATGGGGAGCTTTGTCCCACCCCATGAAGATTAATGCATGATACACATACTCATATAAGATATTGATACACATATCGAGATCACAAATCAGTGAAAAAGAGCAAACACACTCAAATTCTCAAAATTCAGGAAATGAACATAAAATAAACATAATGATCCAAAACAAATTTATTCATGTCAGAAAAAGAGAAGATTACAAAAAATGAGAATGCTTCTTACATACGATATTCACCCCCACATTCCTTAGTCTTGTCTTAGAAACTAACATACCTCATTGCGTCGAGTTCACTACTCGGTAACATCGTTCCTTCCTTGCCCCCTTGAGTCCACGAGATCTCAGGTGCCTACGATTGTAAAAGTGAGATTTTGTACCATGTCCAAATCCATTTTATAGGGCGAGATTATCAGACGTCCTTCTAACACATCTTTTACTCCAGGTATGCTTGAATAGGAGTCATTTGGCCTTGACTATTGCACTACAGGATGACAGAGACAGATGGTCAGGGCATGGACCACACTTCCTTACTGCCTACCAACTCCTCAGACCATCCTTGAATGAGGTTCTTCCACATGGTGTCGGGTTATATCTCTAGGTTCAGATGATATGACTTCTCGAGTCATAATTCCTTCAACAGATCCACTCCGGATGTGATCCTTCAGGTGGAGTGTGGGCTTCTGTGTACGATACTGCCACTCTTCTAAGCATCGTCCATGTTGTTTCAAAAAGCTCTCATACCTAACACATTTCGTGCTTGACTGTTGCTCGTCTCGAGTGATTACCCTTTCTCACCTTGGTTGAGTAGCTCTTGTCTCATAAGAGTCATTGGCCTCTTCAGCTTCTCGTTCTCGGCGGCATGGTGGGTGAATTTTCTAGCTCGTCTATCATGGGGACAGACACTCATCTCCATCTCGCTTTGGAACATATCTATCAAGATGTCTACAAGGTGTTTGCTCTCCCACATGTTGGACTAGCTGCACTTTGCAGCATCGTAATAATTTTCTTCATCAACCAATGGAGTGTTCCTTATCTTTCTTTCCACTAAACCGCATTAGTGGTATGTCCCTTTGCGCTGGCGGGGCCCTCACAGCTTATTGTAGATTTCTATTCTCAAGTTAACAATATTTGCGAACAACTATCTGCTAAAAATCCTTAACTAAAGTCCTATGAGGATATTGAATATTTTGCGGCATATCGTGATCACTATAAGTTTATGCATTTCATGACAACTCTTCATGAGGATCTTGAGCCCACTTGAGCATTTCTTCTCATCGCACACCGCTTCCTTTTGGCTGCTGTTGTTGAATTCATTTATAAGGAAATCGATGCTCCACTATGAAGTTGTAGATCTTTCATTTCGTTGTTGTTGCTGCCTCTTCACCTACTTCCAAATCTACTGTTGGAAGTTCTTCTAGACATTCTTCTTTTCAATCCTCTACTAAAAATGTCTTTTGTAAATATTATAAACATCTTGGTCACTCTGTTGCAATTTTCTCATATATAGTTTTCTACAATATTCCTTATTCGCCCTTTCCTGGTCAAGATCGACTAATATATATATATATATATATATATATATATATATATATATATATCACTACAACATATTTGTTCTATTGCAATGAACGAAACCGTCACAAACATTATGCAAACATTCACAAAAACTTTTTTGTGACAGTTTGAGATCATCACCACAGCCATCACCAAAAATGCATTACATAAGTATTTTGTGACGGTTTACTGTACAACCATCAGTAAAAGTTTTTTTTTTTTTTTGTGTGACGATTGGAAGTCTTACATGAGATATAACATTCAAAAGTTAAGAGTATTTGTGATAGTCAAATTTTGTCACAGAAAATAATGCTCGCACGTAAAGAATAACGTTCAAACTTTTATCTGACCGATTAGCATTCGAACGAGAAATATCTAATGTTCGGTATTTTTCATTCACACGTTTGATTTTTACATTCGAATGTAGACACATTCAAACGTTTGTGCTAAGACGTTTGAATGTCGCATTTGCACGTTAATGAGAAATTGTTCGAACGTCAAAGTCTTAATGTTCGTATGGTTAATTAGTCCGTTCGAACATATCTTTTATAGTCATTTGAACATTAACTGAATAAGTTTGAAAGTTTGTGGAGTGTATACATTTGAACGTATTTATCGAACATAGGTGTAATTATGTTCGAACGTTGCTTCGAATGTAAAGCCATGTTTGAACGTTTTTTCTTTACATTCGAACGTACTGATCAGAACTAATTATTTCGTAAAATTAAAAGCATACAACTTGTGTCATATTACACCACTAATAGCATCATCGGATGAAAATGTCTTATAGAGTTGCAAAATTAGAAAACTAGACTGTCATGATAAGAGAGCCTTCAACTCCTGCTATCTCGATTTCATCTGCTCAATTTCTTGGCGTGCAGCGTCCAAATATTTGGTAAGATTATTAACTTCTGAAGTTGAGGTCGTGGAGGATAAACCGACATGCTTGAAAGAACGTCCCAAACCTCTTACCAAACCAGACTTGGTCCCGAAGACCTACATAAATATGTCCATGTCACTAGGAGAAGATTCCTTAGAGGTTAACTGTATCTCAATCATTTTCTCCTACAATTAGGAAGAAAATACACAATAAGTAACATATTAAAAGAAATAGTAAGTAAACATAATATCTATTCACATGTTTGCATAATTTATTCATACAAAATGACCTCACTTACATAATTATCTTTAGTGACAGGATCAATCCACTCGTTGTGCACATCAGTGTGAGTAGCAACATAGACATGAATGAGTGATAAATTTTCAAGATCATCTCGTTTCTAACAAAGCTACATTAGTAATTTTAAAAAATCATGTTAGTACTTAAATAAAAAAAAATGATAAAAATGACTGAATTTTAACAAGTTATTAATTACAATATTATTGGCAAGGCGTTGGAATGACCTTGAATCTGATTGATGGTGATTGTCAAAGACGTTCTATTCTATGCATTGATAGAATTTAAGTGCTGCAAGAGAAATTAGCAATATTAAATATAATATATAAAACCAATATAGATGTAAATAAGTCATAGGGGAAAAATCTAGAATACCTGATAATCTGGGCTTGCGAAAAGATCACAATACTTCCTTCAATCGTCTAACTTCATTTTCTGAAAAGGGGACTGAGTAGCCTCTTCCAACATCTCAAATTTCTTGAAGTGGTCATGACATCGTCCCTTGTGACGCTGAAATAATTTAGCCATCAACTCATTCACAGTTTGCACTTCCTCGCTAAGACCAGAATTTAGGTCGAGTTCATCCTAAGAAGTGAATTGCATAAAAAATATGAAATTAAAACATCTCTAAAAAAATTATGGTATATAAACTCACCAATACACAACTCCGAATGTGATCTTTAACCTCATTCGGAACATCTCGCAATGACCGCACATAAAATGACACATAAGCTTAGACTAGTGTTCCAACATAGGAGGAAAGCGATGCCGCATTATCATCCACACACCCAATGAAGTTTATTAGGGATGTTGACCTTGATTTTCCCGTACCTTCTATTTTTTTCTAGAGCCAGGTCAAGTGTTAAGCCACGATCGCGACGTGACAAGACATCAGTTAATATATTTAAAATTATTAAAACCAATCTCCGAAGTATTCAAATATAATTAATTATCAACAAGAATTTTCTTACTGGTAGGTGTGGACTGGCTATCTGCCTCTTGTGTATCAACTTGATCAAGATTGGGGTCCTCAGTTGGGAGTCCTCAACTGGTTTGGGACTTTGGCGGAGAAGGCACATTTCTTCATTGTCATTTTGATGGCATCATTGAAAATCATTAATTAGTTATTTGAAATTAATTAGTTATTTGTTTCAAACTTAGTATATATTGAAGTTATTTGTTGTTATTAGTTATTGAAGTTATTAGTTATTGAAGTTATTAGTTATTTGCCTTAATCTGATTAATTAGTTATTTCTTTAATCTTAGTATCTTATTAATTAGTTATTTCTTTTAACTTAGTTTTTATTATTAATTACTTTTTTTCTACTGTCTAATATCATATGAGTTAGTACGTTGTATTGTTTTAATCATAAAGATTAGTTATTTACTTTAAACTTAGTGTGTGTGTGCATATATATATATATATATATATATATATATATATATATATATATATATATTTAAACAAAGGCAATTTCATTGATCAGATAGTATGGCTTTCAGCCAGTACAAAGTGACTAATACAGCTGGCTATAAAATCAACATCCAAAAGCTTAGATGTGAGGGTCACAGGTTCTTTAGCAAGTGTGTGTGCCACTCTATTTACTTCCCTTTTAAAATGCTGTAATTTCCAAGAAAAACTTCCAAGTACTCTGCAAATTACAGCAACCAGACATCTTAAAGGGCCATTAGATTCCTTCTAGTGTAGCATAGCATCAACAACTTTTAGAGAGTCCCCTTCCAAAATAACATCCTGCAGATTAAAATCCTTACGTATAGTAATTGCTTCCAATAGACCCCTAGATTTAGCTATCGAAGGCTCCACACAATAACTTAGAGGCTTCATCATACTTAATAAAACATAGCCTTTATCATCCCTTATCACAACACCAATACCAACATGTTGGTTACTAGAATTGATGGCTATATCCCAGTTTGCTTTGACCCAATTTGGTGGAGGAGCCTCCCACTGTGGGGGTTGAGATTGTAGTTTCCCTAGTTGAGTAGTTGTAGTCTCCATAGCAGCCCGATGAGTAGCCACTTCAGTTACAACATTAGTGTATAGAACAACAGAATCTTGAAAAGAACCATCAAAGATCAGTTTGTTTCTTCTCAGCCAAATGGATCTAACAAGGACAACAAATAGAACCAAATCCTGTGATCTTAGTCTATCCATCATCTGGACCAGAATATTTTCAAAATCCACATCTGAGACAACTGCTTTCTGAAATGCCTTGTCACCTAGTAACCACACATCTTATGCTGAGGGGCAAGACCAAAGAATATGGCCTGGAGATTCATCTTCATGTAAACAGATGGGGCAAGTAGCTTCTGTAACTACATGCCTCTTAAATAAATTTTGTTTTGTGGGAAGGGCATCAACACAAGCACCCACATGAAAACTTTCACTGCATTTGTTGTTTTCAAAGACCATATGTTCTTCCATATATGCTGAGACCTGCACTGCTGAGAAGATTCCCCTCTACTGCTCTAATTTAGCTGCTTACTCAAGTGATAAGCACTTTTCACGCTAAATTTTTCATCTGAGGTTCCACCCCATACCAGTTTATCTGAAACCTCTTGACCCACCAAAGGAATCTGCATGATCTGAACTATATCATCATGATTAAAAATAACTTGAAGTAGATCCATGTTCCACCAGCCAGCACTTGTGTCAATCAGTTATGAAACTAGGGCATGTTCAGATAAAATACTAGCATGAGATTGAATTCGATTAGTTTTAGTCTAAGGCAACCACTTGTCTTTCCAAATGTGGACTTGCTAGCCATCAACAATTCTCCATATCACACCTGCATTCAGTAACTATGTGGCCCGCCATACACTTCTCCAAATGTATGAGGGCTTCGAGCCTAGAGTATCAGCTAGGATAGATGAGTGTGGGAAGTATTTGGCTTTAAAGATCTGACTTGGGAGGGAGGTTGGAAAATCTAACAGTCTCCATGCTTGCTTTGCCAAGAGTGCATAATTAAATGACTCTAGATCCCTAAAACCCATTCCACCATAAGGCTTCCCCATATACATAGCATTCCAGTTTTTCCAATGGATTCTATTTTCCCTGTCTTGATTGCCCCACCAAAAATTCGAGATCAGAGAGTAGAGCTTCTTAACTAGGCATTTGGGCAACATAAACTCACTCATGAAGAAAAGGGCAGCACTTGAACTTTCCCATCACTAAAAGCATCACACCAGGTACTATTTGCAACAACTCTATCTAGTCTCTCCTTTGTGAAGGTACCGTCACTTCTTCTATTTGACCATGTAAAATTCCCAGTCAAGAACCCTAGATCACATAACTGGCACGTTTGTAAGACATTCTTGAACATTTCCATCTGCTTATCACTTCTTCTATTTCCACCAACTTTCTCCTTGTAGAAAAGTAATTCATTAAAATCACCAACACACAGCCACTACACATGTTTTGAACTTGCCAAATGCTTTAAAATAGAGTAGCCTTCATGTCTTTTAGCCACCTCAGGATGGCCATAGAAATAGGTTAGCATCCAAGTTGTGTGACTAAGTTCATCTTTGATCTAGGAGTTGATATGCCTGTCTCTCCAATTAAAATGCCTCCCAAGTGCAGAAGGTGTGAGGTTGTTTCTAGGAAGAGTACCAAGGTCGATTTCACAAGGATTAAAGGAGATTACAACTACTCAACTGGCTGTTCCAAGGCCTCAATCAATGGATCTGGCTGCAACAGAAAAGCATGACTTTTAGTATACTATTTATACATACTTTCTTGATAAAAATATAGAAATTCAAATATGGACTTAGATGGCCAATTTTAAAGTATGACGTAGGGTCCAGAGTGGCATCCCATGAAATTTTTGTTTTAACAGCTTCTTATCACTTGTAATAGGACTGATTCCAAGGCCTCAATCAATGGATCTGGCTATAACAGAAAAACATGAATTTCAGTATACTATTTATACATACTTTCTTGATAAAAAGATAGAAATTCAAATATGGACTTAGATGACCAATTTTAAAGTATGACGCAGGGTCTAGAGTGGCATCCCATGAAACTTTTGTTTTAACAGCTTCTCATCAGTTGTAATAAGATTGATTCAAGTGCAATTTCTTAGCAAGCTGGCTGATTATGCAAGAAGAAAGCATTTACTCTAGATTTTTTAGCATGAATGGGAAGAGAGACTCACAATAGCCTCTGTTGGAGATGAAACTAGATGATCATCTAAAAAAATATTAAAAATTGAGTTAGATATATAATAAACCGAGATAGATAGATATTAAAAAAATATTTCAAGTTTCATACTTACCTTGAAGGTCCATCAACTATACGTATTCTTCTAACTCCTGGATGTCAACTGGTTTGGTCATTAACCAATTTTGAGTGCAATGAGGGTTTCAATAGTCTCTACAAACAATGAACTCCTAAAAGGATCCAAGATGCGTCGTTTAGTACTAAATGCAGATTCCGAGGCAATAGTGGAAATGAGGGTGGCTAACACATCACGTGCTACCTCAGCAAGGATAGGATAATTGGTGGCATTATATCTCCACCAATCCAAAATATCAAAACTAGGTGATTTTTGTGCACACCTCTTCGACAAATACCTATCTAGTTCTGATCTAAACTTCATAAACCCTTGCTCCTCAAGGTATTTCTCTAACTTGATATCAAATTTCCTTGAGGTAGTATTAGAAGTAGAAGTAGTGCTTGACCTCCCTTGAGCCACATTAGAACTCCCCCCACTACCCACACAAAATTTGTTATACTGCTCAATCAAGATGCTTAACAAGAGTTTAACCTTGGCCTCTATCTTATTCGCCAACTCATCCCCTTTGCACTGTTTCAACCAAAACTTCATTGTCATCATTTTATATCATGGATCAAGTACAAAAGTAACATATATCATCAAATTGAATCTATCTGCGCTACCCCAATACTTTTCATATTTATGTCCATGGTCTTAGTAATAATATCATGACTATTGCACATATCATTTAATGTATCTTCAATTGTGCAGAGAAGTATATATTAGCTGTCACATACAAAGAACCAGAAATGTTTAATGGAACATCATAAAATATTTTCAGCAACTCTACAAAAATCTATGTTCTTTTCCAATCATCAATAATGGGGTTCACGAATTCACTATCCACATACGTAAAATAGTATTCAAAGGCTTGTTTGTGTTTTTCAGCGGTACTCAACATCAAATATGTAGAGTTCCATCTAGTAGGAACATCTAAGCAAATTATCCTCCTACTAATATTTTCCTTTACTGCACAAGTCTTGAACTTGGCAAACCTTGACGATGAAGACTTCACATATCTGATAGCATCTCTAATCCTTGTTACAAACTCATAAATATCTCTCAAACCGTCCATAACAATCAAATTCAATATATGGGCAACACACCGCATATGAAAAAACTCACCACCCAAGATAGTACAATCACTATCATTTATCCTCCTCCTCATGTAATCAACATCAACATCAACATCATTAGAGGAGGCATTATCAATTGTGATGGTCAAAATCTTATTAATCTCTCAATCATGCAACCCCATGTCTAACACCCTCTCAATAATTTCGCCCTTATGGTTGGGGATTTGGCAAAACTTTATTAATTTTTTGTGCAATCTTCAATTGCAATCAATAAAATGTGCCATAATGCACATGTAGTTCATATTTTGCACCGATGCTCAGTTATCGGTAGTTAGATAGATTCTTTGACCATTCAACAATTTCTTTAGCTGTATCTTCTCTTCGTTATATAGCTTAATACAATCCCTTTATAAAATGATTCGGGATGGCAAAGTAAATCAAGACTCTAAATCAATCACGAACTCAACAAACCCTTCATTCTCTACTAGCCTAAAAGGCAATTCACACATAATAAAAAACTTAGCGGTTGACACCCTAAGTTTTTCTGCATCATACTTCACTAGACCTTATGGGCTACACACTCTTCCCTCCACATCCCTCTCATTCTTTTAGTGGCAACTGTATAGCTTAGCGCAATAATTGCACTGAGCTTTTGGGTTATCGTGATCAATAGGTTGCACTTTAGTAAAGTGTTCCCAAACTACTGATTGGTTACTAGGTGTTTATTTATTTATTTATTGGGTAAAGGTGGGATGGAATTGGTAGGTTGTTGTGTATATGTATATGAAGGGGTTGGAAGACTCCCATGCTCCTCCACATCCACTGGAATAGACGAGGAGTCACCACCAACCCCTTGGGTTGTACCGACATTACAACTCACATAATCTTCTTCCATCTGATATTGAGTAATAAACACCACCAAACACAATACAATAAATAATCAAACACTAATAATTGCCCATATAATATGAAATTGCTCAATATAATATGAACTATTCAACAACACAAAATTGCTCAATATAATCTGTTAAAATAGCACTAAGTATGAAATTCCAACAAGCTATGTAATACAAGCAGAAATTCAGAATGAAACCATTAAATCCTTTAAACAAAATTGAGCTATTATGTTTAACAATTGTGCATGGTTAAAGAATTGAGTTATACTTTAGGATATGCTAGTCTTATGTTTATTTATTAATTTTCTAGTTAAAAGACAAAACACTCGTTTTGGACTTGTAAAAGTTTAGATACACTGATTTACATCTTATAAAAGATAAAAAAAAAAAGACTATGAATAATTACATAAATGAAAACTTTTTCAAGTTTGTTTCAGTGTGTTTTGACAGCAACTTGATGACTGAATTTCCTAATACTGGTTGATCTATCACTACTAAATAGCCTTTGAAAAATTAGTCAGGTACTGCTCCAATTTATTCTGTAATTGATTAGTCAGTTGACTCTATTTCCTCCAATCATTAGAAATGGGCAAATCAATCTAATCATGCATCTAGTTGATGATTAACTAGCCATCACTATACTAGGCTTGCTTACTTACTCATGAAAGATATGCTTGTTCAAACATGCATACTCATTTTATTCCAACATGCCGTCAAATCACCAAACCAAACAAGCAAAGCCAAACCCATAAATCCAATGGAGGTCCAGTATTCTTTTCAACAACAAATAAAAGATATACAAAACAACACAAATTCAAAAGGAAAAGCAGCGGCTTAGAGCCCACAAGCCACGGAAACCAACACCCATTAACTCCGATTGTCAACCAATACAGAATCCATAAACAACCCAAACCATTATCAACCAATTGATTACCCTATCCATTCCTCACGCACAGAATCATAGTTACAGGGAGAGAGAGAGAGAGAGAGAGAGAGAGACTTGGGGGGAAGTATTTAACTGCGTCGTTTTGATCCCGATTTTTTTTTAAATGACCCAATTACCGAGTTTCAAACTTGTACCCGGACTGGGTTAGTCCTGGTTTTTCAACTCGGGTTCCGGACCAGGCTTGGATAAAACCCGGCCCGGATGAACAGTCTTACTTTTAGTATAGTATATATAGTTAGTACAGTAATCTATATAGTTAGTATAGTGATCTATATAGATTAGTAATCTATTAATATATAGTTAGTACATGTTTTTAATAAAGTCAAGTTTATCAATTATGATTTTCATCTTTTATATATATAATTAATAATTAATAATTGATAATTATATATATCAAAATTATATTACTTATACATTACATATATATATATATATATATATATATTATATTATAGATTATCAAAATAATATATATAGTATATAGTATATAGTATATATTAATTTACTATATTACTATATTTAAAAAATATACAATATATAATATTTACATATAAATATAATACATATAAAAAATTCATTTCATATACGTTCAAACGTACAAACAACCAATGTTTGAATGTTGCAGGAATTAAATAACGTTCGAACGTACATGTTCAAACCTTCGAACATTTCGTGCATATAAGATGAGCGTCTGAACGTGAAGCGTCATTTCAACCCACCTCAAAATCCTTGAAACGTCGCATAACGCCCTCAAAACCGTCTCTGCCACCATGAACCACTACCACAACCGTCACAAAAGAGGTTAGTGTCCCTCTTTCTCTCTCTCTCTCCCTCTCCCATTTGTAGTGTTTTTTTTTTATTGATTATAAGGGTTTCGGTTCACACCGAAATGCATTTGGTGGCCAAAACTTCTTTTTGATTTTTCGGCCACCATGAGTGGCCAATGACCACAGTATATAGTTTACACTCAATGTATACTTCATTTCTATAGTAGCCATTACAAGATTAACATTGTATTTGAGAAAATCGACAATGGCTGAGTCGACTTAGTCATTTCTAGGTCGTAACGTTCAAACTTCCCACATGTAACGTTCAAACGTTGTTCTGTACTCCAAACGTATGTTATAATATGTTCGAATGTACTTTTTACGTTCGAACGTTGTAATAGAAAATTTTCGAATGTAAAGTTTTCATGGTCGTTTGAATTTGTCGTTTGAATGTAACCATTATTTAGTTTGAACGTTTGTTATACATTCGAATTGTATAAACCAATGTTCGAATGTAAGACCTTTTGGCTTTTGTTAGCCAAAACGTTTGAACGTAGACTTAAATATGTTTGAACGTCTTAATAAATACGTTCAAGTTCACCGTCAAGTTTGAACGTATTTATATTGTATGTTCGAATTGATGTAAAAATTTATTTCACACATTTTCTTATTCTTAATTGTTTTGATTCAGAGTGTTTTGTATATTTTTTAGGTTGTTTGTCTAGAATTTTAGGTGTCGTTTACATTTATTTAATTCTTGGGAATTCTTGGTATTTTGCTGGTGTTTAATTATTGAATTAGGTTAAAATTGGGCTGATATGAAGTGGCAGAATTCAAGCTAGTCCCACAGAGTAAATCCTAGTTGGGTTGGTCTAGTCAAAACAAAATACTGTTTGATTTTTGGGTTATAACTGGAGCTACAGACCTCGGTTTCTGGTGTTGTTTTGTTTGATGGAAAGCTAAGACATAGCCCTAAAATTTTTATGAAGAGTCCAAAATCCAGTTCTGCCATTTTGAAGTTCAAAACTTAGCAAAAATAGAGAAGTGTGAATCTGTCTAGAAGTTTACTGTAGAGTAGACCCTATTTTGGTTTTTAGCTTGTATCAGGAGATATAGAAGTTAGAATAAAGCAAGCTTAGGTGAGTTGGAAAGCTGAAAATGAGATCTAAAACTTTTGTGAATGGCCCAACTCCAAACTGTGTCATTTTGATGCTCTAAATCTAGCGGGAAGTCGAGTAACAAAATCAGTCGAGAATTACAGATTTCAGCAGTAGATATGGGGGAAATCTCTTCTTTTTTAAAAAATACTTGAAAGGAGAATTAGTTTTGAATTGATTGGATGGCCTGCAGTTATTACTGGTAAAAGATAAGATGCTGAAATCGAAAAACAAAATGGAAGTTGACGTTAAAAACTAGAGGAATGAATGAAAAAAAAAGGATTGAAGGAGGAGCTGTAATTTCAGAGAGGAAGAACAAAGTTTACGATTTCTGCAATTATAGAGTTCTTTTTTCTTTCTCCAATTTATATTTGCTGAATTGTTATTAAGGACGTTGAATTCAAATTTATGTTTGAGAAATAATTGGATTGTTTTATTAGGTATGATTTGCTAGTTTTCTTATTCTAAATGATGTAGTCATTGAATTTTAGATATGATTTGAGTATGGTTGTATTGAATATCCTTTATTAATTGCAATTGGATGATTTCAATTTTCATTCTTGCAATTTACTGGCCATGAATTGCATGCTTAAGATGTTAAATGAAGTTGCGAAAGTTGAAGTTCAATATTAGTTCGTGAAGTCATCAAACCTTGGCAATACACACCCTTCTGACCTACATTCAATAATTCCATAGAGCATAACGAATTTATATTAATTTCTTTGATCATGACAATAGACATAAGATTAATATAGGTATATGTGTTATACCTTGAAAGAGGATATCACATAAAAAATAAAAAAAATAAAAAAATAAAAAGAAATTCGGTTATTGTAATTAGTAAAACATTAATGCAAGCAATCAGATTTAAACTCATTGAAGGAACTCAATTGATGAAATCCAAGCCCTAGTAACCTTTCATATTTGATTTTTGAAGTTAAGAATTTGCAACTAGTCACATCAATTTGGGATCGTCTAAATAATATAAGAAATTTTATAAATTGGTACTTGAATCTCCTCCTTGTGGAAACGATATTCTTAATAAATACGTTCAAGTTCACCCTCACGTTCGAATGTAAGACCTTTTGGTTTATTTTAGTCATAACGTTCAAACGTAGACTTAGTTTTGTTGGAACGTCTCACCAATTACATTCAAATGCATCATCACGTTCGAACATGTGGTAATGATACGTTCGAATGTAAGGTTGAGTGGGTCTTTTAAAAGTAATATTCGCACGTTAAAATCTACATGTTCAAATGTTATCCTTTTACGTTCGAACATTAAATTGTACATTCGAACGTTTTATTTTCATGATATGGCCCATCTTTTGACAACTAGGAAACGAGGGAGGGAAGGAACCAGACAAGACACTTCTCGGATAGGCTGTTGAGCTGTTATGGTTGAACGCGAAGTGTTTTATCAACGAGTTCGACGAGCTTACGTAGGAGCAGACGATCCTCAGAAACGTCTTTGTTACTAGAGGCTAGACCAACATCTGCACACTGAGGGGGAGGATATACACCCTTACATGGTTCAAGAGTTTTACATGGAGATGTGCTCCATTCCTCAGGATGCATCCTCTCACATCGTGACTGTATGCAGTGTTTAGTTCGAGGTTTCGGCGGATGTCATCACCAAGCTGTTCGGGATCCATCACGTATCTGAGACATTGACTACAGTAAATGCTCAGGCTGAGGATGCAGTAGATGTAGGCACATCAGCATCATCTACTGGCCCATTCGAGTCTATGGCTAAACATGTAGATCGGTCGGAAGGCGAGGGTACTGATTAGCTTGAGGATGACAACCGCAATGAGGATTTCTATATCCTCATTGGGAGAAAACGCACATCGTTTGAGAAGAAGAATACGTTCTCCCAGACGTTGTTGCTACAATTTTTCCGCATGTTACTTCTTATAGTTGCAACAAATGTGGATCTTGTGGCATATAAGACCACATTTAGTCAGACTCACGCACAGGTCCTCATACGAGTGGCATGCAGAGAGCCCATCAACTTGCCACTATGGATTTTTGAGAGGGTCCGTTACGAGGCAACATTATCTCCACTAACAACCTCCCATAAGGAGTGATCATTACTCGGCTATTACTGGACTAGAGAGTGCCATCCCAGGCGGAGGAGTGGTTGACTGAGCAAATGAACCCCCTCGATATGACCTCACACCGTCGGAGCATTGAACAAGGAGGGGGCGTGCTCAGCGTGAGCCTGAGCCTGAGCCTATCCTAGATCTTGTTTCTCCAACCCAGTCTGGGCTCGGTGTTGCTCCCTATAGTGGGAGTACTAGTCAATAGCCAATGGGTACATCTGCAAGGGATGCGCGCCCTGCTTGGCTCGATGCATGACCTACTTGGGTTGATGCAATGGTCTCAGATATTACTACGTACATCGACCGACAGATTGCGCATGTACAACAGAGTGTCATCGAGGTTGTCCATCGTTTAGATATCCTAAATGAAAAAGGTCAAAACATTGACTAAGGAGTTTCATACATTTGTAAACAACACGTTCTAAGTGTTTTGAACTTTTATCATATTTTGTATTTATATTTTAATATATTTATTTTTCTATACTTTATGTAATAAACAATTTTCTTTTGATACATTTGGGAGAGGGGGTTTCGAACTCCAGACTTCCATTTTGGAGGCTGTAGGTTATGCCAATCAGGCCACAGGCCTTTGGCAATAATATTATTTAATATATCTAGTGTTTTTGTATTTGAATTCTCAATCTTTTTTAATTTGAAATTCGATTTTTTATTTTAAAAAAGTTCACGTTTGAATGTTAATGACTATTGTTCGAGCGTTTAAACGAGTAACTTACACGTTCGCATGTAAGTGGGGGCTTAATGTTCGAACGTAACATTTTATACGTTCGAATGTAATCATTCCAAAACGACATCGTCTAGCTTACGTTCGTACGAAACAATATTATAGTTTGAACGTAAAACCATTTCTCTTCTACCTTTAGTGACGATTGCCTTAAACCGTCACATAAATGATTTTTTGTGACGATTTCAGGACTATCACAAATTCAAAACCATCACAAAAACTCCATTGTGTTGTAGTGAATTATATATATATATATATATATATTAAATTATATATTACAAATAGAATAGGTTTTCGACTTTTGAGTCTTATCTTTAAGGAAAATGATATATACAATTTTAGAATGTGTGTGTAAGCCTATGATTATATTTTATATTACTCTATCTTTAATTGTACAAGATCACATAACTTCTTATTCAGTACTCCAAGGCCACTAGGACTCATGTTCACTTGCCAACAACATCAAACTAATTTTATAAGTGTTTAATTGTCTATACACACACATATATATAGTTTTAATGCGATACATCGATATAGTGTAGTCCTATGTAAACTCAACTAAAGGGTGATAGAAGGTATCATATTTGAAGAAAAACAAATATATTCTCAAGATGGTGTGTAGAGCACATTTAGTAAAGTGCTTACATATATAGCATAATTTGATTTGGAAAATAAATTTTAAAATTTAAATCTTACAAATTAAATCTTACCATTTAAGTAATGTGATATTGTGCTTTATGCACCGACTTAAGAATAAAATATATAACTCTATTTGAAAATTGGTATATAATATATATATATATATATCATCCATACATTTCAGAATAAAGAACCATATACGTTGCTTCCAATTTAAATTTAAATTCATTTAACTTGAACTTAACATTTTAGGGTATACATGTGACCATGCAACCACTCTGAATTCCACTCGGGTTAGTCACGAGCCTCACCTAAGCGTTTTGAGTCTTAAGCCTTCGTTTTAAATTTAGCAGATGATTTTTAAATGAGCCAAGTATTTTAAATATTTCGAATATTTTTTAAAGTCTAAAATTATTTAAATGATGTATTTTTAGAATTATTGAACTAAACCTAAATTTTAAGTAATCCTATTTAGTTTTTGGAAGCCTCATAAATAAAAATATAGTTTCTATAAGTAACTCATTTTATTTAAATGATTTTATTTCTTTAAAAATATTTATTTAAATACTCATCATTTGAAAATATGTGGTCATAGGCAATGAGTACAAATGAATGATCATGAGTACAAAATTAAATTAAATTGATAGGCAATTAACCTGCCTAGCTTTATTGATCATTGCTTAAAAAAAAAAAAAAAAAGGAACAAATTGGAGGAGCTGATGACCACACTAAAAGCAGCTCGTGTATTCCCTTCCTCTTTTCATCCTGCTCAATACCCATCCGGCCTCTCTCTGCATGGAAAAATATATAAGTTATACGTAGATAACAACACATAGCTAGGTTATACGTAGATATATTGGTCAATTCCCGCAAGGATATTATATATTGTATGCGAGTAGTAGCTAGTAATGCTAGAGGTATAATTATAATATAGGTTTACAAACTGACCAATTAAAAATTAATATTAAATTATGGTAAGTCAAAGTACTAATACTAGATACAGTTCTACAATGTGCAAGTCTCGCACACCTTCTTTACAAAGAAGTGGGGTCCATAAAAAAATCTACATGTACGTGGGTCTTAGATTTAACAAACTCTTTTTGAATGGAGTGCACGAGACTTGTACAAGTCTAAGACTACGAATATCATTTATCTTATTATATTAAGGGCCGGACTCATAATTTATCAACGATTTTCTTTTTACCTTCAAATTTTTCCCTGTGTTGCATCGGTACTCTTGCATTGTCCAATGTGTTTTCTTTGGTTTTGAAGGGCTACCAGAAAAAAAAGTTAGATTTTTCTTGAAGGCAATGACATTTCCATCAGCATCATAGATGGGATGATCTTCTTCTTGGCATGATTTCCAAAACCCTTCTCCATTTCCAACAACTCGATTTTTTGTTGTTCTAACATCAGAATCGTCAGTTTCATATATGAAAAAATACCATTCTCTATCCTCTTTTGAGAATGTTACTGCAATCCAATAAGAAAGACACTTATGGTAAGATCCCTTCAAGTACCTATATATTCACAATTATAAAACCATATATAGACATATATCAAACGGATCATTAAGATCCCTTCAAGCTTTCATTAAAGCATGCAATTAATTCAACTCAAATATCATTCTTTTGACCAGCTCAAAACCAAACAATTTTTTTCTTCTATATATCTCTCTTTAGCTAGCCCTTAGCTCCTTTCATCGCCAACCTCACACATGCAAGCTAATCCATAGAATGCTGCAACCAGCTAGCTGAAATCACGGAAGGATCTAAACCTCGAGAAGTTCAATCCTATATATGAAGAAGCAATATATATATATATATATATATGTATGTATATATATATGCAGCACATGAAGTAGTGAAGATCAAGAAGGATGAGGAAAGAGCGGAGGAAAATGGAGAAGGGAAGAAGAAGCTGCAGCACACAGCCAGCTGATAATTAGTAAGAAAAAAAAGTCCAAAAATAACAAAATCCTAAGTCTTGATAAAAATAAAAATAAATACCAAAGTGATATTAAAAGTGGCAGTAACAAAAATCGCCAGGCTATCATCAACTTGCATCTAACCATGAAAGACATTGGAAGGGCTCCTCTAAGTAGATCTATACATGATGATATGCGATATAAGAAATCTCTATCTATAAAGTAATTCATTAATTAGCAGTCTCATATATAATACGAATACATGAATGTTACTTCTATTCTATCATGAAAATGACACATATACATAATATCACTACAACATTCAAGGCTTTTTTGGCGATCTAAATTGCCAAAAAAAATTATTACAAAACTAGCTAGCCACAAATAAGTTTTGCCAGCGATTTCTAAACGCTACAAAGTGGTCGCAAAAGTCTGGTCTTAAATGCTATTTTGCGGCGGCGGCAGCGGGCACGGATTGGGAAGGGTGGGCAGAAAACTGAGAGAGAAGAGATCTAGATATGACTTTTTGCCTCAAAACTCGAGTGGTCGCAAAAAAAAAAAAAAAGTTGCATTCTTTTTTATTGTAGTACTACTACTGCATGCAGGGAGACACCGTCTAGCTAGGCAGGGCCGGCCGGTTGGAGAATTAACATCGGCTTCGCTGGTGCTTGAAAAGAAGGGACCAACAAATTAAATGAGCGCGCGCAGCAGCTAAAATTACACAAGAAAAGAAAGAAAGAAGGAAAAAAGATGATCACGGTCAACTTTCATAAGTTGCTTTTATATATATAATATATGCACACCTTAGAAGCTAGGATCATGCATATCATGCAAAAGAATTAATGTTAAGAAATCATCTAAAATTCAGAAACGTATATAACAGATAGATCATGAAAAACGACAAGAAATTAATTAGACAAACATGATGAATATAATGGCCGCCTTGTATAAGTTGTATGGCATTAATTACAGTACTATATTATAAGCATATTGGAGGGGATATTTGGATCCCTTGGGTAACCAAGCCCACGACTGGGAAACCGGCCCAAAACTTTAGCTTCGGATTGAGAGAATCATGAACGAAGAGCTCATAACCATGACACGTGGCAAATAACTCCCAAGAATTGGAGAGCTGATCCACAGTTGGATGTGATCATCTTAAGAAAAATAACTCCTACAAAACTAGAGATATCCTCCCCGATTAATAAGGGATTATGAAGGATATGCACATGGAAATAGCGATTAGAGGCAGTTGTCATCACGCCACGTCTGTCTTTTTATAAATAATCTATGAGAGGTAACAAACATTTCATTTCATCTTTACATACACTTATTCTTATATTGTGTTACTGACTTAAACATCGGAGTCCCCCCAGTGCAACCAGTGCCGTCTCTTTATTGTCGCAAGTCATCTGTATAGTTGGTGGTGTGAAACACGTCCTTCACACCTACGATCATCGATCCATATTTTTCAATAGTTATATATAAATAATAATAAAAAAATACCTAAACTCTTGGGTGGCTTGGTATAAAGCTCACTGGCATCAATGTCTTGAAAAACCTGTCCAGGAACAGGGATGGAAAGCTCTTTCTTCCGCAGATAGTGTTGCACCAATTCTTGATCTGTGGGCTTAAACCTATAGCCGGGTGGCAATTCTGTGAGAATCCCTGCACGACGCTGGGCTACTTCCATGTACGTATATAGGATCAGCTTAGTGATTGGAATTAGGTTAAATAAATCAATATTTATAGAGAAGTTTTCATGCAGAAACTACGGACGTACGTGTCGGATTTAGATGATCATGTAGACCATCGAGATTGGTGTCCTACTTGCACTAGGATACGTACGCGTACGTGAAAGAAAACAAAACAAAAAGACCATTTCTCATGTAGTACTACTCATGCGCTTGCTTGAGCTTAATTTTGAGTAGGATCAGAAACACGTGGATTTCTGCTGATTCCTAGTTGAGTTGTTTTAATTGAGGATAAGACTTAAACTACTTACTGGCTTTTTTAATTAGCTCAGAGTAATGTTTTTTCTCAAGTACTAGTACTACGTACGTACTTTGATTAACTAACTCATAGACGGACGTACGCATCGATCATCGTACTTAACTAATTAATTACGTACGTAGGAATATCATCATAAGTTTCGGATTTTATCATGATTTTGATGAGTCCCTTCCCAATTAAGGAAAATGAGTACCGATCATGAATATCATCAACGTGCATGCATGATCTTAATTGATTAATTACCACCTATTTTTTACAACTATATATTTAATTTAACTAGGCAGTACTACTAGTAGTACTACTGTTAATTCAATTTCACGCAATTTATAATAATATTTATATACGTATCTTCCATTTCAAGAAAATAATTTAAAAAGAGTTTTAAGGATTTATTTATGCAGTATATATATATATATATATATATATATATATATATATATATGGAGTTTTATAAAAATATAAGTGAGAGTGAAAAGTAATATACTACTACAAGAAAAATGGACTTTTGTGACTAATTTATTGCAACCAAAAGACTATTCGCAACTAATTTTAGTTTTGTAGATGAATGTGATTGATGTGTGATTGACTAATTTATATCTCACATTTTAGTTACAAATAGTCATTTCGCTGGAATTAACTGGTCACAAATAAATAGTTTTCTTGTAGTCTTCTTTATCAGTCCCCAGTCACATTTGGTACTTATGTGGCAATAAGATTATATAAATGGGTGTCATTTAAGTTATTGATAGAAAAAGGCACTTGAGATTTCACACATCATCATGTGTGAGTAGGGATGACAAGGTTTTGGATCAAATAAATAAATAAAAATAAACATAATTTTTTTGAAAAATTATATTTATATACAAACTGGCGTGTAAGGCACACTCTTCATACTAATGACATGACATGATTTGATTGGTAAGACGAATTAATTGTAAACTTTTTTTACTAATCAAATTAATTATGTCATTTCAACAACCTATGTTGAGGATATATCTTTCACATCGACTTATAAGTAGCATTATTGCTCTTTCTTGTATAATCTTATAAACATGAATCGGTTATGTAGTTGAATGATTTGCAAACGTACTTACGCACACACGTATATATACATATACACATATTAAAGGAGATATTTTTGGTAGAATGAATGATGAAATTACTTCAAATCAAAATTAAAGTTGAAAAAACAAAAAATAAGTATCATAACAATTTTCACTTGTTTATTTTTGTTAGTTTCGCACCCACTAAAGAAAAGTTCTGGCTCCACCATTGACTTAGAGCACTCTCATTGGATTAGTTAAAGTTAAAGGACATTTTTTATGAATGTAAGATAAATTTGACTTTTAGCTATTCCATTCACATAAATCTCTATATTAGAATAGCTATTTTTTCATTATATAATAATAAAATAATATAAGATGAATTTGATTTTAATTTTTCACATCAATCTCCATATTAGATTATATATTTATTTATTAGATAGTAATGAATAACTAATAATTTCAAAAATATTTAATTCTTTTAATTATTAATTTATTTTATTTATCATATTTTACTATTCTACCTATTATATATTAATTAATAATCATATTCTTATTAAATTAATATATCACTAACTCAAATTAATATATCAATTTAAAAAATATTTTAATTTTTTTAATTATGAAATTATTTTATTTTATCATATTTTACTAATCATAATATTATATATTAATTAGTAATCATATTCTAATTAAATTATGGATTAAAAATAGAAACTAGAAAGACATTGATGGAGACTTCCGGAGAGATAAACAAATGATATAAAATGGATTTGATGAACAAACAATATCTTTCAAATTTGAAAATAACTTTAGAAGTTACTGTAGCTAAATATAGATATTCTAATGTAATACATTTTATGGTTCAATAGTTAAATCCTCATTAGATTTAGTTTTTAGCTAATCCAATGAGAGTGTTCTAAGGCAAGCCAACCAAAAGAAATAGGCAAGCAATGCTATTAATATAGATGAATGTTATACATCAGTCACTATTCATTCTCACATTCCACACCTATAATTTTTTTTCATAGGATGTGAGAGTGTTTTTCATAAGGTGTGGAGTGTGGACCTATGGAGTAGTGAATAGTGACTGATGAGAAGAATTTTTTATTAATATGAGTATATTATCATATCTGAATTAATCCAATTCAATGTGGTATGGAATAATAAATTTTATAATCTAGATTTTGGATGTGAAACCCTAATTAATTAATTAATTTACGGCCGAAAAATAATAATAATTATAATAATGCAGCGCCGTAATATCTAATAATTTTTATTTAATTTTTCTGAAACTCTTTTTCTTTTTAAAAATCGAGCGCCGCAATATATATTGATCTCTCTCTTTAACAGACGTAGTACTAGCCTTCTAGTACTACAAATATACTGTTTGTCTTATACTGCAAGACAAAAAGGTACCAGAAATAATACCTGTTCATGATCATCACGTGCTGCTTGCCCAACAAGAGGAGATTCTCATGTTTTTTTGTTTTTGCAGATAATCAGAGTCCTAATAAGAGACGTACCTTCACCAAAATTTGATTATAAAAGCTGCAATATTAACGTCTCCGATTACACCTGCTTACGTTCGTTCGTTAATTCAGTCGTTCTGATCATCATCATGCAGACTAATTTCCTCAGCAATATTATACCGATGATCGGCTATATGTATATATATAGTATGATATATATATATACGGGGGCCAAAGTGCATCGATCATTCACAGATCATAAATTACCACCTGGGTTTAGGTTTCGCCCAACAGATGCAGAGTTGGTAAAACACTATCTGCGGAAAAAGCAGCTTTCCATCCCATTTCCAGGACCAGTTTTTGAAGACGTCGATGCAACAGACCTTTATTCCACTCATCCCATGTGTTTAGGCACTTTCTTTAATTCCTTTCTTACTCATGTGTTTGTTTTATGATCTGGTGTATATATATTGCTTAATTTCTCGTTATTTCTCTGTTTGTTTTCCCATGAGTTTTTCAGAATATCTATATATGAATTCAAACTAGGGTTTCTAATTCACAAGAATTAGTGACGTTATACTAATGAAAACTGTGCGTGCAGTAGTACTGTTGCTGCTATAAAATCTGACATCAATGAATTCAGTTCTAGTGATTCTGAATATCACTCAGAAATTGAATCATCTAATTTTCTCAATATTAAACTTGATTGTAATGATTTTTACTGTAAATTTTTGGGTAAAACAATTAATGTTTTAACCAAAATTGAAGAACAAGAAAATCTTTTGTTAACTTTGATATATATATATATATAAATCTTCCTCATCATCTGACATCAATGAATTCAGTTCTAGTGATTCTGAATATCACTCAGAAACTGAATCATCTGATTCTCCCAATATTAAGCTTGATTGTAATGATTCTCATTGCAAAGTTTTTGGTAAAACAAACAATATTTTAACCAAAGCTAAAGAACAAGAAAATTTTTTGTTAACTTTGATATATATATATATATATATATAAATCTTCTTCATCATCTGACATCAATGAATTCGGTTTTAGTGATTTTCAGAAACTGAATCATCTGATTCTTTCAATATTAAGCTTGATTGTAATGATTCTTATTGCAAATGTTTTGGTAAAACAATCAATGTTTTAACCAAAGCTAAAGAACAAGAAAATCTTTTATTAACTTTGATATATATATATATATATAAATCTTCCTCATCATCTGACATCAATTAATTCAGTTCTAGTGATTCTGAATATCATCACTCAGAAACTGAATCATCTGATTCTCCCAATCTTAAACTTGATTGCAATGATTCTTATTGCAATTTTTTTGGTAAAACAATTAATGTTTTAACCAAAGCTGAAGAACAAGAAATCTTTTGTTAACTTTGATTTATCAAATTACAAATCAAGAGCTTAAAGAATAATATCTTCACAAGCTCAAAAAGACAATAGTTCGTAAAGAACCTGAGACTTTTAAGTAAAAACATTAGTTTTCAAGAAATTTTTGAAAAGAAAAAATTCAAAGATATTTCTTTCTACAAATAATTTATATATATATATATATATATATATATATATAATAGAAAAGAGGAATGGCATTAGCCCCTATTCATTCTCACACCCTACATCTATATCTTTTTCATAGAGTGTGGGAGTGTTTTTCATAAACTATAGAGTTTGTGGTGGTGAATAGTAACTAATGAACATAATTTTTCAATAGAAAATGGCAATTCCTTCCCATTTTCTTAAAGTAAGGAAGGATCGAAAAATAGAAGTTTTTTATGATTTTTTTTCTTTGATTTTCGTTTAGGTAGTAAACGAGGAATTAATACGTAAGCATGCGATATGATTATTAGTCTTATTAATTTCCCTTTGAATGTACGGAAGTGTCTAATTAATATAGATACCTCTTCTCGATCATCTTCCTCTTGACCTAGCAGCTTCTTAATTGATTCCCGATCAATATAATGAACAAACCAACCGAAACTTTTGTTCGTATATAAAACTCTTTTACAAACTTGGGTACGTAGCTAGCGTGTGGTCTCTACAGTGCTCTTGCGCGCTTGATTTAGTTCAGGTTAATTAATCGTACGTCCACGGTACACCCACACATACATGATGATATATATCGAGAAAGATCAAGGAATTAGCAGATCATTGTGAAACATATAATTTTTTAAACATATGGCCTTGATATATATATATATATATATATATGTATGTATGTATATATGTATGTATTATGTATATGTATGTATGTTTGTATTATCCATGCATGCATGTACACGTGTCTCAGTTTTCTGAATAATTATGGTGACATAGATCAATTTGCTAACGACTGATGTATTTCTTATTGGATTGCAGTGAAATTCCTGGGTGGGGAGAGAGAATGGTTTTTCTTTATTCACGAAGATGAAAACTCTGATCATGACCTAATAATTAGAAGATCAACAAAAGCTCGAGCACTTGCTCAAAATAGAGGAGGGTTTTGGGAAGCATGGAAGGAAGAGGATCCCATATGCAATGAGGATGGAAATATCATTGCCTGGAAGACTGATCTCACTTATTTTTCTATGGGCTCTAATTCAAAAGTAAAGAAAACACATTGGACAATGCAACAGTACCGAATAGTACTACCTTATGATGTTGTTGGATCATCATGTATCAGTAGTACTGCAGATCAGAAAAATTCCCAGGTAAAATCGAGTTTTGGGTTTTCTTTTTCCTTCTGATATATGCAAGACTGCAAAACGATGAGAGCTAGAGGTCCCCTGAACCTGATGATCAATCCTGAGTCAGAAAATTAATGCGTGAACATGATGTACTGTTATGTAGGTATATATTGTGAATACTAAAATGGGCGTATTTTTGCAATGCAGAGAGAGGGAATATGGGTATTGTGCAGACTCAGAAGAGGTCAGGAGTACAAGACCAGTTTTTAGCAACGTGCTGCTTGCTTGCTATCTTTTGCAAGTATGATTATTTTTCTATCAATTTATTGGAGTTATGAATAAGCCTGAATCATCATGCACGCATCAATGGCTAATATATCAGTTGCCAATAAGCTACGTACAACGTCGAATAAGGGTGTTGGCAGCTCATATATATGGCCGTTTGATGGATCGGATGGGGAAACAAGAGTTGAGTCTCGATCGATGTTCTCATTGCTATATATATATATATATATATATATATATATATATATGGAGATCATACAATTGTAACGATCGAGTTTGGGCACACGATTTTTTATGCATATGATATTCCCGCCTTCACTACTCTCTCTCTCTCTCTCTCTCTCTCCCCCTCCCCCTCCCCCTCCCTCACTGTGGTTATTGTAGGTATTTGTTGAGAATCTTCACCCCCTCATCATGTATCATCTTTCTTAATTTTAACGAAGTTCACTTGCTTGCTTTAAAAAAAAAAAAAACATTGTATTTAAAGTGAAACATTACTCTACTACCTCGCATTTAATAAGATAATCTTTATTGACGAAGAACGCGGCCATAGCTGAGGAAGTGGACCGCCTGTTAACCGCTAGATTCATCCAAGAAGCCCAATATCCAGAATGGTTTTCCAACGTGGTGCTCGTGAAAAAGCAGAGCAGCAAATGGAAAATGCACGTCGACTTCACTTACCTCAATAAAGCCCGCCCGAAGGACAGCTTACCACTTCCCTGCATTGATCTGCTTGTTGACTCCATAGCGGGACATCGTATGCTCAACTTCTTACCCGTTTTGGTCGCATTGAGGAGGCCCAAAGATTTCTACAGATGAGTTCTTCCTCATCATAACAAAGAGAGAGTGTGAGTTAATTTACATAGTACTCTTGTTTTGGTCCATTACATTTTGTTCTTGATACTTGCTTATGAATGTCAAAAAACTCAGAGATGTGCCTGATGTAAACGTATCTCATTATTATGAGATCTCCCTCTCCCTCTCCCTCTCCCTCTCCCTCTCTCTCTCTCTCTCTCTCTCTCTCTCTCTCTCTCCCTCCCTACTATCCTTAATTGCCGATGCTAAGGTTATAAATTTATAATTGGGAGTAATCATTGCTTTTCTTAAATATAAGAGGAGAACCGCTTCTAAGATGTCTGGCTGATTATTAGAGAAAAACAGCCCACCTATCAGAATGTGCCATGTAATAAATCACACCACAAGAGAAATGAATGCACGCACACAAGATTAGAGGTCACATTTCGGCAAAACCCAGTGAGAAACGCACAGCCCCTGTCAAAACTCATCTCACCAAGACCACATCCCTTCCATTAGATCTCTTTTGTGCACCGCCGCGGAAACTCATCTTCAATGAGACCCTGCCATTTCTTCTGTCGGAATCTCTGCCATCTCTTATGTCGAAATCTCACCGAGACTTGCTCGCTGCATGCCCACACGGTTGTTCATGTTCATGGCTGACAAAATCTACCCTTGTGTTGCTGAGGTATTGTCCAAAGCATGATGATATTTAATTTCTCACATAATAGTATTTGAAATCTGGTAAAAAACAAAACCGATGGAATTCGATTTTTTCATGTTCAATTTTTGGAAGGCCGTGCGAGTTTTGTAGGCTATTCGATTTCTGGAAGCTTGAATTATTCGGTTTTTGATAGACTGTTCGATTTCCATATTCCATTTTCAATTGATCTGTTACTAGGTTGGAAGCATATAGTACCAAGCATTTTCGATCTACAAAAGCCATATTCCATTTTCAATTGCTCTGTTTCTGGGTTGGAAGTATTATTTGGAAGCATTTTTTATTTTTGGAATGATCAGCTCATGTAAAATTAGCAAGCACATGATTCAAAAGGGAGAGAATTGAATCGAAGAAGAAGAGAGAACCATTACTCGGTCTAGGGTTTGGTTGTGCTGCTCGTCTCCAAAGCCACAGTCGCGAGAGGGGGCTGGGTCTGTCTGTCTCCTTGCCATGGTCATTTCTAAGGGTTCCATTTTTGCTAGCACCATCTCGAGAGGGATCGCACAAGCTTTGGCTTCAGTGAATTGCACAGAGTCTATCGCAAGAATGATGGACAGAAGGTTTTTGCATAGGCTCTGGCTTTGGTTGTTTTAATCGTCTAATCGAGTGAGACGCAGTCACAATTTTACTAAGATGAAATGCGTACGTGGCTGTAGATTATTGGGGGCTGTTTTTAGTTATTAGCCCAACCGGTCAGAAGGTTTTCTCATATAAGAAATACTAATGGTCTAAATAAATTAAAAGTGCCTCAACCTCATGACATACTTAAAGGTCAATAAAGGGTATAAATAAATTCATGTCATCAACATTGACTTACAGGATTCACACTGTGAGGAAGTATTGATCCATTCGCTCACCTTTACTCTTAGTCATATAAGACATATAGCATGAAATACATACCATGATGGAATCCTCTTTATAAAAAAACGTATGTCAAATATTAATACACCGTACAAATTCTAGTCTAGTCGTTATCTCAACGCCTAACTTGAGTCCTTCCATTTTCACGTCATATCAGGAACCAAAGAGGGTCTCATATTTAACTAATCACAAGCTATGTGGATCATGGGCTACCATGCATGCTCCTAAAGACCTCATCTTAGCCCAACTATGGCGATATATATATATATATATAAATACACACACACCAAAAGGGGGCAGAAGCATGAAGAAACATGGTGCAAGAAAGTAGAGTCACCAGAGATAACTAGCTAGAGTTGGAGGGGACCAGATGACTGGAGTGAAAATATGTAAATAAATATGGAGGACAAGATAACTAGAGTCCAAAGGGACCTGATGACTGGAGTAATGTGCAAATAAGTAAATAAAAGTAGTCTTCAAGTAAGATAAAAATACGGATAATACTCACAAGTTATCAATTGAAACAGTTGTAGTTATTCCTCATATTAGATGAACAACAATACATGAAAATATTAAAGAATTACAAGGGATAAACAAGAAAGCAGGAGAAGAGAATGGTTCTTAGATTCTGAAACTTCTAAGGGTTCTCGTAATTACAAGGTCATGCCTCTCAATAAAACCAAGCTCTCTTTATATAGGCAAAAAGTGGCTTACTACTTTACTAGTACAATAATTATTGGGATGAACAATAATTTTGACTTTTTTTACTCATCATTTGACACAGAGAAAAGTTACTAAAAGCAGGAGTAAAGCAGTAGGAATCTCTGACTTTGCAAGAACTTGAAGCGAGAATCATGTGGTCTTTAGCAATTATTGCAATAGTTTTTATTGGTTTGTGCCAACATCAATAATTAAAATATGGGATCATTCTCTAGATAACGTCCTTGGAGTGCTTTATGGATAATGTCTGAATATGTCATCGTAAGGATCAGTATTATCAACATAGGCTTTAGAAGATGTGTTACAGTCATCATCAAAATTATCATCATCATCATCGTGTAAGGACTTCATCAACAAATAAATTTTTTTCTTGAGTCATTGGATAACAAATTTATTCTTGAACTTGGTAGATTTCTTGATTTATCAAATAAAGCAAGTTGTTGTTTTTCCTAAACAATAAAGGTACACAGGCTCTTGAACTAATGTTTTAGCAGCAGGAGAATCTGCAGGAAAATCTTCAAATTTCTTAGATTCAGAGAAATTAGAGGAAAATCTTTGTTAACATTATCAATCGCGTCTTGGGTATGAGGAGATCTATCCCAATTTGATGAACCAGTTGCAAACAAGGATATCATTTTCCTTAACATAACTCCACTTCAAAATGCAGAGAACTTTGTATTTCCTGTAGAAGTGAAGGAAAACAAGGAATTTATGATCACGTTGATCAGTGTTGTAAACAATAGTATTATTGAGTTTATCAGGAAAAAAATTCATAATGGAGCCAAACTATGTCCATCATCTCAGAAACATAAAGAGAATTGGGAATTGAACATTTTATCAAAGTTAATAAACAAGAATGAGACATCTCGGTATTTTGGAACAACGTGAATTTGAACTAGGTTTCAATGTAGTCATATTAGCAATAGCAAAAATCTGAAGTAAAGCTTTTCTTGACAACATTGGGATGTGTTCCCCATTTTTCTTCAGCGATCAAATTTAATATGTAAATACTATATCATTAGTGGGAAAAAGCATACCTTTAGTGGGGAAAAACTTGTTTCCACCAATTTGCTCGGCGGCAGACTCGTGGCATATAATTGGTGAAGAAAGGGTCTTTTCCCACCATTACCACAAGCTCATGGGAAAAGCATTCTTTTTCCCATGACATCCATGGCGGTTAAAACATTTTCCTCTCGTGGCAAATAAGGTCTCATTGGCATATGATGTGGTAGGAAATACCATCATTCTATGGGAAGAGTGGTGGCAAAAAATATTTATCCATGACACCTACTCGTGGGAACAAGTTTTTTGCCATTCACAATATTCTTGGAAATATTTTTTTTGCCACTATTAAGTTTGGTCGCAAGCTTAAATTTCCCACGACATCCGTGGTAGTTAAAAACTTTTCCTTTCATGGCAAATAAAGTCTCATTGCCATATGATTTGGTGGGAAATACCATCATTCCATGGGAAGAGTGGTGGCCAAAAATGGGTACCCATGAGGTAGGGCTCGTGGGAACAAGTTTTTTGCCATGCACAATATTTTTGGAAATAGTATTATTACCACAATTAGGTTTGGTCGCAAATATGTATTTACCATGAACTCTAGTCATGGATAGTTCCAAATCCTCATGAAGTGGTTTCGTGGCAAAAAAGTTCAATGGACAACGGTATTAGTTTATGGCGGGAGTGAGGCTCATGGGAAAAAATGTATTTTTAGTGGAAATAGTTATTTTCCCCACCAAACTCAGTTGGTGGGGAAAAGTGTGACACCACGGCTAAGTTTGGTCAGAAATATTCATGTTCTCATGAAGTTCCTTCCTCACAACAAGTGTCAATAACCATTATTTCCCAAGAGAAGCATTCATGAGAAGAGAGTTATTTAGATGACAAATGTTTCTAGAAATTATTTTTATCCCACCAACAATTGGGAAATATTCTAGTTAAAAGGCAAATTTTCCCAAGAAAATTAGTGGTGGGAAATACTATTATTGCTGGGAACTAACCTATTTGTGACCACATCAACCCTTCTTAAAAAGAGAAATTGCCACCAACAACATCTGCCTGTAGGAAATAAACCTGTCGTGGGATATTTGTTTGTGGGATAATTAATTATCCCACAATCTTCATACTACTTAGACATCATTTTATTACACCTCATCAACAAATAAAACCAACACCATATCAAATGATTTCCATCCAAGTCCATTGCTTACCAACATTATATATAACATATTGTGAACTGTTAATTTACAATTCTTGTGGAGTACTGGGTATTAAGGCCATGACAATACAACATTTGTTGCAAATAGAACTCAAGTAGAACAGGGAATTACCAAACATGTTCAGTAATGAATCTAACAAATCCTTGGAAGGCAGTACATGTATGATTATAAAGCATCTCACATATATACATTACTCCACACAGCAACATGTCATTTAAGCTGTGTTCTCCAAATTTGTTGTAGTTCTACAACCCATCTTAATCCACACAGTATGGTGTCTCATAGTTACCTGAAAAAACCATGTATAATAACACAATTAGCCAATAAAAAACATTAATTTCCTAGCTATTAGGACATTACTATAGCAAATAAAATCAAATTGGTGACTAATATGGTTTTGGGAGATTAACCTACTGCCTAGCTAAAACTGACCCCATATCCAACCACTTTGATTTCATACAACTATTCCCAATTGTTCATATTGTGGTCCCACCAGTTTATGAATCATCCAAATACACATTTAAATAAGTATAATATCGATCTACACTAGGCCACCATGGAGTTGCTGATTCAGAAATCTGTTTGGAAGAGGAAAAGATCAAGCAATTTTCAATGGCTACTCCACTTGCACCGGAAAATATCCATGACAAGAAAGCAGCAAAAAGGACTAGTACTAAATAAAGTGTTTTATTTATTCAGGCTCAAGAAAAGAGGAGGCAACCTTTTTAACTTTCACACACACACACACACGCATATATATATATATATATATATATATGTATATATAATATTAACTGGAACTACTAGAGCCGCTGAAATAGATCACTTTGTTAGCCTACCTATCAAGAAGGAATATCTCCCCCAGCAACATTGAATCAAAGTTTAAAATTCTCAAGTCTACAAGTAAAAGTGTACGTAGGGTGATGCATGGAAATGGCAAAAGTGAAGAGTTGACAAATGCACATTATCTCCCTGACGTGACCATACAATTGATTGAAACAAGAGATTTATCTTTACACAGCAATCATGCACTTTATTATATATGTCAACCTACTCATTGGGGTCTATTTCTCAGAGATCTACATTAACTAAACATCAAGAAAGACTTTTGTCCGCTATTGGAGGTGCTAAACAATTGTGGGAAATAAATTCATGTATGATCATAAATCCACAACATTTTTTGCCATAATCTATAAAGTGCACATCCTACACCATTGGATCGAGGTTGTAGTCATTATTAGATGACTCAGCCCCACTTGAAATGTTGCTAAGATTTCTCCCGGGAGTTTAGGAAAACTGATGGGATATGAGGAATAGAGAGAGAAGGCATCAAATTAATGAGAAGAACTTGTTACTAGAAAATACCAGCCTAGTAAAGAGATCAATACTTATTGTTGCTTGTTTTAAAAACCAATTATAAACGAATTTGCAAGGTATGCTTGATATGGAGAAATCGGCAATGGCCTATTATCATCATCTTTGAAAGGTTTACCTGTGCTTGTTTAACTTTTATGGGGATCTTACAACCTTTCCCATCCAACAAAATAGATCATGTATATCTTCATTCTGAAGTAAAATTCTGGTTTGAAATGCCCATATTTCATTCTTTTTATACAAGCAAATGTTTCACTCTTACAATGATTTCTTATTTCTCTTATTTTACTTTTATGAATAAACATATTTGGCCTCTTATCAAAGTACATATACTTCCTCTCTATCTTATAACGCCCATAGATCTACATGTATCTTATATAGGATACTCCAATTTTATAAGGCAAATCCTCTATATCTTATAACATATTCTAGTGACTTTCTCATACCCAACTTGATAAGTATCTCATAAAAGATACCTTCTCATACCCAACTAATTGTTAGAATATTACAATCTATACTTGATTTATATAACCAAACTCCAAAGCACCTCAACATGAAAATATGTGCAAACAGAACAGAGATATAGGCTAAGCAATCATTATGTATTCAACAAATAACCAAGAATAAATAATGCCAATCTCAGCAAGTCCAACTTTTATACTTACTGTTGTCCAATATTTGTAATATCTCACGTATTTATATTAGTTGAACTCATCTTCATCACCACCAAGTGTGAATGATTCACTTCCATGAAATTTGGATGATTATGAGTTTGCTGAAACCTGCAAACCAAATGAAAGTCACTGACATTTGCCTCCCAAGTCTGGTTTAATGAATTCACAAGCTACAACCCATCAAGTAAAAGAAAAAGTATATTCAAATTACCCCTTCATAATGAACACAACTCTCTTTGAGTAGTTTTATAACCAAATACATCCATTGCCATGAATATATACAACCAATCAAAAGTTAGAACTTAGAACTTCCATTCCCAAAACAGAGGCAACTTTGTTTTAAAAACCAGCTTCATTTCCCTACCACTGGTTCTAACACATCCTACCTAAGACGTCCTACACTGCCACTAGCAAAATGATCTGGGGCCGTGTAACGCCCCGTTCCCAGAGGTCCGGAGAGTTAGCTCTTATAACTTAAAACTCACAATTCATCAATATATTTATAGACTTCAAAAATAACGTCATCAGAATACTACAAAATCTCTTAATAAAATCATCAACTTCTCAGAAATCTTCTATGAGTAATCCACTATGCTTAAATAATCATCTCACTGATGCTCCAAAATCCTGATCCTTAGCTGGACTATTTCAAAAATCATCTGAAAAATAATTGGAGATAAGGGGTGAGTTATTAACAACTCAGTAAGCAGAGAACATATACTAGTGTATAAACATGAGCATTTTCACAGAGTTCAGAATGCAGAAACAAAACATTTCAGTATCAATATGCAAATCTCGAAAATACATATTATCAGAAAATCAGAGTGACTTTTCAAACATTTCATATTCAGAAACCAACTTTTCATATTCAAAGACTCCTTTGGCACAACATGACTGAACATCTTCGTCTTATCATATCATATCAGAGCATCATATCAGAACAGAGACCATGTTTAACCCCCGTGGTAGGGTTGTGCATCCTGCGGAAAGCCAAGCAGAACATAAATCACCGTGTTACCAAAGCGATTGCACTCAGAACATAAAACCACTATTATATCCCGTGGGGGGCCAGAGGTCACTATTATCTCCCGTGACAGGGCCAGAGGTCACTATTATATCCCGTGATAGGGCCAGATGTCACTATTATCTTCCGTGACAAGGCCAGAGGTCACTATTATGTCCCGTGACAAGGCTAGAGGTCACTATTATATCCCGTGACAGGGCCACATATCAGAGCAAAACAGAATCAGAATCACCATATCAGAGTCAGAATCAGAGTCAGAACAGAATCAGAAAGTCATGCCAAAGGTTTTTCAGGTGCCACATAATATCAAAACAGAATACTGATATTCAGATCATTTCACATTTTCCAAAACAGATTCAGAACATATTCACGTCACATGCGAAATTTATCAAATTTTCATATTCACTCATTTGTCTCAGTTCAACAACAGAATGTCAAAAATAAGCTCATGTCTACACCAGTCATGACAGAAAATACTCTCTTCTTAAACAGAATCTCATGCGTAATGCAGAACAAATATCTGAGGTTGCTTTCAGATTTCTTTTCATAACAAAACAAGCACATTTTCCAAAAAGGATCTCAGTTCATTTTATTTTATGTAAAGTCTAGCATAGGAACCCCGCTTACCTGGATTTCTTAACTTTTTAGAACTTTCCTCAAAAATACCGAACAAATATTAATCGTCACCTATAAAATAATCACGTAACTTCCATAAATTTCCAATCAACCACGTATTTCGATATTAAAACTTAAAAATGCTAAAAGAACCTAATTTAAGAACCTCAAAACCTAAAATTCTCATAATACCTAAAATACCAACATTTTCTAAGACCAACAATATTCACTCAATCGAAATCGTACTGGAGAAGAAAATTTATCGAAAAAATATTATGATAATTATAGAACTCAATAAAAATTAATATTCAAAATATCTAAAATACCAACAATATTTTATAAATAAAAAGAATACATTGATTACTAAACTTTTCCTAAAATAATTCATGAAAAACTCACCTCTTATGAAAAATAGATTTACTTACTTTAACTAACAATATTATCAAAATACAATATAATTTCTTAAAACTTAAACAAAATCCTAATTAAATATAAACTCAACACACAAAAATTTCTTCTCAGCCGAAACTCAAACCGTGAACTTTCCTAATATATATTAGGTTAAAACTAGTAAGTGCAAGTGAAAACTTTACTTATAAATACACACACACACACACACACACACACACACACATATATATATATATATATAAGCACCCTATACGTAAAACAGACGATAAACAAACAACAGAATAAACGAAAAACATGCAGCGGCGGCAGGGACTCACCGAGATGGTGAAGTGCGACAACAACAGAATAAACGAAAAACATGCAGCGGCGGCAGGGACTCACCGAGATGGTGAAGTGCGACGGCGCGGCGTGCGACGGGAGGTGGTGCACTCGGTGGCTATGCACTGGACGAGAAAGAGAGAGAGAGATGCATGGTGAGAGAGAGCTTACAAAAGAGTAAACCAACGTGAGAGACAGAAAATAGACAGGAGATATTGTGCGGCGGGGCGGCAAGAGGTGGACCTGGGGTGACGGAAAACTTCACCGGCGGTTTCTGGAGCCACAACGTGAAGAAGCTCACGGTGGTTAAAGGTTGCAATGGCTCACGGTAGGAGGAGAAACATCCTCTGTTTCGGAAGTGAAAAACAGAGGCTGCAGGATGGCTATCAAAGGCTACGGGTTCACGGCTGGGTCACGGTGGCAGCATAAGGCAACGTTGAGGAGGAGCAAGCGGCGACTTGACTTCCTTGGGAGGCTGCGCTTTCCAGGAGACGGTTGGGTAAAACCGTGAAGATGCAGGATGGCTTTTGGCCGTGCGCGGGCGAGTCTCTTGCCGTGCGGTCCGCTTGCTCAGCGTCTCACGTGGCGCAATGGTTGCCCGTGGTTGCTGACCTCCTTGTATGAGCGGGATGCTCTCACGATAATGGCATGCTGCTGTGGTTGAGGCCGAGACGAACGCGATGGCGCACGAAGAGGCGTTGAGCCTAGGTGAAGGACGCTAACGGTGGCGTCGATTTTACGTACGTGGAAAAGGATGTTGACGTCGAACTAGGAGGGGCTGCACGATGGTGATCTCTGGAGGCTGGATGCAGCGAGGATACAAGGTAGTTTCGAAGGTCTGGATGAAAGTGTAAAATTATACGGGTGCTAAGAAAAACCCTAGAGGAAGAAAAGAGATAGACGTGCACCATGTAGTGTCGTGCGTGGGAGAGAAAAAAAGAAAAGAAAAGAAATAAATAAATAAAACAATAATAATAAAAATCCAACAATAAAAATTATTCATTAAAGCAAAAAGCAAATTTAAAAACAAACATTAATTAATATCACCAAAACACAACAAAGTAAATTTCACAACTTAAGAATTATAAAATAAATCCAACGAGAAAAATTCGATAAATTTTTAAAACAAGAACAATAATATTTAAATTAATTAAAAAAATCTTCCACATAAAATAAATAAATACGCTAAAATACGGGGTATTACAGGTCGTGTTTGAGATTGCCATGGCCATTGGATTGTTACATCCACAAAAAACCCTCTACAAAAAATTACTGTTGCTCCCAGCAAGTGAGATGCTTAGGCATCTCGCTGAGTCTCTCTATGAGACTCGCTATTACCCTCAAACTCAGAGACTCGAAAATTCATTGCTTTCTCAAAATCGGAAAAGCCCCTCCTCATAGCTTCAATTTCACCCATCATGCTGTCTAGTTTGCTGTTATACATTTCAGCATCACTCTTGTTCTATTCATTTTCCTCCGCTAGCCGCATAAAAGATTTGTTCTTCTTGATTGAAGGAGAGGAGTCGGGAATGACCATATGCCCCATCCCTTGTGCGTACCCTGATTTGAAGCCTAGCACGTCTTTGAAAATAGCGTCAGCCACTTCATCAATGTCCTCTCTAGGATCTTTCTCATTCAATCTCTCTACCATCAGATTCTGAAAATAATTGAATAATAAAACCAGCTATGCAAATAACATTATAATGTAATATATAGTCTACCAAAGATCGAACACATTACTCACGTAATTGTGTTCAGTTGTGACATTGATAAATTTGCCCATCCGTGCTGACCAATGTGTTTCTTTATAAAATGCGACCATATTAGGGGTCGTCTCCCGCTACCACAGATCATGTCAGTTAAGGCTCAACCCAACACAGTTTTATTACTTATAGTATAATTCAGAATTTGCACAAACCTTCTCTTCAAATATTCGTACAAATGACTTCCTCCTGCCTGTGTGTTTAACCTTTAGCTTTTGTCTGTTCGTAATGTTTCTTCGAGACTTCTCCTGCATGTTTTTAAAGATTTCAAGTCCCATTTATTCAACTATATGGAATTTGTACAATGGTCTGTAAGTAGCCCTTTTATGGTGATATGCCAGAAAAAAACTTGTTGTAAATACTATAAGATAGCAAGAGAAATCATTTATATATACTTTTTTATATTAAAAGAGAAAATTGGTATCAATGAATGGTTTCATAGTCCTCTACTAGAGAACTAAACGGGCCTTTGTGCAGAAGCATTAACTAATAACTTCTTGCGCTACGAGTTATTTAGCTCATTTTCCTGATTTGACAGATAGAAACTCAGACAAATAAAGTGCCCATCGTTGCCTAGGCTTTGTTTAAATATATAGGATGGGTATTCTAAGTCCTTTAAATGTGCTGTAATTCATATTAATCGGCAATTTACACTGATTATATATTAATGGTAATGTTTGCTGCTTCATGTTAGTAATTACATATTTGGCCTGGCTTTCTCTACATTAATATATAATTTTTAATGCTAGATGCATCCTCCTTCTTTATATAATTATTTATAAAGGCAGCAAAATAAAATCATCTCACATCTAACCTGAAACATGTCACCTATGCAATGTAAATATAAAATATGCAGAAGCTAAAATAAAAATATGAATATACCTTGAATGCCCCACTTGCCCACATTTCACAAAGCCACTGCCAAGCAGGTTTTTCCACCATCAATGGCCCACCACGTAGGGCCTCCTCATGCGATTCATATTTCTTGTATACTTTGTGAAGTTCATAATGATATGCATTGTATTTATCACACAAATGTGTTTGAACCATTTCATGAACATTGTCTTTTGTCCAATCTAGTACAAAGTCTGCCTGCAAGTTCAATTTATTTTTTGTCACATATTGTCATCAAATGCACGTTAAAAGAAATGACATAAACATCTACATTTTAATGGGTTACTATAATTAGGCATTCCTACCCTAACGCGGTCAACAAGCTCTTGCTTCTCCTCCTCAGGTATAGAACTCCAGCTTGCATGCCTTAGTTCAGCATATACTTTAACGATCCACGTGACTCGCCCAGTGAAAATGGAGCTATTTTCACACGGTGGACCTCGATGGCCATCCTTTACAACCAAAGGAATCTTACCCACCTTCCTGAGGCGTTCAAAAAGTGTGCATCGCGCAGGCCCTTTGCCCCGTTTCTTAATGGGTGGAACTATATTTAGAAAAATTATTGTGTTAAACCAAGAATTAAAAAACAGCTCCAAAAACTAGATTAAATGCGCAAAATTTTTCGCATATATGAATTGAAGTAAAAGATGCGTAACTGTGTTATAAATGGATGGCATACCTGTATTAATATTCCCCTCTCCACCCTGTGCTGCATCCATGGACTCTTGTACAGCAGCACCTCCTACGTCCTGAGTCTCTTCATTTGAGTTTGGCTCGTCTAGTAAAATGGTTGTCGGAGGCAATGCTTCTGCCTCTGGGCTGCTGCTACATATGATAGGTCTTGAGTGTCGAAGTCGCCCCCTCCTTCCCCTCTTGATAGATTGCCACATCTTTGTGGTTGCTGAAATTCAATATACTTTTTAACATGCAACCAACAAAAGACATCAATACTAGTTATAAAACATATTATAACTAAATCGTCTATAATAATTTGGCATTGCCCACTATCTACCATTAGACACTATTTATTAAAACTGGGATTCTCTTCTAGTATATGGCTATATCACGCTTGTTTTTTATTTTAAAACATACAACTGATCCCTTTGTCTGCACTGTTTTAATTGTCTGATTTGCATTTGAATCACTTGGTTAAGGGTATGGTTCTCATTGTCAAATAAACTTTCTATATATATTGTTTGCCCCTTCATGATTTACTGCTGTTTGGCAGATTAAATTTGGCAACTAAAAGTTTTACCAAATATCTATATTAAGGCTGTGAAGGCACATTTGTTGTCATGAATTGCATGCAATTTAAAAAACCACCATAGATTTGTTGTTTACAATGCATTGTTGAGTATATCTAATAGGACCTGCAAACCTAATTTGTCCACTGCCCTTATGCATATTATTAGTTTTAGTATCAAACTTTCAACATTGAGTGCATTCAAACTCTGGTTTTGTTTAACAGTGCTAAGGTATCAGATTGCCATGTATTACCATATTTAAAAACAACCAAGAACCTCTACTGAAAGTCCATCAGCTAGGTAAATAGTACTTGGAAAAGGTATTAAGCAGCATGCAATATTAAAACCACACTTACAATTCCTACAATCATCTAGATTTGTGGTGCTTTTATACTAAGTTTGTGAGGAAAGATGTAGAGTGTTTACAAATGCATGTAGTGCCAATATATCATGTAACAGGGGATATGGATTATGCAAACCCATCAACCAGAGTCCAAGTATAAAACCATTTGCAAACTTATATGAGCATAAATACATCCCCCGGTTCAAAAGTAATCCCTACCTCAAATAACAAAAAAATGGCTAGAAAGAAAACTATGGAAAGACTCGAGTACTATGTATATACCATGTTAAAAGTTGTGCATAGTACTTCTCTAAACCATTTGAAGGGGCCGAAATCAATGGGCCCCTTCAAAACATGGGTCGCTGGTCACCCGATACTCACCCAGAACAGAGGTCAAGAAAAGAAGCAGGGAGAAGAGAACTAGGGAGAAGAAGAGATGCACCTTCAGTCGATGATTAAGTTTGCCCATACTTGCTCAGGGGATGATTAACTGGAACTTCCTTACCAATTTGGAGACAACAGAGAATCAGGGAAGGAATAGGCCTCTGGTTCACCAAATTGCACGTCCTTGTTATACCTTCTGCTTAATTTCCCTCCCGCAAAGTCACTAATCCCTCAATTTGCCCAGACCCTTTCTGGCTCCATTTCAGAGCCAATTTGGTGAATACAATTCCCGCCTACTAATTCAAGCTCTCCTTTCACCTGTGCGTCTTTATAATGAAGAAAAAATAATTAGTACCCACATTTACAACAACGTAGCAAGGAAAACAGTTATAAAATTACTTTAACGTCCATGAAGATTTAAGCTTTTATTGGAATTTAATCAATGAATTATTATTGTGGCCTTATATCTTAATTTGTATCACAACTTCGATGTGATTAGTGAAAATACCATAATAATCAATGGTTAATTAGGGGAAAGGAAATTTAATTTATTTCCTTTCACTATACAAGAACCATCTATGTGACCAATAAATAATTTAGTTCTCACCTAATCATAAAACCTCATTTAATGTGTTTAAAAATCATCTGAGTAAGTTCAAAACTAAAACCATCTACCTGCAACTGTGTTATTTATTTTGTCCTCATATCTTAATTGGAACGTTGCAAACTCAAGGAAGCATTTTTCCCTTGATAACAGTACCCACTTCCAGCAAGCATCATTTCCCAAATTCCTTGTGTTTTGCATTGCTCTTTCCAATGGAGAATACTCACCCATAAATCATTGCTAAGAAGGGATGCACATAATTCATTGTTAATTGCCTGGATTGCTCCCCAACAACTATGTCATCCATACCAAGTGTGTGCATACATTTCATACCATATGTGAAATGAGACATGCAAACCTGACCAAGTGTGTGTTTCCAATGTGTTTCAGTTACACATTTACACATCATGGGTCAATTTGTGACATTGACCCCCATTTCATAACATACAGAACCCATTAAGGTACACCCCCTAGCTGGCAATTCAAATGTGTCCTTCCCACAGACTGACTGCATCATCAATTTGTGCCTCTCCCTTTGATGTAGGTGTTCCACAACGTAAGCTCTGAGTAACCAGGAAAATCTGCACACAATATTAAAACCTTATGAGTTATTAATAACTATGATTGCCTAGCTAACAATCTCAATTGATTGTCAAGTATATACAGTTCAAAACCAGAATTGTAGATGGATCGATTGCTAAACCATCTCATAAGATGCAGATCCACTCCACAAACCATGGATGAGATGCGAAAATATTACACCATCTTGGATTTTTAACTTTGTTCCAAAGAAATTTTTTGAGTTATGATTTTATCAAAGAAACAGTCCTAGCAGTTTTCAACTATTTTCTGCACCTTCCCACACCCCACATGCACAGGACTGAAATTCAGTATGCACTGTCTTTTACTCAAATTAAACAGTTTGTGGGATGGAACAGACCATGCTAAAAAAACCACAGCTAGCCTAGATACCTGCAGAGCCTTAAAGATCTTAATCGATTTACAGCTGCAAGAAAATGTCAGTTGCTTCTTAATGGACTTCAAGGTTTTTTTTTCTCTCTCTCACATTAGATGACAAATCTTGTGGCTTGGATACTTGGCTACCGATCAACTAAAATCTCTTAACTTGTCTTACAAAAGGAGAAGCAATGAGAAATCATGATATCCAGTACTATTACTGCTCCAAATAAAGAATTTGGTCACAACTTTTGATTACCATCCCAAATAGTCCAATTGAGGAACTCATGCAAAATCACACCTTTAGTGGGTCAATCGAGAAGACAACCCTATATATATATGCAACTAGCCATTGTAGTTGCAATGGATAAATGGTACAAGGACACTCACGGGTATCCACCAGGTTCTTTTAAGTCAAATAGAAACAAGACAAGAAATGAGCTGAGTGAATCCAGTGACTGCAGCTTCAGTCTCACATGGCAGCATTGAAGTTCCTCAACTCTCAAATAGAGTTGAACAATGTCAGCAACTTTTCTATATAGAATAGAAGAGATAGATATGACTTTGCAGGGCATATATGATGGCCATTAGCATCAAAGAGTTTTGGGTTACATCATTGTGAAGGATTTGTGGGGTCCAAAATGGGGAGATCTAGAATGGCCATATATTGATTCTAGCACTTGAGCATATTCGTACCTTTCACACTTATCATTTTCTATCTTCATCCACTACTCACGTATATGTTATAGGCACACGTATACTGTCCCAACACTAATGTCAACTTTTATATGCATGTTAGATAAAGTGTATCTAAATTGGGTAAATTCATATACGCTTTATCTACCACGATTTGCTAGTACCTGAAAATCCATCATTCCCTCATTCAGTTAACATCCTTTATTGATGTGGACCACTGGCCTCATCATCTCATTGGGGTTCATCATCAATGACATTGGCATATAGTTCCCTTACAAATCTAAAACTAGTGGAAACAAACTTTTCCATACAGGTTTTCCCCCAAACCAAGTAAAGATGTATGGTCAGTGCTTAGTCTCATGGCTTGGAGATGTCATCTACAAGCCATGAGACAAAAAAGTCCAACTAAGTAGAGCTTATGGCTAGTGCCTATGAAGACATTTATCGCATATGCTGCAGGATGTATCATTTAATTTTTTTCCCTGCTCCCAGCTGCTCCATGGTTTGTTTTGGGCACCACAAAGGATATGCCACTCTATTGTATTACTACCAATTATCTCTTGATGAATGACATGGAAGGTCCTAAGTAGGAAATCCCCATCAACTGGTCTGTACTTACAAGAAAATGAGATCTTCTACTAGGCTACTGGGTAAAGGTAGAGAGAACCATACTCTACATAAATATTAAGACAAGACACCAAAGAAAACTGCAAACCATGGATTATTTGATAATGAGAACAGGTGCTAGATGTGCAACACTTACAATGTACTGCTTTCATTATCAATTTCAGTATTGCGACCCATGATTCATAAGCATATTGGTTTAAACATTGCTGATGATCTTTGTGAAATTGAATAATTTTATAATTCGACTGAAGACTATGTTTATTTGGGTAATTAAAAATTCGTACCTTAGCTTCGCCGACAATCTCCTCATCTTTTGTGTTTAGAGAATTGAAGTCATGTGCTATCTGTAATTAAGCACGTAGACAAAGTTGGTGACTATACATACATATATATATCACTGTGAATTCTAATACTTACGCTTATAAAGGGGATTGTGAAATGGGAAACATAAAATACATTCATGAAAATATATTGAGTGTAAGCCTAGATCGTTTATCAAAAATGATCTCGGCAATGATAGGGATAAACATCCCTATTTGTCTAGCATAGGGCTTAAACCAATACATAGGCTCTTAATTCAAAAACACTGTGTATATATGGCCAATGTCATGAGTATATTATTAATTTCAAATTAAAAATCATAATAATCAATACAAATATGACTTACCCTCATCATTGTCTGACTCCTTGTGCATATGAGTCTCAGACTCGCTATCGGAGTTATCCTCGTCAAGTGGGTCATCATCAATGAAGACGTCATTGTCAACTGGTTGGGACAGCTCTTGAACTAATATGATTGATGGATCAATAGGCAAATGCTCTTCATCGACTCGACTCAATGGATCGCCCATGGTTGATTCACTCTCTAGAATTGGGGGATAGTTGTTCACATTATTGTGGAATTCATCTTCTATTTCACCCCCCCCCCCCCCCTCGATGATTCGTTATCATCAATCTCCTCCTCAACAGTAGTCATCAAGGGAATGTTGTAAACATTCCTATTTGTAATCTTATGGACCACATGCCAACTTCCACCCAATGTCAGATCCGTGAGATAAAATACCTGAGTAGCTGGGCATGCAAGGACAAAAGGCTCATCTTTATACCATTCCCTAGCAGTATTCACTAATGTTAAGTGGTCTCTAACATGTATCCCCCTTCTCGGGTCGCCAACGTCATACCAAGCACATTGAAAAAGATATACCTTACGCCAACCCATGTAGCGTAATTCTATAATATCATGCAACACACCGTAAAAATCAATAGGGGATCCCTGATGTGACCCATGAACCACCACCCCGCTGTTTTGAGTACGACGATGCCTTTCACGCTCTTTCGAATGAAAGCGAATACCATTCGATATGCATCCGGCATATGATGCTACCCAGGGATATGGACCACATGCTAATGCATATATGTCATCGGTTATCGCAGTTGGACTACTTGCACGCAACTCTCGAATCTACCATACAAAATGACATAAGAAAACCCAATTATTGTTTTGTTCTTAATTTGTTTGAGGGATACAAATGGAAACACAAAATATTGGAATCTTACATGAGATCTGAACCACGATGGGAATTCACTCTGGTGCCTACGATCGATGTTATGAGGGTCCTCTTGTTTCATCTTGTTATAGTGTTCCCTGCATATATGGGAAGCTAACGTAACTAGGAGAGTAAAAAATAAAAATTTAATAACTTAAGGAACTTTCCAAGAATGTTGTACTTACTCTATGTATTGCTCAACCTCCGTGCAATTATTAAGTACATACCAACGGGCCTTGGCCTTTAGTGTATCTGCTAATTTGTGCGACTTTGCTGTCCCCAATGGTCGTGTCTTTTGTGAGAAAATAGATAAACTAGGCTCACTTCCTGACCCAGTCGAACCGACAACATCACTGTTACGTTCCTCTTGGATTATATCTAGTCTCAATATCATTAAGGTACATAGAGCAAAATGTAAGACACTCGAGATGAAGATATGCCTCAGCTATTGAGCCTTCTGGACGGGCTCTATTGCGGACGTACCGCTTGAACTTCCCTAAATACCTTTTAAAAGGGTACATCCATCTATATTGCACGGGTTCTGCCAGTAATGCCTCCTCTGGCAGGTGAACAGCAAGGTGCACCATGATATCAAAAAATGCGGGAGGGAATATCATTTCTAGTTTGCAGAGAATGATGGAAATATTTGCCTGAAGCCGATGCAACACTGATATGTTCAAAGTTCATGAACACAATTCTTTGAAGAAATAGCTTAAATCTATTAAGGCTTGACGCACGTCGGCCCATAAGAACCCACCAATCACGACCTGCAACAGTGCTTGAATAAATATATGACAGTCATGGCTCTTCATTCCACTGATTTTCCCATCACTAACATTGACATACCGAGCAATGTTCGAGGCAAATCCATCAGGGAATTTCACATTTGACAACCATGCACAAAACTTCCTTCTCTCATTCAAATTTAACATGTAGCAAGCAAGACTCATACTAATACGATCGCCATCACGTTGTAAATGCTATTCTTTCCTTAGTCCAAGATTAGCCAAATCCCTGCGCGCATTGGCAGAGTCCTTAGTTTTTCCTTCAATATTCAGCAATGTTCCCAAAATGTTATCGCATATGTTTTTCTCAATATGCATGACATCTAGGTTATGTCTCAAACCCAACTCTAACCAATATGGAAGCTAAAAAAATATAGATTTTTTAGTCCAATTTAGTTGATTGGGCGTTCGTTTCCTCTTCAAAGAAGATTTACCAAACTGGAGATGTGACAATCCACGTAATTGTTCAATCAAATTCTCTCCCTCGACCCTTGATGGTTGGACTCGGTTCTCCTCATACCCATTAAAAGCATTTTTTTTCCGTCTCCAAGTGTGATCTGGGGCCAACCATCGTCGATGACCCATATAGTAATGTTTGCGCCCACAAACCAACCATTGTAAATATGTGTTAGATGTACATGAAGGGCATGCCATCTTGCCTTTTGTGCTCCAACCAGAAAGAGTGGCATATGTGGGAAAGTCATTTATAATCCAAAGCAACGCTGCATGCAATCTAAACATTTGCCCATTGTATGCATCATAGGTATGAATACCCTCTTCCCATAACTCCCTCAACTCATCGACAAGAGGGCGCAAGAAAACATCAATATCATTTCCTGGTGCCTTAGGGCCAGGGATTAGCAACGATAACATGGTATATGGATCTTTCATACATGACCAAGGGGGCAAGTTGTAAGGCACAAGTAGTACTGGCCATATGCTGTACGGTTTGCTCATGTTATTGAATGGGTTAAACCCATCACTCGCCAAACCAAGTCTAACATTGCGAGGATCTTGGGAAAACCAACCATGTTTTTCATCAAAGTCTTTCCATACCTTAGAATCGGCTGGATGACGCATGCATGTCAGATCGTCAACACGTGCTTCTACATGCCATCTCATGGCTTAGGCTATCTTCTTTTACATAAATAGCCTCTATAACCGCGGCTTCAGGGGGAAATATCGGAGAACTTTTTGTGGTATTCTTTGTTGCTTACTTGTGCTTACAATCCACCTAGATGCTTTACATTTAGGGCATTCATTGTACTCAACATTTTCCTTCCAAAACAAGGCACAATCATTGGGGCACACATGTATCTTTTTGTAACTAAAGCCCAAGTCATGCTCCAAGCGACGAGCGTCATTAAATGAGTCAGGGAATAGAGCATGGGAAAATGCAGCTTGCAGAAGCTTTAAAACCATGTCAAAGGACTTCACGGTCCAACCACCAATGCTCTTGATGTGAAGCAACTTGACTATAAATGATAGCTTTGAGAACTTAGCACATGAAGGATAAAGTGGACATCATGCGTCGGCTACAAAATTCTCGAAATTAAGGTTTGTTGGAGTATTAGAGGTGGATGGTTGATCATTTGTGTTTGCATTTCCTTCATTTCTAGTTGAATTATCCATAAACGACCCATGACGAATGTCATCTAACATCTCGTCGAAATCATCAATGTAGTCATTGTAAGCTGATGCATTGTCACCTTCATCATCAGAAAATGTAGCATCTAGGAACGGATCATCTTCTCCATGGAATATCCATTCCGTATAAGTTGGATCAATCCCAATGATGAACAAATGATCTTCGACCGTCAGAAAAGAGTGGAAAGCTCTATTTCGGCATCTCCTACATGGACACCTAATGTGATCAGATCCAGGTGTGTGGGCTTGAGCCATAGCCAGGAATTGTCTAACACCTTCACCATATTCATTGGAATGCAATCTATCTTCAATAAGCATCCAAGCCTTATCCATCAGAGCACTGACCAACTATAGGAAAAGAGATTGGAAAAGATATTGTTAGGGGGATAATCAATGAGAATGAATGTAAAAGATTATTTCTTGGAGTGGAGGTATTTATGGGGATATCTGAAAAAATTAGCAGAGAATGGAAAATGAGAAAAGCCATCAAGCTGAAATATGTTTGCATTGTGGTTTGTGGGTAGGTAGAGGTGAACATGTATGTTTAATTGGTGGGTTTTAAGTCGAGCTGTAACATGTGTTGTCAACTTGTTGTAACCTTGGCTATTAGTTGTACAGGTTCTCATAAATGACTAGCTAAAATCATGTTGGATGAATGTAGCATTATGTATTTTTTCAGGTTGAATGAAGGAAGAGGCCAGAGAATTAGGCACTATTATTGAATTAAGGAGCCCATACTCGAAAATTTAAGAGCTGCAGCGTATGTTTTTTTTCAATTCAGTGACATGTCAATGCAGCAATTATAAAATAAAGAAGAATTTAAGTTTGACCAGTACATGAGATAAATGAATTAATCAAATTATACTTGAGTTATTAACTTAACTTATAACTAAATATTATATATAGATTTTGAAATTATAAGCATCGTGATATTGGTAAATATCATAACCCATCATGAAGGCTTAACTTGGAGGAGTACTAGTACGTATGAGATTCAACATATATTTCTGATCGATCAACAATATGAAGGCTAAATCAATCTCATGCACCAATATATTCCAACACAATATTAAGTTTGTGTAGGTGTTGAAAAATATGCAGGAAAATCTTGTTATTTTCCTTTATAGAAGCATAAATTATTTCGGATACATCAATGATTATATCAACAAAGATACACGCAACATCTATAGCAAATATAAGAACATGGTATAAATGTAAGCTCTTCTTGAAATGCATAATCAAGATTCTCATGGGGCAGCAAAGGAAACTATAATATGAAAAGCATGAAAATGAATCAATGCACGGAACTAACTAAAAAGATAATGAAACCAAAAGAGACAACATATTCACGGTCCATAGTAAATTAAAAAATGTAACATAAATTATATATATATATATATGCAGATTCAGAAGGGCAGAAGATGCACAAGTAGGGAGTATACCTTAGTAAGATTTGGATGATCGAGTTTATGCCACACAGCAACGATCTTGCATAAAAGCTGCCAACAAATGACGCAATACGAGGCTGAATTCTGTCCTATGACCCTCCCACCCGATGACTCACAATTTAACTAAATATCAAGAAAGAAGACAGACCACAGAAGAAACTATTAACAGCGTATGGGAGTCACCTATGCAATGAAATATAACAAACATAACCCACTTAGCATTACTAGAATAAAAAGAGGCTAACATAAGCAATAAAAGAAATTCAGGTGATCTACTAAATTGTGATGGAAAAATGGAGAAAATTCAACTAATCGTAATATTTAGATAAATCATACACCTAGCTACTGCATGCACTCCAACTAACTGTCACACAGACATGCACTGTCCCCACAGGAGTGTGAGATGCCACACTCATTGCCCATTACACGAGTCCCACATCCCATGACGAAAGAATTCATCAATAACATTCCCAAGCAGGTTTTCATTTTTTTTGTTGGGAGGAGCATACTATTGAATAGTGCAAAAGTGACAAATAAAATCAATGGTTCAAATTCTTCACAGCGTTTTTCATACATATGGGTATGAAAAATGAGCTTCCCAACTCAAAGATGTTTTGGTTTTTTGGTACTATTGTCACTGTATTTAGTACTAGCCAAGTTTTAGTTCTTTCCAAAAGAATGTTATTGACAGTATTCCCTGGCCACCGAAAGACAGTAAAAAAAAAGTTATAGTAGGGGGAATATGCACATTGCTGGGAAACTACTTTAGTTGTGCGCAATTTAATGCCTCAGTTGGAGTATATGAAACTTCTGTTTATAACTGAATCAAGTCTGTCTTTTATTAACACTTATAATTCTAAAAGTAAATCACATACATATTCCATGTTTTAGAAAACTTTCAAGGCAAAGAGAAATTTTACTTTGAATCATTAGAACGTAATTCATTTTATTACATTAGTCTTCTAATATAATACCATATTAGTTGCATTAACATTCACAATTTATAAGTACACTATAGTAGTTTTATAAAATCAAGTGGATCTACTTTGAATCGTGGCTATTTTAGTTTTAGTTTTTCTGACTGCTTTCTATGGAGCAGGCAACCAAACCACATTTACTGACATATGCTACAGCATGGAGTTAGTAATCCCATTTCTCTCTAGCAACTAGTAGTAGATATAACTAGGCTAGGTAGAAGCAAATTAACTGGATGGATGGATGGATGGTCAAATATTAAAAAAGTGGAATCATTTCACTTATTTATAAAGATAACCTAGATAGCTATAACAACCATGTGAGGTTAGGTTTAGGGCAGTGTTTATTTGCCTTTGACCAAAGGATTTTTACTGAAGAATTAAGATATATATATATATATATACAAAGACGTATGAGTTAATCGAATACAATCTGGCCAATATATATATATATTTGCTTGTAAAATTCTCTTTTAGGCCAGCAAGATGGATATAAGATAATTCCCAAGAATCATGCATGGTTGCACCTTGAATGTTTGGACAGTAGGTTGAAGGTGGGGAAAGCTGGATATGTAAAAGGCTTACGATCATGTAAGCTGGGATTTTGTTGCTTATTTACTGAGAAGATTTGGTTTTGGTGCTAAATGGAGCTCGTGGATTAAACATTGTGTTTCGACTTAGAAATTTTATATATTGGTGAATGGTGAATCAGCTGGTTTCTTTTGTTTCTTAATCGCGGTTTGAGGTAAGGCAATCCCATTTCCCCCTTTCTTTTTGTTATGGTTATGGAAGCTTTGAGTAGAATGATTGAGAGGGCTGTGGAGGGTAATCTGCTGTCCAGTTTTGTGGTGGGTAAGGAGACTAGGAATTGTTTCAAGATTGATCATTTGTTATTTGATGATGGTACTTTGATTTTTAGTGAGGCTTCTTTTTAAGAAGTTCGTGTTTTGAGAGCACTTTTGCTATGTTTCGAAGTTGTTTCTGGATTAAGTGTTAATTTGTCGAAGTCTGAAATTGTTAATGTGGATGATGTTCAGAATTTATCAGACCTGGCTAATTTACTGGGCTGCAGAATCTCTTCTTTGCCTTTGAGGTATCTTGGGCTTCCTTTGGGAGCCTCTCTTAAATCTGTAAATAATAGCAGAATCTCTCAAGCTGGTTTTTCCTTCAATCTTCAGAATTGCCAGGGATCATAATGGTTCTATTTATGAAAATATTGCAGTAATAATAGACAGGCTGAATGGAATATAATTTATAAAAGGGATGTCAATGATTGGGAGGTGGATGAAGTTAAGGATCTGCTGATCAAACTCTACAGCTCAAAGTTGGTACTTGAAAGAGAGGATAGTATGGTATGGATCCCTGCTAGAAAGGCTAAGTTTTCAGTCTCATCTTATTATAGAGTTTTGTCAAGTCATATTAGTTGTGTTTTTCCTTGGAAAAGCATATGGAAAGTGAAAGAAAGCAGTAAGGTTGCTTTTTTATGTTGGGTGGGATCTTTGGGTTCAGTATTGACAAATATTAATCTTAGGAGATTAATAAATATAACTGATTGGTGTGTCATGTGTAAAAGGGCAGGAGATTCTGTAAATCATCTTTTTCTTCATTGCGAAGTGTCAAGATTCTTGTGGACTGAGGTTTTGAGTTGGATAGGTTTACATTGGGATCATGCCTAGAGAAGCAATGCACATTATTGGAAGGGTGGAAGATTTTGAAGGGCTGTAAGAAGTGGGCGAGAGTTTGGAAATCCATACGTCTTTGTCTTATGTGGTGCACTATGGTTACTCAAGAAATGGGAGATGCTTCGAAGATAAAGAACGCTCATTGGGAGATCTTAGAGATTTTTTATTGTGTACTTTGAGTTATTGGATTAAAGTGTTTGTGTAAAAGAGATAATTTTCTGCACATGTTTTAGTTTTCTTGCGTTTAGTTTCTTTTCATTTGAGGAAGTTGTAGTTGTTTCCTTAAACGTACGTCATGTGTACTTAGGATTATGCTTATTTCTTGAATAAATTATTACTTATCAAAACAATTGCAATGGTCTTACCGATTGAAATAATATCAACGAGCAAGCGAGTATAAATTAAAAAAAAAAAATTGCAATGACCAGAGTCCTCTAATATTTTCACTGTATCCTACAAGAAGGAAAAGAAGCTGCCAAGTAGTGATATGTGCATTAGGAAAGCAAACTCGTTACCTTATTACTAGCTCCTTGTAAGGCTCATTCGGCAATGAACTGCTCTCACTTATATGTCCAGCATTGGCTACTCCACTTTTCTCAGCACTTGTAGTTGCAGAGACATTTACTGACATTGAACCTAATTTGATTTGAGTCAAAAGTGAGGAATTAGAATTTGCACCAAAGTTGGGGGATGAAATTGATTAATTTATAAATATGTTTCCCAATACAAGAATTTATTAAAATCAACTAATGCCTTTCTTTAATGTTAACATTTTCAGTTCATAGATTAAGGAAATTAAACAGTTTACATCCATATGGTGTCCAAAAGGCTCTTAACAGATGAGATCATTAAACTTACAATCATAGTCTCCCCCATCCTATTCGTTGACTAGCCAAATGCTGACCAAATATTTTGTCTCGTCGCAAATAAGGTCTGCAAAAGATTGTGATATTGTTATCATAAAAGCACAAAAGTAATGGTTAAAATAATAAATAAATTAGGTTAAGCACCAGGTAGTACGAAATAAGATTTATCATGAATCTAATGTTGTGAAATGCACCCAAATTAGCCTCAGTTGGATGGGAAATGGAAATAAATAAACAAAATTGTCCAGTTTTCTCATAAAGCCAAATTAGAGTCATTGCTGCAGAAGCATGCGTGCATTAAGATAAGATAAAGAAAACGAATTGAGTAATATGGAAAAGCAGCAGGCAGTGATATGGAAAAGAACAAGTAGGGAGAAACAAGGCACCAACAACATCACCAAAGTAATTCGTGATGCAAAGTCCATGAGAATTAAGGATGGATTTTAACCAAAACATCACCAAAGTAAATTCAGAGAATAATGATTTTTTGGTCTAAAACCTTTAGGATATTCTGGAAGTATGGCTAGAAACCTATAGAAATAAAAACATTTACATTATTTACCTTGACCTAATTAAAGCAAGTAACCAAGATTGGTGACTCCAACTGTGGTGCCTTAAACTGTGATGATATCATCCTGGAGTAACCATATAATGCTAGTAACCAAGATTGGTGAGAGAAGAATAGAAGGATTATCCTTGGGGAAACAGTTGTTATTTTATTAAAATAAAATAAACTATTTATGTAGAAAGGGCTGGGTTGGGTTTGAAAACTTCTCTACAGAGGGATAAGAAAGTGTAAAGAGGAATTTCTGAGGTAGGCAGGAATTTTTGGTTTATTCAATTTAACTTCATATATAACTGACAAGGAAAGTAGTGAGGTGAGAAAAAACAAAACTGGGTTTAGCACAAAGAAGTAACAAAAAGGTTGCAGAGTATGAATTTGTGGAGAAAAATCCTCCGGTCAATACCTCTGACTCGACCTTCCTAACTATAAAGCATCACCACAATAGGGATCTCTCTATAATCATGTGACATGGATAGTGGGTAACTGAACCAAACACTCCATTAAATCATACCACTATTTGGAGAAAAATTGGTTATCATGCAATATTTGAGGATTGTGAGGAAACGATATATGGGATAATAAAATACTTCTCTAATACCACGTTTCTTTAGTCAGCCCAGTGCACACTTTTATTGGATTGTGGAAAAAAGACTAAGATGTGAAAAATTAATTCCCTAGTTTGTATTCACCATAGAAAACAGTGCAAAAATCAAGTTATAACATTTACAAACTTTATAAATACAAGATAATTTACAATAGAGATGGGAAATAATATTAAGTTCATAACCAATAAACATAATGTTGGCCACTATTTGAGAACTCAAGCTAAATCAAATAAAATAAAAACACCACAACAAAACAGAGATCTTCCAAATCATTTTCAAGATCTACATTCCCTATCTAATAGGTTGCAATTTGTAAAAATATAATGCAAAATTAGTATAGAGAGATATTTGTTAATAATCTTTGATTCTTTTGACAAACACGACTCATAACTTTGAGTACTCATAGCGAATAAAAATGGAATAGTAAAAGAGGAACAATTAGAGGAGCGATTTTGCTTTCCCAAGTTGATGTTGAAAACCAGAACATGAATTAAAGACTGGGGTTTCTATTCGTGACAGGTGCGAGCCGAAAGACTTACCACTGCGAGAGTGGTGACGGCATCTACCAGTCTGTGGACAACTCCAACTTCAAACCGCGCGAACCCCTCTACTGATACCCACGAGGTGCCCTCAGCCAGTGACGCTACAAAAAATGTGTTGTCTTCGGTGGAGTATAGGGTCCAACCAGCCACCAAACAAATCCACAAGGTCGGCGACGTTGGAAGCTCCACCGAGTCTTCTGGAATTGAATGTGGTAGATGCAAGCCGTGGGAGTTGTTACCAACTCGTGTACGTCGATCCTCTCCTTTCTGCTAAATTATCTCCCTAATTGACGCAACATGGAAATGGTCGATCACGGGAGGATTTCATGAAATGGGAGAAAATAAGAGAGGCAGGGGGAAATTTTGTTAGATTTGGTCTGAGGTGAGACGAAATTTCCCCACTGAAATCGGACGAAGGGAGAGAATGCGCGCCAGGTCCAATTTCCCACCGTGGGTTTGCACATGTTTTTTTTTCTTAACAAGGTTTGCACATGTGTTAATCCGTGTAAAATGACGGTTTTTTTTTCGACGAAATATGTTGGTGGGAAAAGAACTTTGTTACAACAATTTTAAGTGAACCGTCGGCATGTCGCTGCAACATCGCGAATCTTTTCCCACGAACCCAGTTTGTGACATAAATCAAGTATTTTCCACCATGGTTTGTCTTGGAAAAGATTTTTGTGGCAAAAAGGCTACTTTGTTGTAGTGTATGGTAGATCAACTTGATTTTATTAGTTTTATAAATATAAGTTTAATCGGAATGGATTGTGTTTGGGTGAGAATGGAGGAGTAGAATTGAAGGTTCTTCTGAGTATTTTCAGGAACCCAATAAAAGCCAGAAGGAAAATATCCAAAAGCGATTTTGGAGGAATCGGTATATATTGAACGATTAGCTTGAATATAAAACAAGTTCTAGAAATATTATTTTTGGACATAATAAGTCCTTGAAGCAAAGTGTTTATAAGGATTAAAAGACTGAATAGGTTGATGGGATTTAATAATAATATTAGCATATGGGTCATGAGGAGTAGCTAAAGCAGAGGATAAATTGATCTTAGTAATGGCTATACTACCTAAGGTAGTAAACCAGTTTATGAGATCAAGGAGGGAAGCAGGTTCATTCTTCACGAGTTGCCTGTCAGGGATGGGAACCTGTTTATCTTTGCCGATTTTTTCGCTAGTCATGATTCTACAAAAATTCACTGGTAAGAAAATCAGGGATAGCATTTTGAGAGCCTCTAATATACTCAATATCAAAATTAAAAAAAAAACACTTAAAATAGCTTGTCACAGGACATAAATATGTTTTGAAGCAATATTCTCAACATATTTTTCTACTACATATTTAGCACTTTTTGTAATCAATACGTAATAGAAACTTTTGATTTAAAAAATTACTTTGAAACTTAGAAATACATAATACTATAGATAAAATTTATTTATTAATAGTACTATAGTTAATTTGTGCACTATTCCAAACTCCAAAATGGAAACAAACAATTTGATCAAATGAACCTGGTGAAAAAAATTGTTTTAGAATGCCACCATACCCAATGTTGGAGGCATCAATTTTAACAATTTTGAAATAATTATTAGTAAGATTTCCAAGACAAGGTAGATTCTTGACATGAGTTTTAATCTCCTTAACAAGTAAAGTATGAATATCTAACCAAGGAGGTGGATTGGACTGTAACATCTCAAATAGTGGTTTACAGTTTCCTGTGGTCTTCGTAAAACTCAACAACATAATTTAATTAACCAAGAAATCTTTTTAATTAAGTTTTATCAGTGACAACATCAGAAAATTTATCAGCAAATTGGATGGATCTATTGATCGGACAAATTTGTCCTTCAATATATCATAACCAAGGAAACAAATTTTTGTGTAGACCAATTTAATTTTCTTAGCAGAGATAACAAGTCCATTCCTTTTGATGACTTCCAGAAACGAATACAATTGTTTTCAGTGTTCATCAATAGATTTGTAGTAGATAAGGACATCATGAATGTAAACAATGGTGAAATGACTGAATGAATTGAAAATATCATTCATGATATTTTGGAGTTCACTAGGCGCGTTCTTAAGACTAAAAGGCATAACATTCCACTCATAATGTACAAAGAGAGTAATAAAAGCAGTTTTATACCAATCACTTTCACTAATCTGGATTTGCCAGAAACCAAATTTCATATCAAACTTAGAAAAAATCAAAGCATCACTAAGTCTATGGATGTGACCAACCGCTCATTTTTCTCTCAATTGGTTACGAGTTTCACCTTTGCGCTTTAAATCCCGAAGCTCTGTTTTAAATATTGCAGATGATTTTTTTAATGGAGTCCAGTGCATGTTTTAAAGTCTTCGACATATTTTAAATGTCCAAAACTATTTTAAATGGGGTATTTTTAGTATTACTGAACTAAGCCTAATTTTAAAGTAAGTCTTTTTATATTTTTGGAGCCCAAAATAATATAGTTTTAGAAAATCATTTTATTTAAATGATTTTAGTTCTTTAAGAAGTATTATGTACTGTTCATTATTTCATTTTGTGTTAAAAACTAGGGCTGATCTCGGTCCGGTCCAGTCCTGTCTTGGGCGATTTTGTGGACCGGACTGGACCTATTCGGTTTAGGAATTCTCCATCCTGGACCAAACAGAGTCACATATAGGACCGGTCCGGTCCTGTCCAGGGTCAATCCAGTCGGTCTGGACATGCCTAAAATGGGTCATTCAGCCCATCTAAATCTGATTTTTTTTTGCCCAATTTCAATTATTTTCGGCCCACTTCAAATTTTGTACATTGTTTTAGCTAAAACTACTAAAAAAACTTGATCTTGAAAAATACGATGATAAAAAAAACTAATCTATATAAAAAACTAAAAAAAAAATAATAATACAAAAGTTATTACAAATTACAAATTACAAATTATAATCCAAAACTTAACAACTTAAGTACTTAACATATAATGGGTAATTTACAGAGCTTTGAAAGACCAAAATATTAGAACAAGGTTGAAAGTTCGCATCAACAAAACTGGTTAGTGATATTCTAGCCAGTTTTTAAAGATGAGTGACGTTCATATCTGCTTAACTACTGGAGCTCAAGTTCCCATGTAAGAAATCTATACAACCAAATTTATGCAATAAAGCAAAAGTGTAACACCACGTATTTTAGTGTATTTTTACTGAAGGATTTTTTCTATTTATTCAAAATTTATTCTCTTGTTTTATAGTTGTTAAATTTTATTTGAGTTATTTTTGTGATTTTTAGTTTATGAAAATAATTTTTGAAGTGTTTTCTTATTATTAATTATTGTCATGCGTTTAAAATCTCTTTATTTTAAATTAATTACTGTTGGATTTAATTATTTTAATTTATCTTTACCATTGCGTTTCAATTATTTTATTTATCTTGTGGTTTCGAAAACGTTTCCGTTGGATCATTTTTGAAACCCAAGTTATGAGGATTGGACCTCATTTCTTTTCCCCTATTTTTCTTTTCCTCCTTTTCTTTTCTTTCTTTTCCTTTTTCTTCTTTCTTTTCTTTTTCTTTTTTCTTCTTCTTTCTCCTCCCCTTCCCGCGCAATACTCTCTGTCTCTCTCTCCCCCTGTGCGTCTTTTTCATCTGCCCAGTCCACTGCCGTCGCGCCGCCGTGCGCGACACCGCCCAGCCCAGTAGCTCCCCCATCCGCCGGCAACCTTCCCCCTCCAATCTCAACCTCCCATGTGCCACCGTCGCACCACCATTGGCCACCATTTCTTCACCACTTCATCCTCGACCTCCGAGCAACCCAATGGATCCAACCCCACCTCCAATCCGTAACCGGTGAAGCACATTCAACTCCATTTCCTTTTTGGGTATTTTTGGCCTTAAACCACCCTTTGCGCCGCCACCCACGGCCAACCACCACCACCACTAGCTTCACCATCCTCCCTAGGCCCTACTCTGTCAAATTTGGGTCTTCGTTTGTCACCGTTGAAAATTTGGTATTTGTGACCCACGGCCATAGTGTATTTTACACTGTTGCGTTGCTCAGACGTCACCTCTTGCAACTTCGTGATCCTTCAGAAATTGCTATATTGCACTGTAAGTATTTCTCCAAAGAACTTTCGTAATTTAAATGTATTTTTACACTAACTCATTTCACTGTATTTGTTTGACATGCCGGACTGAGTCCGAGGAGTTCGGAGGTCGGATGGATTTGTGATTGGAGTTGTTTGGTTGGTTTGATTGGATTGGTTATTGGTTATTGATGGTTGTGGATTAGTGTTGGTACATGTGCATCTCATTATTTCATGCATGTTCATGTTTGTAAAGGAAACTGGGTTTTCGTGTATTGCATTCATATGCATGTGTGATTTGGAAAATTATGATTTCATGTGTGAGAAATGGTTTGAATATGTTGAAGTGTTTGGATTGATTGATTTGAGAAAAATGGAAAGAGACTGTAGGGATGGTGGTAAGCAGGGACGGTGGTAGAGTCCCGCATGCGATTCTCACCTACGGTGCATGCAGTAAGGATGGTGGTAAACAGAGATGGTGGTTGTGTCCCACCTGTGATTCCCGCCTACGGTGCATGCAGTAGGGATGGTGGTAAGCAGGGATGGTGGTAGTGTCCCGCCTGTGATTCCCGCCTATGGTGCATGCAGTAGGGATGGTGGTAAGCAGGGATGGTGGTAGAGTCCCGCCTGTGATTCCCGCCTACAGTGCTTTGATATGTATCCATTGTGTGGAAAGAAACTGTAGGGATGGTGGTAAGCAGGGACGGTGGTAGAGTCCCGCCTGTGATTCCCGCCTACGGTGCACGTGGTAGGGATGGTGGTTGTGTCCCGCCTATGATTCCCGCCTACGGTGCACGCGGTAGGGATGGTGGTATAGTCCCGCCTGTGAGTCCCGCCTACAGTATCTGATAAATGGTTGAGTTTTGTGTAAATCATTTTCTAGAAAAATGTTTTACGGATATTTTGGGCCAAATGGGATTTTGGCGTGTGTTGGAAATAATCATTTTCGGAGAAAATGATGTTTTGAGAAAAATGCATATTTCTTCATATGCATGTATGTTAGTTGCATTTAATGCATTTTATTACGTGGTTATTTTGGGTTATACTTACCTGTGGTACCATTTTGTGGTAAAGCAGATTTTCATGCAGATGAGAAGGATGAGGGCGAGCCTGAGGAGACGGCTCCGCCCTATGAGTGATCTGGGATCACTTGCTTGGTTATTTGATTTTACTGTATTGTATTTTAATTTTGGATGACTGTATAACTACTTTTAAACCTTACTGATGTTTAGATTGTATTTAAATTATGGTACTTAGCTGACTAATCCACTGCGTTATTTTTTTTGTACACCGTTGCATGTACACACAATGGCACTTCGTTGGGATGCATGACCGTGTTGTCGTCATCCTGGCGTCTCGATCCCCGTGTTTATATATAAGGGGGATTGGGGGCGCCACAAAAAGTTACCAAGGACCCAAAATGAAAAACACCAAAAACCAAATTGAAATTATCCCATATGCTTTGGTTTGATTATGTAATCACAGAATAAAATCTTGTCAAGAAAAATAATTCTTATTGAACCACCAAAAGGGGACAACAACCATTTCCTCATTACGCAAATATCGAATCAATCAATGACGTATCAGAATACATGTGCCATAAAAAAATGAAAAAGCTATGGAAAACTCATCTCAATTACTATAGCCAAAACCAACTCATAATTTCTTTTTTTAATCCCAGTTGACTGCATAATATGGAAATTTCTATAAATGTAAGATGTGATGCAATCTACAGGGAAGAAAAGAAGCATAATGCAAGAAGGAAAATGAATTGTAAGGTTAAAGGACCTAATACAATGGCATCAAGTATAAGAAAGGTAGCAAAGATTTAGAACAGTGGACCTTCAAGAAACAGTAAGATTACATAAACTTATATCCTAAAGGAGGAAATGAAACAGGATATCATGGTATCAGAGACTTTATGTTTTTAGTGCGAGGCATGTGAACAAGGCTTCATCTATATCTTCTTTTCCTGATCATGCTAATATTAGTGCAAGGCATGTGAACAAAATTATAAGCTGTTTTCCCCCTTTTTAAGAGCATTACTTCCATCTGAAGCACTCATATACTCTATAGTAAGCATATAAATTGTCTAAAATATGCAACATAAGAGGAGAAGTTTACACCATTAATTTTGTGTTTGAATTGCCTTTGCAGTCTGACAGTCCCTGCGCATCAGTGAGTTGGCTAAAGAAGCGGATGCACTACTTAATGAGGTTTGTCAAATGAGTATCGCTATTTTCTTACTTCCTTTCATTGTTTGTGTTGGGTGGGAGTCATTTTGTCCCCTTATGTAGCCATTTCATATAATGCATGCATGATCAAAAGCACCAGAGGATGAATTACTGTAATAATAATCAAATTTGAGAAGCACTAAATTACTTTAACATTCTAGGTACATTAATATTCTTGTAAAATTACTGTGATGACTATTGTTTAACATGCACAAGAACCTCATATTTGCTGATTCAATGTCTAGTTTTTACTGGCTAGGGAATACCACATGAAGATCAGGACATAATTTCTGTCTATGAAAGGCTTCTTCGGGCCAACGCCAAAGACTATGGAAGATACGATCCAGCACCAACTCTTGTTAAGCCTCCTTTCAAACTCCTATCCAACTGATGTTTTAGTCATTAAGATTGGCAGTCATGTGCAGGAGTGACAATAGTATCTAAATAAATGAAGTAGATCATGATCCACTATATTATATGGCATATAAAAACCATATATACTAAGTTTTGAACCCTCATATATAATGGGTTATATATATATAGCTTGTTTAGATAAAGCACTGCATTATGTACCCAATCTATCTGCAATGATCAGTAATTTAGTGCCCAGTGTGCAACATCATGATTCTTGCTCACCAACAATCTGGAAATCAAAGATTATGTCTACCAGATGCTTAGGAATTTCTAGGATTTCGTCCATGTCTTGGAGCAGAGGACAAAATATTCTTAATACAAGAGGAAGATCATGACTTGAATATGAAAACTCTATCAGAACCTAATAAATTTGCAATATTTGAACTTTTAGTCCCTAGCTTTATGTGAATGAATGTAGAATAGACTGAAAACTAAAGGACTTCAACAAAATAAAGAACTAGACTATGCAGAATGAATGTAAAGCTGCAAGATCTTCATGTTAAAGTTGCATTACGCAAAACCAAATCCTCCACACCACTAGGGGTGTAAACTCAAACCGGAAAACTGGAAAACCGGACCGGACCGAACCGGACCGGTTTTACCAGTTTTGAACCGGTCCGGTCCGGAATCGGTTTTTAAAACGTAAAAACCGGCCGGTTCCGGTCCGGTTCCGGTTCCGGAATTTTTTGGACCGGACCGGACTGGTTGATTAAAAAAAATAAAAAATAATATTTTTATATATAAGTTTTATACAAAATATATTATATATATTAAATATTAATATATATAAGTTTTATATATAATGTATAATTATAAATTTTTATGTGAAATTTTATATATAACATATATATTCATATATGAAATAATTTCTTATTATAATTTATAAATTATTACATAAAATGTTAATACTAAATCACTAAAAGTTTATAACTAATACTAATATATAACTTATAACTATACCAATAGTCTAATATTAATACTATTATATAGTCTAATATATTAATAAAAGTATAAAACAGTTTTTTTTAAATCAATTTTTTTTATAAACAAATTTTTAATGACAAATTGTGAAATTTATATTTTTAAAAAACCGGAAAACCGGACCGGACCGGACCGGAAACCTGTAAAACCGGAAGTACCGGTTTATGAGGGTAACTGGTGCGTAATCGGTTTTGAAAAATACAAAACTGGTACATACCGGTTCGGTCCTAGATTTTATCCAAAACCGGACCGGACTGGACCGGTTACACCCCTACACACCACACTTGGGAGATAAAAAGGAACAAACGATAAATATCCAGCTAATAATAAACACTTCACATTGAACACAATCCTCACTTGCATCCCACTAAACAAATATATACAGATTAATAAATCATAACCCACATAAAGAGATCATCAGAGCCTAGCTTACCAACAATCTTCTCACCTCTTTAGTCTTTAATCAACATTGGGTGTGGGGCCAGTAGGCATTGAATTTGATGCCTCCACAGAATCAGCAAAGTTTGGGTCCCCAACAAGTTCTATCCGTAAAAATTTTAAACAAAACAGATTAAATAAAGTTACATAACATAGAAGATAAAACAAAATAAACCACAAAATATATCAAAGGTAATTTTATTACATACCCATATCCAGCTGCTTCTCAAATTCCTCAACTTCATCCATTAAAGTCCTAAGGCTTATTGGAGTAGAAGAAGAACGAAGCCAGTTTTATGCACATATGAGACCCTCAACACTCATTGGATTTAAACTACTTCGGAAATGGTCAAGTACACGACCTGTAGTGCTAAATGTAGATTCATAGGCCACAGTAAATATCGATATTGTAAGTACATCGCGTACATCCCTCTCCAACATAAGATAGGTGGAGTTCCACCTAGTTGGTACATCTAGGCAAACTTGACTTTTAGATTGAAGCTCTTCCAACCCCACACATTTCTGAAATGTACTCCACCTTTGAGGGGAGGATTTAACATACTTCACAACACCCATCACATTCGCAATAGACTCATCATACTCTTTTAACCCCTCATGAACGATTAAGTTCAAAATGTGAGCACAACATCGAACATGCAAGAATTCATGTTCCAAGATCGTGTCTCTCCTATACTTTTTTCTTTTTTCAAATAACAAAACAACTCCATTATTAGAACTTGCATTATCAAGTGTGAGTGCAAGTATTTTTGGTCGCCCTCAATCATGCAAACACAACTCTATGCCCTTACCAAGGGTATCACCCTAGTGATTTTCAACCAAACAAAAGGAAAGAATCATCTTGTGTAACTTTCAGTCATCATCAATAAAGTGTGCTGTGAGACACATATAGTTTAGGTTTTGCACGGATGTCCATGTATCCGTGGTGAGGGAAACTCGCTGCCCTCGAAAAGCATTTCTCAACTTTTGTTTTTCTTTCAAAAACAAATTAAAGCAATCCTTGGCAACTGTCATGCGGGATGGAATCCCTACCCACTTAGGGCAAACCACAAGCATAAGCTTCCTGAAACCCTCCCCTTCAGCATGCCTAAAGGGCAACCCATCAAGAATAATCATCTCTGCTAAGGCTTGTCGGCAAGCCTCAACACTAAATGCAATAGGCACAAGTCCCCCACTACCACTACCACTACCACTTCCTCCCTCCACCTTCCAACCTAGAGTCGTCTGGGAATTATCCGTCTTCTTAAACGAACATTTCTTACATTGATGCTCAATGTGATACTTCATGTTTTTCGTACCATTGGTTTTCGTATCACATGCATAAGAAGCACTACAATAATTACATGCAGCCCTAAGTTTACTTGGATCACCTTTTAGTATTTTTGTAAAGTGATCTCAAACAAAAGACCTAACTCTACCTCTTTGTGACCCACCACATCTTTGTAACTGATTGATCACTTACATTGGATGGGGGTGGGAGTGGGGGTGGAGGCATGTTTGGTGTTGACTCTTGCACATCATTTGTAGAAGACTCCATCTATAAAAAGGACAAACAAGACAAAAGCACAAAAGAATTAGAAAACAAACATTAATATGTCTTATGATATTTGTGTAGAATTACTTATGTGACGGATTTTTATTGGGGGCTGTTAAAGCCTAAGTAACAGACAAACTATTTTAAAGTCTTGTTTATCATTTAGATTATTTGATAAATGAGTTTGTTTTTAAAAAATTTATTGTAAAAAAATATGATACAACTAAACATGTGAGAGACAACAAGCAGCTTAAATGAGCCTGTCCAGTCATGATGGAAGTCACACCAGGGCAATCTTCCCAGACTATTCAAGACTAGTTCAATTAAAATTAAGTTGTAAAAAGCTCTTAGTTGTTTGGGAGTATTTTGGGCCCTATGACTCAACTACTGTAATTTTACCGAAAAGAATCGTGACATTTTCATCCTTCAAACATTGAGCATAAATGGAAGCAAGAAAGAATGGCATAACACTTTAGATTTGACTGAAGAATTGATACTACCAGTTCATCATTTGCAAATTTACACTTACCCCCAAAAAAATCATTTGCACATTCACAGCAAGACCATGAGCTACTTATAGACTCAAGGCCAAAGCACATTCTATGAAACTATAAAATGTACCTTGCCAATCGCAACAGTGGTATGTGGGAATCTAGGATTCTTTCATTTTTCTACAAATTAATGCATCTCAACTATATATATATATATATATATAATATATGAGTATATATATGTGAGTATATATATATGAATTATATTTTCTGTGTGTAAAAAATATACTGTGTGTGTAAAAAATTAATGCATCTCACTCACCTCAGATTCTCAATACAATGTCACCGAAACCCACTGAACCACATCCCAATTCTAAAATACATCAGAAACCAGTAACCACAAACTGACAAAAGGACCAACAAATAACAGTGAAAAAAACCAAAATCAACACCATCAAAATTCAAAAGATCAAAAACCAGTGAGAGAGAGAGTACCAAAAGGCAAAAAGACGCGACAGAGGGAGGCGTCTGAGGGGCTGGAGGAGGGGGGATGGGACGGAGAGGGGCTAGGGTTTTCGCGGCTTCGCCTTTCAGGGGAGGGGGAACTGGGGAAGTGAGGGGGGGACTAAAACTAACGTTGAAACGGCACCGTTTGGATTGAAATTGGACCCAAACGGTGCCGTTTCAACATACGGTTTATTTAAAAAATAAAACTGAGTTGTGTGAAACGACGTCATTTCAAGCAACTCAGTTTCAAAATTCTCCCCCTCCTGGACTTAAACGGTGCTGTTTAGGTCCTGTTTTATACTAAACGACGTCATTTTGACTTCTGGGCAGATGAGGTATCTCCCCCTCCTGGACTTAAACGGTGTCGTTCAGTATTGTTTTATACTAAACGGCGTCGTTAGGTCCCGTTTTATACATTGGGATTTGGCACATAATTTAATTAAACAAATTATTTAAATTACTGAAATTAAAATTAAGTAAACTATTCAATGTGTATTGTTTAATTAAGTGATTAAAAAATAATTAATTATAATTATATTTATGATGTTACTTGCTAATTTGTTACTAACTTAGAGTATGTCAATATATTAATACTATGAATATATGTTAATTGTCAATATATTAAACTTTTTAGTTTTTACTTTTTACATTTTGTATATGATTACATTTAGTTAATTACATTAATATTTGTAATTGCTTAATTTGCTTTATACTAAATAACTATAGATTATACCAATATTAATAGTGATACAAATATTATATATTATATAATAATACATTAATACTATAGACTTAGGAGTGGTTTGGATTCAAAGATGAGTTGAGATGGATTGAGATTGGTTGAGATGGTTTATGAATAGTAGAATAGAAGTTGAATTATATATTATATTTTGTGTGGGAATTTGGGAAAGTTATTTTGGGATTTGAAAAAGTTGAATTGTTTATTATATTTTGTATAGAAATTTGAGAAAGTTGTAATGATGAGATGAGATGAGTTGAGATGAGTTGAGGCGGGTTGAGGTGGGTTTTGAATGCAAACGACCCCTTATAGTGATTAGTTATAATGAATCGTGATTAGTATAAGTTATAACTATATAATAGACTAATAGTATTAGTGTTAGACTATTAGTAATATAGTATAGCTATATATTAGTAATATACTAATATTAGTTATAGTGATTTAGTATAAGTTATAACTATATTAGTATAAGTATAACTATTAACTATAGTCTTAGTCTATATTAGACTATTAGTATTTTATTTTTTTTATACCATATTAGAGTCTAGAAGTAGAGTCTAGACTATTAATATAATACTTGTATTAGTATAAATATTGGTATTACTATAAAATTATAAATATTACTATTAATATAAAATTATAAATATTAGTACTAGTTAATAATTACTTAATGGTGAGTTATATACTAATACTATATATTATACTGTTATAGTGTTACTATTACTACTGCATATAAACTTATAGTGTGTGTGTATATATATATATATTATAATGATACAGTGATACTAATACTATATATTATATAATAATACATTAATACTATAGACTTATAGTGATTAGTTATTATGAATCATGATTAGTATAAGTTATAACTATATAATAGACTAATAGTATTAGTATTAGACTATTAGTAATATAGTATAGCTATATATTGGTAATATACTAATATTAGTTATAGTGATTTAGTACAAGTTATAACTATATTAATATAAGTATAACTATTAACTATAGTCTTAGTCTATATTAGACTATTAGTATTTTTATTTTATACCATATTAGAGTCTAGAAGTAGAGTCTAGACTATTAATATAACACTTGTATTAGTATAAATATTAGTATTACTATAAAATTATAAATATTAGTATTGGTATAAAATTATAAATATTTGTATTAGTTAATAATTACTTAGTGGTGAGTTATATTCTAATATTATATATTATATTATTATAGTGTTACTGTTACTGCTGCATATAGACTTATAGTGTTTTTATATATATATTATAATGATGTAGTGATACTTATAGTTATTATGAATCATGATTAGTATAAGTTATAACTATATAATAGACTAATAGTGTTAATATTAGACTATTAGTAATATAGTATAGCTATATATTAGTAATATACTAATATTAGTTATAGTGATTTAGTATAAGTTATAACTATATTAGTATAAGTATAACTATTAACTATAGTCTTAGTCTATATTAGACTATTAGTATTTTATTTTTTTTATACCATATTAGAGTCTAGAAGTAGAGTCTAAACTATTAATATAATACTTGTATTAGTATAAATATTAGTATTACTATAAAATTATAAATATTACTATTAATATAAAATTATAAATATTAGTACTAGTTAATAATTACTTAATGGTGAGTTATATACTAATACTATATATTATACTGTTATAGTGTTACTATTACTACTGCATATAAACTTATAGTGTGTGTGTATATATATATATATTATAATGATATAGCGATACTAATACTATATATTATATAATAATACATTAATACTATAGACTTATAGTGATTAGATATTATGAATCATGATTAATATAAGTTATAACTATATAATAGACTAATAGTATTAGTATTAGACTATTAGTAATATAGTATAGCTATACATTAGTAATATACTAATATTAGTTATAGTGATTTAGTATAAGATATAACTATATTAGTATAAGTATAACTATTAACTATAGTCTTAGTCTATATTAAACTATTAATATTTTTTTTTAATACCATATTAGAGTCTAGAAGTAGAGTCTAGACTATTAATATAATACTTGTATTAGTATAAATATTGCTATTACTATAAAATTATAAATATTACTATTAGTATAAAATTATAAATATTAGTGTTTGTTAATAATTACTTAATGGTGAGTTAGTGATAGGATTAGGTTAATTGGTTAAATGAAAATTATATAATTAATATATATAAATTACATATATATATATATATTTTTAATTCGGTCCGGTCCGGTCCGGTTCGAAAAACCCCTAAACCGTGGACGGGACCGAATTCATTCGATCATATGAAATTTGGACCAGACCAAACTGAGACCACTCGCAGTGCGGTCCGGTCCGAATCAAATTGGCCGGTCCGATCGGTTTTTCAGATCCGGACCGCCCGATTCTCACCCCTATTAAAAACTCTATTATCTAGATGGATTTATTTCTCTTAGAAATATTTATAAAACTCATCATTTTATTTTATGATGAGAGATTATTATTTTAGAAATAAAGTTGGGTTTTAAATTAGTCCCATTGTATTTCTATTTCTTTTCCTATTACTTAGTTAGTTATTTTTATGTGTTTAAATCTCCACTGTCGGATCTTGGTTAGGGACCCCTAGATAAAGGGTTGGGATTAAATCCCCAAAAAATCATAATCCCCCTATTTTTCCTCTTCCCTCTTTCTCCTCCCCTCCCTCCACGTCGTCCCCTCTCTCTCCCCGATCTCCCTACGAAGGCTGTGATTGCCACCTCGCCTTGCGAAGGCTGCCAGCCCCTCCACCGGATCCCTCTGCTCCTCCATGCCTAGCCAAGCAACCCCTTCATCCCTCTCTCTCTCTCTCTCTCTCTCTCTCTCTCTCTCTCTCTGTTCAGCAACCCATGGCCTCAGCCCATCCTCCCAGTGCCACCATGAGTCACCGTGATGTCACCCCACACCCACCATTATGCACCCAGCCCTTCTCCTCCACAGATCTACGCCTCTCTCCCTCTCTTCTATTTCTCACTATCGCGGCCTACCCTGTCGTCGTGCGCTATCTCAAGCCACGGCCATAGCCACCATTCCAGCCACTCTTTGCCACCGCCGGTTATCCCAGCTCGGCCTGAGGCCCCTACCTCTCGTCTTCTCCCTCGACCACGCGGCCTTGATGCCACCACCAATGGTTGCACTGTCGCAAGACGCAAAACCCACTTCTTGCCACCACCACGGAGCCCTCCAGCCGTGAGCCTAGCTACCTCCCTTAGCAAACCCCTCTCTGTCTCTCTCCACAGTGAAGAACCATTGAAGCCCAACTCAGACACTAATTCCTCTTCCACTTTGTGAACTAACCACTGTGAGGTTCGATCTCTAATTCCCTCCCACCGTGAGAGCCCCAGAACCAAACCCTAGGTCCAGCCCCTCCAAAACATCCATGTTTTGGGTCATAACAATAACTACCAGGGGGTGACCACCACCCAAACCAGTGGCTTTTGACACCATGAGGCCTTGCCGGACAGCAAGCGATACAACGAGTCAGCCCCGACACATGGTAAAATTCTTATTCCTTTCCCTCGATAGTTATTTTATTATAAAGTTTGATTGGCGTTGTGGACTGTGATGTTGTTGTGAAGTGTAAAGTTCTGTAGTGTGAAGTGATGGGGCTGTTATGCAGTGTGGATTGTGATGTGAAGTGTTGGGATTACTGTGAACAGTGTTGGGGAGTAGTTTGCGATGTGATTGAGTAGTTTGAAGTGACGAGTTTGTTGTGTAGGTGTGACATAGTTGGTGTTATGGCAGTGTGCTATGAAGTGACGAGGGTTAAATGTAGAGTTGTGTTGTGTGACGTGTTAGGAAGTGATGGGATCAAGATGTAGTTTGGAAGTGGTTGGGAATTTTGAAAAAGTATTGTGATAGCTGTGTAATTTGTGAAGTGGCATGATGTCAAGTGATGTGTTGGGATTGTGAAGGTTGGGGAAGACTGTGAAGCGTGATGATTGTATGTTTGACTTGGACGTTAGTGTCGGGTGTATGAAGCTTGTTTACACAAGCGGACGTTTAGTGGATTATATGTTGATCCTAAGTGATAAAAGGGGTAGGGTACATGTGTGATTGGTTGGACACATATGCCAGTCAGATTTACCATATGTAATAGATAACTTGTCTTAAGCATGAGTACACGATGTTTAAATCTCAAGGTTGGTTTAAAGTCGTGTATTATGTATGGTTAAGATTACGGTAAAGTGTTGGTTAGATTATGCATAAACAAAGGAAGGGGTATATGTATTGACTAGGATTGGGTTGTATAACTTGGTTGGTCCAAGTTATGCATCGAGATAGATGGTTTGGTAGGAAGAGTATGATGAAGGTGATTATGTGTCTTAACTTTAAAGTGAATCATTGAGGTTCACTTTAAAGGATAAGAACATGGAGTAGAATGTTGTGTTTGGAAAGGTGACATCAAGTGGGTCCCAAGCTATGGGTTGAGAATTTAGGAAACGTGATAAAGGAAAGCATAGAAGATAGACTTGGATGATAAAGTGTGTCTAAGTGAAGGAAGTCCTAGTGAAGAGAAATTTATGTATTTTCTAGGTTTAGTTACTTATGTGCTTGAAAAGGAAATGATGTTAAGGTTATGTATGCATATAGGTTGTTATCTGACATGCACATGAATGGACTGCATTAAATGTAAATAGCATGGAGTCCAGGTAAGTATTATATTCTTACTCTTTTAGAGTTTTCTAAATGATATAAAATGAAAAAGAAATATTTCTCTTTATGATGTTTTATGAAATGAAATGAAATTACATTTTATGAAAGTATGTTAAGTATTAATGTTTAAAGGTTTATGTATGTAAAGGCCTTCTTTGGCAGCCCCTATTTATTCACCCAAAGTAATAGTTGTATGCATGTGAATGAATGTTATATGTAGTAGCTATTATCCTTATTTTCATGAAATGAAATGTTGAGGTTTATGCTTGATGCTTTGAAATTATGTTTAAACGATGTGATGAAATGATTTTTAAATGACACTATGAAATGATGTTTAAATGATGTCATGAAAGGATGCTATGAAATGATGTTTATGATGATATTTAAGCTTATGCTTTGAAATGATGTTTAGTGATGATGTTTATGCTTATGCTTTTAAATGATGTTTGTGAAATGAAATGGACTGATGAATGAATGAATGAAAAGGAAATGACTAAATGAATGAAAGGAAATGAAATGAATGAATGTTTTAATGTATGAAAATACGTAACAACCATGACTGAATGAATGAATGATGGTACCAAAGGACTGGCAGATTGCAATGCCGGATAAATAGTACAGTGCACCCAGTGCTACATTTTAACTAAAAGGGATTCTCAACTTGCGGCCATGGGCGGAATCTGAGTCCAAAAAACAGCTAACTCCAACACACAGGGCGTAACAGTGTGTGCCGGCTAAAGGAAAAGTGAAAAGAATTAAGTTGAATGTTGTGTAATCATTTAACTCTTTATGAAGGATGTACAAGTTATGGGGAATGTTTTATGTGAAAGGAAAAACATTTTTAAAGAAAAACTCCACCTTGTAATGTTTTCAAATGAAATAAATGTTTTACATAAAGTATCCAGATAAATGATGAATGCATGAATGAAAACATATGTTAGTATAGTTTTACATTATGAAATAATACTTACTGAGTATTCGACTTATTTTAGTTTTTATGTATGTCCCTACCCTCTCAGGGACTAAATGAGGAAGAAGCGTCAGGACAGACATGGCCCAATGGAAGTGTGACAGAAGCTTAGGCAAGGTTTATGTAACATCTGAAAGACTATTCTTTTGTAAAAAGAATTTTAATGTAATTTGATGATTTCCGCTGTAACTCTCTTTTAATTTATCGAACATCTTGTAATTTTAAAATATAGAACCTTTTATATCCTGGGAAGGAAAGGGAAAAGGTTTTAAAAAAGGTCAGTAATTTCTAACTCATTTTCTAAAATCATTTTCTAAAGTCTCACTACAAGGACGGGCATTATAGTGGATCAAGTTATTCTTATTGGGAATGGGATACCTAAACCATTCTAATACTTTATTCAGGGGTTTGTAATTAATAACTAGGCGATGAATCCCTCTCTCAATCTCAACATTTTCCTAAACATAGAAAGTAGCACATGACCAGGATGACTTAATATGCCAAATAATTTTTTTAGCAAGCAAATCATGGATTTCATTCTTGCAAGATTCTAAAGTCTCACTATTCATTTGAATATGTATGTCTTTAGTAGGAGTATTCTTTTAGAAGAATATTTAACATGAGTAATGCTAGATACAAGCCCCATACAAGCCTTTTGTAATGGGGCTTGTCTATTTGGAGCTTGTATAAATCATTTCTCATTTAACATTAGGAAAATCAACAATATGTTTCTTCCTATGCCAAAAAGCATTTGGAAGTTCAGAACAAATATCATCAAGAAGTTTTTTATTAAAACTATCAATTTTTTACTGCATCAGTTTATCAGATAATTATTCAGCAATCTTTTTGTATTTGATCTCCTATTTTAGAAAATTTAAACGTTTAGTCCTAGCAAAGATCAAAATATTCAAAACTTATGAGTATCAAGATAAAACTTTGAAGCAAACTTAAACTTTACTTTATGCTAAAAAATGTCAGTAGTAATGCCAACATGTTCAGTAAGAAATGGATACATAGAAGAAATAAAATGCATAACAAGAATCACCTTGTCAGTCATACTTTTAACAAGAATAGAAGGAATCTTAAAACATACATTATTTTGGCATACAAGAGCACTCATTTTTAATATTCATTTTAGCATTATGTTACAGTATTTATTAGGAATTATACCCTCTACAATTCATATCAGCTCCTGAATCAATCAAAGCAACAACGTTGAACTCAAATTCGTGGCAAACAACAATCGTTACCTTGAAAAACAATTTTAAAGGAATAAAGCGATCAATTAAATGTACTTGATTAGTATCATAAAGAGGTTCTTGATAACTAGAGCCAGCACCATCATTTTGCTCATTAGTATCGGAAACATTGGGTTGATCAAACTGCTTTTCAATTTTCAAAAGTAATAACTCTTGTTTCAAAGAGTTATTATCAGTGTTGATATTGTTCAACTCACTCTTGAGTTCAACAAATTTTTTTTAATAGAAACGATCTCATGCTGAAGATCATTAACAGAAACTTCTTTGAATTTTCTTCTTATTGAATCTGTCCAAAGTTTCATCAATGCTAATTTTGGGTTTAACAATTTCTCATGGTGCTCCTTCATCATGGTTGTCTTGAGCATTTGGAGATATTCTTCCTTAAGCTCAAGGTTGGTAATTTGGCTAATCAAAGTAATCAAAAGGTTTTCTTGTTCTTCATCCTTGTTGAGAAAATTAATAGTTTTACAACAAGAATTTTTACAACCAAACGTAATATTAGGAGAATTAAAATGTTCAATGGAAAAGTGATAGTCAGAATCACTTGTATTAAGTTAATAGATACCAGATGATTCAGAAGATCTTGATTCCAAAATATGAATAAATTCTTCTATAGCAATGTTATCAATGTTTATCTTAATTATCCTTTTTTCCATCTTGCCAAGTCTTCTAGAATAATCCTTACTAAAATGATCATACTTACTACCACAGTTGAAACATTTTCCTTTCATAGGGTTTTTAGTAAAATATTTTTTAGAAACAGGGTTTTTCTTCTTGTAAAAGTTATCACGTTTCTAAGACATTTATTTTTTGGACATATCAGAATTTTTGTAAACAGAGATTTTTCTTTTCTGCCTTGAAGGGGCAATAGGAGGCAAGCTAAATTATTCATAGAAATTCCTCATTTCATATTTAGCTTTCTTGGTATTTTTTAGTTGTTGACGTAACATCTTTTGACCACTACACATGTTGATATGAAATTTCTTAGTAGTACTGATAATATCGTCATAAGTGAAATTATCATAGTTAATCAAACCAATAACATCAGTATGTTCGTCTTTTACCTTATGAGCAAAGAGATGAGGCAATCCATCTATGAATTTTTCTTTCCAATAAGGTTTCAACTATCTTCTCAAAGCATAACTCTGGAAATAAAAATATTTTGATACCATCTATAATAAGACATGGTAGGGAATCTTAAATTATTTAAATACTCACTAATATGAGTAGTAATATTAGAAGGAATACCAATGAAATATTTCATTATAATGTAAATCAAAATATTAACACCATCAGGAATACTCTGACCAATACTAATATAAAAAATAGGCATACCATCATCATGGTGCTTAACATTTCAGATGGTTTATCTTGAATAATCAGTAAAATATTTATCCCACCAATGACGAAAAGTTCTAGAAAATCTAGTAGCTAACAAATCAATAATTTCAACATGACTAATATTATGGTTGGTAACATAAGCATTACCAACCATAAACATTTTATTCATTGTATTGAAGATTTTTTGTTTAGATAATTCATCAATGTTCCACTCATAAAGCTTATTAGAAAAAACAGAAAACTGTGTTGGAAATTTTTTTCTTCAAACTATAAATCAGAAGGAGTAGGTTTAGAATACCAAATTTTTGTAAAACTTATGGGACTAGATTTCCGGAAAAACCTTTTTATTTTAGGTTTTACTAAATCAATTTTTTCAAAATTTTCTTCGAGCAAAGTAATATCATGAACAGTAGAAATATTAGAATATTCAGTTTTTTAGTCTTCATTAGATATTACCTTCTTTCCTTTAGTGATAACACAAGCATACCACTAATAGAAGATTTGGTATTCTCAGTTTTCACCTTTTGTAAATGAGAAAGCATTTGGTTAATTTTTTCAATGGTTTTGGCTTAATTAGTCTTAAAACTTAAACATTGCCTTATTTCAGGAAAGTTGACTAAAGGTTTTTCAATCTTAATAGAAGAAATAAGTTTTTTAATTTTTTCTTCAATACGATCCAATTAATTTGATTTTTTCTCACCATATTAAGGCTATTCTAAGAAACATTCTTTGAAACATAATTGTTTTCAACAAAATCAAAAAATAATATATGCTTTTGCATATCATACATTTTTTCTTTCCATTTTCGTGTAACATGTAATTTTTCTTTGTTATTAAAAGAAGCATGATAGCATTTTCTCTTTTATTTATTTTTAACAGAATTATAATCATTATACAAAGCAACTATATCAATTTCAAAAACTCTATTTATTACAAATAATTGGTTGTGAATAATAGGAGCAGCAAAGTCAAAAGCAATAGGAGACATGGAAGAGGTCTTTTCTTCTTCTTTAACAACTTTATCTTTCTTAGATAAATCCATATGTTTAGTAGTATAGTAACCAGTGCTAACTTGGGAGGCATTACTAGTAACTCCTTTTAGCTTTAAATCTAGCTTAACGGTACTTTCTAGAAAATCATGGAGATCTTGATCTCTCCTTACTATATTTCCTGAAGCAGTAGATCCAGCGAAATAGTTTCTTCTTGCATTGATTAATGGAGGTCTATTAACCTTATTATCGAAACTTATCTTAACAGTACCGTTAAAGATATTGTTGAATATAATCAAGGTTAATTTCATCATAAACAAACTTAGTAGTCTATGATTCATGTTCCAATAACCATTCATTAGGTAGAGAGAAATCTTTCCAATCAATCAATTTTTGAATTTGGATCTTAGCAACAGGGGTAGAGCTTTGGACTAGCAAAGTTTTTATCCCCTGAATGTTTTAAAACAGCTTTAGGATTTAAATTAGTTTTTGAACACTTTATAGTCAATGTGATCAACAATAGCAAGGGGTTTACTCCCTTCATCCATATCTTAACATATGTCAAAATATTCAAAGTTAAAGCCTTAAGAATATTATGATCATCTAAAGCAATGGTTAGATCAAGAAAGCAATCAAAATGAATAGGACCATTAAACAAAGATGATTGAATCATACCAAATATACAAGTTCCAAATTTTTTCAATCTAGCATCCCTTAAGCATAAAAGCATAAAGCATTTATCCTCTTACGAGTAATAGGCTTAACAACAACTTAGACAGAACCAATATGCAATAATTTATAACATTTAATAAGAAAATCATGGATGGATTTGCGATTAAACAACATTTTTTATGGGTTTTTGAAATAGCATAAGTTTTTTCAACAGTCTTAACATTAAATTCAATCTTAAAGGCAAACTGAATCCAACTAGTCTTGTAAATAGTCTTTGCATCAATCTTAGAAATACTCCATTTGTTGAACTCAGGGCAATCAAATTCTTCAATAGAGTAGTCTTCCTCATTAATAATATCAGGGGCAAACTAGATCTCAAGCTAACAGACGAATTGGACCTAAACATCCTAATCATTTTCAATCACACTAAAACCATAAGGTCAACACATACTTATCATATTTTCTCTCAGGTTTCAGTTACATTTCTTAACACGTACCCTAATCAACCATATACCGGTCATGCCCTATACTCTAAACAGGTCTTACTATTTGGTGGTTGGAATTCACTTTACAACTAGGGTGGCGCCAATAGTTACAAGAAATAGACACAATAGAGTAAATGGTGAGGATAGGAAACTGGAAGATATGAAATGAATGAAAAGAATAGAAATAATACGAAAAGGGAAAATTCAATGGTGCTATATATATATATATATATGTAGAGAGAGAGAGAGAGAGAGAGCTATGTCAACCAATTCTATATGCTACATAAACATCACGAGATATAATGTCTCATATCTACTTACTACCTAAGTGTCAAAGGTGATCCCTCGTGTGAGTGAGCCAATTAAAGCCCGTTGACACACATTTTCACCATGACTCCCAAAATCATGGTGCATGTGTGTACTCACTAAATGATTCCAGTTATGCTACATAATCATATAACACATCATTATCATGTACATAATGAATAGTTCCATGAATGCGACACTACGACGGATAGGGAGTAACAATATGTGAGACGACTCGTTAACCCAACATGAACATGACACGAAATTAGCAAGTTTGAATTTTATGTTAACGGGTTCAGGTCAAAACGGATTAACCCATTAAGACACGATTCATTAATGGGTCACTAACGAGTCAACCAGCTTAACACGAAATCAACCCGTTTAGGTGTTATTCAAAATTACACTTATAACCTTCTTAACCCTAAATACCAAAAACACCCTAAATTTAACGTATTCACTTTCACTCTCACAGACCCAATATCGCACCTTTCTCTCTCGACCTGCACTCTTACCCTGACGCTGCCCCCTCCCAGCCTCACACGGTTGCACTTCACTCTCTCGGCCTGCTCTGTCATGCCACCCCCCTCCCACGGCCACACCCAGTCTCACGCATCTTCTTTTTGCAATTTTTTTCTCTCTTTTCAAGATTTCAAAATTCGATCCGAATTGGTAGCTACAGCTAAAGCCCTTGTGATAATTTGGGGGCAAGGGGTGTCATCGTCATCGTCTTAGCTCTGAACTCTAACATCATAATCGCCCTCTCTCATGGTGATCCTCATTTCTCACTCCCTACCTATCACTTGCCTCCTTTCTGTCTTCTTCCTCCACATTAGCATCGCCAATAACTCTACCATTTCTGAATCTCTTCTCTTCTCTGCCCACGCATCCTCGTCATCGTCATCGTCATCGTCATCGTCATCGTCATCGTCATCATCTTAGCTCTGAACCCTAACATCATCATCGCCCTCTCTCTTATGGTGATCCTCATTTTTCACTCTACCTATCACTTGTTTTTTCTCCATCTTCTTCCTCCACATCAGCATCGCCAGTAACTCTGCCATTTCTGAATCGCTTCTCTCCCCATGCATCCTCTGCTTCTGGTAACTCTTATTTTCCTAAGAAAATTACAAATCTTCTTTAATTAAAGGAGATGGGAATTTGTTTTTGTACGGTTGCTTTGTTACTTCAATTGGTAAAATGGATTTTTTTCAAATAGGTAAAAGGAAAATTTATGGATTGTGCATGTGTTATGTGGAAGCGCTCCATGGCCACTTAAGTTTATAAACCATTGGAGTAGTTTGCTTGATAAGTCACATTCCTAGCCCTTCATTCTTTTGTTTGCATTAGGGTAATATTTTGAAAAAAAGGTCGAAGATGTAATGCCCATTGCTAGTGGATATGACGCCCCGACCCCCTCGTACGGCAACGCGGGAATCGTGACGTCGGGATGATGACAACATGGGTCACGCATCCCAACGATACATGCTAAGTGTGTGTACATGCCAAAAGTGTACAACAAAACGCAGTGGATAATTTTATATTCGTCGACTAAGTACCAGAATTGTTTAATACAAATATTCAAAATAAATTACCTTTAAAAAGTTATACATTTATCCGTAAAATAAATTAAAAAGCCGAATACATAGACAAAAGGGAAACAAATCCCATAATCCAAAAGCAACCACATGTCACTCCCTTCATGGAGCCGATCCCTCGGGCTCTTCGTCCTCATCTACATCAAAATCTATGGTACCATAAAACGGTACCGCAGGGTATCGAATACCGTGAAATTATGAATCTCAGTAAGTAATCAACCAAGCAACCCAAGAGATAAAAATGCATTAATGCAGCCAACAAATATGAGTACATGACGAAGCACAAAAGTGACCCAAAACCTCATTTTTCCCGAAAATGATTATTTTCCAACGCATGCCAAAATCCCATTTTTGCCCAAAAATATAATCCGTCATTTTTTTCTAGAAAATGATTCACACAAAATCCAACCATTTATCTAACACTGTAGGCGGGAATCGCAGGCGGGACTATACCACCATCCCTGCTTACCACCATTTCTACCGTGTGCACCGTAGGCAGGAATCACAGGCGGGACTCTACCACCATCCCTGCTTACCACCATCTCTACCGCGTGCACCATAGGCTGGAATCACAGGCGGGACTCTACCACCATCCCTACAGTTCCTTTCCACACAATGAGTACCTATCAGAGCACTGTAGGCGGGAATCACAAGCGGGACTATACCACCATCCCTGCTTACCACCATTCTTACCGCATGCACCGTAGGCGGGAATCACAAGCTGGACTACACCACCATCCCTACCTCGTGCACCGTAGGCGGGACTCTACCACCATCCTTGCTTACCACCAACCAAATCACAGTAATTATGTGTTAGAGCAAAAATACATTTAAATCATGAAAGTTCATTGGAAAAATACTTACAGTGCTATATTATAATTTCCGAAGGATCACGGAGCTGCAAGAAGTGGCAACACAGCAACAGAACAGTGCAAAAAGCATTGTGGCCGTGGGTCTCAAAAACTCACTTTTGAACGGGGACAAACGAAGACTTGAGATTACAAGGGAAGGGATTAGGGATGTCGGTGAAACTAATGGTGATGGTGTTGGCCGTGGGTGGCAGCGCACGGTGGAGATCGGCCAACTTGAGTAAAATAGGCCGTGGGAGAGTGAGGGAAGGTGGAGTCACCGTTGGGGGTGGGGAGGCCAGGGGAGACTCGCCGGGGAGAGGGGAAGCTTATGATGGTGGTGCGGTGGCCAGGAGGCGGCAGACGGCGGCGAAAACGGGAGAAAATCGTGGGGCTTGGTGACCTTCGTGGGAGCAAACGGCGACGAGTTAGGGGCCGAGCTTGGTGGGGGATGATGATCGGCGGAAGGGGAGGTGAATGGGAGGGGCGGTGTGGCTCACGGCGGCAGAGAAGACTCACAACCCGAATGGGATCCACAAGGCCAACGGGGGGGAGAGAGAGAGAGAGAGAGAGAGAGAGAGCGTGGGGAAGGGAAACTGGGGTGGGGGAGGTCGCCGGAGGGTGGGGAAGGCCGTGGGCTAGACGGTGTCGCCAGACGGTGGTGCAAGGCGGTGGGCTGGAGGACGACGAAAACGCATGGGGAGAGGGAGAGAGGGGCTGTGCGCACGGGAGGAAGCAGGGAAGAAGGAGAAAAATGAAGGAAAAAGAAAAAGAGAAGAAGAAAAGAAAAAGAGGAAAAAGAAAAATGGAGGGAAAGAAATGAGGTCCAATCCTCACATCTTGGGTCACAAAAATGATCCACCGAAAAAGATTTCAAAACAGCAAGTTAAATAAAATAATTTAAACGTTGTGATTAAATGAAAATAAAATAATTAAATCCAACAATATTTTAATTTAAAATGAAAAAAAAAATTAAATGCATAACAATAATTAATATTAAGGAAACATATCAATTTTAATTTTCACAAATTAAAAATCATAAAAATAAACCAACTAAAATCCAACAAATTTAAAACAAGAGAATAAATATTTTTGAATTAATAAAAATAATTCTTCAATTAAAAATACACTAAAATACTGGATATCACAAAACTTGAGGTTGTGCTTTAGGTTGCTTATTTATTTTCTTGCATCTCTACCTTTTGCAAAACTTATTCTCTCTCTGAAGTCTGTTGAGATGGACAAATGGTGTTTCTTTTGGAGAAGCTACTCTGTTAATTGGAATTGTCATGTTTTTGTATGAATTATTGTATTTACAATAGCATAGTGAACAATAACATATACGCAATTGAATACACATACAGAAGGTTCTATAGGTGTAATTCCTGGTTTGGGAATCAATTGAGTTAATGATTATTGTACTATAGTTGGCATAATTCGGATTTGTACAGATTATGGTACTATAGTTGGCATAATCCATGGAGATGATGATCACCAGTGATCCACCTTGGACGGATTTTGCTGGAATAAGATTTTGAGGAGAATAGGGCTAGTTTGGAAAAATTTTCCATTCCAAAATTCTTATCTCATCTCATTACATCTCTTTCTCAAACATCAATCAACTAAAAATACTTTCAAACTAATCATTACAACATTTCCAAACTTTTAAACAAAAAAATAATAATTCAACTTTTCCAAGCTCCAAACAAAAATAATATTATGAAACTATATTCTTCCAACCGACATGGCACTGTTCATTCAACAAAAAAAAAAGTATGGCCACCACCAGCCAGTGCGGCGTGCCTTGCAGCGCGGTATCTGCTAGCCCATACTACACCATGACAATGTTGTGCCATGGCAATGGCATTGGTGCTGCCTGTGTGCATTGTCCCATGGGTAGCGGTGCACATAGCACCACCTAGTGGTGCACACCACACCCACAATGCATGTTGCATCATCTGGTGGTGCAAGAGGCACCGGTGGTATGTGCCACGCGTCCTGGTGGTTCTCAGGTGCAGCAACATTAAGTGCACACCGCACCACACTACAAGAAATAAGACTTTTTGCAGCGATTTTATGTCTGTTGGAAATAAAATCGCTGCAAAAATGATTTAATTGCGGCGATTTCTACATTGCCGCAATCTTTTTTCATCAAGTTTATAAAATGGTCTTTTCCAACGGATTTTAATTTTTTGCGACATAAAAGTTTGCTGCAAATACTAAATTGATCTTTTGCAACGATTTTTACTTTTTGCAACGAAAGTATTCGCTGCAAAAAGTTAAAAATTTTTTGCATCGAATTATTATTCGACGAAATTGTGAAAATTACTTTTTGCGGCTATTTTTTAACTTTGAAAATCGCCGAAAAAAACAAAAGGTATTTTTTTGCTTTTTTCCGGCGACATTAAATCACCGTAAAAGGTAATATTCAAAATTAAAAGTAACTAGAGCCCGCGGCCTCCTTCATTTTTCCCTCCCGCACGATATCTCCCTCTCTCATTTCCCCTCTATTTCGCAAGACCCCCCTGACGGCTCTCTTCCTCTCTCTGTCTTCCTCTCCGGTCTCTCTCTCTCTCTCTCACGATGTCCGCATCTTTCCCTCTCTCTGTTTCTCTCTCTAAAGTCTCCGTGTGAGTACACAACACCGATGGGCTGGAGTTGTTCTGCTCCGCGAGGTCTACGCCTCCTCGGTCCTGCTCCACCACTACAACCACCATGCTCTTCGTCCTCGTCGGTAGGTCATCTCTCCTCCACCGGCTCTCTCTCTCTCTCTCTCTCTCTCTCTCATCTCTCTATTTTGTACTGCAAGGGTGCGTAATAAACAAGATTATTGTGTGTCTTTGATGTCTGTGTTGGTGGCTTAGAGTTGTGAGGTGCTTTGTGATGGAGGTAATTCTTTAATGGATTTGGGTTATGAACATGAAGTTAGGATTTTGTTTCAATTTTTGTGTGAATGATGTTGGTGTTATACTGGCAGCTCTAGGGTTTTGTTTGCTTTTGGATTTTTTTTTGGGTTTGAGAAGATTTTACTTTGCAATTGTCCTATTCATCAGTTTTTTCTTTAGTTTAGCGTATTGGGTTTGGAAAATTTGCATATTGTCGTGGAATTGGGATTTATATGTTTTAATTAGATTTTGGCATTGGGTATTAGATCAATAGGATTTATATGTTTTAATTTAACAGCAGGTTGCATTAATTATCCCCAAAAGTACTTATAAAAAAAAATTATCCCCTAAAAGTTATGGGAAATCAGATCATTTTTGCCCATATATATGCATGATATATATATATATATATTTATATATAATTATAGCTAGGCAGCTTGCTGTAAAGAATGAAAGTACATTAATTAGCATATATTATTATGCTAAGAGGAGAGTAGTTTTATTGAAGGCAGATCACATTGTGTAGTTTTATTAGAGTGATCATATTGTGTAGTTATATGAGAGTTAGTATACTTAACAAAATAACTGGAGAATTCAATTGGATGCCTTCCATTTGATTCTTGGTATTGGTGAATGGTACTTTAAAGAATTTTTCAATAGTAGTTGTGATTTACACAACCAGTTTACCTATTCTCCCTTTGTAGCATAATTGGTATGAGCTAGGATTAGAACATTTGAAATCACACAACTTATTTTTTTGGAGATCAATATCATGATACAAGGATTAAACATCTTCCTCTGTCACAACGATTAAGAACCAGTTCATGACACAAGGATTAGATATTCAAACATCCTAGATATTTTCAACAAGATGACCATCTGAGCATGCACAAAACCAAATTGAAATTATCCCATATGCTTTGGTTTGATTATGTAATAACAGAATAAATTTGGTCCTGAAAAATAACTCTGCTTTAGTCATGTAAACTTGTTGCATTAATTTGAAACTACATGTGTCAATTACCATATATTAGTTTATTTATATTCAATGAAACTGCATATGTCAATTACCAGTGGCAAAGTAGTGAATTTTTTAGCTTTACATTGCAACATTTACAGTTCACCACTTGAGGCTACTTCATTTTTTGAATTTGTAGGAAGTTGATTATCCATACTTATGATTTCCCCAGTTTCTTGTATTATCTCTAAGGTTATGGCAACCCCAAGTTGTTTTTCTTTTGGCTATATATTCTTGAAGCATACAAAGTATACTTGTTTATTATGGAAATGCCTTCCACTTTCCTTTGAAGCTAATGCGTTCCCTTCCACTTTCATAAATGCCCCAAATCTTCAATATATCAGCCAAAGTGATGTTTTCCATTTGTGCTACAGCAATTTTCCCTTCATTTTTAGCTTATATCTTCACTCTACAAGGCTATAACTTTGGCTTAAATTTCATTTGTTTGAAAACTAAGTTTAGTTTAGTTTAAAACTCCATCATTTTTCCCTCTCTTAGCTCACGTTTAGCACCTAAAAAGATAGCAGCAAACACACTTCCAAGTTCTGAGATGTGAGATGATCTTCTGCCATGTTGTACAGTTTAAGCAACAAGGTTCTGCTATAGTTTTAACTATACTTCTTCCTCTATTTGAATCACTTTTCAATTATGTTTAGGCCTCCATTTTTATGTGTTAAACTAGTAGAAATCAATTATGCTTACATATGTGAATCTTGTCATGGTCAGGCTTAAAGGCTTCTTGACTCTACAAAAGAAATGGAAGACTCAATTGCTGTGAATTTAAGGTTGGGAGAACTGGTTCTAATCTTTGTGTTTTGTTTATGTGCTGTAAAATTCCAGCACCAATTTTAATTGCTTCTATTTATTAGTTCTCGGAGGCTTGAGATTAGCAGAGTGGAGTTGCTTCTCCAGGTTGGGACATTTTGTGTGGCAGTAAGTTTTACACTCTTCTTTGCATATAGCTGTTGCAACATCTAACCACCCAGGAACTTGCCTTGCCTTGTTAAATCTCTTTGTAGCATAATTGGTATGAGCTAGGATTAGGACATTTGAAATCACACTTATATATAATTTGATATTTGAAACTTTTATCTTTATAAATATGTTGTTTTCTGTCAAGGAAGGTTGAGAATTTTAAAGAAGATGAAGATCATCCTTAATTATATGCATGCAGCAGTTGGAATGTCACTTTTCAATGCAGATTTGTGGATCCAATGGTGTTGTTTCTTTAACTTGAAGTCAGTGGGGGCAGAGGATCCTTCATTCCCATTAATGTTACTGAAATTATACATAGTTTAATTATAGTTTTTTTTTTCCACAAATAGAACTTCATTACCTGAAAATAAACTGAGTTATAGTTTAATTAGGCTATGAAAGCCATACACTGACACTAGTATTTATGGTGGGCAGAGTGTTCTAGCAGATATGCTTCTTTGAGTTTTTATGGTATTAGCAAGTAAATATGTTCTAGCAAATATGTTCTATGCCATTTATATATATATACATACATTACCTAACATTCAATTTGTGATTGCTTTAGGAATGGAAAGAAAGAAGAGATATGTCTATATATCACTTTTTACCTGTCATTCAATTTGTGATGTTGTTATGCTTCTTTGAAGGACCAGAAGGTGGGATTGGCCATGCTTTTGGCAAGAACCCCAAGAATTCCTGCAGTGAGTTCGGAGGCCTAGAATTCACCTTGAAAACTTGACAACTGTGGTCATGCCTTGGGCCATTAGTCTGGCTTACCACAACAAGCCTCCGAGAAGATGTGGAAACATGGGGGAGTGCTGGTGTGGTTTGCACAAGAAAGGTAAGATGTATAGCAAACAAATGAGAAGATGTGGAAACATGGGGGAGTAAATGCGCGCGGGGTCATGTGCTTTAAGATTGAGCGGTTGGATGTGATTTTTTTTTTTGGGTTGGATTGAAATTACTAGTAAAAATTAAATACACAACACAACAAGTAGTAGTAAACATATAGGAAAATCCTTTAGTCACAACGTGAGTACACAAAAATAAATTTCTCTTCAGTTTTGTGTTCTTGGGTGAAATTTGTGTTGAGTGAAATTTGTATGAATGATTATCTTCCTAATTAGTTGTTGAAACTTTGTGAGCTGCCAAAATCTATATTCTATGTTTGGTCTTTTCTGAACTCCAGTAACTATTGTTTGGACATTTAGGCTATAAAACTAGACCATAAATGAAGTAGGAGCTGGTTCAATCTGGATTTGTGGAATTCATTTGGTTTTAGTTTTTTTATTGTTAAGCATATATTATAGTGCAATTAGTTTTTAATATGTAATAGGTTACATGCTTTTGAAAATGATGTTTTATTATAAAATAAAACTTACCATCTAAAATTGATGCAGTTGTTTCCCAATTTCAATTGAGATTTAGCTTTTAATGTATGCAAATTGTAGCATTCAAATTGTAGCTTCAGGAAGGCATTGCTTCAGCAAATTTAGTTCTGTTCATGCAAATTTTTTTTATTTTCTAAAACATCATTTTTGGCGAATTAAGTTCGCCGGAAATAAATTTTCTTCATATAAGCTTATTTGCAGCGCACAAAGTTGCCAGCGACAACTACTCGCCGCAAAAGAGTATATTAGTTGCGGCGAATTTAACCACCGCTAAAAATATTATTCACGGCGATTTTTGAAAATGCTAGTAATAATATGAAGATATTTGCGGCGATATTTTGTATATTCGCGACGATAAAAACGCTGCAAATACTTTTTGCAGCGATAAAAAGCTGAAATATGAGCGTTGTTTGCGGCGTAATTTATAATATTAGCAGCGAAAACAATCGCTGCAAATAAACATTTTTCGCAATGATTTTTGAATTTCGCTGGCTAAACTTTTAAATGTCTCAACAATTGCGACGAAAGTCCAGCGTAGCATAAATCGCTGCAAATAGGTTTATTTGCAGCGATTTATATGGTTATTTGCGATGAATTTTCGCGCCGAAAAAGACCCTATTTCTTGTAGTGGGCCAAGGTGCTCCCATTACCTCTAGTTGGCACCACACCTCTAATGGCCCCACCAAATCACCTGTGCCTGGTTTGGCATTGCATCGGCGAGCGCAGCACCAAAATGTGCTATGCAAGTCTTGCTTTAGTGCGCACTTTAGCATGTGTTGAGCTTAGTGCCAGCTCCACACAAGACACCTGTATGATGCTGGTTGCTGCACCTCGCATATATGCTCACATGTTAATGGTATCATGGAAGAAAAAAATAAACTGGCAGTCACATTGAGTGGGAGAATATTTTGGTAAGATTAGAATTCATACTTAAACATGAATTGGGAACATTCGATGTAAGCTCTGTAACATGATCCCATTCTTCTAGGGTTTTAAAGCTTAATAACCTTAAAAAGTTTATACTAATTTAGTGCCATGTATAAAAGATCTCATTACATTTATAAAATTTCAAGTGCTTGAATAAAACAAAACCTCTCAAAAATACAAATTGTTAGTACTACTTATTAAAAAATAAATAAAACATGTGCTACAAATCACTGACAATGACTATATATATATATATATATATATATATTTATTTATAGACCATTATTTTACATATATAGTTGCGAAAGACTTTTGAGTTTACATAAAATGATATATGGAACAACATGATCATAGTCACTTACCTCGATCCCCGTAAACTCCAAGCTAACAATGCATATCACTAAGCATTAAATAGAACCTACAAACATCCATAAGATGGAATAAGCATCCTTTTCATTAAACTGTTTGGAAAATATGCATTATGCAACTAAGCCTAAAGCTGGTAACTCGTTACATGATCTAAGTCCCTCAGACCTCAACCCTAAATGCACGGAATCAGGCCAGCATAGATACTGGTTTTACTGCACTTTTCAAAACTTTCTCCCGTGATCCTCTCATGCTAGTGTCGTACATCACCATACTCTTGGATACCCAGTACCTACATGTAAAACTTGTATGTTCATAGTCTACATGCACAACAAGGCTCTCGATACAACATGCCCATATAACAACACATGATATCATATTATCCCGACACACCCATTGCGGTTCATCGCCTAACTCTTTTCTTGCTCAACTCCTACACGAGTTTCAGCCCAAAAACACGCTCACTCATACACAACGCAAAAATCTCTATCTCATACTCGTATACTTCCACTCTTACGCACAACACTCATTCTATCTTTCCTTACTTCACTCCTCTCCTCAAGCCTCTAATTCAGAATCTTAAAGCCTGCCTATGGGTAAATATATGAGGAGAAGGAATAACACGAATTCGAGAGGACGGGAGAAAACTTACCTCGGGTGGTGTGTGCGGACGTGGGGGTACTGAAGGTGTGGAGGCTCCTCTTCCTTTGTTCCTTCTTGTTCTGGTGATTGAACAATGGCCAACGACACCTAATTGCACGGTTATGAGGTAGCTTAGTACGATGGGGGTGTATGACGTTAGCTTTGGTCTTCCTCTGTTTTCAGTTAATAAAAGGAAAGTATGTATCTTATGTAAGGAAAACGATTCATGATGGTTTCTAGAAAAACCAAGGAGAATACGATGTGATCTGTGTATGTTACGTACGGGAAATGCGTAGTACCGTGACGTGAAGGGCTTATCGATGGTCCTTGGGTGGTGCATGATTGAGATCTAGTGACATTTGAAAACACTGTGACTTGCAGTACATAATACATGGTTGAACTACAACAAACTAACAAGAAAATCTCGTAATGTTGCGAGTCTTCTCGCATGGTTGATCCGACCTGTAATTCACGGTTGACGCAGCGGCTCAAGCTATGAATTGCGGCGAGAAGGAGAAAATGATAAGAGGGGAATGATTAGAAGCGACTAGAGTCGATAAAATAGAAGATGTATATACATAAACATATATATATATATGTGTGGCTATCAATCGATTGGACGTGCGGGCGTTACACCTTCGGTGCATTACGGTCGGTGTAATTCCTCCAGCCATACCATAACCCAATGTCATATCTAACCCAACTCTAAATTCAAGAAAATTACACTAAATTCTCTAAGGGTCCAATTCTAGACCTCTTTGAATTAACTTCACTAGAATAATATAATGACCTTAAATCATACTTAAATAATGAAATAAATTATGCATAAAATAATAATACCATCAACCATAGCAGACAATCATACAATATAATAATCTAATAATTTATTTATAAATAATACCGGATGTTACAGGCTCTGATATGTATGAAATATACAAGGAAAGCATTTACCTCAAGCGGTAAATCTTAAATCGATTGCAGCTTTTCTTAGGGTTAAGCAAAATTCTAAAAAATTCGACTCTGAATCCAATTTGGCTACGAAGGGGTCCTGCCAGACCAACTCCAACTCCGATTTTATGCTCCAATTCTGACTTCAACTCCGACTTTGCCCTCCGACTCCAATATTTTGCATATGTTATAAAAATATGTATTTATCTATATTTTGATCATATATATTAGTATAGTTATATAATTAGAACTTATATAGTTAAAGTCAATAATATGCCGGTACGTATGAGTTCATTATTATAAAATAGTACAATTATACTATAATATAAATAGACTAGTAATAGTTTAGTATATGTAAACATCATAGTATTACTACCATGCATAATCAAGTATAGAAATAAGTTAGGCACTAGTATTGAAAGAAGTTTAGTTTAATAAAATAATAACACATAATACTAATTTACTAAAGTATAATAACATGTAATTATATACTAGAAAGTCTAGTATATAATTAAGTTAATAACTTAGACACTAGTATAATAATATGTAATTAGACTCTATAGTATAAGTCCAATATATAAATAAATTAGACACTAGTATAGAAATAACTAATAAGTCTAGCATAATAAGTTAATAACACATAATACTAATTTACTAAAGTATAATAACATATAATTAGACACTAGAAATAAGTCTAGTATATAAATAAGTTATAAATAAGTAAAGAAATTTGAAAGCCCACGAATAAGTCTAGTCTAGCTAGTATAAAATAAGTATAAAATTTTGAAAGCCCACAAAAAAATCTTGTTTAAAAATGGGCTAAATATGAAGTTAAAAAAAGTCTAAAATAAAGCTCATATCCAACTCCACTCCGACAAGTCGAACTCGGATCAGATCCTACACAAGTTGAAGTCGAAGTCAGAGTTCGGATTCAAACTACTCCAACAAAGTCGAAGTCGAATTTAGGGGATTCCGATTTCGACTAAATCAGTACTCACTCCTAGTACTTCATGTTCTATATATGAGCATGTTGTTACTTTGGTTATGTCCATATCAATGAAGTGTGCCACGTAGTAAAAACCATACAACACTCATATTTCTTAGCCTTAATATTGAGACTATAGAGAACCGACACACGTAAGGAAGAGGAGCTATACAAAGCCCCTGCAATTTGTAATTACTCACGGCTGGGCTTAATTGCATAGCCATAAAGAGGAATTTCCACAACCAGTACTTCAATTGCTGGGCATAATGCCAGGCTTAAAAGTCAACCGTTAGTACTGCATGCCATTGCATGTGAAGTGGAGGGGGGCGTATGCCACATAATGGCCGGACACCCCCCCTCTTTATCACATTATAGCAATGCAAACAAGAACTTAATTACAACCTGCAGTTATTTACCCAATTAGAAATTGCTCATGATATAGAGGTACTACTGCTTGTCAATAGATGCTCCATGTACAAGATTAATGTTCCTTTTGATTGTTTTGAGTTTTGTGGGCACCCAAATTCAGCCATTTTAATCAATGATATATAATATATTATTATTATTATTATTATTATTAATCCCATGCACCATGTGTCATTAATATCATTTACGATGTTCCTAAGATACAGTATCATTTACCATTTGTTGCACAATTAGCTAGGGATGGAATTAATAACTCTCTGTATGCCTATAATATTATATATATATATATATGTATATTTATATATATAGATAGATGATCTTAGATATTCTTTATTGTTACTTCATTTCTTTTTTCAATTAATGATTGTTCTTATATATAATCATGTATGTATATATATATATATATATATACCATCAGCACAAAAAGAAAAATCATCTTTAATAGTAATACTTACTATTCAGCATATATAGAAAGATTGGAAAGATAATTTTTTTTATTAATGTGTAATCCCTTTGTGGCTAAAGTATTTTCCTTTTTTTTATTAATGTAGATTGAGTTAATTAAGAACCTTCCAAAAAGATGCCACCCAATAAGGAAAACTAATGTAATTACCTGATTCAATAGGATATATAATTAAGTAAAATTAGATGCATATTATATACACATATATTGAGTCGATCTGCCTAAGGCAGAAAATCTATAATTACATAAATAAAATTGGAATTCAATTTACTGATTTGACCTCTAATTATTATATATATTGTATGTACCTACTATATATATATATATATACCCTCTTATTAGATTGAAATATATATATATATATATATATAGATATAGTTACAAATAGAAGTTAAAATCCATCACGATTCCATTTCTAGTGAAAATTGATCAGCACTATCTCATCCTCCATTCACCATTTTCCTTCATAAGGCCTATAAATTTCAGAAGCTAACAAGCCCCAATCTTTGTATTGCTTATAAAAAGAAAAAGTTGAGTCAAGCATCTTGTCAAAATGAAGACTGGTCGAGAAAATATTATGGCTTATTGGGCTATGATCATGGCTCTGGCCTTTGCTGCTAATGGTGTTCATGCAGGGTGGGAGTATGCCCATGCAACCTTCTATGGTGATATGAGTGGTTCTGACACCATGAGTAAGCGTGTGTGTGTGTGTGTGTAATGTTTTCATCTCCTTAATATATTTCACAAAAACTAAATGCAATGAATTCAAATCTTATTACACCACCATCACGTACGTACACATACACAAGAGTGTTTTCGTAGTAAATTCATGATCATATCATTATAATATATATGCATACAATAGAATTGATACTTTTTTTGTTCTGTTTTGTCTTTGTGTTTATTATATCTTGTGTTGCATGCAGAGGGAGCTTGTGGTTATGAAGATCTATTCAAACAAGGTTATGGTCTTGCAACAACAGCGTTAAGCACTGCACTTTTCGAAGATGGGTCGGCATGCGGGGCTTGCTATGAACTAAGATGCACAGGTTCACCTTGGTGCAAACCTGGGGCAGGCTCAATCCGAGTAACAGCAACCAACTTCTGTCCTCCTGACTATACCAAAACCCAAGGGGTTTGGTGCAACCCACCACAGAAACATTTCGATCTCTCCATGCCAATGTTCCTCAAGATTGCAGAATACAAAGCTGGGATTGTTCCTGTTTCGTATCGACAAGTCATGTGTTACAAACAAGGTGGGATTAAGTTTGAGATAAAGGGAAATTCGTACTGGTTACTTGTGCTTGTGTATAATGTTGGAGGTGTTGGCCAAGTTGCTGATGTGAAGATCAAGGGTTCCAACAGTAGTAGTTGGATACAAATGACAAGAAATTGGGGCCAAAATTGGCAGACATCTGAGCGGTTGGAAGGGCAAAGCTTGTCTTTTCTAGTGACTGCTTCTGATGGTAAGGTTGTGCAGTCTGAAAATGTTGCACCACCAAATTGGCAATTCAATACGGCATATGAGGGACGTAGGAATTTCTATTGATCATGATCATCATGATATATAATAGGGATTTATTATTTGAAAATTAAAGAATAATAATCTACTTATAATTTATGTATGGTAATTTGGGGGATATTATGAATTATTATGGAATATATATATATATACACATATATATATATATAGGATCTCTTCATTTGGAAAAGAATGATCCTTTTTTTCTTTCTATGGAATTAATTTCTCTATGCTTATCAATGTTATTTTTAGTTTAAAATGGAGTAATTAATAAATTAAATATCTCCATTTTCTAGCATATTAATTAAAAAGGTACAACGTTTGAGGAAAGTTTATAATTCAATATATATATATATATATATATATATACACACATTCATTGTCATAGCTACTAGCTATTGACCACATGATCATATGATCATCCTTTTCATATATTTTTTTCTTACAATATATTTTTTTCTAAAATATATAAAAATGTGTCATTTCATGTGAGAGAGACATACATGATAAAGCACTAAAAATCCTCGTACGTGTTTCCAACGTGAGTCTATGAAAAGGCAATATTAAAAAATGAAACTTCAAAAGGTGCAAAAAGATGAAGCGGAGAGAATTAAAATATAATTTGAAATAAATTAACAGTTTTGACAAAGTGTTTTTTAAACGCTAATTTATAATTTTATAAAGACATGACGGCCACCCAATAATATCGAATTTTCAGCAAAAGAAAATTAATGCATTCTCGTTTTAATTTTCCTCATATCAAAATCGTTGTTGTTGTGTTTTTCTTCGCAAGTACGTACCTTAACTTTAATATATTTTGACAACATTTTTCCGTGAGGATCAGCCATTAATTAATTTAATATTATTTTTACTTTATATATATATATATATAGAAAGAATTACGTACAAGGTCAATATGCTTGGGAATACTAGTGCTGATTGCCTCAAATAATCATCTGAGCTAGCTGTTAGTGCGGTACTGCTGACATTCATATTTGCAGGAGCTGTCTCATCAATACAATACAAGTAGTGATCTTGAGTTGCAATGATATTGGATCTATATAAATAACTCTTTCTTCTATATTAATAAAGCTTCAGAAATATATATATATATATATATATATATATATATATACACGTAGGTGGAAATTGTTAGGTTAATTCTGGATTCATTTTTATCTTATTGTCTGATCTTGAGGTCTGCTTATAAGTTATATATACTTCAGTGTTGGTTGTCTATATATATATGGTGATTGATATCTCAAGACGATCTATGGACTGAATTGGAACAACCTCTGATGGCCGGCCACGGACGGTGGCTGGCGCTGCGACAGCTTGAAGATCACTGAATTCTGGTGCATGAGTACTTCTGTGGATATTTCATTTTTCTTTGAGAAATATGCTAATTATTTGGTTGATACGAGTAGTTTGACAAATGAAATGATCTTGGTGCATGGCGTGCAAGATACTCAAAATTCAGGGTTATTATTGGAGAGTGAGTAAAGGATGGATCACCTGGACCAATACTGTTGAAGACTGATTGCATTTGTAAAATGTGAAATATTTGCTTTAGAGACTTCACATATGTTTTAGCAGCTTATTCAACATTGAGTGATCGATTTTTTTTTTTTTTTTAATGGGAAATTGACTTCATTCATTCATCAGAGAAAAGTTATATCTATGACCGGATACATACAGGAAAATTCTCAGATCACAAGCCAACTACTGCATTTGGAGCTCCACCTTTATACAAATTCTTTTGTGATTGGTATGATCTTAACTACTGTTATAGCTCTCTACAGACAAATCGTCTAAAAGACAATACTCATACCCCACCTTCCATAAGAGATGAGGACTTAACCTCTATGGACAAAACGCCTAAAAGATGATTGAGTGATCGATGTTTAGTCCATATTTTAGAACATCTATACGTACCCTTGATGTTATCTTTGTTATATTAAAGCTTTCGAAACTCATTAGCAAAGATCTACATCTTATGGCACTCTTTTTGGCCATTTCATTCCACTTCAGTGTTCGTACAAGCAATTCACGGCTTATCTTATAAAAAATAGTAAATGATTTGTGCAAATTTAAGGCGTACAAGTCCTTTGAAAGAAAAGATCGGATTCGCCCAAAAAAAAAACATTTTTTAATGATAGTTTTAGTTTTCTCAAATTATTCTTACGAAATTTACATTACATTACTTGGGAAAATAGAGAAAAGTTAGCTCTACAATCTTTCCACAATCAGCTACTACCCATATCCTAAAATTCAGCAAATGGCGTGGCACATTGTTGTTAGAAATACTAGATCAGAATATGTAGTGTGAAGAGATATTACTTCATTCGTAAATCGTAGATCTAGTACAATTGTTTCACGGATTCTCCAGCGTCGTCGTTTGTCCACGATCTTCACATTGATGGTGGAGTGTGCTATGTGGTAATACCAGAGTAATATTCACAAATTTCACAACCTAGATGCCGAGACTAGAAAGAACTATTTGAGATAGGAATCGTTTTTTCTGCAAATGTCATCCAAATGAGAGAGGGGTTATTCTAAGCATAACTTCCAACTAGCCATTAAGGAGCAGGCATCAAGTCTCATGAAATGACTTAAGTGCCACTTTATAACCCCTAAGAAAAGGTGAAGGGGTGTCGGTATCCCTTTTTTACATTTGTCAATGTCTCGAGTAATACTTGATAGAAGCATAGGGAATCTTTGAGAAAAAAATGGGATCCACTCTGAATATATATTCTTTTTATATGGATCCTACTTTTTTCTTAAAGGTCCTGTGGTTCTCCGCGCTCTCTACAAATCATTTTTATTAAGAAAAATTATATAAAAACAACTATACTACTTTACAACTTAGTATAAAAAAATTATTATTTTATTTATTTTGAAATGTTACAAGTAAAAAAATTTTGAATTAAATATGAATATTTTAATATATAGTAGTAATTGAATTGTAATATAATTGATAGTGTATCATTGTCATTTTATTAAACTATCGCATATTTCAATGTAAAATGACACTTCTGAAGTACAAGATATATATGAATTTATTATAAATTTAAATTGATAAATCAACGTGATATGATATGTGATGTTAGATAGTGGAAAAGACCAAGGGAGCTTTGTCCCCCCACCCAACCCCAAGGCTTGACAAAATGATATATATATATATTATAACCTTGTCTAAGTTGTATATCTCCTTTAGTTTTTTATACTTTTGTTCTTATTCTTGTCCACAGTTCATAGTTGACACTTGCCAATACTCTTAAATGGCGAGTCTTAAGGGGTGCCTTGTAAATTATCAACAGTTTTTTAATAGATATTTCTTCTATATCATCAAATTAGAATTTGGTCTAATTTAATATTATATGATAAATATATTTTGTTTTCCTATTTTATTTCAAGAAATTAAATTAGAATATAATATTCACATTAGATTATTTCTTTTTTAAAGTTTATATTTATCTGAGTGAAACATATTTAACAAAAAACCCCACAATTACTGGATAGTTGGCTACACAGTATGCAACTACGATACTTAAAAACTTTTAAACATATAACGTTGCTGTTATACATTATTAATGAGCAAAATATAAAACTTAGTTTATGATTTATATATATTACATCTTTTTTATAATTCGTATATAGATCGTTTCCATAGTTTAACATCTTCTCTTAATTGTAACATATGAAAAGTTTAGATGTAAAATTATTACATTCATGGAAGAATACAAGTTTGAAATATTTTTTTTACTTGTTTTTTTCTTATCAATTTGTTAAAGGTATTCCTAAAAATTTTCAATTCTACTATTTATTCTAAACCTAAAAGTACACGGTCGCTCCAAATTTATAATCCTAACTTCTCTCTGGTTAGATCTATTTTATAATAAAAATAATGTTATACTCGAAACACTCAAATTTAATTTTAAAATTTGAGATATTCCATTCTCAAACCAATTTTTAAAACACACAACTCACATTATTTAAATGGGTTAATTTGATTTATAAGATTCAAATTTTAAAATTTATTTTTGCAAATGTGTAAATATTTTATTGAGTATGCTTTGTGCTGAAAATGGAATTTTTGTTAAAACTTACTTTTGCAAGTCTATTTTTCAAATGACTTTAACCCACGAATTGTATAAGAGTTTATTTTTAGAGCAATTTTGGACATCTGTCCCATACCAGCACGTACTGCACATCACTTTTTTTTTCTTTTTTTTTTTTTTACACGGAGTGTGCCCCGTGTGGGGCAGATGCTCACATTTTTTCTTATTTTTAAGTAGCGGATAAAGCATAAATTTTAAAATTTATTTTTAACTTCTTATAAATTTCTATTTGTATTATTGTATACTGAGCACGCTTAAGGCCTAAGGGAATTGAGTCGTCAATTGCATAGCTAGACACATCAATGGCGGAGCCACCTGAAACCGCACCAATGGAATTCCTCGAGTCGCCAACTCCTCCTTCTTCTTATTCCTCTTCTTATCCGAAGCCTCAACCGATCCCTAGCTCTAGCCCTTCACCGCCGCCTTCATCGATGAGCAGGCTATGGAGGCCAGCCGCCCAGCGAAACCTCCGAAACCAGTGGGCAAAACTGGCTTCTCATAGGCAGCACTGGGCTTCTTCTTCCTCTAGTGGAAAGTCCCACGCCAACTCTCTCGTCAACGCCCATCTTTCTCAGAGGTATTGTACATTTTGTCCTCTGTTTGTTGTTTATATTTGTAATTTCATTAGGTGTTTTTTTCCTGTTCGGTCGTGGGGTTTGGATGTTATTCTCTGCTTTCTTGCTGACATAAAATTTAGGATGTTATTTTTCCATACATTTTTTTATGTGTTTTGGATCGGTTATTAGGTCTGCAAGTTGTGCTCTGCTTGGTTTCTGAATTCTGAGTGATATGAGAAAAAAATTAACTTATTTTTTGTCCTCTTGGATCATGAGTATTCATTTTTTTGGTATCCTAGAAAAGGAGAAGCTTCATTTAACTGTGCCCGGCATTGATTTAGCTTCAAAAAAATTAATGCGGACTTTGGACTCTATGTTTCATTTTGTTGTGGGCTGACTTTGATATAAAGCCATGGCTATGGTTGAAGCTTTGCTTTGTATATCAGTGAGGTTCTTATTATTGTGATTTACTTGAGTCCTGAAAATTCGGTTTCCTATGGGTCAATAATTGATTCAGATACATGCCTTCGTTGGAGCTAGGTGTTCTAAACGATATGCCAGATATAAGAAAGAAAGCCTGTCGGAAATTGTGCAAGCAGCAGGTAATTGTTATCTATGCATGTGGTTGTGCTTGATACTGTGCAAACAGATATGTTCTCTTTGAACATCAACCAGTTTTTTGGTTTTTTACATAGGTCAAATTAAGAATAGGGTTTAATAATGAAATCACAAGAGGAAAGCAGCTGGGCTTTGCCTATTTACTTGATCAATAAAATCTTATTTTACCTATCTAAATAAAATCACAAGAGGACCTTTGGTCGATGCAGACAAGAGCTTCTTGTAATTACTTTTATGATTATGGTGTATTCAAATCTTCAATACAGTACTTTTTAATCTGGTTTCCTTGCTCTAGCACTAATCTACTGAATTTTGTCTCAGGAACTTTACCGGATCAAACTTTTATCATCATACAAGGACATGGTACGTATGCTTAATAATTTCGAATGGTTATTGCCAAATGCATGGTCTGGTTTTTCTCCTCTTTAGTGTTTGGTATTTTCAAATTCTTTTCACTGCATCTTTTTAATATTAATTAATGTAGCCATACATGTTACAGTTGTGCAAATATATCCTATTTCTAAGTCAACTTTATCAGGAAATAATCATATGGTGCAGCCCTCATTTTAGAATACCATATTTGATCATCTAAGTACTTGTAAATATTTTTTTTTTTTCCATCCATTTGCACTTACTTATCAAAATATATATATATATATTATCTATTTGACCATCTAAGAATCTACTATCTAGCAAAATATTTGAGTGGGATTCTCTTTTGTGTAGTCAAAATCTTGGAAAATATCAGAAATTTGATTGACTTTGGTGTTGGCCTGGTTCAGCACCTAATTCAAAGCCAATGTTTCTACTCTAGCCTGAAACCTGACAATGTGGTCAATTCTTTTTTGTTCTATAAAATGAATTGAAAGGTATCATTTGATCTTTTTATTTTGATATGCTAGAATCTTGTTATAGAAAAATTATCAAGAACTAATGAAGAAAAATAAGATACGTTTGCTATTTTTTTCTGAATCATGTCAAATGAACATCTTTTGGTCTTGAGAAAGATTGTAGTGTTTCAAGCAATGCCTTAGTAAGTATCATTTTTATCATCTGCTTTTTATATTAATTGATACATTTTTTTATAAGTGATACAAATAAGTCAGTAGCTGTATCTGTTCTCTTTGTTTTGATAAGCCATCTTCAGGTGGCTGCTGTAACCCAAATGGTCAATGCCTGTAGATCCATGAGATGTTATCAAACCGGGACAAGCAATAGTACACTTGTACAATTTTCTAATTCTTCTGGAGATCAGAATGACACTGGAGATGGTGGTGGAGTCTCTGTCTTTGTATTTTTGTCAATCTCTTCTCATGGTATGTATCTGAAACTCTTTCTTTTTCTTATCGGTATATGTATCTACAACTCTTTTTACCACATCCTGTTCTTTTTCATATTAGTGATGAGCTTTCTTTTTTTTCGTTTTTTGACAGCAAAAAAATACATCATCCCTGACTTATCTTTTGACTTTTTTGCTAATTAGTTGTCCTATTAGATCATTTTTTTCATGAAAGTCTGAAACAAACCACTGAACTAGTTTAAAAAACTTGGCCAACCCAGGAAGACGATTGATGTCAGAACTTTTTAGTTAATGAAAAGGAAAGAAAATGGCAATGTCTAAACAATAAATGGAGCATTTTTACAGAAATTTCTGGAATTTTTATGGTGAGGAGCTCATTGGATATTTTCCTGCCTTTTGTTTTGCCCTCTGTTGCTGCTGTGTTCTCCTGTATACTGTAGTCTGCTAGGTTTTTTTTTCCCTATTGTTCTCAATAAATTTATTTGCTTATTTAAGCAGTAAATTCTAAATTGTTTGGTTTAAGTTTAAATCCCTCTGCATAATACTAGTTTCATTTTCTGTGATGATTCTTATACTCAAACAATGTCAGAGAAACTGGCGGAGGAGCTTGTTCGGATGTTTATAATGGAACTAAATGTGAAGGTAAATTGCAGTTTCCTTTGGCTATTAGGAAATTCTGATTTAATTTGAACTTGTTCAGGACCATTTTTTTCTTGATTCATGACTGGTATCGTGTGGTTGGGCCAGCGGTTGCTAGTACTGGAGTTACTGTCCATTAGTTGTGAAGTTCCACAAGACATTGGGTTGCATTGGGGGGATCAGCTTTATCAAGGAGAATTTGATAATTTGAGTACGTTGAACTTGTTTTCTGAAGAAACTTGTGAGCCAGTCCCACCAAAATTGATGGATCGGAAATCTGACACACCTGCTGTACAATGTAAAAACCAGCCAAATCCAGAGGTTCTGCAGGTACTTATTGATCATTTAAAAAACACTCAATAGGCTATATAAATACATGTGTGATTGCACACCTGCACTCCGACTTTACAGTTGACTAATGGTGGATTATGTCTAGGACCCAATTCTTCCGCATTTTCTTTGTATTCAACATAAGAGTAATGCATGGTATGTTATAAAGAGTCCAATTTGCTGTCAAATAATAGTCAGAACGTCTCGAGGTGATGCTAAATGGGGGAGAGATCTTATAGTTCTCAAGTTACTCATGGGCCATGTAGATAGGATTACTATCATGAACAAAGTGTTTACCCCATATCCTGGCAATTTATGAGAGCATTTTCTCTTAAATCTTTGGTCCTGAAAAATATTGGAATGCAAAGTGTTGTAGTAAATGACTAGTTGCCAACTTTTAGAAAAAAATGAGCTGTACTGAATTCCCTCTTTTCGGCGCTTTACTGAATTCCTTGACTTGTATTGCAGGTTTATCTTACAACATGGCTTGCAGAGGTCAACATAAATGTTCATAGGTAAAGTACTCAATAACTCAAGCTCATTTTAATCTTTATTTCTTTTCTTTTCATCCCAGCTGTATGTGGGGAAGGGAAAAATAGAAAGAACGGGAAGCGAGACTCTTGGTTGAATGTGCGACTGCGCAGCACCTATTGCCCCAAAGTGAGTTGGCAGGGAGGCGAGAAAGAGCATAAACATATTCAAATTGTTGAAGACTAAAATAGGATGTCTGTTTCCAAATTGTTGATGATAGAATCATATTCACCCATGGAATATGTGTTGATAAATACGTTTCTAAGCTATCTTTCCTTCAACATAACATAGAATCACTTGCCACAAAAGTTACCTTCCATTTTGTTTCTTCACAGGATAGACGAAATATTTTCTCTAATTGGGGAGGAAATGCATGTCAGCCTCACATAAGCTACTCTTGGAAGAAGAATCACTGGGTTTAACTTGCCACTTCCTCAGACCATGAAGGATGTTTAACATTCAAGGCACATTGACAGAACACTGGCATCTAGCAGTACATGGAAAGCTTGACTTTTGCCAGAGCGCCAAAAGATTGAAGAACTGTCCAACCATAGAGTTGTATCCACGTTGATGATTTTTTCGTCAGCAATGTATCACTGTTGCCGTCCCAATAGAAGTTTGGTTTCTAATAAAACCAAGCCTGCTTTACATGAGCACAAGGCAAATGAGGACGAAACAGTTGCCCTTAGTTATGTGTATAGAGATTGCCCTTAGTTTGGAGCAAGCTCTTTACAATTTTGTTCATTTGGCAATCACAATGCCCAAAAGTGATGCATCATTGATTTCCTGTCCTCCCTTGCATTGGCTTCCATCTACAAGGTATGTTTACTGCAGTCTAGGGGTGAAAAAAAAAAAAAAACGGGTAAACCGAACCGGTGGGTTTGGTTCGGTTCGGTATCGGTTTTATTTTTTTCAAAACCGATTAAAATCTGTCCGGTTCCGATTTTCCTTTCTCTAATACCAGACTGGACCGATTCATATATATATTTTAATTTTTTATATTGAATAAAATATATTTATATGATTTTTTTATATCATATCATAATTGATTATCCTCCATGCATTGCATTAAATATATATATATATATATATATTAATTATGTACACGTAAAATACAAGAGGCAGGTTAGGTAATAATGTTGATGTGTAAGCTGCTACAAAATTCGATGACAAAATATAATTAACATTAACATGGTAGAATGAAATTATATGAGCATCATAAAAAAAGAATTCATAGCGGTTGTGGCCGAGAAGGATTTCGACAATTGATAGGACATGTAGCCTTCACAAAAATGGCTTATTATGTAGAGGAGATTGTATAAAGTAAAAGTATTTTTTCATTTTTATTTCTTTTCCATCTTATTTTTAATTTCAAACTCTTGAGTGATGTTTTTATAAGGTTATGAATGATGTACAACAAGTAAACTCAAGTCGTGTTTGAATAAAATTATATCATACTCCACTCCTAAAGTCTAACCATGTATGTACAAATTTAATTTACTTACACACCCTTATAAATCCTAATAGTTTCCAAGGGATTTCCTAGATATCAATGGATCATAGAAAACATGCTTTAGTATTACTGGTGATGATTTTTCAAGTCAATGGACATCTTCTTCACATCCACTGACTACTTAATTAATCAGTGCACGACCTTTCAAATTTAATGACTTGACCATCAATGTATGTCATGACTTTTCTTTCATTTTGGATTAGATCGATAATTCCAATCCACATTACTAGCAGAGGTCCTCTCGATAGTGGAGATTTTTTTTGCAATCATCTAACAAGCAGGTCTGACATTTATAAATTGAACATGCACTACAATATATCTATACAAGCTAGCAACAATATTATGTACTCTAAAAACATATAATTAATTTTCTATATTATTGAAAAATGGATTTTTGATAAACATCTTAGTTTTTGGAATATCTTTTTACTTTTTTGTCAATGAAAAAATATTATATTTTTATTTTAAACAAGAATCATAGCTGTCTCAATCTTCTTTTTCTACCTCAATATATACACAACGCCGAAATCTGGCTGGTGTAAATATTGCAAGTGGTAGACCACATAATCAACGTTCCATGGAAGACAGGCTCGACCACTATATATGTAGAAGACAAGCCCCTTAACATTAAAAGAGATAATAACAACTAATGGGTCTCCATCTGATCACTTTTTATATTATATATAATTTTTATATTATATGCTACATTTCTAATTAATATAACATGAAATTCTAATCTCATTATTCAAGTCTATTAATCTTATAACATAAAATTAATATACTAGTATAATTAGACATTAATTATACTATTTTAATCTATTATTCAAGTTTATTAATCTCACTAATAAGTTAGACTACTTATATTATACTACTATAATTGAACATTAAAAAATTAGTACTTGTTAATAATAAATATTAAATTCTCACAATTAAGTTTAGTATTAAAAAAATTATAATATTAAACATATATAGTGTCACATGTAAATGGTAAACCGGAAAATCAGACCAGAGTGAAACCGGAAAAATCGAAAGTTCTGGTTTTGGTGATAAATTGGTCTGTATCAGTTCTTAAATTTCCAAAACCAGTATATACCTGTTCGATTCCAAAAATTTTCAAAAACCAGATCGAACCAGACTGGTTACACCCTACTGCAGTCTTAACTAGGTTATGTTAACCAACACACCTGTATTGAGTAGAAATATACGAATCATCATTCCATGCAGCATTTTGCAAATGAATTGGAAATGAAAGACAGAAGAGATACTGATTTCTGCCAAGAGTAGTGGAGGTTACATTTCTTTTTTCTTTTTGTTCACATTTATTATTGTCTGTCTTGTAGTCATTACTGCAATTACGATGACGACGGAGAGATGTCTCTCAGGTGGCAAAGCGTGTGAAATATCTTTAAATTAGCCTAAACAGAAAAATGTAATTACTAATTAGTCCTCTGTTCCGGGGAGTCAAGTAGTTCACCGTTATGTAGTGGGAGAGATGTGGGGAGGGAATGGTTGTTAGGCAAATGCTAGCTTCTCATAGAGAATGCGTTAGATGAGGAGCCAACCGGAGGTAACTTCAATGTTCTAAATTCCATTCCGATAATCATTCCGATTTAAGCACTGAAATAGAAGATTTTGGTACCGATGTATCGTTTAGGAATTAGCTATATATATTTAAACATATAAACTGATACTTAGTAAAATGAATACACATATATGTAAGTACATATCATGTATGTATTCGTATGTGTATAACTATATATATATATATATATATATATATGAAAGAATTAGAGATTTATAAAATGAATATACGTTGAAAACATTAAAAAACGTAGAGGTAATAATATTAAAAGATAATATTAATAGAAATCATAATTGCAATATTGAATGCGCATGCGCCTTGCAATCACTTTAAAAAAAATAAATAAATACGACTCACATGAAAAAATAATATTTTTTTAATAATGAACCTCACTTCTTTTCAAAGCGACTGCACGGCGCTTATGCACTCCACACGTACATGTAGCATTACTCATTAAAAAATAAATTTGAGTTGAGATATACACAAAAACAAAGAAAAAGTAAATAAAAGAATCAAGAAATTATTAAAAATAATAAGATGATAAGAAAGGAATGTGGGGACAATTTAAAGTTTTAAAAAATTAAAATTATATAAATGAGTACTATATTTTAAAGTACCACATGGATGCAATCTAGATTTGAAATTTATAAAAATATCATCCAAACTCGAGAAAATTACAAAAAATTTGCTATCAAAACAGTTTGGAACGGATTATAGTCCGGAATTGGCCAAAACGGGCCAAAATTAACAGGAACAAGCCGGAATGAGTCATAATTTAGAACAAAACGGAATGAAAATAGTGTACCGAGTACTGCCCCGGAAAGGAAAATTCCGGCAGCTTCAGCCTGAACGGAATTCAAAACTATAGATAACTCTACTGGATTCTACTTATCAACCATTGTAACACCCTACAGGATTCTACTTATCAAAAAACACCCTACTGGATTCTGCTAGCTACAAGTTAATGTTTAAACACACCGTTTCCTGTAAGATATCATGAGTCATAAAAAATCAAAAAATTCATGAGAGAGAAATAAAAGCAGTGCTAACGATTGATTACTATTGTTTGTGGACCTCGAATTGCATGATTACTGGGGCAGATTGCAGACCATTTTAAAATAAAAATAGGAACCTTTAATTTTATTTTATTTTTAGTTATTGTCTCTAGTTTTAGCTGGGTTTTTTCAATTAAAGCAATTAGGTCCAATTTACACTTGAGATAATTCAGCTGACAGAGATGAGATGTGCAGCCTAATCATCCTCTCCAAGGAGAAAGAGAGAGAGCAAGCACTCAGTGCCAATGGTTTAGAAAGATTTAACAGCCTAACTGCCTAATCAATGCAGTAAAAAATTGGAAGTCTCTGCCCACAACTCCTCCCTGTTATTCCTTTTTTCCTAAAAGAAGAGAGAAAACCCAATTTCTGATTCGAAACTCATGCCCAAATCACATTATTACCTGAAATTATAGCAGCTGCTGAAAAACCACTCTGCCTCTGTCCTCCCCAGCTACATAAAAATGACGGGGCATCGCAGTAATGCAGTTTCTTTCTAAACTACCAATGTATACAGGACCAACTTATATTTCTCAAGAATGACACCAATGGCCTAGATTGCAAAGATCTAACAGCCTCCAGTGGGTTTAAGGAGGCAATCTACTATCCATTCTTCTCCTACATTCCCACTCCTGTGGTTCTTTTGTGTCAAAGCGCACCATCAGATAAGTTGAAAGAAAATGGACCAGAGAAGCACAAGGGATGAAGACAATTTACCCAAGGAAGAGGAAAAAATCAATTAATTAATGATCAAAGTGAAAGACATTGTACCCTGTCTGGGAGATTCCTAGGCATTGGAAGTGCAGTAACATATCTCTGGGGGAAAGATTTTTGAGAATTTGCATTTGTATCAGAGGACAATGAGGTCTCAGCCCCATCAACTTGCCCCCGGCCATGGAATTTCGCAAAACGATTGATGACAGAAAACTTCTCTTGTTCCTGGCATTCCAGTCTTAAGTCCACTATTGAGGCTCTGTTGTCCAGTCTGCAAAATCACAAGCATTAGGGGAGAGAGAGAGAGAGAGAGAGAGAGAGAGAGAGATCTGCATGCTATGAATATGAAGCAAAGAAATACATCAAATACCATAAAAAAATAATATTGCCCTTATTAGAGCAACATGATATGTGTTAATTCATCTTGTAGAATCCAGGTAGTTTCGATAAAGCTCTGTTGTTTATTCTCCATTGCAATTTGCTGCCTTTCTTTATCCCGCATATTGACAGATATCAAGGAGTATTTTGCCTGGCTACCTGGAAGTCCAGGTAGCTTTTCTGGACTTTTTCTTTTGTTCTGTGTATTATATTCCAAAATAGACTGTTAGTAGTTTGGAACTTGAAGAGAATGCCTATGCTCGTGCTCTTATGTTGTTTAACTTAGAAAAAGTTATGAAGGTGTAACTGTGGTGTAAGGAGGATGTTCGGATGGCTGATTGGAGAATCTAGGAAAAATATGCATGGAAGATTAATTCCTACAAGAAAATAATACAATCGTCATATAGCTTCTAGAAAAAGTAGCTAAAATTCCTAAAATTGTTACAAGTTGCATTGTTCATTGGTTCCATCAAGAAGATTTAAGTTACTTATTTTTTGTTTAAACAAAGAAAGCTGTGCAATTAAAACACACAAAGAACAAACCCAATATAATGGCACCCGAAAAGTCTTATTTGGGTACACTAAATCAAATAGTATTTATCAGACTGACGTGCAAATTGATATTCAGCAGACTGATGCTTCAGTCACACCCAGAAAAGTCCTACAAACAGTTTAAGATTTAGTGTTCTGATTAAATCCAGAGAGAGACCGAACCAATAAGCCAAAAATAAATGGCTCAGCGATCCACTTGCAGTACTGATTTTTTAAGACAAACTTATAAGTGCAATATTATTTTTCATACAATTAAATTGTCATGAATCTAAAACTCAATAAATGCCCTGCCACTTTTGGATGACACTAGGAACAGTCACATGATGGAGAAACCTTGTAAAGAACATTGTAAACAAAAATGATTCAAAGAAACAAGTCAAAAGAGGGAATATCCAAGAAAAATAAACTGACTAAATTAATAGTGATATGTTTTTTTATTAATATAACTAATAGTGATATGTTAGCAGTAAGAATAATAGTTACCAAAAGAAAAGACATAAATGCTACCTCAACAGATCATTTTCGAGCTTCCTCGCTTTGCCAATAAAGTCTTCCATGACTTTTAAGTACTGACCATCAATTCTTCCAAATGTTGCAAGCTTCTCGGACAGGCTAAAAGCATATTTTGGAAAAGCTAAGCATTAGTAGGTAACGAATGATACTAAAATAATTTATCATACATGTCATCCATCATGAGCACATAAATTCAAATGACTTTAGAGCAATTCTTACAGTTTTCCGCTGTCAGGAGGCACACGGGTATCCCTTCCAGAGCACGAGATTGCACTGCATGCATCTCCTAATGCTGATCTAGCAATAAAGTAAGGCACGCTCTCATAGTGTGAGCTAGGATCAGTTGATAGAACTGCTGCTGGAGGAGGTGGAAGCAGTTGCTGCATAAGTTGTGTTGTCAAAATTAGCCTTCTGCTTGTTCTAAGCATCGGTGATCCATCTTCCACTGCTTCTTCATCTTCCACCTGTCATCAAATAAGCAATTAGAACTCTCAAAGAACTATGAATACCAAAGGAAAAACATAATATCAGATGACATTTTACTAAACACACCTTCTCAATCAGTCGATTTGCCGTGTGGGCCCAGACTAATTCTGCCGCACTGTAAAAGGCAGAATTTTGCTTGTGTTAACAAAAAAGGGAAAAGAACAGGACAAATCAATAAGGGGAAGGGGGCAGAAACCACTGTGTATGTCAACAAAACAAATAACAAATTGAATATTTAATAAAAAAGAAAATGAGAAAGTTCACCACCAAAATTAAAATTTCAAATGAGAGAGAGATTTTAAGTCAATAAATGCTGACGTCCGGAAGTTATAGAATTAGTGAGCTGCATATGACAATCACCTCATATTCGGAAGCATCTGGGAGCCCTCCAATTCTTTATGCCATGGTATAAGTCCTGATGTAGCACTTTTACGCTTCTTCGATCTCACAACCAGACTTTGATCAGTGACATCAGGAAGCAATAAATGAGGCGATGACAACTTTTCAAATTCTGCCGATGTAGAGTGACTTTGCCGGACATTAGCTAGATAACTAGCATCGGCGGTAGCATTAACTTGATCCATTAAATTGCAAGCAAGTACACTGTCAGATGGCCTCCCAACAACAAACGGCTGTTCCAAACCCTTCGTAGTGGCAGTTTTCCGCAAATCATATGTTGGCAACATCTGTCCATTTTTAAAGGTTCCATGCTGATCAAACCAGGATGGTGCCATCTGGGGACTAATCTGAGAATTCTCAGATCGAACAGCAGCTACACTATTACTACTTGATAGATTATGAGAACCGTCCAGATCAAATGCCAATATATCCTGAGAAGATGCATTTGTATCCCGACTTTCCCCTGGCTTAGCTGAAAAGCTTAGCATCTTTGAATCTCCAGATGGACCTGAACTGTGATCACACGATGCATCTCTAACCATATCATTGTATCCATATGATGGCTGTTGTCCTCCTTTAGGAGCTATGTGCTGTACATCCCTACCAGAATCTGGACCTTTAAATCTCTTCATACTGCGATTACTTGGATCCATCTCAGCACTTCTCATGGCTTGTACTTGATGCAGTAAGGAGTAATCCTGATGCGTAACATTATTTGGTCTTAAAGAACGGCCAAAAGCTTCAATGTCTCTTTGAGTAGCAGCAGCATTTGAATGAAATGAATCAGAAGGATTGTTTACAACGGACTCATTCCCCTGCGATACACTCGATGTCCGTTTGAGAAGGTCAATATTCTCAGCTGATAGTTGCTGCCCGGGGCTTTCTTTCACAGATCGCTCTACAAAGCCTTCTGAATTTAAAGAAGTTGCACAAAATCCAGATAGACCATTCCCTCCTTTCTGGACATCTTTACTATTCAAAGGTCCAGAATTGTTATCTGATCGTAGGTGGGACTTAAACAAGTTAGATGAAGCCTTCGATGGCTGGGCACCTAATAAATGTTGCTGGCTTGAATCACTGCTCCAAAAATTAGGAAATATTGTTTTAATGGAATCTGGTCGAGAAATGCCAGCTGTAACAGAAGGCAGAGAGACTGGCATGCCCTCCAAAGATGAGATTTGTTGAGCTGGATCTCTTGAACGAGTTTGGTCACAACTATTCAGCTGGGACATCTCTGCAGAACAAGCTAGGTTATTTTGAGTACTCGTGGAGACATCTGGTGCTGACTCCAGGGCAGATTGACCAGCTTGAGCTCTCTCACCAGATTCATCAATCTGTTTTGACTGAGAAGTAAACCTATTGATAGACATGTTTCCAGACTGATTTGGCATCTGCTGTCCACTTGCAACAGTCATGTGCTGACCTTGAGGATGATTTCTAGAGAAAGAAGAACCAGACATAAAAGCTGTCGAAAATTTTTCTTGGACTTTGTACTGTGACATTTTATTTTCTGTTTGGCCTGAGCTACCAGAAACATTATTCCGAAATTCACCTTGAGATGATTCACACGAAGATGTCAAAGACTGAACAGAGGCTGTGAAAGCCAACCACATGTTACCCTTATCCTCAGTCCTAGAAGCTTCATGAGATGAACCAAGAACTGTTTGTAAGGAGTTCTGGGAAGATAAGGCACGGTCATGAATTGGCAACCGTTGAGATGGAGGGGCCAACTGTAAACCAAAGCCCTGAGTAGCGGAAGACTGATTTTGCTGAAGGTGACAGTATGGTCCATCAGAAGTTTCTGTTTCAGGCATCTCAGAAGACAGATAGCAGTCAGAAGAGCTACTGTGTCTTCTGGTGCCACCATGTTCATTTGATTGATCCACCTTGTGAAGAAGCTCCAGCATATTTTGACTGTGAAAATCAAAAACAAGAGAAGACAAATTCAACTCAACTCACCAGTGACTTATGATATAACAGCAAAGAAAACAGAAAAGAGAACTATAAGCATGTAAACATTTAACCAAACATATTAGCATTCATCTATTGAAAGCAAATACAACTATGCTCTTATTATAACAGTGTCTAAAAGATATAAGCTATACATCAATTTACCGAACAACAGTTACAGAAAAAAATCAGTTGGCAACGTAAAAAATCAATCTACAGAATATCAAATCTAAAAGAGGAACAACTAGTCTTAAATATTCAACTACCTTGATGTAGCTGTCTTGTTAGGGGTAAAATTACCCACAGATTTGAGAAAGGAAGCAGATGAATTAGGTACATAGCCCGGAAGCATGCCTTTTGAAGGTAACTCGTCTAAGCCTTTGGTGTCACCCTGAAAACCAGGTACATGGCCACAATAAAATCCAAGGAGCTTTTTTCTTAGAAGTTTTAAAATACCATACTTAACAAAACAAAAAAACCAAAAACAAACAAAAGTATTGACATTATTCTCAAATAATTCAAATGATCACCTTCTCCAATCCCATACAATTTCTATCAGTATGATCAGCTGATCGCTGGTCAGCATGCACCTGGTCATGACCTCTTAATCCTTGAGAAACCTGCTGAGCCAAGGCCTGAGGATTAGCATTATATTTTGGGCCATAAGAAGGCTCCACGACGTCTACATCCCCCATAGGATGATACTGAAATCTGCGAGCTCCAGGTTTTTGATTAACTTGATTGGATAACTTTTGTTTGCCCCCAATCAAAGTACGAGAATCACTAGCATCTAACCAAACATTCTCTCTTAAGCCACCAGTGGAAGTATGACGCAATGTGTTAGAGTGAAAACTGTCCCTTGAGTTTTCTTTTTTATATAAGTTCTCCATTTCATTCATTTCAACTGCTCCCTTGTCCAACCCATTATTCCCTGATGACTGCAAAACTTGAGGGCTCTCATCGAGATGATGCTGGTATTTCCCCACAACCTCATTTCCTTTGGAGTTCCCTGAAGACTGAACATCCTTCCAGAAATCAAGATTATTATTATTTTGAAGCTGGTGGCTTCTTTCCTGGTTGGCCCTTGCAGTGCTTGAATTAGGTACTGCAACAATACTACTAGAACTGGAAACTGCCCTGTAAACCTGCAAGCTACCTATGCCAGGTTTTACATGTTCCAATCCAACAGATGAATTGGGAACAGGAGCAGCCCTCCATAGACCAGCACCGCGGGCAATTTCTTCTTGTGTGGCTTCCTTATGATCACTACTCTGAGTCAGCAGAGATGATTTTTCATTCTCGTGATGTTTCAAAGTAGCACCACTATCAGGTGAAAAAGATTCCGGGAAGTTCCAACCACTTGATCTACTGTATGGCTGGCCACCACTATTATATGAAGATATGCTCTGCTGATGGGCCAAAGAACCCGAAATGCTCTTGGCATTTATTTCTACCCCAGAAGAGTGAGCAACATTTCCATAAATATGACTGCCTTCAGCAAGTGGCTTTTGTAGCTGGCTACGATCTAACCATTTGCTTCCTTCTTGCTGAAACCGTTCAATAGTTGTATGAGATGAACCAGTTTGTAACCTGTCACCCTGTTGATGCAAAGTTTTGAGCCCTGAGTGCTGAAATCCTGGAACCTTAAAATAATTCGTACTCGTAGAGGGCCTATTTGCATCATCAGAAAGGGGGAAAGGTCTAGAACTCAAAGCCGAAGCAGTCTGCAAGTTGTTATCAGTCCAAACAGGCTGTTTGCTACTATCATTAATGGTTAAGGGCTGCTGATTCCCAGTCGGAGGCCCTGTGTCCCCAAAAGTCGGGCCACTCCACTCTTCTGGAAGCCCTATATCAGCACTAGAAGTTTCAGCAACAGCAGACTGCATAAGAGCACTCCAACTCCCACTTTGCACAGAAGGAAATCCATTTAAAAAATCGGGAGCATCCAACATGTTACAAACCCCTGTGCTCCTTCCAAAGGCATCCCACAGATTGTCATCCGAACCAAACAAGATCTTCTCTTCAGTTGGATCTAAGGAAGACACACTCTGTGAAGGGGCAACCTGCATCAGTGTTTTCTCCTGTGATGTTTCTGAAGATCCAGCTATCTCTTGCCTCCCATTGAATTCTTGCATGGATGCACTTCTTTGCTGGGGATCCACTTGCTGCACGTGGTCCAAATTAAATCCACTGTTTAGGCCTTGGCCACCAGCCGGACCGAACATATTTTTACCTTGAAAATCCTGTTTGGAAGAAAAATTTTCATCTTGCACACTAACCTGACCAGGAAATGTAGAGTACTGATGACCTGAAAATGAATTACCACTGGCTGATACCTGCTGTAATGCAGGCTTATCCATTTGAACATGAGAATTTTGATTTGGAGTACTTCTTGCACTAGAAATAGGAACCCCATATAAAGATTGATCAACTTGTTGAGGAACCAATCCCATCAGACGCAATGCCTGGCCTTGCTCAGGGGATAACATAAGTCCCCTAGAAGATCCTTGCACAACTGGAGATGCACCACGCTGCAGCCAGTTTGTGTTACCTGCCACAAGCTCAGGCAGCCATGGAGAATTAGATGCCTCGTTAATAGGAATGCCATTGATTTGCACAGCTGAATGGTTGGGAGCTGTCTGTTTTGGAACAGGTAAAACCTGATTTATAGAACTCTGCTGCCTTTCCTCTTGTTGCTGCCTGTGAAGTTCTTGCATTTGTGTGAGCATGAATTGTTGCTGTAGAAGCTGAATGTCATTGATCCCTGGCTGCTGCCTCGGCAAAGATTGCAGCATGGCAGGCTGCTGGCCACTCATTTGCTGTTGACCTCCAAAAAAGTCATAATTAACGGGAGATTCAGCAGCTTCCAACCTTGATGAGTTTTTCTTAGTAAGCTCAGGACCATTCCCTTGCTGTGACTCAAGAATAGATATGCCTCTCAATGATAAATTATGGCGATCAGATTCTGTATCCACTCCCACAAAGTTTGCTTCATTCTGCCTTGTCTGGACAAATTGATGCCCATGCACATGGCCATTCAAAGTTGTATGCTGGTTCTGAGGCAAACTTCTGCCAAACTCAGACCTCACATTTGATTGTGTCAAGTTGAAACCATGTGGCACATGCAATGACCGACTTCCCTCTCCCCTCTCAGAGTCTGCTAGAACCAAAAGAACAGCAGTACGATTAATAACAGGTAATAGCACTTAACCATATGAGTATGATCACCATATATCCTTGATGTGATATGTGAACAATTGAGGGATTGAGAGAAGTTTATTCATTCATTGCAATAAACCTTCTGGAAGACCATACAAGCAGATAGAAACCAATTAAGCAAGAGACCAACTTATTAAACTTGATACCTGATTGTTGTACATTGTAGTTCTTTAAATCAGAAATAAAAGAAGCACCGAACTGTCTCTGGTTTCCGACTAAAGGATTGTTATTTAAACCGTGCCAGTTTCCATGACCAGCCTGTGAATGATGCTGGCCCTGAGACAAGTTCTCTTGGCCAAAGAAATTGTGGACCCTGTCTCCAACTTCGTTGCCAGGCATGGAACCAGCCCACAAATTTACAGCAGCTAAAATTTTGAGAGGAGAAAAATTACCTAAAAGAAATAAGAATAAATTCGAAATAACAAGTTCCTACACTTCCATCAGTGACCATATAACAGTATATGAAAGTCTCTGCAAATACAAATGTGTTAAGAAACATACCTCTTTTATGTACATTTAGTCACTGCAAATGCCAAGTTCCCAAGCCTTAAAACTTATCCTGCACACAGTCCAGCATACAAAATAGCTTAGGCCCGTTTGGATAGTGCGATAAGATGAGATGGTTTTAGATGAAAGTTGAAAATTGAATAAAATATTATTAGAATATTATTTTTAATATTATTATTGTTTTGGGATTTGAAAAAGTTGAATTGTTTATTATATTTTGTGCGAAAATTTGAGAAAATTGTAATGATGAGTTGAGATGAAACCGTTTCTATATCCAAATGCTTAACTATTGTCATTGGCAGAATAAAATTACAAACATTTTGTACAAGAAGTCATATCAAGTCACATGTAATCAGACCTACATCATTATACACCTTGAGATGATAGAAAAGGAAGGGGCAGGAGAAGATGCAATGATCACAAAGTCAACGGAGTAAAGATTGTGCAAGGTGACTCTTCAAAAGTTTCCTTTAAAAACTGAATACACAAGCATCAACACAAAGGCGGGAAAAAATGAAAATCTTATTTATTATTATTCAAATTCCAAATGTTTAGCAATACCATGAAATGGACTTATTAAAAAAAGTGATGCCATGGAATGGAATCTTTAAAGGGGAATAGCCAGTTATCTAGCATCATTCTGGAGCTTTAACAATAACAAGGGTTGTCTGGATCTAGGTGCCAATAAGTTTTTTTTTTTTTTTTATCGGTAGAAGTAAGATTATATTGAATAAGTGGAATAGGCATAGCCAAAGTACACAGAATGTATACAAGAGGAAACACCTACAAGAAGTTTGGTGCTTCATTTCTTATTACTTATCAAAAAAGAGTTAGGTGCTTGAAAAATAAACAAGAAAATCATGAAAACTAGCACCACTGAAATCAATAGCAGAAGCCCATAAAAATAAAGTACTGAAAAAGAATCTTCTAAGTTCTTCAAAGAACTTTCACTATCTTCAAAGCTCCGCTCAGTCCTCTCCAGCCAAATGCACCACATAAGACATAAGAGAACCATCTTCCAAATTGCAGCGACACAGAGCAAGTATACTACAAATTTGCCTAACGAGAGAGGGGGAAGAGGCCAAAAAACTCCTGGGTACTAAAATTGGGAATACAAAAGTGGGCTACCACCCAGTGTGGCGAAAGAGTAGTAAAAAGTTTAGATTCCACATAAAACCAAGACAACCAACCCATGCTTCACCCAATATGCAAAGTCCTGAGAACATTTAGGTTGGGTTTGGATAGACAGTTCAGATGAGATGAGATGTTTTGAATAGTAGTTGAATAAAATATTGTTAGAATATATTTTTTAGTATTATTTTTATTTTGGGATTTAAAAAAGTTGAATTGTTTATTATATTTTTGTATGGAAATTTGGAAAAGTTGTAATGATAAGATGAGATAAGATAAGAGGCTTGTGTATCCAAACTGAGCCTTAGTGACCTCACTCTCTTGTGAACTAGGAAAGGAAGATGCTAAAAGTTGTTATCTCCAGCAAGGAACACCGGAAATGGCCATCAGAAAGAGAGAGGAAAAGAGAGAAGAGAGAGAAGTGTGGAATATCTGACCCAGCAATATGCTGATTGATAATTGCTGTCCATTATATTCAGGTGCAGTTATTACACATCCCCTATGAGGATCTTTGTTCTTTGTGTGCCCATGATTATAAATCCCTCTCAAGCATTTTTTTTTTTTTTTTTTATCCTAAAACCTGCACATTACATACTTTAACCATCAAAGTGCAAAGGCTACATTCCCCCCTTCTTTTTTATTAGTATTAAATTTTCATTAAGAATTGCAAAAGGCAAAAAAGATACGAGGCAATCATGTGAATTGAGTGCATTAAAGTCCATAGACGCTGTCCAAAGGAAGAGAGAATTGAAAAAGAAAGTCAGGAAATCCTCCATCGTCCATTCTCAGTCCTCAAAAACTATCAATTATTTTCCTTCAAATAGACCATATGAGGAATGTAGGAACAATTCTCCACACATAAATTGTGAACCGCCTCCTAGCCCTCTCCCAGTGTCAAACAGGTCCACAATTCTGCAGAGCATGACCCACACCGAACCACCCAACTGAAAAACTGAATCCACAAAGTGGTGGCCATCTCACAATGGAGCAATCCACTATTCCCTACAACTCTTACACATGCAATGCCACTCAATCACAACAATTTTTCTTTTCCTCAAGTCCATGGTGAGAATCTTCCCTAGAGACGTTGTCCAAGCAAAAAACGCAAATCTTGGGGGAACCTTAGTCTGCCATACTTTTTTCCAAGGAAAGGGATTATTATCATGAGGACTAAAGACATTATAGAAAGATCGAATGCTGAACATCCTTTTCTTGGAAGGAGCCCAAATAAGCTTCTTACACCATGGATTCTTTCCTTTGTCCTTATCTTGAGCCCTTCTTTTTTAATTCTTCTACAAATATTTTTTTTTTTTAATGAGTTCCTGCGTACTTGGGCTAATACCTATCTACTTTGCATTAATAAATCTCTTATTACTTATCAAAAAAATAATTTTTTTTATGAGTACAAAAAAATTGTTGCAAATTCTCTTCTTTCAATAATGAGCTCCAATGCCAAAAAAAATGCTTCACCATGGAGTTTTTTGCTCATTTGAGAGAAGCCTATGAAAACAATGTCATGTTATGGAGAAAATTTTCATTTCAATAATGTCATCAAGAAAATAATGTCACATTATCTAAGAGTTGTCATTGGATCACACAACTCTCAGTGTCATATCATTTAGCTAAAACTGTAAAAGCACTCCTAACCACAATGATGGGACCAAAATCAGATTGAAGCCATCTAACAGTGCCATGAGATTCCTTCCAACACTCTTCAACAGATTTTTCAACGAATCCAGGACAACTTCATAAAAGACAGAGAAATTATATTGTTAAAAGAAGCACCCATTATATATAGCAATCTCCCTTATCTTATTTAACATGATTTGAAAGTAAATGTCCTTGAAGGATTCTTTCTCTTGCTTAAAATTGCAAGAACAATTCCTCAAGAGTACACCAATTCTGCGATAAAGCCATAAATAACACCCTTAAATTCCCTTTGTGAAGATCTCAAGATTTACAAAGCCTATGAGGAATCCATCGTAGGACCACCTTAGGTCATACGTCCTCAATACTTCTAGTGGGAGGTAGAGAACCAACTTGATTTCTGTCTCCTTAGTAAGGACAAGCTTGGGGAGTGAGATGAGATGAGAATTTTGTGAATAGTAGTAAAATAGTTTGTGAATAATAGTGAAATAGTCTTAATAAGTAATCAGGAAATCTTTTTCCTTGTTTAAATAAAGTTTTTAATTCAAAGACGATGCAGAGACTTCAACAATTATATGAAGTGTCCACTGGCCATAGTGAAACTCTAAAGTTTTCTATCTCTACATTTTCATTCTTCTTCGATTCTGTAAGTTGCCTTCTGGCCATAATGAAACTTATCTAGTCATTTGCCTGCCTCTCTAAATTGTTTGTTTTGGTAATTGCTGACAGTGCCGTACAAACTATTTATCCACATTTAACCATCCCTAGTCGAAATTTATCTCAAAAGCCCTACTATGTTAAAATCAAACCTTATCATATGTTCCTCCATTTAAGCATATAATAAAAATCAAATGAAATATTCAGAAGACCTAAATTCTTAATAATCACCCACAATTTTATATGCAGAGTTGCATATAAAAAAAATCTATTTTCAGAGATAGTTTCGTAATATGGTTTGGTCTAGATTATTTTTTATAAGGAAGATAAAGATTTTATTAATAATGACAGAAATATTACCCTGGTACTCAGCAAGTATACAAGAATTCCACTTCAACAATAAAAATGTAAAAGTGCTAGAAAATCCTGGAAGTTAGAGATAGAAAAGGGCAGCACCATGTTGGATCATTATCCGATGATAGAGGGTGTTAAGAACGAAAGAGTTCAACTCCAACACTGATTTTTCGCAGTCCTCAAAACTATGCCAGTTTTTTTCTCTCCATAAACGCCATAATATGCATGATACGATCATCTTGCACAAAAGTGAGCGTTGATGGTTGCCAAATTGCCGTCTCCAACATAATAGAAGCTCAACCACCGGGAAAGGCATCACAAAACCAATCCCAAAAGACATCAATAGATCGTGTTCCATAGGATGCTAGCAACCTCACAATGTAAAAGAAGGTGAACCACCATTTACCCACTTTTCCTGCACATGCAACAACGATTAACCACTATAATCCCTCATTTCCTAACGTTGTCCAACGTAAGAATTTTCTTTGATGTCATTGTCCATGTGAAGAAAGCCACTTTGTGGGGAGCCTTATTTCTCCAAATAAGCTCCAAGGATAAGTAGTCTTGACATGATTAGATGACCATTGGATCTAGATTATTCTAGAAGTTTTAATAGTATTACAAGTCTTTTATTCGGTTTTCTAAGGCTTTCAATTATTCAAGTTGGGAGTTCTAACGCTACTTGTACAAGAAAAGTCTTCATATATTTTTTCTCAACAAAGGGAAGTTCACAATCAGCTCTTTTTACCAAGCCATGACAAAGTACAATACAAATCCATTCCCATGGAAGAGTATTTGGAAGACAAAGCCACCCCTAAAGGCAACATTTTTTTGTATGAATAGCTTCCTTGGGGAAGATCCTCACTCTAGACAGCTTACGTCGAATCATAGTCATGGATTGGTGTTGTATGTGCAAAAAAAAACGGAAAGTCCATTGACCATCTACTACTTCATTGTGAGATTGCAATGACATTGTGGAATGAAGTCTTCGCTCGGATGGGATTAGCTTGGGTGATGCTGAGAAAGGTAATCGACCTCCTAGCTTCTTGGAGAGGCATTCGGGGCAACTCTCAAACTACATCAATATGAAAGATGGTTCCAATATGTTTATGGTGGTGTATTTGGAGGGAGAGGAATGAAAGAAGTTTTGAAGATCAAGAGTGGTCAATGGATGAGCTTAGAAACATATTTTAAAATACTTTACTCATTGGTTGATTCTAATTGATTTTCATGGCATGACTTTTCATGAATTCCTTGTATCACTAAACTAGCACGCTTAGGCATTGCTCCAATATATGTCTCGTATACTCGGGCTCTTGCCTATTCTTTTTTTTTATCTGTAACAAATGTTTATTGATCAAAAGAGTAAAAAAGAGCCCAAGTTTACGGGACATATACAAGAGCAACAATTAAGCGAGCTAGTTTAGTGACACAAGGAATTCATGAAAAGTCATACCCTGAAAATTAATTACGATCGATCAATGGAGTAAAGTATTAAAAAATAAATTTATAAGCTCATCCATTGAACGCTCTTGATCTTCAAAACTTATTTCATTCCTCTCCCTCCAAATGCACCACCATAGGCATATTGGGACTATCTTCCATATTGATGCAAATTGAGAGTTGTCCTGAATGCCTCTCCAAGAAGTGAGGTCACTTACCCTTCCTGGCATCACCCAAGCTAATCTCAACCAAGCAAAGACTTCATCCCACAAAGTCATAGCAATCTCACAATGAAGTAGTAGATGATCAATGGACTCTCCGCACTTCTTGCACGTACAAAACCAGTCCATAACTATGATTCGACGTTTCCTCAAGTTGTCTAGAGTGAGGATCTTCCCCAAAGAAGCCGTATATACAAAAAATGTTGCCTTCATAGGTACCTTTGTCCTCCAAATGCTCTTCCATGGGAATGGGTTTGTGTTGTAGGTGGTCATGGCATGGTAGAAAGATCGGATTGTGAATACCCCTTTCTTTAAAGGGCACCAAAAAATTTTGTCTTCCACTCCCGACAAACGGGTGGAATAAACAATGTCAAAGAATGCCGAAAAAACATCAATCTCTCAATCTTGTGCATCTCTGAGGAATGTAACATTTCATTGGGGAATACCATTGGAGACGATTAATAGGTCTGCAATCGAGGCTTCTTTCATTCTTGCTAAACCATAAACTTGTGGATAAGTTTCCTTGAGTGTCCTATCGCCGCACCATACATCATGTCAAAACATGACCTTAGATCCATTTTTTTTTATATAAGTAAGAATCTTTATTGAATCAAATGAAACTAGGCAACGCCCATGTACACATGAAGTATACAAAATGAGACACCTAATTACATTCTAGAGAGCTGGAAAGTAGACAAAAACTCATTTAAATTCCCACCCTTTAGTACAATAGCAAAAAACCACTGTAAAAGAAAGAAAACAAATAAATTCCAGATTTCCCCCACTGCACGCTCCTTATTGTTAAAACACCTATCGTTCCTTTCCATCCATAAACACCACATTAAGCACAAAGGTATCATCCAAATACCCAATCCTCCTACTTTAATGGGAGAGCATATTGTAATCAATAAAATCTTGTTTACCGATTAAAAAAATATATATATATATTTCAAAGTACTCAATGAATTAAAAAAATGATTAATGAAATATCAATGATTTGAGTTTTAAGGTAAGTGTGTCTTAAAGTCTACCTCCCTCCCCTCCCTCCCTTTAGCACACTGCTACTTTTCATATCACCTATGGCTTGAATAGCCATGATTTTCTTGTATCGTTGGACATTGTGCTTAGGTGTCACTCTTGTATATGTCCCGTGTACATACTTATAAAAAAAAAAAAGTATATGTCCCGTGTACATGGGCTATTCCTATTTATATCATCAATAAAATCTTTGTTTTACTGATCAAAACAAAAATTAAAGCTAGAATTTCCTCATCCCTGCCCATTAAATTCCAAGAAATTACTCTCTTTTCTGCTTTCTTTGCAACCTCAAATCTAGTCGTTTTCCTTACCTATCAAAACCATAGTACACCATATTTTCTCTTACAAGTTAGCACCAAGTTACGGTAATTACCTATCAAACCAGCTATAAAATACCTAAGTTTGCCAAAGCCCATGATTTCTACAAGCCATCATCATCTGTTTCAGCCACAAAAATTCAAACTTTTCAAACCCTGATTCAATCTGCAAGTGCTAAATTATGTCCTTCACCACAACAAACCCCAAGATTGTAACTTTTCCCTATCATAAAACCTAGCACAAGCACACAGAGACAGACTTTTTTAATCTGTACAATTCAAGCATTTCTTGCTAATAGCATTTATCACAGCAATCCCACCTCCTGACCATCCTCCACTGCCTAACCACCCAGTATGTTTCTTTCATCAGTGTTTACCATTCTACAAGAATAAGCCATCATAAATATTGTCTATAACTACCGTCTTAGGATAACTTTGACGACACTTTAGAAAATTCCCAACAACAACTAGAACTTTTTGACCCAATTAAGGATAGAATCTTGTTTAAAAACCACAGGGATAGGCATCTTTTTTGTTAAAGCTTTCTTTTCCAACCCCTAGGGGTTGGCTCAAGTGGTAAAGGCCTTGGGCTTGGGGGTATGCTCCCCCCAGGACTAAGGTTCAAATCCCCTTAGGTGCAAACAATCTTTAGGGGCCATCGGATTGTAAGATTTTCCCCTTGAATTACCCGAAGTGCACTTGCGGAAAACTCTTTGCCGATGACTTGTGCACCCCCGAGATTAGTCGGAACATTGTTTCTGAATACCCGGTGCCAATAAAAAAAAAAGCTTTCTTTTCCATTTTCCACATCTCTCACTAATTACTACAACAAAAGAAAATTCTACACACCACACTACCATCTCACTTTCATCCCACTAAGTAACATGTGACACATTTATCACCATTAGATGATCCTCTATTGGATGATAAATGGTGATAAATGTGCCACATCTTACGTTGTGGGATGAAAGTGGGATGGGAGTGTGGTGTATAGCATTACTCCTACAACAAATAAGCATCATTTCCATAACTCTTTAGTCAGATATTCTCATTACATTACAAAACGATACAGATCTAACCATTTCACAAGCTGTCCTGCACAGTTATACTATGATAAATTTTCTTGTTACCAAGTAAATTGGTTTGCACAGAAATGCATGCACCTGAAGCCATGGATCATCATAAGGAAACGACTTAAGTTCCAGATGTTAATTACCACTCATATCATATCACATATGAAATCAAGATTAAAATTTGCTCGTTACAAACAATAGTTAACAGAGATTTAGAATCTAGGCCATAAACTTGTCAAGGAGCAGTTAATATCTCCATACCCAAGTCACCAAATCCCAACTCTAGAAAAATCCAAACACCCACAACAGGAGCAAATTGAAAATGAATATACCAGTAAATACCTGACAAAATAACCCTTCCTCTCCATTTAGTTACCGAGTGGTTGTAGGCAATTTTTTTTTTTTTTAGAAGTACCGAGTGGTTGTAGGCAATGGAGAAGAAAGAAAATAATTCAATTTAATGCTAAACTTTCCTTATTTAGAAACTGAGAAAGACCCAAGAAAATGAAAAAAAAAAAAAATCTGTAGCAACGACGGGTACAACTAATTCCCGAAAAAACGAAAAAACAAAAGCCCGGTTCCACAAAGAGGCTTTGGCATTGGCAGCCGAAAATTTCATTTTAATAAACAAAAAGGGCAAAATACATAAGAGTCAATTTCAGTTTCATTCCCTTTCCTCTATTTTCACAGCAACCAAACCGAGTCTATAGCCGGAAATTTTCTCAAAATCCCGCATTTCATAACCAAAACTCATAAGATCGAGAAGAGAACACCATAATTTGAAGTCACAATCAGTAATGAAACCAACAAAGCGACGCAAAACGACAATATGAGCTGCTAGAAAGCTGCCCAACCCTAAAACACAAAACCTTAGCATAGATTTACTTGATAAATGGAAATGGTCCCTAGAAAGTGAAAATTAGGGATTTTAGAAAGGAGAAAGAGAGACTATGGACTCACAGTCACGTCGGGTTGCCTCCATTGAAGCTCGGAACCTATCCACTGATAGTGTCTGATTCTGAAGCTTTAGGGTTCGAATCGAAGAGAGAGGCCAGAATGGGCGTCAGAGAGAGAGAGAGAGAAAGAGAGAGAGAGAGATAAAGTGATCGAAATAGTGCGAAATTTCAACGAACTGAGAAACAAAACTGAGGTTCGGACCGAGGCTGGCTCGCAGAATGAAGCGGTGTGGTTCGGGTCCGAAGCTAAGGTGGCTTTGGTCTCTCGGCGAAAGGAAAGCGTTTTGCTTCTCAAAGGGGCCGGGGGAGGGGACAGCGAGAGGGCATTTGAAGAGTTGTTGAGAGTAGAGAGAGAATTAGGTGGTCCTGCAATTACATTCTGCCACGTGTCAGTGGAGCCATTGATATTAAGGCAATTTTGGATAATATTTTAGGAGAAAAAATATTTATATCAGTTTACTATTTACCTTAACACACTCAGTGTATTGAGTTAAAAAAAAATTGAAACCATAGTGTATGGAGAGTGTAGGCTTATGTATAGCATATCTGTTTTAAGATAGCTTTGCACTTGTTTTAAGTGTTTAAAACATTTTAGATTTTGAGAATTAAGCTAAATTTAGGTTATGTTTAGATAGTAAAATGAGATGAGATGAGATAAGATGATTTTAGATAAAAGTTGAAAATTGAATAAAATATTATTATAATATTATTTTTTAATATTAATATTATTTTAAAATTTGAAAAAGTTAAATTGTTTATTATATTTTGTGTAAAAATTTGAAAAAATTATAACGATGAGATGAAACCGTTTCTGTATCCAAACAAGATTTTATTCAAAAATTATATTTCTCTGTTTTAGTGAATCCATTTTTTATGATAAAAATAGAGATATATCAGAAAAAATATTAATCCAGTTTTTCGTAATGCTATATATCTACTTTCTATTTTTCTTTATTTTGTTTAAATATTTTTTTTTAAAATATTATCAAAAGATAAGTGTTACAACCACAAATAGATTTCATAAAAATAAATTCACAAATTAAAATATATTTATATTATATGTTAGATCTATTTTATAATAAAATAAATTTATAAATTACGTCAGTTTATAAATTTATTTTTATAGGATCTCTTTATAATTAAAATATTTCTCAATAAAAAAATCTTTCAAATACAAATATATAGGCAACCGTCATATTTCTTAAATGCCTATGTTTTCTAATAGTCATATATTAAATTATTTGTCTTTTCTTAACAGTAATTTTCTTAAAAGGTCATCATGGTAATATTTTCAAAAAAATGTTTTGCTCTCGTGTAGTCAAATTTTCAAAACTCTCATATTTTTTTTTTGTAATTGATCATATGCTTTTAAAGTAAATAAGACCATTTCCCCTTCCATAAAATTGTCTACGCATTTGCTTGGATTGTGACAAGATTTTTTGTTTATTAAATTAATTATTATTGAATGAAGGGAAATTATATAACTTACTACTCTTTTATAATTATTCTATAATTCATTTATAAACAATCAAAAAGATTTGCACCACTCCTTTAAAAATAAATTCAATTTTACATAATTACCCTACGTTTAAAATAAAAATTATAAAATAATTATAAAAGAGTTGTAAATTACTCTTAGAGGAATGAGAAACGAAAATCTAGCCAACTCAAAATAAAATTATAAGCTTTTTAAAATTTGAATTAAACAAAAAAACATTCTTTTAGATTTTGCTCCTCATCATTTAGATTTACCGAACTTGTCCACAAATGTTGACTTATTTTGAGTAATATTGATGACTAAAAAGTCAAAAGTTTATTATCTTGAGGTTCAATAAAAAAGTGAGGATAAGAATGAAACACAACTTCTCTCTCTTTTTATTTTTATTTAACAATATAGAGAGGAACTTAGAATATTCTCAACAATATTTGTAGGAGATTTAAGAGACATTTGGATGTAAAATGATGGCAAGTTTTTTTTATAAATAGTGAAAAACGGATGAGAGATAGAAAGATTTATAGGATTTTTTGTAAATATGGGTCCTACCTTGATTATATATCTATTCTATGATTAAAAGTCTCTATCCGTTAGAAACAGTAATGAACAGTAACTTTTGTTCATCTGTTTTTTCTTTCCTTTTTTAATCGTTTTACCGGTTTTGCTATGTTGGTAAATGCATATGTTCTATGCGTTTTGCTTTTATTTTAGGGGTAAATTGTTTTTTGGTGCATGGTCAGCAGCTTTAGTGTTTTTTTTTCTCTTTCAGTCTTCTCTCTCTCTGTCCTCTCTTTCTCCTTCTCTCCGAAAGCAAAGTTTTTTTTTCTCTCTTTTTTTTTTTTCTCTTCTTTCTCCTTTCTCATATGTGTCGCAGCCAACCCTGAGCCCTCTTTTTTTAGTCTTTTTTTTCTTTCTCTGTGTCTTTTCTTTCCTCTTCTCTTCAGAAGTAAATTTTGTCTTCTCTCCCTTTCTTTTCTTTTCTTCCTTCTTTCTCATCTGTCGCGGCCCACACCGAGCCCTCTCTCTTTCTCTGTAGCTGCCGTCGTCGAACGAAGGCCGTCGCTGAACGGATGTCATCACCAAACGAAGGTCATCACCTCCCAATCTCCTCCACCGTGCCTTAGATGCAGTCAATTTGGACCCACAGTAGCTCTCCACTCAGATTTGCCACTCATTGCAGCTCATAACTCAGATATGTAGCCTCGTCGGTTGCTTTTGTTTGTTGTCGGTTCTAATGTGTTGTGGGTATGTTGATTTCTGATCATTTTTCTCTTATGTATCTGGGACGTGATTCTCATGAGTAGCTCGCAATGTGTTTTTCATTTTTTGCTTCTTGAAATCTGTTAAGATCAGTCTAGGTCTCTCTGGATCTGAGGGATGATTTCAAGTTTTTTTGTTGTGGTTGTTTCTGGATTCAAAGGCTTGTGGATTTATTTTTATTTTCTTCTTTGTGCTTGTTGGGTTTTCCTTCTCCTTTTTTTGGTTGGATATGGATCTTGGCGTGCGATTTTTGTTCATCGGTATGGAGCATATTTTTTTGGATTGTTCAATTGGATCTGTTGCCTTCTACCTCTTTCGGTAGTTCTCTATTTTCATCCTAAGAGTTTGATTATAAGGTTCTTTCTTTAACTTCTTTAATGTAGATAATCTTTGTGAAGAGCATCCATAAATTATTTGTATTTTATGATATTATCATTGTTCATCGGAAGTAAACAGCCCGATGGTGTTCTATGTCTGTTGTGACTCATTAGCATTTTCATTTTTTTTCCTGGCTGTTTTGCATTTCTATCGATTCTCATTGTTTATTTTTTCCCTTTTCCCTCACACTTCTCTGGGTCTAATCTGGCTGTAGGATTTGAAATTAGTGATCTTTCTTGGTCTTTATCTATGCTTTTCGAATGGTATTTTTTTTTTCTAGAAATCAAATGTCTTATTATTTATGTTTTGAATAACAAAAATTTATGCTTAGTTGTATTTCCTGAAGACTTTAATCATGTGGTTTTTTTTGGGAAAAAAAAGAGTTCATGAATTAAATTAATTTTGATGCATTTATTGAAAATATCATTTGTGTTGGTTGGTATGCCGTTGTGATATAATGCACGATTTTTGCTTATTTAGCAGTAAGTATGGAGTATAATTGTTCTGATATTATCTTTTATTCACAACATAGCTTTTAAGAGAAATGATGTATTATATAACTCATTTTATAACTCACACGTTGTTTATTTTATATTTAAGATGACATTAAACATAATGTTTGACATGTATTCGTTTTGTGTTTCTTGACTGTCAATATTATATTTTTACTTCATTGTGAATCTATATGAAGGGCAATTCCATTTTTTCATTGAACTTCACTGCTTGTCTTATTTTATTTATTTATTTGGTTTCTTAACTACATGGTTCTTAACTATATGGTCTTTTATTGTTTGGGACGGGAAATGGATGGTCTCGATTTGGGGAAAGGGTTGGGCAGATTGGGTTTGTATGTTAGTGTGTCAGGTTGAGGGGATGGCTTAAGTGTTTTGATCTATGTTTGTCAGTCAGTTAGAATTTTTTTTTTCCTCATTTTTATCCGTTGAGTTGAGTGTTTGGGGAAGGGGCAGTGAGTCAGACTAATGGGTTGGGTTTACGTGTGTCAGTCGCTCAATCTTTTTTTGTTTGTTTTTCTCCTTGTTATCATGGAGTGGTTGGCTGATTTATGTTTTTTTGCGTAATTACATTTTTGACCCTTGGTTTATATAAATGGTAATGCGTCTTTTGAAGTTTCATTTGTGTTCTTTTTTCTTCTCTCATGTGTGTAACATCTTTCTCAACCAAGCTATTCTCTTCCAAAAATCAGGTTTCTTCTTAGCTTTCGAGATTCACTCTTTTTTTCTCATATTATGTGTTGGTCTTTCTGTGTGATTTTTCCCCTTTTTCATTGTTCTATGTTTGTTTTATGATTTTCCCCCTCTGTGTTTCTCTCTGTTCATTGATTGGTGCATGTTTCTTTTCTGAATTTTTTTTAACTCGTCTTGGTCAATTTCGAAACATGAGTTTTGTTTCTTTTTTCATGTCATCCCGTTGATGTCTTCTTATTTTTCCTTCTAATTGAACCGATTTATTGGTTTGTTGCTTGCAGGGAATCTGGACTTTTTTTACTTGCAGTTCAGTTGCTTTGATGTTTGTATATGGCTTTTATTTTTTTTCTCCTAGTTTGTATATTGTTTTTCCTTAATTTTTTACGCATATATTGTCAAATCTGTATATTTAGTTATTAATAGGTTAATAGATGTTCTTTTGTTTTTCACTCTAAGAATAGTTACTATGTTTGTATTATGTATTTGGTTCCATTTGTATGGTATTGCGTTTGACATTTTTTATGGTTAATTTTCCTAGGCTTTTAGATATATATTTTTTTTTTATCAAAACTCAAGGGTTTTATTAAAAATAGAGACACGCTTCTCATTAGGGTATTATTTTTTTACTTCTCTTTTCGAATTGAAGGATTTTATGAAAGATAGAGACATGCTTCTCATTAGGTAAAAACTAATTGGACTTAACCAAACATGACGAAATCAGTTTTTGGTTTTTGGTTGATGAATTTTTTTGCTTTATTTAATTTTTTTTTGTCATCTATATCTGTCTTTTAAAATTTGGATCTTTATTTTTTGGAAATTTATAATTTTAAAGTGTTGAGTATTTTTTTTATATATATTGTTGGATTTGTAATTTATACTTGTCTTTTTATAAGGTTTAAGGGTTTTAATGAGGTTTTTGTCAAAAAAGAAACAAACGAAACTAAATGGACTTTAGAGAACCATTTTGTTTATTTATCTTTCTAAAAAAAATATTTAACTTCCATTTTTCCTCCATGTTTTGGTGTTTTAGTGAATTTTTTCCCTTTATTTATTATAACTTGTTGGTTTGCTTCTTGCAGGGAATTTGAAGTATTTTATTTGAGAAATGATGGTGTTTTGTATGTCTTTAAGTTGTTTTTTCAAGCTTGTATATTTTGGTTAGTATTTTTTAGTTTGGAGTTCAACCTGCTTTGGACTATGTATATATCTTCTAGTTTTATCTTCTCCCAGTTTCTATATTTATGTTGGTATTTATTTGAGCAAGTGGGTTAAAGATTTACATTTTTTGAATGTTTATTATTTTTTCCCCTTATATATATTATTGGATTTGTAGATTTTGTTATTAATAGGCTAATAAATATTATTCTATTTTTTGGCTTTTAGTATTTTCTTTTTTCCATTAAAACTCAAGGGTTTTATTAAAAACAGACACATGCTTCTCATTTGGTTTGTATGTTATTCGGTTTTATATTATTTTTAGTTCATTTTTTTAGGGTTTTATTTTTTTATTTTTACATTAGAACTGAAGGATTTTATTGAAAATAGAGTTATACTTCTCATTAAGTAAAACTAATTGATCTTAACTAAACATTACTGAATCAGTTTATATTTTTTGGTTGATGAATTGTGACGAACGCATGTTTAGAAAGAACGAACAATTATGACAAACTTGTAATTCAACAGGTTACTTATTTCTGTTTTCTTTTTTATGATATTTCATAAGGCGTTATGTTATTCTCATTGAGAATTGGAAACATTTTATTCGATAGGGTATTTTTGTTGTTCAATGCCAATTAAACTTTGAAACAAGCACACCACCACATTGTCAAGGTAAGGAACAAGATTAAAGTTACATAACTTTCCTCATTTTGTTGTTACTATTCCTCAGTCTTTCAGTAATATGCTTAATCAGATAATTCAAACAATTTTAAGAATTTGTCTCAATTGTTTGCTACATGTTTGTTTTATGTGGTAGATAAGCGGTGTCGACGATCCGCTTGCTTTAGACAAATATTACAAACTCTACCATTTGAGACATATTCTTTGCCGCAAATTCCATCTTGTAGATATTGTGGAGCAAAAGGATTTTCTCATGAAACCAATGGCTTCTGTTATGCTGATGGAATAATTTTTTTGGTCACAAATGATGTTCTTGGCCAACTTTATCAATTGTTTACTTCAAACACAGCTGAATCTGTCAAATTTATGACCTATGTTTGAACATCTAATAACATATTTGCTTTTACATCATTTGGAGTAAAATTCAATATAGATTTGTGCAGAAGAAATAAAGGAATGTACACATTTCGAGCGCAAGGGCAGATTTATCATTACATTAATGATTTATTTTCTTCAAATGGACGTCCTTCTTATTTACAATTGTATTTCTATGACACTGAGCATGAATAAGAAAATCGTGTCTCTGATTCAACAAGACTAAATTCATCAGTTATTGCTCAACTTATGGTTATTCTTCATGTCAATCCATATTCTGGTTTCTTTCGATCTCTTGGCAACTTCCTCAATTTGAAAAATCAACAGATCCATATTAGATCAGATCCTGGTTTAGATCAACGTGTATTTAATGCTCCAACATTCTCACAAGTGGCATTAATTTGGGTTGAGCATGATGATTCAAATCTGCAAACAACACAATACATTGTTGTTTTTAATCATACTGATGGAAGTCATATAGTTCAATATTATTTTGGTTGGTATAATCCACTTCAATATCCATTGTTATTTCATTTTGGTGATACTTGTTGTCACCAATGTATAAAAAGGATAAAAAAGGAAACCACATTACCACATTATGAAACAACAAAATCAATTGACCCTCAACAATCAATATCAGTAGATGAGTTACTTAGAAAAGAATAGCAAGGTTAGAATGATTTTCTCATTCTTGCATTTGAATAGGTATTCAACTGTAAAATGTACAATTTCATGATATTTTGTCATTCATTTCTTTTAGTGCTAAACAAAAAAAAAGAAAAAACTCGATTGTTTCATGCTGTGAATATTATTGTTACAAGTTACAAATCAGAGACAATGTCAGATCTATTTTGTTATTGTCGGGTCATTTACTTCAACAATTTGTGGTTGATATGTATGTTAAGATTGAAACATTGAGGTTGGATTATTTTCATAATAAACAACAACAAATTCAATCAGAGATATATCAGGGCATTGTTGACAGTATTTCACTTAGACAAACTACTAGTTCTAAAATTGACAAACGTATTATTTTGCATTCATCTTTTATTGGGGGTCCAAGAGATATACGGAAAAGATATATGTAAGCAATTACTTTAGTCCAACGTTATGGAAAGCCAGATATTTTCTTAACAATGACATGTAACCCAAATTAAAAAGAAATTTCAAATGAACTGGGGCCACAAGAAGAGACAAAATCGTCCTCATTTGGTTGCATGAACTTTTCGAGCAAAATTAGAAGAGTTAAAAGATCAATTGTTCAAACAAAAAATATTTGGCAAAGTTTTAGCATATGTCTATGTAATTGAACATCATAAAAGAGGACTTTCATATGCACATTTTCTGATTATATTACAAATAGATTGGAAACTTTATACTCATAAATCTTTTGATGAGATTGTATGAGCGAAAATACCTAACAGAAATAAGAATTTGCATCTATATAATGCTGTTATTAAACATACGATGCGTGGTCCATGTGGAATGTTGAATCCGACCAACGTATGCACGAAAAAAAAATGGCAGCTGCAAAAATCATTATCCCAAAAAGTTTGTGCAAAATACAACTGTTGGAAATGATTGCTTTCCACAATATAGACGTTCTGATAATGGGATTTTTGTCAAGGTTAGAGGCCACAATTTGGATAACCGTTTGGTTGTTTCATATAATACATATTTGGTTGCAACATTTGATTGTCATATTAATGTGGAGATTTGTTCTACAATTAAAGCAGTTAAATATCTTTACAAATACATCTACAAGGGTCACGATCGTGTTGTTTTTTTTATTTTATTCGTGAACAACACAATCAACAAATCAATGAAATTGAACAATTGCAATCAGCTCGATAGATTACTCCCCCTGAAGTGATGTAGAGAATATATGACTTTATTATTAATGAAATGTATCCATCAATTTATAACTTACATTTGTATCTTGAAGATCAACATTTCCTGGCTTTTCGTGCACGTGAGAATTTAAACAATGTTCTCAACTCTGATTTATCCACAAAATCAATATTTACAGAATTCTTTGCAACAAATCAATCAAATGAAGCTGCTCGACAAATCAATCAAATGAAGCTGCTCGATGCTTGTTGTATAAAGAATTCCCTAAATTTTATGTTTGGAGCCAACAATATAAAATGTAGACCCCACGAAAAAGAAAAACTATCATAGGTCGAATTGTTGCAGCAAGTCCATTCGAAGGAGAAATGTATTATTTACGGATTTTGTTAAATCATATAAGAGGTTCTTTGTCATTCGATGACTTGAAAATAGTTAACGGTGTTATAGCTCCAACATTTCGTGAAACAGCTACCATGCATGTTTGTTAGAAAGAGATGGTTCCTTAGAAGATTGTTTACATGAAGCATTTCTATATCAAATGTCAGTCAGTTTGAGATAACTATTTGCAACAATCTAGGTTTATTGCAATCCCACAAATCCAAGTGAACTTTGGGAATGTTTTGAACAAGATATGTCAGCTGATTTTAAATCAATCGAAAATTTCTCAACAGATGTTAGAAGACAAGTCTTGCGGTGTAATTCTTCTATGCTTGAATTAATGAGAAAATATATCAACACATTCCATCTTATAGATTGTAATATTTACTTTGATGAAGACCAATTTAGATCTAGGGAAATTGATGATGCATTAGCTGTCATAATTTTAGAAGAAGATGTTCTCGCATTAGATGCTCTTAATACTGAACAATAGTATGTTTATGATTTAGTTTTAGAAAAAGTTTTCTCAAATGAAGCTGCTACATACTTTGTTGATGGTTTGTGTGGCATAGGAAAGACATTTTTATACAAAACACTTCTTGCTGCAGTAAACAATTAATAGCACTTGCAACTATTTCATCTGGTATTGCTGCATCAATTTTATCTGGAGGTCGAATAGCACATTCACGATTTAAAATTCCATTGGACTTTTATAAAATAACACATGTAGTGCGAGCAAACAAAGTGCACTTGATGGTTTATTACGTATTACAAAATTAATCATATGAGATGAAGCTCCAATGTCAAGAAAACAATCTATAGAAGCTTTTGATAAAATACTTCAAGATATCAATGATTCAGAATTATTATTTGGTGGCAAAGTTGTTGTCTTCGGTAGAGATTTTCATCAAATTCTACATGTGGTTCATCAAGAAACAAGACAAGAACAAATAGATGCTAGTTTAGTTTCTTCCTACTTATGGCATACATTAATCAAGATTCGCTTAACTGAAAATATACGAGTAAGATTAAATCCAAAATTTTCAAAATATGTCTTAGAATTAGACAATAGAATGCCACCAATCACAATTTATAAAACCATAAAAATGATTGATGCGATGCTTATTGGTTATGAAAATGATGCTGCTTTTTTACATCATTTGATTAGATATGGTTTTTCATAATATTCATGATTATTTAGAGAATATTTCAGATATGATGAATCGAGCTATATTAATACCAAAGAACAGTTATGTTGATGAAATAAATGCATTGCTAATTCAGAGATTCCCTGGTGAGCTTATACGATATTATAGTTTTAATTAAACAATATATGCATTTGAACAAGCTATTATGGAAGATTTCTTAAATGCTTTGATACCAAATGAACTTCCTCCTCATGAATTATTGGTCAAGAAAAATTGTCAAATCATGTTGCTCAGAAACATTAATCCTTCAGAAAGGCTATGCAATGTAATGCATCTAACTTATTGCAACTTTGATAGTAGTATGATTGACACAGAAATTGTAGTTGGACACCATAGTAAAAAAATAGTTTTTATACCGAGAATCCCATTTTTACCAAATATTGATGAAAGCAGTAGCTTCCCATTCAAATGAACTCAGTTCCTTATTAGATTAAGCTTCACGATGAGTATAAACAAGTCACAAAGACATACATTAGATTTTGTTGGCATATATTTACCTCAACCTATTTTTTCACACGGGCAATTATACATGGCTTTATCAATAGCTAAGACTGCTTCATCAATAAAGATTTTAATCCGCCCAATATCAATTGATAGATATGAAAGAAATTACACAAAAAATATTGTGCATATAGAATTATTAAGATTAGCATCTTTAAGTTAATGTTATACAAGTAACTAAATTTAATTATATAACTTAAATCCAAATATTGGAAAACAATTTCATATCTAATTTGATTTCTTTTTTTATGTAATTATTATTCTGTTCTTCGATTTATTGCAATTATTCAATCCAAATTAAAGTTTATATATTTATAAATTTAATAAATTTTTACACTGATAGCTTCCTAGATGCGGATAATCTATATATCAATTAAATATGTTACTCCAAGTACAAAGAATTGGAAAATTAAAATGATTGTGGCAGACAAATCACCCAAACGAACCGGGCAGCACTCACCAATGAACATTGATATCTTGAAGTCACTGGATCTTAAGTATAAATTGAAACGCATCAATATCAATGGATATTAAACTCTAGGACAGTCATTGAGAATATACTAGATGATGATGAAGGATTAGAACCACCAAAATACAATATTGTGCCTTTGAACGAATTGAATGGTTATAAAGACTCAATTGCAGAAATATGCAATTTATTTTTCATAATTTTAAAAAATTTATTTATCAACAGATTAATTTTTTAAATCTCATTTAATAGATCTATTAGCGGTTGCAATCCATGTTAAGCCATCTAGAGAGATAAATTAGCCTTTGGACCAATAACTATTCAAGAAATATATGTTATTGATTAAAGGTAAAAATATATTTTAACTTATTTATTTTCTATAATTAACTTTCACTATTAATTCAGCAAATATTCTATTAATCATTTCTATTTAAGTTTTGTAGCTTAAATCCAATATGTTTAACTATGTGGTTCGATTTGTATATGCTGAATGTGCAACAATTTATGAAATAATTAAAGCTAAGCCAGTTATACTTAGAACACAGCTAAGAGTTGGTTCCTATAATGATATTTTTAGTTTTTAGTAAATGACAATGCTATTACATCATATATATTGACATTTATGATGCATTGTTCATCATAAATGTTTGGGTTCATTACACTTTTTTTTTTTCTAATCAAGCATATTATAAATATATAAAAAGTACAAATGTTCAAGGTGAATCTATTTCACTATCAATATACAAAAAGCACATAGGAATATTATCTATAGGTATGCTTTCAAAAACATGATTGGTAGCTGCCCATTGCGCTACTGAGTGCGCACATCGATTTTGAGATCGATGAATTTTAGTAAATTTTCAGTCTTGATGATGTCGAAAGTTAAGAAGAATGTCTCCAATGATGGTTAAGATGTTCCAGAAAGGAGTGGAATCTGGATTCTCTATAGATGTGAATACCGATTGAGCATCCCCTTCTATAATTGCTAGATTCTGATTAGAAGCCATGTTGGATGCTAGCCGTGCTGCCAATGCTTCTGCCACTAGAGGGATAGTTGTTTGTACCTTATCTGTTATTATCTCCAAAATATATGTCCTGTGATTTCTTTGTATTACTGAGACAACTGAATACTGGTTTCGTACTGCTGCATCAAATGAGAAGCTTAGATAATTTAGAGGAGGAGGTTTTCATTCTTCTTCTTTGCTCTGTTGACTATGTTTTTCTTTCCATGCATCTTTATAATCTTCATATATGTGTTTCAACTGGATATTTGCTTCTTCCAGTAACAAAGATGTGTGATTGTGGACTATGTCATTTCTTTTCCTCAAAATATAATTTAGCATTATAACCGCAAATAGCTGAAAATGATATTTTTCTTCTAATCTGAGTCCCAACTCTTTTTCTAGGTAGATGATCATTCTAATCCAGTCTGCAATAGAGTTAATAGGCAAACTTGCAAGATTTAGGGGCCAACTGCTCTGTTGCCACAAAATTCTGATGACAGGACAATCTATAAAAAGATGCACTAGAGTCTCTTTTTCTTGATTGCAAAGTGGACATTCTTCTGATTCTTGATGGGGAATGAAATCCCCAATTCATGATTTAGTAGGAAGAATATTCCAAAGTAGTTTCCAGATCAGTAATTTATAGCGATAATGGATTTTTAGGCTCCACATTGGCTTGAAGAGTGATATTAAGTTGTCATGTTGATTCGAAAGATGACTACTCAATGTTGCCTGATAAGCTGTCTTAACAGAGTATTTTCCATTGTGGTTTAGTGTCCAAACAACTTTGTCTGATTCTTCACTTTGGATTTGAAAACAACGACCTTTATTGAGCAAATTCTTTGTTCTGAGCATTCCCTTCTACATGCATGAATCGATTGCCTTCTGTTCTGTCTCCCAGAAAGTAGTGTTCTTTAGGTATTTAGCAGTTAGAATTGAGTGCTACAAACCATTTCTCGACTCACCTAATTCTCATCCTGTTTTTGCTAACATTGTTTGATTAATCTTTTCCATTAATATGATAGACTTCCAGGATTTTAATGTCATATTATGAATTTTGTCTTCTGAGAATCCCCACCAGAAGTTTTTGAAAGCTGTATCAAGTGATCTGCACACTATTTTGGCAGTTGAAATGAGTTCATATGATAAGATGGAATCAAGCTTACTACAAATTTGATTAGCATAGTTCTGTCGGCCTAGGCCAGTAGCTTTGATTTCCAGCCTTCAGATTTTTTCCCCACTTTGATCAACATGTCACTGTAATTTTTTTCTTTCCTTTTGTTGAATGAAGTTGGTAAGCCCATATATTTTATTCTTGCTGATATTGTTTTATAAGGTAGCCAATGAGAAATATAAGTTTTTGCTATTTGGCTTGTATTACTTGTAATAAACATTGAAGATTTGCTCAGATTTATCCTCTATCCAGACCAACTTTGATATTTTTCAAGACATTCTGAAATGCATTGTACATTTTTTTCTGTTGCCTTTGAAAAAATTATTGTATCATCAGTAAATAGTAAATGTGACATTGTTGGACTATTTCTACTGATTTGTACCCCTTCTAGTTTATGTTGAGTTTCAGATTTTAAAAAAATTCTAGATAGTGCTTCAGTGACCAATATAAATAGAAAATGTGAAATTTGATCACCTTGCCTGATACCTCTCTAAGACTTGAAGAAACCTCTAGGTGAGCCGTTGATGAGGATGGAAAATGACACTGTTCTTATGCACTCCTTTATCAAGTTTATCTATTTTTTATTGAAACCCAGATTCTTCATCACTACAAAGAGAAATTCCCATTGCACTTGGTCGAAAGCCTTTTCCATGTCTAGTTTAATTGCCATCAAGCCTTTGTTCCTAGTTTTCCTTTTGAGATGATGAAATAATTCATGAGCTATGATTGTATTTTCCTCGATGTTTCTACCTGGGACAAAGGCTGTTTGGAGAGGAGAGATAATTTTAGGGAGTAAACATTTTAGACGATTGGCCATGATTTTGGTTATAATCTTGTAGCTGATATTTGTGAGGCTAATGGGTCAATATTGACTTGGAGTATTTGGACTAGACGTCTTTGGGATAAAAGCAATGTTGGTATGATTGATCTGCTTTAGAAGATGACCACTGGTAAAGAAATTCTGCACAGCTAGTATGACTTATTTCTTAACAATATTCCAGTAGTTCTTATAAAAAAAGGTTGTTATTCCATCGGGCCCTGGAGCTTTGTTACTGGGAATCTGTTTTAAAGTTTCAAAAATTTCATTTTCTTCTGGTATAACAGTTAGCGATTCATTCTCTATATCCGAGATTTGCTTATTGAAGAGATTATCTAGTACTTCCTGAATGATCGGATTTGAAGAGGAATATATAGAGCTGAAATGATTAATAAAAGCATATTCTATCTCAAGAGGGTCCATAGACCAAATACCTGGTCCCAGTTTGATTGACTCAATAGCATTCCTTCTTCTTCGAATAGTTGTTGTCAAGTGATAAAATTTGGTGTTGAGATTCGTTGAAGTTAGCCAAGTGAGTCTGGATTTTTGTCTCCATAAGATTTATTCATATTCTCTTTGCTTGTGAAGTCTATTTTGAAGAAATCTTTCTTTTTCTTGGTTAGAAGAAGTCATGAGATTTTCTTGTACCTCAAGAACCTCATTTTCAATCTGATGTATATTGTGGTTGATCTGCCCAAAGTGACTTTTGTTCCAAAGTTTGAGTGCTTCTTTGGTGGACTTGATTTTCTTACATAGAATGTAAGACAGATTATCCAAATAAGACTTACTCCATGCTTCACTTATTATTTGGTGGCTCAATGGTTCGCAAGTTCAAAATTCTTCAAACTTGAAAGAGGGGCCTGGTGAATACTAGCCGTGATATACAATAAGATTGGATGATGGTTCGATGCTGATGAAGATAAATGCTATAGTGTTGCATCTGAAAAGAGAAGTCTCCATTCTTGATTTGCAATGGTACAATCTAATATTTCTTATATAAGTGCATTACCCTGTCTGTTATTAATCCAGGTAAACTTTGGGCCCATATAACCAATGTCAATTAGTCCATTTATGTCCATGAGTGCTTTCAAACCCTTGTTCGGGTTATAGGAAACAGGCCTCCCACCATAGTTTTCAGACTGATTAATGAGATCATTGAAGTGCCCCATACAAACTCAAGACCCCGGAAAAACTTGATATAAAGAATCTAAGTGGCTTCAGAAATTAGCTTTGTTGTTCCAATGGGCTGGTGCATATATACAAGTAAGTAACCATGGTTGATGTGAGGGATTAGAGTAGACTAAAACTGAAATTGCATTACTATTAATATGTACAGGTTCTATTTCTACACCCGGAAGCCACAAAAGTAGAAGTCCCCCTTTTTTACATATAGCAAGACTATAAACAAAAATATGGAAACCTAAACTATTTACAATAGAAATGATGCGATCATCCGACACCATTGTTTCTGACAAAAGGACAACATTCGAGTTATATTTCCTAATATTAGCCCTTAAGTTTCTAATTGCTTTAGGGCGGGCTAGTCCCCTGCAATTCCAATTCCAAGCCATTGTCTTCACTTGGCTTGTGGAGGCATTGTTAAGCTTGCCTCGCTAGTTGATTTGGATTTATCTTGGGAATGAGATGGAGGTTGGCTTGAGGGATTGAGTTTGGCTTTTCCTTTTAGTTTTTTCTCCTTGCCTGAAGATCCTGAGTGCATTTCCAATAAAGCTAGGGCCATTGAAGAATCATATGCCTAGCACTCAATAGGATCTTTTTTCTCAACTTTGAAGAGACGTTGAGATTTCCTTTTGGGAGCTTCAGGAAGTTCAACAGTCTGATGCCTTTTAAAGGAAAGAATTACTGGAGGAGGATGATCTTGTGTTATGATAGCAGCAGTAATCTCTCTGGGACTAATTTCATTATCAATGAATTTCTTAGAAGCTTTTGTTCCCATTCCCATATGCAGAGAGCTCATTTCACGTTGGGACTTTAATTCTTCCACATACTGAATATCCATTGAAGATTGAGATTGTTCCTCAATAATATCAAAAGCCAGATTCGGAACTAAATTCATAGCAGAATTTCCTTGGTCTTGAATTGCTGAAGAAGCCGGACTCGAAACATAATTCATAGCATAATTACCTTGGCATTGAGTTGCTGATGGGTTGCACAGCTTAATGATTAAAGGGATGTAGCTGGCAGTAGGCTTAATGGGCTGACCTGGCATTTGTGCTATTTTAGATGAAGATAAAACTGTTGCATTTGGGTTGTCGTAGATAACATCTTGAGAGCCCATGAACAAGGGCCTTATTTCAATATGAGATTGTTCAGCCAAAGGAGCCTTGTGAAGACCCAGTCCGATTCCATGCCCAGACCCATCAAATTTCTGCTGGGACTTATAACTCTGCATTGCCAAAGATATATTTTTCCATTGACTTTTCCATGGTGTTTGTTGTGTTGCCAACTCAACAAGTGAATTAAAGCTTGAATTAATATCTTCCATTACCAGTGCCTCTTTTGCCGAAGACAAGATGGATATTTTGCTGAGTTCTGAATTAAAGATGCAAGGTTCTGCAGGTGGCTCAACAGTGAAAACATTTACTTTTGTTGGTGAGAAAATTAATGGCCTTTGATCACTGTAGTAGAACAGTGTTTGAGAGGCTACTGGCGACGTTCTCTTCGGGTATTCATCCAATTTATGGAAACTTGATGGAGATGGAAGAAATTGCCTCAATTATGGTTTCTTTGCTGCGATTTTCTCCAGGTAACCACTAGTAAATGTATTCTGCCCACCCAGTGTGATTTCATAATTTATTTTTTCATAAATTGCTTGCTTTCCTTTTTCATAGCTGTCTGTGGATGATTCCGTAGAATTAAACTTGTCGAGGTTTTCTGTTGCTTTATGTTGCCCACTTTCTATTTGACTAAAAACCTGAATATTGTCTGGAACATTACTAAATTCAGCTCTGATCCAAGGGCCGTAAGAAAGCCTTGTTGGTGGTGAACTTAGAAATCCACAGGAAATTTGGGAATGACCAAGTCTTCCACATGCATGGCAGATGTCAGATAATTTTTCATACTTCAAAGCAACCCATACTTCATGGTTTCCAAGTCTTGGCATCATGAACCCTTGCAGAAAAGGTTTTCTAATGTCTAATTCCACTTTAATTCTAACATATTTTCTGAAGGCAAGTCCATAGAAGGGGTCGACTTCCACTTTAATCAGTGTTCCAATTGCTTTCCTGATTTCAATAGCATTGTCAAGAGTAATATGGTCCAAAGGTAAACCATGGATTTGCATATTGAAAATAGCATGATTTAAACAGATTTCATGGAGTGTTGCACCCAGTGGCCAAGGTTTCAGAATAAGCAAATGCCCTTTAAAATTCCAAGGGGCTTGATTAAGGACTCTAATCTTATCTTAAATGGATCTAAAGGTGAATATAAATTTGTTTATATCTATATTTTCAATGATAAAATTTTTGATGAAGTTCCATGAGGCCTTAATACTAGAATAGATTGCATATTGCTCATGTGCATAACATTCACTGCAAAGATGTAATTTTCATATAATTTATTATCATTGACCATATAAAATATAAAATAATATATGCTATCAATTAATAATAAATCATAAATCATTAAATAATTTTTTTTCTTAATTTATATATTCTTAATGAATATCAAATAATTTCATTGTAGTATATAGATTATTCATACTTTGTTGCAATTTAGGTATAAAATAATTTTATATATAATTAACCCTAAATGTTTTCAATATAGGATTGTCTCTTTCATCACTTTCAACAAGTAGATTCACGATCAATCCTCTTATTCCTGGTGCAGCATCATTGCAAAAATGGTAATCTATATTTACATAATTACTTCTAAATCTATTTAGATTTTATACTTAAGTTGTAACTTCTATGTTTAATATATCTAAACAAATACAACCATATTAATGTTCACTAATCACAATTGTTTTAATCTCTTTCAATAATTAAATTATCATAATCTTTGTCTTCCTTTGTATTTCTTTAAGAGCGGTACTTAACGATGCACTACTTGACAATATAATTTTAAAATGTGTTATGATTCTTACTTGTTCTCAGTGCAATGATAGTAATGATAGATAAATCAGAGAATGCAAGTGAATGATGTTAAAGGAGAAAACGAGGCTGCACGGAAATTGTTTGATAAAAACTCAGAGAGCCACTGGGTTCATAGCTACGGGTTCTTCGAGGGACCCCACCTCCATTACAAATTATCAGATTCAAAATACCAAAAAGCTGCTCCACTCTCCTCCGTTCCTTACTCAAATACCCACTCAGTAACAACCTCCTAGAACTTTAGCTAAAATGACCATTGTTCACAACATAATAAAAGACAGTAATAAAACACTACGTTTCAGTTCATCTAAACGGTGCGTACTACAAAAGCAACAATTAACAACTAGACTATTTCCCTTTAATCTAAACGGTGCGTTTTCCCCACACAACCCAAACGGTGCGTTTGAGATCACCCCCATGCGCTGCCGTTTTGAGTTCCAGCCCTTCTTCAGTTCCGCAGGCTTCCAGTTCACATTACTTCAGCAGTTCTTCACTTCGTGTCCCACTTCCAGCCTAGGGTTCCAACAACTCCCTCTTTCTTCACAGCACCTTGCCCACAAGGTGGGGATAGAGCTGCTGAAGCTTCCATAATTTCTCCCAGGTATTCTCTTCTTCCGTTGTTCCCCTCCATTTCACTAATACCTCCGTGATTCCTCGATTTCCCTCTTTCTGTAATCGCCGATCCACAATCAACTCGGGTTCGGGCCGAATCTCCCCATTCTTGTCGACTGGAGGTAGAGTCACCAGTGGTTGGATCGAGCTTCCCACCTTCTTTTTGAGACAAGATACGTGGAAGGTGGGGTGGATCCGAGAGGTATCCGGTAGCTTGAGACGGTACGCCACCTCTCCCACCTTTTTCTCCACCTGAAAAGGTCCATAGTAGCGGGGAGAGAGCTTCATATTGCGGCGATGGGCCACAGATTTCTGGCGGTACGGTTGCAACCGAAGGTACACCCAATCTCCTTCCTCAAACTTCCTTTCGGTTCTATGTTTATCTGCTTGTGTCTTCATCCTGTTCCTTGCACTTTCGAGATTCTCCTTTAACAGCTTGAGGATTTGGTCTCTGTTTTGCAATGTTTGGTCCACTGTCTGGTTTGATGAAGTACCTGGTATATAGGATATGAGTGGTGGTGGAGGGTAGCCGTATAATGCTTGAAACGGTGTCATTTTGGTGGCTGTGTGATAGGTGGTGTTATACCACCATTCCGCAAAGGGAAGCCACTGTGACCATTTCTGGGGTTTAATCCCAGCATAACACCTTAGATAGGATTCAAGGCACTTGTTTAATGCTTCGGTCTGGCCATCCGTTTGAGGGTGGTAGGCTGAACTGTGGTTCAAAACTGAACCTTGCAGTGAGAAGAAGGCTTGCCAAAATGAGCTCATAAACACCGGATCCCGGTCAGAAACAATAGTACGGGGTAAACCATGTAGTTTAAACACATGAAACATAAACAAATTAGCCACTGTAGCTGCTGTATAAGGATGGGATAGGGGTATAAAGTGCCCAAACTTGGTGAACCTATCAACCACAACTAGGATCACAGTAAACCCACTCGACAAGGGCAATCCTTCTATGAAATCCATAGAAATATCAGTCCAAGCTTGCTGAGGTATTGGTAGAGGTTGTAACAACCCTGCAGGTGGGGTTGTCTCGTACTTAACTGCTTGGCAGGTTTCACATTCCCGTACCCATTTTTTTATGTCCTTCTTCATCCCCTTCCAGTAAAAATCCCTCTTAGCACGTTGGTAGGTCTTCAAATACCCCGAGTGCCCCCCTAAGGGATGATCATGTATATGCTGTAACACCTTACTTTTAAAGGCAGATTCGGCTGCAAGAACAATTCTTCCTTTTTTTAAAATTAACCCTTGCTGTAATTTATAGCCTTGAACAGGAACCGTGCCTTCTTTGAGAGATTTTAGGATCTCCCTTAGCTCACTTGACACTTCATAACTTTCTTTGAGTTCCTCTACCCAATCGGGTGTTGGAAATGACAGCATAGCTAAGGACCCCTCATTTAACTCCTCTTGTTCCTCTTTTCTGGACAAAGCATCCGCCACAACATTTTCCTTCCCTTGTTTGTACATAATAGTGAAGTCATACCCCATTAGCTTACTTACCCACTTTTGTTGAGTGACGGTCCCCACCCGTTGCTCCAACAGAAACTTTAGGGCCTGCTGGTCTGTTTTTACTACAAATGAATGCCCTAAGAGATAAGGCCTCCACTTCCTTACGGCTGTCACCAATGCTAGGAGCTCCTTCTCATAGGTGGAGAGAAGAAGTTCCTTACCCTTCAATGCCTTGCTCATATAAGCAAGGGGTTGACCAGCTTGCAATAAAACTGCTCCCATCCCCCTACCGCTTGCATCACACTCAATGGTAAAAGGTTTTGAAAAATCCGGGAGTCTAAGAACCGGGGGTTGTGTCATAGCCAGCTTCAGCTCATTAAAAGCCTTCATTGCCCCATCATTCCACACAAATGCATGTTTTTTTAATAAATCTGTTAATGGAGCAGCAATTGTTCCATATCCTTTAATAAACTTGCGGTAGTACCCCGTCAAACCTAAGAACCCCCTCAATGATTTAACGTTCAGCGGCACAGGCCATTCTAGCATGGCAGCCACTTTACGGGAATCAGCCATTACCCCTCTTTCATTAATCACATGCCCCAAATAATCCACCTCGGTAACTCCAAAGTGGCATTTTGACAGTTTGGCATACAACTGGTTCTTCTTCAGCACCTCCAACACCACTTCCAGATGCTCCTTATGATCTGTCCAGCACTTACTGTAAATTAGAATGTCGTCAAAGAACACGAGAACAAACCGCCTTAAATAAGGCCGAAACACCTCATTCATTAAACCTTGAAAGGTTGATGGGGCATTAGTCAACCCAAAGGGCATCACTAGGAATTCATAGTGCCCTTCGTGAGTCCTAAATGCTGTTTTTTCCACATCTTCAGGCACCACCCTGATTTGATGATATCCGGACCGCAAGTCCAACTTGGAGAATACTACCGACCCATATAATTCATCCAACAGCTCATCAATAACGGGTATAGGAAATTTATCCTTTATGGTCACTTGGTTAAGAGCCCTATAGTCGACGCACATGCGCCAACTCCCATCCGCCTTACGCACCAAGAGCACGGGAGAAGAGAAAGGACTTGTGCTAGGTCTTATCACCCCGGACTCTAACAACTCCACCACAATCTTCTCTATCTCAGATTTTTGATAATGGGGATAACGATAAGGTCTAGCTGTCATGGGTTGAGTTCCATCTTTAAGGGGAATTCTATGGTCTTGGGGTCTTGAAGGTGGCAACCCTCTTGGTACCTCAAAAACTTGGGAAAACTTAGTAAGTACTTGTTGGACATCCTCCTTTAAATCTGCAGTTTTCTCCCTATCCTCCTCAAGTAACAGCTGTAAAAAGAGCCCCTTCCCCTTATACATCGAAACACGCATTGCCTTTCCCCCTTTTTCAATTGTAAGGCCATCTAACCGCAGCCCCAATAGCTCCACCTTTCTACCCGAGTACTCAAACTTCATACTCAATTCAACGAAACTCCACACAATGTCTCCAAGGGTTTCCAACCAATCCACCCCAAGGACCACATCACAACCACCAAAAGGCAAAATATAATAAGAAGGGTTAAATTGAATACCTTGTATTTTTGTTTTAACCTTGCTACAGTGGCCTAGACCTTGCACCATTTGTCCATTTGCAACCTTGACAACAATCTTCTTACCCTCATCGACACCCAACTTTGCAACCCGTGCAATAGATGGGTCCAAAAAACTGTGCGTAGACCCGGAGTCCACCAAAAGTACCACTTGTATACTTCCAATCCATCCCATTAGTCGCATAGTCTTTGAACTAGGGGTCCCCGTGATTGCATTTAAGGAAATCTCGGGTTCAACAATAATACCTTTCTGTTTTGAGTCCCCTTCCATAGGTAGTTCAGCAATCAAAGCAACTTCCTCATCACCTTCCTCCGTCGCCTCTACTTCCTCAACTCCTTGTAGAAGGTACACCTTAGACTTTTTGCAATTGTGGTTGGGGTTCCATTTCTCATCGCAATGATAACACAACCCTTTCTTACGCTTTTCATCCCATGCCGTGGAAAAAACTTTTTTGATAGGAGGGCTGTATTTCTGAATGTTAGTACCCGTAGCACTCACATTCCCATACGAAGAGTTACTGAAACTGGACTGCCCCTTCTCCCCCAAAAACTTCATTGGCTTCTTAGCACTATTAAGGTATTCTTCTTGAATTCGTGCTAATCCAAATGCTGCCGTTAAGTTGTGTGGGTTAAACATGCGAAGAGGTAACCGTATCTCATCCTTTAAGCCGCTTAGAAAGCAACTTAACTTATGGTGTTCGGAAAGGCCCCGTACTCTATTTGACAGTGCCTCAAAGCTGGCCTTATAAGTTGCTACCGTAGTGACTTGCTTCAACCTAGTTAAGGTCTCCATAGGGTCGTCATAGGCTGTCGGTCCAAAACGAACCAACATAGCCCTCACCAAAGTCTCCCAACTCACAAACTGGGCTGTGTCTAGGGCCTCTTGGTACCATACCAAGGCATCCCCTTCCATGTGATATGAGGCTAGCAGTAGCTTTTGGGCAGGGTTGGTTTGATGATATTCGAAGTATTGGGACGCTTTAAAAACCCATGCTGATGGGTTTTCACCCGCAAAATGAGGAAAGTCTAAACGAATACCTCTTAAGTTTGGCCCCCTTTGCATCCCATGCTCATTTTCTTGCTGGTTTTGCAGGTCGCGTGCCATGTTCCCCTGATGAGCAACCAAGGTTCGAACCATTTCAGTAAGTTGATCCAGCCTCTCATCGATGTTGGTGAAACGAGTTTGGGTTTCTTGATGTTTCTCCTCTAAGGCATCGATCTGTTGCTGCATTTGCTTGGATCTAGTAGCATCCGCCATGGATGAAGGCTTAGAGGTTTCTGGTATGGCTGTGATTTGCTGGAATTTCTGGGTTAGGGAATGGTTATGGAATTTCTGGGTTAGGGAATTTCTGGCTGTTTGTGGGTTGAAATTTCTGGTTTGATGGGATGGTTATTTTTGTGGTGTAGAAATGGATGTAAAATCTGTTTGGCTGGGTAGGATTTTCTTGTTGTATGGACTGAATGATGGACTGTGGCAGGATCGGTGCTCAAGATACCACTTGTTATGATTCTTACTTGTTCTCAGTGCAATGATAGTAATGATAGATAAATCAGAGAATGCAAGTGAATGATGTTAAAGGAGAAAACGAGGCTGCACGGAAATTGTTTGATAAAAACTCAGAGAGCCACTGGGTTCATAGCTACAGGTTCTTCGAGGGACCCCACCTCCATTACAAATTATCAGATTCAAAATACCAAAAAGCTGCTCCACTCTCCTCCGTTCCTTACTCAAATACCCACTCAGTAACAACCTCCTAGAACTTTAGCTAAAATGACCATTGTTCACAACATAATAAAAGACAGTAATAAAACACTACGTTTCAGTTCATCTAAACGGTGCGTACTACAAAAGCAACAATTAACAACTAGACTATTTCCCTTTAATCTAAACGGTGCGTTTTCCCCACACAACCCAAACGGTGCGTTTGAGATCACCCCCATGCGCTGCCGTTTTGAGTTCCAGCCCTTCTTCAGTTCCGCAAGCTTCCAGTTCACATTACTTCAGCAGTTCTTCACTTCGTGTCCCACTTCCAGCCTGAGTTCCAACAAAATGTCTACAATACCCATTCACATCTGTATCAACAGTTGGTCTCCGAGAGATAATCAAGATTTCTGATGTTGTTAAATTTATGAAAAGTTTACAACCCATGACGGTAAAATTATATTCTTAGTAATAAATCACAGTATTTTCTAATGTTAACATACATTTAAATACTTTATCTAAATATTTGTCTCTAATTGAATGTATAAAGTAAAATTTTGGGTAAAATGCAAGATAATTGTGGTTGATTTGCACCAAATCCTTCTTTACCTGTAATGCATTGGAAGTAACAAAGGAATAAGCTATGAACAAAATGAAACATTTCTTTATTACTATTGCAAACACACAAGCATTTCACAACCACGGTATGCATTCTTCAATTTTTCAATCTTAGTCGTTTACAAAAAAAAATTAATATATAATTTTTATTACTTCTTACACAAAATCATATTTTCATCACTTATAGTTGTCGAGCATATGTTGAAGTTGATGATGGTAGAGGACAACTAGGTGCAGTTTTGTTTGGTCAAATTGCAGAAGAAGCATTAGGGTGTTCAGCAATTGATTTCATGACTCACACTGACGAGGTAATGCTATTCTAAAATCTTTATTTTAAAAATCATTATCTAAAATCAATTTTAATGTTTGCATCTTCTTTTCTTTGGAAATAATAATTATTTAAATAAAAAATCTTATTTCTAATTTAGACTATTACAACATTTCTTTTAATTTAGATTATTTTGAATTTTTTTTCATATAAATTCTTTACTTTCCTATTAATCATACCGAACTATGAAATTTCTATTATGTATGAACATTTACCATATTTGGAAAATATTGTAACACAAGTTTCACAAAAAGAATGGATGACTTAACTTGGTGCAGACCTTGATCGACTAAAGTAACAACAACAAAAAAACTTCAACATCCTCTCAATTGATCCCATACAAAATGATGCAGAATGATCAATTGCACAGCAAACCAACCACGTACCATTTTGGACTAATATTTTTGTTAAACTTGCTAAACTTGTATTAAACTATTATATATTTTAAACTTATCTTTTTGTTTTCTAATCTATCAAAACATGTAATTATTATACTTCACTACCCTATCATTATCCAAACTTATTTGCTAAAATTTATTTTTTAACCATTAAAATTTTCAATAATCAATTTTGTTTTTTTACAAAATCATATAATTTAAATTCACCCAACTAGGCAAACGTGCTTTGCACGTTACTACCTTCCTAGTATGTGTGTGTGTATATATATATATATATAATGAATTTGATGTTCTTTTTTCAATGTTCTTTTTCAGATTAAAATTTTTTTATTTGTATTAAAAATAGCATATTTTAATAACAATATGAAATATATTGAGATAACGAGTTTTGAATATTTGGAAAAAAGTTGAGAATATTTTTAGCAAATGAAACTACTTTATTTTATAAGACTTTCACTTGAATCTAAACATGGGTTTATGCAATTAACCATCAACTTGTTTTTAAGTAGTTGACAATGGAAGCTTTAGGATGTGTTGATAGACTGTTATTCTGGTCCAACTTTCACCCAAGAAAGACTTAATCAAGTTGTCGCCAATCAAGAATGGTTTTCTAAGTTTGTTGTCCATAAAGTCTTGGTCCTTCTTACAATATGTTCAAAACATAATCCTTTTGTTCTATTTTTATTCGAGGACAAAGCTATATTACATAGAAAACCCTCTTCCAATGTGAGGCTAGGTGGAATTTGGAAGATGAATGCCATGCTATTATTAAGGCCATTTGGTCGAAGAGAAACTATGTTACAGGTTTTGGACAAGCCTGGTAGCAGTAAACAACAACTACTGAGTGGAATAAGATTTAGGTCCCGTTTGGATAGTGAAAGTGTTTTATCTCATCTCATTATTACAATTTTTTCAAATTCACACATAAAATATAATAAACAATTTAACTTTTTCAAATTTCAAAACAATAATAATATTAAAAAATAATATTATAACAATATTTTATTCAACTTTTATCTTTCATTTCACCTCATTTCATCTCAACTCCCTATCCAAACGACACTTTAGGGGAGGGGTTTGGGTGCAACTCTCAAGGCAAAAATAAAGGTGTTGGGACGACTGTAGTGTAAGATGGATAATGTTTCTATGTCTTAAACACGCTCTCTCCAAAAAGAGATTATTGATATGATGGACAAGGAGAATTTGGTATGGTAGTAGAGGGCAAAACAAAATCGACTAAGGTATGAAGATAGAAACACATGTTGTTATCATATTTATGCAAATCAATGAATGAATAGGAGTTTGATTACAAGTGTAGAAATTGAAGATAAAAGGGTTTTATATAATGCTAAAGATATTAATGTTTCTTTTACAAAATATTTTTAGAAACTTTTTACAACATCTGGTTCGGATTGTATAGAGGCTAGTTTTGTTGTGGTGGGACATTGTGTAACTGAATAAATGAATAAGAAGCTAGGGGTGTGCAGAATTCCGAGAATTCCGACTCCGTCCGACCTCCGCTCCGATGCCGACTCCGACGGAGTCGGAGTTGTCGGAATTCGGAGTCGGAATTCGGAGTAGCTCTGAATAATTATTCGGAGTCGAAGTCGGAGTTCGGAGCTCGAAGGAGCTCCGACTCCGACTCCGAATTTTTTTTTTAAACCCAGCTCCAAAACGACGTCGAGCTGGGTTTAAAAAAAAAAATTATTGAACGACACCGTTCCACTTAATATGGAACAGTGTCGTTCGGAAGTTCCTTCTTGAAGGGGCTTCTTCTTCAGAACGACTCCTTCCTTCTTCACTTCTTCTTCCTTTTCACTTCTTCTTCTTCCTTCTTCACTTCTTCAGTTCTTCTTCCTCCTTCACTTCTCTCTCGCATCTCCCGTCCCAGTGCATGAACCAGTGAACCCTCCGTCTCGCGTTCTTCAGAACACCGTTCGTCGTTGCTCCTCCCTGCCGCCGTCCCTCTGTTCAGCTTCCACCTACGGTGAGCCCTAAATTTATGAGCCCTAAATTTAATTCAAGCACGTCTCTTATGAATTGGAGCCAGCAATTGTGATTCTTGTGTATTGAATATTCCATATAGTCCCCAACACGGCGCTCAAAAACATGAATTTTACACTGTTTTGAAGACTTGCGCTCAAGCGAGATGTCGAGCGCAAGTCGAGCGCACGTTGTATTGAACATTGCTCGAGCGATATATTGAGCGGAAGTTAAGTGAACCTCTCTGGAAGAGTTCTGCTCGAGCGCTACGTCGAGCGCTCATCGAGCGAAACTCTCTGTATGGATTCTGCTCGAGCGCGACGTCGAGCTCAGGTCGAGCGATCCTCTCTGTATGGATTATGCTCGAGCGCCACATCGAGCGCACGTCGAGTGAACCTCTCTGGATGGATTCTGCTCGAGCTCCACATCGAGCGCACATCGAGCGAACCTCTCTATATGAGTTCTGCTCGAGCGCCACTTCGAGCGCACATCGAGCGAACCTTTCTGGATGGGTTCTGCTCGAGCACTACGTCGAGCGCACGTCGAGCGAACCTCTCTGTATGGCTTCTACTCGAGCGCACGTCGAGCGCACGTCGAGCGAACTTATTTGGATGGGTTCGTCTGAGTCAAGCGCACATCAACCGAACCTCAATATAATAATACATCGATACATGTATTATTATGATACAATAATACATGTCCTATTGTATAATACAATAGCCTAGTTTATTTTTAAACTAATTTTTTGCTTCTAATTTAATTTTTTCAGCTTCATTGATTGTGATATGGATCGTAGACATAGTGGAGATGATCGTCCACAAGGGGATGTGGCGGATGCCAATGCTACAACTCCTACACCGGTGGGTACTTCCACCCCTAGAGCCACATCTAGGGCAGCCACATCTAGGGCAGCTACATCTAGAGCAGCTACATCTTGTGCGAGTAGTCGACTCCCACTCCCAGTTGATATAGAGGATGAAGATATGTTCAACGAGGAGGAGGAGATGCCCATTGAGCAAGATCAACCACCACGACCTTCTAAAAAGAGGTCGTGGACATGGGAGCATTTCACCAAAATTCCTGGTGAAATTGCGAACCCAGTGGCAAGATGCCATTACTGTGGATCACTTTGTGGATGCCATTCGAAGAAGCAAGGTACCAGTGTGTTAATAGCACATCTAAATGGTTGCCAACGATATAAGATAGCGAAGGGATTGCAAGTCACTGATCAGACCAACCTCAGTTACCAAACTTCTACAGCCACTGATGGTACACAGACTAAGAAATTGGTCATCCCTCAATACAGTGAGAAGATGTTGAGGAACATGCTTACAGAGATGATAATTACTGATGAGATGCCATTTACCACAGTCGAGAAAAGAGGCTTTCGAAAGTTTCTAAATTTTGTTGAGCCATGATTTCCCATTCCATCACGGTATACAGTGATGCGAGATTGTATGAAGAGGCATGCGAAGGACAAGGAGGAGATGAGGAAGATGTTTATTACCACTGGCCAGAGAGTGTCTTTTACGACTGACACATGGACTTCCATACAGAACCTCTGTTACATGTGTATCACAGCACACTACATTGACAGTGAGTGGATTTTGCATAAAAAAATTATTGGTTTTAAAGAAATTGTGGATCATAAAGGTGCATCCATTGGGGCGAAGATGGATGATTGTTTAAAGGACTGGGGAATTCGAAAAGTGCTGTGTATTACAGTTGACAATGCCAGTGCGAATGAAACAGCAATTGATTGGTTTAAGCGGAACACGACGGTGAGAGATGATGTCATTCGGGCCCACGAGTTTATTCACGTTCGATGCTGTGCTCATATCATTAACCTCATAGTTGTTGAGGGATTAAAAGAGGTTCATGATTCCATAACCCGAGTCCGCAACATTGTACGATATGTGAGGGGTTCCCCTCAAAGGCTTGCCAAGTTTAAGGCAATAACAGAAGATTTGAAGATTGAATGTTCTAGTATGCTGTGCTTGGACGTTCCGACTCGATGGAATTCTACATACATGATGTTGGATGTGGTACAGAAGTACCAAAAAGCATTCGAGTGGATAGAGGTCGAGGATGGGGGCCTGAGGTATGCTTTGTTGGAGCCAGCAGGACAGGGGCTCGGTGCGCCAGATGCACATGATTGGACCAGTGTGAGTTATTTTGTTGAATTTTTAAGAACTTTTTATGAGATAACCATGCAACTATCTGGATCCAAATATACGACTGCGAACTCATTTTTCAGTGAGCTCTCGAAGCTTCACTTCCAGTTGGAAAATAGTTGTACTGACTCTGCTGGATTGTTATCTGATATGGCTACGAGGATGAAGATCAAATATGATAAATATTGGGGGAATATTGAGAAGATAAATAGATTGCTATTTGTGGCTGTGATCCTTGACCCCCGAGTTAAGTTGGCCGTTCTAGAATTTTGGGTAAATTCCGTCCTTGGGGCAGTGAAGGCTGGAGAGTTTATTAGATTGCTAAAAAGTGATGTTGATGACTTATATCATCACTACAGTACTAGTGCTCAACCTTCATCCGCAGTTGGTAGCTCCTCACATTCGAGGCCGACAGGATCGACAATTTCCTCAGGTGATACTGAGCCATCTGTAGGGGTTAGAGGCAATCGTGTTATACGACAGTATCATCAACTCATGTCAACAAGGAATATTATGCATTGTACATCTGAGGTTGAACGATATTTTATGGAAGCTGTCGGGCACCTAGTGATGTATTTCAGTTATTAACTTGGTGGAAAGTTAATTCCACCAAGTATCCAGTCCTTTCCCGTGTGGCCCGAGATGTGCTAGCCATTCCTGTCACTATGGTTGCCTCAGAGTCGGCATTTAGCACTGGAGGTCGCGTGTTGGATGCTTATCGGAGTTCATTGTCACCATCAACCGTGGAGGCCCTCGTTTGCACACAGAATTGGATAAGTGAAACGCCCCTTGGACTAGATACCGTTGGCGTTGATGCCGAGAGCTATAGGCTTGAATCGGGTAAGTTTATATGCTTTTAAATGATGATTTAATTATTTTTAATGTTTCTAACTTCTACTTTTTATGATTTTATAGATCTAATTGTGAACCCTAACATAATTACCGATAATTGAGAGTTTGGAACGAATGCTACTTGAGAGTTGGGATGGAGTTGAGAGAACCTCATTTCTTGGTAAGAATCAAATTATTCTTTTACCGTATATAATTTTTTATTATCAATATTTTTTCATCTATTGATTGCTACTTTCTATCTTCATTTCAGGCGTGACCAATGGAATATTGGGATTTGAGTGAAACCCGTGTTTAATTTTTATGTAGTTATATTTCAAGACTGAGTCATATTGTTATTACGTTATAAATGAGACTGTTATAACTTATGACTGCATCATACATGTTATTTACTTTTTAAAGTATTTATATAGTTATATTTATGTACTTATATCCCGAGCAAAGACGTGGGATAAGTACTCTTTATTCTATAATTTCTATTAGTACTTATCCATCCTCTCTCAAAATTTTATAATTTATTATCCAACTGAAATTAATCGAATTATACAAATTCGTACCATCATTATTTTCTATAAAATTTTAAATTTATGTAATTTTCAACTCATGAGTCATGAGCACTTTTAATGCTAAATTTCAGGCGGACATAAAACAAATTAAATATATAATCAAAATTCAGTAACAAAATCAGAACGAATATTTAAATTATTGAAAACTCTTGAATAAACCAAATATTTGTAGATGGTTCACTTTTAAAAAAATATATATATGTTGCCCACTATCTGAAACGAAATTGAACAACAAAATTTAAATAATAATAATAATAATAAAATCTAAAATTGAGTTCGAAACTCCGAACGGAGGTCGGAGCGCCGACCTCCGTTCGAAGTTCCGATCGGAGGTCGGAGCTCCGACATCCGATCGGAATCGAACTCCGACTACGTTCGGAGTCGGAGTCGGAGGGGAACTTTGGCTCCGACTTTTGTCGGAGTCGGAGGTCGGAAATGACAACTCCGACTCCGTCGGAGTCGGAGCCCACCCCTATAAGAAGCTAACAAAGGAGTTTCAGAAGGATGAAGTTAGGATTAGATTTTTCCAAATGGCCCTTTTGAAATCCCCGAAACTTGATGGTTTTTCTGTAAGTTTTTATCAATCTCAATGGGCTGCTATTGGGGGAGATATTGCAGGTATTGTTTTGTAATACTTAAACTCTAGTATGTCTCTAACTTCAATAAATGAAACTTATATAGCTCTTATACCTAATGTGAAAAGTTTCCAAAAGTTGATAAATTTTAGACCCATCAGCTTGTGTAATGTGTTTTATAAAATTATTGCTAAAGTCTTGACAAATCACCTCAAAAATGTTTTTCCTCTAATTATATCGTCTGAACATAGTGTTTTTATCCTGAGTCGACTTATTACATACAACATTCTAGCAACTTTTGAGACTCTTCATACAATGCATACATGTTTTGGTAGAGGGGTTGGTCATATGACAGTGAAGTTAGATATGAGTAAAATATACGACAGAGTTGAATGAGATTTTCTAAAAGCTAGAATTGTGAAAATGAGATTCTATATGCACTAGATTAATCTCCTTATGGGTTGTGTTACATCCGTTTCATACTCAATTCTACTTAATGGAAAGGCTCAACAGAGTTTTTCTCCTACAAGAGGACTTAGGCAAGAGGATCACTTATTTCCTTACATTTTTATTATTTGTGCAAAGGTGCTCAGCTATTTTTTAAACCATGCTGGAATGAAATGTATCATTAAAGGAGTTCCAATAGCTGAGAGTTCTATCTGAGTCTCTCATCTATTTTTTACTTAAGATTCTCTTCTATTTTGCAAAGAAAACTCTCTTAAATGGAGCAATTTATTAAGTATCCTAGCAATATATGAAAAAGTGTCTGATCAAAAAGTTATCTAAGACAAAATATCATTATTTTTTAGCAAGAATACAAAAAAGGAAATAAAGGATAATATTTCCTCTTTGATTGGGGTCAGTGCTATATGGAGCTATGATAGATATTTAAGCCTTTTTGCTTTGGTTGGAAAATTGAAAATTAAAACCTTCAGCCATATTCTTTATAGGATTCAAAGCAAACTTAACAATTGGAAGTAAAATTTTTTGTCTCAAACTTGCAAAGAAATTATGTTGAAAGCAGTGATCCAGGCAATTCCTACATATTGCATGAGTATTTTCCAACTTTCATAAACGTTTTGCAGGCAGATTAATCGTCTTATGCATAACTTTTTATGGGGTCATAAGGAAAATACAGCTAGAATGCATTGGATAAGTTTGAAGAATTTGTGGCAAGCTAAATTAAAAGGCTTGAGTTTTCATGACATATAAGCTTTTAACAAAACTCTACTTGCAGACCAATGGTGGAGACTTCTCCAGCAGCCTGATTCTTTATTTGCTCTTCTACTTAAAGTCGAGTATTTTCGGATGGTCATGTGTTAGAGTATAATCAAGGTAGTAAACCATCTTTTGCGTGGCGAAGTATGTGGAGTGCTAGAGATCCTTTCAAAGAAGGTCTTATATGAAGGGTTAGAGATGGACAAAAAATAAGGATATAGAGTGATCGTTAGACTTTAAAACCTCTTTTTTATATTGTTTCATCCCAACATTTAGCTTTCTCAAGAGATGCAAAAGTTGTAGCCTTGCTCAAACCAACAATGAATTGGTGGAATACTAGTTTCATTAAGGATTTATTTCTAGAGGAAGATGCAAAGGAGATTATTTGAATGCATGTGAGTCCATTAGATGGGGATGATAAGATGCTATGGAGGGGAACTAAGAATGGTTATTTTCTTATTCGCAGTGCATTACATCTTCTGGTGGATATTCAACATCGAGATAAATGGAGTTCTTCTTCTTCTAACGAAGGTAGTCCATATTGGTGAACTATTTGGAATTTGAATGTTTCAAACACTTCATATGGAAATATAGGATACACTGGCTACTCGAAGCAATTTATTTAGAAGGCACATATTTCAAACTTCCATCTATCCAATCTGCAACTTAGCTGAGGAAATAACTATACATATTTTATGGAAATATCCATTTTCTTCAGATGTTTTGAGTATTGGTCCTAGAGGTTTATAGAAGTTTTCAACCGTTGCAGTTAGTTTTGCTGAAGTTTTTTCAATGCTATCAAAGAAACTCAATAAGTTGGATATGGAACTCATATCCTGTATTGCAAGATTTATTTGGTTCCACAAAAAGAATCTAATCTTTGAAGATAAGTTACAACACCCTACTGCATTATTCATAGCAGCTATGATGTCATTGAAGGAATTTCATAATTCTAAAGGTGTTGAGAAGAGCAATTACAACTATAGCCAAGTTATTCTCTCTACTTAGCAATCTCCAAATGATTTTTCAATCAAAACTAATTGGGATATAACTTTAGATATGTCAAAACAGATGATCGGTATTGTGATTGTTGTACAAAATCCTAGTGGTCAAGTTCTTGCATTAAGCATGTAACCGAGATTTTACTATCATTTACCTATAATAGCATAAGCTTGGGAGCATTCACAACGGTATGATTTACTCTCAATTGTGTTTCTATGAAATGGAATTTGAAAGTGAAGCAAAACAAATCAAAGATTCCATTAAGTATATATCAGGAGAATTGAGTCATTGGGGGCAGTTTGTAGAAGATAAAAAGACAATGCCATCATCTATATTAACTTGAAAAGTGAGTCATGTAAAACCTGAAAGTAATTAGGTTGCACATTGTCTTGAAAAACAAGTTATGAAAATAAATATTAATACTGAAATAGTTTCATATTGTACGTTAGATTTACGTTACAATAAAAGTAGTTTTACAAGCTAACGTACCACATAAAATCACGTCAAGCTATGTACTTATTTTAACAAGATCTCTTTGTAGTTAAAACATTTTTCAATAGAAAAGAAATGTTTCAAATACAAATATATAGTCAATCGTCATATTTCTTAAATGCCTATGTTTTCTAAAAGTCATATATTGAATTATTTGTCTTTTCTTAAGTGTTATATTTTTAAAAGTCATGTTTTTTTAGATGGTCATATTTTCAAAAAATGTTTTGCTCTCGTATAGTCAGATTTTCAAAATCTCGTTTTTTTTTTCTTCATATAATTTCAAAATAAATAAGTCAATTTCCACTTCTATAAATTAAGACTAAAGTTTTATAAGTTTTTGTGTAAATATGGATCTACCTTAAAAATATATAAATATATATATATATATATATAAATATTGAAGTTGATATGCTTTATTCAATGCTCTTTTAAAAAATTAAAATTTTTATTTGTATTAAAATAACATATTTTAATAACAATATGAAATATATTGATATTCTTATCCTTAGTAGTTTTTTGGAATGAAATTCTTATCAACAACCTTCTAACTTAATTTCCATTTTTCAAAATATCATTGTAGTGTCATGTATGTTGTTTTTTAGTCAAATATCTTCATGGGCAAATGGATAGATAATAGATGTTATAATGATCCATCAAATATATCTTTGACAAATTGGTTAGTGTATAGATATTTTTGGTCAACCTTGTTCTTGCTATTGTTGGTACAAATTGAAACTAATGTTTTTGCTTTCTATTTAGTCTTATTATGTGCTATATTAACATTCTTAACTCCATTTGTTGAGACACAACTTCTATATTCTCCTCCAACCCCCAATGCCTATTCAAATTCCTATCCTCATCCAAGTCCATATACACCCACTCCAAACCTATATGCTCCAAGTCTATATGCTCATCACGCACTCAATCAAACTATGCTCCCCCTCTAAACTCATGTGCTACTCCTCCAAATCTTAATAATACTCATTCAACTCCTTAGCCGGGTTGTTAGGTTAATATAATATGGTCTTATTAATTTATTATACTTAACATTATTAATAAATGTTAAATTTATTAATAAATTAATAAAATTAACTTAATAACTTATCAACTTCTAACACTTTGTAACCCTCAATTTTCCAACCATTTGGTTCATCTAACACATGTATGTCAAGAAAAGTTGGAACAATTTAGAAGAAGTTTGTGATACTTCAAAACCAATAAATGAGAATGTGACATTTTCAAAAAAAATAATAAATAAATGAGAATGTTACCGAGGAGTTCAGTACAAGTAAAGAGGGTATAAGTTTGTACTCAAGTGAGCATCATATTGAGCAAGTTACTGATTGTCAAAATTGTTTGTCAATATTTTCCTCTTTTAACACTCAAGATTTAAAAAACTGAATATTTGATTGTTTAAATATATATGTTTAATATGAAATAATAGAATAAGATTTTGAAATGGCTGCTGAGATGGGTGTTGATGAGGATGGTAGTGCAAGAAATTTTAGATTTGTGCTTGTTGACAAACCAAAGTTTGAAATAAATTATAAGGATGAAGATGTTGTAACTGCATATTACAAAAAATATGCAAAACAAAAGAGATTTGGGGTGAACACACAAAGAACTAAACAAAGGTATGAGACAATTAAATACATCACATTTGGTTATTCAAGGGATAGAAAGCATACAAGTACTGGCAACAATGTGTCAAAGTCACAAAAAAAAAATAAAAAAACAGAATGTAAGGACAAAATTAATGCTCGGTTGGTTAATGGTGAGTGGCGTTTGACTATTATAGAACTTACCCACAATGGTGGATTGAGCTCGCGCAACTCTAGATATTTTAGATGCTATCAAAATATAGATTCAATTTCTAAATAGAAGCTATAATTGAATGACTGGACTGAGATAAGAATGAATAAGAGATTTAATTCTTTGGTTGTTGAAGTTTGAGGCTTTGAGAACCTCGAGTTTACAAAAAACAATTCTTGAAATTTCATTGACAATGCAAGACAACTTAGCCTAGTAAAAGAGTTTCTAAGATACTCTTACATTATTTTTAAAGGATGCATGATGATATTTATGCCATTATGGATTTGGATGATAAATTGAGATTGAAAAATGTATTGTGAACTAATGCACGGACTAGAGTATCGTTCTTATACTTTGGAGATGTCATAACATTTTATACGACTTATTTTATTAATAAGTATGATACGCCATTTGCACTATTTGTCGATATAAATCATCATGACCATTTCATACTCTAGACGTAGGGTTGATATCAAGTGAAGATTGTTTTGAATATGATTAAACTGTATGGACGACCGTGCACCAGCTACAATAATAATTGATTAGGATTATGCAATGAAGATTGTGATTGCAATTATCTTTCCACACATAGACATAGATATTGTCTATGACACATTATGAACAAACTCCCAGAAAAGCTTGGCTTACATTCAATGTACAATTATGGTATAAAATCCTCCATTTAGGAGTGTATGTATGATTGTCAAACATGTGATGGCTTTAAGGAGAGTTGGGTGAGGCTACTGAAAGTATACAAAATTTCATGGTAATGCATGGTCAAGTGGGTTATATATTGAGCACACATTTTGGGTACTAGTTTATTTGCAAAATGTGTTTTTATGTTGGGATGATCACTACTCAGCAAAGTGAAAGTATGAATGCATTTGTTGATATTTTGTGCTTTCAAGTACCACACTAAAAAGTTTGTTTTATCAATTTGATAATGCCCTAAAAAAATATGAGAATGAGCAATCTGTCAATTTAAACTCCTTCAATGCCACGATACCATGTGTTTCATTTTTTTACAATAAAGAAGTAGTTCCCGAGTGTGTACACCAAGGGCAAACTCATGGAGATGCAACAATATGAGATAATGAGAATGATTTACTATAACTGTTCACTTGTTAGAAATGATGATGCGATTTTTCCCTATGAGGTATCTAATACTTTGCAAACTAACCACTTCACTAAAGATATAAAATTTTTGTTTATTTCAATAATGAGGAGTTTGAACTTAAATATACTTGTATGTTGTTTGAGACTCGGGGCATTTTTTATGGAGATAATCCTTTTATATCTTTAGACTTTATAATAATGATACATCATTATCGTATAAGTACATTTTGAATTGATGGAAAAATGACATAAAATGCAAATACACTTTTATTATGAGTAGTTATGATGATCTGCATGATAATTTCGATACATGGAGGCATGATCATCTTATGAGGCTGACTTGTGATGCAGCACCACTTATATCGAGAAGTGAGGAGCATTGCATGAACATGATGAAATATTTAGTTGAGATGGAAGAGATTTGTCGTGACTCAATGTGCGTTTTTATAACCAAGGTCTTCGAAACTGAGAGTTATGACTGATGAAGTTCTAGGCAAGGATAAATTTGTATTTAATCCAAATTTTGTAAGAGGTAAAGGGAGGCCGCCAACATGACGAAGTGTTTCTATAGTTGAAAATGTTATAAAAAGATTGCATTCAAAGGAGGAAAGATATGAGGACCCTAATGCCATAAATAAAATGAAAAAAAAAGTATAACGCTTCTTACTTTGTTACTGTAACATTTTCTAATTTGATACTAAATTTTAATTTTTGCCAAGCCCTCTAAGCAAATGAATAAGATAATATGCTACATGGGTATATAATAGAAGGGACTCAACTTAGCATTATTTCTAAGGTATGTTTTTCTAATGTTCAGATCGCAATTATAGTTGGTATTTGTAACGACCCAATCTTATATTTAGGAATAAATTACAGATAAAATTTTTTTAACGAGTTAAAGCGAATTATCAGATGATTTTTTTTTAAACCTAGAGTTAAGTCTCCATTATTATTATTTTATTTTATTTTTAGCTTTTATTTTATTTTTATTTTACTCCAAGCACGTGTGTGTTAGAGTCCAAACACTACTCCTATTCTTATTTCCTCTTCATAATGAAACTCTTAACTACCGGTTTTATTCTATAAATTTCAAACACGCACCAAACCTAATCCACTTCTATGCACGTACGTTTCTTTCTCCTTCTTCACTAGGGTTTTCATGAGTCTATATATAGAAGCTTATTGCGTCCAGTCCGAGCATCTATTTCCAGCGTGAACAACCAGCCTCAAGCCGAAACCAAACTCCAAACTCTATCAACCCTCCTGTGAACCAAGATACCTCACTTTCCCCTGCCTATAAAACTAACTGAGACCCTCTAGTATTAAACACAACACAAATCAGCAGAGAAGGGAAAACTCACGCACACAGAGCACCCAAACTAGGCGTTGCCGCATAGTTGCACCGAGAACCACATAGAGTAGCCCAGCTTCGAACCCACATGGCAGTGACTCCACGCTACCCAAAACACGCCGACACCACCACCGGCCACCATAGACTACATCGGACCACCCTCAGCCGCCAAGACACGCTGTAGCAGCCACGGACGCACCTCTGTTTTTGCACGTCCGAAACAGAGCATGCAGTCACCTCTTCTACGGTAGCCACCGTAAGAGACGCCGAACCACCTCTCCCACGGCACAGAAAGTACCGACCAGCCGAACCCCGTTGAGCCCACTCCCTTCTGGTAAGCCCATGACTGTCGCTAGCCTCCACTCTCTCTTGGTTGTTTTCGGTTTAGCAGAATTCTCTCTCTCTAAACTCTCTCTCTCTCTTTCTCTCACTCGATGTCGCACCACCATAGGGCCCCCTAGTCGCATCGCCGGTCACTCCCAGCCACCCAGAGTACGCCGTTGCACTCAGCCTCCCTCGGTGAGTTTCAGACCATCGCAACCCTCTCTCTCTCAAACTCCTTGTTTTTCTTCTGTTGTGGCCTAGCTGTGTTTCGAGTTCTAGAAAGAACCTTAGTTCCTGTTGGGTCGTGGGCCTTAGGCCCGTATGAGGGTGGGATGGGCTTATTTCTTTTGTTTGGGCTCATGTTGTAATATTTTTATGGGATAGAATTTGCAACTATTTCAGATTATAATGATGTTTAAATAGACTTGTATTTTTAAATTGGATTTAGCTTAGCTGTGGGTTGGGCTTGAGGTTAATTAGATTTGTATCATGGTGATAGAGTTGTATGTTAAGCTCGGCTTATAAAACTCTAATTATACAGAATTGATGTCAATAGCTTAGAGTCAATGTGATTTTAGAGTTATGAAGGATCAAGATTTATGGAAATATAGATTAAATTAGAAATTCAGGTTTTGATCACGAAATACATGTTAAGTTAGAAATTTACGCCAGTTACGTGTATTTTATAGGTAATCAATCGCGCCCCGGAAATATTGGATTAGCGCTACGAGGTAAGCAGCATGATCATATCCTTACACGTGATATTATGCAAGCATGCCCTTCATTGGAAGCCCCTTTTTACGTACCCAACACATGATAAAATTATGAAAAATCTATGATTTTATATGAAGTATTATGCATTAAGTTATTTATGACAAATCATAATTTTATGAAATGAGTTATGCATCAACAGATTTATAAAAAGTCATGATTTTATGTGAAAGATTATTCATAAAATTATTTATTAAATACATGATTTTATGTGAAAGATTATTCATGAAATTATTTATGAAATGCATGATTTTATGTGAAATATTATTCATAAAATTATTTAGGAAATGCATGATTTTATGAGAGTTATATCGTAAAATATTTATGAAAAATCATGATTTTATGCGATGAAACATGTATTACGACGTTTATGAAAGAATGCGATTTCGTTTGAAATCTATGATATGATATGACAAGTATGTAAGTGATTTCTTTTGAAATCTATGATATGATAAGTATGTATGTGATTTCTTTTAAAATCTATGAAATGACAAGTATGCAAGTATGTTTTTGATAAAATGTGTAACGGCCTATGTTATGATATGAAAACGGTACCTATGTTATGGGCATATTGCATTGCCAAGTCGTGCATGCTGGTAGTGCACCCAGTATGTCATCCTTATGTATGGATTCCACAACCCGCGGCCACGAGCGGAATCAGAATCTATTTAGATTCGCTAACCCTAACTCACGGGGGTCAACAGTTGGTAACGGCCTATGACAAGTGAAAGATAAGTTAATGTTCATGTTCATGTTCATGTTATTTATGAATGTATTTATGACTATGCACGCTTTTTAAGAAACCTATGTTTATTATGTTTATTGTATGATATGTTGCTTATTGAGTATTCGACTTATTTTAGTTTATTTTTATGTTTTGAAATCACCCCAGGTGATGACATTTATGAAGACGAGACTGTAGGACAGAACTTGACCCAGGGAGGCGAGGCAGAGGCCTAGACAGATTATGCTATGATTATTTTTATGGTTTAAAATTTTAAATAAATTATTTTGATAAGCACATGAGACTTCCATATTTTTCATAAGTGTTTCCGCAGATTTTATTTTGGATTTTCAGTATTTATTGAAGTTTGTTATTTTATAGAAATCTTTCGCATCTAGTGCAATGTTAAAAAGAAAAAGTTTTAAGTTCAAGTTTAGTAGTAGCACACTGGTTCCTCGAAAATTCTAAAATGTCTTTTCGGGAACGGGGTGTTACAGTATTCCTTGCTAATGATTTTTTTTATTTTTTTACATGAAGCATGTACAATACCCACTGGTGACTAATGGAGCTCGGTATATAATTTCAATTTTTCATTATCTAAATTTATGAATATATTTGGATGTATTTAGTTTTTAATTATTAAGCAAAACTTAGAACTGAAATATATGAAGATTATATTCGTAAGAATGTATGACAATGGTGAAGTTATATCAAATATGACATCTTTTTGTTGAAATCATACAATTTATCTACTTGAAGTGTTTGACATAGGCAAATGGTTTTCATAATAAGAATAAATAATGACAATCAATCTATTACACTGCCTAATTACAAGCATTATATACTACTACAGAATTATGGACAATTACAAGAATCCATTATACAGCCCAAAAATGGTAGTATTTCTATTTGTCTATTTTACAAGTAATACATTTGACCAAAGTTGTCTATTACGAAATCATGGGCAATTACAAGTAATAATTATACAAGAAACAATTTCAATTTACACTATCCAAAACAAGTTGCATTGTTTAGTTGTCCTTTGTTTGACAAATAACATCGAGGAAGACCATTTTGAATGGGGCCCTCATTTTATCCAAAGTGACTGAAAACGATGAAAATGATTATAATGGACAATTCCCAATATGTGTATAAACCTAGTCGTGCACACCTATTGTGAATATAGGTGAATATTGTGAATATAATTTGCAATCCTTATGAGTTCATTCTCATTCATATGAACTTGTAGATCTCTCTTTCAGACTTTATCCTCAATTTTTTAAACTTTAAGCTCTCTCTTCAAGACTTCATCCTCCATTTCCTGGACATGAATCTCTTTCTCCAAGGCTTTATTCCTTCTCCTTGTGAGGTCGACTTCTCTATCATCAGAATCATTTACCACCTGCAAAACTTACATTTCGAAAACTCCTCAAGTAACAATTTAGTTAACAATAAGAATCACCCTATAAGCACTAAAATACTATTCTCTATAACATTTTGTAACTATCATGTTATATTTCAGACAAATCTAGAATTGTTGTCCTAAATTTATTTTTGTGAAATGTTTGTAATGGTACTCTCAAACTGCACCAACATAGGGGTGGATCTATAAAAAAGCTATCGATTATAACAGATGTTTGTGAAGATGCCATACTGAACTAACCAGTATCCAAATTAACTATATCATTTATGATCTAATAGAATATATATTGATGTTGTGTATGGATATAAAATAAGTTGAAAACAAATTTACAACATATTGCATATATAGACATTTAGATTTCAATTTTTTTTTTCTTCACTTCATTTTTAAATAAAAATCTCATTACATGCTAAACAACCTTTTATTTCTACCTCTAACATTACTTCATGAAATCTACCCATAAGTAGAACCCTGCCTTATTACATGCTATAGAATTCAGTAACCTAAGTAGACTACACAAGCATGAGTGGGAGAACACCAAAAAAATGTATGTAGCATACTTTTTTGATTAAACGTGTTTAAGCACAACATCAAGATGTTGCTCCAAGTTTTGTAGCTCCTTGAGACTAATGATTCCATATCATCGCCCAAATAATGCCCCAAGATTTTTATATAGTTAACAACACTATCATTTAAGATATGCTTAAGATAAAAAAAAAATAAGCAAACTATAAAAGTTCAAAAAAAAAAATTGTTCATCATTTTTGGCCCACTCGAAAAATTTACCTAGTAGATGCTATTTCCCTAAAAAATTGTTATATGCTTGTAACTTGACTTCCTCTGAGATCATAAAATAGGAGACCTAGATGGACCTTATTGGATAAAACTGCGAAATAGGAGATGAAGATTACTGGACAAGTAGATGTTGGAATCGTCTATCGTTTCTTGCCAAATTGGCCACCACTCTTGAGACTCTAATTGTAGTTGAGCTAAAGGAGAAAAATGATTAAAGCCCTAACTACCATCAAGCTGAATGAGAAAAAAGGTTGAAACTCTAACTAGTATTGAGTTGAAGGAGAAAATGGGTTGTGTGACAATGTGAAATAGTTGTTTTCCTCATTTAGATCACAAAAACATCTTTTTAAAGAAATAAAGGTAAAAAAGAGATTTTACTCATTGCCAACGTGGAGAGTGTGCTATTTTTGTGTAGAATTTTTGAAAAAAAAAAAAGAAAGAAAGAATAGTCAATCCTCCTTGCATATAAATCATAGTTTTTTATGGTGATTGTGAGGAAGAAAAATAATAAAGTTAATATTGTGCCCTGCCACCAAGACAAAAATTATGAGTGGGGGACAAAGGGGGAGGTGCAGCAGGCAAGTGGCATGTGGGTTAGAGTTGGTCAGATGAAATTACGGGGAAAAGGGGCTGACACACGCAAGGGACCAGTCCTACCATTACCAATTGACACACATAACAAGGAGGATAAAAGGCCTTCAGCCAAATGACCCGAGCCAGGCTCTCAACGTCTTCTTATTCCTCCACTTTTTTCTTCTTCCAGTGAAAAGAGCTCACTAGGAGGACTTCGGCTGCTTCAGAGCTTCTTCTTCAGCTCTCCTTCTTCCTCTTCAACCTCTCCTCCAACCTGAGAACAGGGAGCTCCATTAATCGATTTTCCTCCAATAAATGTATCAGAAGCCACCATTGTATAGTGAGGAATGAGAGACTGTAAATAAGAATATTATAGTGGATTTCTCCTCCCCAAATGCCTGTGGACATAGGCATTATGCCGAACCACGTAAACCCATGTGTTCATCTCTTTTATTTCTCTACACTTATGTTTTCCATTCACCGCTATGGACGTACGCATCGCCACTGTACAACCACATCGGAATATTGTCAGAGGCTCCAAATAACACCGAACAAGGCCCAAGTCGCCCCAATGGGCCGAGAATGACTCTTTCTCCCATTTCGGTCTGTCATGCGATTTTTACATCGTCAACAATGACACTGTTTGTGGGATACGATTTCCTCTCTTCGTCGAAGGTGGGACAAGAACGATTTCTCGGCGTACTGGATAAATTATCGGACAAACATATAACACCCTCCCAGATGAATATTCTCAATTTTCTTAACTTTTACATTTATGAAAAATGGACGGATAGTGAATAGCACGCTGTCCGAGTCGCCCATCTTCTGACTCCAGGAGTTTAATTTATGCACAGCTCTTGAGACACTGTACTCAATGTGTGGGCACTCAGAATCATGAACAGTAGACGGTGGCACTGTGCACTTAAGTGCACAGTGCCACACATGCACAGTGGACCAACTCAGCACGTCCCGCCCGTGCATGGCATGCACGAGGGCGCAAAGCTAGTGTGCCACGGCCCCGCCTATCCCCTCGGGGCCTGTTGCCGACCACCCACTCCCCTCGATGTGGTCCCGCACAGACCGTCTCCCACCGTGCCCAAGGCCAAAGCACAGCCCAGCCATGTCGCGGACAGAAGGGTGCCAGCAGAGACCCCCGAGGTCCGTCGGCATCGTCTGGCCATACCAGTGGTGTCCCTGACACCCACAGCTGGCACGAGGGCCGTTAACTGTAAACACCGTGTGCACCTCGTTGTCCACACAGGACAACAACTCACCCCCACCATGGCATGGCAGGGGAAGGGCACCGACAACCACCTTTGGGTCCGCTGGCGTGGTTTGTCTATGCTTGTGTGGTCCCCGACCACCACGACTGAAGTGCGAGTTTCTCGACTATTACTCACGCACGACCAACCCAAAAGCAGGCATGCCCCATACAGCCAGGCGTATCCCTCAACCACCTCCTTGACCGTGTTCGACGGCCTTACCCAACGCGGGTCACCTCCAACTCACGGTGCATGGCACATGCAACGTGCTGCATTGGTCTTCCTCGGCTAGCCGCACATGTCATGGCCTCCCCAGCTCAGACCCTCACTGGCACGGGGCTTTTCTACTAGGAAAGCCACATCCCCAGCTCGGTAGTCCTCATTGCAGTCAACCAGCTCTGCATCTCCATAGCCCACTCCCCTCAGGACTCCTCTGCCCGGAAAGTCAGTTGCACCTCTTCTATGTGAGAAGGCCCTTCCCGCTCGGGAGTCATCTAGACGGGTCCTAGTTGCACGTGAAGCTCCTGCATGGCAGCCCACCAGCTCGGGATAGAACCACTTGCTTGGGGGTCACCGGCTCGGAAGTCATCTGCTCGGTAGTCGCCAGCTTGGGAACCCCCGGCCCTTCAAGTTGCTTGCCTCAGCTCGGGAATCTCACTTGCTCAGCAAGCCCACTGCTTGCACGAGGCTCGACACAGCGCCCACTTGCCTAGCTCCTCGGCCACCTAGTTTGGACCAGACCACTCACCGCACGAAAGCCAACATGCTTAGCCCGGGAACCACCGCTCAGAACTTAATGTGCCACGAGAACCTTCACTCGGATAGGCCACCTGCTCGGGAGTCATAACCAGAACTTGCTCCGCTCAAGAGCCACCTGCTCTGGAGCCCACCGGCTCGGGACCAACCCTCACACTGCTCGGGAGTCACTATGGCAGCCCCTTAGCTTGGGACCCACCAACTCAGGACCAATCCTCATGTTGCTCAGAAGTCTCAACTGGAACTTGCTCTGCTTGGAAACCACCTGCCCAGCAGCCCACTAGCTTGATCAGCATAACCCATTCTACGGCATGGACAGCCCCCTCACAGCACCTCACATAGCACGAGAGTTATATTCTCGGCACCAAATGGTCTGCTCAGCGTCTCCTCTGCCCCAACTCAGCATGGGAAGCACATCACGGGACTCATCTCATCAGTGCGGAAGGCCTCCTCAACTCGAGAAAGTCATTGCCCAACTCGGGAAAGTAGTTGCTCCTCTAGGGATTTATATGCTCAGCACATGATTCATTGCTCAGGATTCGTCTGTTAGGCCCCACCTCGTTAGAGCTCACCTGCGCGGGAATCACAACCAACAACATACAATTTTTCAATCAAAGCAAAAAGATTGACCACAACAACTAAAAACTTCCTGGTATTGTCTCTCAAAATTTGTGTAAATTTATTTCTACTAACAAAATTACTTCTTGTAGTGCGAAAACACCGGTCATGTGGCCCCGCACTCCGGCGAAGCGATTTGGCACATAAGAGCACCTCCGTTCAAAGAAGTCGGATCCCTAGACTCGCTCTGGGATACGGCCAAGTCTCTAGACTTGGCGTCAACCCTCCGTCCAACAAAGCCAAGTCCCTACACTCGCAAGAAGTTGGGTCCCTAGACTCGCTGCGGGGTAAGACCGAGTCCCTAGACTCGCCAACCCCCCGTTCAACAAAGTCGAGTCCCTAGACTCGCTGCAGGATAAGGCTGAGTCCCTAGATTCGTCGACCCCCTGTTCAACAAAGTTGAGTCCCTAGACTCACTGCGGGGTAAGGCAAAGTCTCTAGACTTGGTGCCGACTATCCGTCCAACAAAGTCGAGTCCGTACACTCACAAAAAGTTGGTCCCCAGACTCATTGCGAGATAAGGCCGAGTCCCTAGACTCACCAACCCCCCATTCAACAAAGTCGAGTCCTTAGATTCGCCACAAAATCGAGTCCCTAAACTCGCTGTGGGGTAAGGCCGAGTCCCTAGATTCGCCGACCCCCCGTTCAACAAAGCCGAGTCCTTAGACTCGCCACGAAGTCGGGTTCCTAGACTTGCTGTGGGATAAGGCCAAGTCTCTAGACTTGGCACCGACCCCCCATCCAACAAAGCCGAGTTCCTACACTCGCAAGAAGTCGGGTCCCTAGACCCGCTGCGGGATAAGGCCAAGTCTCTAGACTCGTTGACCCCCGTCCAAGACAATTCGAGTCCCTAAACTCGCACTAAGTGTCACGCTCGAGCCATAACCATTGCTAGTGGGTTACCTTCAGAAATGAGCTGACGGGCACGGTAACCACCTAAGGTGACCTAAGGGGTCAAGGGGCCCTCTGACCACTTTTCATGGGTTATTTCACACCAGTTCCAACACTAACAAAAAAACACAGGCATCAAACGAACGTACACTTTACAAATAACAACAAACATCCGAGCTCTGCACTCGCACCATAAGCGGTCGAGTCCATCTCCTACCTTAGCCGAGCCTCTCATTCGCACTCTACACGGTCGAGTCCATCTCCTACCTTAGTCGAGCCTCTCACACGCAAGGGACCGGTCCCACCACTACCAACTGACACACACAACAAGGGGGGATAAAAGGCCTTCAGCCAGGTGACCCAAGTCAGGCTCTCAACTTCGTCTTCTTCCTCCCCTTCTTCTTCTTCTAGGGAAAGGAGCACACCAGGGAGACTTTGGCTACTTCAGATCTTCTTCTTCAGCTATCCTTCTTCCTCTTCAACCTCTCTTCCAACCTGAGAACATGGAGCTCCAACGACCAATTTTCTTCCAGTAAATATATCTGAAGCCACCATTGTCTAGTGAGGAATGAGAGACCATGAGAGACTGTAAACAAGAATATTATAGTGGATTTCTCATTCTCAAATGCCTGTTGACGTAGGCATTATGTCGAACCACGCAAACTCATGTGTTCATCTCTTTTATTTCTCTGCACTTATGTTTTCCATTCACCGTCATGGATGTACGCATTGCCACCGTACAACCACACCGGAACATTGCCAAGGGGCTCCAAACAACACCGGACGAGGCCTAAGTCATCCCAGTGGGCCGGGAATGACTTTTTCTCCTCTTCCGACATATTGTGTGATTTTTACATCATCAACAATGATATTGAGAAAAAAATATATAAAATTAAGTTTCAAGGCTTAAATGTATAGAAAATCATTATAGTTAAATATGACAAGTAACAAAATTGTATTCAAAACTTCACGTAAAATTAGAGAGTGCATTGCAGCGGTGATGCGCTCCTCTTGCTAATTGCTCATTTTTTTCTTCACTAGCTTTGGTATTTTTGTGGACCTTCTTGGATGATTTGGAGGCTTTATCTAGTTTACTAGAAATAATTTTCTTGGATAGCTGGATGAGTTTGATATTCAACAGAGTTTCGCTATCCGCAATGATTACCACTTTAACAATCTACCCACTTCTTGTTTTCCTCACATCCAACGACACATTATCACAACAATACGACAAAAGGAAGGAGTAAAGATCCAACCCCTACATTTCGTCACAAGATAATAACAAATTAGAGTCTAAAATAAGGAAGTCCATGTTTATTTTGATTTTTTAACTTAGTTGTAGTATTATGCTTTTTAATGGTTGGCACTGTTCCTCCATGTAAAATGCTTTGTAATAGTTGTGTTGCCAGACCAAGAGTATGCCAGCACATCATCTTGTGGTCATGTATTAGAATCTCAGTCTAGCAAAACATCTCAACACCTGTGAGATGAAATGAGCTTTAATAATTTTCTAGATGCATAATTACGAATAAAATGATCTACAATGCATATAGTATTTCTAATAATTTTCTCATAATATAGTCTCATTTTTTCATCTTTTGGTTTTATTTCTTTTTCTTTTGCTTATAAATTTTTTGTTTTGTGTGTTTAGGACAAAATTACATTATATTGTATACGATGAGATATTACAAATATTAAAATATATAGATACGAGGATATTGTAAATTTATTGATAGTTAGAAAAAATACTTGTACTAATTTTTTTTTAAAAATAAATATTTAAATGATATAGAAAAAAATAGATAAGTTAGTATATGATATATTGTAAAAGTCATTAGTTAAAATAGAAAAAATGAGTTTCGAATATGTATTATGAATAAGAATAGGAAAAATCTAGTTGTAAGCGATTCTGCGCACTAATACGCGCACCCATTCAATATGATTGGTCAGAAAGTAGATTTTATTGAAAACAGTATTAATTTAAATTTAGAATATGAAGACAAGAATATTAGTACGCAGATTAGTACACAAACTTGCTTGTAAATAGCAAAACTCATAAGAATATATATATTCGAAAGTGAGTTTTGAAAATGTATTATGAATAAGAATATACACATGCCATTGAGAGTGCTCTTAGCCAATAAAAACATGCTTTATCTATCTTAGCTAATTACTTTTACAATGTACTATACATAAACTTATCTATTCTCTCTCAATATCATTTAAATATAATTTTTATTTACATTAAAAAATTATATATATTCGTTTCTTCTAACTACCAATACTTTTGAAATATCTCATATATTTCAATATTTGCAATGATCTTTCATATATTAACATAATTGTAATGTGTCTATCTATATTCAAAACTAATCAAAGTCAAAAATAAGAATCAAAAGATAAAAAATATAATGAGTATGTTATGAGAATATTCCCATTATATCTTTTTTCACTAAATAATTAATGGCAAGTTAAAAAAAGTTGCGAAAAAAAGAGAATGAGAGAAACAAATGGATGAATAGTTGTAGAAGATTGGTTAGCTCAAAATTATTATTATTATTATTATTATTTTGCATGGGTTTTGCTAGATACAAGCGAGTTCGTGCACCATATCGCGTACCGATGATTTTTTTATTTAAAAAAAAATGAAAAAAAAAATTTTAAGAGAAGAAGAAAATCTCATATATCATAAAAATTATTTTCATCTTTAATTCACATTATTTCGTTAAACATATATATTATATATCAATATTGGTGCACAAATTGGTGCACAAACTTACTTGCAATTAGATTTTTCCATCCGACTTTATTCGAATACGCATCTGAGTTCATAACGTGGTCTAGATAATCTAATTATAACCTGAGTGGCTATCCGATTATAAAATCTTGAATATCTGGTTACTTGGGATGAAATCAGATATCTAGATTAAAAAAACATTTTAAAGAGGAGGCTACAAACATAAACCGACAATGTTTCATTTCTAGGACAAATTATTTTTTAAATATAAAATCCAGTTATGGGTACTGTGTATTAATCTAGTACTTGTATCCAGATTGGAGTGGATGCGAGATTTGGAGACCTGCCCAGATAAAATATTCAAATGAATCCGATTTTTTGAATGCATCCAATTTTCTGATTCTAAATTGGACTAAAAAAACCCAAGTCGGATGCACAATCTTATCAAATGGGAATGCTAGTTTGTTAACGTATAAATTTGCACAACAAACCAAAAGAGAGGAAAGAATCATCTCCGGCTCACGATGATAATTAGGGTGTTCTTCACGTTCATCCATAAAAGAAATAATAAATAATCAAATAAAAATAGATAAAGAGATACATAGAGATTTATACGGTTCATCATAATGCTTACGTCCACGGGTTGTTTGGGGGGTGAAACTCACTATGATAGGTGATTTTACAATCTCTTATGGCCTCATGTATCTCATAACATAGTGGATGAATTTAATTTAAGCGTAGAAAAATTGTGATGAGTCTGGGCGTAGGGAGCTTCTTTAAAGAGCCTGTGGAAAGTTCATCAAATTTGTGGGATCTCTTCCTTATATAGATGTCTATTTCTCTAGAATGATAGAGTCTAAGTTGCATTGTGAAGTCTTTTCATTTTAAGAGTCTGAGTATCTTTCATTTTAAGAGTTTGAGTCTCTTTCCCTTTAGGAATCTGAGTCTCTTTCCTTATCTCTTCTTAGCCTTATCTCTTAGCTTAATTTTCGATTTAATCTCAAGACTAAATTATAGGTTGTTAATTTGACTCCTACAGATGCCTGCGATTTTGAATGTCGATTTGCCCAACAAGAAGACTTTGAGAATCTTCAAGTCAATAATCTGTAGAATAAATTTTAAAAATTGGTCCCTGGTTTCCTGTTTGATCCCTGGTTTTCTGTTTGTTTCCTAATTTTCTGTTTGTTATGTGCTAAGTTGTGAAGAGCTCAGCTTGGAGAGATAGGCGGGAGATGTACTCTACCGCATTAGGTGTGAGCGTGGAGCTCTGCTTTGGCGGGAGGAGTACTCGACCACATTAGGTGAGCGTGGAGCTTGGTTTTTAGTTTTTTTTATTTTATTTTATTTGTGTGGATGTTTGCTTGAGAGATTGTTTATTGTCGGCGAAGAGTGCATATTTCCATAATTAGTTTTTTGTGTGTATTTCCGTGATCCTTTTTGCTATTATTGGTAGTGGTGGATCCTCTGCCTGTTGGTGTAAATCATCATTTAATGTTCTCATTTCGGGGTTGATGTTAGAATTTGTTTGTATTAACTTGCACTTAAGTGGTCAGGAAGCCTGTCGACTACCTCCCAAAGGAAGTTGAGCCAAGCCTGTAGACTCGTTTACGAAGGAAACCCACGCGAGGCGGTTGTGGAGCTTGGTGGCTCGTTCCCGAATGTAACTCATTGGCAGCGGTTGTGGCATGAGCATAAACACTCAGTATTTGTTGGAGAAGATGTTGTGCTTGTATTGTTGTCCAGGTGAGAGAGGTCGGGCAGTCCAGAGATTTGCTCGCCTGGGAGTTGCAAGCCCATTCCATTGCGAGTCTTTGGACTCGACTTTGGTGGTTTAAGGGGGGTTATGGGGTCATTTGACCTCCACGACCATTCCATTGCGAGCCTTTAGACTTGACTTTGGTAGTTTAAGGGGGGGGTTGTGGGGTCTGTTGACCTCCAAGCCCATTCCACCGCGAGTCTTTAGACTCGACTTTGGTGGTTTAAGGGGGATGCTCGACCGCACTGTTGTGGCGGGAGGCTAAGTTCGACCGCCCTGAGAGGTTTTCAACAAAAACCAAATAGGTTAGTGTAATACAAATTACAAATTTGAGATTTGTAAACCTGAGTCATTCCGCTAGAGTGTGGTGAAGGCTGGTGACACACGGGCGATGCCTGCGGGCGGCCATGCTTTGGCATTGATGAAGGCTCAGGATATTCGCAATACCGAGCAGTCTATTTTGATGCACACAGATTAAGAAGTTTGCATGGCACCTGGGAGGGGCTTTGTAGCCTGTGTTCCGTGCCACACAGACGATTTTTGTGAAGTATATTCCCGAGGTGTGTAGCCACTTAGATTCTTGTGGAACCTTGAGGGGTTTTGGTGGAAAAAATCTCCAAAAGCCGAATTTATTAATAAAAATAAATTAAAATAGCAAGTTTAAAAGAGATAAACCCGTGAGATTTAGCTGCTACTTTCAATTCTCCTTCGACTAAGATTGTTAGCTACTAAATGATTTTTTGCATAATGGATGTTCTTTGCCCTTGAGTATTTTTGTAGCAATGAAATTGCTGATGATTTTTGTTTGTTCACTCTCTTGGAGGCGAGGGACACTCTGTGTGGTGAGCAACTGGCGAGGAACACTCCACACGGTGAGTAATTGGCAAACAACACCTTATGGGCAAGCACCAACTCGTACGCGAGCAATCATGGCGAGCAACCAATGGAACTCAAGTGTGGCGAGATGTTGCATGTTTGCCGCCATGTGCAAAGTGTTGCATGGGGTGAGGCTGGTAAGCAACTATCCTCGTGGATGGCCTGGTGAGATGCATGGAATCGCTCAGCTGGCTCCTCTTGCATGCGCATGGTGTGGTTGAACCCACCTTTGACTTTTGGGTCGGGGAGTGCCTTGCTGGCGGGAAATGATGGCGAGCTAGGCCAGGCAAAAGCGGTCTCCGTGGGCGAGGGACTTTGGTGTCAAGTAGCTCTTGAAGGGGCCAGTGGAAAGGCTGGAAAGTGAATTAGAACCTCTGTGGCGAGGAACGATGTTGTGGTCGGGAACCACCACGCCGGTGACAGAAGATCAAGACAAGTTAGATGGTGGTCGTCGATTGGACCTTCACGACAAGCTACAGTCGAGCAAGCTTCCCGTGGTGCGCACTGGTGAGAACATTGGGGGACGGTCGAAGAGTAGCACCTTGTGGGTGGTGACCTCCTTGCCGGCGACAAAAATCTTCGGTAGCTCGGGTGGTGGCTAGTGGCAATCTTGCCGGCGCACAAACGTCTAGTTTTTGTGGATCTTAGGTAGCATGCGTCCTCTGCCTGCACTATGCTTGGCTTGAACTGCTTCCGCGATCGAGGACCACCTTGTCGGAGATAAGGAGCTCCAGCAGTGTGGGTGGTGGCTAGCAGTGGTAGAGGACCACTATGCTGGTGGCAAAGGTTAGTGGTGGTCGCTGGCTAGAGGATCTCCTCGGCAATAGACAATGCCGGCAAGCCTAGTCATGGCCACCGGTGGCCTTAACTGTCTCTAGGCTGCTGATAGGTGGTTTCCTGCATGCTTTTGCATGTGCTCTTGGCGCTTCCTAGTTTCTCCTACAGTGCTCCAATTTGGTGAGTTGCTGGTGGAAGTCTTCGTCACTGTTGTATCTTCACCGTTGTTGTATCTTCGATGGCTGCAGGTTCGTCACAATGAAGGAATTGGGTGCACGCTGTGCACCCCTTACGTACGTTGTGCATGGCACATGCGCAATGCCGCGCAGTCTGCTTCCTTTGTTCTTCTTCTATTTTTTTTACCATTTACTACAGTGTTAGGAAAATAAATAATAGAAAATAGCAAAGTTGAATAGATCTTATCTTATTTTTTGAAAGCGATTCGTGAGTCAGAGAATATCTTCTACCAATTTCGGTGCAAAAGATAAGTCGATTCCACAAATAGAGCCAACTGTTAATGTGTAAATTTGCACAACAGACTGGAAGGAAAAAATAATCATCCCCAACTCATGATGATAATTCGAGTGTTCTTCACATTCATCCATGAAATAAATAATAAATAAGTAAATAAAAATAAATAAAGAGAGACATGAATTTACATAGTTTAGCATAATACCTACGTCCACGGGTTGTTTGAGGCGAAATCCACTATGATAGGTGATTTTACAATCTCTTATGGCCTCACATATCTCACAATACAATAAAGGAATTTAGTCTAAGCGTAGAGAAGTTGTGGTGAGTCTGGGTGTAGAGAGCTTTTTTAGAGAGCCTGTGGAGAGTTTGTCAGATTTGTTGGGATCTCCTCCTTATATAAATGTCTATTTTCTTGGAATGATTGAGTCCAATTTACATTCTGAAACATTTTTCTTTTAGGAGTCTGAGTTTCTTTCCTTTTAGGAGTTTGAGTCTTTTTCCCTTTAAGAGTCTGAGTCTCTCTCTCTCTTTTTTTATTTTTTATTTTTATTTTTTATCTCTTTTTAACCTTATCTTTGAACTTGATTTTCGAATTTATCTCGAGGTTAAATTATAGGTTGCTGATTTTACTCTTACAGTGTTAAAGTGAAATATTTCTTTGTAAAATAATATATAAGACTTATTCTTCTGGTTTTAATAAAATGGAAAATTATTTATTAAATAAAGAGAAATGATATTTATAGTTTTAGAGTGTGAAAATTCTGCATACTTCTTTTTAGAAATGTAGGTAAATATAGAATCTATAGAAAAAAATTATTTTTTTAATAATAAATCATACTTAAAAAAAATACGTAAAACTTATACAATTATTAGTCTTACTTGTAAATAAATAACGTTCCTATAAGATTAAAGTTTAGGTATAACTTAAATTAACTAAGGGTTTATGGGATGATATTTGGACCGGTTGACAGTTTGGTGGTACTGTGGTGACGGGTTCGCCCTTGGGACAGTAGTTATGGCTCAAACCGGACATTCTACAGTGGAGAGGGACTCCTATGATTACGTCCAGGTAGGGTAACTACGTTAATCGCCCCCACCTTCCGGTTTGCCTTGAAAAAAAAAAAAAAGAGAATTATTTATAATAATAAAAAAAAATCCGATCAATTGAGTTAAGTGGGGCCTGTCCGTTCGCCGAACGATGGCGTGTCGAGAATATTTTGGGCTGATAATTGATAAAAACCCAAAGAAACTCGAGCGGAGCGGAGGCCGATCATACAGAGAAGTACCCTGAAAGCTCCGAGCCGAGAGAGAGAGAGAGAGAGAGAGAGAGAGATGGGGGAAGAGAAGCGGCACCAGATGATGCAGAACCTTTTCGGCGATCAATCAGAAGAGGAGGAAGAGGTTGATTCCGAGCACGAGTCCAATCCCCAGCCTAACTACGCCTCTGTAATCTCTTTCTTTCTCTCTCTCACTCACTTTCTTTGATATCTAGACTATATAGAAAAACAAAAAGTTTCAATATGCAATTTCATGCCCCGAATGCGAGCTTTAGCAGTTTAAAAAATATTCTTGCTTTGGCTCTGGATCTGGCTTGTGGCTTTTAGGTTCCGTAGGTTTTGTTGTTGCTAAGTTGAGTATTTATTTAAGGAGCAATTCATGCACATATACCTATCTGTTTATTTCTGTTTAATCTTTATACGTGTATTTGAGATTTGAAGTACGGATTACTTAATTACTATCGATAGAAGTTTTTGGTTTGGGAAGCGGTGTTGATGCTTTATATTGATATTTATAAAAAAAATGTTGAAGAATAAAAATTAAGTGAATGGGTAAATATTTCCATTTTGTGTATGTATATGCATTTTTCACATTCCGATTTTGGAAGCAAGAATTTTTTCTGAATTGTTCATCACTCGATCATCTACTTTTTGTTTTTTGACGGTGAGGAATCCGGGAAACCGTTCAAAAGCAACATGATATGTAGTTAAGCATATATGTATATATGTGCATATGTATTTACATATATATATATATGTATGAAATGCTTAAAATTGTGTCTTGTTGATCGAAGTATAAGAAGGAAATTAGTAAGAAAAATTACAGTTGCAGTTAGAAATTTGTGCTTATCCCCTTAAAATCAAGCTTATGAAAATATAACCCTCCTCTTTTTGGAAATAAAATGGAAGAGAAGATGCAAATTTCTCTACACTTGAATTGTTTGTTGGAAGTAAATACACATGGAATTTTTTTTTTTATATATATGTAGAAAAAAAAAACCATAATGTGATGACTTTGTTTCTAGGATGAAGCAGAAGGAGGGCTGGAGCCTGAGGCTGAAGGCGAAGGTGAAGTGGAGGGGCACGGGGAGGTAGAAGTAGAGAGTGAAGGTGAGTTGCACAATGTAGATCCTGATCCTGGAGAAAGTGAGGGTGAAAGAGATCAAAGCTCCCAAGAAGTAGAGGTTGGTGATCAAAGGGAAGAAAGTGAAGGAAAGGATACAGACAGTGATGAAAAAGAAGAGTATGATCAAAGAGTAGTAACAAGCAAGAGACGTGATGTTATTGAAAGTGGATCAGAGAGATCTGAGGAACGCCATTATCCTGACAATGAAGATGAGGAGGTTGAACAGGGTCGAAGTCCAAGGTAATCTGTCTACAAGTACTTATCTCTCACACGTGCATGTGCACACTCCAACTCAATCGAATGCCGATTGAAGAATCTCTTTTCTTATGCTTATAAGGAGTTTTTTCATCTCTTTTACTTTATCTTCTGCTGTTTCAATGCATGTTTTTGGGGGCTTTTTGTGTTTTAAATTTCTGTATATGCATGTCTGGTCTGCATGTTTATTATTGCACTTGTTTCAATAGGCTTTTGACAGTGAGAATTAAATTCATTTAGAAATAACTGGTAATAGGTAAGTGAGAGTATCTATGTTATGAGAGTAGTACACATAATTTTCCAATGAAGGAGACATGGATGTTAATGAGAAGTGTACAATATTAGGTGCTTTTAGGTAAGTTTTTTTTTGTGAACCTCCAATGTGCTTGGGCCACCCTTTTTACCTTTTTAGAGCCACATATACTGAAATGTTTGCTTTGACTAGGCCTCGTTTGTTTTCACAATTCCTCTCAACTCATCTCATTTAATCATTACAACTTTCTCAAATTTCCACACAAAATAAAATAAACAATTCAACTTTTTCAAATTTCAAAACAAAAATAATATTAAAAAAATATATTCTAATAATATTTTATTTAACTTTTAATTTTAATCTCAACTCATCTCATCTGTGAAAACAAACGAGATAGTCTTTTCAAATTGCTGTCTTTCCCTGTTCATTAATTCATTTTTTGATAAGTTATTTTTAATTTTTTGATAAGCTTTATTTCCATGCCTTATTTGATGAAAATTCAAATCTTTGATTTCTACAGCTTTATAACATTGTCTTTCTTTGTAAAGTCAAATTATTTCTCGTTGGATGCTTGGGCTGGCATGCTTGGCCTGTTTACTAAGCATTATTTGTTGCATAGATCAAAATAAAAGCATAATCATTGTTTTGATGCTCAATTGTGACAAGTGGCAAACTAACTTGACTTTTATGGGAACCTTGACTTCTTAACTGTAGATCACTAGAAGAAGAGAAGGATCAGAATCATATTTCACATTCAGCTGTTCGTGATGTTTTTGGTGAGTCTGATGACGAAGAAGAAGCTGACTATGCAGTTCATGAAGATGTTGAGCATGATTCAAATGTAAGTATCAGATGTTTAGGTGCATGGGCTTTATGTTTTCAATTTAGGCCTGGTTTGGATGGTGTTGAGATGAGATGAAAGTTGAATAAAAGATTGTTAGAATATTATTTTTTGATATTATTTTTGTTTTGGAATTTGAAAAAGTTGAATTGTTTATTGTATTTTGTTTGGAAGTTTGGGAAAGTTGTAATGATTAAATGAGATGAGTTGAGATGGTTTCACTATCCTAACCAGGCTTTAGTGATGCTATTAACGTGTATATATATACATGGTCAATGTGTAATGCAAAGTGTTTTTCCTATAAAAGTGTAATGTAAAGTGTTTTGCTGCCTTAGAGATCTCCTATGGAAGATGAAGGGAGCTATGGGAAGAGTCTAAGACCAGAAGATATAGTTGCTGATGAAGATGCTCAATATGAGTCAGAAGAGGAAAACATTGAGGCTAAATATAAAGAGAAGCCGGTTGGCCCTCCATTGGAGCTGGAGATTCCATTACACCCACCCCCAGCTCGTCCAGAAAAGGTTTATACTTCCTCTTCTATGTGCTGCTCTGATGTTTTCTTTATTTATCTGCTTTTCTTGCTTTACATGGTGCTTGCACAACTTATACAAACCTATATGCATTTTTTTATGTTTGTATAGCATTAAGTTGAGGTTAAAACTTATCTGGATTGTCTACTTTTTGGGCTGATCGCTTCAAATTTTAATAATGGTCTCATCTGCATATTGTCTTGAATTAGTAGGTGCCATGCATAGGATGCAAGGCATATCCTCTTGCATAGGATGCAAGGCATATCCTCTTGCATAGGATGCAGTTATGGAGGTGGAGGTTGAGGATTGGGACCAAGTTGTATTTGAAAAAGATCTTGGAGAACTGCCTTTACTGACCTGTTTGGCAGAAATTGCTAAATATTTCCAACTTATATCGCTATTGGCATCATGCACGTGCATAGTTGAAGTGTGGCAATATGTATCAACAAATTTTCTATGTTCTTCTATCTATCTGTTGTTAAGAAGTTCATTATAGCTTGGCCCTCTTACTTTTCTTTTGCAAGCTTTGTGCATGGTAATGTACTTGATGGTTTTTGTTCTTCATTGTGGTTGCATTCAGATCTTCTTATAGGAAGGATCACAGATAATTTACTCTCACGAGTTGACGCAAAATTTATTACTCAGCTGTTATCTGTTTGCAGATGAACATGATCAAAGTTTCTAATATAATGGGCATTGCTCCAAAACCGTTTGATCCTAAAACATATGTGGAAGAGGATACTTTTGTGACAGATGAGTCTGGATCTAAGAAACGTATACGCTTGGAGAACAATATCGTGCGCTGGAGGACAGTTAGAAATTCAGATGGCACGACATCTGTAAGTAATTATCTTTTGCTGTTATCTGTTATACATACACATGCACTGTAACAGAGGTTTCAAACACATTTATTTATGTATGAAAAAGGCAGAAGTCAAATCTGCTAGGATGAATACAAGTCACAGGTCCTCTGATTATGTCACCATTCTTCTCAAACTTGCTAAGCTTTAAAGAGGATTTTTCTTGTATTAATGTGTACAATTGGAGATTGCACAAAATACATTACCGAATTTCTGGCATGTATTGTTTTATAAAGTTGCTTGATGTCGACTAGATTAAATGCTTTTTAAAAAGTGAATTTAGAGATCTTTTGCACAAATGTCGACTTCAGACCGAAATTATATGAGTGGTTGATTGTTGTAGATAAACTTTTCAATTATTAACGCCTTCTACATGGTGGTTCTTCAACCCCTAGGGGTTGGCTCAAGTGGTGAAGGCCTTAGTCTTGGTGATATGCTCCCTCAAGGTCTAAGGTTCGAATCCTCTTGGGTGCACACAATTTTTAGGGACAATCGGACTGGGGGAACTTCACCTTGAATTACCCAAGGTGCACTTTCAGGAAACTCCTTGCCGAGGGCCTATGCACCCTCGGGATTAGTCGGGACTTTATTTTCAGACACCCGTTGCCAATAAAAAAACATAGTGGTTCTTCAACCTTTTATAACTTATTCCTTTTTAATTGATTCTGAGTTTTGTCTGTCCTCTGACTTTAAATCCTGAAATATGTTGAACTCTACTATAAGAGCACATTTTACCTTGAAAATTCAACATTTTTATCATATTTCAGTTAGTGTTTTTAATATCTCCTTGTGATTTGCAGTATGAAAGCAATGCACGCTTTGTGAGATGGTCCGATGGTAGTTTGCAGTTACAACTTGGAAATGAAGTTCTAGACATATCTGTGCAAGATGCTCAGCATGATCAAGCACATCTTTTTCTCAGACATGGAAAGGTGAATATATCCGTTTGATTTTTCTGATCATTTAATTAATTATTATTTTTATATCTCGCGTGATCCATAAATATAACATCTTTAATCAGTTCATATTTTTTCCTTATCAAATCTAGTGAACTGCCAAATGGATTCAAGATAACCTTGAGTAAACAGTCTAGTAAGATGCATAAATTTTCTTACGTACTTGGGCTATGCCTATTTTCTTATATCAATAAATTTTATCTTACTTATAAAAAAAATAAATTCTTTTACCCTCCACTCTCTCTTGATGGCATGTTTAACTGTGTCAGAAACTTCTATTTGTGTTGATTTCTCCTGGATAATATTGGTGATTTCTCCATCCTTCGATAGCATCCCTTGACCCATCGAAATTGTCATCAGATCACTAAACTTCCTTTAACCATCCCACTCCCATTTTATGTACTTGCAAGCACATGAGCACATCCTATCACATGTAAGTTGAACACTAACCGTTACAATTAGTTCCAGCATGGAGCTCCCAAACCGTAATAGATTGAGGGGTCGTTGATATGTGTGTGTGTGTGTGGGATGGTCAATATTAAGGGGAATTAGAGCATTCTTACATCTTCTTCTTCTTTCTTATTTATTTATAAATTTAATTTGTTCTCTTGTTGTAATTGCTTTGCTGGAAATCCATGGTATTGTTCATGCTTTGGGTTGAAGATAATCCAATAAAGAGGCAATTTGTGACTTCGGCTATTTTTTATTTGGAAGTTTACATAGGACTGCTGCTGTATTTAGAGTTCATAGGCATACCCCTGATGTCCATGCTTCTTTCTTGCCTCAAGATTTAGAATTAACTCCCCCTATTGGAAGTTTGTTGCTATTTTACATTTTTTTTTTTTTTTTTTTGCTTGTGCTAAAGGTAAAGTTGTTGGAATCCCCCTTTTGGCTGCTTTTACTATTTTATGACCTGAATTTTAAGCCAGGGTACTGGAATTCCCTTGAACTGGATGCTGGGGCAGAAAGGATGAAGTTCTTTAAAGGAGCCATCATATGTTCTTTTATCAAAGTACTTCTAAAAAGAATTTCTTTTAGCAAACTAAAACTCAATGTACACATACAGGACAAGATTATTCTCGTTTATGGCCATATCTATATCGGCGGGAATAGAAGCTAGTCATTCAAAAGATCTGGCTACATAAAACTTTTAAATCATGACTTGGCCCAAAAGGTTGAGCTAATTGAAAAAGGTGAATTTAATCATTTAATTTATATTATAACACGTCCCTCACATGTAGATTAGACTCTCTCTTAATAATGGGCCAAATAAGCAGAATACATAATTAAAATGAGGACAAAGTGCAGAGTTGATATTAAGATCGTTGCTCTGATGTCATGTTAAATCACTACTTTGTTTAACCCTCTAGGGGTTTGTTCAAGTGGTAAAGGCCTTGGTCTTGATGGTATGCTCTCTCCAGGTCTAACGTTCAAATTCTCTTGGGTGCAAACAATTTCTAGGGGCTATCGGACTGGGGGAAACTCCCCTTAAATTGCCCAAAATGCACTTGCGGGAAACTCCTAGCCTAGGGCCTGTGCACCCTTGGATTAGTCAGGACTTTGTTCTCGGACACCCGGTGTAACGCCCCAATGAAAGGCCCAAACCACATGGTCTATACTCCAAAAGACTAGTCAATGATACAATTGGAGTCTCATTGGAACCTTATAAAGTGCAAGAATTTCTCATTCCCAAGCAATGTGGGATCCCATACACCACTTGCCCTTATTTTTATCATATGGGGTATCACAATCTATCCCCCTTAAATTCCCGATGTCCTCATCGGGCCTGTTCATTGTAGGTGGCACGGCTCAAGTCCCACATTTCTAGTTGGGATAATCTCTGATACTATTTGTAACGCCCCAATGGAAGGCCTAAACCACATGACCTATACTCCAAAAGGACTAGTTAATGATACAATTGGAGCCTCATTGGAACCTTATAAAGAGCAAGAACTTCTCATTCCCAAGCAATGTGGGATCCCATACGCCACCTACCCTTATCCATATCATATGAGTTATCACAATCTACCCCCTTTAAATTCCTGACGTCCTCGTCGAGCTTGTCCATTGTAGGTGGCATGGCTCAAGTCCCACATTTCCGGTTGAGATAAGACTCTAATACCATTTGTAACACCCCAATGGAAGACCCAAACCACATGGCCTATATTCCAAAAGGACTAGTCAATAATACAATTGGAGCCCCATTAGAACCTTATAAAGTGCAAGAACTTCTCCTTCCCAAGCAATGTGGGATCTCATACACCACTTACCCGTATCCTTATCATATGGGGTATCATACCCGGTGTCAATAAAAGAAAATACTACTTGGTTTGAAAAATTAAGCTAATGGAAACTGGTAAATTTAATCATTTAATCTATATTCTAACAAATACTTCATGATTTTCTGTCGTCGCTTTCCATTTCCTAGAATGTATTTAGGTGTTTTCTTTTGTATACTTTCTGTGTACATGGACTTTGCCTGGACATTCTAATAAAATCTCTTCTTACTTGTATAAAAAAAAATATTCTAACAAATACTTAAAAAATTTAGATTCTAAGAAATAAATATGCATACCAGAAACTGATGAGGTTTATTGATTCTGATTATTAAGCCTGATCTATCCTACCAAACTTGGCCATTGTAATGTAAGACCTTTTATGAATTTATGCATGTTTGGTCATCACTTGTTTTTAAGTATGCACGGTTCTCTCCACTTGCTTGTTTGGACTTCGTAAAATTCTTGAATGCATATATGCGATGCTTGCAGGGAATCCTCCAATCACAAGGAAGGATTTTGAAAAAGATGAGGTTTATGCCATCGTCTTTGTCATCTAATTCTCACAGACTGCTGACTGCTCTTGTTGATTCACGGAATAGAAAGGTTTATAAGGTTAAGAACTGCATCACTGACATTGATCCCGAGAGGGAAAAGGAGGAAAAAGAAAAGGTAATTAGTTGCATTAGGTACCTTTTTTTCTTTGTACTGTCATGGTTCACATATCCATTTTTCTTATGATTTTGTAGGCTGAAAGTCAAACAATCAGAGCAAATGTACTTCTTAATCGGAAGAGGGAAAAAGTAAGCCGGAAATACACCCCTGTAGACAGAAGGCGCCAACTTTCTCCTGGGTTCTTAGAAGATGCTCTTGATGAGGTCAGCTCTTGCCCCTACCATGTACCAGAGCGGGAAAAAGTCATACACTTGGTTATAGGAAATTATTTTTCACATGAATTTTGGATTTTGTCAGAGCATGCTCAAATAATTAGATGTACATCTTTTTAGTTCTGGAGGCCATAAACATTTTTTAGGTGTGGAAGACCCTGTTAGTCTTCATTTTCCTGTCATGTTCTGGAATCTTTTCTCTCTGTACCTATGTCGAAACCTGAAACAATTATTCTAATTATCACCCTATATTTAGGATGATGAGACAGATTATTATGATTCTCGACGTTCTCGACACCGCTTTGAGGAAGATTTGGAAGTGGAGGCTCGAGCTGAGAAGCGAATCATGAATGCTAAGAAGGTCTCATGACTTGAAATCTCAAGTGAATATTATCGTTTATTAGATAGTGATTTATTTGTTCTACTAAATTGATGTTCATATTTGATGCTCTAGTCACAGGGACCCAAAGACATCCCTCGCAAGTCATCCGTGCCATCTGCTAAATTATCTCGGCGCCCAGTGGATTTCTCTGATAGTGATAGAGAGGAATCTGAGTATGAAACTGACGGTGAGGAAGATGAGAGGTCTCCTCGACGGAAGAGGGTTGAGGAGCCAGTGCAGGAGTACGATGAAGAGGAGGAAGAAGAACATGAAGAAGAGGCAGAAGTGAAAGAAGCATCTGAGGAGGAGGATGAGGAGGAGGAGGCTGAGGTATGCCTTTTTATTTGGTTAATGACAACATGATCTGTCTGCTACATGGTTAAGTCAGTCTGGAAATTTAACATTACTCCTTCCATTTGGATTCGACACTCGTTAAAATTTTCTGATCTGTTTAGCGTTACAGATATTGCAGGCACTTCTTGTTTTTAATATAAAGAACTGTTTTTGGAAACTTCCCATTGTCTGAGTTTAAACGGCCTCTTTTACAACATACTTTGGAGAACAATATCATGGAGTTTTTTGGGATCTAATGTTTCTTTTTGCTTGCTGTAATGATCTCAGATTTTTTAGCAGTACAGGTTGATTGTCCAGCCATTTAGATGATTTGGATGGACACTTTATAACACGTATTATGGTGCTTAAACGTTGTATGGCATGCTTCTATATTATGATGCACTACAAGTCGTATGACTTGCTTCTGCCCTTTGGATGTTTGATGAGATAAGAATATCATTTACATTTACTGGGGCTTGACTGAAAACAGCTTGCCATCTGCCATTATGATGGTTGGGTCATAGTTTGTGTCATTGTTCTGATATTAGTTTTACGGAATTTTATGTGTATGGTTGTAGCGTGTATAAAATACCTGGTATGTATGGCAGTTTAATAATATTTATTTAATGGAATTTCCAGTGTATACAAATACTAGGTGTTTTGTTTCATTTTGCATCTACACGACATTCTGAGCTGGTTCGAAACATGCCTCCTGCGTATTGGCACCTTTTACTGATAAAATAAAAATGTTTCATTTTGCATCTAATCTGAAAATGCCTTAGCACTCATCCTGGATCAGAACTGAAAGACTTTGTACAGCTCCAGTGGTAGTGTGAACTGCCTTTTTCTAGTTTCCATAGCAGGCTGTCAAAATAAAATATAATCTGGAGCTGAAAGCAGTGATGACTGCACCATGCGTAATATAATTCATGTTACTGTGGGTGCTGCACATTTTGCTGGGAAAGCTAAGAGTGCTTTTGACATATATTTGGATTGTTCGGTATTATTGGGCTGTCCAATGTCAGATAACCAACAAAGTCTCTGTTGTAGATGGTACAATAATCTTAACATTGAAAGGAAATATCTATACCAGATGCTTAAGTTGTTCTTAATCGGTGATACTCTCATATTGTGGCCTAATTACCTTTCTATGAATCTGGCAGACAAGGAGTAGTTGTGATGTTATGAAATAAACTTTTATTCATCATGCTGCTTTTTTGGATATTTTCAGGAGCCAAAACAGAAGGGCAGGGAGTTTGGAGGCAGCCTCAAGCGTAAGGGGATTGAGTCAGATGAGGACTCTCCTCCAAGAAAGATGACATCCCACCGCCGAATGGCAGTTGTTTATGATAGTGATGACGAATGAAAACTTACTTCAGATTGTAACCTGGTGAGTATCTCTTAGTTTATATATAGGGATTTTGTTATCTTCTGTGGTCATGCTTGCTGCCAAAGTTGGAACTGTCTGAGGTGGACGCACATTCTCAAAGAAGAGTTAACTAATTACATTGTACACACTTTTGCCTTGCCTAATTAACCCTTATCTGCATGGAAGAGCATATTCAAATTTGTTTTGGTTTGCATTCTATATCACTTCTTATTTCATCCTCTTAATTAATCTTTTTTTGAAGGGTATGTCTTGTAACATTATTTTATTCGGCACTTTTAGCTGGCTAAGGATTTGAGTCATCATATTCTTACTTGTTTCAGCAGAACAGTGAGAATGAATCCGAGATGAACCGCCTTTGCAATTGGGGTAGAGATTGCCATTCAGCATTGTCGGTATGACTGTAGTTTGCAGCAAAATGTTAAAGGTGGTCATTTTCTTACATTTTTTCAAAATCTGTTGCTCTTAATTTGTCTATGTATATATAAACAAGAATTTGTGTTTTGTCATCCAGTAGATGTTGTGAACTGATATGTAGTTTTTCAATTTCTCCCCAAATAATCCCGAATTTTTCTGAGTTAGAAATTGCTATTTGTAATGTGCACTACTTATATGATAACGGCTGTGAAATATTATTATTGTTGTTATTATTATTATTATTATTATACATAGCTTGTATGTGAATTAAGAGCAGATGGATAAGCAAATTCTTGATTTTCTGCTTTAGGGATTATTTAGATATAAGATTTTCTTGAAATTTCCCATAACATTTTGCAAAATATGTAAATTCTAAGTATGCTCAGTTTGAGAAAGTTTTTGACAGATATTTTAATTGGATTTTGAAAAGGTGGTGGGCATATTATTATTATTATTATTATCTTTTTCTAGTGATGCTACATGCACACAAAAAGGGACACTGTTTCAGTGATAATTTTTTAAGAATTTTACTATTCATCATCCTTAAACACCACATGCCATACTTTTTTTATTTTTGAAATTTTTTTTTTGGTTTTATTTTTCTTTTACTTATTGAATTTTTTTACTCATCATTTATATACTACACATTTGATAAGATTAAAAAAATAAAAAAAAGTATGGTATGTGGTGTGTGGTGTGTAGTGTGTAGTGTTTGGGGATGATGAATGTAATTTTTCTTTTTTAAAACAAAAATTGCAGATTTGAAAATGGATTTGACCGGAACTGAACTTTATTATTCACAAGGTTTGAATTTTCTCCCTCAGAAACCCCATTTTCGATCTTTCACAGAATTCTGAAAAATAGTCTCATGTTTAATGTACAGGAGAAAAAATTATAAAATTTTTTATTTATCTACGTGTTAGTTATTAATATACAAAAATTATGAAATTTGAATTTTTTAAAAAAATTGATAAAATAAGTCTTGTAAACAAAATTATGAGTAAATATAATACTATTTTTTAAAGAAAATTGAAGTTGCAAGTTTGCCATCATAATATTCTAAAAGCCTGGCACGTGTGAAAAATTGGGCATTCACATTTCACACGCTTTTGAAGGGATGTGAAGTACACAGTACACTCTACTCGATGACTATACAATTACTGTAAGAAAAAAATTCTATTTATTACCTATTTTATCACCATTCCCTCAATATTCTGATATTAAATAATTGGTCTACGAGTTGGACATAACGAATAATTTTCAACTACTTAAGATCACATGATAAGATAGTGGAAGATTAAAAAAAAAAGATGGTGGTAGAATTAGTGTTATTATAATATTGTTGGGTAGTCAGATGTTTTGGATTTTGACCGATAAACTAACATTAATTAATTAATACAAAAGTGAAAATTCCTCTCTTTTAATATCTAGCAACTTTTTGTTCGTTGCGACAATGGAGAGGTATTTGGAGCCTTATAAAATATAAAAAAGCACACAAATTTGTAAAATAAGATCGAGAAAGGTTATTAAACTAATTAATATATATGAGAAATTCTACACCCACCGAGTAAATCTCCCGAGCCTCCATCTTGACTAACATGGCTATAGCCACGTGACTCCATTACGAAAAAATTGAGGGTAGTTGAAATTAAACGTAAATCTCCCTCCCTCCCGTCCACGACTTTACCCTCTCCCAAATTAGAAACCCTAATCTCATATCTCCTACCTCCCTCCCGTCCACGACTCTACCCTCTCCCAAATCAGAAACACGTCGACTCTCCAAGGCTTGGAGCGTCACCATTGAGCCACCGTTGCCATCATCACCTTCATCCCTCAGATTTTGGTTGTAACCTCACCATTGAGCCACCGTCGCTCCATCCCAAAGCCTGAAACCCAAGCCCCTCCGGCGTCCTCTCCCAAATTTGAAATTCTAAGAGCTTTGTCGCCTCCCCTATGTTGGACTCACTAAAGTCTGAGGCCAACCCCCTTATCGCTGAGCCTATCATCGCCGCTAGTTGTTACCGTGGTGCAGATCTCCATTTATGCCGTGGTCTGGGTTCCCTCACGTAAAAATCGAGGTTGTTACTCTATATCTATCTATCATCTAATTTCTTCTTTGTTTTAATTTTTCTTCCATGAATTGTCCCTCAAATTACTCTATGGATTTATGTTTGCTAAGATATGTCTCCTGCTCAATGCGATAGCTAAATCGAGCCTAAAAAATAAAGCTGAAATGCAAAGTAGTTTATGAAATTGTCTGCTAAAATGGACTTAGGATTATAGTAGTTTATAAAATTATAGAATGTATATAAAGAGGAAAAAAACAGTTTAGTTTTCTAAAATTGGATTAAAATTTAGGAAAATATTCAACTTGTGACATTGGCAATTTGGCATTTAGGAAATTATAGAATGTATTTCAAGTGGAGAAAAACAGTTTAAGGAAAGTGTGAATCATAGTATTCTGTTTAATATATTTTAGATAACAATCTACAAAAATAATTGAGATTGGTTCTTATAGTCATAGCACAATATAGACGGAATGGAGGAAGGGCCATAACACGATTCTTTTTAGCACTTTATTTTTATGGGCCTCTGTTATTAATGTCAATAAAACTTTATGGGCCTCTGTCAGAAACTAGACCATATTGATCGTGGTGACATACTTTAGCTCAAAAGTCATGCATGAAATGATTGAAAATAGCAAATAAATTTAGAATAATAGTGGAAGGGACATAAACTTAAAAGTATATAGGTGATTGATTATTGAATGAATACTCTATTAATCTTGAAAACCCTGTATATGGTTTTGGGGGGTTGAACGCATTATGAGTCTGGTCTTCACATAAACTAGTAATTTATAATCTTCTAATCGCCTTCGAGGTTGTCAAGAAAACCATACTGATGGGAACCAAGGTTGGTCTAACCTTGGTTCCCATCATTTACTCAAGTCAAATTGATGGAATGCATAAAGCTAGCTAACTGTATAGGGTCTAATTTTCGATAGACATAATATGTACGTAGTGTTGGCGTGAGTCATTAGAATAGCAAGATTATAGGAACCAATTAATTGTAAATTCCATACTGTAAGGGTCAACCGTAAGTCTAGCCGTGGATAATGTACAGGCTGAGAATAGCTTCCTAAAATTCCTCCTTGTATCTATATATTATTGTACTTTGTTCTAAGGAATATAGAAAAGAATCATTGTTTGACATGGTATCAGATCATAGTCTTCGATTTCCTGCCCGACTTCATTCTTGACCAAAAAGTGCTCGGAATCCATGGCGGACTCCACTGAATTGACGCAACAGCATAACATCTCGACCGAGTCCATTCTTGATGACCTGACAACCAAGATGAAGGAAGTCTTGACCAGAGCCCATACCTCATCACAATCATCGATTGCTAATTCCCCTACGGTTCCAATTGGCATTTAAGTTGGATGCTTCCAACTATGCTTTATGGTCCCAGGTTGTTGAGATGTATATCTCTGGCAAAGACAAACTGGGATATATCAATGGAGACTCTCCCCAGCTTCCAGAAAAACACCCATCGTTTCAAAAATGGCGAACCAAGAATGCCATTGTGAAGGGGTGGTTGATCAACTCGATGGACTCTTCCTTGATCATGAACTTCATTCGCTTCTCGACGGCCAAACAGGTTTGGGATTCTGCTGCTATAACTTACTTTGATGGAACTGACACCTCGCAAGTATATGATCTTCGGCGTCGTGTGACTCACATGAGACAAGCAGTGGATCTACTGAAAAATACTATAATGATCTACAACGTTTGTGGCGTGAGATTGATTTTCATCGCCCCAACCCAATGGGATGTGCAACAGATATACAAAAATATAACTCAATCCTACAGGAGGATAGAGTTTACATCTTCTTGGATTGGTTGGATGACCAACTAGATAACACTCGGAATGATGTGCTGCAGCTGAAACCTTTCCCTATGGTTGAACAGGCCTACACTCATGTTCGACGGAAGGATGTTCGACAAACTGTGATGGCATCTGGGGCATAAGCTACTTCTGGTGGTGTCGTTATGGCCTCTAAAGGAATTAAATTAGGCTAGTTCCAAACCTTGGTGAAATCAGGGTCACTTTCCATGAGTGGTGGGAAGTCCAACTCATCCGCCAGGCCTAAGGGTCAATCTGATGGAGAAAAATGTACTCACTGTGGCAATGCAAAACATACCCGTGATACTTGCTTCAAGCTCCATGGGTACCCAGACTGGTGGCATGAATTACAGGCACGAAAGAAACGAGATCCTGTTGCTATTGAGGAAGGCACGGGTAGAGCTGTTGTGGTCACTGTCGAGCCTCAATTATCTCTCATTCCCCAGGCAGAACCCTCCACTTCTCGCACTGATCGAGGTAACTGTGGTCAAGCATTTTGCACCTCTAATTCTCGTGATGATAGCGCCTGGATTACTGACTCCGGGGCTACGGACCACATGACTTTTGATCCCAATGACTTCTCCCATACTACTCTGCCATGGCAAACCTGCATTGCTAATGCCAATGGGGTTACATACCCGGTTATAGGGGCTAGAACTATGCCTCTATCACCCTCTCTCTCATTATCTCACACTCTACTTGTTCCATTTTTATCAAATAAATTGATGTCTATAAGTCAGGTTATTGAAGAGCTTAATTGTGTGGTATTAATATATCCTACCTTTTGTCTTCTTCAGGATATTCTCAGCAGGGAGATCATTGGGTGTGGTACTAAGAGGGGGGGATTATATTATATGGATGACTTCAACCTGGGAACAGTGAATCACATGCACCATCAAGTTAGCAACAAGGAGAGACAGATTTGGCTCTGGCATAATCGCTTGGGGCATCCATCATTTGGTTATTTATGGCATATTTTCCCAGATTTGTTTTCCAATTTACAAAACGAAGATTTTAAATATAATACTTGCATTGTAGCTAAGAGCCATAGAGTTTCTGATGTGTGGGGGGGCCCTCCCTGGTAACTACCTCCTCTAGTCATTGTTGGTTTGTGATTTTTGTTTATGATTGCACTCGAATGACATGGCTCTACCAGCTGAAACACAAAGATGAAGTGTTTAGTATTTTTCAGTCGTTTCATGTCATGATTCAGACACAATTCTCAGCCAAGATTCAAATCCTTAGTTCAGACAATCGTGGGGAATTTGTCAATCACCGATTTCAAGCTTGTTTCCAACTTCATGGCCTCCTTCATGAAACATCGTGTTCCCAGACTCCACAACAAAATGGCATCTCTAAGAAGAAGAATTGGCATATCTTAGAAACTGCTCGTGCTTTATTACTTGCTCCGCATGTGCCTAATCGCCACAACTGTGTATTAGAGTGACGTTGTAGCCACAACTGTGTATTTGCTAAATTGTATGCCTTCGAAAGTCTTAAACTTTAAGACTCCCATGTAGGTTCCATCTACCCATGTTCCCCTACTTATAGTTTTGATGCTACCTCCTTGAATTTTTGGGTGTGTGGCCTTCATTCATCTTCATAAGAATCAACGCACTAAGCTGGATCCATGCGCAGTTCGTTGCTTGTTTTTAGGATATGCATTACATAAAAAAGGCTATCGGTGCTACGATCCTACTGCCAATCGTACCAACATCACTATGGATGTTACCTTATTTGAGTCTGATACTTTTTTCGAATCACCGGTATCCAATTCAGCTCTTCAGGGGGAGAGAAAAGATGAAGAGCAGAATTGGTTGGGTGTGCACTGGTGGACAGGATGTGAGATGTCATCAGGAGTTGATATGACTCCAAGAGCTGAGACTGAAAATGCAGAAATTAAAGAGACTGAAAATGCAGAAATTGAACCGAATGTAGTAGAAATAGAAGATGCAGAAACTAAAAATGTAAAACCCAAAAATGAAGAGCCTGTAAATGCAGAACTTGGAAATAAATCCCCCCACTCCTTAGTACCCAAAGACCCTCCTCCTGAGAATATCCTTGAGGTAAGTTCTCTTATCACACCGTCACATACTAATGCCTTAGATACTCCTGTGGATTATGCTTTACCTTTTAGACGGAATTGTGGGAAGCCACTGAATAGGTATTCTCCGGACGAGGAAGAAAGAAGGTCCAAGTTTCCAATTGCCAATTATGTGTCCACTCAAAGCTTATCTGAACCTCTCAAGACTTTTACACAGAAGTTGTCCTCATGCCACATTCCCAATAGCTTTGAAGAGGCTTTATCAGATACAAATTGGGCACAAGCTATACAAGAAGAACTGGAAGCTCTGCAGAAAAACAACACTTGGAAGTTGGTCTCACTACCAGAAGGGAACAAGATAGTGGGGGTGCAAATAGGTGTTCTCTATTAAATACAAGGCTGACGGATCCATTAATCGATACAAGGCAAGACTTGTGGCAAAGAAATTTACACAGACATATGGCATAGATTATCAGGAAACTTTCTCACCAGTAGCTAAACTAAATACTGTTTGAGTTTGGTTGTTTCTTGCAGCGAACTTAGATTACCTGCTACACCAGCTCGACATGAAGAACGCCTTTCTTCATGGCGATCTTGAATAGGAAGTTTACATGGACATTCCACCGGGATACACAACATCTTCCAAGACGAAGGTTGTATGTAAATTGCAACGGGCATTGTATGGATTGAAACAATCACCTCAGACGTGGTTTGGTCGATTTAGTTTGGCTATGAGAAAGTATGGTTTTCAGTAAAACAATTCATATCATACTCTTTTCCTAAAACACAAATTTGGAAAAGTGAATGCCCTAATAGTCTATGTAGATGACACGATTATTACAGGGATGATGTAGAGGAGATTTCTAGGCTACAAGAGCAATTGTCAACTGAATTTGAAATGAAGAACTTGGGAGGACTCAAGTATTTTCTAGGAATAGAGGTGGCTAGATCACGAAAATGCATATTTCTCTCTAAAAAAAATATGTCCTAGACTTACTGTCAGAAGTGGGACTACTGGAATGCAAGCCAGCAGACACTCCAATTACCCAGAATCATAAGCTTGGAGAATATCTAGATCAGGTGCCAACTGATAAAGGGAGGTACCAAAGACTAGTGGGTAAGTCTCATACTTGCCCGGATATTGCTTACCCCGTAAGTGTAGTGAGTCAATTTATGCATTGTCCTAGTGAAGATCATATGGGTGCAGTAATTCGGATCCTCCGCTAGCTAAAGTCCTTGCCTGGGATGGGGCTTATGTTCTCCAAGAACAACCATCTCAACATTGAAGGGTACACAGATGCGGACTGGGCATGGAATATCTCAGATAGGAAATCTACTTCGGGCTATTTTACATTCGTAGGAGGCAATCTAGTTACATGAAGAAGCAAGAAGCAAAATGTAGTAGCTTTGTCTAGTGATGAAGCTGAATTCCAAGGAATGGTTAAAGGACTTTGTGAACTTCTTTGGCTTAGAAGATTGCTAACAGAGGTTGGTTTTGCTCCTAGTTCGGCAATGAATCTGTTCTACGATAATAAGGCTACCATCGACATATCCCATAATCCTGTCCAACATGACTGTACCAAGCATGTGGAGGTGGATCAGCATTTCATCAAACAGAACCTTGAGAAAAAGATTATTCAGTTCCCATTCATTGAGTCGGAAGATCAGTTAGCGGACATACTCACAAAAGTAGTATCCAACAAAAACTTCTATGACTCACTCAACAAATTGGGCGTTGGAGATATCTACGCATCAACTTGAAGGGGAGTGTTGACATGAGTCATTAGAATAGCAAGATTATAGGAACCAATTATTTGTAAATTCCATACTGTAAGGGTCAACCGTAAGTCTAGCCGTAGATAATATACAGGCTGAGAATAGTTTCCTAAAATTCCTCATTTTATCTATATATTATTGTACTTTGTTTTGAGGAATATAGAAAAGAATCTCTGTTTGACACGTAGACCCTATAAACAATATAAATAAAATGCTTAATAAATATTGATATAGGTTTTAGAATTCAGACAAAAGCTTTAAGTTGCAGGTTTAGGTGCCCATACATCGTCCAAACTTGACGCCAAACTCTAATTTAGGATACTTTACAATATGAACTGCGCAGTCAAACTGAAATAATCAAAAAAGTATATATGGGGAATTGAATATGTTTTTTTTTTTGAATCAGGGAATTGAATATGTTAGTTGCTATATAATCTTGGAAATGAGTGTTGTAGGAGACTAGGAGTTACACTGAACGTATAACGGGGATAATTTAGGATAAGAAAAATAGTTTAGTCACAAAATGATTACACAAAAATAAATTTACAAATTGACGTGACTTGATGTGTTATGTCAAACGTAAGCTTACATTTATTATAAAGTAGATCTAACAGATTCCATGAAACCACATCAATTTGTGGGTTTACTTTGTGTAATCTCTTTGTATCTGTAGCAGTTCTCTTTAGATAATACTTTGCAGATTAGCTGCAAACAAACATCTATGTGAGCTCCTGCAAATATGTGTTTTTCGATTTTGCAGGTTGGACATTCTTACGGATTTTTTTGTTAATATTGAAACAACTCGACATCAACTAGAAATAGAGGTTGAGAGGCGCAAAAGAAAACTTGAGTGTCAGTTTAGTTATAGTAATTTCAATGTTGTGGTTACTTTGTTTACGATTTTATTTTGGGAAATTCTATTAAAACAATGTGACCAAGATGTAATTTTATTTATGATTTTGTATGAAGTTGTTTTTATTTTGGCTTAATTTTCAGCTTTTTTTAATTTTACTCGCATGTTTCTCTATACACTTGCAATGTCAGGGTCATCCTTCATCATCATCTTTGCAATGCCATCAGTTAATAATAGTTCAGGGAAAAAACTACTACCATTTAATAAATAATGTTATCATCTAATAAATATGTATCACAGGAAAAGCCATGGCCATCCACTCTTTGTATCTCTTTCAAATCACCATTGTCTTGAAATTAAAAGTCTACTGAATTAATGCATTCCCACAACTTTTAAGCACTTGCTGAAGACAATAACCAAAGTTAAATTGCAGGCATGAGCATGACTTCACTCTCATTTTGCATATCACTTCCTCCAAATTAAGGCCTTGTTTGTTTTTACAGATAAAATGAGTTGAGATAAAAATTAAAAATTAAATAAAATATTATTAAAATATATTTTTTTAAATATTATTATTATTTTAAATTTTAAAAAAATTAAATTATTTATTTTATTTTATATAAATTTAAAAAATTTTAATAATTAGATGAAATCAAATAAAATGAATCGTGAAAACAAACGAAATCTAAAAGTCTACGGCATGTGCATGATTGGAAACCAAGAATCCAAAGTAAAATTGCTGGAGAAATGCATTGGCAATTAACTGACCTAGAAAACATTAAAAAAAAAGTCAAACTTCCAATGGTGTGCATAGACAGAACTAGGGCTGGGCTCCGACTGCTCGTTTCCGACCTCCGACTCCGACAAGAGTCGGAGTCAAAATTTCCTCCGACTCCGACTCCGAACTGGAGTCGGAGTCCGACTCCGATCGGAGATCGGAGTTTCGACCTCTTATCGGAGCTTCGACATAATATCGGAGCTCTGACCTCCGATCGGAGTCGGACTCCGATAAGAACTCCGACTTCCGATCGGAGCTCCGAATTTTGTTCGGATTCGGACCCTTTATTTCTCTGCATTTCTAACAGATCGAAATGTATTTAGACGGCAAAATTCTGAATGCGTTGGTTTTTTAAAATTTTCAATCCAAACCTCTTTACACAAACACAATTTTAACCCTGCGTGACAACATCAATTAGTTGTTTAGTTTTACAATAGCAAATATTTGTTTGGGGCCATGCATGCATGTGAGTTGGCTGTATAGAAACAGACCACCTTTAAGAAAATATTATATTACACTTTACATATCATATTACATATTTGGTTTATAACTGATTTCACAAACACATATACACATAATGCGCGCTCAATCTTCATTTTCTGTATGTTGAAAGCATCAATCCTCCGCACGCACATATCTGATTTGACAAACACATACACATAATGCACGACCATTAGGTGGTTTATACCTGTACTAACAATTCAAACTTCAAATAACAAAAGGCTCAAATTAGATCTCAATCACAGTGTATAAAAAATGAACTAAAACAAAAATCAGCAACTAGTCAAACTGATTCTTACCAAGACTCTCAAGCGGCGTCCGTTCCAGACTCTCAATCATCGGCAATTATGTTAGGGTTCACAATTAGATCTATAAAATCATAAAAAGTAGAAGTTAGAAACATTAAAACCAATATTTAGATCTATAAAAGCATATAAACTTACCCGATTCAAGCCTATAACTCTCGTCATCAACGCCAACGGTATCTAGTCCAATGGGTGTTTCACTTATCCAATTCTGTGTGCAAACGAGGGCCTCCACGGTTGTCGGTGACAATGAACTCCGATAAGCATCCAACACACGACCTCCAGTGCTAAATGTCGACTCTGAGGCAACTGTAGTGACAGGAATGGCTAGCACATCTCGGGCTACACGAGAAAGGACTGGATACTTGGTGGAATTAACTTTTCACAAAGTTAATAGCTGAAATACATCACTAGGTGCCTCGACAGCTTCCATAAAATATCGTTCAACCTCAGATGTACAATGCATAATATTCCTTGTTGACATGAGTTGATGATACTACTGTATAATACGATTGCCTCTAACCCGTACAGATGAGTCAGTATCACCTGAGGAAACTGACGATCCCGTTGGCCTCGAATGTGAGGAGCTACCAGCTGCGGATGAAGGTTGACAACTATTACTGTAGTGATTATATAAGTCATCAACATCACTTTTTAGCAATCTAATAAACTCTGCAGCCTTCACTGCCCTGATGACGGAATATACCTAAAATTCTAAAACGACCAACTTAACTCGGGGGTCAAGGATCACAGCCACAAATAACAATCTATTTATCTTCTCAATATTCCCCCAATATTTATCATATTTGATCTTCATCCTCATAGCCATAGCAGATAACAATCCACTAGAGTCAGTACAACTATTTTCCAACTGAAAGTGAAGCTCTGAGAGCTCGCTGAAAAATGAGTTCGCAGTCGTATATTTGGATCCAGATAGCCGCATGGTTATGTCATAAAAAAATCTTAAAAACTCAACAAAGTAGCTCACACTAGTCCAATCATGTGCGTCCGGCGCATCGAGCCCCTGTCCTGCTGGCTCCAACAAAGCATACCTCAGACCCCCATCCTCGACCTCCATCCGCTCGAATGCTTTTTGGTACTTCTGTGTCACATCCAACATCATATATGTAGAGTTCCATCGAGTCGGAACGTCCAAGCACAACATACTAGAACATTCAATCTTAAGATCCACTGCTATTGCCTTAAACTTGGCAAGCCTTTGAGGGGAACCCCTCACATATCGTACAATGTTGCGGACTCGGGTTATGGAATCATCAACCATTTTTAACCCCTCAACAACTATGAGGTTGATGATATGAGCACAGCATCGAACGTGAGTAAACTCATGGGCCCGAATGACATCATCTCTCACCGTCGTGTTCCGTTTAAACCAATCAATTGCTGTTTCATTGGCATTGGCATTGTCAACTGTAATACACAACACTTTTTGAATTCTCCAGTTCTTTAAACAATCATCCATCTGGGCCTCAATGGATGGACCTTTATGATCCACAATATCTTTAAAACCAATAATTTTTTTTATGCAAAATCCACTCACTGTCAATGTAGTGTGCTGTGATACAGATGTAACAGACGTTCTGTATGGAAGTCCATGTGTCAGTTGTAAATGACACTCTATGGCCAGTGGTAATAAACATCTTCCTCATCTCCGCCTTGTTTTTCGCATGCCTCTTCATACAATCTCGCATCACCGTATACCGTGATGGAATGGGAAATCGTGGCTCAACAAAATTTAGAAACTTTCGAAAGCTTCTTTTCTCGACTGTGGTAAATGACATCTCATCAGTAATTAACATCTCTGCAAGCATGTCCCTCAACATCTTCTCACTGTATTGAGGGATGACCAATTTCTTAGTCTGTGTACCATTAGTGGCTGTAGAAGTTTGGTAACTGAGGTTGGTCTGATCAGTGGCTTACAATCCCTTCGTTATCTTATATCGTTGGCAACCATTTAGATATGCTATTAACACATTGGTACCTTACTTCTTCGAATGGCATCCACAAAGTGATCCATAGTAATGACATCTTGCTACCGGGTACGCAATATCACTAGGAATTTTGGTGAAATGCTCCCATCTCCACGACCTTTTTTTAGAAGGCCGTGGTGGTTGATCTTGCTCAATGGGCATCTCCTCCTCTTCGTTGAACATATCATCATCCTCTATATCAACTGAGAGTGGGAGTCGACTACTCACACAAGATGTAGCTGCTCTAGATGTAGCTGCCCTAGATGTGGCTCTAGGGGTGGAAGTACCCACCGGTGTAGGAGTTGTAGCATTGGCATCCGCCGCATCCCCTTGTGGACAATCATCTCTACAATGTCTAGGATCCATATCACAATCAATGAAGCTGAAAAAATAAAATTAGAAGCAAAAAATTAGTTTAAAAATAAACTAGGCTATTGTATTATTGTATAGGTATGTATTATTGTATCATAATGTATTATTGTATCGATGTATTATTACATTGAGGTTCGCTTGATGTGCGCTCGACTTAGCGGAACCCATATAGAGAGCTTCGCTCGATGTGTGCTCGAAGTGACGCTCGAGCAGAACTAATCCAAAGAGCTTCGTTCGACGTGCGCTCGAAGTGGCGCTCGAGCAGAACCCATCCAGAGAGGTTCGCTCGACGAGTGCTCGAAGTGGCGCTCGAGCAGAACCAATCCAGAGAGCTTCGCTCGACGTGCGCTCGAAGTGGCGCTCGAGCAGAACCCATCCAGAGAGATTCGCTCGATGTGCGCTCGACATGTCGCTCGAGCAGAACTCTTCCAGAGAGGTTTGCTCGACTTCCGCTCGACATGTCGCTCGAGCCAATCTTCAATACAACGTGCGCTCGACTTCCGCTCGACATGTCGCTCGAGCCAATCTTCAATACAACGTGCGCTCGACTTGCGCTCGACACCTCGCTCGAGCGCAAGTGTTCAATACAATGTAAAATTCAGGATTTTGAGCACCGTGATTCAATACCTCGCTCAACAGTGATTCAATATAATGTACAATACAACCAATTCACAAGAATCACAATTGTTGGCTCCAATTCATAAGAGACATGCTTGAATTAAATTGCTTGAATTAAATTACTTGAATTAAATTTAAGGCTCAGAACCTTAGTCTCACCGTAGGTGGAAACTGAACAAACGAGCAACGAGGAACGGCGGCACGCTAGCAAGAAAGACGTGAGGCGCGAGACGGCTTCACTGGTTCAGTGAGACGCGAGAGAGAAGGGAGAATGAAGAAGGAAGAAGAAGAAGGAAGAAGAAGGGGGGTGACGCATTTTGGACCCCCTTCTAATATGGAACGACGCCGTTCCGTATTAAGTGGAACGGTGTCGTTCATAATTTTTTTTAAAACCCAGCTGTAAAACGACGTCGTTTTACAGTTGGGTTTTAAAAAAAAATTTTCAGAGTCGAAGCGGAAATCCGACTCCGAATTCCGATGACTCCGACTCCGTCAGAGTCGGAGTCGAAGCGGAAGTCGGACGGAGTCAAAATTTTCAGAATTTTGCACACCCCTAGACAGAACCAAGCAATCATTACAATTCATTGAACTTTTTACATGGAAGAATTTTCGGTATTGTTTGATTTATTTAATTTTTATACAAATTTTGTTATACTTTTACTCTTAGTTTGTCTTTAATTTTCTTATTTATTACATTTCTTATTTATTTTATTCATTTTTATTTAGAAATAAATAAATTAGAGTCATGGAGATTGAAGGAGTTATCAAGAGAATATGAAACGTTTCTTTCTCGAATTTCTTGAAATACCCTTCAATATTTGGAACATAACTTTTGCTTGAGAACTCCAATAAGGGCAATCTTGGTATCGACGGAAAGTTAGGAGAAAATCTTACAACTTTCATGTTGAAGACGTTCCAAAAAAAAAACATCTTAAGAGAGAAAAGAGAGCATTAAGTCAGAGGTCAAAAAACTGTCAAATTGAGAATCCTGTTTTGGGAAACAGGAGAAAAAAAGGGTTTTGAAGAAGGAAAAAAAAAAAGATAGAGAAATTTGGACGACGACCAGAGCCTTGTGAAAAGGAGTTTTCACCATTGGAGAGGAATTCGAAATGTGAAAAAAGAAGAAGAAGACGGTGGCCAAATTGGAGTTTGTCGACGATTGATTCTCGATTTACATACAGTTTCATTCTTAACTCTTTTATCTTCTCTTTATACAATTTTTATTATAAATTTTAGAGATATTATGGTTTATTTTGATTCTATTATGAGCTAATTTCTATTGCTAATGCTACATCGTAGCCTTTCTCCATGACAATTCTGAATCTTATTTCTATATGATCATAATTTTATAATTTCTTTTGAGTATACATCATTGATTTTAATGCTTTCAATTATTTGGCCAATAATTGAGTGATTTATTGTGCATGTTAATTCGAGAGATGATATATATGATGTAGCTTCGTATGATGTATGCCATGAATTGAACGAAAGACAAGAATGTACCAACGTGATTTATGCGGCTTTTATATGAAATATTATTAATCTTAATGTGTTCAAATACTTTTAAATTTGCATAGACATTGCGGGTTATTGTATGTTGGGTAATTCTAATTTTACTCGAGAGAGGGTCTAGATAAGTTAGAATATTTTGCCGTCAAATAGGATGATAATTGATTGATATTTTATTGTATGGTTAAGATTTGATATTGGATTAGTTAGGTGAGTTGAATGCCTTAGTATTTTCTTTTTGGGTGCTATCTTCTTTTCTTAAATGTTTGGTAAAGTCTTCATTTGTTGATTTAATTTAATTTAATTTTATTCTTTTTTAAAATTCAAAATCCACCAGTTTTCTTAATTTTCAAATAAGGTAGAATTAGAACAATTTCAACAGTTAATAGTTAAATAGTCCTCATGGGTTCGATATCCTTCTTTATCACTATATTACTTGTTACGATTTCGTGCACTTGTGTGAAATTTCACAACAATGTTAAATTAAAATTCATTGGGAAGGATGCACTATATATTTGCTATGAAATAAATATCATGTAGCAATAAGTTTTATTGCAGTGTGAATCACTCAAGAAATTGTTACTAAGACACAAATTAAAGTTCAAAGTTGTAAATGAGTTCAATCTTACTATCCTCGTGACCCAGCCATTTATCCGCAAGGCATGTGTGAACATGCAGTTTCAATGCAAATTAACTCATGATCGTTTGATGCTATTGATTTTATGAGTTGTATCATATAAGCACAAACACAATACTCTCTTCGATGGTACTGTATTTGTTGGGAAGGAATTTTGGAAAGATAGAGATAGAGATAGAGGATAGGAGAATATAGAATCCATTACCCATATATATGCCAAACAATATGAACGTCTCCATCCCCCCTAACAAACATGCCATTGTAAATTCGATTCTCTTTTAATAATGATAAAATATAAGATCTCATGACAAATTTAGTTTGAGATTTGAAAATGATAAAATTTCACATACATAGAGCAAAGGGTTTTTTGCACATTGATAATGCAAAGAACAAAAGAAAAGAAAACATGGGGTACCGCACTATCCATATGGAAGCCAAAAGTTCTCTCCATAGAACAATCCAAATTGATATTCTTAGTGGTCCCTATTTCCCAAATGAATTCCATCGAAAAAAATCTGGCCCCGATACCTATTTTCCTAAATCTTCAACCCAAAAACATAATAGAAACAAATGGACCTGTTACCCCACTCTTTGGATGAACACAAAACATAGTTGTAGATCACATAAACGTAAAAGGTGTGGAACGAAAAGAGGAAAAAGAACAAAGAACATCAAGCATTGAAATATCTTCTGTACAACAAAGAGTTGCACTGAAATACGTTGGAGTTGTAAGCATTGAGATACTGATATCATCAAAAACAAAACTGAGCATGTGAAGTTCAAGGACAGTGGGGGAGGTGAAAATTTACCATTCGGATTCCTAGAGAAGTGAGGCCAGATGAAGGGGAGCTGGAAGACGGCGCTGAAAATGGAGGACTGCCACCGCACAGAGTGGAGGCCCGTGCCGAATAGAGGAAGAGGGAGAGGGAGAGGGAGAGGGAGAGAGATTTTGTTAGTATGGGTTTCGGGTTAGGTCATCTGTATGGATGAGAGGGTATTTCTATTTTAGATAAAATTTTCTCTTTTTATTTTTTATTTTTTTTAATTACATGGCATGACATGTCAATCGGAACCGAACGTCGAGAGATAACCTCATTGACTATAGAAGAACTCTAGCTTGCGTGTTTTTAGTTGTTTCTTCCTTAGCATTCTCAATGGACTAATTAAAAGTTAAAATTCATTGAATATTTAGCTATTAGAGCACAAAATATGATCACAATGAATTAGCCAAATTCCAAATAATTAGAATTTAGCTACAATTACTTTCAAAAGAATTTTCAAATTTAAAGATTACTGTACATACATCAAATAATATTTTATCAATTATTTCTCTTTTCCTTTTTTTCTATCACATATTTTATCACAATGACTGAGATCATGTGCACGGGTTCATGTGTTGGAGGGCTGGGTTCATGCATTGATATATTAATTTGAGTTAATGATATATTAATTTGATTAAAATATGATTATTAATTAATATATAATAGGTAGAATAGTAAAATATGATAAAATTAAATTAATTAATAATTAAAAAAATTAAATATTTTTGAAATTATTAATTACTCATTACTATATAATGAATAAATGGATAATCTAATGTAGAGAATTGAACTGAATAGTAAAAATCAAATTCATCTTATATTATTTTATTGTTATATAATGAAAAAATAGATATTCCAATGTAAAGATTTATCTGAATAGAATAGTCAAAAGATAAATTTCTCTTACATTCATAAAAAAAGTCTTTTAATTTTGGCTAATCTATTGAGGATGCTGAGTTGCATATAAATCAATTTTGATTTACCCCACAGCTGGATAACTTAACTCTTTTGAATTTAGCATTTAGCCCTCATTCATTTTTTTTTTTCAAAGTTTTATTTTTGAAGGATGCACAAGGTTTCGTGGAAGTGAAGCCTTTTGAAGATCCCACATCTAACTGTCACTTGACAGTGATAACATATCTATCTATCTATAATATAGATAGATAGTATATATATATATATATATATATATATATCAATAATAGTAGTTTTCATGTGGTAAAACAAGTTTTTACTTTTTTTTTCATCAAGGGTTTTTTTTAATTGATTGAATATTTAGGTGACATATGTCTTCTTATTAAAGATATGTGTATCCCTAAAATTAGTCGGGATTTTATTCCCAAATACCTAATACCAAAAAAGCAAAAATATCTACCGAATTAAAATAATTTATCAAGAGTGTAAGATATTTTCTCCATTCTAAGTATTCACAAGCCAACCAACTAAATGCAATTAAGTATAACTGCGTTTGGATATTGAATTGAGTTGAGTTGAGTTGAGATGATAAAATATTATTAAAATATTATTTTTTAATATTATTATTATTTTGAGATTTGAAAAAGTTAAATTATTTATTATGTTTTGTATTAAAATTTGAAAAAGTTGTAATGATGAGTTGAAATGAGATGAGTTATGTTTAGGAATTAAACAAAACCTAAAAATCATTAGACCCTAAGTTTTTTATTTTTCTTTTCAGTTCTTTTTTTTATCTTTTAAATATAAACAACTTTTCAGGGAGTAAAAATAGAGGGTAAACTATCTATCCTTTGTCTGAAAATTAGGATTAAATTATAACTAAATTATATTTTATGAGTAATGCTAAATATAGTCATAGAATGTGCAGATACCGTGCACTCCTTTTGAAAAAGAATGAGATCTATAATTAAAAAAATAATTTTTTTTATGCGAATCTCATATTTATCTAATTTTTTCAAAAGGAATGCATGGCACACTCTATGACTATATCAAACATTTCTCCTATCTTAAATCCTCTTGATAATGTTTGATGAGTTTCTATATGTCTGTTTTTTTATTTCAATATCCAAAAATTTGGTCATTTCTTGTTTTGTTCCTATTAAGATCATTTATCTACTTTCTTTTAACAAATTTAAGATTTTCCATATTCGTTAATATTTTTGTCCATCTTAGAGCATTTCCATATCACTGTTATCCCTAAATTATAGGGAAGAATTTAGGGAAAAGCTCAAAAACCCCCTTCCATCCCATTCCCTATTGAGAAAATATATTTGCAACCGTGAATTATGCAACCACCGCGTAATCGCTTTGAAAAAAGTGAATAAAACATGAGACCCACATTAAAAAAATTAATTTTTTAATAGTGGACCCTCCTCTTTTTCAAAACGGTTACGCGGTGTTTACACACTTCACGGTTGTATGTAGAATTACTCTTATTTTTTTACGGGTTTGATAATATTTTTAAAATTATTATTTTTATATTTTAGTACTTATTTAAGTTATTTTTAAAATTATTATTTAAAACTATAATAAATATAAGTATAAGAGAAAATATAATTGATTAGAAGAAGAATGTATTTTATTTATTAGAATAAAATATTAATAAAAGATGATTTAGGGGATGAAGAGTATTATATTTATTAATATTTTATTCTAATAAATAAAATACATTCTTCTTCTAATCAATTATATTTTCTCTTATACTTATATTTATTATAGTTTTAAATAATAATTTTAAAAATAACTTAAATAAGTACTAAAATATAAAAATAATAATTTTAAAAATATTATCAAACCCGTAAAAAAATAATTTAAATTTTTGTTTAAAAGATTCACTATAGTAATAGTTCAAAACATAAGAAAAAATATTAAGTAATTAATTTGTAGATGGAAGTGAGAGAAAAAAGTAATAAAAAAAGAATAGAAGAATATTATTTTAATAGAATAGAAAAATGATAGGGAATGAGATGTAGAAGGTTTTTTAAAAATGAGTAAAATTTAAGATAAAATTATAGGAAGTATCCTTTTTAGCTAAAATTTAGGAAAAAATTTAGAAAATCGGATGTGAATGCTCTTACTTGAGGTAAAATATATGACTATCTGTAAAATTGTTTTTTTTAAGAGTTAAAATATTAAATTTAAAATTATTTGGTTTTAAATATGAAAATAAAAAATATGAGAATTTTTTTTTTAATTTTTAATTCTCTCTACTAATTTTAGTTTTTTATTTTATTTTTTTAAATCTCTTGATAAGTAAAAGATATATTTTATTATTATTATTATAATATCACATTTAATTGTTTTACTGTATAAGATATTAAGATAAGATGCATAGCATTTCTAATGCTTCTTTTATCCTATCCTTTAAAATAAATCATCAAAATCTATTTTCTTTATTTTATATACTAATTTTTACAATAGATCATACATCAGCTTATATATTTTTTTCTTTATATCATTTAAATAAATTTTTTAATATTTTTTATTCATTTTAAATATTTTTTCTAACTACTAATGAATTATAAAATGAGAGAAAAAATAATTAAATATATTTTAGAGTTGTGAATGATATTCTCTACATCTAGAAGATTACTGTAGCAAAATGTAAAATAAAAATCAAAATACAAAATATATTGAAATGGTCTTTTGATCAACTTTTTTTTTTATATTTTACAGAAAAATATATTTTACATGAATTATTGTGTATGCTCTAATATTTAATGATTATATATATAGTTTTTAGCTCCAAAATTACCTAATAATAATTATTATATTAACGGTGGAAGAAAAAAGAAAAAAGGAATCATGAAAAATCCAGAAGTTTCCACGTGGCAAAAATCATGAAAAATCTGGTAGTTTCTAGTATCACCTTTCGCTGGCTTCCATCCCCTTCCAGATCTCTCTTTGCTCCACAAAAGGAAGTGCACCTTCCCCTCTCTGCTCCTCACTAATCTGATCTTCTCTCTTTTCTACGCACTCATCAAACACTTTTGTAGAAGAAAAGGCAAGATTTTCTTTCCTTCCAATCAAAATCACAGCGGAAATCTTGAGCGAGAGAGCGACTTGTAAATACCCGCGGTCAAACAAGTTTTCGTAATAGTCCCGCCAGTATCTTCTCTCTGAAACGGTAAGTATGGAAAGATCTCTTTCTAATATCCACTATGTCTATGACTTCGTGTTACTTCTTCTCTGTACGTTGTTTTTGGTATCTGCGTAAGGCTTTTTTCTATGCATTTCTTTTGGTTCTATGGGAATGTTTTGCTTCTTGTTTCGGAGCTTAATTTGGTTGATTTCTCTATTTTATTTGTTTTACAATTTTGTTGTTTAACCGGTGGCGATATCGAGTAAACTTTCATTCTTGTTCTTGAAGATTTTAAAGTGCAAAATTCTTGCTCGTACACGCTAGTCATTTTCTCTTCGTTTTTGCTCACAAGTGTCAGCCTTTTTTGTTTAGACGACAATGTTGGTAGTCAGAAGCCCATGTTCCGAAAATGTTTCAAATATGCATGTCTTTTTTATTTGTGTTACGATGATTCGTTTTTTTTTTTTTAGCTTTCATTAGAATTCTGCTCTTTGTGGCTCTGATCTTCCGGTTCAGAAGTAAGTTTGATAATTTTCTTTTTACAACAGCGATTGTTTCAAGGTACTAATTAAGAAGCAAAGATGAATCCTGACAAGTTCACCCACAAGACTAACGAGGCTATCGCCGCCGCACATGAGTTGGCGATGAGTGCCGGCCACCCACAGTTCACTCCTCTCCATCTTGCGCTTGCATTGATCTCTGATCCTGGTGGCATTTTCAGCCAAGCTATTGCCAGTGCTGGTGACGGTGAAGATGCTGTGAAGTCGGTGGAGAGGGTGTTGAACCAGGCATTGAAGAAAATCCCATCTCAGTCCCCTCCCCCAGATGAGATTCCAGCGAGCACAAGCCTTATCAAAGCCATTCGTCGGGCACAAGCTTCCCAGAAAGCTCGTGGGGATACTCATTTAGCTGTTGATTCTCTAATTCTTGGTCTCTTGGAAGATTCTCAAATCTCCGGCCTGTTGAAAGAAGCTGGTGTTTCTCCATCGAGAGTGAAGTCGGAGGTAGAAAATCTCCGTGGGAAGGAAGGGAAAAAGGTGGAGAGTGCTTCAGCAGATACAACGTTCCAGGCTCTGAAGACTTATGGGCGTGACCTTGTTGAGCAGGCGGGGAAGCTTGACCCCGTCATTGGCCGAGACGAGGAGATACGGAGAGTGATTAGAATTCTTTCTAGGAGAACCAAGAACAATCCTGTTCTCATTGGAGAGCCTGGAGTTGGAAAGACGGCAGTGGTGGAAGGTTTGGCACAAAGGATTGTGAGAGGTGACGTCCCGAGTAATCTTGCTGATGTGAGGCTCGTTGCATTGGATATGGGTGCTTTGGTTGCCGGTGCAAAGTACAGAGGAGAGTTTGAGGAGCGATTGAAGGCTGTATTGAAAGAGGTTGAGGAGGCTGAGGGAAAAGTTATACTGTTTATTGATGAAATTCACCTTGTCCTTGGTGCTGGTCGAACTGAAGGATCCATGGATGCTGCCAATCTCTTCAAACCCATGCTTGCTAGAGGGCAGCTTCGGTGCATCGGAGCAACCACGCTCGAGGAGTACAGGAAATATGTGGAGAAGGATGCCGCATTTGAGAGAAGATTACAACAGGTGTATGTGGCCGAGCCTAGTGTGCCTGACACAATCAGCATTCTTCGAGGATTGAAAGAGAGATACGAAGGTCATCATGGTGTTCGGATTCTGGACAGGGCTCTTGTTGTGGCAGCCCAGCTATCCAGCCGATATATTACAGGTATGAACTCTTCTCTGCTTATTGTGGCTTGGAGAGGTTATTTCAACAGTGCTATGTGACTTTTCTTCTTGTATATTGAAATCTTTGTCTATCTTCTTGTTTAGGGCGTCATCTCCCTGATAAGGCAATTGATTTGGTTGATGAGGCATGCGCAAATGTGAGAGTCCAACTCGATAGCCAGCCTGAAGAAATTGATAAGCTTGAAAGGAGGAGGATGCAGCTGGAAATTGAACTTCATGCTCTGGAAAAGGAGAAGGACAAAGCTAGTAAAGCCCGCCTTGTTGAAGTAAGTTTTATGTGTTCAATATCTCCAAAGAGTGATTGGGAACTACTTAATATGAATGTTGTTCTGAATTTTGTTGCATTCGGAATCTAATGTATCTACAGGTAAGAAAAGAGCTTGATGACTTGAGGGACAAGCTTCAACCTTTGATGATGAAGTATAAGAAGGAGAAAGAAAGGATTGATGAGATTCGGAGACTGAAGCAAAAGCGTGAAGAGCTTTTGTTTGCTTTACAGGAGGCTGAAAGAAGATATGATTTGGCTAGAGCTGCTGATTTGAGATATGGGGCAATCCAGGAAGTGGAAGTTGCCATAACACAGCTCGAAGGAGCTTCTGATGAGAACTTAATGTTAACAGAGACTGTTGGACCAGAACATATTGCTGAGGTTGTGAGCCGCTGGACAGGCATCCCTGTCACAAGGCTAGGCCAGAATGATAAAGAGAGGTTAGTTGGGCTAGCTGAGCGGTTGCACAAGAGAGTGGTCGGACAAGATCAAGCAGTTAATGCAGTTGCTGAGGCAGTACTGAGGTCAAGGGCTGGATTAGGAAGGCCTCAACAGCCCACAGGCTCCTTCCTATTCCTTGGTCCTACTGGTGTTGGTAAGACTGAGCTTGCAAAGGCTCTTGCTGAGCAACTCTTTGATGATGAAAACCTACTGGTGAGGATTGACATGTCCGAGTATATGGAACAACACTCGGTCTCACGCTTAATTGGCGCTCCACCTGGGTAAGTTCTTTGTAAATTGCATAATTGATCTATTCATATATATGTGTGTGTGTATTGTGCTGTGATAGGCGGTTCTTACTCAATTCTGTTGCAATTCTCAGTTATGTTGGACATGAGGAAGGGGGACAGCTGACAGAGGCTGTGAGGCGCAGGCCTTACAGTGTGGTACTCTTTGATGAAGTGGAAAAGGCACACGTCTCTGTATTTAACACCCTGCTTCAGGTTTTAGACGATGGAAGGCTAACCGATGGTCAAGGCCGCACTGTTGATTTCAGGAACACCGTGATTATCATGACTTCAAACCTTGGAGCGGAGTACCTCCTTTCTGGACTAATGGGCAAGGTCTCCATGCAAGCTGCTCGTGATCGAGTAATGCAAGAGGTATTTTGATCATGTTTCGAGCATTAAACAGAACTGTACATGTTTGTCTTTTATCAAAATTGGAAGTGGTAATGTCTTGCTTGATACTTGACAGGTGAAAAAGCACTTCAGGCCCGAGTTGCTCAATCGGCTTGATGAGCTTGTGGTGTTTGATCCTCTCAACCATGAGCAACTAAGGAAGGTTGCAAGGTTGCAAATGAAGGATGTTGCAGTCCGCCTTGCTGAGAGGGGAATTGCCCTTGCTGTCACTGATGCAGCATTAGACTATGTATTGGCAGAGAGTTATGATCCGGTTAGTATCATATTATATATATATATATATATACACTACATGCAGTTGTGGAGTATGCAAGTGCCGTGCAGTCCTCTATTATCATTTTTTTTATCCTAAAATACTCAAGCTTTGAATCTGGGTCACTTTAGCTTGTATGAAAATACATACTCAAGACTCTGTCCTTATCCTTTCTTTCTTTACAGGTATATGGTGCTAGGCCTATCAGGAGGTGGCTAGAGAAGAAAGTGGTGACAGAGCTCTCAAGAATGCTTATAAGGGAAGAGATTGATGAAAACTCAACTGTTTATATAGATGCAGGGCCAAACGGGAGTGAGTTAGTGTATAGAGTGGAGAAGAATGGAGGGCTTGTTAATGCAGTGACTGGTCATAAGTCAGATGTGTTGATTCAGATCTCCAATGGGCCAAGAAATGATGCTGCTCAGGCAGTTAAGAAGATGAAGATTGAGGAAATAAATGATGATGAAGAGATGGACGACTAAAGTTATTTATCCACGGCTGAAGTTATTTGCGTTTTTTGGCATTGGAATGTATCTTTCTTTTGGCGTCTTTCTTTTTTTCTCTTTTAAATGTTTGAAGTATGGTTGAATGATGATGAAATATGATGTGGAGTTTCATCCCTTCTCTCTCTCGTCTCTTTCATGGATTGGATTGTTCTGAAATTCTTGTATTTAGTAGATGGTTTTGGTTGTAATGTTGCAAAAAGGGGACACTTTTTGGAAGGAATGTGACATGACCTGCCGTCCCCAAGTAGCTGCTGCTATCCTATCAAATAAGCTGTCTGGCTCTAACCATATATTTCTTGTAAAATGGCATATGCTTGTAAAATTGAGTTTTATGATGAGAAATTATATTTGCAGAGATTGTGAGTATAGTTTCATTGATAATAAAAGAAGAAAAATATTATTTTAAAAAAATATTATTGTAATTTTAAATATTTTTTAAACATAATTATATGGAGATTGTATGTATGTAGGCTAACTCTTTTATAATCTTTAAGAGTTTGAATCTTTACAATTTATTAAAAAATAATTAATGTGTCAATGCCTAGTTACTAAAACAGAGATGTTCTGTTAATATTCAAACTAACTCACTTTACAATCTAAAACTTTTATAATTTATAAAAAAATATTCAGTGACAGTGTCATCATATGTATATATTTTTTTTTTAAAAATATTTGTCGGATATAAAATGAATTAGGTCTAGCCCATTAGAAGCCTGTTAGCAAGAATAAAAAGAAGAGATAAGAAAAGAAAAAGATAAAGTTAAAAGAGTTTGACTGAATATACAAAAAAAGTGAAATAGAACTCTATAAAATGAGAGAATCTTTACAAATCTAGATATTCTCTAGTTCTTCTCTATAACTAGTGGGACTCTCTCTCCAAAAAGAAAGCAATTGGATTTTACTTCCAGACAACCCTTAGATGTAGACTTTATGTCGAACTACATAAATCTCTGTATCTCTCTTTTTATTTACATATTATATGCTTTATTTACTATTTACTTAATGCATGAGTATTTGAGTACCATATCTACACCCAAGCCATCATCGTGAGCTATTCGATCATATTATTGGGTTTCAGTCATTCCAAAAAATTGCATTAACAATTTGGCGTCATCTATAAGATCGACAAATCACACTTAAAATAAAAAGTTGCATGACCCAGCAAAAACTAATCTAACACATAGGAAGCATTCCATTCAATGGAAGATTACAACGAGAGAGAATGAATAGAGTTTCATTTCAAAAAGGAAATCACGCCAAAGCACATGTGAAGACAAGTCTCTTATTACCTTTTGAATATGCCTCCTGTTTATTTTATTCTATTGCACTCCATCGCAAGAAGGGGTGGGTATCGTTCTAGGGCAAGCAATGAAGCTCGCCCAAAGCACCAAACCTGGCGGGCACTCAACCCCCTCGCATCTCCTCGCTTGCCTCGCTAAACACGCCAGACAAGAGCACCTTACTTGTAGCACTGTAGATGTCATGAACAAAGTGATCAAGTACTCTCGCCCCTCGAGAAAAATAAAACTTGGCAGGCACTTAGTCCACCTACATGGTACACATCAAGGGGAAGCAATAAGGCTCGCCCCAGAGGATAAGCAAGGCAAACACTTAGCCCGCCCGCACATGGAGAGCCTCTGGTGAGCAAAGGAGCTCACCCGGATAGGATCGGGCATGGAGGGTTTCAAGCAAACAAGGAAGGTCGGGGCGAGCAATAATACTCGCCCTGAGCAATAGTGAAGGATCACGTTGTAAAAGCTCGGATGAGCAATGTTTGCCTCGAGCAACACATGTGGCAAGCAATATCTTGGGTCGAGCAAGCAATTATCCTAGGTCACAAGCAGCCTACGAGCAACTTGCCAGCCCAATGGGTAAGCACTGTAGCTCACCTCGAGTCATAGGTATTGTGAAATTTTAATTGTATTCACAAGTGCACAAACCATACCAAAGTATATTTTAGCAAGAACAAGATTGAATCTACAGGAATCTGTAAAAATGTATGAAACTAATCAAAGATAAACTAAATAAATTATAATCTAGTTTAGAAAAATGAGTTCTAAAATAAAATAAAGAGTTAAAGAATTAAATAACGAATAAGTGAAAGCAAGAAATAACACTTTTTTTTAATAATAAATCTCTACAAAACTGAAAATCCGAGACGCGAAATCGCAACAAGCACTTTTTTCCTGCTAGAATACTAAAATTATGTAATTGTATTTCACTGATGTAAAAAGCAACTACAGGGTTGCCTTTTATAGAGGCTAGACTACAAAGAATCCAAAATATTCTAAATACAATAATCTGTTATACAATGGCAATAAACGGACGCATGCAACGCATGCACTGCAAAGTTTGTTACGCAGGGGTCAAGCTCAAGTTCTGCTGCTGTGATGCATTTTGGCTAACAGAAAATGTAGGGGTAGCTTTGTCCTTAACATCCCCCCTCAAGTCGAGCGGCAAAGATTGGAGATGAAGACTTGAACAAAGTGATGCAAACCAAGAAGATGAAAGAGGTTTAGTAAGCACGTCTGCGAGCTGGTCTTTACCAGAGATGAAAGCAACCCGTAAAGATTTGTTCTGCACTCGATTTTGCATGAAATGAAAATCTATTTCAACATGTTTAGTACGTGCGTGAAAAATGGGATTAGAGGATAAGTACATGGCTCCTATGTTATCACAATACAGCAGGGGTGGACACTTTAGATGAACACCAAGATCACGGCAGAGGTGTTGGAGCCAGATGACTTCGGCAGTAGCGTTTGAAACAGCCTTGAATTCGGCCTTAGTTGAAGATCTTGCAACTGTTGGTTGTTTCTTTGATGACCATGAAACAAAATTAGAATCAATAAATATGCAATAGCCATTTGTAGAATGCCGATCGTCTGGGCATCTTGCCCAATCGGCATCAAACCAAGCAGTAAGCTGAGCAGGTGATGATGGAGAGAGTTGCAAGCCAACAGTGGACGTGTGCTTGAGGTAGCGAAGAACTCGCTTTACTGCCTGCCAATGAGGCACTCGAGGGCTATGCATGAATTGGCACACTTTTCCTACAGCAAAGGTAAGATTGGGTCTTGTAAATGATAGGTATTGCAGGGATCCAACTATAGATATAAGGTGGGGTCTTCAAACGGTTGCCCAGAAAAGACACTAAGCTTCTCAGAAGTGGACATGGGGGTCTTTACTGGTTTTGCACTTTGCATATTTGTGCGATGCAGCAGATCGCTGATGTATTTATGCTGTGTGAGAAGTAGAACCTTGGAGTTGTAAGAAGCCTCAACCCCAAGAAAGTAGTGCAGGTTGCCCAAGTCGATGATGGGGAAGTCACGGCATAAAGCTGCAATAAGATCAGATATGTACTGCATTGAAGTCCCTGTGACCAACAAGTCATCAACGTATACTAAAACAAAAGTAGTTATGTTGGCAGAGTGATGAATAAAAAGAGAGGAGTCTGCTGTAGAAATAACAAAACCAAGATCAACCAATCGAGAACTTAGACGTGCATACCAAGCACGAGGTGACTGCCGAAGGCCATAGATGGCTTTATTTAGTTTGCAAACAAATGATGGATACTGAGGATGTGAGAAGCTAGGTGGCTGGGCCATGAAAACTGTTTCATGGAGTGGCCCATGCAGAAACGCGTTCTGCACGTCATACTGATGGACAGACCAATTTTGAGATACGGCAAGTGCGAGCACAGTTCTAACCGTTGTTGCCTTAACCACAGGGCTGAAAGTTTCTTCAAAATCAATGCCAGACTGCTGAAGAAATCCTTTGGCAACCAAACGGGCTTTGCGACGATCAATCGAACCATCAGCAAATCTTTTGGTTCGAAACACCCATTTGCAGGTGATGGTGTTTGTTGCTTGGGAAGCAGGGACAAGGGTCCAAGTTTGGTTGGCAAGTAGGGCTTGAAACTCTTTAGCCATGGCGTCGCGCCATTCTGGGTACTGTTTAGCTATGGTGTAAGTAGCTGGAGTTTCAGGGATGAGACTGAGATCAATGAGGAAGGCACGGGGTAAGGGCCATTTGGTGGTGCCATCATGAAAAGTAGTGGGTCGAAGGGAGTTGGTTTGTGAACGAGTAACCATTGTGTGTGTGTGCAGTTGAGGTGGTGATGACGATGGACTCGGTGATGGTGACGATGGAGTTTGTGATGGTTCTGCTGGAGTTGATGCAGATAACAGAGAAGGTGAAGACGTAGGGGGAGATCCAATAATAGATGGAGAAGGCGAGTTTAGGTGTGTCGGTGGACTGAACTGAAAATTGGGAAGAATTGTATGAGTGGGCTGAGAAGGGGTAGTGGGCTTCGGCAGGGATGAATAAGGGAAGCTGTTTTCGTTAAAACGAACATCTTTGGAGATGTACGTGCGGCTAGTGGGAATGTGATAGCATAAAAAGCCACGGTGATTTGGACTTAAACCCAAGAAGACACATGAGAGGGAACGAAAATTAAATTTGCGTGGGTTATAAGATGTGGTGAAAGGCCAGCATTTAGATCCGAAAACTCGTAGAGAATTGTAATCTGGTTGGGCTTTGTGAAGCAAAAAATGGGGTGAGTTATTTTGTAATGTGAGAGATGGTAACAAATTAATTAAATAAACCGAATGAAGAAATGCTTGAGGCCAAAAATGGAGAGGTACAGATGAGTGGGCTAGTAGAGCTAAGCCCGTATCAACTATGTGACGGAGCTTATGCTCAACAATGCCGTTTTGAGTATGAGTATGAGGACAAGTGAGTCTATGAGTGATGCCACACGATTTTAAGTAATTGGAAAAGGGGCGATATTCACCCCCCCAATTGGACTGGAATTGTAAGATTTTTGTGTTAAATTGAAGTTCAACATTATTTTTAAATTTAATAAAGGCATCGAGAGCTTGAGATTTTGCTTTGAGTGGAATTAGCCATGTGTATCAGGAAAAATCATCAACAAAGGTAATATAAAAGCGATAATCATCAGGAGACACATACAGGGATGGACCCCATAAAATCAAAAATATAAGCTGAAATGGTGCAGTGGATTTATTTATTCGTTGATAAGCAGGTGATCTATGATGTTTGGCCTGAGCACAAACATTGCAAAATGGAATTAAAGTGCGCTCAAAAGGAAGTTGATGCTGCTGGAGGATGGACTTGACGAGCTTGATGGAAGGGTGTCCAAGCCTAGTGTGCCAAATAGGAATTGAGAGGTGACTTGAAAATGCAGAGGGTGGTGAAGCCGGAGATGGAATGGTATAGAGGTCGTTACTTATAGTCCCTTGAAGAAGGCGCTTCCCTGATTTGCAATCATGAATAGAAAAAGAACTAGCATAAAATTGGAAGAAGACATTATTGTCGATACAAAACTTGCGGACAGAGATCAAATTCTTTTTAAAAGAAGGAACACACAAAATTTTATTTAGTAAAAATTGAGACGAGGAGGAGAGAAATGAGGCTGAACCAGAGTGTGATATAGGAACCGAGGAGCCGTCACCAACACGAAGTTGCTCGTCACCACCATACTCGAGTGCATATAAGTTAAGATTACTCAATTCACTGGTGATATGGTTTGTGGCAGCGATATTAGGATACCAGTTGGTATCGGGTGAATGGTTGGCTGAGGTGAAGTTGGCTATCATGGGTGATGGACTGGTATAAGCTTGGTTGAAACGGTACAAGCAGTTGATAGCAATATGGCCTTGGCGATTGCAGACCTAACACACCACATGTTGGTTAGTAGAGGAAAATGAATTAGGAGGCGTGTTACCTGCATAGTTGCCACGGCCCCGATTGGTATTGGATCGTCCACCATTACGTCCGCGATTAAAGTTGCGTCCACCACGATTTCCTCATCCACGTGAACCAGAGGGAAATTTTACAGTAAAATTAGCTGAGGCTTCCGTTGGGAAAGTGCTAATTTCAGAGTGATGAAGTAACCGAGCTTCATGAGCCAAGAGGTGTCCGAGTAATTCCTCAGGAGAAATTGGAACAAGCCAAGTAGTCACAGAGGTGACTAATCCATCATAATCTGGTCCGAGTCCAGCAAGGAGATACAGAACGAAGTCCGCAGGAGGGAAAGGACAACCCGTAGCTGCCATGACATCGGTAAGACCTTTAGCTTTGCAAAAATAGGTAGAGATGGTATCAACACCCTTCTTAAGAGAGGTCAATTGAAGTTGGGTCTGGATGACCCAAGCTTGAGAAACGGAAGCATACGTTGATTCAAGAGAAAGCCAAACAACTCTTGCGGAAGAACAACCAACTACTTGGGCCATTAGAGGTTCAGACAAAGAAGAAATGAGGGTGGACATTACTTGTTGATCTTGTTGAAACCAGAGTGCATAGGCTGGGTTTGGGGTTTTGTTATCAAGCATGAGTTTCGGTGCTGGTCAAGAACCATCAATATATTTGTAAATTCGATTTCCATGAAGATACGGAACCAACTGGGTTTTCCAAAGTAGATAATTATCGGGAATGAGTTTCACAGCAATGGTGTGGGAGAAATTTGGTTGTGGGAGGGAGGGAGAAATGGAAGATGATTCGGATTCAGCCATGGACGATGAGTCCTTTTTAGGCTCTTGATACCATGCTAGAATACTGAAAATATGTAATTGTATTTCATTGATGTAAAAAGCAACTACAGGGTTGCCTTTTATAGAGGCTAGACTACAAAGAATCCAGAATATTCTAAATACAATAATCTCTTATACAATGGCAATAAACGGACACATGCAACGCATGCACTGCAAAGTTTGTTACGCAGGGGTCAAGCTCAAGTTCTGCTGCTGTGATGCATTTTGGCTAGCAGACAGTGCAGGGGTAGCTTTGTCCTTAACATTTCCTCTTCTATTTCGCCGTTCAGTGTGCTCCCTATGCAACACACTGTCTATTTTTATAAACTCTGGAAGCCTCGTTCAGTTTTTTTCCGTCAATGCTTATCTCTCTTTCTTCCTTCACTATTGCTTATTCCGTGCGTGTACTGAAGTGCAGCCACATGCCAGAGTACTTTGTAGATTATGTCTCTCTTTTCTTTCATTAGAGAATTAGTATTGGATTATGCAAATGTAAATGTAAAATTTGCATAATATGACATGATTTTGCATTTGGCTATTTCACTTAAAACTTATTCCCACATTAGATTATCCATATATTAATCAAAATAATAATAAAATATTATAAATTTAATAATATATTTTTTTTCAATTTTTTTTGTTCTATTAATTTTTTTTTTTCTAAATTAAGAACTATATGGAAATATTAATGTTATACTAGCTTTTTTTTTCTTTTTTTTTTTTTAAACTAGTAGCATTTCTGTGATGTTTTTATTTATTTATTTATAAGTTACAATCTTGGGCAAGCTTAAAGATATTGGTGTTCTCATGCATTAAAAAAACAAGACCCAGTAATCTAAAACAAACAAAGACTCCATAAATCTACAAATTTATAGTACACAGTTTTTGGGAATATGTTGTTCTGAAAGTTGGTCCTAGGTACTGCACCATCATCATCTGGACCATTAATTATTTCTCAATCTTTGGCAATCACAATCAGGAAGAAAAACGACTATGATGAATCATCCTGATCGAGGGAAGAAAACGAGTTGGTAGAATAAAGAGAAAAATGAGAGAAAAGAGAGAGTGTTCAGATGAAGAATAATTTTTTAATAAATTTGGTTGGGCAACATTGAATGTTAAATATAATCACAAGAGTTGATTTACTGTAGCTGAAAGCCATTTTGGTTTACATTTGCATAATCCAATGCAGACCATTTTTATCTTCTTTTAATTAAATTATCCATTTTATTTGCATTTGCATAATTCAATACCACTGCTCTTATTTGTTCCTTTGAAGTCTATACTTTGGCACACTTCAACGTAATATTAGCCTTATAATTCTTCCCCAACTTCAATTTCTTCATTAAGATAAAATTTAAATTTTGGTAAGAGAGATAAATATTTCAAAACTAACAAAAATATAAGAATTAACACTATTAATTGTTATAATGTTTTATTTAAAGTAGTAAACTTATGCACAATTCGGCTATTATCAACAAGCTTGGCCTTCACTTATCCCTCACAGCTCGGAACACCATGATGAGCGATGGAGCTTGAGGGCTCTCAGCCTGCCCTCACAACGAGCAACGAACCTTATCCCGAGCGCCATATGTGGCGAGGTATTAGCTCACTTGCATATGGAACATAAAGAGGCGAGCAATGCGGCCCACCCCCGAGCAAGCCAGGCACTTTGCGAACCCTTCAGCAAAGAGCATCCCTCCCAAGTGAGTAATAAAGCTCACGTTGAGTGACAAAGGTGCCCGCGGGCGAGCAAGGAAGCTTGCCTCCAAGCAATGATCCTCACCCTCGCCCAAGTGGTTTTCCTCAAACTTACAATTTAAATTTTACTTAAGCTAACAAGTTTGAATTTGAATAAAGCTCCTCAAAATTATACGAGGCTCCAAAAAAGCATGGATAAATAGGAATATGACGATAGAAAAGTTGATAAACGACACACTTTGCTAATCAATCTTAATCAACAAGGCTTAGGCATCCTGGACTCAACCATGAGTCTTAATACATGCAAGAAAAACAAAGAGGATATGCAGACAATTGAGACAAATAACAACGAAAATTACTCAAGGACGGACAACCTCCATCAAGCAAAAACCACTCAAAGACCAACAATCTCCATCAAGCAAAAATCACTCAGCAGAGAACAATACCTATCAAGTAAAAATTGAAAACAACAACTAAAGGGCTCGAGTTTGCCTCCCTCAAACTCACTATTTAAATTTTATTTTCACTAACAAATTTGATTTTTGAATATTTTTTTCCATGAAATTCCTCGGATCTCCATAAGATTCCCAATGAATGAATAAGTAGGAACGCAAAGGTGGAAAAGCAACACAATGTGCTCTCCGGTCTTAGTCAAAAATAATTTAGGCAATCTAGACCCCAAACAAGAGCCCCAAGGCGAATAAACGGAATAAAGGGGACACCAAATGGGGATCAACCCCGGTTAGACAAAAAGTTTGGAAACTAGGCTACTTGACCTGGAGCACCAGCCACGGGGCCACCCTTGAGCACCACTCGGGCACCTCAGCTTCCTATTTTCACCATAATAGACCTCTCTAGAGCACTCGCTCGGGTGTGACGGCTCTTCATTATCACCAAGGTAGGTTCACCTTCAAGCCTCACTTGGGTGCCTCGAGCTCTCACTGCACTCTAGGGAAAAAAAAAACTAGGAGGAAAAATCCCAAAAGTGGGGTCGAGCCACACTTGAGGACTATTGAAATCGAATTATTACCAAAAGTCAAGCCCATTGGTTCAAGTTTGCAAGTCTCAAACTAGTGGTTTGGATTATTTACACTAATCAATTTAGTTTTTGGGGAAAACTTCTCAGAATAGTTGGGTTGCCTTAGAGCCAAGCACTCAAGCCCTTATCAAAACAGGCGACAAAGGCTCACACACGCTTTCGCCACAATATCGGTCGAGCAAGCCTCCCGCACCCAAAAAACCAAGCCTAGCAACATGTAGGCCGAGCTTCGCAAACAAGGCTCACACACGCCTTTGCCACGATAGCAACCGAGCAATCCTTTCACATTGAAATAGCCAAGCCTAACAACATGCAAGTTGAGCTTCGGTGAACAAGGCTAACACATGCCTTCACCTCAATAACGCGGTCAAGCAAGCCTCACGTGGTCTCAACAAAGTGGTCGAGTAATCCTCCCACTATCTCCGCGAGAAATGTTAGTACACGCACATGTGACTTAGGTTAACATTCTTGCCACAACCACTGCCAGTAGGTAACCTCCAGGAATGAGCCTTTAAGCTCCATAATCACCACATGCGGGTTGCCTTCGAGAACATTTTGACAGGCTTGGCAAGTGCTTGAGATGGACCAAGGGTGCCGAAAAGCTCCCTAACCACTTAAAAGCGGGTTACAACAAATAAACTTTGACTTTAACTCCAAAATAACAACACGACTTGGAAACCACCTTAGAATGCAAGAAATCCACTAGCATCGACGAAAGCAAATATGATCACCAAATACAGAAAATGCACTTTCCACACTCTTCGCTAACGATAAACAATCACACGCAATTATCAGTCATACGTTTGGTTATTAGACTTATGCTCGGGTATTGGACATACGATTGTGTCAACAAACTTCCCAGATGCCCTTACAAGGGATTTACAAGTCTGTTCAAGGTTCTCTCTTGGAGATCTTCATTGCATCACACGCCACAGGAAAATTAAGGATAAGGTCTTAGAATTTATTTTCTAACCATTCTTGTAGACTATCTTTATCATGGTTGACTTGTATTAAAGGTTCTCAAGACCTTCTTATTAGACAAGTAGACTTCAAGAATCACGGGCATCTATTGAATATGAAATTAACTAGGTCTAGCTAGAGGTGCAATTCGGTCCGATCCGGTCTGAGGGGGTGATGGACCGAAATTTTTGGTCCATCATTTTCCCCGGACCAGACTGAACATCCCTAGGGACCGGACCGGACTGGTAGCTATCGGTCTGGTCTGATCGATCCGTTTGGTCCAGGTCGAATTATTTTATTTTATTTTTATTTTTTAAAAATAAGATAATAAAAAAATTATTTAAAATACTAAATTAAAATTAAGTAAATTATTAATGTAGATTATGTAACTAACTTAATAAAAAAATATTTTATATGGTTAATGATAATAAATTAGATAAAAATTACATTATTAACTTGTATAATTTTTGTATAATTACGACACGAGTCCTGCTACATTCACAGCTCGCGGTTGACAGCTACAGTTAGTTATAAGATTTTATTTTATTTATATATATATATATATATTTTAATATTTTTAAAAAAATAAAAAATCATAATATTATTAAAAATTATTTTCTTAATCACTAAATAAACAAAAAAAAAATTAAAAAAATCGAAACGATAGAGTTGAGCTATAAAATAAAGAAGGAAGAATAGTATCAGAGTTTTGTTACACAACCTCCACCTCACTCCACACTCCACATTTTTTTAAATTTTTAAATTTTTTAATATTTTTTTAATTTTTTTTTTGAGTTTATTTTTTTAAAATTATTTCAAATTTTCTATTAATTATTCATATAATAAATATTTGATAAAAGAAAAATAATAAAAATTAAAAAAAATATATGAAGTGTAGAGTGTAAAAAAGTTGTGAAGATTTATTCATAGTATCATCTTACGACACGTCAAAAATCACAACTTTGAGATGGAATCCCTTCTGAGAATGTACACCTAAGATACTTATCAAAAAAGCATGTACACCTAAGATGAGTGGTCCATGTAATTCGGTAGTTCCTATGTGCAAGTGTCGTATATTTTTTTAAAAAATATATATATAATTTATATGAAAAAATTAACTTTTTAGTAATGAATTTTACTATTTTTAAAAATAGAACATGTGCGACATCTAGTATTATTAAAAAAATAAAAGAGAAAGAAGAAATAAAAGTAAAAAAGAGCTTACTAACATAGAAAAATATGAAAAGCACATTACATAAATAGGGGCTTTCAAGCATAACAACATTTGACGAAGTAGAAAGCTTTTATTTTCCTTTTCTCAAACAAGACAAATTTGGACGGATGGGTACTATGATTAGAAAAAAAAAGTTATGCAAATTATAAGGTCAACTAGCTGCTCATGTAATATTTTATAAAGAGAAATGATATTTACAGTCGTGAGTGCGCAAGTGTCGTGCAGTCGTTTTAAAAAAAGTGAATAAATACGGGACCTACATGAAAAGAAATTAATTTTTTAATAGTAGATCTCACTCTTTTTCAAAGCAACTGCACGGCGATTGCACACTCCACGATTATACGTAGCATTACTGTTTTATAAATTATTGACGCACATAGATCAATCGATATAATATGTTAAATCTAATTTATAATAATAAAATAATTTTTACAATTTAATATATCAAGTCAAAATATATTGATCTATTTATAATAAATTAATATTCTTATAATTATTTTGATGAACAAAGCACATGTTTTCTTTTCCATATAGCAGATCTAGTCACAAGACAAATAAGTTACAATTAATAGATTAAGATAAAAAAAAAATAGAAAAAAAAAAAGCGTCCCTAGAAGTCAAAAGGCTAAGGCCCGGTTTAGATATACAAAACCATCTCATATCATTATTATAATTTTATCAAACTCTCATGTAAAATATAATAAATAATTCATTTTTTTCATATATTAAAATAAAAATTATATTAAAAAATAATATTTTAATAATATTTTATTTAACTTTTAACAAAATATCTCATCTCATCTCATTTGAATTACGTAACCAAACAAAACTTAAGTCTAATATGCAATATATATATATATATATATATATATATATATTTATATATGTAGTTTCTAGAAAGCTAAGACTTGAAAAAATGTGAGTAAAATTCAAAGCCAGAAAAGATTAATGGGGAATTAAGTGCGTGCATGGCGAGACTGGTTGGTTGCCAAACTTTATGTGCTACCGTACCGGACCATGAATGCACGTACTCACTACGCATGGCCAACCACCAGATTGGCGACGAGTGTTTGGAGTCTGGACACGACAGTTAGTTGGTTAGTTATAAAGAGTGTATGTAATTAATAAAATAATAATTTTAATATATATAATATATAGATTATCATTCCTCAGCTCATGAACTCATACTGAAATGGGTATAACTTACCGTACTTCAAAAAAAAAAGAAATGGGTATAACTTACACAGTACCACGGTTATATATTATAACTTACACTGTATAACTTACACAGTACCACGGTTATATATTATAACTTACACTGTATAACTTACACAGTACCACGGTTATATATTATATTATATTTTATCATAGCCCTTGACTAACGCTAGGATTGATTATGTGGGATATTTATTCTTCTACTAGTTTTACCTCTCATGAAATTTTAATCATCGTTCAATTATGTATCGTCTCAAATTAATGCATTTAGAGTATCTCTATTAACTATTAGATATTTTTTTTATTCAATTTTGATATGTTGTGAGCATTATTTAAAGCTCCAGATCCAATTTTAGCCTTTTGATTTTGGTTTAATAATTAACCAAGGTCATATATAGCTCATTGTTAACCACAACTCTAGATTTGATGTTTCAGTTGCCAGACACTTCATCACCAACATCATCATCTCATCAGAATTAATGAATATGAAGTCTACTTTCAAATTTCAAATTCAAGATTTCAAAGTCTTCCGTCTTGAGTTTGAGGGGGTGTCGAAGATAATATCAAATTAATAATTTGATTTGATTTTCATAATTATCAAATCACTTTGATTTGATATTATCTTGATTTAATTTTCATAATATTTAAGATATTTACCTTATTTTATCTCAATATAATTTTCCTATAAATAGGAATGTATATATGCCATGTATTCAGTAACAATCAAGAAAGCAAAAATGTAGCCCTCAAAATCTCTTTCCCTATTTCTCTGTTCTCCATCTTCTCTTGTATTATATTTTATTTGATATTGGTTTCTAACTTCTACACCAATTTGCAAGAGAAATGTTTTAATTATAAAGAAATCTTATAAAAGTAAACCTACAAATTAGCATAATTTGTGTGATATATTAACGTTAAATCTATTTTACAATAAAAATAGTTTTATAATCTAACGTACCACATCTAGTCACATCAATTTGTAAGTTTATTTTTGTAAAAAAATTTTATGGACATAACACTTCTCATCTGCAATGATTGCAATAGAAGCCCTTAGAATTACCTCGAATTACACTTAGAATGGCCCCCCTCCTCCATATTGCAACTTATAACCAAAACAAGCAAAGACTAATTTATATAAAAAAAAATAAAGAAAAATTATGTAACTTAGTGTAAATAGTATCAATTAGGTCTGTTCCATTCACTAATTCACTACAAGGGGAATCACTTTTCCCGACGATTCATTTTTACTGAAAAAATAAAAAAAAATCGCCGCCTATCATCTTTCCCAGCAATTTATAAATCGCTGGAAGTTTGCTGGTATTAAAACTCCACTTTTGATCTACTCCAACGGACGCCAAAAATCGCCGGGAAAGATTTTCTAGGATGACGATTTTTATTCGCCGCAAAATAGCGATTTTATCGTCGCAATTGCTAGATACGATTCAGTTATTAATCGTTGGGAAAGATTAATTCCAGCGATTTAAAACTGTAGCTAAAAGTCGGAAAATAGCCGGCAATATACTTTCCCAACACTTTTTTAAAATCGCCACAATTGACTAAATGGTTTTGAATAACAATTGCGACGATAAAAATACGCCGATATAGATCAATACCAGCAATTTAAAAATCGCTGCAATTGAGTTATTGGTTTTGTAAACTCAATTGCAGCGATCATAACATCACTGGTACTTTATCAATTACAGCGAATTATAGTCGTCGCGAAAAACAAAATAAATCGCCGCTAATACTGAAATCTATTCCAACAGTTTAATTAAATCGCTGGGAAAACTTTTCCCGGCGATTCATTTTCGCCGCAAATACCCTAAAATGCCGGTAAAAGTATTTCCTACCACCTACGATATATGATCGCCGGAAATAAGTTTAATGTACAAAAAATATTTCCGGCAAATTTTAATCGCCGAAAAAGATATTTCACAAAATTAAAAAAAAATAAAATAAAATTAATCCACAAAATTAATCCTGATGAACTATACCCAAGCTATACTTCATATTGGAGACCCTTATATATAATATATGTATATATAACTATAAGATATAGTTAACATATGAACTAAACCCTAAAGCTAGATAAATAGTATAGATTATTTATAAGGAGCCTCTTGTAAAGCAAATACATGAATTTATTCTCTAAGGAAAAAATGATTTGATGTAATGCAGAAATAAACCTGTATGGCACGTACAAAAAAGTGACCTAAATCAGAAACATTGCTTCTGCATATTGGATGTAAAGCTATACTTCATATTGGAGACCCTTATGTATAATATATGTATATGTAACTATAAGATATAGTTAACATATGAACTAAACCCTAAAGCTAGATAAATAGTATAGATTATTTATAAGGAGCCTCTTGTAAAGCAAATACATGAATTTATTCTCTAAGGAAAAAATGATTTGATGTAATGCAGAAATAAACTTGTATGGCACGTACAAAAAAGTGACCTAAATCAGAAACATTGCTTCTGCATATTGGATGTAAAGCTATACTTCATATTGGAGACCCTTATATATAATATATGTATATATAACTATAAGATATAGTTAACATATGAACTAAACCCTAAAGCTAGATAAATAGTATAGATTATTTATAAGGAGCCTCTTGTAAAGCAAATACATGAATTTATTCTCTAAGGAAAAAATGATTTGATGTAATGCAGAAATAAACCTGTATGGCACGGACAAAAAAGTGACCTAAATCAGAAACATTGCTTCTGCACCTACAGCAATACAGAAACTCATTCAATGACAGGAGCAAAAACATAAATGGTCAAGGAATGAAGGGTTGCTGCATTATATGTAGATACACTTATATATAATATGTGCATATATAACTGTAAGATATAATTAATTCACCTAAATAGTGTAGCAATCCCTCAAATTGACTGTTGTTTTAATACTACACACACACACAAAAATATATATACATATATATATATATATATATATATATATGCATATCAATGAAATGTGAGATTTTGCTTGAAACTAATAAAAGCTCACTACCTATTTATTATTTACTCGTCCTCACAACCAATTTTCAAAGTAATTTTTTTTTCCTTAAGTAATCACTATATACAATGTGATTCCAATGAGGATGAAGCTCATGTGTATGCAATAGTTTTAACAAAAGGTCAAGGAATTCCAATCCAAATACTCTGAAATGTTACAAGATTGAAACTGTAAAGCAAGGAAGCATATTTCATACTCACAGTGAACAATGACATCATCAGAGACCAGTTAATGGTCTTTAAAAAGTATATGCGTCCAACAAGAGTCACAAAATCAACACTTTCTTGCAATACAAATAAAAAGTATCTGCGTCCAAGAACAGAAGGAAGCACATATGTATATGGAGTACCACGAAAACCGGAGAAGAAAACACCTAAGATTGAAGCGGAAGGGAACTTACTAGATATCAAACTTCACCACTATAATTCTAGACAAAATACAATATAAGCAACACTAGAAGGCTTTTTGCCTTTTCATCCAAAAAAGAAAAGGCAGTAACTATGCTATAAGAACATTATTTCAAACTACTAAAGGCTATGTATAATCAGTTTTTCCTTTTCATGTTTGATGAGAAGTGGGATAAGGTAATCGAAACAAACAAGATACTTTACAACAGATTAAGTGAGCCAAATATCTCCATTTATTGAACTAATTATTATGTCATTCAATGTGTTTATAGTACACATTAATCAAACTTCTTTAGCTACACACAAATAAGACACATGCACACACCACAGGTTTCCACAAACCAGGTGAAGCACTTAATCAACAATGGAAAACATGAATTTACAAAATTTAAATATCATGTCACTTAAAACGGTAAGGCAACTAAACATAGATGATCACGATAAATGCAATAAAATGTTTGCCAAAGCTCTCAATGGGTCACAAAGAACTCAAAGCTTCCAAAAACAAGTGTTAAACAAATCAGTCTCTGCACCACTCACACCTAGCTAGAAGTTTAAAAAACAGATTGTGAGACAGCTGGCTTAAGGCTTGGATGTCTTGTTTTCCTGGCAGCAGAGCAGGTTTGTCAATCATATGAACCTGCAAATAAAGGTGTTTAATACTTTAAAAAAATTATCGACAGAATAAGAAGATTAAAAGAAAAAAAATCCTAGTTGCTCGTATCATTAATAGAAAGACCTGATCGGCTAGCTAGTCATAAACAACATAACTATGATTTCCTTGATATGTATAAGAACATTTACATGTCCATTTTTTTATGCCAGAAGTATCAGAAAGTTCATCTGCAGCCAAATATTCAACTTGAGACAAAATCTTCATAGCTTTTATATGTAGATGTCATGTCTATTGTCAAATCTGTGGTGTTGCTATTGATCACTTGGTAAATCAATTAGCATTAGCATTGGTCTATGCATATGCATATGCAAAGTCATATTTGCATAATTTGGCCTTAAAATCCTCCACATTGGCTTATGCATATCCAAATATTTAGCTACCTATGAACAGTGCTTATCCAAATTTGGATAACTACTATTCACCCTATAAATCATATTTTAATCATTATTTCTCTCCCCTCTCACTCTCTCTCTCACAATCTTTTCATTTTCTCCCTCCTTCAACAATACAACAAACTTTCACTTGTACATTCATTTTATTATTATAATATATTATATATATATTTTTCATTTTATTATATTTTTAATATATTATTATTAAAAAATTATATTTTTTATTATTACATTTGTATTATTAATGTCAAATGTATGTAGTGGATGTTAATTGTAAAATATATATAAAAAAATTGATTTTAGCAAAAAAGTAATAATAATAAAATCATAATATTTTATTATTATTTTACCTCAAATATGCATAAGCCAAAGTGGAAATTTTGCTTGAATGGCAAAGTGGCTATGCAAAAGAGGTAATTTTGCATATGCATATGCATAAACCAATGCTAATGTTAGATGATCCCTCTATTTCTGCAATGCACATGTTGTAAGTGAAACCTGAGTTTGCTCTATATAGGTAAAACCAATGCACCTACTAGTATGTTAAACTTAATGTATGGTATTAACTTTGGACCCAATAGATGGGCATGGTTTGCAGGTTATAAAAAACTATGTATGAGCAGACATAGGCCTTATTTCTTGTAGTGACTCTGGATATGGAAGCAGGTTATCACAACTATTAGATTTTTGGGCAACTAATTTCTGTCAACTCAAATACATAAAACTCAACTAGGACTCTTAGCATCAAATCCAGCAATATTGTTTCCTGCTATATTCTCTGACCTAAAGAGAAGTAGCATGTTATTGTATATTTTATGTTACCTTTTTGTAACAGTCGAATGAGACAAACACAAACAATGCACCAGTGCTTGAAGGGGCCATGAATAAACCAAACGAAGGGGAAAAATATTCCATAAGCTACAGATTAAAAAAAAAAAAAGAAAAGGAAACCACACAATCCACTGGTAAAAACCCTAATCCTCTATTTTCATGAAACCCTAATAGAAACAATCTCCCAAACATGCTAAAATCGATAGTCATTGTATAAAATCAGACTGATAATACAGTATTCAAGAAGAAAAAAACTTAAAAGGATAACTAGAGAGAGAGAGAGAGAGAGACGAATGGAGAGATAGAAAGAGAAAGAGCATGAGAGAGACGAACAGAGAGATTGAGAAAGAGAGAGACACTCACTTGCTAGGCGAGGCAGCGACGGCGACGACGACGTCTCGATAGAGGCATAACGTGGGAAGGGGCGGCAGTGCACAGGCTCGAGGAAGGAGGTCGAAGTGGAGAAGGGGGTACGGTGATAAAGAGTTTGAAGACTGGGTAAGGCTCGGGGGAAGGGGGGGAGAATTCAAATGTTTAGTGGGTTTTGGCACCCCAGCTCAATCCCGTCGATTTTATCCCGTTGGTAATAGTTTTTTAAACTTGTGGCGAAAGTTTTCGCCGTTAAAAGGAATAAAATCGCTGCAAATACATAATTTCGTAGCCCAACGTGTTTTAATTGTAAAAATGTTGCGGCGATTTTATTTTCGCTGCAAAAGTATACTTATTGCGACAATTTTTTTGCAATTTTAAAATCGCTGGAAATAACCTGATTTCTTGTAGTGATATTAATGCATCATGTATTTTATTAGTATCTATCTATTTGGGATGGCGTTCCAAGCTATGATTATTATATCGCTCGACCAAATTATAACATGATGTCCTAGCTAGCAATTAAAAGTTCAGTTTCTGTTGTTCAATATCAATACATATATAACGAGTAATGATATACACCACATTCTCATTTTATTTTAATCATACTAAGTGATGTGGCACATTCATCACCATTAGATGATAAAGAAGTATACAATAAATGATCATTTAATGGTGATAATGAAAAATACTCAAAATGAGTACTAATTAATCCATTGGATTGAATCTATCCCTACGATATTTATTACAAATTTAATACTGTTTGAAATAATTATACGGAAATTAATAAAAGCTATAAAGTTTACTCCTCGAGTTACTCTCTCCGATTTGAAATCCTGAAATTCAAGTTAGTATGAATTTAAAGGGATTAATTTTCATTATGTAGATCTCTAGTAAAATATTATTATTTTTTAAAAAACCATCAAAGTAAACAAAACCCAAAAAGTTTTTAAAATATATATATATATATATGTTTTAGTAGAATTTCGTTTAATTAAGAATTATCTTCTAGTTCTATCTCTACATTTTTTATGGGGAAAGGAGGGGTGGATCATGATTAATAATAGAGTTTGTAAAAGACTATACAGTATCCCTAACTTTCTTTTAATTTTTATTATAATTTTATTTTAAATAGAGAGTATTTTTATAAAATAATAATAGAGTTATGCGAAATACAATTCTAGAATCTGCAATCCTCACACACTTCATTTAAAAAAAATAGCATTCACCGTTAAAAAAATAATTTATTTCATATAAATTCTACGATTTATTCACTTTTTTTAAAGGGAGTATGCGAGACTTGCACATCTTAAAACTATAAAAATAATTTCTCTTAATAATATTCTTAAAATTATGTTATACGAGAATTCCCTCATTACGATATATATATATATATATATATAATATTTTCCCTGGGTCAAACAATTATAATTTCACAATCCTCAAGAAAAAAATTTCACAATCCTCAAGAAAAAGTCCAAAAAATTATCTACAGATCACTAGTATATTGAAGCTAACAGTCAAAAGACTCAAAACCAACCTAGCTAACACACACGTTTCAACCAACACGTTTCAGCCCCCATATATCTTTCCCCTCCCCTGCCCAAAGCTTCACAGCACAGACAAAATTAAAGCTCGCCATGTCTCCTTCATCTCTCATTCTCGCCACCATTTTCTTCGCTATCTTCCTCTTTTACCTCCTCAAGCTTACCTCTCGCCGCCCCGGCCACCTTCCCCCCCTCCCTCCTGGCCCAAAGCCATGGCCGATCATCGGAAACTTGCCCCACATGGGCACCGTGCCTCACCACTCCCTCGCCGCCCTCGCACGCATCTACGGCCCTCTCATGCACCTCCGTCTCGGATTCGTTGATGTCGTCGTTGTGGCGTCGGCGTCCGTAGCCTCCCAGTTCTTAAAGACCCATGACGCAAATTTCTCGAGCCGGCCACCTAACTCCGGTGCCAAGTATATTGCTTACAATTACCAGGACCTCGTCTTCGCCCCCTACGGCCCCCGGTGGCGCATGCTCCGGAAGATTAGCTCTGTCCACCTCTTCTCCGGAAAGGCCTTGGATGATTTCAGACATGTCCGCCAGGTTTGACTCATTCCCCAGCTGCTTTCGAGTGACGTCCAAGCATGCATACATATAAACATACATATATATATATATATATATAATATTTGATTATAGTATATAAAATATATGACATGACAAGTATTTTTCATGTTCATGAAAATTGTATTTGCAAACTCGCATGCATGCATGGATCAGAAACATGTAGAAAGTGTGTCCTAAATTAATGCCTTGCAAGTAGGATTAAAAAAACATTAATAATTTGGAATATTTCAAATTAAACAATTATTAAGTAGAGAAATATTCTAGTGATTATATAATAGTACTAATCTCACAAATTAATATATCTTGATCATGTGGTTTGTCAGATTATAAAGTTACTTTTATTATAAAACAGGTTTGATGAATCACATGAAACCACGTCAGTTTGTGAGATTATTTTTATATAATACTTTTGTGATTGTAACACTCCTCTATTAAGTATGTTGGATTCTTTAACGTATTAATTTTTTTTTTTGTTATAATTATTAAGGATTATAAATTATTTTTGGAGGGTATACTTTATTAATTCAGTATAGTGAATATTGATGGTGATGATCAGGAAGAGGTGGCAGTGCTAGCAAAAGCCCTAGCAAAAGCAGACTCCAAGCCAGTGAACTTGGCACAATTGCTCAATGTTTGCACTGTAAACGCACTAGGGAGGGTGATGCTAGGCCGGAGAATGTTCGGAGACGGTAGCGGCGGCGGTGATGAGAAGGCGGACGAGTTCAAATCAATGGTGGTGGAGGTGATGGTGCTGGCCGGAGTTTTCAACGTCGGTGACTTTATCCCGGCACTGGAGTGGCTAGACTTACAGGGGGTGGCAGCTAAGATGAAGAAGCTCCACCAGAGGTTCGACACGTTTTTGACAGCCATTGTTGAGGAGCACAAAAGGAGCGCTGCTGGGCAGCACGTGGACATGTTGAGCACTTTGATTTCTTTGAAGGAGAAGTCTGATGATGGTGAGGGAGGGAAGCTCACAGACACAGAGATCAAAGCCTTACTTTTGGTAACTTCTTTAATCTCAAATAATCATTATAATTTTTTTAAAATTTTCACATAAAATAAAATAAATAATTTAAATTTTTCAAATTTTAAAATAAAAATAATATTAAAAAAAATATTCTAATAATATTTTATTCAATTTTTAATTTTAATCTTAACTCATCTTATCTGTAAAAATAAACGTAATTACTCTCGATATATATACAAAATACTTTTTAATTTTAATTAATAATTACAACATTTTCAAAGTTCTAAACAAAACACAAAAAGTAATACTGTTTTTCAAATTTTAAAATAAAAATAATAAATATTTTAACCTTGTAATACTTTTATTTAACTTTTTCACTCTTTATTTCCAAAACTCAATAAAACATCTTAACTCAAACTATTTCATTAATATTCACAAACTATTTTTTGTATTTTGTTACTTTTTTTTTTTTGTGAATCAGTCTTTTTTTTTTAAGAAAATTTCTACTCATCTACACATTACACATGAATTTTTTTTATATTTTTTTTCTTACCATGATGAGTAGAAGAATTCATTTAATTTAGCAAGAATAAAAAAAATTATATATAACGTATGGTGTGTAGTATATAAATAAGAGTAATTCTACATACAATCGTGAAGTGTACAACCATCGAGTAATCGTTTTGAAAAAGAGTGAGATCTACTATTAAAAATGAATTTTTTTTCATGTTAGTCATATATTTTATTCACTTTTTTTAAAACGGATTATGCGACGATTATATAATTCATAATTATAAATATCTTTTCTAAATAATGATTCTACTCACGAGACAAATGTGAAATAACTAATTATACGCGGTGTGTGTAGTTAGAGATTCGACCTAGAATGACTCATTCTTTAATTGGTGGACATGATCGACATTCATGTCATTAACTCTGAACACACAAGGAAAGGGCTGTCACGAGTCCACGACTCCACATAACAATCGCTTTTCTCATGTCAGTAATGTTGTTGCGTAGTCGATCTGAGCGCCTAACGAAACGGCTGTCACGGGTCCACAGAACTGTCGCTTTTCTGCTAACTATTTATCAATGCGACAAAATAATTATACAAAATCGATTTATAAATTAATGTAATTTAATGTGATTAATCATATTATAAAATTATTTATAAAATAATATAATTTGATATAATTTGTCAGATTATAAAATAGACCTAACGAATCAGATAAAATTATATCAATTTATAAAATTACTTTTATGTAATTTTGTTGTGAATCTCCTAACAATACTCTTTATTAATTTATTTAATGTTTTTTTTATACCAATTTATTTAATGATGTTTGTGAGCTGAAGTAGTAGGAAATTGATTCATGGTTGCAGAATATGTTCACAGCAGGCACTGACACCTCATCTAGTACGGTGGAATGGGCCATAGCAGAACTCGTCCGGCACCCCAAGATCTTGGCCAGTGTCCAACGGGAGCTTGACTCCGTTGTGGGTCGAGATCGGCTCGTAAGCGAGTTGGACCTACCCCAACTCGCCTACTTCCAGGCCGTCATTAAGGAGACCTTCCGGCTCCACCCATCGACTCCCCTCTCTCTGCCACGGATGGCGTCCGAAGACTGTGAAATCAACGGCTACCACATCCCCAAGGGATCCACCCTTTTGGTCAATGTATGGGCCATATCTCGGGATCCAGAGCAATGGGAAAGCCCGCTAGAGTTTAGGCCCGAGCGATTCCTTCCCGGTAGCAGCAAGGCCCATGTTGATGTTAGAGGGAATGATTTTGAAGTCATACCATTTGGTGCTGGGCGTAGAATATGTGCTGGGATGAGCTTGGGGTTGCGCATGGTTCAGCTCCTAACAGCAACCCTAGTCCATGCTTTTGATTGGGAATTGGCTGACGGATTGATTCCTGAGAAGCTGAACATGGATGAAGCATATGGGCTGACCCTGCAACGCGCCGCGCCCTTAATGGTGCACCCTCGACCGAGGCTGTCCCCGCAAGCTTATCGAGCATAATCTCGGAAAGGGTTAAGAACATAAGGATTGTAGTTTGTACGCTTTTGAGTAATGCTATCTACCATTTGGATAAGTAGGTGATGAATTAGCATAAATGGTGCCACCAGGCACCAAGATGTGTTAATCTTACTCTTTCATCAGTCTGTGATATGGTTTATATGAAGAATGCACATGAAATAATCCTCTAGAAAGCAAACTAGTTGAACCAGTAGTACTAAATTTAACAAATGAATGCTAGGTATCAATCACTATTCACTTCTACATCCTACACTTATAGTTTTTTCATTGGGTGCAGAGGTATTTTTCATAGGGTGTGAGATGTGGAGTGGAGAATCGTGACTAATGAGAAGAATTTTTATATTTAACATACGGTATTTCTGTCATACCATATTTAGTTTGGTATTTAATATTGTACGTGTATTCCACAATATTTATATTATTTATAAGTCGGTATGAAAGACGCACTTTTCATACTGATGAAAAGAAAATTAATTTTTTAATAGTTGATTCAACTTTTTTTCAAAGTGATTGCTCGGCGCTTGCGCACTCCACTATTGTATGTAACATTACTCTTAAAATTAAATAATCTTTACAAATTAAATGTTATCATGTTAATAGTGTGAAAAGTGTATACTCTACATTTCATTTTACCATACTTAATATCGTCTATAGATAATATTAAATAGTGCAGAACCCACAAAATTTGTCTACCTATCTCACGAAAAACAAATAAATTCTCTCTTTATAATTGATAAATATCAATATCAATTTTAATTAAAAGTTTTTTTTCTTAATCACACTCATCAACAATTACTAAGTTTCAATGATTTGATATGTAAAATACCAAAAACGAATATTTACAATGTTAATTCCCTTCTCTATCTCTTATTTTTCTTCACTCTATTTTCGCTTATTATATTTTCTCCCTTTTAAACTATTTCTCTCCCTTCCCCCTTTTTTTTTTTTTCACATTTATTCTAAATTTATAACATAATTTTTCTTTCAATTTTACTTGCATATTAAAAGAAACACAAAGTCTTTCACCAAAAAAAAAAAAAAAAAAAGGAAATCATAGCCAAATAAATTAAATAAAGTTGGTCTTTGTGATTTGTCTTAAAATCAAATTATTTCATGCACTTTTTAGAGAAGTATGATGTGTAAAACCCTCTAATAAAATACACATAAGGATTGTATAGCATTTTAAATGCATGCATGGGCAATGACTTTTTTAGAATACATTTAAAACAAAAGATTACTTAAGAAAAATATATTAGAAGCATAGAGTACATTTATCTTTGGGACAGTGCTAAGGAGACCGATATTTAATCGAAGGAAGTGTACCGATGAGTGTAAATGTATTTTTTTTATTTTTTAATTTTTTTACACAGTCTTAAATATTTTAAAAAAATAAAAAAATATCAATTCATTAATATTCACTTCTTTAATCATTAAATAGAAAAAAATAAATAAAAATTCAATCGGTCACTTTTATGGTCACTTTTATTAATTTAACTAGCATTTTCCTTCCAGTCCTTCTATACACATTCGTCTTATGTAGACGTTGTGCAGTAGGCTGACGTCAACTGATATTAAAAAAAAAAACAAAAAGAACAGCCACGAATCGATCAGCTTCATGGTCGCTCCAAAGGTTTCTTACATATGAAGACATCACCATCGTTATCGTTTCATTTTCAGCAAACCACAAACCTCAAAGGCAGAAAACAAAGAACATCCACAAATCGATCAGCTTCATGGTTGCTTCCAAGGTTTCTTACATATTCAGACACCACCATCATTGCCGTTTTCGCTAGCTCTACAGCAGTTCGAATGAGTGAAAATTGGTCGCTCCCAAGGTTTCTTACATATTCAGACGCCACCATCGTTGCCCTTTTTCTCTTGTTCCCTCCATTTTTCACTAGTTTTAAGCAAGGGAGTGAAAATATCTACACTTTTTATATTCCATGACTTTCTATGACTCTTCTTCACAAGTAAAGAACTGCACGGCGAAAAATTGCGGTATAAAAGGGTTGATTGCAAAATTTGTGAAGGATCTGTGCAAATCGATTTGTTCTCTTCCTCTCACTCGGTTCGTAAACACTTTTTCACAGTTTCAAGCGGGTTCGGGGAGTAAGAGCAGTTCTAATCTTGTTTTTGGGTTAACTGGAGTTGTGGTTGCAGTTTTGGTCATGTCTTGTTTGTTCGGATTGTACTTTTGGTTCAATAGGAGGTGGATGAAGAAGAAGGCTGGGGGAGGGTGTAACGCCCGTTCTTGTGGTGGGACTTTTTACAAAATATTTTTAGAAAGGACGACGAGAATTACCGTCCAATTTAAAACTTTTCACTTGCATACCCAGGGTGCAAGACTCCACGTTTATAAATTAAAATATGCTTGGACAACAAAAGAGGTTTACAGCGAAAAACATAAATCTTGAAATAAAAGGCCTCTCGTACATTTAAAATTCGGGCCTAGACTTCCGTGCTCTTCCCCATGGGCTGTGTCCGTCCTGATCATGCAGTTCCTGTGGGGGGAAGGGACATGTATAAAAACTAAAATGAGTCGAAGACTCGTAAGCATTACTTCATACAGTTAAAATATAACAATATAGGTTTTCATTCATGCATTCATCATTCATACATACTATTACGTGCATGCATACGTGTCATACATGCATTTATTTGAAAACGTCACTGGACGAGATTTTTCTCTTTTAAACATGGGTATCCTTTTCGTAAAACGTTTCTCCCGTCAGTGCCTTCATTTCTTCAAGAGTTCGTGCATGCTTACGTGCATATATGCGTTCTTTTGAAAACTTCACTAGACGGGGTTTTTTCATTTCAAAAGGCTTTCATTTCTTTAAAACGTGTCCCCCGTCAGTGCCTTCATTTATTAAAAGTTTGTGCATTCGTGCGTTCGTACATGCATGCATACGTCCATTCATTCTTATCATTTTCATAGGCCAATACACACTGTTACGCCCTGTGTGTTGGGGTTAGTGGTCTTCCTTTGGACCCAGATTCCGCCCGTGGCCATGGGTTGGGAATCCCTTTCATAGGGGGCAGCACTGGGTGCATTTCCAGTACTTCTTACCCGGCATTGCAATTTGCCCATTTATTGGTACCCTTTTCATTCATTCATGTGGCGTATGCTTTCATTTCTTTCTTTCTTGCTTTTCATTCGTTCGTTCATGTCAGCTCGAAAGAGCTAGAGCTTTCATTCAATTCATTCTTTCCTTTAACAGTCCTTTCATGAGAAAACATTTCTTTTCATAGGAAAACATCGTTTGGGGCGTAAGCCCGAAAATCGTCTTTTCCTTTTTCAGTTCATTTCAGTCCTATCCTTTTTTTAACAGCTCGTTCGTGAAAACGTCATTTAAGAACATACATGGTCTTAAACGTCAGCTTTCATGGCATCCATAAGCGTCACCTTGAACGTTGTCAATCATGACATCCACAAGCATCACCTCGTGGCGCACATGAAAGCGTCGGTTCGTAGGATCCATAAAAGCATCTGTTGTCATGTCTTTCATGCATTTTCATCAGTTTATGGATTTTATTAGAAAATACATACAATAGATACAGCGTATAGTCATCTATTCACATGCGTACAATTAATACTTTGGTTGCGTAAAAAGGGGCTGCCAAGGAGGGGCCGTACATACTTATACCTTTGAACACTTAGCATTTTCTTTCGTAAAGCGTCTTTCGTTTCTTTTCGTAAGCATCTTAAAGGAAAAGCGTTTCTTGTATCTTGGAAAAACTCTAGAAGAGTATGAACGTAACACTTACCTGGACTCCATGCTATTTGCATGTCATGCAGTCCATTCATACGCTTGTCAGATGGCAACCTACATGCATACACATACCTTAGCGTCATTTTCTATCTAATGCATAAGCAACTTAAACTAGAAGTAGAGCTACATATCACTTAGAACACTCTCCTTCTATCCCGTATACTTATGTGCCCTTTATTATGTTAAACCCTTCGGGGACCACTTACGGTCACCACATTTTCCAACTCAAAGTCTTGCCTTGAGTGCTCATCCACTAAAGTGAACCCATGATTCACCTTAGGATTAAGACACTAAGACATTCGTCTTACTCTTCTTATTGAACTCATCTCGATGCATGACTCAGACCGACTAAGTCACGCATCTCAATCCTAGATAATACATCCGTCACTATCTTCATGCACCTTAGCCCATACTAATCCTCAATCCCATCCATACAAGCCACTCGACTCTAAGCCAACTCTGAGGCTTAGGCACCGTGTAACTGTACTAATGACAGATTACCCATTACATATGGTGAATCCATCCGACACATGTGTCTCACCATGTTACACATGTACCTTACCCCTTTATCACCTAAGATCAACATATAACATGTTGATCACCTGCTCGTAGGAACAAGAGCCATACTCCGATACCAACCTTCTCTTAACCCGGCTAGCATGACTCTTCATGCTACCCGTTCCTTTTGACAGTTCATCCCAACACTTAATACGACAAAACTCCATTCACAACTACACCTTATGTCACGTCACATAGCCCGAGATTGCTCCAGAGCTACACTGTGACCTTGTTGTCTTACCCAAGATTCTGCTATGTCAACTCCTAACTCATCACGAGTACGGTTCCTCACGTACTCCCGTCACATCGTGACATCTGGTCACGTTCCCATTACGCCATTCCTACACTCTAACATTTCACCCGCCATAGCATGACTGCCAATAACCACGTCACTTCGTGACGTTGCCCAGTCATGCTTTCGCTGCATACTCTTACACTTGTTCTACTACTTCACACATACTCCTAGCCATAAGTCCATCACGGTGACACTTGCCACCTCAGACTACAGGCTATGCCATAACTACTTCAGGACACTGTTCCACAGTTCCTGACACTATCCATCACGTTTCACGCCCATAAATCACATAACCATCTTTATCTCTACGACACGCCACACGGGGTGTCGCTGCCCCGTGGAGTACACTCCACGTATACTCCCTTCATATATACTACGCCACATCACCACTATGGCATACTCGCCATATGGTACATCACTCCATCACATGGAGTACACTCCACGTGTACTTCATTTACATACGCTCCATTACCATTATGGCATATCCGCCACATGGTGTATCACTCCGCCATACGGAGTACACTCCACGTGTACTCCCTTCATGCACACTACGCCACATCACCATTATGGCATACCCGCCATATGGTGCATCACTCCACCACATGGAGTACATTCCATATGTACTCCCTTCATACACATCACGACACATCACCATTATGGCGTACCCGCTATATGGTGCATCACTATACCACATGGAGTACACTCATCGTGTACTCCCTTCATACACACTACGCCACATTACCATTACGGCATACTCGCCATATGGTACATCACTCTACCACATGGAGTACACTCCACGTGTACTCCCTTCATGCACACTACGCCATATCACCATTATGGCATACCTGCCATATGGTGCATCACTTCACCACATAGAGTACACTCCACGTGTACTCTATTCACATACACCACGCTATATCACCATCATGGCATACCCGCCATATGGTGCATCACTCCACCACATAGAGTACACTCCACGTATACTCCATTCACATGCATTACGCCACATCACTATTATGGCATACCCGCCATAGGGTGTATCACTCTACCACATGGAGTACATTCCACAGGTACTCCTTTTTACACGCACTACACCACAGAGTACACTCTACATGTACTTATCCCGTTCCACCATATGCTAGGAGGGTATATTTTACATATACTCTCCTTATCTTACACTACGCCACACACAGAGTACACACAGCGTGTACTCTTCCCATTCCACCTACACTACGCCACCATTACAACACAACTCTCAATACTACACAACACACTACTTGGCACAATACATCTCCATCCAACACATATATGCCCAACACCTCACATACGCATCATATCACATCACATTACCAAACTACACAGAAAGCCCAACACTTCGTTACACAGCACCACATCACAATACCACAACTCCACAATTACCAACAGCACAGTCCACAACCTCGTCAACTAATCAATATCTAACATAATTAATGAGGGATAGAGGGTTATACCATCGACGGGATAACCCGTGCGTTGCTCGTTGATCGTCACAGCCGATGATGTCGGAAGGGTCGTACGTGGTGGCTAAACTGCATACGATGACTGTTTAGGCATTTGGATAGCTAGGTGTAGTCTTGGAAGGGCTCGTGGTGGCCTTGTGATGGTGGCAAGGAGCGTAACACAGCGGATCTAGCCGTGTACAGTGGCTTTCCTTCGCGTGCAGTGACTATTCACCACTCAAAGTGGTGGTTTGGACCTAGGGTTGGACTAAGGGGTTACTGGTGGAGCTCATGGTGGTACAGGGGTGGCGCCACAGTGGCTCTTGGCGGCAGATCTGGCCGCACAGTGGAGGAGAAGCCGTGGGAGAGTGAGAGAGAGTGTGCATGCGTGGGTGGCAGATCGGGGCCGTAGGTGGTTGGGATGGCTCGGTGGTGGCCTGAGGAGGTTGGAGGTGGTGGTTACCAGCCGTGGGTGGCAGTGCACGGCGGTGGAGGGGTGCAACCCGTGCGTTGGAGAGAGGGAGAAGTCATGCATGAGTGAGAGGCTTGAGAGGGGTGGAGAACTTGGCTGACTTGGAAGAGCTTGGGGAGGAGCCATGGTGTCGCTAGGTGGCCGTGGGTGCCGCGTACGGCGGCGCTAGAGGCCGCGCACAGTGAAGCCGTGCGTGGGTCTCCTTGTGCGTGCGTGCGTGCGACGGAGGGGGAAGGTGGCTGCATGGGAGGTGCTGGTTTTGCTGGAGGGTGGTGGCCGGTGGCAGAGGAAGCTGCCGTGGAGGTGGTGGTGCCGGAGGACGACGCACGACGGCGCTACATGCACCAAGCCCATTCGGGCTTTGCACTTCCAGCGGGGAGAAAGGGAGAGCTTGAGAGAGAGAAGCTGGGCTAGTTGAGCTCGCCGGAGGGAGGCGGAGATTATGGTGCCGGCGGTGAGAGTTGTCAACGCACGACGGCGCCGGAATGAGGTATGGAGCAGTTCAGTGTGGAGATGGGCCGCGTACCGCGTATGCTGGGGAGAGGGAGGAGAGAGAGAGAGCTGAGGGAAAAGTGAGGGGGAAAGAGAGAGGGTCTGGGTATTTAACCCATTCCCTTCGTCCAGGGATCCACGTAATGATCTAACGATGGATCTCAAACACTGATTTAAAATGTATTAACTATTAACTTAATAAAAAGTGCTTAGAGGAATTAAAGTAGAATATTATTTTAAACTAACTTTAGTTTATAAAATAATATTTTTAATCATTAATAAAATGATGAAATCTCACTTAACATATTAAAGAGAATAAAATTATTTAATTAATAAAAGCTTTCAACATAATTTAAATCTCATAATATCTTAAATAGTTGAAATCATTTTAATAATGATATTAAAATGATTTCTGGCAATTATAATATTTTTGGAACTCTTTAAGAATATTATAATTGTCATATTTAAAATCAAACTTAGTTCAACAACACTGAAAATACTCTTTATAAATATTTTCAACACATTTAAAACACTGGGCATGCCCTAGAAGTCACAAGATATCTTTCGAAACACACCATCATGGTTCGGCACACATAACGTAGCTCGCAGTCGCTAGTGAGAAGGGCAAATGATCACAAAATATCTACCCTCGGGATTTGCTTACGTCATAAAGACGGAACATACTTCAGAAAGAAGAAGCGTACGTAAGAAGGAAGGAGTAGGATATCACAGAGGGGGGTCTGATTTTGATTATGGTAATGATATTGAGGAACAAGGGTCTAGGCCACGAGTGAGGCCAAATACATGGTCGATTTGGTTCAAAATTTAGGACCTTGAGAATGCAATTGATAATTTTTCCCAGAAGAATTTTATTGGTCGAGGTGGTTTTGGATTGGTTTATAAAGGGGGTACTAGATGGAACTGTGGTAGGGTGAAGAGGATTTTGGGATTCGATATTGAAGGAGTGGCAGAGCTTACTGCAAGTGGAAAACGTAAAACTCAAGTATCATACATATAGTCCTGCATCTTGGTAGGGTAGCAAAGGTTCAAGTTGCAAAGAAGGAAGAAGTGAATGAAGTTTTTGTAGCTGCAAAGATGAAGGCCATGGTTATTGGGAAGGAAGTTTTCTTTGTGGAAGAAAAGAAAAGAAGCTTAAGAGAGAATGAGAAACAAGCAAAAGGGGAGAAATGGGTGCGATGAAGGAGAGGATAAGGAAGAAGGGGGATCACAATGTGTTTTGCCAAAACGACGTGGTTAGCCGAAAATGAAACTGTTTCATTTTCCAAATGGGCCACGATTGCACGCCGACTCCTCCACACGATTGCAAGAAGCATTTTTCTTTTCCTTTATCTTTGGCCGCGGTGAATCACCTTGCTTTAGGACAGATCTTATCGCTCCAGGGTCGGGATGGTGGCCAAATAGAGTGGACAACCAACCCTCTTGAGGTAGCCAGACCTCCACTTAGGTTAAAATGAAAAAAAATATTCATAATTTAGAAAATAATAAAAAATTAAAAAAATAATGTTAATAATTATAAACTAAAGAAAATAATTTTAATTATAAAAAAAATTTATTTTATAAATTAATGTAATTTTATATGACACGTTATATCATAAAATAAATTTAATATATCACTTGAAGTTACGCCAATTTATGTATTACTTTTATAAAATCTCCATACGACTGTAATACTTATCTAAATTTAAAAAAAATTAAATAATAATTAAAATAAAAAATTTTAAATATAAACCCCACACTTCTAAATACCACTTAAAAATATATAATTTTTGTACAGCACGTCTGATCAAAATATTCTTAAAAAATATAAATATTTGAAAAGAAAAAAACAAAAAAGAAGAGTGGTGTGGCCGAGCAAAATCGTAAAATTGCAAATTCAGCAAAAATTGAAGTCTCCATTACATTATCGATTCAGAGCCTCATTCCAACGGAACCAACTAACTTCCGTTTTCTTTTCCTTTTACCCTTTCTATTTTCTTTTCTTTTTTTCTCACCAACCAAACAATGTTTTCTGTCCCCCTCTCAATCTCAATGTCAATTCTCAACCGTACAAATTAGGGTTTCCATTACTACTACCCTCTATTCTTCGTTCGACTTTCCCTCTCCTTCTGGAAAGAAATATGTCCGCAAGTCTCCAAGTCAGCACCGACTCTTCCCTCTCTGCCCCGAGCCTTCCTGCTAAAACCGATGGCCATAATTTGCTCGACCCCGAGTGCCATGCACCCTGGTTCGTCGCTGTTCTGGTCGTCTTCTCCGTCCTCTTCGTGGTCTACCTTGCCGCCCATGCCAAGAAGAACCTGAAGAAGCTCTACACCCGACGCTCCTACGTTACGATTTCCTATTATGCCCTCCTCTGGCTCGTTACCGCTCTCAACCTCGGTTGGTCGTCTCTCCAGGTGCTCCCCCTCCCTCCCTTTGTTTCGAACTCAACTTTTTCTTTGTTATTTGTACGTTTTCTGTGCTTGTCTTGTGTGGTTGATTAACTTCAATTCAAATTTCACAGTTGATACGGACAGGCGAGCTCGTTGCACAAAAGATTTTTTTGCAATAATCGTAGTACTAGCGCCAGTAGATTTGTTTGTTTTTGTATTGAATGGGATGAAGGATGCGATAATGGTGATCAAAATACTATTGGTCGAGTCTCTTATTAATGAAGAATTATTACTTATATATATATATATTATATTATATATTTATATACTATTGGTCGAGTGGTGGAGAGTGGTAGGCCTTTAGGACCTAATTGGTTGAAATTTGATTTTGACGAAACAGACATGGCAATGCTCTCCGGGGAAGGAGGTGGGGTGGAATCTCCTTTCGATATTCACAACATCTGGGATGCTTTGTTTGGAGATTAGCTTGTTGGCTTTCTTACTCCAGGACGATTATGCTAGTGGGTTGGATGCTTTAGCACATAACTTCGCTGTCTCAGGGATCATTGTAGGGGTGGATATGCTTCTTAAGGTAACATTTCGCTTCTGCTTAAAGCGGTGCTATGTTATGGCCTCATCGTGCAGTCTTTTCCAATTATGATGGTTTTAATTTTTCACTGTCGCCTGTTTGATATCTATGTTGAGGGTTTGTAAGTCCTGTTCCCCTGCTTACTTGTGATCTAATTTATTGTTATAATCCTCGATGTGGAATTGCCATGCAAATATTATCTTATTTACTCAAACATAACCTTTTTAATGTTTTGTAATCTCTTGCCTGCTCTTTCATTCAAGTACTAAGAGCTAAATGAGATCTATTTAAGTTGACTAAGTTGTGCTGTTGGCAAAGCACTAGTTTATACTGGCAAAGAAAGCAAGAGTTCTGGAGTGTTTTTAGGTGAGAATCTTTCCTTCAGTGAAATCTATTTAAGGCATTGTTGCGTGCAACTCATGGCTTTGCACTAGCATGATATGAAAAAATTGCATGCGTGCTAGAGTTGAGTTTTATGATGTCTACTGTTAGCAATAGCAAAAACCTTGGAAGTTTTATAATGTCTACTTTGTTAATGTATCCATCATAATTTTGGTATTGTGCAAACCATGAAAAACAGAAGTCCAGGTTTGTCCAAGCTCTTCTAGTAATGTTGGAGTGGGTTATGATGTATACGTTATAATTTGGATGTGGGGCTGGTATTGGACTGTTGTATAATTGATATGGTTGGAAATAGTTGGTTTATCTATAAGATATCATATGCTTCTCAATTATCAACATACATCATGGAAATTAACTTCCTAAAGTCTTGTGTATTATTCTAGTGATTAAGTGTGTGCCTAGGATATATGCTTCCAATCATAGTGAAAAGAAAAACCTAAAAAGTAGAAAAGCGGAATCTACCTGCAACAATGCAATAATAGTGTTACTAATTTGTATAGTAGCGATACCTTTAATTACCTAGTAACTTTTATAGAGTGCTTAAGCTAACTTAGATAAATGTTACCCTATGTATGAGCACATTTAAGGATGATATTAGTGGTGACGTAATTATCTGCATTGTATTCCATGAAACCACAAGTTTTTTTTTTTGCTTATGCGAATTAATTTCTGGGAAGATGAGCCAATGAAGGGCTTGTATTACTTCATTTAAATTACATACCCGAGTCAAGTTCTGGACAAAATGCACATGCATATTTGCTTGTATTTAAGTTTTCTGGAATTATTTGTCTTTGTTGAAATAAGAGATTCTGGGAGGAGGAGGATCTTGAGGGTCTTTCCTTTCTTTGGGCACACATGGTGATTGTGCAGTGATACAGCGAGTCACAATGTGCATTGATACAGCAACAAATGACCAATTGATTCCCACTCTTCTTACTCATGCAGCATCCAGCCATTACTAAAACTCCCTCCTGTTCAACTTATCCACAGTAAGGGTCTTCCCCAAAGCGGCACTCCACAGTCCACACACAGAAGGCCACCCTCTATGGAGCTTTGTTCCACCTAATACCTATCCAAGGAAAATGAGTGCCTGATCACATCTTATCCTCCTCCTCTCAACCTAGTTGAGTACAAATGGTTGAAGAATAAGGATGTAGCTGTAACACCCCGTATTTTAGTGTATTTTTACTGAAGGATTATTTTTTATTGTTCAAAAATTTATCCTCTTATTTTAAAATTGGTTGGATTTTTAGTGAGTTTATTTCTATGATTTTAATTTGGTGGAAAATTATTTTTATGTGCTTTCTTAATATTTATTTATTGTTATGCATTTAAATTGCTTTTAATATTTAAATTAATTACTGTGAGATTTAATTATTTCAATTTCACTTTACCATTACGTTTAAATTATTTTATTTAACTTATGGTTTTGAAATCGTTTCTGTTGGATCATTTTTGTTACCCAAGTTATGAGGATTGGATTTCATTTCTTTTCCCTCTATTTTTCTTTTCCTCTTTTTCTTTTCTTTCTTTTCTTTTTCCTCCTTATTTCTCCTTCGGTTTCCTTCCCGCGCGAGCCCCTCCCTCTCTCTCTCCCGTGCGTCCGTCGCCCATACCCAACCCGCCGCCGTCGCGCCGCCGTGACCGTCACCAACACCAATCCAACGTCCATCAATAACCAGTCCCATCAAATCCAATCAAACAACTCATCAACAACCAATAACCAATTCAACCAAACCAACCAAACAACTCCAATCACAAATCTAACCGACCCCCGTACTCCTCGGACTCAGTCCGGCAAAACCAATCAACAGTTCAAATACAGTGAAATGCGTTAGTGCAAAAATACATTAAATTCACAAGAATTCTTTGAAAAATACTTACAGCGTTATATAGCAATTTCCGAAGGATCACGAAGCTGCAAGAAGTGGAAAAACAGCTACAGAACAGTGTAAAATATACTGTGGCCGTGGGTCACAGATACCCACTTTTTAACGGAGGCAAACGAAGACCCAAAAATGATAGGGTAGGGCCTAGGGAGGTCGGTGAAGCTAGTGGTGGTGAAGGTTGGCCATGGGTGGCGGCACAATGGGCGGTAGAAGACCAAAAACACCCAATTGGAAATGTGGATGGTGGAGCTTCACCGGTGGCGGATCGGAGTTGGGGTTGGGTCCAATGGGTTGCCAAGAGGTCGGGGATGAAGTGGTGTGAAGATGGTGGCCAATGGCGGTGCGACGGTGGCGCTGGAGCGAAAGTGACGCCGCGGCTTCAATGGGTTCGTGGTGGCTAACGGTGGCACAAGGGAGGCTGAGATTTGAGGGGTGAGGTCACCGGCCGGTGGGGAGCACGATGGGGTGGGCGGTGACGGTCACGGCGGCGCGACGGCGGCGGGTTGGGTATGGGCGACGGACGCACGGGAGAGAGAGGGAGGGGCTTGCGCGGGAAGGAAACCGAAGGAGAAATAAGGAAAAGAAAAGAAAGAGAAAAGAAAATGAGGAAAAGAAAAATGGAGGGAAAAGAAATGAGATCCAATCCTCATAACTTGGGTCACAAAAATGATCCAACGGAAATGATTTTAAAACCATAAGTTAAATAAAATAATTTAAACGTAATGATAAAGTCAAATTGAAATAATTAAATCCCACAGTAATTAATTAAATATTAAAAGTAATTTAAATGCATAACAATAAATAAATATTAAGAAAGCACATAAAAATAATTTTCCACCAAATTAAAATCATAGAAATAAACTCACTAAAACTCCAACCAATTTTAAAATAAGAGGATAAATTTTTGAACAATAAAAAATAATCCTTCAGTAAAAATACACTAAAATACGGGGTGTTACATCCTCCCCCCTTAAATAAAATTTCGTCCTCGAAATTAGCAAGGTCAAACATTAAACTAAGACAGGATTAAGATTCAACTAAGAGCAGACGTGGAACATACCGCCAGAATCAATCGAACAAATAGGGATATTGCTCTCTCATATCGGCTTCTCTTTCCTAAGAGAAATCTTGAGCCAACGGATCACCCCAGGACACTTTCACCATAGGTATTGTCTTGGACCTTAATCCTTGCTCCTTCCAATCCACAATCTGTGTCGGGGCAACTTCATAAGTAAGGTTAGGTTGCAGTTGAATGCGTTCAGGGTCAACAAAACGTGGCTCTTGCTATCCAAAACTCTTCTTCAACAAAGACACATGAAACACATCATGAACATCCCCAAAATAATCCGGCAAGGCAACTCTATAAGCAACAAGCCCAATCTTCTCTACGATTTGAAAAGGGCCAACATATCTTGGACTGAGCTTTCATTTCTTTCCAAAGCGCTTAACGCCTTTCATAGGAGAGACTTTAAGATAAACCCAATCACATTTTTCAAAGGATAAGTCTCTTCTTCTTGTATCTGCATAACTCTTCTGGCGACTTTGCGCTTCAGCCATTTTCTTTCTTATAAGCTGAACTTGATCTTTCATTTCTTGAATTATTTCAGGCCCAAACAATTTGCTCTCGCCAACTTCATCCCAACATAAGGGCGATCTACACTTCCTTCCATATAAAGCTTCATACGGAGCTATCTGGATGGAGGAATGAAAACTGTTATTATAAGAGAACTCAATAAGCGGCAGGTGATTCTCCCAACTTCCTTGAAATTCCATTACACAAGACCGCAACATATCCTCCAGAGTCTGAATAGTACGCTCTGATTGACCGTCTGTTTGAGGGTGATATGCAGTACTAAACTTCAATTTAGTGCCTAAAGCTGCCTGCAAACTCTTCCAAAAACGGGATGTGAACTGCGGATCCCGATCCGACACGATACTCTTGGGTACTCTATGCAAACGCACTATCTCCTTGACATATAACCGAGTCAACTTACCCAAAGAGTCAGTATTATTAATAGGCAAGCAATGAGCACTCTTGGTCAACCGATCCACAATCACCCAAATTGAGTTCTTCCCACTAGGAGTCCTCGGCAAACCCACAACAAAATCCATAGAAATATCATCCCACTTCCACTCAGGAATAGGGAGAGGTTGAAGTCTACCGGCAGGTCTCTGATGCTCAGTCTTCATTTGACGGCACGTGTCACATTTCTCAATAAACAAGGCGATGTCCAACTTCATTCCTTCCCTGCAATTCAAGCTAAGAGAGAGATAGCTTGTGGGGCAGATGCTTTTTTGGTTCAAGTCGTGTCTACACCATTTGAGAAGAAATCTTTAGTGGATATTCCAGTGGTGGAAGAATTTCCCGATGTGTTCGTGGATGAGTTACCTGGATTGCCTCCCGTTCGTGATATGGAATTTGTTATTGATCTAGAACCTAGGGTGGCTCCTGTGCATAAGGCTCCTTACCGCATGGCACCGGCGGAGTTAAAAGAGTTGAAGACTCAATTGCATGAATTGGTCAACAAGGGATTTATTCAGCCTAGCACTTCGCCGTGGGGAGCGCCCGTATTGTTTGTTAAGAAGAAAGATGGTACGCTCAGAATGTGTATAAATTATCGGGAGCTTAACAAGGTGACTATTAAGAACAAGTATCCTCTACCTAGGATTGATGATTTGTTTGACCAGCTTCAGGGATCAGCTATCTTTTCGAAGATTGACTTGAGATCAAGGTACTATCAGCTAATGATAAGGGATAAGGATGTGCCCAAGACTACTTTCAGAACGAGGTATGGGCATTATGAATTTAAAGTGATGTCTTTTGGGTTAGCGAATGCTCCTGCCGCTTTTATGGATTTAATGAATCGGGTGTTTCGACCATTTTTGGATTCTTTTGTGGTGGTGTTTCTCGATGACATCCTAATTTATTCTCGAGATTTGGAAGAGCATGCTTGTCACCTTCGTCTGGCACTTGGGAAATTAATAGAGCATCAGTTGTATGCTAAGCTAAGCAAGTGTGAATTCTGGTTAGAAGAAGTTAAGTTTCTTGGGCATGTGATTTCCCAAGAATGGGTGGCTGTAGATCCTAATAAAGTGGAAGCTGTTTTGTCATGGCCTCGCCCCTTCAACAGTTCGTGAGATACGAAGTTTCTTGGGACTTGCTGGTTACTATCGAAGATTTGTGGAAGGTTTTTCTCGACTATCAGGACCTTTCACTGCCTTGACAAGGAAAAATGTTGAGTTTGTATGGTCTGACAAATGTGAGAGAAGTTTTTAAGAGTTGAAGAGAAGATTGACAACGGCACCTGTTTTGACACTTCCGGAGCCACACAAGCCGTTTGTGATTTTTAGTGATGCATCCAAATTTGGGTTGGGATGCGTTCTTATGCAAGAGGGACGGGTTGTAGCTTATGCATCTCGTCAGCTGAAAATTCATGAAAGGAATTATCCCACACATGATTTGGAGTTGGCGGCAATAGTTTTTGCGCTTAAGATTTGGCGGCATTATTTGTATGGCGAAGCCTGTGAAGTTTATATTGACCACAAGAGCTTGAAGCATCTGTTTACTCAGAAGAATCTCAATATGAGGCAGAGACGGTGGTTAGAGCTGATTAGCGACTATCAATGCGAGATCAAGTATCATCCAGGAAAGGCAAATCTAGTCGCTGATGCTTTGAGTAGAAAGTCTCAACAAGTGGATGAAGCAGAGTCATCAGATTTGGACTCTCTCCTTTGTGGAATGAGGAGACTTCTTATCGAAAGTTCGCAGCAAGAGGAATTATTATCTTCAGTCTTGGATGTCCGAGTAGTGGATTTTGAAGAATTGAAGACTCTTCAAAGAAGGGATCCTAAGTTGTTAGCTATTAGGAAAAGAGTCAGGAAGTCTAGAGGACCCTTGCATTACAGCTTGGATAATGATGGTATTCTTCGGTTTCGGGATCGTAGAGTGATTCCTCGAGATTTTGAATTTAAAGAGCGGATTTTGGCAGAAGCTCATGCGGCTCCTTATTCAGTTTATCCAGGAAGCACAAAGATGTATAGAGATTTAAAGAGAAATTTTTGGTGGGAAGGAATGAAGTTGGACATCGCTTTGTTTATTGAGAAATGTGACACGTGCCGTCAAGTGAAGGCTGAGCATCAAAGACCTGCCGGTAGACTTCAACCTCTCCCTATTCCTGAGTGGAAGTGGGATGATATTTCTATGGATTTTGTTGTGAGTGCCGAGGACTCCTAGTAGGAAGAACTCAATTTGGGTGATTGTTGATCGGTTGACCAAGAGTGCTCATTTCTTGCCTATTAATAATACTGACTTTTTGGGTAAGTTGACTCGGTTATATGTCAAGGAGATAATGCGTTTGCATGGAGTACCCAAGAGTATCGTGTCGGATCGGGATTCGCGGTTCACATCCCGTTTTTGGAAGAGCTTGCAGGTAGCTTTAGGCACTAAGTTGAAGTTTAGTACTGCATATCACCCTCAAACAGACGGTCAATCAGAGCGTACTATTTAGACTCTGGAGGATATGTTGCTGTCTTGTGTAATGGAATTTCAAGGAAGTTGGGAGAATCACCTGCCACTTATTGAGTTCTCTTATAATAACAGTTTTCATTCCTCCATCCAGATAGCTCCGTATGAACCTTTATATGGAAGGAAGTGTAAATCGCCCTTATGTTGGGATGAAATTGGCGAGAGCAAATTGTTTGGGCCTGAAATAATTCAAGAAATGAAAGATCAAGTTCAACTTATAAGAAAGAAAATGGCTGAAACACAAAGTCGCCAGAAGAGTTATGCAGATACAAGAAGAAGAGACTTATCCTTTGAAGAAGGTGATTGGGTTTATCTTAAAGTTTCTCCTATGAAAGGCATTAAGCGCTTTGGTAAGAAAGGAAAGCTCAGTCCAAGATATGTTGGCCCTTTTCAGATCGTAGAGAATGTTGGACTTGTTGCTTATAGAGTTGCCTTACCGGATTATTTTGGGGATGTTCATGATGTGTTTCATGTGTCTTTGTTGAAGAAGAGTTTTGGACAGCAAGAGCCACGTTTTGTTGACCCTGAACGCATTCAACTGCAACCTAACCTTATTTATGAAGTTGCCTCGACACAGATTGTGGATTAGAAGGAGCAAGGATTAAGGTCCAAGACAATACCTATGGTGAAAGTGTCCTGGGGTGATCCGTTGGCTCAAGATTTCTCTTGGGAAAGAGAAGCCGATATGAGAGAGCAATATCCCTATTTGTTTGATTGATTCTGGCGGTATGTTCTAAGTCTGCTCTTAGTTGAATCTTAATCCTGTTTAGTTTAATGTTTGACCTTGCTAATTTCGAGGACGAAATTTTATTTAAGGGGGGAGGATGTAACACCCCGTATTTTAGTGTATTTTTACTGAAGGATTATTTTTTATTGTTAAAAAATTTATCCTCTTATTTTAAAATTGGTTAGATTTTTAGTGAGTTTATTTCTATGATTTTAATTTGGTGAAAAATTATTTTTATGTGTTTTCTTAATATTTATTTATTATTATGCATTTAAATTGCTTTTAATATTTAAATTAATTACTGTGAGATTTAATTATTTCAATTTCACTTTACCAATACGTTTAAATTATTTTATTTAACTTATGGTTTTGAAATCGTTTCTGTTGGATCATTTTTGTTACCCAAGTTATGAGGATTGGACCTCATTTCTTTTCCCTCTATTTTTCTTTTCCTCATTTTCTTTTCTTTCTTTTCTTTTTCCTCCTTATTTCTCCTTCGGTTTCCTTCCTGCGCGAGCCCCTCCCTCTCTCTCCCGTGCGTCCGTCGCCCATACCCAACCCGCCGCCGTGATCGTCACCGCCCACCCCATCGTGCTCCCCACCGGCCGGCGACCTCACCCCTCAAATCTCAGCCTCCCTTGTGCCGCCGTTAGCCACCACGAACCCATTGAAGCCGCGGCGTTCCATGCACCACTGCTCCGCCGTCGCGCCACCTCCGGCCACCATCTTCCTACCACTTCATCCTCGATCTCTTGGCAACCAATTGGACCCAACCCCAGCTCCGATCCGCCACCGGTGAAGCTCCACCATCCACATTTCCGATTTGGGTGTTTTTGGTCTTCTACCGCCCATTGCGCCGCCACCCACGACCAACCTTCACCACCACTAGTTTCACCGACCTCCCTAGGCCCTACCCTATCATTTTTGGGTCTTCGTTTGCCTCCGTTGAAAAGTGGGTATCTGTGACCCACGACCACATGTATTTTACACTGTTCTGTAGCTGTTTTTCCACTTCTTGCAGCTTCGTGATCCTTCGAAAATTGCTATATAGCGCTGTAAGTATTTTCCAAAGAATTCTTGTGAATTTAATGTATTTTTTTGCATTAACGCATTTCACTGTATTTGAACTGTTGATTGGTTTTGCCGGACTGAGTCCGAGGAGTACGGGGGTCGGATAGATTTGTGATTGGAGTTGTTTGGTTGGTTTGGTTGAATTGGTTGTTGATGAGTTGTTTGATTGGATTTGATGGGACTGGTTATTGATGGACGTTGGATTGGTGTTGGTACATGTGCATTTCATTATTTCATGCATGATCATGTTTGTAAAGAAAACTGGGTTTTTGTGTATTGCATTCATGCTCATGTGTGATTTGGAAAATTATGATTTTATGTGAGAATATTTTTGGATGCGTGTGTATCACGACCCCAAGCCGAGATGGGGCATTATCTCGGTGGAGCTCAGCTTGTTACTCGGGAGCGGAATAAACTGAGTAACGTTCCCTGGATTGTCGCCGGGCGACAATGGGATCGGACGAGAGATTCGTGCCGACTCCGTGGACCTTCTGCTGGCGGGGACCAGAGGATGTCTGGCCACGTACGCGCTGGGCGCGGAACTGGGCATCGCTTGTTGCGTAGTGGGTGATTGTCCACGAACGCGCTGGGCGTGGAACTGAGCATCGCTACGAAGCCAGGACGTGCGGATGGTCCCTAGGGGAGGCCATGGTGCATAGGGTAATAACGAATTAATTGGCTATTTTCTGGGAAAAGTGTGTTGGATTTTGTGTAAATCATTTTCTGGGAAAATGTTTTACGGTTTATTTTTGGGCCAAATGAGATTTTGGCGTGTGTTGGAAAATTATCATTTTCGGGGAAAATGATGTTTTGAGGAAAAATGCATATTTCATCATATGCATGTTGGTTGTATTAAATGCATTTATTTCCTGAGGATTATTTTGGTTATACTTACCTGCGGTACCATTCTGTGGTAACACAGATTTTGATACAGATGAGGAGGAGGAGGGCGAGCCTGAGGAGACGGCTCCGCCCGAGGAGTGATCTGGGATCACTGGCTTTGTTATTTTATTTTATTCATTTGTATTTGGGACATGTGTTAAACTTTATTTTGGGATGACTGTATAACTGCTTTTAAACTTCTACTGATATTTAAATTGTATTTTAAATTCTGGTACTTAGTTGACTATCCGCTGCGTTATTTTATTTGTACACCGTTACATGTACACACACTGGCACTTCGTTGGGATGTGTGACCGTGTTGTCACCATCATGGTGTCTCGATCCCCGTGTATTTATATAAGGGGGATTGGGGGCGCCACAGCAGCTCTTATTCCCAGTCATGTGCTGACCGATTAAATATGATATTCCATTGTCTCAATTTCTGTCCTTTGGTAGTTGAAGCTACTATTTACTTTATAAGCATGGAATCCAAATTAGAAACCAGTCTCCCATCGTTTATTTACTTGTGCCTTTACTGTCTTGTACATCAATTGGAATGATAGTTGGCTTTTTCATTATTGGATACTTCATTTTCAGGTAATATATGTATTTGGGTTTGGGGTTCCTCTGTTCCTCGATGGTGTTGGAAGTACAAATAAGGTGAAGTGGGGTTTATGGATCATGCATAAGCTATTGCTAACTGCAGCTTACGGCTACATTTTGTTTGTGCATTTCACAAAATCGAGAGATAGTCTGCATCGTGAGTTCATTTCAAATTCTGTCATCTTCATAGTTCTTGTAGGATTTATTCTAATTGTGTGTGAAATTGTTTCATTATCTTCTGCAGCCAGACCAGCATTCTACAATTACATCGTGATAATGTTTACAGCTAGTGCAGTAGCATTATTTGGATGTGGGCTTGCCGTGATGGGGGCCAGCTTCGGGATTTGGTACCTCTAAATTTCAAGTTTGTCAAATTTCATTTATTGCATTCAATTTGGCACTGAGATATTGGTTGTCTCACCTTTGATGCAGGTTGTATAACCTCACTGTTTTCTGCTATCACTCGCTCTATCTTCCTTTCCTCTATGTAACTTTTCTAGCTGATTTTTTCCAGGTGATTCCTCCACCACATACTGTAGTCATAGAAATATTGTTTTCTTGTTTTGTTGTGTGTACGGAAAATAGAGTAATGCTAGATACAGTCATAGGTTATGCAAGTGCCGTGCATTCTTTTTAAAAATGAGTGAGGTTTATTATTAAAAAGAATAGTTTTTTCATGTGGATTTTATATTTACTTATTTTTAATTTTTTTTTTAAAGAGTGAGTAGCAGTTGTGCACTCTATGACTGCAAATATAATTTTCCAAGAGAATATGACACAAGTTCATGTTTTGACGTTTACAGGAGGATGATTTTCTTTTGGAAAACGCATATTACTCCGAGATGAAGGATGCTGGGTTTTTTGATGCTGATTGGGATTAGTCGATTTACAATTTGTGCATATAGGTAGAATATAGGCTTAGGCTTTGTTGTACACTCTGTAAATTAACTTAAAAAAAGAAGCTTCTCTTGGATTCTGCGCATTGAATGTAACAAAGGAAATTCGTTTCTTTCTTATGCATATACACCCCTCTATACGGACAACATTAAACGTTATAGATTCACATATTGCCTATTTATATCTATGATTGAACTACACAACTCGATCAGACAATTGGAGAAAATTTCTTAGTTTTGTAACTTAGTTCTTACTCTTACAATGACTAAAGTTGAAAAAAAAATAAAAAAACAGTGCATCAACTAAGGTATAAATTGCCCGATACCTATCATAAATGTGATACCTATATAATAAGGATAATTGTAAGTGGTGTATGAATTCTACATTATTTGAAAATGAGAAATTCTTGCTCTTTATAAAGTTTTAATAGAGTTCTAATTTTATTATTGACTAGTCATTTTGAAATATAGGTTATATGATTTTGGTCTTCCTATTATATAATAAAAAAATGAAGGCTTAATTTAGGTTAACTCGAATCCAACCCGTTAAGTTAAATGTGTCAAACTTTTAAACCCTAACCGAACCTATTTAGATAATTGGTCGTGTTGTGTCACCAATTTAATAATTAATTAGAAATATGTTAACACAATACGACTCATTTCAACCTATTTATTTTTATGTAAATAGGTTAAATTAAAACGCATAATTCATTTGACCTGATTAACATAATTTTACATAAAAGTCAAAACCTATATTTATTTATAACAATAATATCTTAAAAAATGTATCAATATTCTTCAAATTTTAACATATAATAAAACCAATATTACAAATCATATAAAAGCAAATATTAACATATGTCTAAAATTAAAATCCCAACAATAAAAACATAAATATATTGATAAATATCAATGTTACAACTTAACAATAACAAAATTTTAATTTTGAAATAAATTCTAAACGGGTCAAAACGGATTGATTTCGTGTTAAGCATGTTGACCGTTTATAAATTGTATCGATTAATCCGTTTTGATTCGAACCAGTTAACATCAAACTCAAATTCACTAATTTCATATCGTGTTCATGTTGAAATCGTGTTACATATTGCCACCCTAATATTTCTTCCCGATGATATCACACAAATATATTTTATAATATATGTTGTAAAAATAATTTTTAAAAAATATTATTATGTAAAATATTATAAAACTGAATTTCACTCCAAAATCTTCTCTCTCCATTTCCCTCTCTCCTTTGCGCTTGTCCCGGAAAATTTTTCACTTTCTCGCTTCTTCTCCCCACTGGGTCTCTCTATTCTTCTTCTTCTTGTGTATGAAAAATGCCACTTCAGGGACTCTTTCTCCGAAGTTTCTCTAAGCAGACGGTGTCTTATCAGCAGCATCTATCGCCAAACAAAATCATTTCCTTCTTCTCCCATCTCCGCCACCATTGCCAATGCCCACAAAGTTCTCAGTCTCTCTCTAGAACCTTTGCTGCTGCTGCTGCTTCTAATAATACCGCCTCCTCCAAGCCGCAAGAACCAGACCCCATTTCCCTCTCCCTCTCCTCCGAGCTCCTCAAAAACCCTGACTCAGAACCACTTCCAATCTCCCAAAGACTCCACCTAAGCTTCTCCCACATCAACCCAATACCTTCCTTGGTCCTCTCCACGCTCAATCTCTCCCCCGACGCCGGCCGTACGGTCCTGGGGTTTAATCACTGGCTCATCTCCAACCCTAGTTTCACTCACACCGATGAAACTCTGTCCTACTTTGTCGATTACTTCGGCCGACGCAAGGATTTCAAGGCGATCCACGAAGTCCTCGTGAATGGAGTTGGACTCGCTGGGCCTAAAACCCTGGAATCTGCCATTGACAGGCTTGTCCGTGCCGGGCGGTCGACTGATGTGGTGTCGTTTTTCCAGAGGATGGAGATCGATTACGGGCTCAAGCGAGACAAAGAATCGCTTTTACTTGTGGTGGAAAAGCTTTGTGGTAATGGGTATGCGAGTTACGCCGAGCGAATGGTGAAAAACTTGGCAAACGAGTTTTTTCCCGACGAGAGAATTTGCAATTTGTTGGTGAAAGGTTGGTGCGTGGATGGGAAGCTTGACGAGGCCAAGAGATTGGCTGAGGAGATGTATAGGGGAGGGTTCGAGATTGGGACAATGGCGTACAACGCAATTCTTGATTGTGTTTGTAAGATTTGTAGGGAGAAGGACCCGTTTCGGCTTCATTCGGAGGCCGAGAAGGTGTTGGTCCAAATGGATGTTCATGGGGTTCCAAGAAATGTGGAGACCTTCAACGTGTTGATCACTAACTTATGCAAGATTAGGAAGACCGAGGACGCCGTGAAATTGTTTTATAGGATGGGAGAGTGGGGTTGTTATCCGGATGAGACTACGTTTCTTGTTTTGATTAGGAGTTTGTATCAGGCGGCGAGGGTGGGAGAAGGGGATGAAATGATTGATGGGATGAGGTCTGCCGGGTACGGTGGCAAACTTGATAAAAAGGAATATTATGGGTTCTTGAAGATTTTGTGTGGCATTGAGAGGATTGATCATGCTTTGAGTGTTTTCAAGAAGATGAAGGAGGACGGCTGCGAGCCCGGGATCAAGACTTATGATTTGTTGATGGGTAAATTGTGTGCCCATAATCGTCTCGATAGGGCGAATGCGCTGTTTAATGAGGCCAGAAAAAGAGGCATAGCCATGGAGCCTACGGCATATGCAGTGGACCCAAGATGTGTGAAGAAAAAGGTGAAGGTTGTGAAGAGTGAGAAGAAGAGGGAGACACTGCCGGAGAAGATGGCAAGGAAGAGGAGACGGCTAAAGCAAATTAGATTGAGTTTTGTGAAGAAACCTAAACGAATGATGCGGCGAGCTTATTGATCTCATTTGTGTTTTTAGCACACCATGTTGGGATTATCAAGTGCTATAAAAATGGTGATCAGGTTTTCTTCTTTCGAGGTTTGAATCATTTGGCTGATGATTACGTTGTTCTAATTTTCTCTTGCTGTTTTAATCTTATGGTTAGCGACACTAGAAATAAAAGTTCTTGCGCCATGAGGAATCATACTTTTTTTCTTCTTGTCAGCATACTAAACTTGTTAGAATTGTTCTTTCTTTCTTTCTTTTAACTATCTTCATCTATGGAACCTACTTAGAAACCCAGAACTGTGTAACCTGTGTATGCAATATTTTGGTTGATCCTATATGCAGTTAGTAATAAGTTTTGCATTGGGCTTTTGAAACTGGATGATGTTTCTATTCAGCTGTACTTCTCCATGGCATGTTCAAGAGGAGGTGGTGGGTGCCAATGTCCTGTTTTTCATCATTTTCCAGTCTACGAGTTTTAGTTGAGAAATGTGTTCTTTAGGTTCAACCTGAAGGCAATCTGTTTGTTTTGAGGTTTGATTTAGGTTGACAAAGTCAAGCTTGACTATTTTGGGCCTTTTATAATCTGATTCAAGTTGTGGTACTTCTGCTTGGATTTTGGCGTCTCTGGTTAAAGCAGTATTAGCATTTTGTCTGACAATTGGTCTGTTTAAGCCTTTTTGATGACTTACGTTAGGAGTAATGCTATGTTGTTAACGGTATGGTTTACACTTGGCACTTTCAGGTTGGATTTTTTCTTTTTCTTCGTGTTTTTTTTAATAGACAGCATTTTGTTCATTTATAGAAGTTCCTGGCAAGGGCAGGGTGGCCTCTCTCTTTTAAAGGGTGATTGAATAAAATCCAATATAAGGGAGTTTTATCTCCGTTTTGGTCATTGTAGCAGCAGATGGAATGAGCTCAGTTTGAAGTGGATGAGAGATTTTGTGGCCTTTTGAGCGACCAGAATAATTTGAAGTGAAAATGCGCCACAGAGATTCCCACCCTTGAAATGCTGTGTGATGTTATCAAGGCATTCTTTCAACTGCAATAAGAAAATCGCAGCTCTCTGTCTGCGGGATATGTGCCTTCATCGTTTGTTTGCTGCTATATGATCCAGGATTGCATGTTTCTTTTGAAGACTGTTTCCGCTAGAGCAGAATTGAATCATTTGGCTGATGATTATGGTCTGTTTTAATGTAGACAGATGTATTAGCCTTTATTTATGTTATCAGAAGAATTTTTGTATTAGTCATTTTTGCTTGCATAATTAATGATCACTGTTGACTCCAGCAAATGGAACGGCTAAAACTCAAAAATCATTTATCTTTTAATCAAATGAAAGTCATCCATATTGATGAGATTGTTCCTGATCAAAAGATCAACAGAGATATATATTAATTGCTTGGAAATGGAAAAGTACGTATTTAACATAGGTGGGCTAGGGTGTTAACATAGGTGGTCATGGTATATTGTTTGTATAAAAAGTGAAGAGTAACGTTACATACACTCGTAGAGTTGCGCAAGTGCTGTGCAAACTTTTTGAAAAAGAGTGGTCTGTTATTAATTTTTTTTTTCATGTGGGTTTTGTATTTATTCATTTTTTTCAAAGAGATTGTACAATACTTACATATTCCATGACTGAAAATATCATTTCTCAAAAGTGAATAGATTAAATCCATCCATTTATCCAACTCAACCAATCTCACCCATTTATTTTAGGGGTGGCACTTCGTGTTTTCGAGTCATATTCGTGTTGTATCAAGTTATGAACATTCGACTATATGAGTTGACATGAATCCAATCCATTAAACTAAACGTGTCAAATTTTTAAACCCTAACTCAACCCATTTAGATAACGTGTCGTGTTGTGTCATCCATTTTGACCCATTTAATTAGAAATATGTTAATATGACATAATTCATTTAAATCTGTTTCATGTAAATAGGTTGAACTAACACATAATTCATTTGATTTTATTAATATAATTTCACATAAAAATCAAAATCTATATTTATTATGAGAAATGATTTGTACATGCCACAATATTTTAAAAAAGATAAGACTACATACGAATAAAAATATCAATATTTTTAAAATTTTAACATATAATAAACTAATATTACAAATTAAATCCTATAATAACAAACATGAGCGTAGGTCTAAAATTACAATCCTAATAATAAAAACATAAGCATACTAAGAAATATTAATATTACAACTCAACCATAATAAACTTGTGATTTTGAAATAAAATTTAAACGAGTCAAAACATGCTAATTTTGGGTTAAGCGGATTGACTTGTTATTGACCTGAATCCGTTAATATCTAACTCAAACTTATTAATTTTGTGTCATATTCATATTGAGTTCATAAGTCATGTCACGCATTGCCACCCTTAATTTATTCAAAAAATCTTCACAACCTCCTAATACTTCACTCCATATTATTTTTAATTTTTATTATTTTTTTCTTTTATTAAATATTTATTATATGAATAATGAATAAAAAATTTGAAATAATTTAAAAAGAATAAACTCAAAAAAAATATTAAAAATTTAAAAAATTTTAAAAAATGTAGAGTGTGGAGTGTGATGAAGGTTGTGTAGTAAAGCTCTAATTTATTTGCATGGCAGGATACATCCATTAATTTTCTTCATGTCCATACTTCAAGACTAAGTAATAATTACTCTCGGAAGTAATAAAAATAAGTTTCGGCAAGATGGCGGTTATCAAGTAGACAAATACTTATAATGGCTTCTAGTGTAACTCATAGTAATAAGAATCATGTTTTAAATATTGAGAATATTAAACTGATGTAAACAACTATTTTTCATATCTTATGGACCACCTATGTTACAAGTGTGGCAAGCCTTTCAATCTTATTGTAAACTGTTCTATATTTTAACGAGTAATGCTACAAACTACACTGCTATCCAACTTTTATTTCGCTATATTAGATATGATATTTCTCCATCCCCTTGAATCATCCTTGAATTATTTTGAACATAAATTCAAAAGACGTTAATGGATAATACCGCCTTATCATTATAAGATACACGAGTATGATATGTATGTAGCTAGTTTGTATAGTTTTTCTATTTTAACTTAATACAGCATATGTAGAAAACATATCCATAAAGTGCGCATCTATGAGAGAGATTTTATATTTGTGTTGGACTTCAATCATAAGTGACTTAAATAGCCACTTCATGTACAAGGCATAACGCCCCCTCATAATGGCTAGGCATTACAACCTTAACTAATGGTGAATAGATGTCCCTCTTTATCTCATACATGGCTCCTAATTTTAAGAGGTTTAACCCTATTTCCCTCGATATAATATTCAAACTTCCTCTCTTGTCAAGGCCTTGATCAATAAATAAATTTGCTAGACTCTCAATGATTGCATATAATTCGTGCTAATGACACTACTATCACAATTTGATGTATTCATATGGGTCTAGATTTACCATCGCTATACTCTTCCAATGGTGGAACTAGTTTTTCCCCAAGAAAATTTCATTTAGTAAATCTCTTAATCAATTTGGGAGGAAGTAGTTTTTCCCTAAGAGAATTCCATTTACTAAATCTCAAAATCTATTTGCCTCCCTACTTGCTGAAGCTAAAGCGATAAACTTACTTCCCTAGTTGAGTTATTAATAATGTTTTTTTTTAGATTTTCAGCATATAATCAACGGTAGAAAGAGAATCACCTGACAAGTATTCCAATCAATATGACTAAAATGAGTACAATTTGACTCCCCACTCACTCAGTTGCATAGTAAATCACACTTATCTCTTTGGCTAATCCAATGCAGCTCTATTTTGATAAAATTCATCATATTTTATATTTGGCTATACTTTTGATGAAGGCAATGCCAATTCTCTTATCTTGCTAGTAAATCTACTAAGTACTACTGCTAGATATGCAATGTAAAGTTCAATACAATTATTAAGCAAAATGTAAACTATCAATCATGCTAGCATATTTCTTTTGAATATTCACATTTTTATTGCTTTATTATTTTAATAGAAAATAAATGAGCACTAAAATCAACACATTTGAGAGAGATTTTATATTTGTGTGTTGACCTTAAACAAGGAGAGGATGCATTACATGTCCAGACTTCATGGCCCGCCATAAAGCCTCATAAATGGCTTAATAGCCACTTCACGTACAAGGTGTGATCATAATGGCTAGGCGTTACAACCTTAAGTAGATGGTAAGAGAGCATGCCCACATAGATGTTTCTCTTTATTACACTTCTAGTAAACAATCTCACATATCTGTAATAGGAAGAGTGGCTTTTTTGGTGGGTGATAATGAGCATTAACTTTTAGATTTGAGTATTACTTCACAAATTATAAAAAGAGAAATTATATTTGTAGTCTCCAATTGGAGACTGTATGTGCATGCCCTTTATTAAATGAGAAAAAACATAGATAGTTTTGTAATTTGAAAAATTTTATAGATAAAATTACCTAAACTTATATTGCAGTCTCCAAATGGGGACTGTATCTAACATTGCTTTTATAAAAATATCTTTTGTTTTTCACATAGATTTTTAAAGTAAAAACCTATGGTGACACATGACATTTATATTCTTATGATTTGTCATTGACAAAAATAGGTTCAAATTCTGGCATACTATATGTTAAGTAGTAACTAGGCCTACTTAAAACATCTTGCCATCTTGGTTTTCGTTAAATCAACAAACTTCTCCTTTCAATTTGGACTACTTGACCTAAAACAAGGTGGTGTTTGGAAAATTCATATCGAACAAACTAGTATATGATCAAGATATGCTTACGTGGCAGAATAGATGAGCAAGATGTCTCATGTTTTCATTTCAGACAGGCTTCTTTCACCTAAAATTCCAAATATACTGCGACCGTTCTTAGTTACTTTTCACTCTATTTTTCTTGGTTTTTCTTCTTTTACTTGTTATATTAGGTAATACTTGAAAAATATGAACTAATTTACTAAAATCTCGCAACTTTCAAATAAGATTATCATTTTTGTTGGGTAACTGTAATTGATTTTTTTTAAGGTTTGCATACTGATAAAAGAATATTCATTACGTTCTATCCACGTTAGCATAGAAACGCCGTGTTGAATAATAATATCTGTTTATGAAGTTCAGAATTCTTATAAAAATAAGTAATGTTAGGTACAATCCTCAAATAGACAAGTCTCATATATACCTTTTGTAAAAAAAATAGATCTCACTAATAAAGAACAGTTTGTTTCACACTTTTTTAGAAGTGATACACTTTTTCATAAGAGCTTGTATGAAACTTGTCTATTTGACGCTTGTACAAATCATTTCTCTATAAAAATATGCAGGATGTGTATTTTTTTAAATGTAGGATGTATCAATCGAGATGATAGATATTACAGTAAGAACATATTTAATTGGTACGTAATTTTCTTTTAATTTTTAAATTATTGAAAAAAAAATTGCGAAGAATAAGGTAATAACTTAATGAGTCAGGCTGTAACTTTATGAAAGGAATTTTGGGCTCTAGTTTTCAGGGCTGAATTAAATGAAAAGTAGAATCTTGTTCTTGAAAAAAAAAAAAATGAAAAAGAACTAACCAAAGTGGTATTTCTTACTCCATTTTCTTTGGATGTTGAATCAGCAAGACACCCTTTTGCACAAAACTTGGATCCAAAACATCCACTATTCACATTCCGGCTATAGTTGCTGACCTTCAGTAAGTAAGGTGGTCGATGGAGTGTTCTTGTTCAAAACCAATATAACAGTCTGACACTACAATCAATTTCATACCCTGGAAACAGACAACACCCGATCAGCGGAGCATTATTACCTACACAGAATTAGTACTTGAAACTTGCTTTCAACTCAATTCAACCCACAAACACAAACACAAACACAAAGTTAGCAAGGAAAAACTTCACCAAGTCACAAAACATTTTGTATACTAGAAGTGAGTCTCCTCCGAGGTGCATTGCAATCCACCCATGCATCTCACTCCCTTAATATAATTCAAATTTCCTTTCCTGTCTAACCGATAATTCCTTTACTTGTATCAAGAAGCAGCAATAATATGAAAACAATATGGAACGCTCCTATTATGAAAAGGGATGGCAAATGAGCTTCAGGTACCCGACCTGTCCTGTTTAAAACCGATGGGGATCCAGACGAGTTGCATTCTTGGGATCGAACTGGAGTAGCAAACTACCAAGGCTGATAGACACGTACAACCCTTTATCCCACATCCCAGATCTCTCACTTTCGTTTCATTTTTTGGGTGTAATCAGTTCGGTTTGATCTGGTTTTGGACATATTTTGAAACCAAAACAGTCTAAGTTGGTTTTGGGATTTTGAGAACCGATACAAACCGATTCATCCAAAAAACGGGAACTTTCACTTTTTTCAATTTCGGTTCGGTTTGGTTTACAAGTATAATTCTGTTTTGAGCTTTTTTGTTGGGCTAGTTGGTTTTTTTCACCCAAATGAAAAACTTTTTTTACCCCAAACATGCAAAACATTATTTTAAAAAACACCAGGCATATAACTAATTAACCAAATAAACAAAATCTAATAAAAAAAAAAATACACAAACAATTGCAAATGCAACCACCAAAGCAACAGGTTCGACTCCAAAGTATATAAAAAAAGTTATAGAATAACTCATTACCGACTACTTAGTTTAAAAAAAAATAACAATTACAGTGTGTATATATATATATATATATATATATATATATAAAATGTACTCTTATACTTAATACCCTATTATATATGCAAGTATGTAACTTAATATATAAAGATAAATGATAACATGTTAAAAACTTAATATTAATATTCATATATAAGAGTAAGTTTATATCAAGGAAGCATAAACAGTAAGATTAAAACTTCATGTTATATTAATTTTATAATATGTGTAATATATATAACATGAAAATTAAAAATATTACAATATATATAATATAAAAAATTAAATATATATATTTCGGTTCGGTCCAATTTGTTTTCAAATCTTAAAAACCGGTACAAACCGATTTTTAATCGGTTTTGGTTTCTAGGAACCGAAACCGACTGAACCAGTCTAGTTCGATTCAGTTGATTTTTTCTTACACCACAATTTTTTTTGCCTTTCATTCTGATCTTGCAGGATTTTTTGAGGTTCCATATTAATAAATTAATTTCTTTTAAGCAATTCAAAGGAATTAAATTGATTGTTAAGGAATAATCTCTCTTTCCACTCCGAGGTTCCATATTAAGGAATAATTTCTTTTTGAGGTTCCATATTAATAAATTAAATGGATGTTGTGAATAATCTCTCTTTCCACTCCGATGTGTTATTGGCAGAAAATGTTTGTGTCACACGTTTGATGAGTTAGGTATAAGGTGTTTTGCTATTCAGATGGGCATGTTTGGGATTTAGATCCTAAATCCAATCTGATTCGAGACAGATTTCAGGATTCGATATTCTACCTGGCATTGGCTTTTGGCAGGGTTTTCAGGTCCCAAACCAAACCCATTGCATCCCAACTTTGCATGGAAAAACAATATTCAGTACATTAATATAAAAGAAGGGGGTGGAGGACTGATCTGCGTAAAGGCAATCAAATTTGACCTGAAGACCAGTCGAAGTCGATGGCAACTCCATGTGTGTGACCATCCGATCAGAGAAAGAGACTCTCTTCAGAGCATATAATTCGGACGTGAGGGTGTTACCCAGAACCAACCACCATGCTTCATCTTTTACCTGTGAAAGTGATTCCAAGCTCAATTTGTGTGACTAACCATTGTTATAATGAGGTGAAATTTACCTTTGGAAATCGAGGGGCAAACGCTCTTGATGCGTTCCGCTTGGAATTGATCTTCTCCAATTTGATGTTCAAAGTGGGAGCCTTTGCATCATCACTGCCCTTTCTTTGAAGTTTTAATCTCACTTGAACACGTGGAAAATGTTGTAAATCCTGGTAAAACAAGATATGATAGATTGGTAACTACTGAAATCAATTGACCGAAAAATAAATTTTTTTATATTCTCGCCAGCAGAAAAGAAGCAATGATGTCAATGCTACCCAGGTGTCACCTTTTATATAGCTCAAGTCAATGCTAACCCCAACCCAAAAGAAAATAGCACCCAGAATAGGAATTCTACTTGCAACAAATTTGGGCTGTTTTCTAAAAAAAACAAACAAAATGGAAGTGGAGTCAGATCGGTGGACAAATGGAGATGGATTCCTTCACACACTTCCTACTACTCTTTCAAAATGATACCACTTACTGCTACCGCCGTTCTTATACGCTAGACTGGCTCTCATGATCTTTCAAACACATGCAGACAATTAATGTGTTTCCAAGGTCATAGGGGTAGTAATCTTTACAGATAAAGGATAAAATTGAATGTTCAACGGCAAAACAAAACTAAGAAAAGAAAAACAAAATTCTCGTACACATACTTCATATCCCCCCACCCACCCCCAAAAAAAAAAGAGTCAAAAATTTATTAGAAGCATAACAACACACACCACTTAAAAGGGCACTCCGTACCTGATATAATCTTGAAGCAGGAAAGTTTCCAACTTGAGTCTGCAAAGTCGCCTTGGGAAGATCCAACAGCTGCTGCACTTTGGAAATTCCTCTTTTGTTTAACAGACTCGCAAGATCGTCACTCATGGATGGCAACATCCATAAGCTGGAGTCCTTATCAAACCATAATCCCTGAAAACAGTTGAAAAAAACATTTAATTGAAGGGAAAGTGATATTTCTATAAAATCAAACAAAATGAGCAAAATAAATCCCACAAATTAGAATTTCAGCAATTTATGTGTGTGCACGCTGAAAACAATTGGGGTATATTCACCCCTAATACCGAGAATATGCATGTGAGCCTTCAGCTGGCTGGTGACATCTATCTATATTTTGGAATTTACGTAGGGAATAATGATTAAAACAAAAAAAGGAGCTTTCATCACAATAACACATGCACAATACTGTAAAGAAACAGGCAGTAACTGATGTCGTTAGAGCGCTAGAGGAGATAGCCATGTTTAATATCCTTGCATGATCCCTATAGGTTTGTTAAATCTTTCATTTACTGAAAATACTTAGATATGCAACTGATTTGGAGGATACCTGCATGACCATTTGCAAAAGATGCATGCAAGTAATTGAGCTCAAAAGCCATCCACTGTTTGCACATATATCTATCATGGCCTGGATGATCCGTATACTTTGATCCAACACAGACTTCAAGTCCGTGACATAGTCACTGATTGGTAGTTCTAACTGAGAAAAATGTGCCTAAATCCCACAGAAACGTAGTGTAAGTAAATAGCAAAACTGGAAAACCAGAAATTAGATAGGTACAGATGTACTAAAATTGAAGTCAAAGACAGCTCCAACCTGAAAGAGCAGATTTGCTTTGACATGTGGATCATCCAGCCGATTCCTATCCACCATATATCGCACTCTCTTGGACAATGCTTCATTGTAATTTTCCTAATACAAAAGTTAATACGTACCTCTTAAAAGAACAATTAAGCTGTCGGTAAGCAAGCAATGGATGGCATGAATGTTAGAATTAAAGGGTCCAAAACTCGAGACATCATAGTAAAAGTTCATGAACATTATACAATTAATCACTTATGATGGAAAGACCGTATTGAAACTCAATAAAAAATAAAATTTATCTGTTTTTTTTTTTGTTCTGAACCTTTAAATCATGATCAGTATAAGAACTTAGCATGCCATACAGATACTATCTCAAGTAGATATAGAACTACCTATAAAAAAAAGTAGATATAGAACTAAAATATGAAGTAAAAACTTAAACAAACTAACATAACTCGTATACTTCCCTTCCCCCACCCCTGCTTTTGATTGGCTTACTAGTGAACAAAGAACCAAGTGCCGTATAACTTCACAAGGTAGTTGTTTCGTAAAATTCAGCAAAGAGCGAACCATAAGAAAGTTTGGAGATGCTCACCATTTCTTGACATCTAAATCAGTTGTGTAGATTATTTGAAAACATTTAAAAAACTAAAAAAAATAAGGAAAAGAAAATCTAAATTCTCTACATATTTCTCAAAGCACTCCCTAGTGGGCTTCTAGCTTTTGTTACCTCTTTCCAAAGTTCCAACCAGCAGGCATCCATCGCAAACAGTTTCTAAAACCTTAACAGAAATTAGTGTTTATTTTTTTAAATGCAAAAGCACAACACTTGGCCATTCTTTAAAAAGTGTCGTACTCTTAAAGCAACACATGAGGTTACTATATAATATGGGCAAAGACTCAGATGCACGACATATTCCTTCCATGCTTATCACTCTTATTTCATATAAAAAGACAGTTGGGGTCAATTTTGGGCTCCTCGTAGTCAGAAGTACCTCATTATGCCGCACAGGAAGTTCATCATACTCAGAGGCAGCAGAGAGTATATGCAGGAACACCTATAATGAAGAGCCTTTCTAAGAGCCATGATTAATAATGGAAGTAAAAGTGAAAACATTGGAAGCACAGCTTACTTCAAGTGATGTATCTGGACCTATATTTGAACCAAACATAGATACAGTCATGTAGCTAAGGTAATACTGAGATGCTATTGAACCCAACATCATAGGCTCCACGCTGTCATCACTCATCTTGATGCATCCACTGTCTTCCAGATCCTCAAACGTGTTTTGCACTAGGCTGCCAAAAATAAAATAGTTACCCATTATAGCAGTGTCACACTTATTTGTTGAGTTGCAAAAAAAAAAAAAGGAAAAAAAAAAATCCATGAGATCAGGTAATTAATTTACCTAGATAAATATGAGCTTAGAATTTCAGGACCTGTATTCTCCAATCCATAGTAAGCTGGATTAACTGTCTGTAGCAAAATAGATGTTAAGAAAATTTTTATCTGCACAATAATATCTTTTTTCTTTATTAGTTAGTCATGTTCTGGATATTGCATGAAAGAAGTTTTGATCATTTTCAGACATTCAAGAGCATCAGTCACAACTTTTCAATACTCTCATAAAATATACTTTTAACCTCTACATATAGAGTTACCATATATTTATTTTCTGTAATCACCAAAATTATACCAGTCTACGGAATAAGTAAGTCCAGGTAAGGTAATGGACTGCATCCTCCTTATGGCAAATAGTGCCAGAAATTATCTCCGCATTGATGTGCTCATGCAACTGCTCTTTCAGACTACTCTCAACTGGAAATGGTTCGTACAAAAACTGCATATATGTAAACGCCAAAATTATTCTAGTTTCCCAGAAACTAGACAATTTAAGTGACAACATATACAGTCACTATATTGAGTTAACCTTTTTATAAAAGCTCTTTTTGGGTTCATGTACAAGAATGACTGCTTTCCCATGTTGATCAAATTGTGGGCGGCCAGCACGACCCATCATTTGCAAGATATCCGTGATTGGAAAATCAACATATCTCTTTGCTTTTCCATCATAATATTCTGTTCCCTGCAACGAAAATGCAGTTCTCTTCCAAAATAAGGCATGCATGGAATGGAAAAAGGATCTTACCATGGGCAAAGAGAATCATTCTGAGCTAAAAGAATGCCAAAAATTGAAAGGCAATTTTGTATGGCAAAGGGCAATGTACAACAGAAAATACATTTTAATAAAACACTAATTTATCATAAGCATGATGAGCACAATTTGCCACTTAAAATATCTCATGGTTTTGTAAAAGTTACGCAAAGAATCAACTTTAAAACCACCGCAAGGCACGTATCAAAATTTAGAAGTGAAGTTCCAAATTTCATGAATGTTGTGGAAATATATGGCAACACTACCAGCATGAGAAACAATTAACAAAAGATTTCAATCTAGAACTTTGATTAGGGAGATAAGAAAAAAACCAGAACAACAAGTGAAATTTGTCCCAAGGACTGGGGGTATAAAAGTATTGCTGGGCTTGTCCCAAACCTTATACATATGACTAAGGGTGAACAGTATCCGATACAACCAGACAGAATCGACCAGAATAGGCTGCTGGATGCCGGAACTAATGGAGAACAGGTTGGTCAGCGGTCCAACGAGGTGAAAACCGATAAGAATTAGTTCAGTTCCCGGTTTGCATAGGGTTCAAACCGGTGAACCGACAGATTATATATATATATATCTATATATATTTATATATATAATTTTTATACTTACATAAAACGAGGCCGCATAACTTAAGTAAGTTAAATGCCATTGTTTCAGTAAAATAGTAAATAAAAAAAAAAGTAAAACAACGCCATTTGACTTGATAAGCCAAACGACATCGTTTTGGTTTGGGCTGATGCCCTAATCCCCCCCTTCTCCATTCTTTGACAGAATCCTCTTGGCACTCCCTCTGCCCGATCCGGCGTTCCACCTGTGGCCCAGAACCACAGATCGGCAGTCCCAAAAGTTGCTCCTCGCGTCCCGCCGTCAACCCGGAAGTTTGCATATTAAAGTATAATCTTTTCGGCTCCCATTTAATTTGTGATTTTTTCCAATTATTTGGTGTCTAACTTGTTTATCTATGTATAGGCATTTCAAAATTTTGGACCAAAATTTTGAATCCTTTGGATTAGGGGTGAACAGTAACCGTGACCCTATTTTTTGCTGTGAGTAATTACATGTTTGATTTGGTGTAGTTTTTTGCATGAAAAATGTAAAAATTAGAATGTTGTTCATTGGATATATTGTTGTGAATATCTGATGTTGTAGAAAGATGAGTGAACTATAACCAAATTTAGAGTACCTCGTTTGTTTTCACAAACTATCTCATCTCATCTAATCATTACAAATTTTCCAAACTCTCACACAAAATACAATAAACAATTCAACTTTTTCAAATACCAAAACAAAAATAATATTAAAAAATTATATTCTAACAATATTTTATTCAACTTTCATCTCATCTCATTTGTGTAAACAAATGAGGCCTTAGACTTGTGATGGTTGCCATGTTACAAACTTGCTGTTGTGTAATTGTGGTTTTTATTTTCGTGCTTGTTTTTGTTTTTGTTTTTGTTTTTGTGTTTTGTAATTGTTTTTTTTCTTTCACATGTTAGATGGATTATTCGTCAACTCCAATTGATATTGACTTAAACAAACCGACCACAAACTTGTCCACTTCCTAAAAGGGGAAGGATCCGTCGTTTGTTTGGGACCATTTTAAGAAAGTAGAGGGTTGTCACATGGATGAGCCTAAAGTCAAGTGTTAACAATTGTGGCAAGCTTTACGCTTGCCACTTAAAGAGAAACAAGACTTCAACCATGCAAAATCATTTGCCTACCTGTCCCAAAAACCCTCATAAACGTGGGCCATTGGATAAGTATAAAAAAATATTAATGGGTGAGGCCACACCCGAGGAGGGGGTTGAAGATAGTGTTGAGAGTATGAGTAGGACCCTTGTAACCCACAAGTATAGTGAAGAGGCTATAAGGTTGGTGATTGCAGAGATGGTAATTGTAGATTAGTTGCCATTTAGAGTTGTGTCGGTCTAAATGGTTTAGGAAGGGCAAGGGTTCAGGAAGGTGTGTTGGTCTCTTGAACCTAGGTTTAAAGTGCCATGTCGCGTACGGTTGTAAGAAATTGCATGAAGTTGTTTGCATTGGAAAAAGGAAAGAATAAAAATTTGTTTAAAGATGGTGGCATGAAGATTTTATTGACTATCGATACATGGAGATCGATACAAAATCCTAATTATATGTGTCTAGGGAGACTAGTGGGAGGTATATGGAATCGTGCCTCCTTGATTGGGGCATTGAGAGGATATTCACCGTGACTGTTGATAATACAAGCTCAAATGACCTTGCAATTGAATAATTGAGGTAGCTTTTTTGCAGGTAATGTGTTGGGAAGGGGGGGGGGGGGGGGGGGGGGGGGGAATACATTCACATGAGATGTGCTCATATTTTGAACCTCATTATGCGAGGGTTTGAGGGAGTGTAATGATGCCATCACAACGGTTCATAATGCAATTAGATTCGTAATAGGAGAAAATACATTCACATGAGATGTGCTCATATTTTGAACCTCATTATGAATGAGGGTTTGAGGGAGTGTAATGATGCCATCACAACGGTTCGTAATGCAGTTAGATACGTGAGTTGCAAGTATAAGATAGTTAGCCTCATTAAGTTTCCACAACGGTTCGTAATGATACAAGTTTAAGAGATGTGCAGAAAAATAGAAGATTGATTGTAAGAAAATGTTGTCCCTTGATGTACCAACTTGATGAAACTTAACATACATGATGTTGGAATCAACTAAGAAGTTTGAGAAGGCTTTCAGGTGTATGGAGAGTAAGGATTATAATTTCTTCTTACTTTGTTGATGGACACATGGGTCCACCTAGAGCTGAGGAGTGGGAGGCAGTGCGGGTGTTTGTAAGATTTTTAAAAACGTTCTATGATGCAACTACGAGATTATCTAGCTCTTTGTATGTCAAGGCCAACACGAGTTTTCAGGAGATTTGAAAACTCCAAAAAGAATTGATTAGGCTGATCCATAGTGATAATCATTGTTTGACGAGCATGACCACAAGCATGACAAAGAAATATGATAAATATTGGCTGCAGACCGTGCCGAGGTTCATTGTTCAGCTGGGAAGGGAACGAGAAGATTGACCCACCACACATGAGGAGCAATGGCCAAGCAAGTTGTTAATGTTGATTGCAATTGTGCTCGATCCATGTAGCAAGTTATGGATTCTTAATTTCCACTTAAGAAAATTTATGATGAGACTTAGGCTGAAGAGTTGGTGTCAAGTATGAGATGGTCATTAGTGGATTTGTATGAAGACATTGAAGAGTATAATGCGATATTCAGGTCTACCACAACTAGCCGATAGAATGAGCCCCTTCCGAACTCTACAATCATAGATGATGGTATGCGATGTTGAGACACGATAGTATGATGAGTGGGATCAAGCATCCTCCACTTTGGGATCTACCGCTGCCAAAATAGAGGTGGATCAGTAATTATCAGATGGTTGCGACGCCCGGACCCCTTTTTTGACTTGTTGATTTGGTGGAAACTTAATGAGGCTAACTATCTTATACTTGCAAGGATTGCACGAGACTAGTTGGCCATGCTTGTTTCCACCGTTGCATCCAAGTCAGCATTTGGTAAGGGAGTACGTGCGTTTGATCCTTTTGAGAGTTCATTGGCTCCAAAAGCCCTGGAGGCCCTTATTTGTGCTCAAAATTGGTTGAAACATCTGTTGTATTGATACTTGAGAGTCCATGGATAATGTGGAGAGCTTCATGATGGAATCGGGTAATGTTACGATATTAATTCAATATTCATTTGCTTTTAGAATTTATTTTTAATATTTTCCAACATCATAATTCACTAATATTTGATGTTTTCTTCTTATATATGTTTCTATATAGAGTTGGGCAGACAATCAAATGTCACAACCATTGATGAAGATTAAAGCATCATGAGTGAAGACTCAAGAATATATATTCATCTTTTGGTTTTGTAGTTGTAAAACTTTTATTTAGTTCACAATTTTTATTTTTTCTATTTGTGAGTGAATTTGAGACTTGATAACTTGGTTTGTAACATTTCTTTTGATAAGTTCTTGGTTTGTAACATGTATTATACATCTAGCGGAGTTTGAACTTTGAAGGGGTGGATGGTGGCTGAAGTGGTGGATGGTATCATGGTGTTGTTGTTGTTACTTTTTTTTTTTTTTTTAATTATTTATCTAGTATGTATTTACTATTTGTAATTTTTTTTTTATTAACCTAACATTAAAAATGGAGTTCAAAAATTAAAATGGCCTTTAAAATGGCACTATCTTAAATTAGGACTTTAATTGGGCCCCAAAATACTCAAGATAGAGACAAAAAAGGCCCAAAAATTAGACTTCTTGAGGCCCAAACCGATGAACCAACAGCAGCCCGGACGCTTCTCTACCCTCATTTTGGTTGGTTCAGTCGGTTTGGGCCACTAAAATGGCCAGTCGGTTTTTCAGCCCTACATATGACATCATCTGTACAAGCTAGGAACTTTCACAGTTGAAACATATCACATAACAGAGATAAGAGAGGAAGACTTGGAATCAACCATGAATATCTCTTGCATAGGAAAGAAAAAGCACGACTATATCTCACTTTCAACGTGATATGATTCTGCAAATGTTCAAGTGACAAAATGATGAAGTAACTTGAAGAAAAAATTTGAAACTTACTTTTTTTTAAGCATATCTCTAATCAAAATTTGAAACATGTTAAAATATGTTAGGATTCCGTTAGTTTTTTAAAGACTTCCTGAAAGAAGAAAATTTGAAACATTTTGGAGGTTAAAACATTGTATTGGATTTTGAAATTCCATTGGAAATCCAATACAATGTTACGACAGCCAAAATCTGTCTATATCAATTCAGGCAGGCTCACAAAACAAGTGAACTTAATTTGAGAAGAAGGAATATTTTTGAGCATATTGATAGGGTGCTTGAACTGGCCTATGAAGAGCAAAGGGCACTAAACTTATAAATCCGACACAGAATAATTTTCTGGATAAATATTTTTTTTATTGGATTGGATGCTGGGAACAAAGTGCCGACTAATTCCAGGGTTGCATGGGCCCTCCACAAGGAGTTTTCCACAAGTGAATCTAGGGTAATTCAAGGGGAAATTCCCTCAGTCTGATGGCCCCTTGAAATTGTTTGCACCTAAGAATTGAATCTTAGACCAGGAGGGAGTATACCAACAAGACCAAGGTCCTTAGCACTTGAGCCAACCCATAGGGGCTTTTTCTGGATATATATCTCAGACTAACACTTTAGTTACTTTTTAATCCTTGCCATACTTTTAAAGGAAAAAATATGTAACATAGAAAAGGTCAAACTTCCAAAAAACACCCACTGCAAAATTCTGGCTAGTTAAATTTATATTTATGACAAGTTCTTAGACCATCAAACCAATAGACAAACACCATATTTAATTTTCCTCACCTTGATAATGACCAGATGAGCTGGAAGGTTCACACCCCATGCTAATGTGCTGGTACAAACCAATACCTGCATTGTATGATGTACCTCATAAGAGCGAAGAGTTAAAACATATTCATCCTTTTTTGCCCTGACCAGAACAATAATGAAAGAATATTCATGTGACAGAGTAGTGCCTGAATCTTGTTGTTTGCAAAAAGTTCCTCTACAAGAGATCTATCCTTGTCATTCAGACCTGCGTGGTGTAACCCGATGCCAAATTGTAAGGTGTGCCTCAGGTTCTGATCAGTGATCTGAGAAAGAACCATCTGAAGTGCTTCTTCTAGAATATTAATAAACTGCCTTGGTTGTTCGTCTGAAGCTGCAAACTTCAGAAAATACAAAAACAGAACAATTAAATGGTACTGGAAATCTAATAATCCATATTCAAGGCATGAAATGGATCTCACCTGAATGAGGTCCAAAGCAGTTAGCCTTGTCTGACGACGAGATGAAACAAATATCAGAACTGGTTTTGTAGGTGAATGGGTGCATATAGCAGCATATGCTGGTTTATTCATGCTATTCATCCTTGGGCAGTAGAACTTTCCAGGATATCCCTGTTCACAGAAACAGAGGCATTAAAATTGTAGCATGCAAATGTTAAAGCCCTCAATCAATTTTTATATCAACCATAAGAAAGGATCATAAACAAGGTTATCAGTCACTACCTCATTTGGGCATCAAAACTAGCATTATGGTTTGAGCAAGTTCACCCGCACAAATCAAGAGCAAAAGATCCTCAATATTTTTTTTGATACGTAAGCAAGAATTTTATTGATGAAAGAATCTCAATTTTATGGTAGTAGTTGTTGTTAAAAGTAATTTCCAGATAAGCTTATGAAGATTCCATATTATAGGCAGGAGAATATATCCTCCGTTTTTTCTCATCTATTCTAACAAAGTAAATGCCGAATGGTTGCTGTTAATCAGGGTAATAAGGCAGGTCATGTTCTGTAATGTACTTTCAACAACTATTAGTACCAACATGATAGGATGTTTATCTCTCAACTATAGAACTTGATCAACGGTTCTTATCATAATTGTGTATCAAGTGTAAAATATGGCAACAATTAAACATGCATTAAATTATTACTCACTTCATTATAAGAGTGAATCAGACATAGTGAAGTACTATGGAAGACTCGCAAATACGCTTTTGCAAGCATATATGCTTGACATGTTTGTAATTTATAACACCCATTAAGACAATAAAAAAGAGATATACATAAGCTACCATTCAATTTATAAGAAAGAATACATATTATACCACTCTATTCTGTAGTTCCAAATCCTGGAAAAGCTAGCCATATCTTCTTGCGTGTACTTTAAAGGGAAAATAAAAGACCAATACTCGCTAGATAACCATTAATAAAAATTCAGATACTCTCAACATCCCATATGGGTCTTACTCCATTTTTTTTTTCTTTTGGTCCTACTATGTACATCTCAAAAAAGTCAAAGCATTACTTTTGAAAGAGGGCAACGCTGGAGGATCATAACTGAATTATGAATTGTCAAAACATTATTTTCCCCCATAAAAATAGTGCCTTTTTCCAAAGCACATGCTTTTGAGGATGGAGGGAGTTATATCATAAAATTGTAAATATAATTGAACAATGGATAAGAAATATCAGACATTATGATAATAAAGAACGACAACCAATGAGAAGCACTACTTCAACTTGCCTGTATATGAACTTCAAGAGGTACAGGCCTCACACTTGGCTTGAAGTTGAAAAGTCCGGTTTCCCCAACACCCAACCAATCAGCTAAATCGCTAGATTAAAAGAAGTGCATCAGAAAATTACAAAGTGAAGTCATTGAGCCTAGAGGGTCAGAAACATGTTCCCTTTTATAGTAAGTAAAGGTACCGTATTTTATTAAAATCACAGTGGCCGCACCCCAAGTAAATTGGGGTATACAAAAGGGAATGAATATCTTAAGGAGCACATAGCATGAACTGGTAAAATTCAGAGAGGATGCAAATCGCGTATTGTTGTGGACTGTAGCCCATTTGTGCAAAGAATTAAGCATAATTGTCTTTTAAATTACTGGCCCTACGTACAAAGGGCCCATCCTCTCAACATCTTTACCCATTTTTGCCCCAGTGACCCTCCCAAGCCACCATTAACTCAGTAATGTAATTCTTTGAAAGTAGCTCAGACCAATTTTTTATACAGAATTTAATGCTATTAAAACGTTTCAAATGTAGACAGAAATAAGGGGGAAAACTATCCTCACTGAAGACCAAATAATTGAGGATGAAAGATAAACATATTAATGGTAACTCTACACCAAAAAGTAAAAATTTAAATTGATTAGTACTTTTTTATAAGTAAATTGATAGTATTGATACTTGAGCTTGACTTCTGGATGTTATTGAAGGTTTCATAAGATAGACAGGGAAGCGAGATCTGATAGAAGGAGCAAGAGCATTCTGTTGATTTAGAGAAACTATCAAAATAAGCACGACCATACCCCGCATTTGCTAAAGCAGTAGACAGGCCTACAAATCGTACTGCACGCTCTGTTTGTGATGATATGTATCTCATCCTTGAAACAATAACCTGGAAACATTTAGTTACGGAATTGAGCATGAGAATTAAAGCGAATAGAATAAGGTTTGTCGACTAATGAAAGAAGAAAGGAAACAAAATATCAAATCAAATGAACTGAGAGATTTCTATGCTATTTTCTGCCGGACATTTTTGTCCCCTCCATTAAGAAATTTGGAAAATTTACCATTTTGCCAGCTAACATTATCTACTCTTCAAAAGAAACGGATAAATTTATTCCTTGGCACAGTGACATCAAAGTAAGCCATTGTAACTACCAAATCTAGCAACTCTCTGCATCAAGAGACATACTAGAGCAGGGGCTTCTGAAATTTTGAAGAATGAGATTTCATTTGGACTAAAACATATTCGAGTCTCTTCAACTTTTGTGTAGCATTCAATTTGATTCCCAAGGTTTCAATTTAAGCATCAACACATTAACCTATGGCTTTGCTGTCAATGTAGCCCTTCCATTTGATCCATCAAATTCTATGCCTTCTAAGTATATAAAATGATGCGTTATAAAAATAAAATAAAATAAAAACAAATAAAACGATGAAAGTTGGGACATTACATTTTGCAATATGCACCCTCAGTTAATATCTTACCCTAAGATGAAAAAAGCCACAGGGCATAATCTTAATGATAGACCTTAACGGAAGATGCAGAATGAAACCTATTAGTAGTTTTAGGTTGCACATTGCAAAAGGAGGGGTAGTTCGAGGGTGCAAAGTGTAATTATCTTGGGAAAATTTTGGTAACTATGATTTTCCATGATTTTATAAAGGCACATAAAACATGGCCACGCTCCACCGAAATGACGTTTAAAATAGAGTTGTGGCTGCTGAAAGAACCTGGCATATGACTTCCAACCTCCAACCCCAAGATCATTGGTCACCACACCGAAAAACTCACCAAACACCCACAGACGTCACAGAAACTACCCAAAACCACTACCACACATCACCAAACCCAATAAACATATCAAAAAAAGGAAAGAAAACCCAATCAAAGAGCCCCACCACTGATCAAATTTCCCAAAATCAGAAAGCCTCTCCATCAAACACAACCCACCAACCACCAGAAATATCCATAAACAACCTAAACAGACACAAAAACCCTGTTGGAAACACCTAAACCCCTTAATACTGCCAAAACACCCTCACCTCCATACCTCTGCCATAACAACATCATATCTATGGGGCATGTGACTGTTCAATTTATTTGATCCAAAACTTGGAAAATTTCCAAAAAAATCACTGTTTTGTACACTTACCTGTCTTTCAACAGATCCTGACTGTGGACTACATTGACAACAAAAACAAATTTTCCGAGTTTTTAACTGCTCAAAGTCAAACTTCTAAGACCAAACTGACGGTTCAAAAAAATTTGAATTGATCAAAATTCATCCTAGCCTTCGTTTTAATATTATATGTTATAGATTAAAAGCATCACTCAAGAAAATGCCACAGCAATTGGTAAGTAATACCTCAAGGATTGGGCCACGATCAGCTCCCAATAAGTGAATCTCATCCAAAATCATAAGCCCAACCTATTGAGCAGATCTTACGCATTAATGTCTAGCAGCCATCCACCAATTAAGTATTGTGATATAAAAAAAAAAAAAGATAATAAAAGGAAAACAAATCCCATTATGAACAATAATGATTAATAGATGGACCTTTTTGACGTAGCTTCGACTATGCCAATTACGACTGATACCATCCCACTTCTCAGGAGTAGATATTATGATATCAGCTGACAAGAGGGCCATCAAATCTGGAGTATAATCTCCAGTCATTTCAACCTGATACAAACATCTTGTTAATACAAGCACCATATGTTAAAACATATCAATGACTAATAAATAAATGCAGTCACCATCTCCTTCCCAAGCTGAGAGACAAGTCGCTTTTTCCAATCATTCATTCTTTCCCGAACGATAGCCTTCAATGGTGCGATATAAATAACCTGAATTCAGGCAGCAATTTAAGCATATTGCAACCTATAGTATAGCAACATACAGGGGTAGTTTGGTTATTCTACTATATAGAACCCTTCTCTATTTGATAAGTAAGAACCAGATTTTATTGAAACATAGAAAGAGGCGTAGCCCCAATACACAAGTATACAAGAGAAAACACCAAATTAGGAGAAGTGATGGATACAAGGAACTCATGAAAACTAACTCCTTTAAAATCTATAACTATAGCGCAAAGAAATAATGTTTCCAAAAATAGGTTTCTGAGTTCTTCTAATGAGCATTCCCGATCTTCAAAGCTCCTGTGATTCCTTTCCCTCCAAAAGCACCACAAAAGACATAAATACTCTATAGCTAGCTAGAAGATTACCACCCTCTCAAGGCATCACCCATGCAAGACCAACTCTACTTAGAAGTCATCCCATGGAGCCCAAGCAACATCACAATGAAGTAGCAAGTAATCCAACGTTTCACCACTCCTTTGACACATGCAACACCCATCGGTCAGAATAATAAAATGTTTTCTTATATAATCAATGGTCAAGATCTTCCCAAGGGAAACTGTCCAAACAAAGAATGCAGCCTTCAGAGGTGCCTTACTCATCCAAATATTCCTCACTAAATAGTCATAGCCTCGTAAAAAGAGCATACAGTGAAATCCCTTTCTCAGAGGGGGTACAATGCACTTATCTACCTCCTTGTTGCTTACTCCCGTAGAGTAAAGTGAAATGAAAATTTAGAGAAGTTCCCAATCTTGGGTTGCTCTAAGGAAGCTAACATTCCACTATAATGAACCACAAGTGACTTCCATTAACTCAGCTGCCGAAGCCTCTTGCTCATGCACAATCCTAAAAACTGTCGAGAAAGCATTCCCGCCATGTCTCCATACCACCTATGCTACTAAAATCTGATACTAAAGCCATCACCCACCACATATCTGGTACGTCTAGAAAATTCTCCCCCCCGGGCCCCCCCCCCCAACTCTTCTGATACTCTTCCACAACCCCACTGCATGGGCTCCTAGTGCTTCATTGGAATACAAACATCCCCAGGCATCCCCCCATACTTGGAATCAATCAAGTCTCTCCACAAAGCCTCCCCCTCCTCCCCTTGTGCTTCAGAATACTACCCCCATACTTGGAGTCAATATCATCTCTCCACAAAGCCTCTCCATCCTGATGATGGGTGAGCCTAGTCATCAATGGTCAAGAGGGATATCATTGGTTACTCTTGCTTACTGCTACTCATCCTCATGCCACTAAATGTGTCTTTCTTGGTTACTCTACAACCCAAAAGGATCATTGCTACAATCCTGCTCTTCAACCGATGTCACATTTGTTGAGTCTCCTCCCTACTTTCCCAATGTTCCTTTTTCGTGTGGTTAAACTCCCGCACCACCTACTTAACCCCATTCCACTACCCATTCAATTTTTATCAAGTCCCAATCCTGCTCAAAAGAATGAGGATGAGGTACTTTGTGTGTTAAGAGGAAGAGGATGAGGAACTTAGGGTGTTAAGAGGGATGGACAAAGACAAAGCACCGGGTCCAGATGGCTTCTCAATAGCTTTCTTTCAAGCTTGTTGGGATATTTTTAGGGAGGACATCATGAAGGTTTTTCTCAAATTTCACACATCAATGAAATTTGAGAAAAGTCTTAACGCTTCATTCATTGTCATTATTCCAAAAAGGACAAGGTCAGTGGAGGTGAAAGATTTCCGCCCCATAAGTCTGGTGAGTTCTAGCTAGTCAGATGAGTGAAGTCATGGGGAAGATCATCTCGAAGTCACAAATTGCCTTTGTCAAGAGAAAGACAGATTCTTGACTCTGTACTCATTGCCAATAAATGCTTGGACAATAGAGTCAGAGCCGGCACCCCGGGTATTGTTTGTAAATTGGATATGGAGAAGGCGCTTGATTATGTTTATTGGGATTTTTTGGTGTATATTCTTGGTAGATACGGTTTTGGGGAGAGATGGTGTCAATGGATGAAATATTGCATCACAACTGTCAGATTCTTGATTTTGGTAAATGGCTCCCTTGCAGGTTTTTTTAATAGTTCTCAGGGCTTGAGACAAGGGAACCCTCTGTCCCATTTCTTGTTTGTTTCAGTAATGGATGTGTTGAACAAAATGTTGAAGGCGGCGATAGATAAGGACTTTATCTCGGGTTTGCTTAAATGTCTCTCACCTCCTCTTTGATAACGACACGCTAATTCTCTGTGAGCCAAATCCCGACCAGATTTGCTCCTTGAGCGCACTATTGCTTTGTTTTGAAGCTGCCTCTGGCCTTGAGGTGAATCTATCTAAATCTAAAATGGTTCATGTTGGCTTGGTTCATAACTTAGGCGAATTGGCTGCTATCTTGGACTACAAGGTGCCATCCTTGCCTATGAAGTATCTTGGTCTTTCCTTGGGAGCTCCTCATAAATCCAAGGCAATGTGGAATGGGATTGTTGAAAAGATTGAATGTAGACTGGTGGGTTGGAAGATGATCTATTTGTCCAAAGGTGGTAGAATCACCTTAATCAAGAGCACATTATCTAATCTCCCAACATGTTTTTTTTTTATCTTTATTCCCTTTGCCTGCAGGGGTGGCGAATAGATTGGAGAAAATTTTTCGTAATTTCTTGTGGGGAGGCTTAGAGGATGAGAAAAAATTCCACTAGATTAAGTGGGATAAGATCTGCACCCCTTTATCTTGTGGTGGCTTGGGGATCAGAAAGTGGAGAACCTTCAATAATGCACTATTAGGGAAATGGCTATGGCGGTATCATCGGGAAGGGGATGCTCTTTGGAGGAACGTTATTGATGTCAAATATGGGAGCATTTGGGGCGGATGGTGCTCAAATAAAGTAAGAGGGGCATATGGAGTGGGAGTTTGGAAATTTATTCGGAATGGATGGGAAGATTTCTTCAGCAATTTCAGATTTGAGGTGGTAAGGGAAACACGAATCAGATTCTGACACGATATTTGGTGTGGTGATGTTGCCTTGAAGAATGTTTTCCCTTCTCTTTATAGGATTGCGTTGGATAAGGATGCTTCAGTGGCTGATAACATGGACATTTCTACTGGTTCTCTTCAATGGTCCGTGAGGTTTATTAGAGCTGTCCAAGATTGGAAGGTTGGAGATATCACAGAATTTTACAAGCCAAATGGGAGGATATGTTGCTCTGGATTCATTCGAGGAGCATTTGTAGGAGTAACATCTCAGTCAAGTCCTTTTATAAGGCTATGTCACCCCATTCTTCCATTGTTTTCCCTTGGAAGAGCATTTGGAGGAGTAACGTTCCACTTAAGGTTGCTTTCTTTGGCTAGCTGGCCTCTCATGGGAAAATTTTGACTATTGATAAGCAGAGAAAGCAGTCTTTCGATAATGGATTGGTGCTTTATGTGTAAAAGAAATGGAGAAACAACGGATCATCTTCTTCTATATTGTGATGTGATTAAGGCTTTATGGGATGAAATCTTTACTGGGCTTGGTATTGCCTGGGTCATGCCTAGGAGGGTGGTCGACTTTTTGTCATGTTCGAGAGGAATTCAGGGCAATCGTCAAATCGCGGCTGTTTGGAAGATGGTGCCTCCATGCTTAATGTCATGTACTTGGAACGAAAGGAATGGTTGCTGCTTTGATAATAGGGAACGTTCGATGGGAGAGTTCAGGGACTTTTTCTTTTTGGGCTTCGGCTATTGTATTGAATGGGATTACTTTTCATGACTTTTATGCTGCTTTTCACAGCACTTAGATTGTAATTAGGTTCATCTCTTGTATACTTCAAAATACAAACAAAAGTAACTAAAAAAAAAAAATTCAAAATACGGAAGCAACAAAAGGGCATAGCCCCAGTACACAGGAATCTATTAGAGCTACGGAAAAAAAGAAAGAACAATGGAAAGCTGGAAAAAGAAAAAGGAAAAACTAATATCAAAAGCAATCCTCTTCTATACTATGCATGAAGAAAACTTGAGGGCATACCTTCATGTCAGGCTGAGTATTAAAGAGGTGAAGCATGGCAAGCTCAGCAGATATGGTTTTCCCACTTCCAGTGGGAGCTCCTAACAGCACATTGTTGTCAGTGTGATAAAGGACATGGAAACTCTGCCCAATAACAGCAAAATAATAATACAAATTCAAACTGTTACTAATCTGAAACCAATAAGTATTAAATAACAAAACCTGCAGTGTAAATTTTCAACCAAACCTGTGTTTGTATAGGATTAAAATGTGAAAACTTGTACAAGGCTTCATAAGTACTGTTGCCCAGTGAAGTCACAGGGAGAGGTTTTAAATCTAGAAGTTCTGTGTGTGAAGTACAAGCCTGAACAAAGAATAATCTTCATATGAGACAGAGCCTTGGCAGGAGAAAATTGGACACAATGCTGCTATAATGTGAATGTGCCTTAAATTTAGAAAATAAAAAATTAATACCTCTGGCAGCGCTAGATTATGGAAAGAAATGGTGTAGAAAGCCTCAGCATTCAACCAAGAATCAGAAACAGCACGGATATAATATTGGGGTGGATGTGGTTCAAATATTGGCACAGTGAAAGACAGCTTCTGAGGTTCGCCTCTGGCCATCCGCTTTGTCAGAGTGAAAAGTTCTGAGTAGTAGATATGATCGTTCTCTGAGTCCTGTTTAAAAGATTCATTTTGGTATTGAATGTAGATGTAGCAAAATATGAAATATAGTAATTACAAAGTAGAATATGAAAATAGGTGAAGCCATGACCCATGGGGAAGTAACATTAAAACTTAGTTTTTTTTTTTACAAGTAACATTAAAACTTAGTAAGAGCATATTTTCCAACGGAAGAAAGAGAGAACAAACAATAAAAAAATTGGGGCAAGAAATTAGATCAGTTTTAAATGAAGCTAGGATTATTATGACCAATTTGTTGAAAACAAGCATGAAATTTTTCCAAAATTAAGCTTGTACAAACAGTTTAGTCTTATATTACTAATCACCATTATAAAATTTAGAAATGGCAGAGGTTTTTGAGAATCTAAATTCATCAACCTCTAAGATTTCAAAAATTGAGTACCTTATAAAGATATTTTTCAAGCCCACAAAAGAGAGGCTTTTACACTTCACTTTCTTGGTAACTTATCTTAAGGAGTCATTCACTTAAATTATAATTAAAAAAAGAGCGAGTCTTCACCTCAACCAGAATCCACCAACGCTCAGTAGCACCATGGATACGATCTTTCCATATAAACTCTGGCGTTATACGGAGATCCACCTGAGAATTTATATTGATCCCATAAAAAATGACACTTTTAATTTCACACGACTAGGTGGAAAGTTCTGATGTCAAAAAGTTTGAAAAAAAGAAAAACATTCTCCATAAAGTTACCTTCAAAACAGTTCTGGTGATCGGACTTACAGTTGCTGATAACTGAATCCATGGGAAATATCCTAAACATTGTTTAACCAACTGCCATGTCACAAAGAAAAGAAAGAAATAAGGTTAATTAGGATATAATTCTTATATAATCCAATAGCTTCAAGATATTAGAGCATCAGTCCACAAAATGAGCGTACCTTTCCTCCATTTGCATAACGAATCAATGCTCCAATGTCCTTTTCCTGCATCTCCTGCAGGCGATCCAAGTCAGCCCCTCGTTCTTCAAGCTTCCGAAGTATCTGGACCAACCAAGAAACATAACTATACAAGGCAACAAAAGAATGTTTTGAGCAGATAGTAGGAAAAAAGTCTATGGGACAAACTTCTGATGAAATATCCTTGTCAAATTGTCTAAGGGGATGTAGATGGGGCCAAATTTTACGATCCACAGCCTTGCAATATTCCAACATGAACAAAGACATCTCACACCAGCCTCTTCGCAAACAAATTTCAAATAAAGCTCTCATAATACGAGCCAAGCTTGCGCTTATATATGCAGCATCAGAAACCAATGAGAAGGTATCAATTGAGCCTCGAGATATGTACAACTGCAAGTAAAATAAACAATATATTAGTCATTAAATATCTCCTTTTCTTTCACTTTGTAGCTAGCAAGCATTGTCAATATCCTAAAAAAAGAAACAAACAAAACAAAATAAACAAAACAAAACCAAAAGGAAAAAGGTAACCTGAATGAGAATGGAAATTTTGCCATGCTTATTTGAAGGACCACCTTTAACTTCTAACGGGCATGATGTCCGCACCAATGTCTCTAACTCATTCTGTTCCTCTTCTCGAACAGCAATGTTTTCAAATTCAGAAGAGTGGGCCACCATGTCAATTACCTACAGCAGCAACAAATTGGTACCGCTTACAAGAATGATAATGTTTCTTTAAGTAAATAAAGGAACCACAAAACAGAAGAAGAATAATCACGCAAAAATTGGAGAATGACACCTGTACACTATATTATTGTGGTTGACTCCATGTTTTTCTTTAAATAAAAGTTAAACAGTATAGTAAAAAGTAACAAAAAAGGGAACATCAAGACACAGACAGAAACATGTAGCAAATGCAACAGGTCACAACAAACAACCTCGCTATCATTCATGTGGCGTCTCAACATTTCATTGTAAGTTTCAACACTAGAGTATTGAATATAAAAGTGGCTTGCAATGCGACCAAGCTCAGTACAGTAAAAATTTCCACTTTTCTCATCAAAGCGCATCATCTTTGCTTTATCAAGTGCACGTGCAGCATCTGTTACAAGAGATCTTTGCTTTAAACTTAACGAAGGATCGGCGACAACCTGCCAAAACAAGTCGAAAAGCAACTTATTTAAGAACCAAAACCAGGAAGAAAAACCCAAAAATATGTTCAACAAGTGAAATGGGAAGGCAACATGTCAGACAAGACTTCCTAAACAAGTGTTCATAGTATATGCATTATCAAGATGTTCCACCAAAGAGGGGAGAGCAAAAAACTGTAAAGACGGAGCTGCCACATGAATATACCAATTAAGAATTATGCAGCCTATGACTAAATATATTTTTTTTTTTGGGTGGGGGGGGGGGGGGGGGGAGGAAGTTAAATAAACAAAAGTAGAATCCAAAACAGTGATAAAAAATGTTCAACCACATGTTTCTATCTTTAATTCTCAAACGAGACTTTATAAGGAAATAGGCTATATCAGATCTTTACATCACATTTCAATCAGGAATAAATAACTATATATACATACAATATACATGTGTATATAAATTGATATTGATTTACATGAACAGACACCATACCTCATCCCATCCAATACCATATGCCAAAGGATTCAACCTCATCCTTATAAAAAGATATGTATATCCAAGCCATGCGCAAGCTTCCTTAACATTAGTTACTGTACCCAACGCTACTTCTGCGTTTAAATTATCTTTCAAGGAGCTAATAAACTGCACATATGAAGAGAGAAATCACGAAACATGAAAAGTAAGCCAATTACTAACAAGATATCCCAACATTTATCACATGATGAGCAAAGATTTGCACTTTAGGAAGAACACATGAATAGCAGCATCACTATATCAATGACCTTAAACCACACAACACACAGTATATTATCTCTCTTTTTAATTCCTGCTTTGACAAACAACCCATGTACTTAACTTGTTAATTTGCACTAGCTCAGAAAAATATAGGGGCTCATGATAAATACAGTTTGAAATATTGAAATATTGATTCCCATAAATCCCGAGCCACCTTTCAGCAAAGCATAAGATGACCAATGCTTTATCCACCTTGCTAACAGCATACAACACCAGTCCAGTACTACGCGATTCCTCTTTCTCAAGTTATCTACAATTAATATCTTCCTTCGCATTGCCAACCAAACAAAGAATGTTACCCTTGATGATGCCTTTTTCTCCAAATATTCTTCCAAAGGAAAACACATGGCATAAAGACTTTAACTCAAAGATTCGTCTTTGGAAGAATCTAGCATATCTTATCAGCTCCACCTCCTCTCAGTTTGCTCTAATAAAAGTACCACTCCATCAGCGTCCATTCTCAATCTGCATAAGTTCGGCCCTTGCAACGGGAAATTCTAAAAAGGCTGGGCCACACACCATGCATCATGTCGAAATATGATATTAGGCCCATCCCCATCTCAAACCAAAGACAATGAGAGAAATCCCCCAACCGTATTATGATGTTTTTCCACACCCCCACCTCAAAAGACCCACTAACATCATATGAATACCCACATACCTGTAGTGTAAATTTTATTACAGCTCCCCACAATTCATCTCATTCATGGCATAAAACCATAACAACGTACCCATAATAAGTCCTATGGAAGTTTTTCAAGACAATGGGCTACCACAATAGATATGGAGATAAGAGGCAAAAGTAAGTTGGCAAATTTGAAAGAGAACTCGCTATCAGATTTATCCATCCACCCTTCAATAATTAGAATTTTCACCTAGCCAAACAACGTTTCAACTCCTCGATAATGTCATCCCAGATAGCTTTTACCTTAAATGAAGCCCCAAACAGAAGAACCAAATACTTCATAGGCAAAGAAGACACCCTACATCCAATAGATGCGTCAGTCCTTCTACATCAACAACTGTTCCAACCAAGGTCGAACTCTGATTTGGCTAGATTAATTCTCAGCCCAAAAAAATATTCAAAGCACAAGAACAAACAACTCAAGTGCAAAGATGATCCGAGTAGACCTCAAAACAATTCAAGGTATCATCGGCAAAGAGAAGATGAGACAGAATAGCTATCAAACCCAAGGTAAGTTCCACCAGCTCATTCCAAAAGAATTGTCTATCATAGTCATTATTAGGTCAATAAAGACCTACAAAAGCCCATAAAAAGATTGTCATCAACATGTTTAAGCTGCACGCTACTATGTATACACTAATATATCCTCAGTTTTTTCAGTGATGCTCTTATCACACGAGCAAAACCCCTCTACGTGCTCACCCTTATCTTCTTTGATTGGGCTCGAGTCTAGCCCATTATGGAATAAGTCTCTAGGTCCAAAGCTACTCGCAGGGCCCATGCTGCCATGATCCAGCTTACTTGAATCTAAGTCATATATCTTGACAGGATGGATTGAAGTCTTGTAAGTTGTAGCCCATGGCACACGCAATCCATCAATTGGAGCTTTCCTAAGTATATGGGATGGGTATTTTGTATTTGAGAAATGATAATTGCAGTCGTAAGTGTGCAAGCGCTGCGCAATCACTTTGAAAAAAATGAATAAATATGAGATCCACTGAAAAAAAAAAAAATTTTTTAATAGTAAACCCCACTCTTTTTCAAAGCGACTACACGGCGCTTGCGCACTCCACGACTGTATGTAGCATTACTCTTTGTCTTTTGGAGGTCCATTGGCCCATAACACTTCCTGCCCAATTCCACTCTTTCTAAAGCAAGTTTAACCTCCTTCAAAAAAGCACGTTGGTTTCTCACTAAGACCGAAATGCCAAGGGCATTCCCTTTGCTCATTACTTCTCCCTTACCCCCCCCCCCCCCCCCCCCTCCCCTCCCCTCTTCACACTTCTTGAGGGTCTCCACAATGGCTTTCACCTTGGTAGTTTGAAATACGCCAAGTTTATCATTTATACATCATTACCAACCGAATTCTCAGAATTGCCTAGATTGCTCCTAGTTAATATTGCAGCCATCAAAGACCTAATAGAACTCCAATTGTACTATTGACTAGTTCTTTTGGAATACAGGCTCAGATATGGTTTGGGCCTTCCCTTGGGACATTGCACCAATACTCTAAAAGAGTCAGAATACGACCAAAGGTGTTCGAGTGATGTTGCACACGAAATGTTATGTTTTCCACTCGAGAAGTTTTCACCACCTTGCTTTGCAAATTCCCTTTGTGGGCTCCATCCCACAATGGAAAATAGCTGTCTTCTTAGCTCTTGGGATCTTTCTTGTACTTCTTATAGATTGTAGTTCTTGTACATTTCCTTTTCCCTACTCAGGTGATGTTGGTCATGGCTTCTCTGTGATGTCAGTTGTTGCATGGGGTATGCCCTAGTGATTTTGTATTGTTCTTCCTATTTACTTTATTCTTGCCCGAAAAAAAGGCTTGAACATGGACTCCTTTCCATCAAATGCGCTTTTCATAGAGACCAAGAACAAGGATCAGGATGAATAGGGTACGAGAACGACTTTGGAAATGTATAGCCACGATATACATCTTCCCCCAATGACATTGATTGGCAACCCAACCCCCCCCCCCCCCAAAAAAAAAAAAAAAACTTTTTTTGGTGATATGAACGTAACGGCCCAGGGAGGCCCAAGCCACATATAGGACCTACTCCAAAATGATTAGTCAATGGTACAATTGGAGTCTCAAGCCCTTATAAAAAGCAAGAACTTCTCCCGCCAAAGCATTGGGGGATCACATACACCACCTACATTCATCAGTCAATATGGTATCACAATCTCCCTTCCAAGAGCAATGTGGGATCTCATACACCACCTACATTCATAAGTCACTATGGGGTATCACAATGAATGATCATAATCCCCTCTACTTCAAACTCAAAAAACGCTTTTCCTTATAAGGACTATGAACCATCACAAAATAATGTACTGTAACAGGAAATTATATGTTTGAAGTTTGCATAAATGTGTCCCAAAAGTTTTATCCATTAGACTTTCAACTATTCTTTTTTAAGTTTTAAAAAATTTCATTAATAAGAACAATAGGAAATTGACTACATAGAATGCATACAAGAGAAAACACCTGATTAAGAAACATAAGTAGATACAAGTAAATCATGGAAACTTAGGGCATGCTTGGGTAATGAGATGAGATGAGAACTTTGAGAATATTACTAAAATAATTTGTGAATAATAGTGAAATGGTTTGAGTTAAGATGTTTTATTGGTTTTTGGAAAAGGGGAGAGAAAAAGTTGAATAAAAATATTATAAAGTTAAAATATTGTTCGAATATAATTTTTTAATATTATTTTTGTTTTGAATTTTGAAAAAGTTGTATTGTTTTTTGTGTTTTGTTTGGAAGTTTGGGAAAGTTGTAATGATTAGGTAATGATTAGATGAAAAAGTGTTTTGTGTTTGAATAATGTTTGGGAAGGAAATTATCAAAACTTTTTGAGATGAGATCATCTAAGTGCCCAAACATAGCCTTAATCCACATCTATCGCCTAAAGGAACAAAGTATTGAAGAAGAGATGTCTAAGTTCACCCCTTGTCCATTCATGATATTCAAGATTTCAACCATTATTTTCCCTCTAAATACACCACAACAAGCATATGATAGTCATCTTCTACACTGCTAAAATTTGTGGATTTCCATATAAACCTCTCCAACTTCCAGATAGGTCTACAAACCTTCTAAGCATAACCCAAACTAACACCATTCTACCAAAGAGCTCGTTCCACAGGCCTCTAGCAACCTTGCATTTTACAATGAAGTAGCAGACAATCTATCAATTATGCTCTATTGTCAAAAATACAACACCAATCAACCATAATATCCGCCACTTCCTTAGGTTTTCCATTGCAACAATCTTCCCAAGGAACGTCGTCTAGGCAAAGTAGCTTTTAGTGGTGCCTTACTTCTCTATATGCTTCTCCAAGGAAAGTGAATGCTCCCTTGAGTAGTGAAGACCTCACAAAATGAACATATAGTGAACTTCCCTTTCTTTGAAGGGCTCCAAAGAATCTTGTCTATACCTCTAGCACTTAATCCAATAGAGTACAATAAATTGAAAAATTCTTTGAGAGCACCAACCTCCCAATCTTGAGCCTCGATGAGGAAATTGATATTCCACGTGAAGAGCCACGGAAAACTTCCAATAAATAGGCCGCTGAATCCTCTTGCTAATGTGCAATCCTATAAACTATTGGGAAAGCTTCCCTGGAGGCCCTATCTTTGCACCCACCTCAAGTCTAGTGTGCCTAAAGAATACCCCATTTGATATTTTTCCACAACCCCACCCTATACGGTCCATGTACCTCATTTGAGCACCACACCCCAAACACCACCAAACTTGGAATCTATTACAATTTCTACAAAGACTCCCTCTCTTATTGATTTTGCCACAACCACTTCCATAGTTGTGATGAACACAAGCAAGTTTTGAGCTTTCAATCCCTATCCAAATTAAGTGGGTAAATTTTGAACTCTAAGCCTATCCACCTCACAAAAAGTAGCATTGGAGCTTCTCAATATGATTAGCCACACCAGAGGGTTTTGGAAACAAGGACGAGAAATATTCGTGCAAATTGGAAAGAGTGCCCTTAATTAAGGTGTCTACCACTTTTCAACATATACATCCTCTTCCAACTTGCCAACCTGTGCTTAATCTTTTTATTTTATTTTATAAGTAAACGATTGTATTGATGATAGGCATAGTCCCAAGTACACAAGAAGGTATACAAGAGATAAGACCTATCTAGGTCGGAGCAACGGAAACAAGAAAATCATGAAAATCTAGGCCATTAAAGTTTATAGTTATGGCCCATAGGCATAAAGTTCTAAAAAAGAAATATCTAAGTTCCTCTATTGACCGCTCCTTATCTTCAAATGTCCGGTCGTTACGCTCCTGCCACAAGCACCACATAATACAGATAGGTACCGTCTTCCACACGGTTTTGATTTGTGGAATACCTCCTGGATGTGCCCAGCTGGCCAAAAGTCAACCACTGTGGAGGGCATAACCCAAGCTACCTCTACTCGGCCAAACACTCATTCCACAACGCTCTAGTAGCCTCACAATGTAGTAAGAGATGATCTACAGTCTCGCCGGATTTCTTGCACATGCAACACCAATTTAGTATAATCACCTTACGCTTCCTCAGATTATCTGTTGTCAAAATCTTACCCATGGAAGTTGTCCAAATAAAGAATGCCGCTTTAGGAGGCATCTTATTACGCCAAATCCTTCTCCATGGAAACTGATTATTCGGTAAGTGTGTGAGGGACTTGTAGAAGGATTGAACCAAAAATATGCCTTTACCTGCAAGTACCCACCACAACGTGTCAACTAATTGTCTATTCCGTTAGGCGGAGTACAATAGGCTAAAAAAGTCCTCGAAGATGCTAACTGCCCAATCTTGTGCCGCCCTACTGAAAGTGATGTTCCATTGGACTTGATCCCCTAATAACACCATGAGATCCGTCACTGAAGCTTCTTGATCACCTGCAACCCAAAAAACTGAAGGAAATGAGTCCTTTAGGGCATTATTTCCACACCATATGTCGCTCCAAAATTTTATTCTAGAGCCAGCTCCCAGCACAAGTTTAGTATGGCGAGTAAAAACCCCCTACCCTCGTTTGATGTGCTTCCAAACTCCCATTCCATAAGCCCCCACTCACCCCTCTAGTACACCAGTCCCCCCCCCCCCAAACAGACTTCCATATTTGCAATCAACCACCGATTTCCATAGGGCATCCGGTTCCATATTATATCCTCATAACCATTTCCCAAGTAAGGCCCGATTGAAAATTTTCATATTTCTAATTCCCAACCCACCAGAGGAGATTGGAGTGCATACCTTATCCCAACTGACTAGATGGAATTTGAATTCATCCCCCACACCACTCCATAAGAAAATACGGTGAAGTTTTTCAATATGGGCCGCCATGTTAGCTGGAATAGGGAATAGAGACAAAAAATATGTTGGTAGATTAGAAAGAGTACTTTTAATTAAGGTAATCCGGCTACCTTTCGACAAGTACAACCTCTTCCACCTAGCCAATTTTTGTTCTATCATCTCGATCACTGTATCCCAGATTAATATAGCCCTTGAGGTAGCTCCCAATGAAAGTCCAAGGTAATTCATGGGAAGAGAGGAAACCTTACATCCAAGCGTGCTGGCCAATTGCCAAATGTTATTAACCCTTCCGACTGGCACTAACTCTGATTTATCAAAGTTCACTCTCAAACCGGACGCTACTTCAAAACAGAGTAGAAGTGCCTTCAGTACCCGTAGCTAGTTTTGGTCTGCCTCACAAATTACTAGTGTGTCATCTGCAAACAATAAGTGAGAAATGTTAATAAGACCCCTATTGGGATCACCAATCAAGAAGCCAGCCACAAAGCCATTCATGACCAAAGCCGATATCATCCTGGTAAGCACTTCCATACTAATGAAAAAGAGGAGTGGGGACAACAGATCCCCTTGTCTTAGGCCTCGGGAACTGCTAAAGAAATCAACTGGACTGCCATTTATCAAAACTGAAAATCTCGCCGTTGAAATGCACCATCTGATCCATGAACATCATCTCTCCCAAATTCAGCACCTCCCTAGTAAGTAAAGTACGAAGTCCCAGTTTACGTGATCGTAGGCCTTCTCCATATCCAACTTACATAGTTCTCCATATCCAACTTACATAGGATCCCTGTAATGCCAGATTTTAATCTACTATCCAAACATTCATTGGCGATAAAAACTGAGTCCAGAATTTGTCTACCCCTTACAAATGCATTGTGGTTTCGTAAAGATCTTCCCCAAGACCTCCCCTAAGTGATTTGCAAGCACCTAGGAGATGATCTTGTATACCCCATTGACAACGCTAATGGGCCTAAAATCCTTTACCTCTGATGCCCCAATCTTCTTAGGAATCAATGCAATAAACGTGACATTTAGGCTTTTCTCAAATTTTCCAGCCGAGAATAGTTCATGGAACACCTTCATTAGTTTCTCCTTCACTACCTCCCAACATGTTTGAAAGAATCCCATAGAAAAACTGTCCAGACTGGGTGCTTTGTCTTTGACCATTTTTCTTACTATACCATAAACCTCCGCCTCCTCAAAAGGTCTCTCCAACCAAGAGGCATTCTGCAGCTCAATAGACTAACCTAGTTCATCAAGCTTTGGCCTCCACCCCACTTGCTCTGTAAGCAAATGTTCAAAAAAATCAGTAACGTTCCCCAATCACGGGACCCTCCATACAATCCACACCATCGATATTTAGCATCTCAATGGTATTGGTTCTCCTATGAGAATAAGCTACTCTATGAAAGAACTTCGAACTTCGGTTCCCTTCTTTCAACCACAATGCTCTTGATTTTTGGCGCCATGAGATCTCCTCTAGAGAGATTACCCTTTCTAATTCTGAAACCAAGTTTGTCTTTCAAGATATCTCTTCTGGAGAAAGAACTATTTCCTCATGTATCCTCTCTAACTCCTGTAACTCCTCCAACAACGTTTTCTTGCATTCCCCTACGTTCTCCAAAGGATTGAGTAATCCCAAACTTTAAATCATTATTTAGAGCTTTTATACCTGCAAGAATGAGATTGGGGGTGCCCTGAAACTGATATGAGGACCACCATTGCCTTACTCTATCCACAAAGCCTTCAGTTTTCAACCACATGTTTTTGAACTTAAAATATCGACGCCCACTTTGGATACCACCAGAATCCAGCAAGATGGGAAAATGGTCCGAACAAATGCGAGGCAGTCTCTTTTGGCAAACATCCGGATAATGCATTTCCCATTCCGGTGAGATTAAAAATCTATCTAATCGGGACCACGTCTGAGTATTAGACCATGTGAAAGTACCCCCCATGAGAGGAAGGTCCACTAGATTCCAATCGAAAATATACTCTGAGAATTCTGCCATTGCTGGACGCAGCCTACTGTCTCCAGAACGTTCGCTTGGGAACCTTGTAAAACTAAAATCACTATCTATGCACCAAGGAAGTTCCCACCAACTATGTACTCCTGCTAATTCTTCCCATAATAATCTTCTGGTACTATCTAAGTTCGGCCCATCGATACCTGCAAAAGTCCACAAGAAATTATCTTCCACACTCTTAAAGGAGGATGCCACTGTATACTCCCCTATGAAGTCTTCTATTTTTTCCACCACCCTTCTATCCCACATCACTAATACTCCTCCCACAGCCCCATTCGATGCAAGATACGCCCAATCCACATATGGACAGCTCCAAATACTTCACACAATTCTTCTAGGAATAAATTTCAGCTTGGTTTCTTGTAAGCATACACTATGTCCGTCTTCCACTTACAGAGCAAATTTTTTATACAAAGACGCTTGCTTGCCTCGTTAAGCCAGCGGATATTCCAAGATACAATTTTGGACTTCATATAGGAAATACTATCCCCTTCCCTTTGGATCTATCTCGACTTGAGCTGCCCTTATAATTCAAAGACCACGTAAGTCTCTTTAGCTCCCTCAGTTTTTTAGACCTAGATTTCTTAAGCTGAGTATGACCCACTTCAATGGCAGTAAGTAAATCCATAAATTGTTCCTAGAAGCCCTCACAGTCCATCCCCACACAATGTTGTATTTCCTTCACCTTAAGTAAAACCCAATAAGACACACTAGCCTTGTTGGGTAACATACAGTTCAGGGGTATGGGCTTCCCCTCTCTAGTAACACACTGCGATACCACTGGCGTCCCCATCACCCCCTCTATGAAGAGATTCCTACATTCCCAATTAGAGGCTCCATGCGTCGGAATACTCATTTATGCTAGCCCATGAACATTTTCCTCGTCACTGCCAGAGAGGGAGAGAGCATCAGCAAGAGATTCCCCTACTTCTTGTGGCTCATTATACTGTTCCAGCTGCTGCCAAGCCTCTGCCGGAGGAGCTAGAACCTCAAGCCGTTGTAGAGACACCGCCGGAGGAGATATAACCTGGTTGCTGTTCGTTGGCACTGTCTGGCCAGGATACGCTAGAGATTCGATGCACTGTGGTGGAGAAAGGTCCAGATCCCATTCTAAAACTATTGTCGTCGCCCTCTGGGCCCTCGTCAGCTGTTCCTCGACTGGTCGTGATGCTCCCGCAAACCTCTCCGGCGAGTCTGCGAGGCTCCTGCCGGTAAGGGGTCGAGGCTCACTCCCCCTTTCGGATTCTCCATATGGGTTGGGTCTCGTGCCTCTCAGTTCCCCCATTGTTTCCCACGGGCTGAGGCCCAACAGGATGGCCCACCTTGCTGGGGACACATGAGGTGCCCTGACTCACCACAACACTGCTGGGTCCTGCACCATCTAGGCCCACGCCCTTTTAGCCCCAGCTTCCTCCCCACCCAAGCCCACTTATTTCCAAGCTCTCATCCGATACTCCTTTAAACTCTACGCACCGTATCATTCATTCTACTTTATCCAGCATCCCCAGCAATGTACCAAGTACGTCTCCCTCTACCAAGCCAACAACAAGCCTGTCACCGCCACCCTTCCACTGTGCAATACAAGGAGCTCTGCCAGTATCGTGCCCATTGCCCTTTCTTGTGTAGACACCCCTCTGAGCTTCCATGCTGCCACTTTCCCCTTTTCTAGTTTCATGCAGAGGTGCTAGAGCCTCCCTGTAAGAAAGTTTTTGCGACTGAAACACCACCATCGATGGTCTAATCAGTGCTCCTCCTCTGTAGATGCTTCTCCCTTCGTCTACAAATTCCCACAGTGCCTCCCCCATCCTCCTCCATCCATTGCCTTCCTTCTCTTCAGGTATAAAAATAAAACTACGCCTGCCGCCACCACTATATTCCACCAAAGCCATGTATCGGCCTCGAGCATTCGAGCACCGCTGCGCTATGAAGCTACGATTGCTCTCCCTAACCGTCGTATAAAAATCTTTCTTTTCTCCCTCCAAACAATCCTCCAGTGCTTTAGCCAACCACCGCACCGAGGATGACCCCAATGTTAGCCTATTCATCACCTTCCAACTTCTCTCTGTAATAAGCAAGAAGTTGTCATCCTTCTCTAATGAAAAAACTTTTAACTCTATCACTAAATCTTTTGTAAATCCCATCCTGAGCACACCAAGTACCACGATACTCAACCGTAATCCCGCCGTTACAGACCACCAAGCATCATCGGAGAAAAAAATACTGTCATTTTTCATCGTCTGATTTTGGTTGTACGGAGAGAAAATGGACACAGCAACTAAAAACTATCTTTAATAGCAGAAAAAAAAAAACAAGGATAGACTTTTGAATAACATAACGCATCCATATTCTGCGCACCCAAGGATAGACTTTGAATTTGATCAGGGCCTTGGGATATGGTTTTAGAGCTAATTCTTTCTCTGTTGACCACGTCAAATGCACATTAGAAACACAAAACATACATCTCAAACAAAATATTTCAAGTTTCCACAATCAACCAAATGCCATATACAAGTACCTGACTTTCAATGGGGAGTTGACTCGTCAGCAATCGCAGATAGTAGGCTAATTTCTCGTGAGACGTGATTATTATACCTTCACCACTTTTGTCAAACTGAGGTCTACCGGCCCTTCCGAAGATCTAAACAGAGGCTTGAATGTGAACAGAAAAAACAGCTGGACAGTGAATAAAAAGTACAGGTATCTAGTAAATCAACTTCTAACGTATTTGTAAGAGGAAATCTTAAGGTCTTGCCTGCATAACATCAAGCATGCCTAGGTCTCGCCACCCACCAGCCTTCGGATCATATAATTGTGTACCCTGAAGGATGACCATGCAGGAAAAAGAATGTAAGAGGAAAGGCTATAAGAGACTTACTGCACTACAAAAGCTAATATATTCATCACTACAATAATGATGCAATCAGGTTGCAACCAATAATAAAGCAGAGCACATAACAATCATGAGTCATGAGTACACACAATATTTCTGCAATCAAACTGTAAACGTGAAGAAAGCAGAGCACTTAACTGAGCGAACAACACAGATGCACAGATTCTGGCTATGATAAATTGCTATTGACATTACAACTTTTGATTCAAGCTATCTAGTAATAAGGCCATGCAGAAAAGGTCCTCTTGTTCAGATCGGCTAAATAAAAAAGAAGACCGAAAACAGATTGTCTTGGTAGCAAACAACCAACCATGACTGGCAAGTGTAAATTTTGGTGTCAGTACCCCACCAGATAGTAGATCATTTGCTTACTACAAGCAGCAAGTCAAAGTTTTAAAAAAGCGTACTCAAAAAGAAAAAGTTACATTACAGCATCCATTTAAACCTTTTGGCAGAGGAGGGTTAAAAATGACTGCAACCACTACCAACTATCTAGTGTTTCAAGAAAAAGTACAAGAGATTCTATAAACAAGTCAACTGTCAAAGAAGTGAAGATATTATGTTTGACCTCACTAGAGAGATTTAGAAGCATAAAATAGAGAGATTTAGAAGCATAGAATTTGATTTGAGGATAATTTAAGATATTACCCCACTAGTCCATTATACAATATCTTAGGTTATGGAGTTTGACAACTCTATAATTTGCAGTTATTCAAGCATATACAGTAAATAATATTAAAAGCACAAACCTTAATCACAACAGTGTGAGCCGGAAGATTTACACCCCATGCCAATGTTGCTGTGCAAACCAGTACCTAAAGAAGCAGATTAATGCACAAAAGCCTCAGCAAAATCCAAAAGTACCAAGCTAAGACTGAAAATTGAATGAGTTTAACCTTCAAGAGTCCATCAGAGAAAAGACGCTCAGTCAGACCTCTATCCGCACGAAGCATCCCAGCATGATGAACACCAATTCCATATTCAAAAAGCTCAACAAGATCTTTATTTCTGGACTTAACAACTTCCCTCTGAAAACAGTAAAGTGATATCAATGAATAAAAGGAGAGACATAATCTTGAAGAACAGAATAAAAATGAAGCTTTTAATTCCTTGCCTTTATTAAGTTAAATTGTGGATGTGTATCATTCTTGAAGACCTCCAGATCATCATATTTTCGGCCAAGTTCAACCTGTTTAACATGCCCTAAATGATATTAGTGAAACCAAAGCATGCACTGATAAAAATCAGTGAAAGCAAAGTGTGCACTGATAAGATTCATATAAGATTGCCCACTAATAGACATGCATAACACCCACCCATAATCATATACATTGCCATTTCCCAAAATCAACAAGATGTCATGCATTTCAGAATGCATCTCTTTTTTCTTTTGGGCAAAAGGTAACATTAACATCAGCTTTATATACCAAAACAAAATCCCAGGTGAATAAGAAGATTTAGTAACATATATCCATGAACTGAACAGTTGTTACGAGTTGAAAAGGTGCATAACGCTATATTGCTATAGCTGATTCAATAGTTTTCACAACCATCCAAAGCTTCATTGAATAATAAGACGCATTTTTGGATGATAACTAATTTGAACTAGTACTCAAGGATTTCAAGGCAAATAACACATCCAAACTATTTACATTCTGATCGAAAGTAGGAGAATATACCAATTTCTGGGCTGTTTTTGCAGTGTCCTTTCGTGAATGAACAAACACCATTGCCTGATGACCTTGCCTCAATGAATCAACCACCTGGCACACAAAAAGCTTTTAATTGCCACTCCAGCAAATTACATGCATGTGAGCCAATGTGGAAAGCAGAAACCTTTTTATAGCATATTTCGTTCAACAATTCATTGCGAGCTGCAAAGTTCTGCTCACTAATTCCAATATACTGTTGAGCAAGAGGAACAGGACGATAGCTAGAATCAAAGAAGAAGAGTCCCATCTCTGGATTCACTCTCAAAAATTGCGCGACCTTAGGTGTTCATGAAATAGATGGAATTCACATTAAAAGTTGAAATGCAAAGAGGCTTCAAATTTGGCATCTAGAGAATAATGAGAAGGTAATTATAAGCAACAATATGGCCAAAAATACCTCCAAATAATTAGGTAGAGTGGCCGAAAGCCCCACGATGCGTATCATTGTTTGTGTTGACTCCACCTGTAAAAGAAAGAAAAGAATTACAATGAAGTACATTGTACAACCACTTATCCATTGGCTACAACAGATGCAATGCTAAAGTATCAATGGCCCAAACAAACACTTCGGTAACATCAACATAACAATCTACATACAATAGCACCCCAATTGCGAAAACCCTAGGACACACTAACAATAGCCAAGTAATACCCCAAAAAATCATTAATGATTTAATAACAATAAAATTTTGGTAAGTAATTTAATAACCAAAATTAGCCACCATGAAGGCTACCCATCATTAATAAGGAGTCCCAATTATATTCTTTATGCCTCATTTTTTTATAATAAAAAACTCAAACCCGAATTTTCATCACTTAAACCTACATACTCAAGACCAGCAGAGTGAAAAGTTAATTTGGGACAACAGAAAAGAAAAACAAACGGAAAAAAACAAATAGAGCCATTCCTGTCTGCAGGAGCAAACTGGATAACCAACAAACAAAAACAAAAGGAAAGGAAAGAAGGATATAATGCTTAATCAAATTATCCTAATACACAAACAAAATCTGAACTTTCTAAGCTAGCATAAGCGACACCGGTTAAAGGAGAGGTCCTCTTTTGATTCAAGTGTTGTACCTGTGGGATAGGGTCATAAAGATTATAATTTAATGTCAGACAGACATCAAAAGCTGAAAACTAAGAGTAAGAACAAGTGACAGAATTCAGCCAACTTCACAAGCATAGTCGCAATTGAAAATAATCTTATGATGATTAAAGTATAAATTTATAAGAAGAAATGATGATCCACTAAATCTTTACCTGACGGAGGGTCCGAGCAACAAGTGCCTCTATTACAGGGCCTCTATCATCATTCAAGAGATGCACTTCATCAATAATTAAGAGCTTCACCAGCATTGAAAGTGACATGTCACTGCTCTTGCGGGTAATGACATCCCATTTCTCAGGTGTTGTCACTATCATCTGATTGACAAGCACTAAGAAAATTAGCCACAGCTTCCTCCATAGATATTGCCATAGCAACCAAGAATGTCTAATTTTTTTTATAATAAAAGAGATAGAGAGAGAGAGAGAGAGAGAGAGAGAGTCAACCTGAGTTTCTTCAAGTTCATTCTTAGAAAGTTGCATGTCTCCAGTAAGTTCTCTCACAGTCATGTTCAAAGGAGATAAGCGATGGCTAAATGTTGATGTTACCTCCGCAGCTAATGCCTAGACAGGTCATTACCAGAAATATCATATCAATTGCATCGCTGATGTTGGCTACTCCCACCCCTCAAATACATGGAGTATATAACACAAAAAATAAAAAAGGGATAGAGTATTTGTTAGTTTTACCTTCATGGGAGCAACATAAACTATCTTAAACTCATCTTTATGCAAGTAACCATCCTTGAAGTGCTGTCCAATCTGCCATAAGACATATCACTCACCTCATACACCTTAATTTCAGAACCAATAACAGGCACTGCCAGTATCATTTTCTTAATTCAAGTTGCACAATCAGGTTAAATTGGAGTTTGAAAATGTTATCACAACTAAAAGTACAGTGAATATCATTTTTTTATCGATAAATATATTAATTACATTCTTGTTTGATCCAGTAAGATTCGGAGAGAGAGAATGCATAGAACCTATATATGCATATGAATTAGCAAAGCTATTTGTATATCAATAAAGAAAATAAACAACAGAGGAGATGTCCATACAATATCGGATGTAATAATCTCTCCAGGTCCTTCAACATCATATAACCTCTTCCATATGGAAAATTTAAATGCACATCGTGCTCAAGGGATTCACATCCTCACAGAACCAAATTGTGAAATTTTTCACTTCCACCTCAAAATATATAGAATAAGAAGAAAATCTAAAACCCCAAAATAACAAAGGAACCAAGGTACGGCTAAGTGATTGCGCACCTCATGGAGAATAGAAATCATAGCAATATTTGTTTTGCCAGCTCCTGTCGGAGCACAAACCTGCAAATGTACAAAAACACTTCAGAAATATTAAAAGCAAAACTTTCACTTCAAAGATATCCTCATATTTAAAAACAGACAACTCACTAGTATATTCTCATTAGTGTGATAAACTGTTTGAAATATCCGACTCTGAATGCGGTTCAGAGATTTGTAGCCACGAAAAGCAGCTTGAGCAAAGTCATCTAACTCCTTTATCTCAATCTGACAACATAAGATAGTTTGAAAAGAAAAAAGTAATAAGGACCAATACGAACAATTGACTCCTAAAATCATTAACCAAGCAATACTACTTAATGGTACAATTTGATACGGAAATCATAGGCAAGTCAAATCTAGTTTGGCAAAATTTCCATGTAACAAAGAGATATGATCATATAATCATCAAAGGCTGCAAAGACATTAAGTTCTCCAAAGAGATTAATATCTAAAAGCTTATGAATGACAAATAGACTAAATTATCATTTAACTTCAAGCTAGTGTCAAAGATAAAAGAGAAGGGTAAGTTTCTATATATTGTGAAGCAAGTTAGAACAGAATATTTTAGTAATCTGGGAAATGGCAACAGCTGGTTTCTTTTTATTTTGATTAATTGATGCAAACACTGCAATGCAAACACTGCACAGTAATTTTTGCTGTAGACCTCACTTCTTGGTGCCAACCCGTACCACATAATCTGCATATTCATAGGGAAACTGAAATATGATGCTCAAAATAAAAGGGTACTAACACTGATACCACTTGTCGTTGGTCAAGATTCTGAATCTTTAAGAATCATCCAACATAATGACTATCTAGAGCGTATAAAGATTTCATTGTAACCTCTGATAATACCTCCCCTAGCATGCTTTTGCAAGCACCCATCCACATGGAAAATATCATGCACAACTAGTACAAAAGTCAGAAATATATAGGAGGCTACAGTCTTGCACAGAACATTAAATGATTGGCGTGTTTTATCATAACTATCAAACCGCCTAGTACATAGTGGCAAGCCTATATTTATTTTCAACGTCACAAATCAATAACAAAACTTTTGCGTCTCACATATCATTACATTAACTCAAGTGCACGTGGTTGCAAATGCATCGACTAGAAATCCAGAAAACTTCCTGTTCATATTGATTCTGTTTTTGCTTTGCGCTCTTTCGTTGAAGCTTGCAGAGATTTGAATGAAATTTGCCCAATTCTTCCTCAACTCCTTGATGGTATGTGGTTAATGAAATCTTGCCAAAAATGACAAATGAATGAGCACCAAAGAATCGAGCCATTATCATAGATTGAGACCAGGTGTGATAAATTTTCTCCTGTAAGAAGTTGAGTTACAAGCATAGATCCTAGACTATCTCCATTATGCAGAAAGAAAAGATTAGAAGAATCTTCTGATATGAAAGAGGAAATACTAGTTTTGGAAGAAGCCACCATTGAAGGATTGAAGTTTGAAATATCAGGGGAAATCAGATTGCTCTGATACGTGTGAAGAAGAAAATAGGTTTACCTTTTATGAAAGACGAGAACAGGTGAGCTACAGGAAGCCTGGGAATAACTTATTTCTCTCTACTAAAATTTTCTCTCCGTACACATGAACTTTTTTCTTCTTCTCAGTGCGTCCTGTAACATTTCTCCTCGTTAATGTTGCTATGATATCTGGATTTTGAGTTATTGTGGTGGTTAAGATGGGTCGTCCTAGAGAGGTACTGATTGAATCCAAATGTTTTATTTTGTCAAAGGCTGGTGGGGGACTGCTGCAAGTCACTGAGAGAAACTGGAAGACAGAACATGCGGTCATGCTAGGTCCATCTTCAACGCAGTGGCTTGGGAAGGTGTTAGAGGAGAGTATGAGAGGAGGAAAAAAGAAGGTGTATTCAGCAACTAGAGAAGGATATTGTAGTTTTATTGCTCAACGATGCTCAAATCGCAGAGGGAGATACCTTGAGGTTTCTGAGTATAACCAGGGGGGAGGAGGAATGTCTTATGCATTCCAGAAGGAGAGAATGGATGGGGGTGGAGGAAGATGCTGGAGGTGCTGTTAGAGCCGAGTAAGGAGGTTCCAGGTGGAGGTCAGTCGAGTAATGTTAAGGGGGCGATGAGACACCAATCCAGGTAGTATAAGAAGGTACTCTCTATGACGGTGCCGAACGTTGTGAGGGAAGGTGATAATGGTGTGAGGGGCCCTGTCAGGGGACATTGGCGTTACGAAGCTCTGTCGAAGCTGTACGATGCGTTGAGCCACTCCCATGGCAGAAGTTATGCGGCATGTCAAGAGGCGTGGGAGGTCCATAGGATGATGTTCGAGGTGCAGGGGCAGTTACAGTTTCTGCAGAAGGATATGGCCGAAATCCTTGATTTTGTCGGTCTGTTTAAGGAAAGGGACAAAAAGGGGGACTTGAAAGGAAAACAAAAGGCTACGGGTGATGGGCTTATCAAAGCCCAGAATGAGGTCCAGCAGAAAGATAAAACTGGTAAGGGACAGGCTATATGGTGTAAGGTGGGTGGGCCTTCTCAGACTAAGGCTAGGCAGACGGTTTCAACGGGTTCGGGTCCTTGTGATGGGGCTGGGCCGTCTCAGCCCAGGGCCCATTGTAATGGGCCTGGGCTCAGGGCGAGCAACTCTCAACCCAAGGCAGTTTCACGCAGCATGGAGAGCCCAAGCCCAGTTTGTCCCACTGAGTTGCACAGTCTCGACTTCGTGCCGGATAGCTTGCCGTCAGTAGAGGCTCAGGTGGAGGTTGCACAGACAGTGCCGATGGAGGTGATGGAGGCCGCCGATGATGTACCGCCGGTATACTGTGCGCAAAAGGCGTTGGTGGAGTTAGGATCTCGCTTCTCTCCCTCGAAGGAAGCTCAGATGACGCCGACGATTGGTGGTGATGTGGTTTTGGCTCCGGTGAACTTGTCTATCAAACTTTATAAGGATTTTGAGTTGGCTGAGGAGGATGAAGATTCGGTCGACCTTATGCATTCGGTGGAGGACGAATTTTTCCTCCCTAAGGCTTGCGATCAAGTGGGTTTGGATGAGATTTCAGTGGGTGATGATTTTCAGAATTTTCAGATTAACAGGAGGGGGAACCCTATCCCATTAAACTACTTTTTTCAGACCAAGCTTCAGATTGAGTAATAAATAAAGTGAAAGAGATCCAACATTATGTGGGGATTGAGTGTGAGGGTATGAAGAGAAATTCATAGCCTTCCTTGTTAACTGCTATGGAAGCTGGACATCAACAAAAAAGGAAGGGGGACTCAAAGAAAATTCGGGAGCTTAAAAAATTGTCGTGGTTGATGAATTCGGAGGGTAGCTCCAGTAGGAATAGGGTAAAAGGGAAAGGGCTGGCTGTTCCCAAATGAAACCCAAGATTGTGTCTTGGAATGTTCGTGGTCTCAACGAGGTAGATAAGCGCCATTGAATTTAGCACTTACTTCATGAGTGGAAAGCGGACATCGTATGTTTACAGGAGACGAAGCTGAAGATGATAAATAGGAAGATTGTGCGAAGTTTATGGAGCGGTAATCATGTGAATTGGGTATACTTGGCCTCTATAGGGGCATCGGGAGGAATTGTGGTGATGTGGGATAGGCAGGTGGTGGAGAAAGTGGAGGACTATATAAGGAGATATATGATAGCGTGCTCTTTTAAAAGTGTGCCCGACGATTTCTTATGGGCTTTTGCAGGTGTGTACGGACCAAATCTAGACATTGACACAAGATTATTGTGGGATGAACTAGCAGGGGTACATAGTTGGTGGGATCTTCCTTGGTGTATTGGAGGTGATTTCAATGTTGTGAGATTCCAAAGTGAAAGCTTCGGAAGTAGAAGATTGAGGCCTGCAAGCTTAGAGTTCTCAGAGTGTATCTTTGACTTGAACTTGATAGACCTTCCACTTGCAGGGGGCCCAGCCACTTGGTCAAATAACCAGACCTGGTCTCGCTTGGATCACTTTTTAATTTCACCTGAGTGGGAAAGCCATTTTCCGGACGTATGGCAAAAGCGTTTGGTATGCTTAGCTTCGGATCATTAGCCTATTTTGCTTGATTGCGGAGGCATTCATAGTGGTAGACAATACTTTAAATTTAAGAATATGTCGCTGAAATCAGAAGGTTTTGCGGAGAGGGTCAAACAATGGTGGATTTCTTATCAATTTGATGGTACACCCAGCTTCATTTTTGTGAACAAACTGAAAGCCTTAAAAAGAAACTTGAAGGAGTGGAATAAATAGTCTTTTGGAAATGCAAGGGAGAACAAAAAGATCAAGTGGATGGAAATTCAGAATTAGAAAAACTCCAAGAAGGGAGGCCACTTACTGAGGAGGAGCAAACACAGAAAACTTTGCTGGTCGCAGATCTTGAGAGGATTATTTTACAAGAAGAAATGTCATAGCGACAAAAGTCAAGGGCACTATGGTTAAGGGAAGGGGATTGGAGTACGAAGTTCTTCCATAGAATTGCAAACTCGCATAGAAGAAATAATACAATTGAGGTGCTGAAAATTGAGGGGGTGGAGTGTAGAGAAGAGGAGGTAGCTAGGATGGAAAGGGCTTTTGAGGAGGAAGAGGTGTATGATGTAGTAAGGAATATGGTAAAAGATAAAGCTCCCGGACCTGATGGTTTCTCTATGGGCTTCTTCCAAGAATGTTGGGAGGTGATAAAAGAAAAGATCTGTTGAAGGTGTTTCAAGAGTTGTTCTCGGTTGAGAAATTTGAGAAAAGTCTTAACACCACTTTCCTTGCATTAATACCTAAAAAGGTGGGGGCTATTGAGATCATGGATTATCGGCCTATTAGTTTAGTGAATGGAGTCTACAAGATTATTTCAAAAGTGCTTGCTAATCGGTTAAGTGTGGTGTTGGGAAAAATTGTAACTAAGCCTCAAAATGCATTTGTAATGGGTAGACAAATTCTTGATGAGGTTCTAATTGCCAATGAATGTCTGGACAGTAGATTGAAGGCTGGCAGCTCAGGGATTATGTGCAAGTTAGATATGGAAAAGGCGTATGATCATGTTAATTGGGATTTTCTTCTATATCTACTGGGTAGGTGTGGTTTTGGGGAAAGGTGGAGGTCCTGGATCAGCTGGTGTATTTCCATGGCAAGATTCGTGTTGATCAATGGCAGCCCAGATGGTTATTTTTCGAGTTCTCGTGGTTTGAGACAAGGGGATCCGTTATCTCTTTTACTTTTTGTTATTGTTATGGAGGCACTAAGCAGGATGATCTCGGCTTTGTTGGCTAATGGTTTTGTAAGTGATTTTCAGAGTGGATCTCCGAGTAGGGGTATTACTACTATTTCTCATTTGTTGTTTGCAAATGATACGCTTATTATGTGCGAGGCCAATCAAGATCAGTTGCGTGCGGTGAAGGCGTTGCTTCTTTGTTTTGAAGTAGTGTCAGGCTTAAAAGCGAACCATGATAAATCCGAGTTGGTGTCGATTGGGGGAGTCCAGAATGTCCGAGAGTTGGCTGATACTTTGGGTTGCAAGATAGCGTCTCTTCCTATGACATATTTGGGACTCCCGTTGAGTATAAATTCGAGGGCGTGCTCGATTTGAGATACGGTGATTGAAAAAATAGAGAGGAGACTGGCAGGATGGAAGAGAATGTACTTGTCAAAAGGGCACCGGATTACGTTGATCAAAAGTACACTTTCTAATCTACCCACCTACTTCTTATCCTTATTCCCTATACCGGCAAGTGTGGCTGGTCGACTTGAGAAGCTACAGAGAGATTTTCTGTGGGGTGGTTTAGGAGAAGAATTTAAATTTCATTTAGTCAAGTGAGAGATGGTCTGCCATCCTATCTCTAGTGGCGGATTGGGTATTAGGAATTTGAGATTGTTTAATCGGGCGTTACTTGGAAAATGATTGCGACGATATACCATGGAACCAGAAGCCTTATGGAAAACTGTGATTAAGAACAAATATGGTGGTTTAGGAGAGGGTTGGTGTACTAGTGAAGTTAGAGGTGCCTATGGAGTGGGGCTATGGAAACATATAAGAAGAGGGTGGGAGGCCTTCCATCATCATACTAGGTTTCAATTGGGTACAGGGTCCAGGATCAGATTTTGGAAGGATGCTTGGTGTGACAACAGTGCTCTTCAAGATTTGTTTCCTATACTTTTCTTGATCGCAAGTGACAAAGATGCCACAGTGGCGGAGGTTATGGGAATCTCAGGGGGGAGTACGCACTGGAATATCAATTTCAATCGGGCAGCACAAGACTGGGAGGTGGGGAGTTTTGTAGATTTGTATAGTCTGTTGTATTCTTGTCGTCCGAATATCTAGCAAGAAGATGGTTTGTGGTGAATTCCTGCAGGAAGAGGGGTGTTCACTGTTTGTTCCTTTTATAAGGTCCTCACACAAGAACCTGAGATACAGTTTCCATGGAGAAGGCTTTGGAGGAACAAGGCTCCTCCCAAAGCTTCTTTCTTAGTGTGGACAGCTTCCTTAGACAAGATACTCACTACGGATAATCTGAGAAAGAGAAGGATAATCATTAGAGATTGGTGCTGGATGTGTAAAAGTGGGGGTGAGTCGGTGAATCATCTACTTTTACATTGTGAGGTAGCTAGATCTCTCTGGCATGGGGTGTTTAAAAGAATGGATCTAGCGTGGGTTATGCCAGAAACCGTGGTGGAAATATTGACGTGCTGGACCTCCATTCGAGGTGTGCAACAGATCAAAGTGGTTTGGAAGATGATCCCTATTTGTATCATGTGGTGCTTGTGGTAGGAGCGCAATGAGCGGACGTTTGAAGACAGAGATCTATGGCGGAACTTAAAGTTTTCTTTTTTAGGACTCTTTGTACTTGGGCTATTGCTATGGACTTCAATGGCATGGACCTTCATGATTTCTTAGTTTCTAATGCGCCTATATAGATAGGGCATAATGACTTCTGTAATTGGCAGTTGTTGCCCATTCTTGAAATAATGATACTTGTTTACTTGTCAAAAAAAAAAAAATCCAGAATCTCAAAATCATTGAAGCACTCAAAAGGATGGAAGGGCAGGGAGAGACAGAGAGAGCGGTGAAAATACCATACAAAACGGCATTAGGGGGGATTTCAGACGCCATTTTTTAACATACAAGTTTGGTTCCAAATCTCAGAAATTTTTCTTTTTTATAAGTCCAACTCTCAGTAATCTGCTACACAAATAACTCATTAGCCACATAAGATCATATCCTCCGTTGTGACATAAGTCATTGTATGTTTTTTCTTTTCCCCGTGATCTTGCACACTAACCAATCCACAAATCTCAAAGTTGTCAATTTTAAGCGCAACAGGTGAACAATCAATCAATAGAATACGATTGATAATTTATCATGACCAATATGAATCTATATCACAAACACTGAGGGAAGGAAGAGTGAGAGAGGGGGGGAGGGTACCAGTCTCTCTCCAGGTTTCATTTGAGCGGTTGGTGTTGGGGGGATAATGACCTCCTCATATCCCTTATGATGCTTCCTGACAGTTCCTTGAGGGAGAGCAGTAACCGCTAGGGACTGGGCCCCTGGGCCAAATCCAACCAGATCATCAAGAAGATTTTTTGTTTCACTCGCTTGAAGTAAAGAAGAAAAATCAGTAGCAGACAAGTCATTCTCAGCTCCATATTCTGTTCCTCTTCTGTGTCTTTTTTCCTCCTTGCGCCGAAGTTTATCAATTTGCTTTTCCGACTCTGTTTGAACTGTAACCTAAAACAGGATTGGCAAGAGACGACTTGATGAAGAATCTAACATTTTAATGAATTATAAGTTAGTAAGAAAAATTTTTCACACAAAAGCCAAATGATACCTGAGTACCATAACTTGGCATACGTGATTGAGCATTTGAAGCCGTTTTTTCAGATTTCAGTACCAGAAATCCATGATGGATAGCATCAACAAGTTCCTTTCGGTGCTGCAGAAATAGAAAAAAGGAAAGGAATCTTCATCCATATTCAGAAAATTCTCGGATTAGACTACTGCAACAATAGACAATATAATGTTCAAAACTGTCACATTAGGACAATGTGGAAAAGTAGTACGTAATCTTTATTAAATTAAATTTCAACCCTTTAGGTCCAACAAGCCTCCTTTTAAAGAATAAACTAGTCTACCGTGATGCTTGAAGGTGTTAACAAGACAGCACAAAACTTGTTGCACAGTTCTAATAAAGAATTTTAAGCAATGCCTTTCAAAAGCAAGACATTTTTCTTATAGGTAAAATAAGATCTTTTGAAAAGCAAAACATATTATTTACCTTTCAAATCCAACGAGTACTTATTCCTCAAAAATAGATCAAAGATCACGTCTGGGAAGGAGCATAGAAAGCAATTTACTTTTACAAAGGCAACTAAATCAATAAACTATTTCTTCTTTTTTATTGGGGGGGGGGGGGGGGGGGGGGGGGGGTTTAAATTCATAAAAACACCAAGAAAAGTTCACAGGCTTACCGACAAAATGTCTTGAACAGTCTCAAACGCACCATCACCAACGAGATCCAACAAAACACCAGCAATCTTCCAAAACAATTAAAAAATATATTTTTAAATGACCAGGAACTTAGTTGTCATGAAATACATGCTCAATAGCAACACTTGTAAAACACGAACAAAAAAGCCTACTTATACCTCCTCACCAGGTTTGTCTGAACCAAGAACCCGACAAATTGCCATCGCTAGTTCATCCCTGGAAAGCTGTGAGGTACATTCCTTAACTATCCGATCACATGCATCTCTTAACCAACTCAAATTAAAGTTCCCGCCATTAGAAGCACGAGGATTATGTTGAGAGTTATGTTCAAACCAGCCTTCATGAAACGAAGAATAACGAGCAAAGCTTTCCTCACCCGGTAATTCTCCATCCTCCAAAGAAACATCCATCAGAAACCTTGTTGGTGCTTGAAAAATAAGGTCAGCACCAAATTCTAAATCATTAGAACTCCCATTTACATGCGTCTCCAAATCATGTAGCGACCCATGGTCAGTTGATACCAACCCAAAAAGATTTTGAGATAGAGAGGCAACTCTCTCCAGATTAGCATCAGTAACCATGTGACCAAGAAGTTTTTGCAATTCTAACCTGCATATCAGTAGCACTAAGTTCAATAACGTATTTGTAAGTTCAAGTTACACACTCATCTACATTTAACAGATGAACCAAGAGAGGGACGTTATTCAAGCACCACAGTGTCTGTATTTAGTAAGTCATATATGGTTTTTCTAATTTTGGTTTTTAGGCTATCATGTCACCAATATATTACACATTTTTATCTTATTAATGCAGAATTTCTCGCTAATACAATTCATGAATATCATAAGTTAGAAAAAAGATGCAGACTAGGAAATAGCAAAATTCAATTCCTCAGTCATTTTATCTTCCATATTAACTGAAATAACATAAACATTGGAAGAGCAAGTTTTTACTTCTTCTCGGCAATGTTTCTATCAACACTGTCCTCCTCCACTGGCATGCCAAAAAGACGATATACAGCAACTGCCACCTCGTGAAACTCTTCTGAGGGCATTTCGCCATCAGTCAACTCCACTACTGCCGCAATAAACTGCTTGTATGCTTGTCGAACTTCAAAAGAGGCTGCACCTCAAAATCCCATTAACACAGAAACAGTAAGACAAGTTCCATGAAACAAGAGTGTGTGCGTGTGTGTTTTTAGTGCATAATTACAATATAGTAAGAAGGTACAACATTAGAGTACCTTCTTCCCACCGGTGTACAATCTTCCGGGCAAGCTCTGACTCATCAAGTGAGCTCGCAGAACTAAATAACACGGTTCAAAAATTCAAATAATTATTACCATATTATTTAGCAGAAAAGAAAGCAATTTGGAAATAAAATGCTTGCAATGGACCCAGCACAAATGTCATAAACCCTATAAAGGCCACAAGCAATGGGACCTATCACAGATTTCATAATCCTTATAAAGGTCACTTCTCTGATTTGGTTGCTAATGAGGGAAAAATAATTAAATGTCGGGCCATAACTTAACTTGATTATATCATCCAAAGAAAAAGGTCGGTTTAACTAAGACAAATTGTATCAACCCCACTTCAGATGAGAACTTTTGTTTGTCAGTTCAACGCCGAAAATCATACCGTTAATATGTTCCACTAATTTCGATTAACCATTAAAAGTTCTAAGATTCAGGAATCGAATTTCCCATACAATAATAAGATTTCTCAGCAAATGACAAGAGAATATAAGAGGAATCGAATGAGAGAAAATGATTACTTGCGAGGCCTATTGTAGTTTTGGAGGATTAATTTCCGTTGGAGATAGGCCTGATCGACGTCGAAGGGGTCTCTCAGAGTGTTGGTCAAGCGAGGAAGCTGAACCAACATTATTGACGATTTTCGTCGATGATGATGATGACAACAGCAGTGTCGAAAATCCCGAAAAGTCGGAAATATCAAAAGCCTCTTTGGGCAATGACGACGACAATGAAGACTCCAGACCGGAGCGATAGGTTGAACAATTTGGCGGTCTGATGCTTGTTCTTGGGCTGCAAGCGAAGTGAAATATATAAAGTTGTACGAGCCGCCCTTCAAAAAAAAGTGGACGGTAAAAAATTTATTTTTTATAAGTGAGACTTAAATTTTTATATAAAATTTATCTATTATTTAAGACTTGTATATAACATTACTCGTATATAAATATCCAATGCGCTCGCACCATTAACAGCGACGCAGATTTACGACCGGTTTGAACAACGAAAGTGTTAATCTAATATCGTAAATCATTATAATTTTTTTAAATTTTTACATAAAATATAATAAATAATTTAATTTTTTAAAATTTTAAAATAAAAATAAAATTAAAAATTAATATTTTAACAATATTTTATTTAACTTTTAATTTTCATCTCAACTAATTTTATCTCAACTCATTATCTAAATGACATCTGCAATATTACAACATTTAATTTCTGAGATTTATCTAATTTTAAGGAAAAAGAAATCTAAAAATTGAGTAAATATAAAATTCATATAAAAAATTATGTTTTTAATAGACAATGCTACGGTCACCAAGACGATCCCTTGTACTGATAGTACAAATTTCACTTCTTTTTTTCCAAATTTTTTTTAAATACCTTTAAACATTTAAAAAAAATTCACACTCATTAAAAAATATCTCATTAACCTTTAAGTTGTTTAAAAAACAAAATCGGAAGCTTCTCTCAATAGCTTTTATTGTCTAGAGAAGTATTTTCCTTTTTTAAAAGTGAACTCTACATTTTTTTAAAAAGAAATACGCAAAATTTACACAATCTATAATTTTCTTGAAGTCTTAATATCAATTTTTTCGTCACAACTAAAATACATCTATCTATACGTAATTAAAATTTCTAATTATTTTTTTTTCTTAATTCATGTTGGCTGCCGAGCGACAACGAAAATTAGCCACCATTTTTAATCACTGAAAATTCGATCATCCCTATATTTCGATATTAACTTTCAGCCAACTCTTAAGAGACTCATTATGGCAGTCGAAATAGTGATTTGAAGTTATCTTAAAGATAATTAATATTCAAGTTTTAAAAGTTTAGGGTTAATATCTTAGGGTTTTAGGAAATTAACTCGGTGTGATTTGGTTTGTTATATAATTGGTAGAATCACGTTGGGATAGTATGTGATTTAAAGGGTCTAAAAGCAACCTCAACACATCTGGACCAAAGCTGCACCTATCATAAATTTAAATTAGATAATTGTAAGCATCTCTATGCCATATGTGAAAGGTTTGATTCATAAAAATATATTAAAAAGAGAAAGTTTATTGTTGATTTTGTGTTTCGTGGCCTGGGCAACTCGGTGATTTCTCTCTAAGACCTACAAGACCCAATGAGACGAGGGCTCGGGGTGGTGAGGGACACCTCTGATACCTAAGTTATGATTATCTTTTTGTGTGGAGAATGCAAGGAGAAAGTATTCTGATCCCTTTACCTGAGCTTGGGACATGCATATATACCTGGTCGTGGTGGTCTCCACCCTTTGCTAGTAGATCATGCAAAGGTGTACTGGGCGCTTTATTGGCAGCAAGGTTCCCCTTTGTCATGTCAATCGTCGCCTTGTCATATTGTTCATGGGTTTACGGTTTGTCTCTTGTTGCAAGTAAGGGAGAGGTGTGCGCACTGCCATGGTTGTAAAGGTGAGTGGACTTTGGGTTTTGACCTTGCGTGCTGGCCCCTCAGGCCATTTAATTTAATGTGGCGTGCCTATTGTTCGTGGTATGGGTTGTTAACTAGAGCAGGTGAAGTGATTGGTTATTATATCTGACGGGCTCTCTTGGGCCCGGCTCAGCCCTGCACTAGGCTTTCTGCTAACCGATTTAGGCCATGAGGAGAATAAACCCAACACGGCCCAAAGAGAAAGAAGTAAACTCCATTCATAGTACCCTCCATTCACAGTACCCAGCGAATTCCCACCACGCACGTGTGGTGAGAATTCAAAAACTGCTCGTTGAGTTCAGTGCGACTCGTTTGCTCGTTACTGCAGGTGAAGACCATGTTGCCACGTGTGAGGAGGTGGCCTTGCCTTCCACACTATTACCGATTGGTCAATGTTCCCCACCCACGCGATCCCTTCTTTTTTTGTGCTAGGGGCGTGCGCAACGGTTTATTTTCTTCATCGTTGTGCATAGCATGAATCTCGTGATTTGCCCCTGGCTTTTCGTCTTTGACGGCTCCTGTCATTTCATGCATTGGGTACCCCAACTGGCACGAGTCTCTATTTAAATCTCGTTTCCCCCTCATTTTCCATTTCCCTTTGCTTCCTTCTTGAGCGTACGTTGTCTCCATGTTCTCCTTGCCTTCTTCTTCAAGTTCCTTCCTTCTTCTTTGTTAACCATCCTCAACTTCCACCCTTTCCTCATGTCAAATGGCTCCCAAGAATAGTCCTCATCCTTGCCCCAAGAAGGACCATTCCGTACGCCCTAAGGAAGCTCCTGGTGGCCCTGAAGAGGTGGAGAATTTGGTCGTTGTAAAGCAATCGTTGTCCTTTAAAGGTCAGAAATGGGAATCAATAGCCTTCCTTCATGTGCTACGGTGGATGTTGGACGTGCTCAACTCGGGAATTTTGGAGATCCCGGGCCATCGTGCTGCTGCCATTGACGACGCTGGCTTGGCAGCAAAGATGGCCCTCTTCCTTATGATGATAGTGAACGGGCTACGACTATCGTTTTGCCGCCCTGTTCGTGACCTTTTTTATTACCTTGGCTTGGCTCCCGCTCAACTCCATTCGAATGCGTGGCGGCTCTTGGTCGCAAGTTGTGTGATTTTCCTTTTGGCATTAAGCTCTGGGATTTAGGAATATCCCAATCTGACCGCGAAGGAGTTCCTTTCCGTGTACCGGGTGCTGCGCCTTGATGGGTAGCTGTGCAGCTTCAAGGCACGTGGTAAAAAACGAATCGTCGGCCTAGAGAAACATTTTTCCCATATCAAGGATTGGACCATGAGGTTCTTCTTCTTGTCAGGCAAGGGTTGGGAATATCCAGAGAGGGAGGCTGTCCACCAGGAGTTTCCCATCCAGGCTGTTTGGGCAACTATACCGGATGACAAGTCCATCTTCATTGCTTTATCTGAATGGGAGGAGGCCAGACTAGAGGTCGTCCTGTCCTGGGTCAAGGCACATCCTGATGACTTGATGTCAGACGTCGTGCTGACCGACGCTAACATTCGTCGCCACCTCTTTACCCTGGACCGATCTTATGTCCTTGTTCGAAGCTTTCTGAGGGAACCCTCCACTTCTCAGGGCTAGAAGAGGCCTTCTAGTCCTTTTGTGACTGGTGGCGGGAGGAGGAGACCCCGGGTCAACTGCGATGCCACTAGGATGTCTTCAAAACCCAAGAAATAGGCTTCCCAACACGAGATCCTAGTCCCACGCTTAAAGGCGTCGAGTAGTAGGATTGTGGCAGGCTAGCTTCTTGGCCAAGTCGTGGCTCCCACTATCTCCACTCCACCGAATTCTCAAGCGACGACTTCTCAGGTAATCATCGCGACTCCTACGCCGCTAATCGCTCCCGGGGGCGAATTGGAAGAAGATGAGGCCGATTTGCAGATGGCTTTCTTCGAGGCATTTCTTAACCTTGCCTCGAGAAGGGTTCTGGGGTCGGTGGTGCCCTTCAAAGATGTTGTCGAGACATCTCAGTTTGTTCCCACCCAGTTCCTGGTTGATGCTTCTGCCACCGCCGCTTTCAACGAGGCAGGTGCCAGTCCCAACCATAATGAAGACAGCCCAGGACACCCTCTTGTTGTTGATCTCAGTGACAACAAAGTTTCCTTATCTTCATTGCCCTTTAGCCAGGCATCTGAACCCAAGGTTGCCTCATCTTTTGCCTTCGAGGAGCCCACACTCGAGGCACCCCTCAACCGCGAGGAGGGAGAAACCAATCTAGAGGCAGGATAAACCGTTGTGCACGAGCAAGAGACGGCACAAGAGTCTCCTAGCTTGAGGGGATCTCCCGTGCGACCCGAGTGTGAAGGGACTTAGTTCGGGATGTCAAAACCTCCCTTGGTGGAGACCATAATTCCTAAGGTCGGGGACCTGGAAGGGGAAGTTTCTGGAGATGATCCTCTAAGGGAATTCAAGGAAACATCAGAGCTCAGGCTTGCTTCGGGTGGAGGGCAGGTGGCTACGGGAGGTTCTAGTGGTGTCGGCCCTTCCCGGGTGTCCACCTCGCAGGTCTTTGACCCTTCCTAGCAGTTGGGTGGAATTGGCCCGTCTATGTCCACCGAGGAGAGCCATCCAAGGTTTTGACGCCATGCGAGCTGAGGCAATCGAATGAGAGGCCAAAACGTTAATGGGATTGTTTTTGCAGGTACTTGCACGAGACTTAGTCTGTCTTTCCCGGTTGGTTTCCCTTGGCTTTTGTCCTTATCCTTGTGTGTATTCCAGGGAGCTGACCGGTTGGCTAGCCTGATTATGGAGGAGAGGGGGGAGCTCTAGGAAGAGGTTCAGGTGCTCATGTCTCTCATCCTCTTTGCTTGCCTAGAGGTCTGCAAGGCGAAACGGGAAGCAGAGGAGGCATCCCATGAGAAAGACGTCGTGATGGAGAATATAACTGAGTTGGAGGCCAGCTACAAGTGGTGGAAGTGTAAGTTGGCTAAAGCTCGCTCGGAGGTGGCCTTCCTCACAGATAATTTAGCTAAGTCGTAGGACGAGGCTGTACATTCTCTTCTGGAGGCCAAGTTCTTGAAGGAGGAGAGGGATTAGTTTCGAAATTAGCTGGACCAACATGAAGATGAGCTAGTGGAAGTCAAGGGATCCCTTAATGCCCTTCGCGGGGAGAAGGCTCGATTGGTTGAGCAACACAACACAGACGTCAGGCAGCATAGCAGGCTAACCGGTAGGTATACTGAGCTGATCAAGTCGGTGCAGAACAAGAGGGAGGCCCTGAAGAAGCACGCCGCCCAGATTAAGGTTGTGGAGTTCGAGCTAGCTATGGCGCATGACGCAGTCCAGTCCTGGGACCTTCAAATCCAAACCTAAGAGGCTCGATGGGAGGACACCTCTTCCCAATTAAAGAAGGTCAGAGGCGTTCAGGACTTAGCCTGGGGCTACACCTATAAGGAGGGCCTTGAGAGCCTGAAAGACCATTTTTTGCAAAACCCAAGAGCCGATCTGAGGGCTTTCAACCTAGCTTCCCTCTAGCCTGACTCGTAGTCTTTTCGCTTTGTTAGGACCCTGGGCAAAGACTTGGTACCTGTTGCCTTTCTTGATCCCCCCTAAGCGCCCTCAGTCTTAGGAACCTCTCATAACTTCCCTACTTCAGTTTGCGAATACTTGTAATAATAATAATGTTTTTGCAAGTGACACTTGTACCGAATAATAAGTACATTGCCTGTTTTCCGGCTTTCCTTGGTCTTTCTTTGTCTATTTTTTGCTCGTTTACCTTTGCACTGGATTTGATTGTTGGTTTGGTCCTTTTTGTCTTTATGAACATGAGGGCCAGTAAGTCATGTGACTCGTGCCCGATTCAAACCTCGTTGGTCATCAGCAAGTCAAGGGACTTGTGTCCGACGAGCCGTTTGGGCAAATCCGGGGACTTGTGCCAGGCTCAACTTCACGATGAGTCAAAAGACTTGGCTTGGTTGTACAAAGGTCTGCAAGTTGAGGGACTTGACGCCGTCTGGGCAAGTCTTTGGACGTGTGCCTAGCCTGACTTCGCGGCGAATCAAGGGACTCGACTTGGTTGGCAAGTCAATGAACTTCTGTCTGACGGGCCTTCTGGGCAAGTCTGAGGACTTATGCCCAGCTTGATTTCAAGGCGAGTTTAGGGACTCCGAGCGTGGGCTTTTCGTCCTGACAAGGTGGGGCCACCACCCGCATATCCTTATTATGGTACAAATTTCACCCAGAGGGCTTCATGGTCGGGACGGGCCCAATGCGAGGGGTTTCGTGGTGCTTCTCTCTCGGTCCGGTGCCTTTTAGGACTCTCACTTCGTCGCTACCCTACACGTCCATTTTCCTGGTACATGGGACATCGGTCGCCTGTGGGGTGCTAGGTTAGCAAATGTTCTAGTTCCTCCACCATCCGTTTCAAGGTGTAGCAGTTTTCGGTCATGTGCCTATCTATCTTGTTGTATGAGCAGTATCGTTGGTCCTTTTGGCCCTGCAAGGTAGGCGCATGTTCCTCCTGCATGGCGAGGCTGGTGTGCACGCATTTCCCGCCATGCGCCTAGGCCGACCTATTGCCTTCTTGACTAGCATCCTATGAGTCTTTTCCTAGTCTTTCACGGGCCTTCCCCCTTGCCAACCCACTGGCCTTCTTTTCGGTCTGCTCCAGCTGGGTTTTCCTGGGGGACGTCCGGGCTCGCAGTGTGTCTTCCACGTTGATGAAGTTGTATGTGCGGTCGATGAACTCCCGCAGCGTCGCGGGGGTCTTTCACACAAATTCATGCATGAACGGGTTTCTTGGCCAGACACCTCCTAGTAGGGCAGCTATGGTGATTTTCTCATTCTGGTCATTTGCCGTCATCTGTTCTTTGTTGAACTAAGACATGTATGCTTTTAGACTCTCGTCTTTGCGCTGCTTGAAGGTCAAAAGGCACGCTATCGGTCGTCTCCTCTTCCTACTTGCCATAAACTGTGTCAGAAATAGGCGGGCCAGCTCTCCGAATCTGTCGAGAGACCCTGGGGGTAACGACCCGAACCACCCTATCGTCGCGCCCTTCAGCGTCAACGGAAATGCCTGTGCAGAGTCATATGGGCCTTACAAGTCTCCAGATGTTCAAGAGGATCCTTAGACCCGTCATACATCTCCATCTAAGCGACTTTGAACTTGGATGGGAGCGTTGCTGCCATGACTTCCGTACTATATGGTAAGTCAGTGCTAGTGAGTAGTTGATCCACAAAGGATGATGCGCCCATCTTATTGGTCATTTCCACATACTTGTCTATGAGCTTCTGCAACTCATGGTGCATCTGCCTCCTTTCCTCTTCTACCACGTCAACCTTCGTAGTGCTTTGTGACTCGGTGTGTTAGTTTTGGCTTGGTCCTACATCTTCCATAAACTTGCCATTCGCAAAACTTCATTTTCCTGCCAGAGGCTTCGAACCTATGTGGTCAACTTCTTTATCATGTCCTCTATTTCGACAAGTCTTGCCTCCATGTTTCTCAATGATTCTTCCTATTCATGTGTGGTTTGTGAATGCATTGCTGCCGACATATGAATAACACACTAATATACACATCTCATAGAATGTGCCACTGTTGATGTCATGTTTCATGCCCTAGGCAACTCGGCGATTCCTCTCTAAGACCTACAAGACCCAATGAGGTGAGGGCTCAGGGTGGTGAGGGACACATCCGATGCCTAAGTTAGGATTATCTTTTTGTGTGGAGAGTGCAAGGAGAAAGTGTTCTGATCCCTTTATCTGAGCCCGGGACGTGCATATATACCTGGTCATGGTGGCCCCCACCCTCTACTAGCAGATCGTGCAAAGGTGTACTGGGTGTTGTATTGGCGCCAGGGTTCCCCTTTGTCATGTCAGTCTTCGTCTTGCTGTATTGTTCGTGAGTTTACAGTTGGTCTTTTGTTGCAAGTAAGGGGCGGTGTGCGCACTGCCATGGTTGCAAATGTGAGTGGACTTTGGGTTTTGACCTTGCATGCTGGCCCCTCTGGCCATTTAATGCGGCGTGCCCGTTGTTCGGCGGCATGGATTGTTAGCAAGGGCAGGTGAAGTGACTAGTTATTATATTTGACGGGCTCTCTTAGCCCCCGGCTCGGCCCTGCATTGGGCTATCTACTAACCGGTTTTGGCCTTGAGGGAAATAAACCCAACACGGCCCAAAGAGAAGGAAGTAAACTCCCTTCTCATTTATAAATTAATATGGTTTGTTATAGCATATCGAATTGCAAAGTTATTTTTTATCAAAGAATATATTTAATGTATCATATCTAAAAATTAATACTATTTTGTAAACTTTATTTTTAGAGACATTTTTGTGATTCTAACACTTCTTATCTCATATTATAAAGCAATGAATCTATTTATGATAAACATGCTCAATTTATAAGTTTATAATTGCAAGGAGTTCTTCCATAGAACTAATGACGTATACGATACTTTAACTCTTAATGTAGATTTACTTAATCGATTCTCATCTTTTAGAGGCTACAATTGTAGTAGGAGCAGCTACCAATACAAGGATTATCCAAAGATAATCATCTCACAGTTGATGAGAACAAGTCAAACCATTATATATTAAGCATTTAATATTGCTCATAAAAACTAACACAAAAAAATATATAATTTGATCCACTTTATGAATCTTTTTTCCTTCCTATTTAGATCCTAAAATTCCACAAAAATTGAAGCAAATCTTAATATTATATATAGAACTCACTTTTGCAAGTTTCAGGTGGCTTAAAATGATCAAAACAAGCATACACCTCTCTGCCTAAAATGGTTAGTGGAAGGCCGAATGAACCCTCATGGAAAGTGGTTGAGCCCACAACCTAGGGGTGCATGGCTCTGGAAGACAGAGCCCTGCAAAACAAAAATCAAAGCTTAATAACTATCGTGTGCCAACAAAGAATTCAAATCCACACGCCACTATCACTAGTAATTGTCTTAATGGGCAAAATTACCTCTAGAGGGGCAACAAGCTTCCAAGTAATTTGCGACCAAGAAACAACGACAACAAGTGCTCGAGCAAACAACATGATGGAAAGAAGGTTTATAGAGATAGAGAAAAGGATGAAGAAGATGACTCTGGATCTGGAAAATCTCCAACGAGAAAACGAGGCTCTTAGGTAAAAAAGTGCAAATAATGCTACATCGAGCCACATCAAAAGAAATGAGGCGGAATCACAAAGCACGACCAGGACAAACCTTGACGACGAGGAGAAAAATATGAGGAGATGTCTAGGAAGATAGGCACATCCTCTTCAATTGACATTATACTCAACAACACCAACTTACCTTACAGTTGAGAGATAATGGCAGTGCCGCTCCCGTTGAATTCAAAGTTCTACAAATGGAGTTGTATGACGGGTCTAAAGATCCTGTCAAACATCTGAAGACTTTCAAAGCTCGCACGATTTCTCCAAAGAGATCACTTGTCGAGCTTTTCCCTTGAATCTGAAGGGGATAGCAAGAGGATGGTTTTGACCCCTACAACCGGGCTCCATAGATAGCTTTTAAGAACTTGCTAGGTAGTTTTTTAAGCAGTTCATGGTCAGTAAAAGGATAAGGCAATCTCTTGCTTACCTCTTAACGGTCAAACAATGGGAGGACGAGAGCTTAAGGCTACCTAGCTCAGTTTAATAAGGAACGCAAGTCCGCAGATGATCAAGACAAAAAGATCACGTTTGCTGTGCTCCTGGGAAGCGTATAACCCAGAAGTCCATTTATGGCGAGATTGGCAAGAAGAACTCCAACAACGCTGTGGGAGTTTATGGATAAAGCAGACAATTTTGTCAACATAAAGGATACGATCAAGGCTCTAACCACCCCGAGAAGGTCCGAGTTGGAGTAGGCATAATAAAGTTCCAAAAAGTCAAGCGACGGGAAAGCACCGGTGTATGTAAAAATGGGCCACTATGACAGGAGGTGGGATGGAGGCACGTTTTCAAGAAACCAAGCTTCTAGTTTTGCACACATGAGCTCGAATGTGCAAACAAAAAGCAACGACTAATCATGAGGCAATGGCAATCGCAATAGAAGAATCACCGCTTTTGCACCTACCACCAGACAGAAGGACATAATATGGAGGTCTGTTACTCTCTAAAGAAGAAGATAGAAACAATGAGGTAGAACGAAAAATTGGAACGAATAATCAACCAACATTGAACATTCTACACCTAGAAGGCAATAGTTGGGTCAAAGAAGGGAGCAGACCCAAAGGCCACATCGCAGTGAAAGGCCTAAACGATGAAGGACAATACGGGAAAATCTTGAAGACACTCCTCATCAAAGTTTGGCCAGGAGCAATGTGAGCTTGGGAAAAATCCAGACAATAGTAGAGGATTCACCGAGGGTGTTTCCACTTCCTCTAGAAGAAAAGCGCATGCTTAAACGGCCAGATACAAAGAAGTCTTCTCAATGGAGAGGCCCCCAAAGCAAGCAAGGAACGATAAAGCCATCGCCATATCTTTTAGTGACAAAGACTGTGAAGGGGTTCAATACCCCCATGATGAAGCACTAGTGGTAATGCTGTTGGTAGCCAAATACACCAATAGGAGGATTTTGATCTGTAACGGCAACTCGGCCAACATCCTCTTCTGGGATGCCTTCATAAAGACAAGAATCAACCTAGGCCGATTAGGCCTTTTGCCTCTGCCATTGAAATGATTCACACGAGACATGGTCCAGCCCGTAGGCATAATAACGATGCTTGTCTCTACTGGCAGAGGGCCTTCCACCGCCACCACTATGATCAAATTTCTGGTAGTTAAATCTCCTTCCTCGTACCATGCTATTCTAGGACATTCGAATTTGAATAACCTGAAAGTCATGACCTCCACCTATCACCTGGAGATGAAATTCTCGAAGGAAATAGGTGTAGGAGAAGTCTGTGGTGAGCAAGTACTAGCACGAGAGTGCTATATACAAGAGTTCAAGAATGGAGGGAAAGACATGCGAATGGAAGAAAACTCAAGTTTTGGAGAAGTGCCACCACTGCCATCAGAGCTCATTGATTACAAGGTGGAAACTAGGGACAAGCAGAACTAAAGCAAGCAGAGGTGAATGAGTCTCTAGAGCTAGTGGTCCTTGACCCAAACCATCCTGAAGCTATCACAAGGATTGGGACCGGAGTGGGGCCCGAAATAAGGCAATAGCTAAATCATCTCCTGATTGAACACAAAGTTCGCCTAGAATTATGAAGACATGCTCGAAATAGACAACAAAGTCATTGAGCATTGTCTCTCCGTAAGCCCGAAGGCCAAGAAGGTTCAACAAAAACAAAGAAACTTCAGCACAAAAAAGTACATGGCCGTAGCCAAAGAAGTTGATTGCATGCTAGCGGCATAATTTATTCGAGAAGCCCACTACCCTGAATTGTTGTCCAATGTAGTGCTGGTAAAGAAGTCAAATAGCAAATGGAGAGGATGTGCGTTGACTTTACCGACTTGAATAAAACATGCCTGGAAGACAATTTCCCTTGCCGCACATTAACCTAATAGTATACTCCACTACAGGACATCGCATGCTAAGCTTCATGGACGCCTATTCAGGATACAACTAGATCTGGATGAGCCAAGACTATGAAGAAAAGACGCCGTTTATAATGGATCGCGGGTTGTATTGTTATCAAGTTATGCCTTTTGGGCTGAAGAATGACAAGGCAACTTATCAAAGACTAGTGAATCGTACGTTCAAGAAGTAGAAAGGATGGAACATATGGGTTTATGTAGACTACCTGCTTGTAAAGAGTAGAGAACCCGAGCAATATATAGCCAACCTGTGAGAAGCTTTCGTCGTCATTTGGCAGTACAAGATGAAGCTTAGCCTTGTGAAATGTGCCTTTGGTGTAGATTCAGACACATTTTTGGGCTTTATGGTCCCAAATAGGAGGATAGAAGCCAACCCAGAAAAGATCAAGATGATAATTGACATGAAGCCATATCATAACATAAACGAGGTGCAAAGGCTAACTAGACGAGTGGTGGCGCTCAACAAGTTCGTCTCTAAGTCCACGGACAAGTGACTGCCTTTCTTCAAGGTGTTGCGGAAAGCTCAATCCTAGAATGGTGAATGAACCAAGGGTTTGAAAAGTTAAAAGAGTATCTATCCAACCCGTCACTCCTTAGTCATGTGGGACAAGGGCAAACCCTATACTTGTATAACTCAGTTTCACTTGACGCAATCTCGGCGGGTTTGGTGAGAGAGGAGAAGGGTAGCCAAAGACCGGCTTACTACACAAGACGAGCCTTCAAAAGACCTTAAGCATGTTATCCCCGAATGGACATGCTAGCCTTTGAGCTAGTAACAACCGCTTGATGACTAAGGCAGTATTTCCAAGCTCACTCGATCAAAGTTTTAATAGAGACCCTATTTGAAGAAATCGCTCCAAAAACTAGACTCTTCTAGGCGTCTCATGAACTGGGTGAATTCCACAATGAGTACCTTCCTGTCGTGAAAGGGCAAATCTTGACAGACTTCACAGTCGAATTCACCAACTTCTCAAAAGAAATCCAGGCTGCACTGACTAGAAAGCCCTGATCGGTTTTTGTTGACGGCTCATCCTGCCTCGTGGCGGAGGAGTAGGGTGTATATCACAACTGATTCCGGAAAAAAACACTATTATGCAATAAAGATTACCTTCAAAACCACCAACAACGAAACAAAGTACAAAACATTGCTGGCGAAACTCACCGTGGTTGAGGCATTAGGAACAAATTAAGTTGATATAAAGGCCGGTTCTCAGGTAGTCATCAATCAAGTCACAGGAGAATACGCGACGAAGGCCAATAAATTGAAGAAGTATCTGCAACTAGTATGAGAGAAGCGCGACTGCTTCCAGTATTTCAGTATCAAGCAAATATCACGAGAAGAAAACTGGCAGGTAGACAAACTAGCACGAATTGCCTTGGGCATAGAAGAGTCCACACTTCAGTGGGAAGTGGCAGACATAATGCTGGAAACCCCCGCAATTGAGATTGAAGTCTCAGAAGTGAAATCAAGAGCACCAGAATGGAGACTAGATGTTATTAAGTACCTTGATACTGGAGAACTCCTTGCTGAAAAATGGGAGGCAAGGAAGGTTAAGAACAAAGCGGCATACTTTACTCTTATATATGGGGTGTTAATTCAAGGTTTCTCTGCCCCTTCCTGAGGTGTGTGTCGTTGGAAGAAGCATTATACATATTGGCGGATATACATGAAGGAGTGTGCGGGAATCACTCCGGCGGGAGAACCCTATTGGGAAAAGCCATGAGAACGGGCTATTATTGGCCCCGTGCCTTCAAAGACGCGGAAGAATTTGTCAGAAAGTGCACAAAGTGTCAGTTATTTGCATCCATATCGCATTGTACGCTAGAAAATTGACGTAGATTACATCACCTTAGCTTTTTGCACAATGAGGAGTTGACATAGTCAGCCCTAGCCTCGAGCAAATGAGGCATAAGGTTTGTGGTTGTCGCCTTGATTACTTTACCAAGTAGGTAGATGCAGAAGCATTGGCTATAATCACGACGAACAGCTACAATCACAACGAACAACATCACCAAATTTCTATAACAAGCTGTCGTGTGTCGATTTGGCATTCATCGGAGTATCATCTCAGACAATGGAAGAAAATTCGACTTTAACCATTATCGCAACTAGTGCGTAGAGTTGGGAATCAAATATAAATATTCATCTACAGGGCACCCGTAGGCCAACAGACAAGTCAAGGGGGCCAACAAAATTTTGTTTGGAATTCTGAAGAAGAAGCTAACCGATAAGAATGGAAACTAGGCAGAGGAACTTCCAGGGATTTTGTGGGCAGATCAAACCACCGTCGAGACAACAACAAGAAAAACCCATTTTCCTTTGACCTATGGGAGTGAGGTGGTTGTACCAGTGGAAGTCGAGATTCCCAACTATAGGGTTCAACACTTTTACCAGGACTCCAATGATAAGAAGCTGGAAGAGCATCTAGACTTATTAGGAGAAAGAAGAGAGGAGGTCAAAGTCCAAACGACGATCAATAAAAGAAAGGCGGAGCACTACTTCAACTGGAGATTCAAGCCCAGGTCCTTCAAAGTCGACGAATTAGTCTTCAAGGAAATGAGCTACCTCACTTGTGGAATGTCGAGCACTTAAGGAAATATTTTGCCTAATTGTATCCATGTATATCGAATGTTATGAATAAGATTATCTCCTTTCCACATTGCGTGTCTATTATTTCATGACGTTCCTCTCCCAACTTGTAAGGCGAATGCTCTTACATTTAGATAGCGATCAACGGGCGCTGACAGTCCCTTGACTACTTTGACTCTCACCCTCTAAGCCGAGTGTTCTCCCATTTTCACAACCCCTTGACTGTTGCGACCCTCTCCCTTTTAAGTCGAGGGCTCTTGCATTCGCACTACGCCTAACAGATGATGAGTCTCTTGACTACTTCGACCGTCGCCCCTTAAGCAGAGCGATCTATCGTTCGCATGACGGCTAACGGGTGATGATAGTCTCTTGACTGTTTTGACTCTCAAGCCGAGTGCTCTCGCAATTGCATGGTGGCTAATGAGCGATGATAGTCACTTGACTGATCCAACCATCGCCCCTTTAAGTCGAGTGCTCTCGCATTGCATAGGGATCAACGGGCGATGACAATCCTTTGACTGCTTTCACCCTTGCCCCCTTAAACCGAGTGCTCTCATATTTGCACGGTGATCAACCGGGTGATGACAGTCCATTGACTACTTCGACCTTCGCCCCTTTAATTCGGATGCTCTCACATTCGCACGATGATCATTGGGTGATGACATTCCCTTTACTGCTTCGACCCTCGCCCTCAAACTGAGTACCCTTGCACTCGCACGACAATCAACAGGTCACAACAGTAAGTAGTCAAACATACGCAGAAAGACATCAACTCCACAACAAGTATCAAAATAAAGCGAAAAAAAAAGTATCAAGATCCAAACAAGCACAACAAGAATCTAGAGGCAAAATGGTACAACTACGAAAGATACTTCACGTAAACGTCCAAGGAGTAATCAAAATAGAAAAAGAAACAATAGTCTTTAGGGGTTCTGATATGATGGAAGAAAGGTGTCGGACATCACATCTTGGCCCAGAGAATCAATAAAGTGAAAGACGACACAATTGGGATCAATGAAGTCCAGATTCAACGATTGCAAATCTGCACTTGGATTCCTCAGTAGGTAGCACCTTAGACTCTGCATACCATATATGTAGTCTAGCCCCCATACTTTGTCATAGATGCCCCTAGCCACTACAAGTAGAGGTGAAAGACGAACGACCTTCTCCCTATAAGCCCTCAACTCAGTCTCCAACTCGGCAACTTTCTTTTGGAATTCGATTGATTTCTGCCTATGGATCTCTGTGACCTTGTTGAACTTAGGGAACTCTTCATTATACTTCTTAAGGTCCTTGTTGGCTGCCTCAAACCAAGCTTCCAGCTAAGCCCTCTCACCATGATGCAATCAAGAATCACATTGAGTTCCCGACGAGCATTCAACAAGTCGACCAGCTTGTTGGCATACTCTGAGGCACGCTTGTAGGCTCCCTCTAACTCTTGCTCCAGGCATTGAAGTCTATCTTGCCTAGCATTGTGTTCATCTTCCAAGACTCTAGCCTCAAAATGGCACCTCGTCACCTCTTTCTCGAACTTTTGCAGATCCTGTCACAGACCTGCCACCACATCTCGGAGGTCAGAGACGTCCTCCTTCAGCATATGGGAATATGACTTAATAAGAACGGGGGTCCACCAGCTCTCCTCTCTCCGACCTTGCCTCGGAGATAATTTGGTGAGCTTTTTCGGCATAGGTACGAAGAGAGAGAACCTCATCCTTCAGGTAGAGCTGGCGATCCACATTCCATTCGACAAGTTCGTCGACCCCCTAAGACATAAAACCAATCAATATTAAGAAGATAAGGAACAAATAATAAATTCACTAAAACCGAGAAACTTATCGAAGATAAGAACCCCCTCATCCACCTGTTGTTTGCTTGCAAGGTGGGGCCTAAAGAGTAGGATCCAGAAAGACCAAGTAGTCCCCCGCCAGCAAAAGGGGGCTTGGAGCCACCAGCTGGTTTTAACGGCAGGAAGGTGAAGCCATGGGCGAGTGGGGGTTGAAAGTTACACCAGTCAGGCCCGTCGATCCAACTTCCCCATCGAAGGAACCCTTTCTGAGTTAGCTAGCAAGGAAACTTCCCCGCCAAGCGGGGAGACACTAAAGGGCGGAAAAGGAATATAAACATCATTGTCGCTAACTCAACGCTTGAAAGGTCATCTAAGGACAATCCCCGATAATAAAATGGAAGAGTAGGAGTCTCCTCACCAAAAGTTGTAAAGGGAATAGATGGCGTGGAAACACCTTGGTCGGCCCGAAAGCCAGTCCATTGCCAACCTTTTGCATACCGGCCAAGTCCCCTTGGGCTAGAGGCTAACCACCCATGGGCTCGAAGGGCACCTTGGGAAAAGGATTGACATAACCTTTCGACATAGGCTCCAGAAATGCCGGGTGTAGCTCTGCGTCGATATCTTCCTCCTCCTCATCCTGGAGATCAAGGATTTAAACTGTCCCATTGGTAGGAGATGGGGCTTGTCCACTTGGAGAAGGAATTGAGACACGGCCGTTGCTAAACTCAACGCTTGAAGGGTCATCTAAGGACAATCTCCGATAATCAAAAGGAAGGATAGAAGTGGATAGAAGTCTCCCACCAAAAGTTGTGGAGGGATTAGATGGCGTGGAAACACCTTGGTCGCCCCGAGAAGCCACTCCATTACCAACCTCTTGCATACCGGCCAAGTCCCCTGGGGCTAGAGGCTAACCACCCACGGACTCAAATGGCACCTCAGGGAGAGGACTGATAAAACCTTTTGGCACAAGCTCCAGAAATGCGGGGTGTAGCTCCACGTCATTATCTTCCTCCTCCTCATCCTAGTGATCAAGGATTTCAACCGTCTCATCGGTAGGAGATGGGGTTTGTCCATTCAGATCCCGATCACCTGACTGAGAATACTCGGCCTCTAAGACTAAACCAAGTCAGCTTTGGCCTGCTTCATAATCTCCTCCAAGTGATCACCAGAAGTCGAAGTTGGGTGAATAAGCCCATTGCCTTTTGGAGACAATGGAACCTACAGTTGACGACCGTCTGGCGACGTCGAGCTATTGCCCCCAGGAAGCGATGAAGATTGCCCATGAAAAGGGGCAGAGACATCCTCGGGCGGTAAGAGCTGCCACCGCCAACTTTTTTAGGAGAAACTTGGGAGTAGGAAGTGCGTGAGCCATGGGAACCAAAGCGGGAAGTATTGCATGGAGCCATTGGAAGCAAAGAAAAGGGCAGAGGTGAAGAGTAGAAGAGAACTTAAGGTTTAGAGAAGAATACGACGACAAGGATGGACTAGGGTTTCGAGAAGAGAATGCAATGGCTGAAAAAAAAGAAAGAAAGAAAGAAAGAAGGGTCTAAATAGGAGTAGTGATGGTTAGAAGACCCCCAACAAGAACAAGTGTCACTAACGCAGATATCAAACGGGCAAATCCCGTTATTTGTGCTACACGAGAGGATGTGAGAGCTGAACTGCCACACATCATACCAAACGTGGGGAGGTGTATCAACGAAGCAGCCGGTTGAAACCGAAGGGAATAAATGAAGCCAAAATTGAAAATTCCCACCACTCGTATGGCAGGAATTTAGGGGTAAAGGGCCGAACGGAACCTCATGGAAAGTGGGCTGAGCCCACAACTAGGGGCTGTGGTCTAGAAGATAGAGGCCCGCAAAACAAGAATTAGAGGTCAATAACCATCGCGCTCCAACAAGGAAATCAAATCCGCGCACCACGGGCAAGATTACCTCCCGCGTGATATGCGCCCATAATACCTGCCCGGGGTATTAATTCCCTAGAGTAACGATTGACTAAGAGCTCTGAAGATCTGCGATCCATCAAGGGTCAGAGGAAATTGCACCCTGAAGACAAGCCTTCACCATCATACGGCCAACCCGCCCGTATAAATAGAGGTTAAAAGACACTTGAGGTAATTTCTGAACTCCCTGAAATTCGAATTACTTCCCAGATTATACACTGACTTTGGCCTCGAAGGTGTCCCTACCCAACCTCACCTACTTTCTTATTGCAGGTTACTGAAAATCGTTGTCAATGCTACGAAACACGTCCGCAACAATTATCATTGTCACTCTCTCCATGTGGCCTCCTTTTGCTATTCCAGCATACAACACGCTAGAAATTAAGATTTAAAAAAAAAAAAAGAGAAATTTTTAGCTGCAGAGAGATTACATATATATAAAAGAAAATTTACAAACTGGACGTGACTTGATGTGGTACGTCAGATTGTAAAGTTACTTTTATTATAAAGTAAATCTAATCAATCATATGAAGTCATGTTAAATTTTTGTATTTACTATTACGTGATTTCTTTATAACAGTAACATTTCTCTAAAAAAAAAAATATCAAAATGCTTCCAAGAGTTAAAATTTATTAATATAAGAATAAGTTTTTTAAAAAGGGAAATGTCTACGCCTAAATCTGACATAATAAAACTTATATATTAACGTGATTTAATGTAACCTATTATATCATAATTTTTTTATTATAAAATAAAAATAACTTATTAAGGCTCTGTTTGGAATTTAGACTCAATTGAGTTCAACTCAGTTCAGTCTAATTTTAAACTGAGTCTAACATCCAAATACATAACTCTCAAATCAGTAAACTCAACTCATTTTTACCCTTGTGACCACAACCTTTTTCAACTCAACAACTCTTTACATGCAAGACCCATACTTTTTTTTTTAACTTTGATAAATACATCTAAATACATCTGAACTCATTTTAACATCTAAATGCATCTAAACTCATCTTAGGTGGGTCCTACAAAACTCATTCCATCATCTTAACCCATTACTATTTATAACAAATTTAACTCATTTCAATTCAGTTCAGCATTCAAACGGGATCTAAATTAAATTATATTTGTGTACAAATTTATTTAATACTTTTCTTTTTCAAGAACAAAATGAAAAAGAAAAAAATCTATTTTGCTTCCTAATTCGACTGCTCATGTTGATCGCTTGACAAAAATTTTTATTTTTTATTTTTTTTATTTAGTGATTAAGTAGGTAATTTTAAGTGTATTGATATATATATATATATATTTTTAAAATATTTAAATATATTAAAAAATATGATTAGAAAAATAAAAAAAAAATTATAAAACAACTATTAATCAAAATGAGCAATGCAAAAACAAAAAAGCGCCCATCCATTTTTCTCGCCGCGGATCACAGTTTACAATGTCAGAGACCAAAAAGCTAGCCAGGTTTAAGGCGTGTGTCCCATTAGAACTGTTTTTCACCCTCGATAAAGGGTAAAGAAAGCTTAAAGCCTAAAGGGTGAATCAACGGATGCTGCCTCTTTTCTTTTCAAAAATATCTCATCTCATCTCATCTTATCTTATTTTATTATTATAATTTTTTTAAATTAAAATAAAAATAAAATAAACATTTTAATTTTTTCAAATTCTAAAATAAAAATAAAATAAACAATTTAACTTTTTTAAATTTCAAAATAAAAATAATATTAAAAAATATATTCTAACAATATTTTATTCAACTTTATAAATTTAATCTCAACTCATCTCATTTCATCTCATATCATCTCATCTCTGAAAACAAACGAGCCTGAGATAAGATAAAATAAGATATTTTATTAAAATTTAAATAAAATATTATTATAATATAAATTTTTAATATAAATTTTATTTTATAATTTTAAAAAATTAAATTATTTATTATATTTTTATAAAAATTTAAAAAATTTATAATAATTATATTAAATAAAAAGAGATCGTTTGATTTTTTGAAAAATTACAGAAATGAGCACTCGCAAGTGACAAGCCGACACCCAACACAAACAGCGCTTCTTTGTCATCCCACGCTCTACGTGTCTATATTCCACTTTACATGTCAGTGCTCTGTTTTTTTTTTTTTCTTTTTTTCTAGAGATATTCGGATTCCCCCTCCTCCATTGTTCACACACATATTAATAAGGCCATCTCTGTCTCTCTCTCAGAACCTGCAATAACCGGACAGGCTGTCTCAGAGGAGCACCATTGCTACCTCTTCTAAGCAGTAACCATTCCTTCTCAGATCATGGCTGTCTTGGCTTTTCTAGTGCTCTTCTTGGCCATGACTGGCCATTCAAGTAAGCTCGTAGCATTTTTATTTTCTTCGTTTCTTTCTTTCTTCCCCCCCCCCCCCCCCCCCCCAAAACTAAAGCCTCTCTCTCTCTCTCTCATGTTCGTTTCTTAGTTTCTTTATGAGGGCGCATTTAGATTCAATGTTCTGATAAAAAATGGTTCATATTTGTTGGTAGAAATGGTTGTATAATCCATATTTTGTACATTACCAGCATTTTCATTTTTTTTTTCCACATATTATGTTGGTGTTTTACAGTATTAGCGTTTCCCTTTCGTCATATGTTGCTGGTTACGGGTTTTCGTCTCTGGATAGACTTTTATCTTCTGCTCTCAGTTTGTAAAGCTCTTATATGGGCTAGAAATGCTTGTGATGAGGATATAACCACCCCCTCTTTTTTCCCAAACATTTCTCAAAACAAGTTTCTTTCTTTTCTTTTGTTCTGAACAAACATTCTCATTTTTCTCTATAAAATAACCCATTCTCTACAAAACAAACATTCTTATGCTTTTGTAAAACAAATCAAAGGACCTTGCTTCCCTTGGTTGCCTTTTTTTTTTTTTTTTTTTGTAGAGTGAAAATTTTCCTAGCAACTCTCTTTCTCTCTCTCTACCTGTCCAGAGCTGATCTGCTTTTTCTTTGGGGGTGGGGGGATTGTGGTAATCAGGTGCTACCTGGTGTGTTTGCAAGGATGGGTTGGGTGACGCAGCCCTACAGAAGTCATTGGACTATGCCTGTGGAGCTGGGGCTGACTGTAACCCTATCCATGTAAATGGAGCCTGTTACCAACCCAACTCTGTTAAGGCTCATTGCACCTATGCTGTTAACAGCTTCTTCCAAAAAAAGGGTCAAGCTCAAGGCTCCTGTGATTTTGCTGGCACCGCTTCCATTTCTACTACTGACCCTAGTGAGTTGCATGCCCTTCATAACATTCTAATTTTTCTTTCTTTTTTACACATACGATTAGGGAAAAATAGAAAGAAAAAACAAAACTTTTTAAGATCAGATCAGAGAGCTCATGGCTACTTTTTTCTTTTTTCTCTGTTGGTGATTTACAGGCATTACTGGTTGTGTTTACCCTTCCAGCGCCAGGTATAATTTTCCTTGCTCTTTTCTTTTTCTTCCAGCTATTTACTTATTTTCCATAAACTTAAACCAGCAGTTAAAAAATTCATATTTGTTGCATCTTTTCAATTTTCTTGTCAGGATGTAGTGGTGGGTCCTTTAATTTCTTAGAAAATGAAAGTCCCTTAACATTTACGACCATTAAAAATCCAATAGGGCGTCATCCCTGTATCAGGGCAGTGAATTCTTTGTGCATGGCTGGTCAATGTGCAATACTGTTTTACCCTAGAAAATGTCATGGAGAGTGTAGCATTACCGTGATCTTCGGTTACCCTAGAAAAGCTCTACTTACACATTCCACTTCATGCTAGAATTTTATTGTTTAGTTTGTTCACAATCTGTGAGCTTGGACTTAAGCGAGTTCTATTACATTTGCATAAAGAAAATCCATCTGCACTAATGCTTTTTTCGCTGCCTAACGAGATTCCTTTGTCCAAAGTCCCTTCCTTTTCCCCTTCACATTTTCTCATGGGGGAATAAACGCCTCGCTTTTTTGTATTTTGAAAAGTGTAGCCGGGTGAAAGAAAGATTTCAAGTCCAACATCATTCTCTCTCTTTATACCCTCATAAAATGCTATAATTTTTAGGAGAAATTGAATCTAGACCCTTCTTTTCCATTCTCTCCTTTACTCGTTTCACCCAATAAAAATGCCTACTTTCTGTCATTTGACCAATATTCAAGATTGCATGATGATGTTGCTGACTGGGTGCTCATTTATTGGTTTGGTAGCACTGTAGGCATTTAAATACAACATTATGCTATGATTGGGATCCAATGCCTTTTACCAAAGGTTAATCCAAACAGTGTAAAAAGTTGTATCTTGCAGAAAGACAAAATTGTCCATAACTCATCTGTGTCAGCACTTTTGTTTTGTGGTCTCTGAGAAAAAAGCTAAGAAACCATAACATATAGGGTTTAGATGCAGAGAGTACAGTGGAAAGTGGTGGCCTTAAAAAAAAAAAAAAAAAAAAAATTTAGCCAATCTAAATTTAGGATTTGTTATGGAATATCGGATTTAATGAATTTAATAAAATTATATTTTTTAGGTAACTGTTAAAAAAGAAAAAAAAAGAATTGAGGATTTATTAGAGAAACTGTCTCAGAGAATTATATAGTCGTTTTAAAAAAGAGTAGGGTCTATTATTAAAAAAATTAATCAATTTTTATGAGAATTTTAAATTTATTTATTTATTTTAAAATTACTAATGACACTCAATTATAAATAAGTATAATTTCTTCGCATTTTATCCCGCTAAACAGTAGTACTTTTCCGCTTTGATGGTGGGCCAAACCAATTTATTCGATTTTAGGGACTTCTGTCATAATAGGACTTGGGATGGACAAAAGTTTTTGAGATTTGAGCCAACTTTTGAAATTTGAGAGGTCTCGTGTATTGTGCATGTCTTATCCTTTTAAGTTGTTTGCCTTTTTAACAGAGAAATTCATGGAAAAATAGAGAATTTGACCCTGTTCGATTTTTTTTTTCTTTTTTTTTAACAGCAAGAAAAAAAGAAATTTTACCCTTTTATTAGACTTGGTTCCATAACAAAAAAATCCAGACAGTTTTTTGGAAATAACACTTCTAAAAGCCTTTTCATATCAAATAACTTTTTTCCCTTTTCAACCTACACTATAACTTTCACTAACATAAAAAAAGAAATAAAAAAAGAAAAAAAACACTTTCCTAAATAGTTTCTCTTTCCAAAAATATTTCTCAGGAAAAAAACTAAGAATTTTCTTTGATATAAGAAAATATTTCTGTTATCCGCACAAGGCCTAGAGGCCATCCTATTATGCCGAATTTTGCACAAAACTCAATGACTATTCTAACTTCAATCAAAACTTCTTTCAATTTGGAAAAAAAAAAAAAAATCTATTTTTTCATCCAACAATATGGTTGGATTTAAGTGAAAAGTAAAAAACACAAAAATGAAAACAATTTTTACAAAAAATAAAAACAAAAAATGCCACAAGAAAATTATAATCATACAACTTTTTAATTTTACTTATCTACGTTCTCAAATCCCATTACACAACATTTTTTAAAAACATATTCTAGTTTCTTCTGTCTACTTTCACAAAATCCAGTAACCAATACCTCAAAAAAAAAAAAATCTAGAACAAACATTGTCGTAAAACATGCATACCTCTAGTCATGTGTCTTTAAGAAAATTTCTTTAACATTTGTTGAATTATACAAACAAAAATGCTAGAGTCGCCTAATGTTGGGTCCCAACAATTTTTTTTGTCTTTTTTTATTTTATTTAGTGATTAATGAAGTATTTTTAAGTGATGTTATGATTTTTGTTTTAAAAAAAAGAAATGTTTAAGAATATATATATAAAAAAAAAATGAATGAAAAAAAAATAAAAAAATATTTTTGTTCTTGTTGAACGACTATGATATCTAACGATCTTTTTAACTAATAAATGAAATATCATTGAGAGTAAAAGATTTAAATGGTATAATACCATTACAAATTATTGCTTTGACGTTGAATTTATTAACGTATTAATAATTTTATTGCTGATTATCTCATCATGAATCTTTGATGGCTTCTACCATGGTGCAGGCAAAGCCACATGCAGACCAGATGTATTGTCCACCCTTCCACAATTTAAAAGAAATCACGTAATGCATAAAATAGAAGAAAATAACCCTCATAATGCACAAAATTCTTATTTTTCCTGTAAGAAATATTTACAAAATACCGTCAAAATATTACTTTAGTGGTTAAATAGTGAGCTTAGGATGAGCTTCAGACTGAGATATCTTGAGTTTTATTCGACACTAGGAGCTATTTTTAGAAATATATGTAAATAGGGTTTTGCTAAGATATTTTTTTGTTCAAAATTTTTTAAAAAAGTAAACTTATTTAAAGCTCAAAGCATTGGTCCTAATTTTTTTGCAGTGTTGTTTGAATTTGACATTAGTTTTCTTCTTTTTCTTCTCATTCTTACACATTAGTCTTGCATCTGAAAATGGAGGTAAATCAATCAAAACATTTTCGGTCTTTTATATAAGAAAGATTTATTTTTGCAGCAGATGATTCTTTTTGAAGTGAAATCATGCCGTATGAAGTGTTGAGATATATATCAGGTTGCTATAGTCTTCTCTTAGAAAGGGACATTTCACTTGCATTTGATCCAATATAAAGCTATAAACTAAAAGTTAAAATACTTGAGAAGACAAAAAAATTTCAAATTTCAAACTCTCCATGTTGTTCTTGTTTAGTAGCTGTGTGAGTGAGCATCACTAGCATTTAGTAGTTATAAATCGTATAAATTCCAAAAATGAAGTAAAGACCTGTTTTTTCAAGATCTTTATGTCGATTAACTTGGTTTTGCTTACAAAGTGAGGATAGAGTAGATCTCATGTCATATCAGAAGACCTAAAGAGTAAAAGAACAATATATACAAAGTAGCATTTTCCATTTCAAAATCGTTTAAAGCTTATTTGGGAAATGATGGAAATTCTACTATTATCATGTTACTTGTCAGACAATGCAGGTACCGGTAACTATGCTGCTTGGTCTTTTTGCAAGCAATGGATGGAAAATCATGAAATTCGTGTAAATCTGAAACTAGCAGAGAATCCTTAGATTTTGAACAAACTTAAGATTCTATATTTTCTTCTTCAGTGTTTATCAAATCAATCTATGTTTTTAAGTTTCAAAGATGTGCTTGCTTATGAATTTCTGGTTTTTAAGGTTGAGTTAGTAAACCTTGCTTTATTTTCTTAACTCAGTGCTGCCAGCACCAGTACAACCCCGACGACAACAACAACGCCATCATCCACCACCACACCCACAACCACAACCGCCACACCCACAACCACCAGTCCATACACAACAACGCCTTCCACTGGAGTGCTAGGAGGGATTGGTACTGGTGTAGGGCCGTCAGGAGCTGGCATTAATACTGATGAAAGTCATGGTGGGCTTAGACTCTTAGACACTACTTTCTTCGCTTTCTCTATGACCCTCTTTTTCACAGGCTGCATGGTTTGGTGGGGTTGAAGAGAGAGGAACCGTGATGGTGGTGGGGCAGGGTGGTCAGAGATGATGCTGGATTTCAGTGTCCAGAGGTGGGTATGCATGTGATTCTGCTGTTGTTTTGTAGCTGTTCATCTAAAGACAATCTTGCTAGGTTCTGTTTTTTTCTTCTTCCTGGGGGTATTATCGTGTTGCTAGTGGGACAATGGGACTCTCTCTCTCTCTGTGTACATCTAGAGGGTTGGTAATTTATTAATTTGATGAGAATTGGGCAACCCATGTTTCTATTTGGTACTGAAAACTCTGTAAAATATCACTATGGAGTGTTCATTTCACTTTTATTTCTTTTCTAAATCGTTGTCATGCCTGTTATCCTGGATGCCTCATTGTGAAGAGCATTCAACTCTCATATCTGAAAGTGTAAATGACGTGTCCTATCACCGGTTGTGATTGCTCACCTGCAAATCGTTGAGTGAGCAGCATGGTGTACTCGTGACCTCTCCGATGTTTAAGTCAGTAATGAGAAATAATAATTTTAGAATGCATAAAATCAGAGAGGTTAAGAATTACATGTTGCTCTTATATATAGGCATAGAGAATATATAGGCATAGAGAATATATGATGAATATTATAAACTGATTAACTTTGTATTATGCTTAGCCATCATAAAATTTATCCCTGACGTTTTGGAATCACCTAATCACATGTGGTCCATATCCATAACGTGAGAATTTATCCCTTCCTAATAGATCGGTGGTTGGGTCTTTGTTAAGTCACACGATTCTTTTGAACCCTTTAGGAGTGATGGGCCTTGGGCTTTCAGTTTGGATCAGACCAATATTAACTCCTCCAGTTACTCCACTAATTCCTCTCGCATGCAAGTGTGGTGAATTCATAATGAAGGAATTATAAATATTTTCCTTCACTTAGTTGAGGACGCTTGAGACCCTAGACCACCCCGTTGGTAATTTGGGACAACCTATGGGCTACTCTGCTAGTCCATTTATTATTTACTAATCGTTTCCGCTTAACAAGAGGTGGAAATTTTAAACTTAGGGGAACTTGCGTATGTTATCCAGTAACCGTTGCCACATTTTTCAATCATTTCGCTTAGAGGCAGGTAATGATGATTTATATTTATTACCTTCATTTCTATACTCTTTCATATTTTTCATCTTCTTCCTGATTTCTTTATTTCTTCTTTACTTTCTTGAAACTTCATTATCTCGACTTCTTTACTTGCGACCCCAATCTTCTGCATTTTTCCTTTTCATCTGCTTATTTGTTACCCTCATGGCCCAACGAAATACATCTCGAACCTTGTTGTCCCAGAATCTTCTTCCACTAAAGACGTCCCCTACTTCGAAGGTTTCGAGTGTCGCACCACCCTCACTGCCAGAGACTTGTTGAGTCTATGCAACACCTACGAGATCCCAGACTCCATACTCCTAGAACTCCCTCGCTGCGGATGCGTCGATGAAGAGGGGTTCGTCGAAAAGGTTGCTCTTCTCGTTTGTGCCCTAATCCATGGTTTGCAATTTCATTTCTGTTGCCCAATACACGACGTTATTGATCTTCTTAGGCTGACCCCTGCGCAACTTCATTCTCATGTGCGGCGGGTTTTTCTTTGTTCTTGTATTATGGTTCGTTTGGTTTTGGAACCTGCTAGGGAAGAATACCCAAATTTAACCGCTTAAGAATTCTTGGCGTTTTATTCTTTGAGAAGCTCTTCAGATAACATTTGCAGCTTTCAGATTAGGAAACAACGGTTGACTCGTTTTGAAAGTCCTCACTCAAACGCCAAACAATGGACGAGAAAGTTTTTCTTGGTCTTGAGTGTCGATTGAGAATTTCCCCATTCAGAGGCTATGCGTCGGGAGTTTCCAATTAGGGTTACCTGGAGTAAAATTTCTGACGACAAAGGCGTAATTGTGGCTTTGGAACCCCTAACCGAACGGGAATAATCTCGTGTCGACATGGTTGCCGCCTGGGCGAATGATCATGAAGACGACCTTTGGATTGAGTATCTCTTGACGCCTGCCAATGATCGTTTCTTGGTGATGTCTGACCACTCAAAGGTCAAATGTTGCATTTTCCTAAGCAAGGCCATGGCGCCATCTCTCCCCACCAAGTCTCCCTCAGAGTCTACTCCAAAGGCTTTGAGGAAACTTTCCCGCCAGCCTACTTTGGATAAACCTTCTCTCGTAGCAAAGAAGGGGGATGCACGCACAAATGACGACGCCTCCCTCGTGTCTAACCAACCTCAAGATACTTTTCCTTCTACCCCCAATTGCTCACCAGCACACACATGCCTTCTTCAGGTCTTGATGACGTCGAGTGTTTGATGGGTCAAGCCCTTTCTGAACTGGCAACAACGTTTGACTTTGATCTTCCTTCCCAATAATGTTATTCAGAGTCTAGCCCCACCTTCGAATTCCCTACATTTGAAACCTCTGATTTGCCCAGGGAGGGCGGTGAGGTCAACGTTGATATGGACTCCGCCTTTTTATTGAGTCTTGCTGACCACCCATTAGGGAAATCAGGGTAGTGGAGATGGTGCCCTAGGTGACTGGTGTCTAGGGAGGCGAGAAGGGCGGCGACGTTCTTGTTTGTGAAGAAGTGGAAGAAAAAAAAGAAGGCAAATGTTCGACACCCTACTCTTTGCCTACTACCATTTTAGGGGGAGAAACCCCTCCACTCGACCTGGGGGCTGGTGGTGACCACGTTTTTATTCCCTCTCCCTCTTCTTCCTCTTTTGGAGATGACGCTGGGTATTCTCCCTTAGAGGAAGGTGTTCCTTTGGGTGGCCTCGCGAGTGAGGACATCAGTCTTGGGGAGGTTGAACTTGCTCACACCCACAATGTTTCCTCGGTGGGAGATTTGGGTAAGGCCCCTAAGATTGGAGCAGACTCATAGGGGGTGTCTTCTGAGGCTTTCCCCCTTGGTCCTTACTATAGGTTTGAGGTGAGATACGATGGGGAGGTACTTCCACCTCCTCTGGTCCTGCTAGAGATGAGGCTGTTAGCAGCATGACTAATCGGCTAAAGAATTTTCTTTCTGGGATATCTCCGGCTCTACTCCTCTAATTTCTCTTTGCCATTTTTCCAAGAAGATTGTTTAACATTCTTGGGTTTTATCTTTGTAGGATGTCGATGATTTGGCGGTCTGGATCATGGCGTATCGTGCTGATTTCGAGGATGAAGTCTGCTCTAGGGGTTTCTTCTCTTTTTACGCCAAATTGAGAGATGAAAAGGAGTTGGAGATCCTACTTGAGCAAGCGAATGGCGATGACTTGGACACTCTTCGCGACGAGGTTTTTCACCTCTGCGATGAACTCCATCGCACCACGCAGGTGAGGGTCCGAGACAACTTCTTATTAGGACTGTTGGAGTTAGGCGTGATTCCGTTAGAGCTTAGCTTTTCCTTGCCTGTGGGGAGTTAGAGTTAGAGCGTAGTTGTGCTCTCTTTGACCTATTCGCCCTCCAGGAGGAACTCAATTCTGTCCGCCAAGAGTTTTCTAGTTCTTAGCTGCGCTGCATTGAACTCGGGGAGCAATTGGTGGCCTCAGAGGAGGGCAAGTGACTAGTTAATCTTGACCTCTCTGAGGTGCGCGACGCTCTAGAAGAGTTGATCAAACGGCACGAGCAGTACAAGAAAGTTCGTGCCATGCAGACAAACAACAAAAGAAGCTTAACGAAATGCTTATTAACAAGAATAAACGACTGAACGAAAAGACCCTGCTGGTGAAGACGTTGGAATTTGACTTGGCGGCTGCGAGAGAGGAACTTGTCCACCTTCATCCTCAGATGGCGTCAGCGCTTGGCATTAGGGATCGTGCTTTTGGTTATAGTATGGGGCCGGCGTGCTTCGACTTAGATCGCATTTGTTGGCCAATTCTCATACTAACTCGAGGCGTTTAGATTTGGAGATGTCCAAACCTGATGCAGCATCACATCAATTTGTTGATGCCTTTGGTCGGGACACCATGCTCGATGCCTTCGACCATCCTCATCCACCTCTACCTTTCGGCGATCCTATTACTTAGCTTTCTATAGATGATTATCTCTCTGCTACACTTGTAACAACTTTTTGTAAACAATATACATATTCTTGTATTTCCTTTTTGTAGTCGTGTACATTGGGAACATTAAGGCAGTTTTGACCTTTTCGTGCTTCACTTTACTTTTATTTCACGAGGCTCTTTTTTTTCTACTCTATGTGTGGCTTGTTGTTATATTTCGTTGTTGTTGTCTTTCACGCCGCTTTCCTTTGAACGGCGCATCTTTGTACTCGATGTTGATGTTTAAGGGCGGCATGGTCTGATGATCTCCGCACCCTTTTTACCTGGCAACGAGTGTTTGTACTCATTATTGGTGTTTAAGGGCGGCGTGATCTGATGACCTCCGCGTCCTTTTTACTTGGCACCGTGAGTGTTTGCACTCATCATTGGTGTTTAAGGGCGGCGTGTAGGGGTGTAACCGGTTTGGTTCGGTCCGGTTTAGGAGAAATTTTAAAACCGAACTGATATATACCGGTTTTGAAAATTTAAGAACCGATACACAGATCGATTCATCACCAAAATCGAAATTTTCTATTTTTCCAGTTTCGGTCTAGTCCGATCCAATCTTTTGGTTTACCATTTACATGTGTGACACTATATATGCTTAATATTATAATTTTTTTATTACTAAACTTAATTGTGAGAATTTAGTATTTATTATTAACAATTACTAATTCTTTAATGTTTAATTATAGTAGTATAATATAAGTAGTGTCTAACTTATTAGTGAGATTAATAAACTTGAATAATAAGATTAAAATAGTATAATTAGTGTCTAACTACACTAGTATATAAACTTGAATAATAAGACATTAAATTTCACATTATATTAATTAGAAATGTTGCATATAATATATATAATAATAATATAAAAATTATATATAATAATAATATAAAAATTATATATAATATAAAAAATTAAAAATATATATGTATCGGTTTGGTTCGGTTTAAACTGGTTTTCAAAATATGAAAATCGGTACCGCACCGGACCGATTTGGTCCGGCTCGGTCCATCTGGTTTTTCAATTTTTTCTTACACCCCTAGCGGCGTGGTATGATGACTTTTGCGCCTTTTTTACTTGACACCGCGAGGTTTATTACTCGTCATTAGTGTTTAAGGGAGGCGTGGTTTGATGACCTTCGCGCCCTTTTTACTTGGCACTGCGAGTCTTTGCAGTTGTCATTGATGTTTAAAGGCGGCATGGTATGATGACCTCTGTGCCATTTTTACTTCGTATGCTCCTCAACCTAAGGGTGTACTTTTTGCAATACCCTAAAGAAAGGGAGGCATTTGTCCGTGGATTTGAATACGAACCTATTCAAGGCTGCTATTCTCCCCGCTAGCCGTTACGTGTCATTTATGCTCTTTGGCGGATTCATGTTCATGATTGCTTCAATCTTTTTTGGGGAGGCTTCAGTTCCTCTCTTCTCTCCGACACTATGAACCCTAGAAACTTACCCGATCCTACTCCAAATGCGCACTTCGATGGGTTCAACTTCATTTTGTACTACCGTAGTAGCTTCCCTTAGATAGGCCAGATGTTGGGTAGGCTCTTTGCTTTTTACTAACAAATCATCCACGTAAACTTCCATGGTCCGCCCTATTTGGTTTTTAAACATCCGGTTGACTAGCCTTTGGTAGGTTGCCCCTGAATGACATGATTTGGTAGCAATACAACCCATGGCCTGAGTAGGCGTCCATGAAGGTCAACATCTTGTGCCCTGCAGTGGCATCTACGATGACATCGATTTCAAGAGGAAAATTGTCTTTTGGGTAGGCTTTATTTAGGTCAGTGAAGTCCATGCACATTCTCCACTTTTTGTTTGCTTTTTTTTTATCAGGGCAACATTGGACAATCATTCAGGGTAAAAAGCTTCCTTGATGAACACCGCGGCAAGCAGGCGTTCTACTTCCTCAGTGATGACTGTATATTTCTCTGTGCTGAACAATCTTCTTTTATGACGTACCTTCTTATGCATGGGATCCATGCATAGTCGGTGCTTGATAACGTTGTTCAGTTCCGGGCATATCTTCGTAGCTCCAAGCGAACACATCTCAGTGCTCTATTAACAGTTGCTTTAGGGCCTCTCGGTCTTTTGGGGGGATCCTAGTTCCAATCCGTGTCGTTGCGTTGAGGCGATTTGGGTACAACATTACGATCTCTAAGGGCTCATTCGCCTCTGCTTGTTGTAGGTTTTGCTTATCCCTCACCTTTACGCTCCTGTCCAAAAGGACTGTAGGGGTGGGAGCAACGTGCTCTGATTTTCCTCCTAGGCTGCCTGGTTGTCGCTGCCTCCAATAGCGCATACTTCTCCCCCTTTGCTCCTCAGTTCCTGCACATAACACTCTCGTGCTAGGACTTGTTCTCCTTGAGCTTCCCCCACTCTGCCTTCAGTTGGGAACTTCATCTTGAGATGGTACGTCGACGTAACTACCTTGAGGCTGTTCAATGTTGGTCGCCCTAGTATAGCATTATATGATGAGGGCGCCTTCACGACTAAGAAATCGGTCATGGTGGTTGCAGTACGCGTCCCTTTTCCTGCCGTGACGGGGAGGGTAATGACACTCACCGGTTGGATTAGATCTCTAGAGAAGCCCTTCAATGGTGTTGGCGAGGGTCTTAGCTTAGTAGCGTCTATACCCATCTTTACGAAAGCCTAAGGGGCCCTGTCCCTATCATTATTCTGAGGCGCCCTGTCCCTTTCGTTATTATGGGTGTCCTCCCTTGGTGTGCGCCGTCTATCTGGGCTGCTGCTTCTTTGGGGATTGTATCCTCTCTCAAATCGTTGTTTGGATTTTGCTCGCTCCACAACCATTCGCTCAAGCTCCCTCGTGCCCGCCAACTCGATCATTCTTTTGTTCATGGTTGTGTAGTTCTCTGTCCAGTGTGAGCTTGTTTGATGGAATTTGCAGTAGCGCCGCCGATTCTAGGCTGGCGGTGTTCTCTTTCTGACTCCTCTTTTTCTTGTATGCTCAAGTTATTGTGGATGAGTCGGGTACTATCCTCTTGTCGCTTTTCATGCCTCCTCTCTTGGTGGTTCAATGCAGTTTTTTTGTCTCCCGTATTGCTTTTGCGTTCCACCTTCAGCTCTCATTTTCTTGGCTCTACAAGAGCCTGCAATGTATCTTCGGCGTTGACGAAGTTGTTTGCCCTATCAATGAACTCCCTCAGGGTCGAGGGGGTCTTTCTTGCCAATTCAGCCATAAACGAGTTGCATGGCTAGATTCTGCCTAACAAGGCGGCTAGGGTTATCTTCTCATCTTGTTCGTCTATTGTCAACCTTTCTTTATTAAAGCAGGTAAGGTATGCCTTTAGGCTCTCTTCTTCCTTCTACTTGACGGTCAGGAGGTACGCTGCTGGGTGCTTACGTCTCCTGCTGGATTCGTAGCAATGCTTTGTTTGTAGCCTCTGCGATCCCTGGCGGAGCATTCCAAACCATCCTCTCACCACTCCCCTTAGAGTTAAGGAAAAAGATCGGCAGGTGATTTCACCTAGGAAAATCGTGGAGTGTTATATGCGCCTTGAAGCTCTCCAGGTGATCTACTGGGTCCTTGGACCCATTATACATTTCTATCTGGGGCGCTTTAAACTTTGGCGGGAGCGGCACGACATTACTTCCGCACTATAAGGCAAATTTGTGCGGCTCAGCAGTTGTTCCACCGAGGAAGATCCTCCCATCTTCTTCACCATCTCCTCATATTTTCATATTTGTCAGCGAGACTACGTAGCTCGTCATGCAGCTTCTTTTTTCCACATCTTCTACGTTCACTACCCCTTTGCTATGTGCTTCTCTTTCTCCCTGTTCATTGTGGTCGGGTATGGTAGCATCACCGAGCTCAATGTTACATCGCTTTAATTCCTCGTTCTCTTTCCTTAGGTTTTCCATGGCGTAACTCGTCATGCAGCTTCTTTTTTTCCAAATCTTTTGCGTTCACTACCCCTTTGCTATGTGCTTCTCTTTCTCCCTGTTTGTTGTGGTCGGGTATGGTAGCATCACCGAGCTCAATGTTACAGTGCTTTAGTTCCTCGTTCTCTTTCCTTAGGTTTTTCATGGCGTCTAACGCCATCTTCAGCTTTTCTTCAGTTGCTGCTAATTGTGTTTCCATGTCTGCAGGTGCTACTTCCGGTTCATGAGTTGCCTGAGAATGGGTGAATCACGTTGAAGTCCAATGAAAAATTGAAATCACAGATTACAGGATCTCACAGACGGCGCCACTATAAAGGACGTGTTCCATCATCGGTCGTGATCGCTCTGCAAATCGTTGAGTGGGTGGCACGGTGTGCCTGTGACCTCTCTGATACTTAAGTCAGTAATGAGAAGTAATAATTCTAGAATGCATAAAATTAGAGAGGTCAATGGTTACCTGTTGCTCCTATATATAGGCATGGAGAATATAATGAGTATTATAAACTGATTAATTTTGTACTATGCTCAACCATCATAAGATTTATCCCTAATGTATCAAAATCACCTAATCACATACGGTCCATATCCATAATGTGAGATTTATCCATTCCTTATAGATTGGCGGCTGGGTCTTCGTTTAGTCATACGACTCCTTTGAGCCCTTTAGGGGTGATGGACCTTGGGCCCCTAGTTTGGGCCTGACCAATATTAACTCTTTTAGAAAGTTTCATTTCATGACCGTATTTAATTTAATTATGACCAAGCATGTCATTGTGAACAATTCTATGTTATCTTAGGATCTGAGATTATACTGTATACTATAATAGATGTATGAAGGTCAGGATTTAGACACTTTAGAGGCCTGGTTACATCATATTGTTGATTGAAACTGTTCGAAATTCTTGTGGATTATAAACAACTTGGCAACAATTGTTACAGCAACCTAAAGTCCTAACAGCAAATAAAATATTACCTTGCTGGGAAAGAGTTGGATCATGGATGTGAAACTGAGTTATCTCGGTTCGTATTGGTCATTTTGGGTTGGATTAGAGGTGGGAAAGCTGCTTTGTGAAGGACAAAATGTGGGGCATGTGAGCTTTTTGTCACTTGCTCTGTCTTGACATTGGTGGTGGTAATTTGTCAGATCTGCAGAGGATGTATCTATCACGTTTTGAGTGTTGCTACACTCACCACTTCTAGCGGTAGCTGGGAGCTACGGCTAGTTGAAGGATTTTATTTTATATTTTTTATCTTTTTATATATGTATTTTTTAATACTTTTAAATAATTTTTAAAAAAATATAAAAAAATTCATAATATTATTAAAAAAATATTTTCTTAATCATTAATTAAAAAAAATTAAAAAAATAAAACGATAGAGTTGAGCGGTAAAATGGAGAGGAAATATTAGTATTATCCATCACGTTTTATTCTAATTATCCACTAAAAACAATCTGACACATCTACTACATAGCATGTGTGCGTGACAGTTCACTCCACAAGAAATATTCTCCTAAAGCCATAAAAAAAGTTGATTGCAATCCATCGCCATAACTACATGATTCTGGAAATCACTAAGCATGTAGCAACTTAATAAATTGCAAGCCTAGGTTGCTACCAATTAACATGTGGTATTCTCAACTTGTCATAGGATGTTATAAGAATTAAAATTGATGTTTAATTACAAATGTTTTGGACCACATAGGCGAGAGGAGATTTTTCGTAAAAAGACCGAAAACAGCACTTCTTATTGGCACTCAAACACATCAAGTGTAAGCAGCATGAAACAGGTGCTCAACAGACGAGAGAAAAATCGAAGGGAATACAAGAGAGATCCCGCACATAAGAATAAGAGTAATGTTATATATAGTTGTGGAGTACGTAAGTATCGAGCAATTCTTTTAGAAAAGAGTAGAATCTATTATTAAAAAACTAATTTTATTTATGTAAATCCCGTATTTACTCACTTTTTTAAAAGAATTATACAATACTTACACACTCTACGATTGCAAATATAATTTCTCCACATGAAAACCAATAACAAAAACTAAAAGGATAGCATTTCTCCTTACATGAAATACAGTAAACCTTCTCTCTCCCAAATAGTTGTTAGCAGTGGCGGAACCATCAATTTATTTTAGGCGGGCCAACTATTTTATCGTGTAAGACATTTATGTAAGATAAAAAAAAAAAAAGATTACAAATTCAGAAAACATAATTATATAAAATTAGATCTCAATAATTTGATACATATGCGTAAAAATAAAATTCCAAAAACATAACTTAATATACGTTTTAGATTTATGATGATATAATTTCATGGAATAATCTTCATCCATTATTATTTTTGTAATGAAATATTTAGAATTCATTTTTTTTTCATAAAATCTATCAAGTGAGCTTTTATAAGGCAATCTTACATGCTAGTGTGTAATCTAGTTTATTAAATTTTATGTAAAATCTAGATATTTTGGTGTCACATTAAACATATAATAATATAATTGAGATCTTAAATAAATTTTTTTCTTGCTCAATGAATTCTAGAAGACAAAACCTCTTAAATATTTTTCATTTAGATCATCAACCTTAAATGATTTTTTTTTTTTGTATTTCATTTTAGATTCTATATTAAGAAGCTTAATATTGTATAATAAAAAAATTTGGGATCTATATTAATAAATTTATTATTTTTCTTAAACTTAGTTTAAATTAATCTTAATGAGGCCACATCCTTGAAAAAAAATATATAGAAATTATATAAAATTTTGAGACTATAGGAAAAAATTAGAGAAAGCTAAGTATATTGAGATTTTAGAAAGTTTTAAATAGCATAGAGAGATTATAACTTTTTTGGGGGTCCATTCTTTATGTTTATAGAATTATAAATAAAATATAGGAGAATTTTGAAATTTCAAAAAAATTTGGGGGGCCATGGGCCTTCAGCTCAACGTGGCTCCACCATCGGTTGTTAGCTTATTTTAGTGGAGTGGGAGGCTGGTGGCTGTGTCATGCAAGTGTCTGAGGAACCTGACTTGGAGATGTCATTCACATTGTCACTTTTCAGAAAGACACGTCATCACTTCCATGACTGAACTATGAATCGTGAGGATGTAGCACGAGACGCTCCCGACAACAATAAAGAGTTTTTTTTTTAATTATTTTTTATTTTTTTAATTCAATTTTTTATACTTCTTAATATTTTTAAAAAATATTCATAACATCGTTAAATAAAAAAAACATTTTTTTGTCGGAACCCAACTAATCTCGATAACAATGGTATTTCTACTGAACGAACTTTGCTACGTACAACCGCCATTGCGTAAACGGGGTGTAACCGGGGGACGTGGCATAACTTACGTAAGAAAAAAAAAAGGAGAATGAAACACAATCGTTTTACAAAGCCTTGAATTTTACGAACTTCCATCATCTTCAGCATGTATTTCAAGATTCTATCTTTGTGCCATCGACATCTTCTTCGTCCTTCCCTGTTTTAGGGACTGCTGCTGCTTTGCCATATCAATTCCTTCATTGCATTTATTTTGTTCTTTGAGTCGTTTGAGGCACAAAATCTCCACATCCTCCTCTCAAGCTCATCTACATCTTCTTCTTCACCAGTATAATCATCTTCCATCATTGCTTCTGGTTTAGGTGACAGGGCAGCCACCTCTCCTCCCCCAACTGGGACAGATATGAAATCCATATTAGAACAAAGCTCCATATCCTCAAACATCATCATCCTCTCCCTAAAGAAAACACCAAAATAAATCCCAACAATTTATATTCAGGCCCACCGTCCAGTGGAAAGTCAGATTTCAACATATGACTGCAGCAAAGTGCTACACAGGCAAACTGGGTTACTGAGAAAAAAGAATCCCAACAATTTTTCGGGCAATTGGTAAAAAAAGTTTAAATTTTCTAGAGAGAAATGAATCAAAATGAACAAGAGAAAAGAATATTTTTTAAAAGAAAGGACTAGCCTCTAGCAGTGGAGATCTAAGAAAAACCCATGTTACTCAAAACCTTATATTTTTTCCTCAATAAACGCACGTTATCTCAAACAGTCCAAAAGAAGCATACCCAGAAGATACAAGAAGAAAACAACGATAAAACAGATTAAGAATTGATCGAAATAGCTTCCAAATTTCGCAGATCAGAAATCAATCTTTGCAGATCTGCAGCTTTCACAGAGAGAGAGAGAGTGTGTGTGGGGAGGGGAGAGATGGAGAAGGAGAGAGGGATAATATTTAAACACACCGTTTTTGTGAAACACAATCGTTTTATTTATTTAATGACATGGCCCACCATGTCAGCGATTGCACGCCGGTTGTCCCATTGCCGATTGCATATAGCTTTACAATTCTTCTATAGACAACCTCCATGGGGAACCCTCGCGGCATCGACTGACGTGGCATACTGCCGCGTTAGTTAATATTTAAAAAAAAAAAAAAAATCACAACTAGACAGAAGCTGAGAAAATAGTGAAGACAAGTTACAAATCACAACCAGACTGAAAATCACAACTCGTTAAAAATTTCAAAAGGTTGTTCTGTGTTTGTCATTGTGGCACCCATTATTTCTTTACCACCAAAGCTCACAAATTTACTCCTAGTAGCAGTTGTTTTGGAGCAAACCAAGTGAGTCTTCCAACTTGTTGCAGATGGTGTATAGAGCTAAATGTTACTTTTCATTTCTTCCAACTCCCAACTTGTTTTGGAGCAAATCGAGTGGGTCTTCCAACTTAAATCGCAAGTTGGTACTTTTCATTTCTTATTTCTTCCTCTTCTAGGTTCGTTCGTACTCAAAAAACAATCTGAACATTTCAAGGGTTTCGATTATTTTTTTGCACGAACACTATATTTCAGATAAAGAAATTTGGGATAGTTTGGCTACGGAAAAGTCATCAAAAATAGCTGAGCTTAATGGATAGAACGGATCTTTGCGAAGCTTTTTTTATGTACTTTTTTCACAGAACTGTCATGCGAAGAAGAAGACTTTGGTTCTCTAGCAGAGGAAAAGATGGAGGGGCCAGACTCTGGTTCGAGGCAAAGTAATTAGGTTACATATCATATCATGTATTTAATTCTAAAAGTGTTATGCTTATATTATTAGCTAATACATACATATTTATATGTATATATATTGAATATGTTTTGTAGCTATATTTTATAATTTGTACAATAGTTAGTCGACAAGATTTAATTATTTTATATACTAATATGTGGGAACTATATATGAAATAGATATATGTTATCATATTATGTGAATGTATTAATAATTTATGTAGGCATATAATATATTGTTATTATGGATAAATATAAACTAGTTACATATTAGTTATTTATAAATTTTTAAAATATTATAATTTAATAGATGTTCTACTTGTTAGTTGTACAAATTCAATATTAGATTTTTTATTTATCTAATTAATAATTATTAAATCTTATTCAAAAAACAAAAAAAATAAACAAGCTCAAGTTGGGAGTTTAGTTTACTTAACCAAGCTTAAACAAATATTAAATAAAAATTACAAACTCGAATTTTTTCAATCATCTCGAGTTTGGCAAGCCAAAGATCGGTTCGACTCAGCTCGATTACAATCCTAGCTAATCACCTTAGTTGAAAAGGACTTTTTTCCCTTTCTAGTTAATAATTGTATTGCGGAAAATTTTATTTTTATACTTTTTTATTGACACACTAAATACATCAATAATGTTAAAGCATGAAAATATTAGTTGGTATGAAACTTATTTATGTTTTGAATTCTCTACTACTAATATGATTTCACAAAAAGCAATGGATTTATGTATAGGATTGTATGTAACATAACTCTTGCTGTGTATAGCAATGCCATTGTCTTATTCTATTTTTTCTTTCTTTCTCCATGACCTGATTTAGTAGTGCCATTTTATGTGAAATGTTTATTTGGATATTTATTGGGTCAAGTTGAGGGTTTTTCAATTCCTGTCTATGTTGACTTCTAACACAACTACCTATGACAATCGTCCATTTATTGATCCTTCCTACGATTTGAAGATGACGAGCTTCATGCTCCTTCATGTTGCTTGTCGAGGTTTCCCCGTGATGCTTGCCTAGGTGGCAAGCTCCGTGAAGGATGATAAAGCTCATAGCATTAGAGAATTGCAGATCCTTCTCAGTTCAAGGAGAGAACCAAGGAGAGAAAAAGTACTCACCCGCAGGCAAGTGTTGTGGAAGATGATGGAGCTCATAGCATTGGAGAAGCGTTGATACTACTCGATACAAGGAGAGAACCAAGGAAAGCAAAGTATTCGCCCCCAGGTGAGCACCATGAAGGATGATACAACTCATAGTATCAGCAAACATCGTGTTCTATTTTATAGTTTAATATGTATGAACTATCCCACGCAGGGTAAAGGTGCTATCCCTGAGGCGAGGACCATGGAGATCAGTAGAATAGATTATATGACTTTTTGTTTGGGCTATTCAAAGTCGATGAGATTTTCAAAATATGTAAACATTTCGGTTAACTTCCTATGTTCAATATTAAATATGAGGTCACATTTTTTGCAAGTTCGAATTTAACCTTCTTGGCAACAAAAAGAGTGCACACCTTACTGGAGATGCATATGTTCATCTACCGTTATTTACCCCTTGTGAGTTTGTGATGGGCCTCACATAAAAATTGTTTTATGGTCCTTTAAAAAAATCTCAATCCCTCTCTTGATTCATCTCTGATTGGTGCTAAAATGATACAGACACCTCACTCAAATAGAGTAGTGACCATGTACTGCAAATAGATAAACAAAAGTCCTTCACCCATGCATGCACCAATACAAACAAAAGTCATCACCACAGGTCGAGCACTTACTGAAGCAATAGTGCTTGCCCTAAAAATGAACATATATAAGACGAGCAAAGGTGCTTGTTGTCCAAGCAAGCACTTAAGTGACATGACAACAAGCAAATGTGCCCACCACCAAATGAGCACTGTGGGGACATCAGTTGAGGTTCCTTGCTGGTAGGGGTGGCAATATGTGACATGACCCGTTAACCCAATATGAACATGACACGATAAAAGCGAGTTAGGGTTTAGCCTTAACGGGTTCAGGTCAAAACGAGTTGACCCGTTAAGACACGATTGCTTAACGGGTCAACCCGTTATGACCCGTTAAGAAAATTAAATTTACCTTTATACCCTTAGACCTAAAGGGCAGGGAGGACGCTCAACTTCCTTCTTCAAGTTCTAAATTTGTTTAGATCTGTGTTTTTAATTTTTTATTATATTTGAGATTGTAACATTAATATATTTACATTGTATGTTTTGTTTATTATATTTGGGATATAATTTTAATAATGAATATTATTACAAATTGTGTGGATCATATTTGTTTAGATTGTAATTTTAGACTTGTAGTTAGTTTTTTATTTTTTATAGATATTATTTATATTTAAATATTTATATAAAATCAATTAAGTCAAACGGGTCGTGTTGTGTCGTATCGTGTATGTCCAACCCATTAACGTAAACGGGGTTGAAACAGAACGGGTCGTGTCGTGTCATGTCGTGTCAATTTATTTCTTATTCATTAACGGGTCATAACGAGTCATGTCGTGTCAACCCGTTATCTAACCGTGTCGTGTTCGGGTTTGGAATTTTGACACGAAATCCTTAACGGGTCGTGTTCGTGTTGACCCGTTAAGTGTAATGTACATACCTTGACACGACACGAACACGACCCGTTAACACGATTTGACACCCCTACTTGTTGGTTATGATGGATCCTTGGGAACCTCATGATATGGTCCCAAACGTTGCGTTTCGTTTTGAAAAAAAATCTCTATCCCTCTCTTGCCTCGATGTTTGGTCCAACAACCAAGGGTGTACTAATGCGAACAAAAGTGGTTGCCACTGGGATGCTCACCATGGATAGATATACAACAGTACTCACCATTAGGGCAAACATCAAGTAGAAAAATAATGCTCACCCTGGAAATGAGCAATTAGGCAAGCAAAGGTGCTTGTCCCCCAAGCGAGCACCCAGTCGAACATTCCTACAGAACATGATGGTTAGTAAATTTTTTCCCACCAAACAAGCATTCCGGGGACTTTGGTTGAGGTTCTTTGATGGTTATGATAGATCCCTAGGTACCTTATCATATGGTCCCAAATGATGTGTTTCAATCTGTCATTTCCTCGCCTTATCATATGGACCTACCATTTGTTGCCCATCATCATTTTCTTTCCTCTCACGTGTTTTAATGGCTAACAGTTACCTCAATGGATCCTTATGGACCTTATTGTATGGCTCCAAATGATGTCTTTCGTCTTTTCTTTATCCTTTGATCGCATTATCGAATGGACCTTATAATTTGCCACCCATTATTCTATTACTCTCCTTCCCCATGTATTAATGGTGGCAATTACCCTGCAGATCCCAAAGAGAGCACTCTTACCGAAGATAACAGCACACAAATGTGCTCACCTTGAAACGAGCATCGTACGTACGTAGGGACTTCAATTGAGGTTCCTTGCTGGTTTCGATGATCTTATCGTACAATCCCAAATTATGCATTTCGTGTCATCTTTATAATTTCCTCACCTTATTGATGGACCTTATAATTCATCGCATGTTATTTTCTTCTCCGCTTCCCTGTATATTGATGGCCGACAGTTATCCCCCACATTATCGCCACATGTGCGCTAGTGGAATTTTGCATCATCAAAGTTTCATTTTTGAATTCACCATACTCCTGCCTGGATATGCATCATTCTCCCCGCATGCATTCCTGATTTCCCTGATAGTCTAACATGTCCAGCTATTCATCTAATACCTTTAGCTTCTGTCGCCTCGTGCAGTGCAAAATCATGTGGCTCCAAATGATGCATTTCATCGTGTCTTTATCCTTTCCTGGCCTTGTCGTGTGGACCTTATAATTCGTTGCCTGTAGTTCTTTTCTCGCCTTCCCTGTGTATTATAGCCAACATTTATCCCCCCACATTGTTACCACACATGTGCTGGCAGAAGTTTGCATCATCAAAATTCTTTTTTCGATTTTGAATTCACCATACTCCTTCACGGACAAGCGTCCTTCTCCTTGCATGCGTTGCTGATTTCCGTCGCATTGTGTAGCACGAAATCTGGGATTTTGTTTGACATGCCTTCCCTATTTCCAAGATGTGGCATTTTCTCCTTGGGTACAATGTCTTCATTTACTGCCGCTCCATCGCTCTATAGCCGATGCTTCTTCTTCTTCTGACCATGTGTTCTCCTTCTCTCTTTCACCTATACGTCTTTATGTGCTTGGCAATAGTCTTCTGCTTTTTCTCTGCCTGTCTTTGCATTCCTCTTACTCTGCATTCTTCATGGCTCCCGAAAGCTCTATCAAAGATTGCTTGTGTCCTTCTTGTCATGTTGCCTCGAGGGGAGCCGGCGTTGGTCTGTGACTACCATTCAGGCAGAGTCAGACTCCGTTAGGAAGTCGTTTGAATTCTCGACTCTATCGAGTAGATTCTTCCTGACTCTCACAGTAGCATAATAAACCCTAAAGGGGATGCTGAACATCTCAGATTATACATCAAAATGTTCTTGATGGGATATAGGCGTTCTTTCTGCCGGCCCATCCGTGGCGTTCTAGATTACTTGTGTATGGATCCCACTCAGCTTCTATCTAATGCTTGAATAATCTTGTTGTCCTATTGGGTGGTGTGGTGGCAAACTCTTAAAGCTGCTGGGGTTGAGAACCCAAATTTGACAGCTCATGAGTTTCTTAACGTTCACAGTGTGAGGAGACATGGCGGGCACCAATGTAGTTTCCGTTCACATACTAGTTATCAAGTCATCCAACTAGGGTTTAGATATTCTCACGTAAACAATTGAGACCACAAACTTTTCTTTATGTCCAGATAGGGTTAGGAGTTTCCTCCTAGGGAGGCTTCCTACCCAGAGTTTCCTGTTAGATATGCTTAGGGTTCTATCCCAGACGGTTGATACTTTGATGTGACCCCCACCAGAGGGGAGTTGTTATGCCTTGACCATGTCTATGCATGGGTGAAGGAGAACCCAGACTCCACCAGCTCTAAGGTGGTTCTAGCGCGAGAGAACGTCAACCATTTCTTGGTCATGCTGAATAGATCACGCATCATGGGCTGTAATGTTCCAAGCTCTGCCAATCCTGAGCATGCTCGCTAGAGCAAGAGGGCCTTCCCTTCTCCTTCACACCCTAAGGGAAAAAGACCTTGTACGGAAGATGTGGGACAACATGGCGATTGACGCGCTTGTCATAATTTCGCTCATCTCATGATTCCCCTCGTTTTGGGGGTACCTCAGGGCATTCCTCGACCCCATCTGTCGCCCCCGTTCATGAAGGTAGAAGGGAGACTCGCCAACCCCCTGCTCCACTACATGTTGAATGCCTCAAGAACCTGTTTGGTTCAATTCGTATCTAGTCCAGTCCAGTATCAATTCTAAAGAACCAAAATGGGTTTTCATATTTTGAAAACTGGAACCGAACTGAATCGGTATATATAATTAGCACTGTTCATCCGGGTCGGATTTCCCGGCCAAGTTCGGAACCTGGAAAATCGGATTTCGGTTCAGGGTTCCGGCCTGGATCAAAACGGATCCGGAACCCAGTTTGCAAAATTCGGACCAACATGGTTCGGGTACAGGACGGGGACCCGGGTACCGGGTTTATACCTCGGTCTTTTTAAAAAGAATTTCGTGTGATTGCCCCCCAAACTCACGTCTCTCTCTCTCTCTCTCTCTCTCTCTCTCTCTCTCTCTCTCTCTCTCGTCTCTGGTTCTCTCTCTCGTTGCTCTGCGGCAGAAGCAGAAACCCTAGGTCCCTAGTCGCCGCTATCGTGACCCCGTCGCTGCATCTCTGTCGCCGAAGACCCGTACTCTCACTCTCTCGCTCGCTCTCTCTCTCACTCAATCCGAAGAAACCCTAGCCTACCTCCCTCAATGCCGACGAAGAAACCCTAGCCTTCCCCCTCAGTGCCGATCAAAGAAACCCCGTCATCCTCGTGACCCCATCATTGTCGTTGCCAACTCGCCTCATCCTCGTGACCCAAGATTTGTTCTCTGCAATTTGGGTCCATTTTATTCCAATTTGGGTCTGTTTTATTACCTTGGAATGACGACGATGAAATGCTACGGCTTGTGTAGCTTTTGTTCAAGTAAGATCTGGGTTTTTTTTTTTTTTTTGTTAAACATGGGTATAAAGTATATGATGTAAGTTTGATAGATCTGGGTTTTTTTTGTTATTTTGCTAGTAAAATGGCTTAGATAACACGCTCTTTCTACAAAAGATTACAGTTTCTCATTTGGCCTTAAGGTCTTTTTCTACAATGAACATGTTACTGGGGTCCTGCATGCCAAATATTAATTCTTCTCATCATTTATATGACAGTGATGGCAGCAGAACTAGTTCGTGCTTCAAGAAGTGAAAGTAATGGTGAGCCAGAGAGACTACAGTAGTTGCTTCCATTTTATTTTACATGTTATTTTTACTGATAATAAATTTTATATGTTTATTTCTTTTGTTTGGCACCGCAGCTGACACATAGAACTATAGATAGAGTTGAGAGGACACCAATGTACATTTCTTTTCCCTGAGCATATACAAAAGTCGTGTTAAGAAAATCATGTATATCGGAGTACAATCAAGATGCAAAGAACCAAGGACATCAAAAAGTGAGGGTGAGAAAAAACTGTTGATTAGTAATCCTTGCAGAAAGAGTGTGTAAAATGGTTAATTTATCTTGAGCCAAAAATACAATCTCTGTGGAAGTACACTAATTCTGCTCTTAGCATGGGCCTGCAAACATAACAGAGCAGTCCACCAAGCACCCAATTAGGAGGTGAGAGATATCATACCTTAGATAGGATAAAATGACAGAAAAGGATGAATGTGGTTGTCTTTGATTATTTGCAAATTAAGTCTAAGTTTGGTTGTGTTTATATGAGTTCTATTTTTCTTAATTCTAGCATTCTGACGTATACAGCCTGGTATCCTCATCTCAGTCACACCAAACTTATGCATCTATAATCCTAACATTATTTTTGATTGACTACTTCATGCTCAAAGGAAAAAAAAAATAGAATTAACTATGTAGAAATACAATTATGACATGCAAATGCAACATCTTTTCTTGTTTGCTAAACAATTGCATTATGTGTTTCAAAGGCTAAAACCGGTTTACTTTCCTCTTTTCCTATGAAAAAGTTTGCAACTTATACTCAAATATGCTTTTGTCAAATTCTACTACTACACAGCAGGCACTGGTGGTGCAGGTCCTACTATCTTAGCTACTGGTTTTTAACTTCTTGGAGAGGAAGTGGCTGCATATAATAAAGGTCAGTTTCAAAAGCACTATACAAATAAAGAATTCCTTTTCTTTTTAGATAGCTCACGATTTTGCACTTGATGCTATGATGGTTGACTATTCAATCAAGAGAAATGATCAAGCTGAAGCCTTATAGTGGGATGCTCAATATTGACTTCGGCAATTGGAAAGAGAGATGTTTATCTTCTGTAAGTTCTTTTGGCAACAAAAGCTTTCAAAGCAGTGAATTTCATGCACCTGATGCAAGAGTTTCATCCATTATGCCCACCAATGTTCAAGTTTCTGGCTGAAAGTTTGATAGATTTGGGTTTTTTTTGTTATTTTGCTAGTAAAATGGCTTAGATAACGCTCCCTTTCTACAGAAGAATTAATATCCTGATTGTACTAATATAAATTATTGTAGTTTTGTATTTTGCAATGTAATGTAATGTGTAAATAACAAAATAGTATAATATGTAGTGGATTGCATGTATTTTAATTTTTAATTTTTATATATTTTTATTATTTTGGAAAATGTTAGTATTATACTTTTTAATGATGACTCGAAATGGTTTTCATAAATATTATGCTTTTATAAAAAAATTATGATTTTCAACACTTTTTAAAATTTTTTTTTAATAAGTATAGAAGAATTATACTTTTCAACATTTTAATTATAGGCTTTTATAAAAAAAATATGCTCCTAAACGCTTTACATGAAAAAAAAAAAAACCAGGTACAATCCGGAACCCGGATTAATCGGGGTTCCGGCCTGGGTCTGACCCGGATCAACCCGATCCTGATTTCGGCCCGGGTTTGAAACCCGGGTTCTAGTCCGGGTATACCCGGGTTCCCGGGTCGGAACCTGGATGAACACCCTTGTATATAACAAAATATTTTATATTATATATAATATTGTATATTATATTATATATTATATGCTAAATTTTTAATTAATATATGTTATTGCTTATTAATATGTGATCATCAACCAATGAGGAAGAAGCTGGAGAATCTTGCTTCATTTTTTACGAGTACGCAAATATAAGGAAGTGTTGGGCACAATTGGAACTTGGTAACCAAAGTAGAGATCGAAAACAATTAAAAAAAAATAGTATGGATTTAAGTCCAAAGTGTTGTAAGATTGAAATAATGTAGAATTTCAGTGAGTTTAGCCATGGAATATGAAAAAATAATTCTACCAAGCTCATTGTTTCATATCGCTCATCTTAGAAATTTCATTCATGCTCTTTTAGAAATTCTAAACAAACAAATTAAAAGCATGATGTCATTGTAGATTACAACAGGTGAAAGTAAGGGAAAGAGATATTGGGATGACAACAAAAAGAATCAGAAATACAAAGAGATCAAGAGAAATGATCAAGAAACCTATAGCGGTGGTAGTGTGGCTTTTGGTCTCGACAATGGCTTGATGTATTCGTGTTGCGATGCTCAAAATAGAGAGAAATGAAATGAAGGTGTAGAGCTACAACAATGGCAAGGCTTTCCATTGGATGTGTGTTTGTCCATTGGTCATTGTTCTCCTTCATATGATAGAGCCGATTTTTGAATGAATCCACGTAACCATCAAGTCCATATAGAAAAAGCAGTAGAAGGTCGTTCTCAATGGAAAAAGTGAAAGTTAAAAATCCTGTAGCTATATATTAAAAGTGACTTGAACCGTAATCTTAATACAAATGTGGGGACAAAATAGGCATAAAATTCGAATTATGTTTGATTAAACTTTTTGAATTAAATACAAAATCAGTAAGTCTTCATACTTTTAGAAACTAAAAGACCACATTTTTCAATTTTCACAACATTGATCACTTAGAATAGAAAGAACTCATAATTAAGTACCTCCATGAATTTCTTTTTTAAAAACTAACAGAAAGAGTGGTATTTTTAAAATTTTGCAATTAAATCGTTAACATGGAATACTAAATTACTAATGCCACATGTTTGCATCAATAGCACCCTAATCAAGACCAGGAACCTAGAACATCACTGAGTCTGGTACTTGGTAAGTAAGCGACAGGGAAGTCAACATCAACGCCGAGACATTTGAATGCCAACGATTGCCCCTGAACAAAGGCCCAACTTCAGGGTCACCTCCACCGAAAGCATCAGGTTGAGCAGGTTTTTCAGAGGCCATCACCGCCAGCGTATAAGATAGTAAAAGAGGGAAATAAGATTGGGCAGAGAAAAGAAAACTGGAGAAACAAGAATGGCAAGAAAACTGCAGCATAATGAAAAGAAATGTAACCCCAACTCCAACTTCATATAGGAGAATGGCGATGGTTGGTCTCCCACACCCCACGGCAGAAGGAGTATGAGCTGCTTCGACTTCTAGGAGTGTGATCTAAGAAACGACATGAAGGCGAATAGCCGCCTGACACCCTCAAGATTAATGGGCTTGAAAAGACATCATCAGAATCATCAAAAGATGAGCCAATCAAGAGTGATGGGGAAGTGTAGCCAGGACAACCAAACAACAGGAGTCTCCCGGAACTTTGGGGTCGTGCATACATCAACAAAGGGATCCCGGCTTTAGTGGCAAGCCAGGTTCAAGTAGTGATAAATTCCCACCGTACTCGTCCGATGAGAATTAGCGGGGTAATCGTAAGAGGATCCCCCACCCCTCCCGGGGCGTAATTCTAAGCCCAACATGGTTGCAAATAAAAGCTAAGGTAATCGTAAGAGGATCCCCCACCCCTCCCGGGGCGTAATTCTAAGCCCAACATGGTTGCAAATAAAAGCTAAGGGAAATAAGACCAAAGGCCCAGCCCAGAACAAACAGTCACCAACCTGACCCATGGGTAGGGTCCTCTGGACGCAACCTGCAGGAGGGAGGGTACTACAGGGGATGGTACTCGTCGATCTGAACCTCGAGTAGTGCCCAGCTCTCAAATGCTCGTCCGCATAGTAAGCGTAATATACGGGGATTCTTTGATCTTCTGACAGGAAAGACATCAACAGACCACCAAGGATATTGTCTGGGAGAAGGAAATTGGAAAACCACGCCGCATTAATGACACCACTACCCAGGCTACATGCCACATTAATGACGTCGTCGTAGAGTCATGCCACATTAAATGACTCTGACATAGGGAATAGTACGAAGGACACAGACTCCATGGGGGCAGACACGATATGTCCCCCAGACTTACAGTATAAATAGCAAGTCTCAAGTATGAGAAATGGATCTCTCTCTCTCTCTCTGAACCCTAGACTCTTTTATTGATTTACAAACTTTCAAAAATATTTACTGATTTTGGCATCGGAGACTCCCCAGCCCCGAGGCCTCCCCCTCTCTAGTTGTCTTCTCCCTTTTCTTTTGCAAGCCCATTCCGGAAGACCCGAGTTGCCGGAGCTTGGCCCAAAAGTGTGCGAAATACGACAGTAACAGTTAGAATATAATTTTTTAATATTATTTTTGTTTTGAGATTTGAAAATGTTCAATTATTTTTTGTGCTTTGTTTGGAAATTTGGAAAAGCAATAATGATTAGATGAAAAAATTGAAAATTTGAAATTGAAAAATATTTGTATTTGAGTGATGTTTGGAAAGGAAATGAGATGAGAAATTTATAGATGAGATGAGATAACAAGGTACAGAAGCATACCTGCACCTTAAGGGGGAGAGATTGTCAAGAACCCCATCTAAAGTGGATGAAGTGTGCATGTAAAGAGTGAAGAAGATGAAGATCAGTGATGTCTGATTAACACTGGAACAGTACCGTTTCGATGAAAGGCAAAACGATGTGGTTCATTTATGTTAAACACTGTGTTTTGTTAAATGTGAGGTGGCTAGTTGTTTCTACTTTTTACTATCATTCAAGACTTTCTTGCTTTTTGTTAGGGGTCGTTATTCCCTTGTAAATGCCATGCGCATACAGGCATATAAGAGGGGAAGAAGAATGTTACAAAGTGTATCTTTGAGCTTGGAATGAGTAAAAATTTCTGGAGGAAGGGTGCCTTGAACTACTCGTTGTCATTCCTTGCCTTTATTGAGTAGGCCTATTCATCCGGGTTGATTTTTTCTTACCTCGGTCCTGAACCCGCCCGGAAAAAATCTGGGCCGGTACCCGCATAGAAAAACCCGGGTATACCCGGTACCCGATTTTTTTTTTCACTTTGAATGTTTTGATATTTTTTTTTGTTCCTCTGTAACAACTAAATGGACAGATACTCAAAAGGAAAATGCATATTGTGCATTTTATGGTTTTTTTTTTTTACACTCACGTCAATATATCATTTTCACTTTCAACCTGAAATGAAGACTCATTTCAAGACTTTCAAGACTACATATAGATATTGAATACTCTTTATTGTATAGCCAACGCTTTCCAATTTCAAAGTGGTCACAATTTTTCCAACTCTTGGACTTTGACCCTGTAAAGGAAAAGGAATGTATCAGATGGGTGTGATTGAAACTGCACTGAAACAAAGAAAATTACATGGAAGCATATATATATATATATATATATGTTGCCATGTCATAGCTTCTCTTGTACAAGGCAAAATGATCAGGTTTGTGCTCAAGGGATGCCTCCTCGATTTTCTGGTGCTTACCACTCTAGTCTTTGCATGGAGTAGGCCTGATATGTCCAATGAATCATCCATTTTATATATTTTTTTTTATCTCTTCTCCACGTGACTTTTTATTAGTGGTCAAGAAACATGTAGGTTTTGATTTAAAAAATTAAATAAATAGAGTTTGAATGTTGTATCAATATTTTTTTTAATGAAAAAATATTCATAACATGTAGGCTTTAATTTAAAAAAAATGGGTTCAACTCGAAACCCGGGTTTCGAGTTTTTAAAAACTGGTTTCAATCCAAGTTCCGGGCCCGGGTTTGACCCGGTCCGAGTTCCGATCCGGATATACCCAGATTCCTAGGCTAGAACCAGAATGAACAGTCCTATTATTGAGTTTACGAAATTACCAATTCTTTACCTCCCATGCTATTTCCATCTATTGCTCCATTTCTATTAGAGTTACCTAACACATTCTATAACACCACGCTCCCCATGGTTGCAAATAAATTCATTTTTAGAAAATTTAGGAAATCGGTGTGCTACTACTGAACTTGACTTTAAAATATTTTCTTATAATTGCGCTGGATACAAAGATTCTATAAAATCTTTTTATATATATATAAAAAAATACTAAGATTATAAGAGGGAGTGCGTGGAAGTATTTATTAAAAATTTCTCAAAATCTGTGCCATAAAAATCATAACTTAAAATATTTGTATGTGATCTAGGACACTGTCACACCTCCCTGGACTAAGTCCTATCCTACACCTCTACCTTCATAAATATTCTGACATTTGGTGGTTTAAAAGCATAAAAATAAACTAAAATGAGTAGATGACTCAGTAAGAAACACATCATAACGTAAACATAATTAACATAAGGTTTTCATAAAATATTTCATGCTGAGAATTAAAATCATGACTGTTCATAAATATGTTGATGACATACATGACATGAAAATATTTATGGTAAATTGATTGATCTGACTGATCTGAATTATATGACTTAACTTACTTGTCTGACTGGCCAACATACTTAATCATATGTGCAAAGTTGTGCACCGGTCCGACATCATGTGGCCACAAGGGGAACCACTTATCTTATCTGATAAAATACTATGGTGGACTATGCTTGAATCTGTGGCTTGCACATCCACCCTGACTGCATTAGTATCATGCATCTGAATGGTCATCTGATTTATTTGATCTTTATCTTACACTTTATCGTATGAAAGCTTAAATATCTTATGCAACGTGAGATGCATGAGATGTATAATACATAGATAACTATAATATGGGAAATGAAACATGATCATGAGTTATGATGAATGACGTGCTTGTGGATATCATAACATGTGATACATAAACATTGCCTTCCAAAAGAATTGGCTTTAATAATAATAATAATAATATAACTAGCTAACGTAGGCTAATACTAATTTATGATCAAGCTACTTACCTTGTAGCGATATTCCGATATGTTCGAGGCGCGATTGATTTCCTGTCATGGGCTCGGCACTGGCTAGAGAGATATATAGATTAACCGAGAGCTTGAGAGAAAACAAATGTGAGAGAGGAGGGAGAAAACGTTAGGGATGCTGTGAGAGGAATGTGGTAGTCGTCTATTAGCGTAGTGAATGTGGGACACGCACAGTGTTGAACTGGATATCTTGGATTCATGTAATGGAAGTTGAAGATATGAGCGTTGGTGGATTACAAGATAGGCGTGGGAAGAGTAGAAGTGGTTGCTGGATCCTAGTGCATGAAGAATGAAAATGAAAGTTGGCAGTTTAATTCGTTGGTGTTACTATAATACAGTGTCGTATATTTTAGATTGTACGTTGTCGTTTTGGGTTGAGTTTTAATTGGAATGTAAGTGAATAAGTAGAACGTTGTCATTTAGTCTAGTAGAATAAGTGAAGTGCCGGTGTTTTGATGTAATCTTAGTATAAAACGATGTTGTATGAGAAATAAGAAGATATAAAAATATAAGGGAATAAGAAGAAAGCAAAGAAGAATTACATAGTTCATACACATACTCTCTCTCTCTCTCTCTCGTTGTGAAATACTATGCAAAGCACACACACCAACGATGACAAATAAAGTAAAAGCAACACAATCAAGAACACAACACAATATTTACGTGGTTCAGCAAATTGCCTACGTCCACAGGAGCTGCTGAAATCTTATTAACTAGAGGAGATTACAATCACTCAATCTCAACTCACACTCTCTAGGGTTTTTTGCTCTCTCACACAATATGCATTCACAAGACAGTTGTTCTCTCTCAAAATATGCTTAAAGTCGTCCAATACAAGTCTAATATGACATATATATAGTAAGTGGCGCTGGAAACCTTAATCTGGCAAAACTTGCGTACTTCGCTCGAGCGGAGTGTCGAGAGCGACTCGAGCGAACAGCCAAATAAACATTGGCTCGAGCAGAGTGTCAAGCGAACACTAGGATTTGTGTTTCGCTCGAGCGGATTGTCAAGCGAACACTAGGATTTCTTTTAACGCCGCGTGATGGTGGTGTTTGAAACGCAAATCGTTTGAAACGCAAATCGTTTGCATTTAGTGGGGGTGATTTGTGTGCATGAATATTTATTGAGTAAAGCTACCCATCTGCCTCCTTTTCACATACACCACACTAACTGATGATTTGGCTTTTAATTTTTTATTTTTTAACTAAACGTTACGTTTAGTTTTACAACTAACTCCTTCCATACCCAAATCAATTAAAGCAGAACAGAACATCATTGGTTTTCCTCCCCCCCCCCCCCCCCCCCCTCCGATTCTTCCTCTACTAGCCTTTATCGTCAACGTCTAGGATCTCCGACGAGAAAGCTTCGACCTACCGATCGACGGAACCCAACCACGACCGACTCACACATGTTTTCTCTTTCTTTTTTATTCCTGAAAAATCTTTTTTTTTTTTTTTGTTTTTCTTATGACCTGTAAGTTTCTTTCAAGCATCCATGGTTGAAGAAAAATGATGGTTATAAGCCTCTAGATCAGTGCTTGTTTGTTGGATAAAGTTTTGGTTTTTTTTTTTTATTTTTATCAAGCACCGAAAATCACAACTGTGAAAGTTTGAGTTTTTTTTTCTTTTGTATTTTTTGTCTACTTCCTATTGAACATGACAACCTCCAAAATTGAAATTTTCAACTCATTGCAGCAAAAGAAGTAACGAGAAAGAAGTTTACGCGGAGAATAGTTCTTAGATGAGAAAGATGAAATCGTCATGGGGAGAGAGAAATTTTTTTTTAGGGATTCACAGGGGAAGAGAGAAGATGGAGATTTAACCATTGACCGAAATGTAAATAAACCGAGTTTGCCACATCAGGCTTCATGTGGCGTGTGATGGTAAAATCGGCTGAAGGGTAGATTTATCCATATTTATTACGTAGCTTTTATATATGTGATTTATTTTTCAAAATATTGGACTGATTATTTGTGATCTTTGTTACCTTGTAATTTGTATAGCTGATTCTATATAACCATATATAGCACATGTACTTATTATCAAAAGAAGAAATTATATATATATATATATATATATATTGTTATATTTATTATAAATTGTGATATTAAATATGTAAATTTATTGAATGTGAGTTATTATTTATTTTCACATTATTTCAAAGAGATGCATTGGTTCAATGGTAATTGTGTGTTGTCTCAAATGAGAGAGTATGGGTTCAAACTACTGTAGCTACACTTTGTTTGTTTAATTTTAGAGAAAAGCTTCTTTGCCCTTTATAGTTGACCGCTGGGTTTTTTTTTTTTTTTTACTTAGTAATTAATGAAGTGATTTTAAGTGTATTGATAGGCGGCAGAGTAGCCTTACCCTTAATTTTAACAAGACATAGAATTAGTTCAAGGAGCGCGTGGACCAGGCCAAAGAGGCACAATGCTTAGGCCGAAGAGGTATCACGCATGGGCCAAAGAGACACTATGCTTGGACCAAACAAACACAATATTTGGCGTGGGGAAGAGGCACAACGTATGGGCCGAACCGGCCCGTTTGAAGACCCACTTGGATGGGTGCAATGCTTCAAAATATATCCATCAGAAATGGTGGGTTTCGAACTAGTACCTCCCTGTGTCCAACCACTTGACCAGGCATGCACCCCTTTGGTCTTTAAATGAAACATCATAACCTTTAAACCAGTAACTGCCAATTGAAAAGTCACAAGTTAAGAGTTGTGATCTTTCACATGGTGTTACTTTATTCTCTATAAATAGGGGATGAGACCCACAAATTTATTCACATTCCATTCTTCCATATCTTTAGTCACTTACACAATTTTGTAGAAAACTCTAAAGGAAAATTTTCAAAATTACTATCTACAGTTGGTGACTTTGTTGTTTCCTAAAGGTGAATTGCTTGTAACCCGGTAACAAACTCTTTCGAGTGGGAACAATTATCACCTTAAAAATAGTATTCTACATGCCTCAAAGTCGCATTTATTTTTCAATTACTATATCTGCACAATTTTCTTCATCATATATATATATATATATATGTATGTATGCCTGCCTTTCGAAGGAGACAGAATTGTTAAGAAACAAAAACTTGTAATGGGGCTTTAAGCTCAAAAACTTGTACAGAATTTGTTTATACCATCCATACATGGAACAATTGGGTGGTTGTATCGAGAAAAGAGACAAGTCAAGAAAAAGTCACTAGTTTATTTTAGACTTCATCAACCACAAAAGGGTTTAAATTTCTTTAAAGAGAATAAGATTTCCGCACCTTAATGTAAAATTGTTTAATTTCTTCGCCAAAAGCACGGATATATCAATAAAATTAGAGGGTCGGCATCCTCCAATAAAAAGACAGGTGTTTGATAACTTATTCCAATAAGATACGATTAATGAGTTTATGAGTAGAATCTACTAAGTTATAATGAAAATTGAATTCTTTTTCCTTGATAGGGGGAATTGAAGCTAAATTACCACCGAAGCCTATAAATAGAGAGTCAGCGTATTCGTTTTCAGGGTAGCAGCTATCCAGGATATATCCTGGTCAAGACAGAAATAATAGAGCCTGAATATACTAAACCTACAAGAGTAAAGATGTATAGCTTTCAGAAAGCAATATGCTGCGCTGCATACCCCTAACTCTAATGACCTAGGAAAATAAATCAACAAATCAATAGCATAAGACTACAAAGGTGGGATTTTTAGACTACAACATGCAGTGGGGTAATGGTACCACCCAAATACTACATGAACATCTTTGAAACGGGATGACCTAAGGAAATAGCACCAGTACAACTTCCACTATCGAGATGTATTTGGACAGAACAAAAACTGAGATCACCCAGCTTTGGATGAGTCACTAGAGATTTGCGGTTGCAAGGTCTTCCTGAGAAAAGCAGACATCTTAGCAGTTGCGGCACGTCCTCGGTCAAGACAGTGAAGATAATCATCCACTGGAACAGTCAGTTAACCAAATTAAAAAAGCTATTGCATCCATTAAAACTTTTGAGATATACAAGCATCTTCTAACCCAGGAAGAGAATTTTCATTTGCATGCCATGCAGAAGAGACTAAAAATGAAGAGCTCAATTTAACTAGACTGATAATTCAGGTGACCCATTTGAACTAAACGTAGTCTTAGAAATAAGGCAACCTCTGCTGAAGATATTAACCAGAAATTGTTCCAGGATTAGAAGTCTCCCATAATAATGACCAGTGAAGCCAATTTTCCAATGGTCTCGAAACTTACCAGAAAATCATTTCCCTGGTCAACTAGGTGGACAGTAATGTCTATTGCTTACAATACCCTGACAAAGCCATCGGGAATTCAGAATGCAGAACTCCATCCAAGAAATCAAGGATAAATCAATTTGATCAGGAGCTAATTGCACCTGCCCCACAAATTATAACTCCTGGAAAGAGTGGGATCACCAGACCATTGAAACAAATATCCATCTGCCCTCAAACATTTAAGGAGGTGGGCCAAGTGAATTGACACAGTACTAAGATTTAACTAATTAAAAATTATGAGCAAAGAAACTATTGAGCAAATTCAAGAATGCTGATGAAATATTGAATACACAGATGAAGACTAATAGAAGTTCAAGATGACAATAATCCCCAAAGTGTGATAGATACCTGACATTGCACCCTGGGTAACAGACGTTATAATTGCATGTTCCATTGGTTCTCCTACCACCTTTAATGATCCTTCTGGGAGGACTGAGAGGATCAAGTTTGGGAAAACCAAATAAGCAAATGCTTTCATTTTCTGCAATTGCGTAAGACAGAACAGATCCTCAAAGGTAAGGATTTTGGTATTTGTCATCTGTTTTACTGCTGAAAAAGTAAGGAAAATAAGAGAACTGACAGTTTGTTTATTTTTTGTCTCTTCTTTGCTTTGAATTGAGCTCATCAACGCTTGTATTTATTTTTTATTGCCACCGGGTATCCAGGAACAGCGTCCCGACTAATCCCAAGGTGCACAAGCCCTCGACAAGAAGTTTCTCGCAAGTGCACCTCGGATAATTCAAGGGGAAAATCCCCCAGTCGGCCCCTAGAGATTGTTTGCACCCAAGGGGATTTGAACCTTAGACCTGGGGGGAGCATACCCCCAATCCCAAGGCCGTTACCACTTGAGCCAACCCCTAGGGGTTGCATTTGGTTTTGTAAAAATCAGGATTTTGAGCTAAAAAATTAAGGCCGTTTAAAAAAAATCTTCAACTCCAATTCAAGCATCTTTTAAATCCCCAAAAACAATTCCATGGGTGAGTCCTAAGGGCTCTGCTGTGGGATGGTTCTCCCGTCATCAAAAAAGAAATCCCCAAAAATAATTTTATAATAAAAAAATTCATCTAATCATTGCCTAGGTTTCTGTAAAACACAAAAACCAAAACAACTTTCACAAAACCCCCCAAAAAAAAACTCACAAATATTTAATCCAACCAACTTCCAAATCACTCTACCCACTTTTACAAACCCCAATACAAAACACATCTCAAAAAATTTTATACAAAATTTTTTTCTGTTTTACTACCCACTTTCACAAAATTCAATAAAAAAATCTCTTTTTTTTTTTTTTTTTCCAAAACTCTTAAAAATTCTAGTAACCAAACAACCTTCCCTGCTTTGAAGGAAGCCTAATCTAATGCACCACCAAGTTTTGGTGTTCACCAACTAGCAATCACCATTTTGAACCCAACAAATTTCCGTTTTCCTTTTCCTTTTCGGAACGAGCACAACCATGAAGGAAGTTGCACTCTTGGGGCATCTTTCATTAATATAACAGGATTTTTCACCAAGACCACTGATGACAGGTGCAGAAGCAAAAAGAAAAGAGCTGAAATATCAGAACCCTAAGGCATAGTATAAACTAAAACAAGAAATTTTAACCACCTGTTCTTCAAGCTTGGTGGGGTCCAGTATAACATATCCGCTATCTGCCAAACAACAACATATTGCAACTGCACGGAGCAGTTTAAAACGGTCAGCAATCATCCATCAAACAGGAACACAGAAGATAATCATGGTTCTTTATTACCAGCAAGATGCTTTAGAGGAATTCCAGCATCAATAAGGGCAGCACATGCAGCATTAATGGCACATGGGAGAAGCTATAAAATATACTTAGTAAAGGAGTTTTTTATCACATTGACAAAATAAGATGAGGGAGAGTTGGCAAATTCAACAAGGCATAGGTCAATAATCTTTTTTGATAAGTACGCATAGGTCAATAATTTTACCTCTTCCATTTCCTTGTGATAAGTGCTTAGCTCAACAAAATCGCTTATGTCCCATGGTAAAAAGCTAGTACCTTTTTACTTAATAAAAAATAAAAAAATAAAAAACTAACTAGTAGCTTTTCTTCTTCTGTGTCACTAAAATAGCACTACTCAACTCTTTAAAACAATTAAAAAATAAATGGTTCACTTGGTGTAAGGACTGGACTCATTTCCAAAAACACATTAAAAAGGTAATCACTTTCAGGAAAAAGGAAATATATGGAACAAATCCAAGGGACATCCAAATACTCCCTTCACTAAAAAAGTCTGCAGGTACAAATTTTCAGATGGAAGTTAGAACAAATTTTAAAAGGTGTGAGAGAAGCCAAATTACCAGTTATCTAAATCTTTAAATCTTGCTATATAAAAAACTTGGTTTGTACCATCACATACATGCTTTTTAATATTAACATTGTTCTTTTTAATATCAAACCAAATGGTCAATGTCTTCCTTTGATGAAAATAATTATTAAATTAAAAAAAAATAGTTTGATAAAACTGTACCAAGCTGAAACAACATAACAACTAAAACAGCAAAAATTGGTCGAAAAGGGTGGAAGAGACCAGAATGAAGTGGAATTTTGAACGAAATGGAAAGAGGGTTAGGTCTCTCTGTTCACTCTCCAGTATGAAAAATGTGGCCAAAATGGATCAGAGATTGATTATCCACCCACCAGAAACTTCTATAAGTGTATTATATGAAAGATGCATAACCATAAAGGATACAGAACCATCATCATTGACAACCTGCAGCAAAACATTGAAAAAATAAACTCAGACAGAAGTATCAAAAAAAAAATTATTAGCTCAAAGCTTTTCAATTACTTTGGAAAGGGATTCAAGGAAATCATCAAATAGAGGCTGTTTGGAAGATGATTCCTCTTTGTCTTATATGGTGTATTTGGAATGAGAGGAATGGTCGCTGTTTCGACAATAGAGAATGCTCGGTGGATGGGATTAGGGCTTTCTTTTTTCATACTTTGTTGCTTTGGGCTTCGGTCATTGTAATGGATGGGTTTAGTTCAATACTTTCGAGCTGTTTTTCAGCTTTAGTTTGTAATTAGGTGTTTTCTCTTGTATACTTCCTGTGTACTTAGGCTATGCCTAATTATGTGGTTTTAATCAATTTCTTACTTATAAAAAAAAAAAAAATTACTTTGGAATGATACATATCAACACCCGTGGAAATTGAAGAATGTTCCACCCCTTGAATCAGTTACAAGCTAAGTTTATATGTACCCATGATGCTTACAAAAATAAAAAACTTAAAACTATGTATCCCCTGTCATTTGTCACATTCTTCATCATAACTCCCTATCAGCCTAAAGATATATTTAATGCACAAATCTTACATGTTGAAGGTGCATAATTTAACTTGCCTGACAATCCTATGACATTGGACTTTTGCAGAGAATCTACATGCAGTTCCTAAAAGTTCAATATATCTCCACTTTGTGCAACTTAAATTTTCAACCATCTATGCCTAACAAAACCATGTCAAAGTACATTTTGACAATCACATACATAAACATGTATGCATGCCTGTAATCTGAATTTATTTACCACCATCAGGCTTCACGAAGTCATAAGCTTATCTTCATGGCGAAAACCATACTTGTACCCAAAAATTGCAAGCTAAAAGACTTTGATGCAGAAAGCATTGTCTTAACTCCTTTTTCCTTACCACTTTGGTGTGTTCCTATATTCCATCCCCAAGTCCGCCACCAAAGCCAAGTGCCAACCCATGTATCATTATCCCAAGAAATCCCATTTCTCCACAACCGCTAAAGGATTTCTGCCCAGATACTACTTTGATAAACTCTTTCAATAGTGATCATCAAAAGCAAGAAATATTTCGTGTCTGAACTTTGAAAAAAATAGAAGTACGGGAAGAAATATTGCATAATGGCGGCTACTAGATTAGTAACATGAGACAGAATTTAGGCAATGAACAATACAACTTGCTTAAAACCAGTGCTACACCTACTCCAGGCAGAATGGGGTCCCATTCACCACTTTCTATACTAAATCTGGGATATTACAATCTCCATTTCTTAAATTAATGATGTCCTTGTCAGGTCACTCCATGATAGGTGGTACAGCTCAAATCTCATATTTTTGGCTGAGATTTAGCTCCTATACCATTTGTAACAACCCAATGAAAGCCCAAGTCATATATGTGCTTATACATTTATACTTCAGAAGTACCGGTCAAGGCGACAATTGGAGACTACTGGATCATTACGAAGGGCAGGAATCACTCTTCCAGGCAGTACGGTATCCTATTTGCCACCTCCTATACTAGATACAGGGTATAGGAGAATAGCACTTATCCTAATCACTGATATTATGCTTCTCTTGACACTTTGTGTCACAAGAATAGATGAATGGGTACAAAAGCATACTTCTCATACAGCTTTAGATGATATGCTGCCCTGTGTGTGGACAATGCAACTGCACAAGTAACCTTTCTGTGGACCAATGACATCTAGCTCACATATTCAGAACTATTGTCATTAAGTGGCCATGACTAATAAGGGACAGCTAAAGTAACACAAGTTATCCATATGAGCCGAAACCAACTTACCTGAACTATGACTGACGTTGTGGTATTTGGATTAATAGTCAAAATACAAATGCTTTGCAAAGTCCTCTTCACAATCATCTCATACTCCTTTTCAAGTTTTCCTGAACCACAGAGAAATATATAAGTTTAAATGGCATGAATTATTCAAGACACACTCTGAAACAGAGCTAAAACAATTTATTTCAAATCCCTTTGAATTGACTATAAGCTGGATTCTTGGAAACCCATCATCAGCTGAAAAAGTGATAGATCTTTATCTCTGAAGTGGCAAACAAAAACTTACAATCGGACATTCTCTAAACAGAAATACATCAAATGTGTAAACTTCTAAGGTTCATGTGGATTTGGATTCTAGCAGGACATTTGCCACCAATAGAACACTAAACTGAAACTTCTCAATTTAATTGCTAACCGTTAAATTCCAAATACATATTATATCCCAAAATCTATCAGATGTATAGGAGGATAAAACGATCATAAATGGATTTGTGGGATCAATTGAAATGGCATATTTCAAAAATATTTTGTAAATATGTTTTTTTGTAATGGGTAAATATTAGCCAAATGTAAAGTCGGGTAACAAAAGTAAATAGAGAATAAACTCACCAATCTGCCCAGTCTTGGGTTTCCAAATAACTTCAACACAAGCCTTCTCAGGGTTTTCGTTCTTCTTTACTCCTGCTTTTGGCCCATAAACCGCAGCAAGAACTTTGGTGTCCCCTAAAAAACCAAATGTGACAGAACCACCCCCCCCCCCCCCCCCCCCCCCCAAAAAAAAAAAAAAAAAAAAAACACCAAAAAGAAAGGATGAGAAAAGATACTCAACTAAAAAAGAGAACGGAATATCTAAAATAGCAAGACAGTGACAGGCTAAAATAGAAAGTACAAGTTCATTACAAAAGAAAAAGGACCATAAAACCCCAATTAGAAACAGGATAAAACATAAACTAGAATGAGAATATAAGCTAAATGACTTATTCAGAAATGCCCAGCAAAAGAAGAGAAATAACAAACAATTCAAGCTGAAAAAGGGGAGATAAAATTTACCTTGAGACCAACTGGCAGAACCATGAGCGCGGTTGAGGATGTTGCGGGAGCAAGCAAGTGGTCTCAACTGGTTTGCTGTACGGCCATCCACTCTATCTATTTCCATCGTATAAACTTTTATATTGAAACCTACCCAATGTCACAAAGAATAAACCAATATCAACTCAGATGGCCGGGATGGAGTGTTATCGCGATTCAAGCTGCGGCGTGGATTTTCAAATGCTCGAGAACGATCACCGGTTGCTTGGACGGAGTGGGAAGGAGGAATGGTTGCTTCAGCCGGTGGGTTCCGAGGTCTGGCTGCTTCGATTTTTAAAAGGGGGCTCTGCCGCTTGGACGTGATAGGGAGGGGGGGACGTGATAGGGAGGGGAGCCGGGAGGGAACCAGATTCCCGCCAGAAATAGGGTTCGGCGACGTGAGGGAGAGAGGGAGGTGACGGCGACGTGAGGGAGGCGAGGGGGAACGTCTGGACTCAAAGGTTTCAAATGAAGTGTTTTGGTTTCGGTAGCTTTTTCCTCTTTTTTTTTTTTTTTTTTTTTAGGAATTAACATTTTTTTTATAAAGAAATATTTTATTGCTCATAAAAGTTGTTACATCATCTCAATGAGTACAATTGGACGAATATAACGCGTGTTCGTCATGTTTGCCTCTCTTTTAATATGGTTAAGAGAATTGACAATGCATAGTTATTGTCAAGGTTAAAGTTTGGCTAGAATCTTAATTTTTGACTATAACTTTTAATTTTGACTAGGTGAATCTATATTGGACTAACTATCTTAAAGTCAAAATAATAATATAATAATATATATTTTAATAATATTTGGTAACTTTTTTTTTTTTGTAAATATACTTCATATATAATTATTCAACAAATACACTTCAAAATCACATATATCATCAAGTTTACAGCCAATATATCATCTGATTTACACCCAATCTGTAATAGGAGCATGTGATGCTTCGAGATATTAATGGCTATTCTTTTATCAGCTTCTTTTTTTATCAGTCTGAACTCCACTTTCAACTCCACCATTTTCAAAAACCACTTCACTGGGATCTGCCTGCAAAAAGCAAAAATATGATCAAAAGGCCAACAGAATTAACTCTAACCATTTTCAGCCATCTCTTTAGCCTCGGCCAAGCACTGGTAGAAACGATAAAATTATAATGGAAAATAGGAAAAGACAAAAATGCGCATTAATTCTTAACATTACATGGAATTTTAAAGCACATTTGAATGCATCATTGGTCCTTAATCCACATTAACATACCAGCTCCAATTGGCTTGCAATACGATGCTCAAACTCCTCTACAACTTTACTTAGCACAGATTCCACCAACTGTTCCACACAGAGGAGCAATACAATTCACAAATAAGTAGTAGAGCAGGATAAGTAGCAATTATAGCACTCCCAAAGTTGTGGTGGTAGCAGTTGTAATGGTATTTGTATTCATTCCTCTAACAGGTTGAAGACTTAAGTTCACGGATCGTGATCAACATAGCCCTAAGATGTTGTTTCATCGTGTGGTCAGAGCGCATCTTATAGGAGTCAAACCTCATGGTTAATCCATGCAACCTAATGGCTGAAGTTCCACCAAACTTCAACTTCAAAGCCTCCCACATGCTTTGGACATTGTCATAGATCTCGAACTCACATATTAGATCATTGTGCATGCTGCTTAACATTATTATGTGCACGCACCGACTTTTCTTAGCCCATTGAATATAGGCTAGTTGATATATCTTGTGTTGTTCCGAGGTCCCTTCCCCAGGCGCAGTAAGGGAGTAAGATAATGCCTCTAAGACCTCTTACTTATCTAAGACATATTGAATCTTGCAATGCCAAATGTCATAGTTCTCCCTATCCAATTTCTCTCATTTTTTAAATTGGCAACTATACTTTTGGATGTCATTTCACTACAATACGCAAAGAATGGATATTACACACACACCTAAGAAATCTGTCGCTTCCATCCAAGCTAGAAAAAGAATAATTTAGACATGTCGCAAGATTGAAAAATCGCTAGGCTTCAGAATCATCTCTTGCGCCATAATATCCAATTATTAAATTTCTAACATAATTCCTGCATAAATTTTAAAAACAAATATGGAAGAATTAATCATCATAAATCTCAACCATCCTCCCACTATCTTAAGTAGTCATCTAGCCCTAGTCACATGTAAAGACATAACCTACTAAAATCGCAGTAATCTTTTGGGCCAGTCTACAAGGACAGCTACTCCAACCACATCAACATGTTGGGCCAGTCTACAAAGATGGTCCATATAAGACCATTACAGTCCATTTTTCTTGTTTCATAAGTGCATTTACAATTTTTATTGGGGCCACCATGGTCTTTTGGCTATACAGTGCATTTACAGTTGGGGTCACTGTAATTCTTTAAACCTATCATTTACATTGACAATTCTAACTAAGACTACTTAGTGACAATTTTTCTATTTTATCATTAAAGACTAATGTCTAAACATTCAAGCCTAACATTCATAGATGATAACATAATCACATATCAACATATTCAATTCATACATACATGTAATCACATTTAATCAAAAATATTAAATAAAAGTTCACATGTAAAATAACATTATGGAATTAAAAAAAATAACATGAATATAACCATATATTCACATGTAATCTAAAACATTAAATAAAAGATCACATGTAAAATAATAATATATCTAAGCATATATTAAATCATGCAAAAAAAATTGCTTTTTATAAAACAAAATAAATGTATAATAAATACATTTAAAACCTCCACCTAAACCAAAGGTAAGTCGTAACCCAGTGGTGCGTGCTGCCCTTATTTGACCGGTGGTGTGCCACTTTCATCCCTTCTTTTTTTTTTTTTAATTGAAAAACAAAAAAACAGAGCCGAATGGCCTAGCCCAGCTTTATTAAAAGAAAAAAAAAACAGTGGGCCAAAGGGCCCAAGCCCAGCCTGTGTAAAAAAAATTGTCTTCTTCAATCTCAAGAATTGGTACTGATCATGTGAACAGTACCACAAAAACACAATGGCTTGAAGCCACCGTGACAGTGTGCCACTGTGACTGGGCTGGACGGCAGAGCACTCACCAGAGTGCTCTGAACACCACGGGATGCAACAACTGGAGTGGGCTGCGCTCATGGTGCAGCACCACTCCATGGCTTGCTGCCCCACACGGTGTGTGCAGCACCATGCAGTGCGCGCATCACCACGATGCGCTCAGCCCCACAGTGCAAGCAGCACCACGGGTGCACCCACGGAGCAAGCAGCACCGCGGGGTACACACAGTACCATGGTGCAGGCTGCACAGGGTGCGCGCTGTAACACAGGGCGTGCGCAGCCCACCGTGGTGCCCTCAGCACTATGCTCTGCAAGGAGCAACCAATACATATACAAAATGACAGATTAAAAAAAAACTGTCAAATACATCTTGCAATGGCGTGATGTTCATGTAAACAGAGATCACATAAAACTTACGATAATAGATCATGGCATTTCTAGCAGTCTCAAACATGTTTTTATAAACAGAGACTCAACACAATATATATGAACATGATCAGATTCATGGAACGTAAGAAAAAATATATGTGTATTACATGAACAAGAAACAGAGACATATACCACTTGGAACAACTAACAAAGCTCTTATACCAATGTTAGAAAACACAGTGGAAAAATACATCAAGCACAGCTTATATAGTTGCTCCACAAGTTTTGGCGTGATGTTCATGTAAATAGAGATCACATAAAAACTTATGATAATAGATCATGGCATTTCTAGCAGTCTCAAACATATTTTTATAAACAGAGACTCAACACAATATATATGAACATGATAAGATTCATTGGACGTAAGAAAAAATATATGCATATTACATGAACAAGAAACAGAGACATATACCACTGGGAACAACTAACAAAGCTCTTATACCAATGTTAGAAAGCACAGCGGAAAAATACCTCAAGCACAGCTTATATAGTTGCTCCACAAGTTTCTCTAGATTGACAAATCCCAAGTGTTTCTTGTTAGTGGCGAAATGTACTACGTAGTATAAAACTAGAGTAACACTTAACAAATTCACATCCTAAGTATCATATCAAGAGAGAACAAAAAGAGAGAGTTTTTGTATATTTCAGATGTTTCCAAAAACCAATTGAGGAGGACTATATATAATCCTCCTCCACACGGCTAGCCTTAAAGGCCAGCTTTCAATTGCCAAATTGAATGGCAGTAAAAGAGTTAAGGAGGGGGTCAGCCCCACGTGGGTGCCCCTCCATCTAACAATATATACATATACATATATATATATATATATATATATATATATATATATATTTACACACACATACATATGAGTATTGGCCGGATTTAGAGTATAGTATTGGAAGATATCATATTAACAAATAAAATGAATCTTAAAATAATAATTATTATTATCTATACTGTGCTTCTCTTATAAAAATAATTTTGTTTTTAAGATTATTAATTATGTGTAATCCTTTTGTAATTAAAGTATTTATCATAAATATTATCTAATTTATTCTTCAAATCTAATGTGAAATTAGCTCGTTCTACTATTTTTTTTATAGGAATATTTCTTATTTTGAATTGGAATATTAGAAAAACTTTCTTTCAAACGAAAATTCTTTGAAACTAATTTATTAAAATTTCAAAACTCTTTAAATATGTGAAATTATTTATTGATGTTAAAAAATAGAGAAGAATGATAAGAAGAAATAGTTTTTAGATCAGATTAGAAATTAAAAAGTTATGGAAAAATCTACAATTAGGATGTAGGGTGAAAAGGGCTTTTACACCTACATCAATTTTTTCATCAGTATACTCATTCACACAAAATAAAACTTGCATTTTTTTTTTTTTAAAAAAAAAATTAATAGTAGCTGCTGGCCACCGATGTTTGGCGATCGCCTACTAGAATCTAATTGATACTATGGCAGCCCTCGGATTGGTAGACGAAATGGTGACTAGGATCAGTTTGGATATAAGAAGTGTTTCATCTCATTTCATCTCATCATCATAATTTTTTTAAATTTTTATATAAAATATAATAAACAATTAAACTTTTTTCAAATCTTAAAACAATAATAATATTAAAAAATAATATCTTAATAATATTTTATTCAACTTTCAACTCAACTCATCTCATCTCGACTTATTATCCAAACGGCACCTAAAATTTTTCTTCAAAATAATTTGCAATAGAATTTTAAGATTTTAAAGTTTTTATTTTAAAAAGGTTTAACTTGATGTGGTTTAACAAAATAATTTGTATAGTTCTAAAACTTGCAAGTTCTATACAGTCTATTTAAAAAAAAATAAGCACAAGATTCATATAAAAAAAGAGTCAGGCTCTCAGAGTAGCTCGCTCGGTTTGACTGCACGACACTTTTTGAGTTTTTATTTTTTCTTCATTTTTTTTCACATTTTTTAAATATATTTAAATATTTTTAAAAAATAAAAAAAATACATAAATACACTTAAAATCACTTCTTTAATCACTAAGTAAAATAAAAAATAATTTTCTTTTCCCGAACGATATACTTGAGCGAAACTATGGAGGTGGCAGAGTAGGCTTTTTCATAAAAAACCTGATTTTTTAATGATTAGATAAAAAGTTAAAAATTTAAAATTAAAGTTTTTTATATTTAAATAATATTTAGATTTGAGATTAGATGAGACTTGAGAGATTTGCAAAACGAAGTGAGACAAATGATGTTGGTGGAATTTGAAGACCAGAGGGAAAAGAATGTGGTTTAAGGAACTGGGCTCTAAAATGCTGTTGGTGGAATTCGAAGACCAGAGGGAAAAGGTCAAGGTGCAACGTGAAGGACCTTGGTCCTTCGATAGACATCTAATCTTGGTGAAACACTTTGCAAGAGGCTTACAGGCAAGCAAAGTTAAGAATGTCTTGTCTTTGTTTTGGATAAGACTATACGACCTACCTCTGGGTGCTATGAATGAGAGGGTGGTGAGGAAAATTGGCAACATCATAGGTACGGTAGAGGAGATCAATATTGAGCCAAATGAATTTTCATGGGGGGAGTTCATCAAAATCAGGGTAAGATTGGATGTCACAAAACCTCTTCTACGAGGTAAATGCATTAACATACCTTCCCAAGGTGTTTGCTGGGTTTGTTTCATGTATGAAAGATTACCTACCTTCTGTTATATATGTGGTATATTGGGTCATAGTCATAAAGATTGTGAAGAAAGAATGAAAGCGAAGGAAACACGGAAGGAAGAGGATTATCCATATGGGCCATGACTGCGAGTAGGGACCTCCTCTGTAAACCACCGCTACCACCAGGCCAAGCAAGGTAAAGAGATTCCTGTTCCACCACCTTGTTCAAGTTCCAAAGGTAATGGAGCAAATATGGAAGAAGCAGGTGTAACCCCAAATCCAACTATCTCAGGCAATGCAGGTGGAAGCGGGCTTCAAGGTATTGTGACAAGCGAAGTCAACGTCACTCAGGTCACAAGTACAGACCTCCATACTGGTTTAATGAGGGGAAAAGAGGCCTTACCTCATTTGACAGCTAGACTAGATGGGGGAATGGGAAACCTGTAGGAGGAACAGTCAAGAAAGGATGAGGCTATCACGGGTAAACAAATAAACACTCTGATTGATATTGACTCTAACAGAGTTTGGAAAGATGAGGCCTTTACAAAATCAGACTTGGTCTATAGGGAAGGTTCTTTTTCTACGTCTGGATGTGGGCTTAAGTTAGTAAATGAATTGCGCTTAGTTGATCCAACTTCTCGGCCCAAACGAGGGAGGCCAAGGAGGAAATGGACTCGTGTATGTCCAACTTCTATTGGAAGCCCATCAATAACTCCTATGCAACAAGTTACTAAAGGAAAGAGAAAGGCCATAACACTGACCTCGTCTAAAACAAAGCACAGGAAAAATGAGAGAATACAAGGACATATAGTTGAGGTTGAAGAAAGAAGAAAGGTGGAGGCTGCTAAGCAGCCCCACCATAACCAATGAAACTCATTAGTTGGAACTCCCGTGAGCTTGGGAACCCACGGGGAGTTCGAGCTCTTCATGATCTCATCATGAGGGAAGTCCCCACAGTTGTGTTTTTGCTTGAAACAAAGATGGCTGCTACTGCTATGGAGAGAATTCAAATAAGAGTGGGTTTTGATGGTTGTTTTGTTGTACTGAGTGAAAGAAGAAGTGGAGGTTTGGCTCTTATGTGGAAGAACGAGATTAGCTTGTGTATCAAGAGCTACTCACTCTTTCATATTGATGCAAAACTAGAGGACCCGAGTAAAGGTATTCTGTGGAAGTTTACAGGAGTATATGGACATCCAGAAACTGAAAGAAGGGGAGAGTCTTGGGATTTAATTCGACGTTTAAAGGAACCTCAAGTTATCCCATGGTTGGTTTGCGGTGATTTCAATGAGCTGCTGAGTATCGATGAAAATTTGGGTGGAAGACAAAGGCAAGAGAGATTGATGAATGCATTTAGAGATGTTCTTGATGATTGTCATCTACTGGACTTGGGGTTTCAAGGGACTAAATATACGTGGTCTAGTAGGAGACAAAATCAACAGGTTATAAGTGAAAGGCTTGACCGTTTTGTTGCAAATATGAAATGGAAGGAATGTTTTCCACAAGCTCGAGTTTTCCATTGTTCTACTACATATTTTGATCATCTACCGATATCACTCTCTCAAAGTGATGGATCAGCTAGAAGTAGAACTAAGCTTTTCAGGTTCGAGGCCATGTGGATAGAAGAGGATGAGTGTGAGGAAGTTATTTCACGACATTGGCAAGAAGCTGCTGGAGGTAATAATTTAATGGCCATTTCCCAAAAGATCAAGGCGTGTAATAGAGGTCTAGAAGTCTGGAATGAGAAGAAATTTGGCAAAGTGCATCAGAATCTGAGGAGAGCACGAGCTACTTTTCATAGAATGCAAATGACAGATCCTAGGCAAGTCACAAAAAAGGAATTGACAACAGCAAGAAATAATTTGCAAGTTTGGCTAGAGAGGGAGGGAATTCTTTGGCACCAAAGAGCTAAAGTTTTGTGGCTTAAGGGGGGTGATATGAACTTAAAATTCTTCCATCATAAGGCTTCACAAAGAAAGAAAAAGAATGGTCTTAATGGTCTAAAGGATGAGCAAGGTATATGGAGATTTGGGGAAGAGAGAGACCAGCTTATTGTAAGCTTTTTCCAGAATTTGTTCCATTATGATATGAGTAACAATAACTGGGATTTTTTTGGAAGGATTAAGGGGTCGGGTGTCTGAACAAATGAATGCTGAGTTATTGAAAGATTTTCATTGAGGTGAGGTCAAGACAACTTTGGATCAAATGGCCCTAACAAAATCCCCTGGACCTGATGGAATGGCGCTTGTCTTCTTTCAATATTATTGGCATATTGTGGGTGATGAGGTAACAAATGGTGTGCTGTCCTCCCTCCGAACTGGAACTATTCTTTCCTCTCTTAATCATACGTTCATAGCTTTATCCCAAAGCTAAACAAGCCTGAGAAAATTTCTGAGTTTAGGCCTATTAGTTTATGTAATGTTTTGTATAAATTAGTGGCTAAAGTTCTTGCAAATAGGCTTAAGAGTGTACTTGATGTTATTATCTCAAAAAATCAATGTGCTTTTGTACTGGAAAGGAACATTACTGATAATATTCTCGTGGCGTATGAGGTGATGCATTTTTTGAGAAATAAGAGACAAGGCAAGAATGTATCAATATCCATTAAGTTGAACATTAGCAAAGCTTATGACCGTGTTGAATGGCCATATTTACAAGTGGTTATGGAGGCAATGAGTTTTAATGCTAGATGGATCCATCTCATTATGATGTATGTCAAAACTGTTTCATTTTCAGTTTTGCTTAATGGTGAGCCAAAAGGTCCTTTTGCTCCATCTAGAGGCTTGAGACAAAGTGACCCCCTGTCACCTTACTTATTTTTACTGTGCATTGAAGGTTTGATCTCTTTGATTAAACATGCTGAGAGAAGAGGGGAAATTTCAGCTGTGAAGATTTGTAGAGGTGCCCCCAAGATCTCTCATTTACTTTTTGCAGATGATAGTCTTTTATTTTGTAAGGCAAATATGCAAGAAAATCAGAAAATTTAAACAATCCTTAACTTTTACGAAGCATCTTCTGGTCAAGTCATAAATAGAAACAAAACGGGCCTTGTGTTCAGTTCAAATGTGCAACCACCAACTAAGGATGCAATTATGGACTTTTGGAGAGTAGAAAAAAGCCAGGAGTATGAAAAGTATCTAGGACTCCCATATTTTGTTGGGAGGGCAAAGACTAGAGCTTTTTCTGAAATAAAGCACCGAGTGTGGAGGAAGCTGCAAGGATGGAAAGAAAAGGTTCTCTCGACTGGGGGAAGGAAGTGTTGATTAAAGCTGTAACCCAAGCTATTCCTATCTATTCCATGAGCTATTTTAAGCTTCCTTCTTCTTTGTGTCATGATCTTGAACAAATGATGGCAAAATTCTGGTGGGAGCAGAAAAATGAAGAGAAGAAAATTTATTGGATGAGTTGGATGAAGATGTGTGAAACAAAAAAGGAAGGTGGAATGAGATTCAAGGATTTCAGGATCTTTAATGATGCTCTTTTGGCCAAGCAGGGATGGCGCATAATGTAAAATACAGACTCTTTGCTTCACAGCATGTTTAAGGCAAAATATTTTCCAAAGAACCACTTTTTAGATGATGTTTTGGGAAGCAATCCTTCTTTTGTTTGGAGGGGAATTTGGGGTACAATATCCAAGTTAAAGGAGGGGTGTAGATGGAGAATAGGCTCAGGGAATAAAGTGAGAATATGGACTGATACAACCTGGGATGTCAACAAAATTTCAAGCATGTTCCCTCCTGTAGTGGCACTACAGATTATGAAGATTGTGCTTAGTCAAGGCAGTTCAAATGTCACTTGCTGGAAGCATGAAGCTCATGGTAGATACACAGTCAAGAGTGGCTATAGCTGCTTCAGATAAGTAAATATGGTGACACAAAGTGGTGAAGCATCGAATACTTTTCTTTTAAGAAAATTGTGGAAGTCTATCTGGAATATGAAACTCCCTTAAAAAATAAGAGTGTTTGCATGGAAGGCTGTCAAAGGAATTTTACCTACTAAGCTTAATCTTTGGAAGAAACATGTAAATATTGCAGAAAATTTTGTTTTCTGTAATGATAATAGAGAAGATATTTTGCATGTGCTACTCTCCTACCCATCCATAAGAGACATCTAGGTTAGAAACTTCCCAAAGCAAGTACGGTTTGATGACTTCAACTCCATTGTTGATGCAGCTCTAAAACTCCTTTATTGATGCAGCTCTAAAATTGCAAATCCATAACAGAGCCGAGCTGCTAGAGTTGTTCTTTTTAATTTGCTGGAGCTGCTGGGATAGAAGAAACATGAAGATTTTTTAGGATAAAGATGTTCATGCTGAAGATATATTGGGAAGTGCCTTGGCTATGCAAAAAGGGTTTCGTGAATTGAGGAACAAGCCTATATCTGTTATAAGACAGCACTGCAGATGGGAAGTGCCACCACTTGTCACTTTCAAATTGAATGTAGATGGAGCTTTCTTTCAAGATGGATATGTGGCAAGTACAGGTGTTGTACTGAGATATTCAAAGGGTGATGTCTTAATGGCGGCAACGATAAGAGAAAGGGCCAGTCTAAATGTTCTCGAGTTTGAAGGTCTTGCTGTCCTTAGGGGGCTACAGTCGTGTCTTTATCTTGGTATCTATCAATTGTCAATTGAATCAGATTTTCTTTTGGCTGTGAATGAGTTTAATTGTAATGGTCAGTCTATGGCCACCATGAGGAACATGGTTAGTGGAGTCAGGAAGTTAATGCTTTGTTTTCGAACATGTGTTTTAGAACATGTAAATAGAAGTTGCAATACAGTAGCTCATACTCTTGCTAAGCTCGGTTTGAGTGTCTCGGAAATTAGTTTATGGTGGGGTTCGTACCCAGATGTAATTGCTAATTTCCTTTGGCTTGGTTCTTCTTTGTAATAGGTTTTCTTATATGAAATGAAGAATTGGTTTTCCTATAAAATAAAATAAAAAGATATAACTGTATTTAGCGTTACTCCCGCCATAACCCTCAACAGTTGCCAAAGAAAAGTTGCGACACACGTATGAGTCTACGACACAAGCCAATCGTTTTCTTGTTCGTTTCCGAGACAAAGGTAGAGCTCAGAGGGAAGTTCACAGTAACCACATAAAAGGAAAATATTACTATTCCCACTTGTTTCTATCGCTAGTTTTTACCGCTGTGAATTATTATTATTATTTTTACTTAATGATTAAGTAAGTATTTTTTAATAATATTATGAATTTTTTATTTTTAAAAATATATTTAAATGTGTTAAAAAATACATATAAAAAATATAAAAAAAAAAATTATCTCAAAACTACTAGCGAGAGCTTCCAACTATGAGAATAGCACCACTCCCAAATAAAATGGTTCTCCGTCTTGGCCCTTGGGCCATCACCACTATACATTTATTTAAAAACTCCCCCTCCTCCACTCTCTCTCTCTCTTCTGTATTTAAACGCACGTGTGACACTACAGCCATCGCTCTCAGTTCCGTTGGGAGTCACCAATAGTGTGTTTTTTATTTTATTTTATTTTTTTATACATGTATTTTTTTAACACTGTAAAATATTTTTTAAAAAAATAAAAAATTATAATATCAGTAAAAAATATTTACTTAATCACTAAATTAAAAAAAATATTAAAAAAATAAAAAATATAACGGGACCGGAAGCTGTGAGAGTAGTTTTACTCTTAAACGCACATTCTAGGTTTCGTTTGGAATATAAATTCATCTCAACTCATCATTATAACTTTTTAAAATTTCAACATAAAATATAATAAATAATTCAACTTTTTCAAATCTCAAAATAATAATAATAATATTTTAATAATATTCAACTCAACTCAACTTAATATCCAAACGTAGTAAGTTCTTTACATTTCCTCTCTCTTCCGTATTTAACCTGTCCCCGAGGATGATTGCTGTTCTCCATGGAGGAGAATTAGGACGAAAAGTGAGGATATAAAGACTAAGGAAAAATCTAATTGTAAGCAAATTTGTGCACCAATTTGTGCACCAATATTGATATAATATATATGTTTAACGAAATGATGTGAATTAAAGATGAAAATAATTTTTATGATATATGAGATTTTCTTCTTCTCTTAAAAATTTTTTTTTCATTTTTTTTAAATAAAAAAAATCATCGGTACACGATATGGTGCACGAACTCGCTTGTATCTAGCAAAACCCAAAGACTAAAGAAGAATATAGCGACCATGCAACGGCCTGGAAAGAGAACCCACTCGGTTAGGGGCGGACCCACATTGTTGGTTGGGGGGGGGGCGCGCCAAAATTTTTCAAAAATATAGTTTTGTATATAGTTTTTTTCAAAGATATCCTAATATAATATAAAGATAATTTGTCCCCCCAAAACATTTTCAAAAATCTCATTTATTACTTAGTTGTCTAGGTTTCTTTTAGTTTTTTAATAATTTTTTAATAATTACTCATATTTTTTTTCATTAATAAAATTTGATCATATTCTTATTTCTTTTTTTACACGTCATAAGTGGCAATAAAATATCTTGATCTCTTTTTATAAGCTATTTGGTAAATTTACAACCTCATTTTTCTTATTTATTTACACTTTTCATTTTAAGTCTTCCACTAGCTAGCTTGTTTGGATTAGTTTTGTTAATAAGTACATATATTATATATATAACTACCATTGAGTTAACAATTAGGAATGAATGCAACAAATCTCACATAGCTATTTCTATCTATATTATAGAGACTTTACAATATTCAATCTTAGATTCAACAAAAAAGTTTATTTTTGTTTACTTAATTTTTATCATTTGCTTCAAAAAATCTTACATGGCTATTTCTATTTTAATTTTTATCTTTCACTTAAGTTTGATGGAGCTCAAGTGAGAGGTTTAGATGGGTGGATTTAATAATTTAGTTTGTCCCTAGATAATAACTTTATATAGATAATGTTAAATGTCGGTGATACACTTTGCTACCTTAAATATCGGTTATTGTTTATCCATACATACGACACACTTTACTAATCGCCCCCAAGCACCAAATCCTAGTTCCGCCCCTGCACTCGCTAAACACACTGCAAAATCCGTCAACTCTGCCATTGTTTAATCTCTCTCTTGCCTTTTCTTTCTTTCTTTTTTTCTCTTTTTATCCTGGGTAAGCTCCTTTGTTGTTGAATAGTACACAGGGTGAAGTGGGTATAGTTTTTTTTTTTAATGTTTTTCCCAGGATTCTGGCTGCGCTCTCGCAAGAATGTTGAGATTTTCTGTTCTTTTCTTTTTCTTCTTTGATGTTCTATTGCTATAATGCTGCTTGGTCGCAAACCGTGGTATCTAAACTGTTCTTGAAATGGCGCACAAAACTGAACTACAAACAGAGAGAGAGATTATAACAGTTACTTTTGTTGTTTTATTTATTTGTTTCTCTAATCTTTCGTGTTTCTCTTCTTGTGTTGCTTTATTTATTTGTTTAATCTTTACGAGTTGTGTATATAGGTTATTATATTTGTTTTCTTTCTCCTTTAACTTTTAGCTTTATTTATTTGATTTTTGTCAGCATCCATTAAATTAAGGTCCCGTTTGTATTTAGAAAGTGTTTCATCTCAGTTTTAGATGAAAGTTGTAAAAATATTGTTAGAATATTATTTTTTAATATTGTTATTGTTTTGGAATATGAAAATGTTGATTTTTTTTTATTATATTTTGTGTAGAAATTTGAGAAAATTAGAACGGTGAGATGAGATGAAATAAAATACTTTCACTATCCAAACGACCTAATAGATATCGCATTCGTGTCTTAGGAGTCATGTTAGAAGGCTTGGGAAACATCTCCATAATTTGGAATGCTAGCCTTGATAGAGGTACAGTTTCGGGTTAATTACAAAATTAGTCCCTTATTTTTAGCCTGATTGCAAACTAGTTCATTGGTTTTAAGTTTTTTTAATTTACTCCCTAGCCCTAGGTACGCAAATTTTTGCTTTATTGGATCCCTCTCTCCATCTCCCTCCCGAGCTCTTCTACGTACAAACAGATTTGTGGACTAATCTGTATATCAATGTTGATGTGGACTATTTTATCAAATGTTTATTTTTAAATCCACACGATTTCATTAAAATCTACCTTTCCACTTAACATTAGTGCGCAAATCTGCTTATAACCAGATTTTTCCCTCCCGTTAATTAATCTAACGACGAGGTTGCCACATGACAACCAATTAGACCTTGACACATGACATTCAAATATCACGTCAGCATCTTTATTAAAAAGATAAAATATCTAAAAAAATAAGAATAAAATTTAAAAATAGATAAATAAAATTAAAAATTAACTTTAAAACAAAAATAATTAATTCTAAAAAATCAAGTTGGTGGAGTGTGAAACTAGTCCCCTGGGATGCCGTGGGATGGCGTCGGCCACCCTACCTTGGATCAGGGTGACTGGTGAGCCACCCTCTCGAGGGGAAGAACCTTCCCCCTCGTGAGTTGGAAAGTTGGCACCATCTGGTGGCTGATTCTTTCCAATTGCTAGAGACCTAATCCCTTCTCATCAATTTGGTTCTTCTACAAGAATATCTAGCTTTTGAGTTCCTTCATACAGTGTTCGAACATGGCCACATCTTGTTTCATTTGCTGAGATCTAACTTCAGGGTTTTGAAGTTATAGGACCTCCACCGCTATTGCACTACATTTGTAAAGCCTCAATTCTTAGCCACATGTTGTCAAACTTGAAGGAATGTTTGCTTAACACCTTATCATCACAAACAAACACCAACAGAAAGTAGTTTAAAGTAAAATGGGAATATCTGCCCTTGAGAAATAATTGGAAATTGGCTTCCAGTTCGGGAGAGAGGTGAAATCTATCAATTCTAGACCATGTTGGATTCACGATTGTTGGATCATGTAAAATTTCATCTACATGAGTGATATCCACAACTACAAGCCCTAATAAAAAATGATCTCGAAGGACCTAGCACATGAGTAGCAGTGTTGTTGATCACTCACTCATATGATGGATAATTTTAAAATTTTCCCGCCTCTTTGCCACTTGGGACATTTTAACACAAATACAAAATATGAGTTGGATACTCAATAAGTAAAGCATCGCACAGTAAACACTATCATAACTTAATTAACCTTTGATGTTAATTCAAGCTACTTCTAAGTGCAAAATATTGCAGCTATTCCTCGTCATTTTACCTTTCCATAATCAACTTTTTTCAACTGGTATTTCATCACTTAACTTCTGACTTCGTAAAGTTTCGTGCTCAAAACTTTGAATAAAAATGGCTCTGCCTCTGCACTTACTAGGATTGTGTAGGAGTGTGAATACGAAGATTTTATATGATACTAATTATTCTGCTATCGGTTCTGCCTATTTGTGGTTATGCAATGTGATTGTTGGCAAGACAAGAAAATAAATTGTTGAAAAAGTTAACTAAGTTACATTAATTTTGTTGTTAATTGGCAAATTTTATTTGGCATTCTTGTGATACTCTTCCACCTTGCAGGGTGAACCTTGTGACATATGTGGTGGTGTTGGTGGTGCTAATTATGAAGAATGGAGGGTTACTTGCACCAGATGCCGTACAGCTCGTGTTCATGTGTACGATATTACTCTTAGTTCCCTCTAACCTGTTCATCCCCTCCTTCATTGCACTTTGTTTTCCTCCTTTGATGGCTGAACTATGTCATTATGATGAGTCAAAGAGAAAAATATGCATAATTTTAATTTCCATCTTCTTGAGTATACCCAATTACTCTAGTTATAGAAAGCTAGGGGACTAAATTCAGGTGGTCTTTTCCCCCATATGCCGGCAGCCGGTTCTTTAATGGTCCAATTGCAGTGTGTTTGAACCGTGCCTTGATTGGATGGATCTCCTTGTCCTTTTCAGCTCTTGAGCCAACATAATCAGATTTATGTTGTACAATAAAATTTTGTAAGGTCACCTGGATGTAATAAGTTAGATGTGTATGGTTTATTCTATTTTTTCTTTTCTTTTCTATTCTTTTCGTTGCTAGCTTATAAAATGGCATTTCCAAGCTCTTTCTTGCCTGCACTAGACTAGAATCATGTTGAATTTGAATTGTATTAATCCTTGTATTGAACATGTTTTCATTTTTCCCATTTTCAGTTATTGCATGCATTTTAATTTCCCAGAGGTTTCAAGAGAGTGGGTTTGTGAATCATGCTGGTCAAGAGATGTGGTTTCATTAGAAGATGGTGCGAAGGAAGACATGTCAAGAACTATGCCACATGATTCCTCTACAAGAGCCTGCCGTGACAATATCGATGAGCTCGGTCCCAGCTCTAAAGCCTGTTGATTCTGGCAAAGTGAAGTACGTTTCTTTGCATGAAGTGATTATGCTGTCAGCAGCAGCCTCTAAAAGAGGAGCTTCTGCTCAGTCTAATTCTGGCCCTAAACCTGGTTCATCATCTTCCATGAAACCATTGTGGAATTCTCTAGCTGGATCCAGATCTGCTGCTTTGAAGTCCTTTGCTTCAATGGTGAAATCAAATTGTAGTCTTGGACCTTCAGATCTTGTGAAGCCTCCTAGGCATGGTGGTGGTGTGCGTTCAATGGTTAATCAAGTGCCTCAAACATCGAAAAAAATTAAAAGGTGATAACTTTTTTTTCAAGCATTAACATTCTAGGTCAGTTGTTGAAGGTTAATTATATGTGCATAATGTATTAAAGCAAGTCAAATTAGTGAGGGTTACTAATACTCTCATTTATGCCCTTACCTTGAAAAATGTGCTATATATGCAATTCATCTTACGGGTGTGGTTCACTGTTTTAAATACCGTACCGTACCTGCCGGTACAGCATACCAGCCCAAATATCGACCGTACCAGCCTATATTTCGACCTTTAATTTTTGTTTATTTTTTTTATTTTTTCAAACTACAAGCTCATTTTTTTATCCCTAATTCAGATTAGGCTATTTATAATTTATATATATGTATTTATATATAATTTATTCATATATAAACTATTTTTTCGGAATATAATTTATATATATTTTTATATATAATTTATTCATATATCGACTATCCCGAAACTGTATCGGTACCAAAATATTTCATTCTAGTGCCTTGACCGGCATCCGGTACAATATTCAAAATAGGGGTGGGCAGCGGGGCCCCGCCCCCGCTGCCCCGCTCCGCTTCCGCCCTGCTCCCGCATGGCGGGGCGGGCAACCCCGCTCTGCCCATGCGGGGGCAGGGCCCCCCGCCCCGCATCTAGGGCCCCTAGCGGGGGCGGGTGGCAGGGAGGGCCCAACCCCGCCTCGCATTTCCCCCGCCCCGCCCCCACCCCTATTTATATATATATATATATATATATATTATTAAATATATATTTATATTTTAAAAATTGTGAATATATAAATATATATTACAATTTGTTAGACTTGTTCACAAAATATACATTGACAAATTTAAAAACTACATAGTTTAAAAATTAATACACTACAATTTACACAAAATATGCATTGATAAATTTAAAAACTACATAGTTTAAAAATTAATACACTACAATTTACACAAAATATGCACTAGCAAATTTAAAAATTACATAGTTTTTAAATTATAGTCATATTTACAAAATTTAAATTTATAATTTTGATCTAAAAATGTATTTTTAATTACTTTTGTACTTATAAATAATTTTTAAATCAAATAAAATTATTATTTTTTTAAGTAAAAAGAGGCGGGGCGGATTCTCATCCGCCCCGCACCCCGCCCCCGCATCTCGAGGGCGGGGGACGGGGGTGACAACCCCACCCCCTGCCCCATGTGGGGCGGGGTGCGGGGAAGGGGTGTCCCCGCCCCGTAGGGGCGGGTAGCACCCCTAATTCAAAACTTTGGTGTGGTTGCTCTTCTATTATCTGAGAAAACTTTTGTCACTTTTATGGGGGACAGAGTCACAATGAACAATTGGCAGACGCCCTGCCTGCTAAATTAGTTGAAACCTTACAAATCAACGTAGAGAAGGCCACAAATAAAGTATCACATGCATCTTCAACACCAGAAACATGTTTCTTATTGTATGGTCTTTTATTATAAAATATATTTCTTATTTTTAAAGACATTTAATTAAAATGACACATGGCGGCCCTTGATTGTGTCACATGTTTTCCATTGACAGCAATGGACGGAAAATGTAATGAAGGGTCCTATTTCTAAAACAATCTCACAAGGTCCTACATCCAAATAGGACATTGCACATAGGGTGATGGAGCAAAATTTCCTTAAATAAAATGTATGGTTTATTAGAAAAAGTTTGTACAAGAAGTTTCAAGGAATAATATGAATAGAATCTTTTATAAGTAAAGACAAAGATGTATATTGAATGTCTTAAAAGTTCATTGCTTGAAAGAGGAAAATATAGGATTTTGAGAATTTTTGTTTTGGGTTTGTAACAAACCGAGTATTGGATGGAAACTTGAGGCCATGCTTGGTTACTTAGGGTACGTTTGGATAGTGAGAATACTTGAGAAGTGTTGAGAATGTTTGTGAATAGTTATGAGTAGAGATTGAAGTGAGTTTGTGAGTCTCATTGAGAGTATTTTGAGTTGTTTCGATGTGTGAAATATGTTGAGTTGTTGACTTTTGGGTAGGTAATTGAAAAATGTGTGGGTCCCATAAATATTATAATGATTTTATTTTTAGTAATAAATATTATAATGATTTTATTATAGTGATTTTTTAATATTAATAAATATTGTAGTGATTTTATTTTATTTTTATATATAATAATGATAAATATTATATGATTTTATTTATATATATATATATAATAGTGATAAATATTATAGTAATGTTATTTTTTATTTATATATTATAGTGTTTTTATTTTTAATTTATATATAATAGTGATAAATATTATAGTGATTTTATTTTTTATTTATATATAATAGTGATAAATATTTTTTATGTATATATTATAGTGATTTTATTTTTTATTTATATATTATAGTGACTTTATTTTTTATTTATATATTATAGTATTTTATTTTTTATTTATATATAATAGTGATTTTATTTTTTATTTATATATTTAGTGATTTTATTTTTTATTTATATATTATAGTGATTTTATTCTTTATTTATATATTATAATGATTTTATTTTTTATTTATATTTAATAGTGATAAATATTATAGTGATTTTATTTTTTATTTATATATTATAGTGATTTTATTTTTATTTATATATTATAGCGATTTTATTTTTTATTTATATATAATAGTGATAAATATGTTTTATTTATATATTATAGTGATTTTATTTTTTATTTATATATTATAGTATTTTATTTTTTATTTATATATTATAGTGATTTTATTTTTTATTTATATATTATATTGATTTTATTTTTTATTTATATTTAATAGTGATAAATATTATAGTGATTTTATTTTTTATTTATATATAATAGTGATAAGTATTATAGAATGTTTGTGAATAGTTATGAGTAGAGATTGAAGTGGGTTTGTGGGTCTCATTGAAAGTATTTTAAGTTGTTTGGCATGTGAAGTATTTTCAAAAGTACGAAAATACTTGGAAAGTGTTGAGAATAGTTTGGTACCCAAACATAGCCTTAGTTTTTTTTATTTTTCAAAATTTCTCAAAATCTCTTCAAAACCCAGGCGCCCCCCCTTACCCCGGCCCAAAATATTTTATAAATATATCTATATATAATTTGTTAATAAAACGACGTCATTTTATCTTAGGTTTTATTTTTTAAAATTATTATCTTGGAATGTGAGGGGGCTGCATGATCCTAATAAGCGGCTCCAAGTCAAAAATTTACTTCGTCAATGGAAAGGGGACGTCATATGCTTACAAGAGACTAAGTTGGAAACTATTTCAAGACAAATAGTTCGTAGCCTTTGGAGAGGACAACATGTTGGTTGGTCTTATCTACCGTCTAAAGGAGCCTCTGGGGGAGTCCTAATTATGTTTGACACAAGGGTGTTGGAAAGGGTAGAGGAGTGTGTGGGTGATTTTACGGTGGCTTGCTCCTTTGCTAATTTAGAAGATGGCTTCAAATGGGCATTTGCTGGTGTTTACGGCCCAAATATTGATTCGGAGAGAAGGTTTTTGTGGGAAGAGCTAGCGAGACTCATGAGTTGGTGGGAGCTACCAAAGTGTATTGGGGGGATTTTAACACATCTCGCTTTCCAAGCGAAAGGTCGGGTGTTTCTCACATCTCTCCAGCTATAAGAGATTTTTCTGATTTCATTTCAGAACAGGAGCTCATGGACATTCCACTATCAGGAGGCTCGTTTACCTGGTCCAACAACCGTGATTGTCCATCTTGGTCGAGAATCGATAGATTTTTGCTTACTCCTGATTGGGAGTCACATTTCCCGGATGTTGCTCAAAGAAGATTACCCCGTTTATGCTCCTATCATTTCCCCATCATGTTAGACTGTGGAGGTATCCCAGGGGGTAAAAGGTATTTTAAATTTGAGCATATGTAGCTTAAAACTGATGGTTTTGTAGACAGGGTTAGACAATGGTAGACTTCCTATAGTTTCCAAGGCTCCCCAAGTTTTATTATGGCAAAAAAGTTGAAAGCGTTGAAACAGGACCTGAAGCAATGTAATGAACATGTTTTTGGTAATGTGCTTCAGCAAAAGTTCTCTCTTATGGAGGAACTACAGGGTTTGGAAGGTGAGGAAGAGGCCAGAACCCTTTCAGAACTTGATAAAATTCGCAAGAATCAAGTAATTGCTGATCTTGAAAGGGTTACTTTGATAGAGGAGATTTCTTGGAGACAGAAATCAAGGGTACTTTAGCTTAAGGAGGGGGACAAATGCACGAAATTCTTCCATAGAATGGCAAACTCTCATAGGAGGAACAATGCTATTGATGTACTGATGATAGATGGGACTGCTTCTTCGGATCAGATGGTTATCAAAAACCACATTGAACAGTACTATCGACATATGTTAACTGAAGAACCTAATTGGAGACCGAGAGTGGATGGTTTGTCTTTTTCTACATTAGACCAGTAGAGCGCAGGGTGGTTAGAAAGGCCTTTCACAGAAGAGGAAGTGGGCAATGTTATAAGAGGTATGTCAAGTGATAAGGCTCCTGGTCTAGATGGGTTTACTTTGGGTTTCTTTCAAGCTTGTTGGGAGGTGGTCAAGGAAGATATTATGCAAGTCTTTCATGAATTTCATTCTAATGCTAGATTTGAAAAGAGTCTTAATGCCACCTTTCTAGCCCTCATTCCTAAAAAGGTGGGGTCTCGGGATGTGAGAGACTATCGCCCCATTAGTCTAGTGAATGGGATGTATAAGATTCTTTCCAAAGTGTTAGCAACTAGATTAAGCTCAGTGGTGGAAAAACTAATCTCGAAGCCGCAAAATGCTTTTGTCAAAGGTAGACAAATTCTTGACTCAGTTCTTATTGCAAATGAAGTATTGGATGGTAGATTGAAGTCGAGAGAACCCGGGCTACTTTGCAAGTTAGACATGGAGAAAGCTTATGACCATGTCAACTGGAGTTTCCTTATTTACTTACTTGGAAGATGTGGCTTTGGGGGGAAATGGCAGAAATGGGTAGAATTTTGTATCTCTTCAGCTTGTTTCTCTATCTTGGTAAATGGATTACTGGTGGGTTTCTTCAACTCCTCTCGTGGCCTGAGAGAGGGAGATCCGCTTTCTCCTCTACTCTTCTTATTTGACATGGAAGCTCTCAGCAAGATGATTGAGGGCCTGGTGGGCGGTGGGTTACTGCATGGTTTCTCGGTGGGGAATGGCGATCTCAACATTTCTCACTTGTTATTTGCTGATGACACGCTTATCTTTTGTGGTGCACACCTTGGACAAGTCCAAGCCTTGAGGGCGGTACTCCTTTGTTTTGCTGTTGTGTCAGGTTTGAGTATCAACCTCGCAAAGTCGGAAATAGTGCCAGTGGGGGTTGTCCCTAAAGTGGAGATTTTAGCTACTACCTTGGGATGCAAGATTTCTTCACTTCCTATGAAGTACCTTGGCTTACCGTTGGGTGCTTCTTTTAAATCTGTAAGGATATGGAATGATGTAGTTGAAAGGGTGGAGCGCAGATTGGCAGCTTGGAAGAGACTTTACTTGTCAAAGGGCGGTAGGTTGACTTTGATCAAAAGCACTCTTTCAAACTTACCCACTTATTTTCTATCTTTGTTCCCACTGCCCACTAAGGTGGCTAATTGCATTGAGAAGTTACAAAGAGAGTTCTTATGGAGTGGATGGAGGGATGAGTTCAAATTCCACCTGGTTAATTGGTCAACTGTTTGTACCCCAATTTCTGGGAGAGGGTTGGAGATTCGTCACTTGATGAAATTCAATCAAGCTTTGTTGGGTAAGTGGTTGTGGAGGTACCAAAATGAAAGGGAGGCCTTATGGAAGTCTGTTATAGACTCTCAGTTTGGGGAAGCTTGAGGAGGTTGGTGCTCGAATGAGGTATGAGGCACTCATGGAGTGGGTGTGTGGAAAAATATTAGGAGCCTTTGGGGGTCCTTCCGTGGACATGAACATTTTATTGTAGGCGATGGTTCGCGTGTTCGTTTTTGGTTTGGTTTGACATATGGTGTGGTAACCTTTGTTTGCGAGATACCTTCCCTGCCATCTTTGCGCTTGCTAGAGTAAAGGAGGCATCGATTGCTGATCTTCTGGTCGTTTCAAACGGCACCCCTCAATGGAATATTGATTTCATTAGGGCAGTTCATGATTGGGAGGTGGACTCGATTACGGAGTTCTTTGCGACTTTATATTCCGCAAGTATTCCAGGGGGCACCAGAGACAGGTTGCTTTGGAATCATTCAAAGAAAGGAATTTTCTTTATCAGTTCTTTTTATTAAAAGCTAACGAATTCCAGACTGTCTATGTTTCCGTGGAAGAGTATATGGAAGACGAAAGCTCCCTCAAAAGCAGCTTTCTTTGTCTGGACAGCATCTTTGGACAAGATTCTCACTACTGATAATTTGAGGAAACGACGGGTTATTGTCCTAGATTGGTGTTATATGTGTAAGAAGCATGAGGAGTCCGTTGATCATCTGCTTTTACATTGCGCGGTGGCCAAGGTTATATGGGATGATTTTTTCTCTAGAGTCGGTTTGTCTTGGGTTATGCCTTGCAGATTGGTGGATTTCTTAGCAAGCTGGAGAGGTCTATATGGCAATCCTTAGGTATCGGCAATTTGGAGATTGGTCCCATTATGCTTGTGTTGGTGTATCTGGAGGGAGAGAAATATTCGTTGTTTCGATGATCAAGAGAGAACATTGGAGGAGCTTAAAGTTTGCTTTTTAAAGTTATTGTTCTTTTGGGCGGGAGCTATAGAGTGTAATGGTCTTAATGTTCATGATTTTCTTCTTTCTACTGTAACCTCTAGCTAGGCGATTTTCATGTATACTTCCTGTGTACCTGGGCTTTGCCTATTTTTATGAATAAACATCTTTGATTACCTATAAAAAAAAGAAAAGAAAAATTAAATTAAACGACATAAATGACATTGTTTTGGGGTTAGGCTTAACTTGAACCTAACCCCCCCTCCCCCCGCGCAGTGTTTCTTTCTTTCCCCTCTCTCTTTCCTCTCTCTCTCTCTCTCGCCGCCGTGTCCTCTTCTCCTCGGCTCCTCCACTTTTTTTTCTCCTCCTCCTTGAAGCGCGAATGGCCTTGGGTTCTTTGTAGAGCTTGAACTCAAATCTGTTAAGTACTACTTTAGGATTTTTTTTGGTGTTTTCCAGTTGTCTATTCACTGTGGGTGGGTGGTGGAACCAAGGGGAGGGGGATGTACGGACTAGGGGTCCAATCCGCCCCCCGGTGTCTGGACGGGGGCCCTCGCCCAGCAGGTGCGGGGCTGGATTCCGGGGAGCAAACCCCCTAGGGGTGGGGTGCGGGTACCACCCCTAAATTAAAGGTTGAAATCACCAACTGTCATTTTGGGCAAGAGTTTCCTTTTACAGATAAAACAAAAACCGTCATTTCAAGGAAGAGAATTAAGACTGTTTAGAGAATTAACTATGTTTACTTATAATCAAATATGAACTATGAGGCCTTGTTCTCTTCTGTTTCATGACTATTAAATATCTTGGAATTTTTTAATACGGTTTTAGAAGTGAAGTGGGAGAAAAGATTGTTTGGTGAAATTCATAAACAATTGTGCTTAAATATGTCATGTTATCTAGTTTTGGTGTCATTTGACTTGCCTAAAAAAATCATGGGCCACCACTTTTGGTTCAAAGAAACAAATTCATTATAGCATGCTACAATGTTTAAATCATGTTGTAGTTGGGACTCCTGAACTCTAACCTACGATCAGATCCGATTGGACCTGATCCGTTCAGATTCCACAGATCCATTTTTTTGGTCAATAGTTGTCACTGTAGCTTAACAATAATCCAATTTCTTTCACTAATCGTTGCTCCTGTGTTTTCTTATAGATGGTAACTTCCGAGATGTTGATGAATGTAAAATCTCTGATGTTGATGAACAGACTTACTTAATGTCCTACCTAAGTTCAGGCTTTATCACTACAGCCTCCCTGCTGTGGATGCTACTTGGAAGTGGGTAACCAATCTCTCTGTGATTTTGTCTATGATCTAGTCTTTCTTGATGTTGAAAGTCATTCGTTTAATAAGTAACGCACAAAAGTTACTTTATTTGTTCTAGTAGATTTGTTTCTTAGGCTGCACAGGGGCAGATTATTTCCCTCATTTGGTCTAGTAGATTGTTTCTTGATATTTGCAGGGCAGATATTTATGATGTTGTAGCTTATAGTAAGTGCTTTATACAGTGCAAGAGATGTTGAGTTCCTTTAGATGTTTGCTGTAGCCTGTTATCTTGTCGTTGAAGTTTCCATTGCTTTCCTATTTTAAAAAGTTTTCATTGGCATTACTTTATCCAGGGGAGGCTTTCGTTTAACAGCAACATGTAAATTTTATGGTGGGTTCCAGGCTCAACCCTCATGCATCATCAATCGTAAAGCTTTTGAGTTTTAAAAAAGAATGCCTCCAGTCCTTCAGGGTGAGTTTGTTCCTCGGAGCCAAATATGGGCAAATCTATTCCATGACAATTGTCCTGATGTTAGTGACATCGATCTATATTTTTTCACTGCTGATAATATTGAGAGGTTTGTTTTGGTGTCCGATTTTGTGTGACAATACTTATTATTATTATTATTATTATTATTATTATTATTGTATGATTTCTAAGGGCCATAAAGTTCTTTAAAACTTGTTGGCTGTTGATCTGTAGTTCCAAAGAGGACATGAACTGCATGTTTGAGCTGATGGAGGTCCACAAGTCAATGATGAAAAGTTGTGTTGATGGTGGGGAGTTGCTGATATTTACATCAAAAGATATGTATTTGGTCTCACAGAGTAAGTTATCTCTCCCTGCAGTCGCCTACACTTTTGCATTGTAGCTTCAGCTTTTCCCTATTGGTGAGCATACAAATTTTTAGGTTTCTGGTGGTTTTCCTAATTGATACTGAAAATACATCTAACTGGAATGTAGGATTATTGACTGATATATTCTTGTTTTTTTTTGTTAGTTAATAAGGAATTTTATTACCAAGAATAAGTAAAGACCAAGTACACAAGACGTATACAAAAGAAATACCTATTGCACACTAAAAAACATAAAAGAGGCTAATACAAATTCTGAAAAATTTCATCATTCAGTACAAGAGTCTTAGCCCACAAACACAAAGTACTAAAGAAGAAATCCCTATTCAAAGCATCTCCCATTCCTTTCTAGAGATAACCACATCAAGCACAAATGAATCATCTTCCATAAGGCAGCAACTCGTTTTCTTCCCTAAAAAACATACCAGCATCCAAGTAGATTCACCTCTTCCTTAGGCATCATCCAATCTAATCCCGTTCGACCAAAAACCTCATTCCACAAAGACCTGGCCACCTTGCAGTGAAGGAAAAGATGATTTACAGATTCACCATCTTTCTTGCACATGACACACCAATCCACTATAAACATATCGCGTTTTCTTAAGTTATCCGTGGTCAAAACTTTACCAAGAGAAACCACCCAACAGAAAAATGCCACCTTAGTTGGTACCTTCACTCTCCATATGCTTTTCCAAGGGAACTCACAGTCATAGTGACAAGTTAACTACTTATAAAAAGAACTAACTGAAAATCTGAAATTTCTTGCATTACCCCACAGCAGACTGTCCTCCTTTCCCTGCACCATTCTTGAATTATAGAGTCTTCCCAAAAAATCAGAAACAACATTCACTTCCCAATCATTTGCATCTCTAACAAAATCTACATTCCACTGAATATTATTATTCGTACAAGAGAAAGAATCTGCCACAGTAGCATTTTGATCCCTAGCAATCCTATAAAGAGAGGGAAAGGCAACCTTAAGAGCATTAGCAATGGTTTATGCATATGCATATGCAAAATTACCTCTTTTGCATAGCCACTTTGCCATTCAAGCAAAATTCTCACATTAGCTTATGCATATTTGAGGTAAAATAATAATAAAATATTATTATTTTATTATTATTACTTTTTTGCTAAAATCAATTTTTTTATATATATTTTACAATTAACATCTACTACATACATTTGACATTAATAATACAAATGTAATAATAAAAAATATAATTTTTTAATAATAATATATTAAAAATATAATAAAATGAAAAATATATATAATATATTATAATAATAAAATGAATGTGCAAGTAAAGGTTTGTTGTGTTGTTGAATGAGGAAGAAAATAAAATGATTGTCAGAGAGAGAGTGTGAGGGGAGAGAAATAATTATTAAAATATGATTTGTAGGATGAATAGTGGTTATCCAAATTTGGATAAGCACTGTTCATAGGTAGCTAAATATTTGGATATGCATAAGCCAATGTGGAGGATTTTAAGGCCATATTATGCAAATATGACTTTGCATATGCATATGCATAGACCAATGCTAATGCTCAGAGCTGAATCCCCACACCAAATATCATGCCAAAAAAGAATCCTCTTCCCATCCCCCACCTTAAATTTAATATGATTAGAAAACACCCCCAAGCCCTTCCGAATGAACTTCCACAAACTCATCCCATACGCTCATCTAACTTCGTTAGAACACCCCCCCTCTTTTCCATAAGGCATCTCTCTCGATCTGATATCTCTAAAGCCATTTTCCAAGGAGTGCTTTATTAAACAGTCTTAAATTTCTCACCCCCAAACCGCCACAAGAAATCGTTTGACATACTTTGTTCCAACTGACCAAATGAAACTTTTTATCCTCTCCTTTACCTCTCCACAAGAAATTTCGATAAATCCTCTCAATTCTTTTTGCTACCCCTGCTAGCAAAAGAAAAAGAGAAAGAAAATAAGTAGGAAGATTAGATAACATGCTTTTTATCAAGGTTATTCTTCCCCCTTTCGACAAATATAGAATCTTTCATCCAGCTAATCTCTTTTCAATTTTCTCAATCCCCCCATCCCAAATTGTAACAGATTTATGCGAAGCCCCCAAGGGGAGATTGAGATATCTCATAGGCAGCAAAGATATCTTGCATCCCAATATATTGGCCAGATCTGAAATATTCGAAATGGAACCCATGGGATCAATTTCACATTAGGATAAGTTGACTCTTAGTCCCGAAACCGCTTCAAAACACAGCAACATTGCTCTTAAAGCACGAACATGTTCTTGATTAGGCTCACTGAAAATCAAAGTATCATCAGCAAATAATAGATGAGAGACTTTTAAGCAATTCCGAGGCTCATCTCCCACCACAAAACCCGACAATATGGTAGACGAGTTGAGGACTTCCACCTATACATTCAAACTAGCCCTACATGCTACAACCCGACCGACATACTATTTGAATGTTTTACATCATAAGTTAATTAAGTAATATAATTTAATTTATAAAATTTAAAATTTAAAATTTATTTTCTAAATTAAATTATATTAAATAAATAATACGGTATAAAAGCTATCAAATAAAATTATTCTTAAAAATACAGAATTTGATTTAGAATTTTAAAAAAATTGCAATGTTCTAGTTGGGAATTTTCTAAATCGGAAAAATCAAACTGGAACCGGAAAAAAAGAAGAAGTTCGTGTACAGGTGTACTCCTTTGTGCACGCCTGCTAACATGGATTTTTATATTATTATTAAAAAAAAAAGCGAGGAAGAGCCATTTCTTTCACCATTTTGCGTGAATAGAGCCTTGAACATCGTCTCCCTATTAAAACCCCTAGGAAAGTGGCCTTGGGACAAGCCTCAACACTACCCTTGGAAGGCAAGGACAGCACCACGGCTAGCCTACACGCATGCCTTGGCTTGTGCCGTGACACGCACAGGGCGCCCAGCATGCAGGCCAGCGAGGTTAGTGCCCGCACGCCCATGCGCACGCCTGTACGCAGCCACGAGCAAGCTCTTGCGCGCTCGCCCCAGCATGCGCCCCACGCCGCACACTAGCGAGGTTAGTGGCATGCCTCATGGCATGCCACCCAGCGCACGGTTCCAGCCCGTGCCTTGCGGAGCAGGCCAGTGGCATGCCCACCAGGCATGCCATCCAGCGCATGGCTCCAGCCCATGCCTTGCAGTCCAGCACCCACACATGGCTCATCATCATCAGGCCTTGCATGGCACCAGGCCATGCCCATCAGCAGGCCCGTGCATGGCACCATGCCATTACCATCAGCAAGCCATGTGGTGTCACCTAGCCATAGACCAACCCGAAGACCACCATGCACCATTCTAGCCCACCATGGGCCATGCATGTCATAGCCAAGATAGGTCCATGGCATTATCTTATTTCTTTTTTATTTATTTAATTATTATTTATTTGCAAGGGACTTATTGGGGGTTTCTAAGTTGTAATTCTTATAAATAGAACCCTTAGTCATTTCTTTTACATCTTTTGACAAATCCTTTTGGACGGCTTTGTTCTTGAGATCATACATTTTGGTGCTTAGCACTTGGGTTCTTTGGGTTGTAATTCGTGAATCCCTAAGGAGAAAACTACACTTTGCAATTCGTGAATAAGTGTGGTTCAATATATCAATCTTATGAGTATTATTCATCCAATCTCTCGTCTTCCCTTTTCACTCCATTGAAGTTATTATCTTATGTTCATTGTTCATGTTATGTTCTTGAATTATTCTTGAGAAAACTTTGTGTTCTTCAGGTTGTTCATTGCCATAATTCGTAATTTGCCTCATTTGATCCATCCAAACACATAGTGTCGTCCACTATAGTATTTGCATTATTCCACATTACATAAATAGCCTTGCCGCCACTCCCATAAAACCCTAGCCGAAATACAATTCCTTACTTGGTGTAAAGTCCTATTCGGCTACCATTTGCCTTATTTGGATTTGCCCTAGCCGCCCACTCCACTTGTCATACTAGTGTTTCTATAATTTAGGAACCCTAGTTGACCCATTCACATCACCATAACCGGCCATATCCCTTCCCAAATCAAGTTCCTAGATTTTAGGAACCTTTCCTAAAATCACTCAACCGAGCAACCAAGTCAAACCCTTGTAGCCGTCCAACCCTAGCCACCTATCTCCAAACCCTAAATCAAATCCCTAAACCTAAACCCTGGCCGCCAACTCCATCTTTCAAACCCTAAACCCTAACTTCCAAGTGGAGCCAACCCTAGCTCCACACTAGTGTCGTGCGCCCCTTACACCATTGTAGCCCATACACTTACTTGACCTTTCCCACCATTCCATACCCCCATTCTAGCCTAAACACCAACCTCACCACACCAAAGTGGTCATCTTGACCATCATTGTGCGAGAACCAAGCAAGAGAGGAACGAAGGTTCGGTCACCACAAGGTCACCCGTGGCGTGGAGATCCTAGTGTTGAGGGATTTGACTGAGGTCCCTAACACTCCCCCCCAAGCACGTCGTCTCCATTCCCATTCCCAGATTTGGGTCTCCAACTTGAACGTCGTCTCCACCATTTTCGCACCTCATTTCGCAGGCCATTTTTCCTCCGCGACCGACGTCTCTCTCTCAGCCATTTTTCCTCGGCTGCGCTGCACTCCTCCACCCTATGTTCCATCCGTCAGTGTTCCACCCAATCGTCGGAGTCCTCTGTGGTAAGTGGTTACATTCCTCCATTTTCATGAAAGCCCATGTGTTTGAAGAAACATTCACTTCAAATTTTTAGATTACAAAATTTGCCCCTTTCATCTGTATTTTTTCACGGCTGAAGCTTGAGCTTCACAACTCTTCCATTTGCCCCCAAAAAACCAAGGTGGTAGTGAGTTCAAAACTGCATATAGTTCCACACTGGCTATTATTTTACAATTCCTTATTGTTATGTTTTGATCATTTTTTCTGTGTTTGACTTAGTCTCCACAATGATAGTTGTAGACAAATAGTGATTCCAGGAATTTATGTCGTAAAATTGATAAGATTGTGAAATTGTGAAAATAGATACGCCATCAGTCATAGAGAGAGTGTAATTAGTTCCAAAAATTACATATTCACACAACAATTCTTTAGATTTTTTTTCCCTTCCATACTCGTGTTTGACTTGCTTTCTAAGATTTTTGTGACTTGTTATAATCCAAGTATATGCTGATTTGCTTGTCCTTAGGAAGACACTCAAAACATATACTCATTACCTATTACAGTTCCGGAAAGCAGGGCAATGATATGAAATCCCTTTATGGTATGCCTCTCACTCTGCAACTTCTATAATATCGTACCCTCCTACAGCTTCTTCAATGAAAATGATATTTGAGACAATCATATTGTGGAGGAACAAGAAAACAAGAAGCTATTGGAAAAAAACAAAAAATAAAATGAAGTAACTCATAAGAATAACATAGTGTTGTGTGGATGCAGAATAAGAGTTTTGAGTTCCTTAAATTACTGCAATGTATAAATGAGCTCTTAATATTTAATTGATTTGATGCGTGATCCTTGTTTAATTGATTTTGTATTGAGTGCTAAAGATTTTGGAGGCAAATGGAAGGGTTGTGAAGCTCAAGCTTGAGCAGTGAAAAAATACAGGGGCTTTGTGGGATGGCAAAAAATATTCATTATTATTTGTAATTGATAAAAATATTCTGTGTAATTGGGTTACTTTCATCTATTTTTTTGGTATTGGCTGCGTGGAAACATCCCCGAGGTTTTTGAGTCTAGTGGAACCCAGTTTGGCGAACTAGTGATTGCGACTCAAGAAAATGTACTTAATGATTCCTTTTTGTTTCAACTCTATTTGATATTTTGGTATTGGCATGAACTTAAATCTAGTGGATAACTGTTAAATTATGTTATATTATCTTCGCAGATGCATCTTGGGGTGGAAGAAACGCAACCGGATAATGGAGATGAAACACAGCCGGATCTTGGGGATTTTGGTTTATGATTTTGAGATGTATCAAGTGTATTTTGGATTTTTCACATTTGTTCAAAGAACAAGTTTCTATGAATTGTGATTGTAAACAATATGTGAGTAAGTGATTGCCATTTGTGAGTAAGTGATTGTAAACAAGATGATAAATATTTTGTTATAGATTTTGCAGTTTCTATTTTGTGATTCTACAAATGGGAACTTTTTCAGTTTCTTTATGTGTCTTTCAATCATTATTTATTTTGTGTGTAGCTTTACATTAAGACAGACTCTCTAAAGCGTTTGAGAATGGAGGACAACAAACAATAAAGATGTTGCATTTAAATCAACCTGCGTCCTGTACTCAATAACATTTCAATTAGTTCCATAATACATAACAACATTCCAAATAGTCCCTAACATACAATGTACAAAATTCCCATTAAGCGGGTCTTCATTTTGATTGTATCAAGTACATGGTTATTAATATGGTAATGACCCAATAGACACGAAGCACAATGCGTTTATGCCGAATGTTTGCTTGTTGCCTTTCAGTTTCAACTTCTTTGTTGTGGACTACCAACTCCCTCTTCACAATTTCTTCCTATCTTTTTAGAAGCCCTTTCTCCTTCCAATACAAGTTAGCTTCTATCTTTACCAGTTCTTTTTCTTTGTCTTCACAACTATATGCCCATTTGAAATAGTTGCAATATGGTAATCCCTGATTATGCACGAAGGAGTATGTTAAGATATTGTGCAAACCCATGAAACATCACGTCAGAGTATTGAGAATATGTTCTACCAAGGTATTATAAGAAAGGGAAAGTGTGTGTTTGTGCAGATGCTTGATAACAGAAAACAAGGAGTAATAGGAGTTGAAGTACATCCAAAAGCTCTAACGTGTATAAAAAAGGACAACTTTCAAAAAAGAATGTTTCGCCAATGCATTCCAGAGGGTGCCTTATGTTCTCTGAAAATTTGTAATGCCACAGACATTAATCACTATCACAGCAAGAATGCAACGAATCACAGAGGATCCAACTGACACAAGCCAATCACGGCATGATACAGGTCCACAAAACTCAAAACAAATCACAGCAAGAATTATCTATGTTTCACCAATGCATTCCAGGGGATCCAACTGACACAAGCCAATCTTAATCACTATCGTATTCAGCAAGGGTTTCATAACTTTCTAGACCTGTATCATGTTCCTGTATGAACTTAATAGAGCCACTAATCATATGAATTCAAAATCCATTTGACAACAAAAAGTTCTAGAATTCATGTTGATAAGGACTCCACAAAATACAGGGGAACAAGGACTAAGACCTTTTAAACTCGTGAAACAGTCCATGTGAATTCTGTTGATGAATTTAAATGAAGGATCACAACGAAAGTAGAACTATCACAAAGACTGAAGCCAGAAGAGAAAAGATTCTCGATGGGCTATAAGGTTTGATAAAGCTACGGCTTCATATTACATTTTTTTATTATATAAATAAAAGCTTTATTGACAGCAATCTTGGCAAAGCCCAACTATGGCTTCATATTACATGAATGAATGAATGGAAAAGCAAAACCAGATCCTATAATATCGTATTCTACAACATGAAAAATATTGCTTGATAATTTGAAATATAAAATAAAATAAATCGATGAAACTACCAGATTCTTAGGAGCACCGAGAATATATATGCACCAAAAAGAGGATAGAAGTGGAGATCACTACATCAAAAATCAGGGGGGCGTTCGCAGGTCGCGGGAGGGACTGTCGAAACCCATCTCAGATGGACGAGGGAGAGTAGATGGAGGAGGGAGATGGGGGCGAGTGTGAGAACAGACGAGGGATGAGGAGAATGGACGAGGACCCACTTGAAACGCACCGTTTCAATTTCCACATCATCCCGCCAGGTACGCTTCGTGCGCAAGGGCGTGCGCGAAGTTGACTACATCAAGCGTACCCCGTCTGATTCCCCCACCCCCCACCCCCCCCACCCCCCCGACTCGCTTCTCTCTCTCTAGTCTCTCGCTCTCTCTCTCTCTAGTCTCTCGCTCTCGTTGCGCTGCGGCAGAAGCAGAAACCCTAGGACCCTAGCCGCCGCCATCGTGACCCCGTCGCCGCATCTGTCGCCGTCGACCTTTGCCTCTAGGTCGTTGTTACGGTACTCTCTCTCGCTCGCTGTCTCTGCCCTTGTAACTATGTTTCTGTGCGTGAGTACAAGGTCATTGGGTGTTACTCTTTACATTGGGTGTGTGAACTATTTACCGTTGAGATGGGTCGTGCGGTGGTGGATGGATGCTTTGACCATCTGTTTGCTGGTGGCCGTGTGGTGGAATTTTTTTTTTTAATCTGTATTGGGTATCGACTTGTTTATGGATTCGTTGATTCTCTATTTTAATGAATCTGTTTGGTTGTGGGGAAAGTTGAAGGAAAAAAGTCCAAATTTGTTTACTTTGTCCTTTTCACTCTCTGTATGTACACATCCATGCCCTGTTTGAGTCCAAGAGAAATTTTCATAAACACCACAGTTTGAGTCCAATGTATCTGGAGTTCTTGATGGTCAAGTCGATGGCTTTTTTAGCTTAAAAAGCCTTCTTTCATCTTTGTGTTGATCTCTTCTAAGCCTTCTTATTCTTATGCCACCAATAAAAGGACAAATAATTTATTTGCATGAATAACTAGGGGATGAGCAAATAAAAAAAATTAATAAAGTAAAGGCTTTTACTTAAAATAAAAAATAAATCCAAGTACAACCCGGAACCCGGATTTCCGGGTTTTAAAAACCCGGATCCACCGGGTTCCGGCCCGGGTCTGACCCGGACCAACCCGGTCTGGGTTCCGGTCCGGATTTGAAACTCGGGTTCCGGTCTGGGTTCCTGGGTCGGAACCCGGATGAACACCCCTACGTGATCCAAACGTGATACATCAGTTTGTGGGTTATTTTGTGGGATCCTTCGTGTCTCTAGTGATTTTCTTTTAATTGAAAATTACTGGTTATCAAGCATTATAATTTCATTTGGGCTGACCTAATCCAACTGGCTTAACTTCCTTATAGTGTATAACTACATATTGTCCCTCTGCGTTTTTTTAATCAGGTCAGGAATAAAATGGGTCTACTTTCTCAGAGAAACCTCCTTGCATTTGCACTCCTAAATCGAAATGTTGTCGCAGAAGCACAACCATCAAGACTTCTTTTTGTTTATGCCAAATCCTTCAGCTTTTGCACCTCGCAGGCCTCAAAACAGAATGAAGAGCTCACAATCGAAGAAATCTCCGCCTTTCTCAAGCAAAGCAACTGGCAGTACCTCATGGAATCGTCAAATATACCCAAGAAGCTGAACCCAGATGTGGTTCGGTCCGTTCTTCAACATAACCGGGTGAGTGACCCCAAACGCCTCCTTCATTTTTTTGATTGGTCCGCTTCTTTGATGGGCGTTCCTCAAAATCAGTATTCTTTCTCGATTCTTGCAATTGCTCTATGTAATTCGAGGCTTTTCGCCCATGCCAATGGCGTCTTAGAGCGAATGGTGGGAACCCGGAAGCCGCCGTTGGAAATTCTTGATTCCATTGTTACTTTCTTTGTAGATTGTGGTGGGTCTAATGTGGTGGTTTTTGAGATTTTGGTGAATGCTTATAGGAAAGTGGGGATGTTGAATGAGGCTGCTAGCGTGTTTTTGGGAATTAAAAATGATGGGTTTTTGCCTACTCTGGTGTTTTGTAATTCTTTGTTGAAGGACTTGGCAAAGTGTAATAGGATGGAGTTGTTTTGGAAGGTTTATGATCGGATGTTAGAGGCTAAGATGAGTCCGGATGTTTATACTTATTCTACTGTGATACATGCGCATTGTAAGGTTGGGAATGTTGAAGAGGGTAGGAGGGTGCTATTTGGTATGGAGGAGAAGGGCTGTAGTCCTAATTTGGTTACCTACAATGTGGTGATTGGAGGATTGTGCAAACGTGGGGCTGTTGATGAGGCTCTTGAGTTGAAGAAGTTCATGGCTGGGAAGGGGTTGGTCCCAGATGCCTATACTTACTCTATACTTGTCGATGGGTTTTGCAAACAGAAAAGGTCAGAAGAAGCAAAGTCGATATTGGAAGAGATGTTTGGTATGGGTTTACATCCTGATCACATTACCTACACTGCTTTGGTTGATGGGTTCATGAAACAAGGTAAGGTAGAAAATGCCTTGAGAATCAAAGATGAGATGGTTGCCCGTGGAGTAAGATTAACTTTGGTAACATATAATGTACTTGTCGGTGGGTTCTGTAAGGTTGGTGAGATGACAAAGGCCAAAGCTCTCATGAATGAGATGAGTCTGATGGGAATAAAACCAGATACTTATACTTATAACTCTTTAATTAGTGCGTATTACAAAAAGAAAAATATGGTTGAGGCTTTTCAACTTCTTCTTGAGATGAAGAAGTGGAACTTGGCACCCACAGTATTCACTTATGGTGTGATAATAAATGGCCTATGCCATTGTGGAGATCTGCAAGCAGCTAATGGTGTTTTGGAGCAGATGATTGCAGGGGGTTTGAAACCAAATGCTGTTCTATTCTCAACTCTAATCAAAGGTCATGTACAACAAAGTAGGTTTGATGAGGCAATAACGATATTAAAAGGAATGAAGGAAAAGGGCGTTCTGCCTGACATTTTTTGTTATAATTCTCTTATAATTGGCCTCTGCAAGGCCAAAAAAATGAAAGATGCTAAGAATTTCTTGGTTGAAATGATTGAGAGGGGTCTTAAACCTAATGAATATACATATGGGGCTTTCATTGATGGATATGCTAAGGCGGGGAATATGCAATTAGCATACGGTTATTTCATAGAAATGCTAGGTTGGGGTATAGAGCTCAATGATATGATCGGCACGGCCCTGATTGATGGGCACTTTAAAGATGGTAACGTAACTGGAGCTCTTTCTGCATTTCAATTATTACTTGGACAAGGGGTCATCCCAGATATCCAGACTTATAGTGTCCTCATCCACGGTCTTTCTACGAATGGAAAAATTGAGGAAGCAATGGAGGTTTTATCTGAAGTCCTTGACAAGGGTCTGGTGCCAGATGTTTATACCTACACCTCTCTCATTTCTGGATCCTGTAAGCAAGGTGATTTAGACACAGCTTTTCAACTCTATGATGAGATGTGCCAGAAAGGCATCACTCCAAACATTGTTACTTATAACTCCTTGATCAATGGACTTTGCAAGTCGGGTGACATTGAGAGAGCTAGGGAACTGTTTGATGGAATCTCAGGAAAGGGTTTGGCTATGAATGGTGTGACCTATGCTACGATTATAGATGGGTACTGCAAATCTGGAAATTTAGCTGAGGCATTTCAATTAATGGATGAGATGCCATCTAGGGGGGTTCCACCTGATTGTTTCATCTATTGTGCCCTTGTTGATGGGTGCTGCAAAGCAGGAAACATGGAGAAGGCCCTTTCCTTATTTCATGAGATGGTGCAGAAGGGCTTTGCTTCCACATCTTCTTTCAATGCTTTGATTGATGGCTTCTCCAAGTCCGGGAAATTGGTGGAAGCTAACCAATTGTATGAAGACATTATTGATAAGCATGTGACCCCTGATGATGTGACCTACACAATTCTGATCAATGCGCACTGCAAGGCAGGATTAATGAAGGAAGCTGAGAAGCTCTTTCTGGAGATCAAAAAAAGAAATCTCAAGCCAAATATTTTAACTTACACTGCACTCCTGCATGGGTACAACAACATAGGGAGCAGAGATAAGATGTTTGCTCTTTTTGATGAAATGGTGGCAGCGGGGATTGTCCCTGATGAAGTAACATATGACATGCTCGAGGGAATTCCATTGATATCTGAGGCTGCAAATACAGAGGCCATCTTCAATCACAGCTAGCCTGTTCATTGGTGGGGCGCTGGCTGCAAGATCTGGTATTCACACTTTAGCACTTGGGAATTACTCACTTATTATGTTTGTGCTCAAATGATATTGTGCAGTCAGATTCTCAGTTTCCTGAACTGTTTGAGTACAAAAGTTTTTCTGTAAATGCCTTTCCATATCTTTTCTACTTAGATTTTGATCTATTCTGTCGAAAATGGTTCCAACTCATCTTGCATGTCCAGTTAGATGCAGTTCATGATGTTTTAGTTACCTCATCATACACTCGAGCACTCACTCTCTCTCTCTCTCTCTCACCGAACACAAAAGAAGCCCAAAAAAGTCGGAATTTTGTTTTTTACTTACCTTGTGTTGAACATAATAACACATGATGATATAATATTTAAAATGTTTATTTGTTTTTAGATCTTATTTTTATGTATTAGTAAGATCAAAATGTTTTGTTGATTATGTAACTCAATCTCCAATATTTTTACTAATTGTACTGCCCACCACTTGAACAGATATCTGACAATGAAGATACAAATATTAGCAGTATCTTTGAAGAAGCTTCTGATTTTAGCGATCATGTTGAACATATAGGTAGAAGTGCCACCTTGGTGATGGCTTACTTAATGCTCAGGAAGTAAGTGAAGAATAGTCATGCATCTTAGAATATAATTTTGAGAATACCATGAACATCTCTCTTATGGTAGCCTTCAGACGCCACCTGGCAGCTGCCTTGTGCATCCATACGTGATATTGAAATATTGAAATATGATTGTGCGGATATCTGAAGGACTTATCAAAAAGTGTAGATATATAAAGGAAGCTCTGTTTTTTAAAACCGTTATTTTCTGTGATGTAGGAACCTAACTCTACTAAAAGCATGGAATACCCTCAAACGAGTTCACCACCGAGCCCAGCCCAATGATGGCTTTGCTAAGATCCTTTTGGATCTGGATAGGAAATTACATGGGACACAGCATCCATGGAATGGCGACAACGAAAGCCAATGATGAATGTTTGCCCCATTTGTGGGAAGAAGGCCGGTCTGAGCAGCAGTTCAATTAAGCTTCATTCGCAGAAATCACACAAGAAGCTTTCATCAGGAAGTGTGGACAGTGGCATGACCATGGAAATACAAAAGGCTTTGATGGCACTCAAACGGGGTCTGGTAGGTTTAGTTTTTTGTTCTGCATTGGTGGTTTGCAAATAATAAAGTATAGCCTCTTATCTATATCTCTTGAAATTGATAATATTCTTGCTTAAGGGGGTATTTTAATCTAATCATTTTTGGTAAGAAACACAATAATCAAAGTACCCCATATTTTGCCCGAAATAGATACTCTTTTTTTCAAGTTGAATGTAAAATGTCCACATTCAAGAGTGGTGGCTTAATGGTCCTTGTCCCTTGGTTACTCCAAGAGGTTTGGCATGTACTAGGTCTTGTTTTTAAATTCGAATATAGATTCACCTCAAATGATTAGTATTAGTCGTCTAAAGATATATTAAATTCCCTAGTTGAGATGGAGTCTAAACTATGGCCCAAATTTAATTGAGAGAGTGCTTGTGACTTCTTACCATCTAAGGTCCTGTTGCTCGATTTGTCATAAGGATATCTTCTACTATGGTCACGCTCAAGTAGGCTTCCAATTTTCTCCTTCTATATACCTCATATTTACATTTTACATCATTTCAAGTGAAATGAAGATGATCCACACCCCCAATAAAATAAAAAAGGTGTTCAATTATCCCATAAAAATTATATCGAAACAGCCACTTTCAACAAAAATTTCCCAGTGGCAGCAACATTATATTTAAGAATGATGGTGCTGAAAAGTTTAATTGTTTTACAAACAAACCTGATGTACTGGTATGAAAGCTGTGCAGCAGAAACAAGAGCTTCATCTGTGTAGTGGAGCTTGTGATGAATCTCATATGGCTCTCGATTCCCCTTTAAAATCTGTATGGTTTCATGCACTGTTGGTTCAGGCACTTTGACTGAAATCGTCTTTCCAATGCTGGGTCCTTCTCAATGTGCTTTCTATATTCATCTAGTGTTGTGGCTCCAATACACCACCAGAAGAGATGAAACCGACCAACTGCAACTTTCAGCTATACATCCAAGTTATACTTCAGTAAGCTAATCTGACAATACAAACAGGCATTGAATAACGTACATTGTAACAAATCCTTTTTATGTAGTTACCCAAAAAGAATATCTCCTGTAACGACTGAAGTTTGTGACACCTTTCAACTTTTTCTATAACATGGAACTTCACCAAGGAAAGGCCCTTCAGACCCAAAACCGTATTTCTGGTAATTCAGAAGAACCCCCAAGAAGAACCCCTAATATGGAATCAAATCCAGGACGTCCGAATATAAAACTCATCACATGCCCAACCCTTTGACTACTAGGCTGCACCCTGATGGGTCAATTTCAACTTGCAGTCAATGAAAAACACAATAGTACAATTTCAACATGGTGAGTTGTGGCTAGTACATTTATTTTTTTTTATAAGATGTAATTTTATTAGAAGCGACTGTATAGGCGAAGCCCATATACACACCGAGTATACAACAAAAAACACCTAAATGCATTCTAGGAAACAGAAAGCGACACCAGAAAATCATGAACAGAAGCTCTGTTAATCACTAAAGCAGAAAACCAAAATAACAAAGAGTGCACAAAGAAATTCTAGAGTTGCTCCAAAGTATGCTCCTTGTCATTAAAACACTGCTCATTTCTTTCCATCCAAAAGCACCACAGAAGACACAAAGGAACCATCTTCCAACCTGCATCCACTTGAAAACAACCATGGAGCCCGTTCCAACACGTAAGAAGATCAACTACTCTCAAAGGTATCACCCAAGCCAAGCTGACTCTACAAAAAATGCCATCCCACAAAGGCCTTGCCACCTCACAATGCAACAATAAATGATCCACGATTTTCCCATTCTTTTTACACATGAAACATCAATCCATAACTATAATACTCCACTTCCTTAAATTATCCAATGTCAAGATTTTCCCAAGAAAGGCAGTACAAATGAAAAAAAGAAAGTTTTGGAAGGCATTTGAGAAATCCAAATACATTTCCAAGGAAAATGAGGACTATTCTAAAAAGTCAACAGCTTATAATACAAGCGAACAATGAACTTTTTACACCCCTTGAACTTCCCCAACATCCTATCCTCATCATTGCCACCAAGCCTCGAAGAGTATAAAAAATTGAAGAAAGCTAAAACTTCGTCAATCTCTCAATTCTGAACAGCTCTAGTTAAACAAATATCTCACTGAATCAAGCCATTAGAATGACAAAGCAAACCAGATATAGCAGCAACCGATCTGAAGCCAATTGAAAGATACCCGGAAACACACTATTGAAGGCTCAATGACCACACCAAATGTCAAACCAGAAATGGATCCCAGATCCCTCTCCAACAGCATAATTAACATGGCTAACAAAACTCTCCCAGCCCTTTCTAATGAACTTCCAAAGACCTAGACCATAAACCCACTGAACTTCATTAGAACAACCCACTGAACTTCATTAGAACACCAACCCCCCCCCCCCCCCCCCCCCCCCCCCCAAGCACTTCCATACTTCTGATCAATGACCTCCCTCCAAAGCGCCTCTCCTTCTGATTGATATCTCCATAGCCACTTCCTCAATAAAGTTTTATTAAAGAGCCTCAAATTATGAACCCCCAACCCTCCAACTAAAATAGGAGAACAAACTTTATTCCAATTACTAAGATGAAATTTAGTTTTCTCTCCCATACCACCTCATAAAAAACCACGTAACAACTTCTCTATCTGGTTGGCCACTCCTGCAGGCAATGGAAACAACAATAGAAAGTAAGTGGGGAGATTGGAAATGGTACTTTTGATAAGAGTAAGTCTGCCCCATTGGGATAAATATAGCCGCTTCCAACCAGCCTACCTTGTCTCAACTTTCTCAACAACCCCATCCCAAATAGTACTAGCCTTAAAAGTGTCCCCAACGGAAGGCCCAAATATTTTAGAGGTAAAGAAGCAATTTTACAGCCCAACAAACTTGCCAAACTTTTTATCTTACACACCACCCCCACCGGAACCATCTTCGATAATGAATGTAATAAGATTATTGAAAGGATCAGTACTTTTCAGTTTGTTTTGCTCAAATTTATATATATATTTTTTAATTTTTAATTCGAGAAATAATAATATTTTATTAAAAGCTGTGTAAAAGTCATAAAATAATTATGCATTATTTATTTCGAATTTCACATTGTTGATTCCTGATGAAAGTACCAATGGTCTTGGGATCTTCCGTTTCTCCTCCAAAGGTTGCTACGGGAACTGCTTGATTCTCGGAGATCCCTTCCTGTTGGTATCATACGATTTGAGGGTATAGTTTTCCTGATACCATCCCCTGTGGATTCAAGGTTGCTTATTGGAGGAAGAAATCTGATATGCCTTACCAGGTAAATTGTCCTTTCGACAGAGGACAAGGTTGTTTAGAGCCTAGTCAATGTTTTGAACCTCGAGGACAAGGTTCTTTGAAGGGGACGGCAATGTAACAAATCCAACTAATTTAGATTCAACCTAGGCCAATTATGCTGATGTGCCTGTTTGAGTAATGGATTAGGTTCAGTTTAGTGGGTTCTCCTTGGTAATTTGTGGCAAATGGGTTGGCTTCAACCCATCAGTGCTAGGGCTATCTTTAGCCCAGTAGCAGGTTCCTATTAGTCTTGAGTCCAATGAATTCAGCTCTAATGTGGATGCTGTTCAATGGCAGTTTTTAATGCACGTTGGTATTGGAATTCAATCATCCAGAAGCTTTAATGAAAATTGTTCTACTCTCTCTTTTCTCTCTCTAAATTCTGGAGGTTTCTCACCCTCAAAGTGAGCCATTTACATTCCTTTTGTCTCATGCTTTCTCTTAAACCATATAGACCTTCACCACTCGCACTAGACGTGTTACAGACCCAAAGGTAATGGTTTTGAAGAAAGAGGTCTTAAGCTTCACCATTTGTTTTTTACAATCTTCAAAACTTCTTGTCTTCAATACACCACATTGTGCAAAATAGAATGAACTTCCACAAACCATCATTATGATGACAACCAAATTGCCTTTTCCAACACATAAGGAGGTCAGCCACTCGTGAGTCATGACCCAAGCAAGCCCAAAATACTACAGATAGAATTCTCTAAAACACTAGTTATCTCCCAATGAAGCACTAATCAACCACTATCCAACATTATCTTTCCTCGAGGACGTTCATTGTTAGTGGCTCCTTTTGTTTGATTTTCATTTCATTTATGGTCCTGGATTAAGAAGTTGTCTTTTGGGATGAATAATGTAACTTTTGTGCTTTTTAGTACTCTGGTCGTTCATTTTGGACTCTAGCCTTGCCTTTCAAAATTTTCCCTCAATAACTTAGTTTTCCTCCTTTGATATGATTCTTTATTTGGATATCTAAATTTCAGGGTCTACTTAAATGAAACCTTTTATTTTTTTACTTTTTTTTTTTTTTTTGCACCTTTTTGATGAATTCCCTTATTAGTTTAAAATAGACAAGTACTTGTGTGGAGTGTTTCGCCCTGTAAAGTATAATCAGAGTCTTGACAAGGTAGATGAGGAACACTCCATTGATTGCTCCCTTGAAATGTTGGACGAGTGACCACACAGGGATGGATAATTTTGAGAAAGTTAGTATAATATGGTAGGTGGAGAGAACGTTGGTAGGGTTGATATGGCTGTTTCAAGCAATGCATCCAGGAGACTGGAATCCACCTTCATTGTTCAATGTAAATGAAGTATCACAATGAGAAAGCTCAAAACGAAAATGATTGAAAGCTGGCAATGGTGAGACAAGAAACCCCTTGAAATAGAAAAGAAAAGATTGAAAGGTATCCATCTCGAAGTACACTGCTTGATTTGCGGGTGCAGTGTCAGCAAGAGTAAAATATCTTAAGCCTTTTCCTGAAGATTCAACGGTGAACTAGGTACCTTGGGTACCACTGATAGCAATTTTTCTTCAGGCTGTAACACTACACCTTGAGCAATACAGTTGGTCGGGCAATGTGTAGATCATGAACATTTACATGTGCATGCATGGTTTCTTGCATTCTATTTGTCCTCATGTGTAGTAACTTCAGTTGTTCACAATTTAGAATGACAATTTGGTAAGATGTAATTTCTTGCTCACTTCTGTAACCTCCCTTCTGGCACTTGCAGTGCCTCTTTGCTGTTGGATTATCGGCTGCTTCACCTGCACAACATAAAGTGTAGTCTCTTTTACGAAATATTATGAATCTTTTCTTGTAGCATGCTGTTCTGGTGCAAGGTTCCATAGTCAAATGAGTAAACAAAAACCAAATCAGCAAATGGATGCATCAGATTCCAAAGGTCCCTGATTAAATTCTGTTGATGTCACAGGAAAGTACAAGTTATGTTGCAGACAGATGCAGACCACTGTTATGTTACACACCCAGATTTAACTGTAGTTTTCTGATAACAAATCTATGAGAAAAATGAAAGAAGTGAATATTCATCACCCTAGCTATTGCAAGATAGCCATACCTATAATTGGATTCTTTTAGAACTCCTCAAAGAGTCAAATGCCCCTGTTATTACAACATCTTTCTCTTTTATGTGATGTGACACGTTCTCCCCCTTCCTGTAATCTCATATCTGCAACAGTGTTGTTAAGTGTTTTGGTCAAAGTACAACATTTCTGGATTTTCAGCATTCTCCAAAACCTTCATCTTTTGTTGGACATTGAATATATCATCATTGCCTCTCCATGAAGACTGTTCATTGGATTTTGGCCCGAAAACCCGGATATATCTAGACTGAAACTCGGGTTTCAAACTCGGGCCGAAATCCAGACCGGATCAGACCCGGCCAGAACTCGGGTTTTTGAAACCCGGAAATCCGGGTTGTACCTGGTGTTTTTTTTTAAGGTAATGTTAAAAAGCATAATTTAAAAAAAAAAAAAATCTAAAAGCCTGTATTTCAAGAAATCATGATGAAAAGCATAATAGCATTGAACATTTTTAATAATAATAAAAATATATCAAAATAGAAAATTAAATTTTATGTAAAAAATAAGTAAAGTTAGAAACTAATTACCTTTTCAACTAAATACATGTAAAAGAAAATATATGCAATATTCATAATGTAAAATGCATGCAATACAATGCAATTCACTACATATTACATTATTTAGTATTTATACATTACATTACAAAACACAAAATTACAATATATAAATTACAAAACACAATTTTGGAAGAAGATTAATAGATAGGTGTGAGCGGAAACACATAATCTAACGAAGATTGATGGATCTCTATCCCCTCTACTTCGAATATCTTCCTGGTATTGTTGTTGTGGTTAATTTGCAAGACATTGATGTAGATGAACATCTGCAGACGTGGTAAGGCATCAGTGACAGACTAGCAATTTTTTGAATCTCCTAAAATCACAAAACATTTTACTTAACAAGGAAAATAAAAAAATATTTTGCAAGTGCATATTCACAAGAAAAATGAAATGAAGAAGTAAAAGTTAACCACAAATGATTTAGTTCAACTAGTGCAGTAGACTCTAATTCTAATCTCAGGTAGTCTTAATAAAGAACCCATATTCATGTCAGGAAAACCACTTCAGTCTCAATCTTGGAAGCATTACATATTAGAGGAAGCATAGTTATCTTTCATACCCCTCCATGCATTGACTCTTCATTCTCAATGTTGAAACCCTTAAAGAATATTGAAGATTAAAAACTCACCCATTTAGTGTACACCGACTTATTATAGATCAAACATGAACAAAATTGCCACAAAGTCCTTACAAGCAGCAGGAATGTGATCCCTAGACTTCTTACCACCTACAAGCATATAGTGATGAAAAATAAACAAATGGGTCAGATGCCATTATATTTTATTTTATTTCAGTCATTGAGTACATGTCAGCAAGTTGTAAATTCTTTAAGATTCATGTTTTCTGCTCTGGGCTACCAAATGAATAAGAGACATAGAAGCACAGACATAGAAAACATTGATGTCTGGCTATCTCTGTAACTCATCCAAACAAATAAAAAAACCATGAGCAAAACAAACCCAGATAAACTACTTAGGCAAAGGTGGAACCAAATAAGAAAATACAATCTTAGAGCTAATATTAAAGCAGATTTCAAGTTTTTTTTTTCTTTTTCTTGGACAAAAATTGTTGAACCCTTGAATCTACACACAAGTATCATAAACAAAATGTCTAACCAGCCACAATATAACACGAGCCAAAGTAGAATCCGATAGAATCGTATTAAAAAAAAAAATTCTCCTAGAAACCAGATGAGTAATTCCACCCCTACATCATAAATTAGCATAAGCGAAGGCCAAGCACGTAGATGGCTGCACGAGTCAGACTACGGACTATAGATCTCAAGTTAGAAAACAGACTACAAATCTCCATGAGTCAAAAAACAAGCTTCAGAATGTCGTGCTAGATGATGCATCCAAATCTACAGATCTCCACGTGTCAAAAGCTACAACACCCAAAAAGAAAAAACAACCCATGTTTTAAAAAAAGAACAGATCAAGCAAAAGTTTTATTTTTTGTTTCTCTTCTGCATACAAACATCACTCCAGTAGACTCAGATTTCCAAACACATGCAGTTACATACATAGCACATCACCAACAGCGCATTTCAAACACAATGTTTACAATCCAAATCGAAATAATAGCACCCACACAGAGAGAAAGTGTGTGTGAAATGGAGAAAAACTAACATTGGATTGTAGAAGTTGACGACGAAGCGAAAAAGTAGAAGACGACGACCACGAGGAACAGATCTTCGATCGGCAGAGGAAGAGTGACAGGAGGCTAGGGTTTCGGCATGAGAGAGAGAGAGAGAGAGAGAGAGAGAGAGAAGACAACGGCGACGATGGAGCCACAAGTGAGAGACGATGGGCCGACGGTTAGGGTTTTGCACTCGGTAGAGGAAGGCTAAGGTTTCGGCATTCGGGTAGAGGAAGCTAAGTTTTGGCACTAGAGAGAGAGAGAGAGAGACTGAGATGAGAGACGACGGTTGGAGGGGGGTTGAGTCTTGCTATGGAGACACCGGCAGCCTCCAGCCACCTTCAAACCTCCACAGAAGCCCCCACGCGTAGCACCCTCTCTCAACCCGAAATGGGTTCTCCTACACGGTTTGTGGCTGCTACTGCCGTTGTCGTCAGCCTCCAACCCCACCGTTGAGCACCATCGAGCCCTTGACCTCCCCCCTAGCCACCGTCGAGCTTCCATAGCATGGCAGCCCTCTCCCTCTCTTTCTCGAAATAGGTTTCACCCATACATGGGTTTTGCCCATTTTCAAGCCGTACGCCGCCACCCACGGCTCCAGCTGCCACCTCGAGCCTCCCTCAGCCACCAACAGCTCCACCGCACCTCCCTCAACCCTCCATGCTCAGCCATGCCTCTAATTTGGCCTAGATGGGCGATGGGGGGTACGAGTGGGGGAGAGGATGGCGATGCGGGTTGCGGGTGAGGGAGAGGATGGCGACGCCGGGTGGGGTTGGGGGAGAGGATACTGATGCCGGGTGGGGGAGAGGATGCCAATGCGGGTGGTGGGGGTGGGGGGAGAGGATGGGCAAGGGGCGGGGGGGCTTGGGCGACACCAGGGGTAGAGAGAGGAAGAAAACAAAATATGAAATGTGTGAAATGAGAGGGAAGTGGGTTTTGTTGCGGGGTGTTTTTGGTCCTTTCACTCAATGACACGTAGGGTGTGATCTAGATGATCCTAAACAGTGGTTGCTCCCAATACTTTTTCTTTTAGAGTAAGACTCGGGTACCGGGTTTTAAATCCGGTACCTGGGTTGCCAAATCGTACCCGGACCAGACAGGTCGGGGTTTTACAACACAGGTTCTGGCCTCGGTTTGAATAGTCCTACTTCCCACCACTACAGAACATGAATTGGTAAAGGTTGGAAAGTTTTTTTAGAGGTTCATTAATGAACCGTTAAACAGATTCACCCACATTAGCTTCATAGCTCTACTCGTTTTGCCAATTTTGATCATAAACCCCACATTACTCTGAATTCTCCTCCTTGGTGCTCTTTCCAAACGCTCTTTTAACAGCTTCGTTTGACTTGGATAGAAAGCGGGAGGCTAGTCCGGATTTACCCATGTCTTGTTTTAGTTCTTTCTACACCTAGGAGGAGTTCCTCCTCCTTCCCACCGGCCCACCTGTTTCCCAACTACTTTTAAGTAATGTTATATACAGTCGTGGAATGCACAAGTATTGCACAATCGTTTTGAAAAAGAATGAGGTCTACTATTAAAAAATTAATTTTTTTTTATGTGGTTCCATATTTAATCATTTTTTAAAGGGGTTGCACGACGCTTGCGTAATCCACGACTAAAAATATCATTTCTTCACAAAAAATTAGTCCAACAATATTTATTTCTTCGAGATTTATCTTTAGAATTTTAAAATTTTAAGACATCATACAATTATTATACAATGTTAATTAAAATTAACAAAAAATGATGTAATTTGAGACTAGAGTCTCAAAACGTTTAGTGCATGTTTAAACTTTAAGGCGACATAATTTTACTCATAAAAAAGTTTGATGCATGTTGAAACTCTAAGGTTAGGTTTGAATAATGAGTTGAGATGAGACGAGTTGAAATGAAAGATGAAAATTGAATAAAATATTGTTAGAAAAATATTTTTTAACATTATTATTGTATTGCGATTTGAAAAAGTTGAATTTTTTATTGTATTTATATGGAAATTTGTAAAAATTAAAATGATGAGATGAGATGAGATGAGATGAGATGAGATGTGTTGATGCTGTAAAAATCGCACAACAGGCCGGAAGGGGAGAAAAAGTCATTCCCAACCCACTAAGGCGACTTGGGCCTCAATCGGTGTTGTTAGGAGTCCCTGGTAGTGATCTGGTGTGGCTATACGGTGTCGGTTCGTACGTCCATGGCAGTGAAATGCATAGAGAAAATAAGAGAAGATGGACACATGAGTTTACGTGATTCGGCATAATGCCTACGTTCACAGGCGTATGGGGAAGAGAAATTCACTATAATATTCTTGTTTACAGTCTCTCATGGTCTCTCATTCATTACTGTACAATGGTGGCTTCAGATACATTTACTGAAGAAAAACCCTTCGCTAGAGCTCCTTGTTTCGAGGTTGAAGGAGAAGTCGAAAAGGAACAAGAAGAACTGAAGAAGAAGAAGATCCCTTGGAAGTCGTCCGGATCCCTATTTATTGGCTAATTTTCCCGCGTGCCCTCTACAGTGGTGGGACAGGGCCTACCTTGCATGTCGATAGACTCCCTATTTTCCCATTTCCCCTGACAGCTCACCCTACACCCTTTACTTGCCATTTGAACTCTTTGCCATCTGAAATCCCTACCCCCTTACCTCCTTGACACCCTTTACCTACCATCTGACCCCCCTCCTTTTGTTCTCTAGAGATGGCTTGGTGGGTTGGGCCCGGTCTTGGGCTTCATTACTTTTACCCTCTCACAGTACCCCACGATTCTTATGGGCAGCTTGTTCAACAAGGACCTTGAGAATCGTTAAGGTAAAATATGCAATCGAACTGGTCTGCCCGAGTACGTAGGGAAATAAATTCTGGAGGCTGGTCCCCATTCATTTGTTCCTCTGACACGAGCAATACATTTCCGAACTCAGGATTAAGAGATGAGCTCGATTATGTAGAGTGCGGGCAGGTAGCTTGTCTCGGGAAGGCAAGCGGGGGACAGGCTCGACCGCTTAGAGCACGTGCACGGGGCTCGTGTGAGTCTAGGGACTCAGCTTTGTTGAACAGGAGTCGGTGAGTCTAGAGAATCGGCCTTACCCCGCAGTGAGTCTAGGGACCCGACTTCGTGGCGAGTCTAAGGATTCGACTTTGTTAAACAAGGGGTCGGCGAGTCTAGAGACTTGGCCTTACTCCGCAGCGAGTCTAAGGACCTGACTTCTTGGCAAGTCTAGGGACTCGGCTTTGTTGAATGGGGGGTCGGCAAGTCTAGAGACTCGGCCTTACCCCACAGTGAGTCTAGGGACCCGACTTCTTGGCTAGTCTAGGGACTCGGCTTTGTTGAACGGGGGGTCGGCGAGTCTAGAGACTTGGACTTACTCCACAGTGAGTCTAGGGACCCGATTTTGTGCAAGTCTAGGGACTCGACTTTGTTGAACGGGGGGTCGGCGAGTCTAGAGACTCACTTTGTTGAATGGGGGGTCGGCGAGTCTAGAGACTTGGCCTTACCCCGCAGCGAGTCTAGGGATCCGACTTCGTGGCGAGTCTAGGGACTCAGCTTTGTTGAACGGGGGGTCGGCGAGTCTAGAGACTTGGACTTACTCCACAGTGAGTCTAGGGACCCGATTTTGTGCAAGTCTAGGGACTCGGCTTTGTTGAACGGGGGGTCGGCGAGTCTAGAGACTTGGACTTACTCCACAGTGAGTCTAGGGACCCGATTTTGTGCAAGTCTAGGGACTCGACTTTGTTGAACAGGGTCAGGGAGTCTAGAGACTCAGCTTTGTTGAATGGGGGGTCGGCGAGTCTAGAGACTTGGCCTTACCCCACAGCGAGTCTAAGGATCCGACTTCGTGGCGAGTCTAGGGACTCGGCTTTGTTGAACGGGGGGTCGGCGAGTCTAGAGACTTGGACTTACTCCACAGTGAGTCTAGGGACCCGATTTTGTGCAAGTCTAGGGACTCGACTTTGTTGAACAGGGGGTCGGCGAGTCTAGAGACTTGGCCTTACCCCGCAGCGAGTCTAGGGACCCGACTTCGTGGCGAGTCTAGGGACTTGGTTTTGTTGAACGGGGGGTTGTCAAATCTAGAGACTTGGCGTTAACCCGCAACGAGTCTAGGGACCCAACTTCGTGGTGAGTCTAGGGATGACTTTGTTGAACGGGGAGTCGGTGAGTCTAAAGACTTGGCCTTACCTCGCAGCGAGTCTAGGGACCCGACTTCGTGTGAGTCTAGGGACTAGACTTTGTTGAAGGGGGGATCGGCGAGTTTAGAGACTTGACCTTACCCTGCAGCAAGTCTAGGGACCCGACTTCGTGGCAAGTCTAGGGCTTGATTTTGTTGAACGGGGGTTCGATGAGTCTAGGGACCCGACTTCGTGGAGAGTCTAGGGACTCGGCTTGTTGAATGGAGGCACTCGTCCTTGCTAAATTGCTCTGTTGGAGCACGGGGCCACGTGGCCGGCGTTCCGCACTACAAGGAGTAGTTTTGTTAGTAGAAATGAATTCACATAAATTTTGAGAGTGACAAACCGGAGAGTTTCAGCCGTTGTAGTCGTTCTTCTTGCTTGACTAAAAAAATTGTCTATTATTGGTTGTGATTCCCACGCAGGTATGCTCTGAGCAGGTGGGTCCGAGCAGACGAATCCTGAGCAAGTGGGGTCTGTTCAGAGCAAATGGAGAGTCCGAGTAGGTAACCCCCAGACTGGAGGGTTTCGAAGAAGTGGAGAGTTTCCCCAGCACTGGATTTTTTCTCGAGCTGCGGAGTCCTAAATAGAAGCAGAGGATCCCTAGTCAGGGAAGGTGTTGAGCGGATCATGGCATACTGAGCTGTGTTATACTTTTTGGTAATTTCCGAGCAGGTCACTCTCGAGTAGAGGAGGTGACATTCCGAGCAGCAAATTCCCAAGTCGGGGAGGTGGCTCCCGAGTTGCTGACCGTTGAGCATATTTTCCCCGAGCTAGTGACTTTCAAGCAGCAAGTTCTCAAGCTGGTGACTTCCAAGCAACAATTTCCCATGCTGGTGAGGTGTCCTCCGAGCTAGTGACTTCCGAGCGGCAGTTTCCCGAGCTGGTGAGGTGTCTTCCCGAGTAGTGGTTCCCGGGCTGGGCTGGTTGTCTATCCGGGCTGAGCAGGCTGCTTATTCGAGCGGTAGTTCCCGTGGCACATTGGTTCCCACAATTTGACTGTCGAGGAAGGTCTTTGGCCAAGTAGGTGGTTGACCGCCACTTAGAGGGTCCCGAGCTAAGGGGCTTCGATGGTGGGCTGAGAAGAGGGGCTCGGTGGCTGAGTTCCTAAGCTGGGAGAATGGCATCCGAGCAGTGGAGTCCTGAACAGCGGCTCTTCCCGTGCGTTGCTTCCCTAGCCATGGCTCTTTCCCATGCAAAAGGGGTGCCTGGCCGGTGGAGCTCGCCACCAGCGGCTGTGGTTGTCGATGGCTTGATCGATGCCTAGCGGTGGCCTAGCCAGCACGTGGGTGCCGTGAGAGGGGAGCCCCCGGTGCATGACATCGAGAGCTCGCTGCCACCTGTGGTGGACGACATTCTCGTCCCCTGTCGATGGTGGACGCTCGTATAGGGACAAAAATTGTTGGTGGGCCAAGTGGTGGCCTCGACAGTAGCAGTGAACTCGGGTTGAGGGGCCGGGAGCACTACGTCTTCAACCCCTAAGGCAAGGGGCGGTGTTGTGCTCTTTCTTCACGGGAGGTTCTTGACCGGAGACAAAAACTCCCGACGGCCGAAGTGGTGGTTGCCGGAGAGTCAGAACGGTCGTGCATGGCTTCCACCTCTGACAACCTCCACGACCGCGGCAGAAAATGCTAGCGGCTTGGAGTGGCCTCTGGTGGCGTCACGGTGTGGGTGCGAGGCTGCCCACTGGTGCACGTTCGTTTGCCATGCATGGCCTCTACGTGTGCAGCATTGTGCGCTTAAATGCACAGTGACGTGTGCGACACCTGTGCATGCAGTCCACTGTGCACAGTAATTGCCTGCTAGTACATGTGCCCCGAGCCTAAATTACACTCCCTTGGGTTGAGAAGATGAGTGGCTCGGGCATTTAAATCGCAAGCGCCATGTGCAGGCCTTTACGGGCGAGCCCCAGTTTTGCCATGGCGTGGTTAATACAAATAAGAGTAGAGCAGTTGTGTGTACTTATCTGGAGTAAGTTTCGCTTGTTTATTCAGAGATTATTCAGCGCACCGAAAAATCGTCATTCTCCCACCTCCGGCTTAGAAAGTGATTAGATCCCACAAACGGCGCAACTGTTGATGTTGTAAAAATCGCACAACAGACCGAAAGGGGAGAACAAGTTATTCCCAGCCCACTAAGGTGAGTAGGGCCTCGATCGGTGTTGTTAGGAGCCCTCGGCAGTGATCCGATGCGGCTATACGGTGTCAGTGCGTACGTCCATGGCGGTGAAATGTGTAGAGAAAATAAGAAGATGATGGACACATGGGTTTACGTGGTTCAATATAATGTCTATGTCCACTGGCGTTTGGGGAGGATAAATTCACTATAATATTCTTATTTACAGTCTCTCATGGTCTCTCATTCCTTATTGTACAATGGTGGCTTCAAATACATTTACTGGAGAAAAACCCTTCGCTGGAGCTCCCTGTTCCAAGGTTGAAGGATAAGTCGAAGAGGAAGAAGAAGAACAGAAGTAGAAAAAGATCCCCCTACAAGTCGTCCAGACCCCCTATTTATTTGGTTGCTTTTCCCGCGTGTCCTCTACAATGATGGGACAGGCAAAGTTTTGAATACCGTACCGGACGTCGTACCGGTCAAGGCACTGAAATGAAATATTTCTATACCGGTACCGTTTTGTGTACCATTTCGAGATAGTCGATATATGAATAAATTATATTCCAGAATAATAGTCTATATATGAATAAATTATATATAAATACATATATATAAATATAAATAGCCTAATTTGAATTAGGGGTAAAAAAATGAACTTGTAGTTTTAAAAAATGAAAAAAAAAAAAATTAAAGGCCAAAATATCGGCCGGTACAGGCCGAAATATAGGCCGGTATTTGGGTCGATACGAAATATATGTAGTAACTGTACCGGACCAGTGGCCGGTACGGTATGTACGGTACGATATTTAAAACAGTGGGGATAGGGCCTACCTTGCGTGCCGACAGACTCCCATTTTTTCCATTTCCCCTGACAACCCACCCTACACCCTTTACCTGCCATCTGAACCCCTTGCCATCTGAACTCCCTGCCCCCGCCCCTACCTCCCTGACACCTTTTACCTGCCATCTGAACTCCTTCCCCCTCTACATCCCTGACACCCTTTACATGTCATCTAACCCCCCCTCCTTTTGTCCTCTAAAGATGGCCTGGTGGGCTAGGCCCGGTCTTGGGTTTCATTACTTTTATCCTCTCACAAGATAGGTTGAGAGTGTTTCTCAATTTAAACTGAGCCAGAATAACGTGCCTCAATGCTAGATTTTCTCTTCAAATTAATATTATTATTTTATTTGTTCTCTAATTATATATATATATATATAATATATATATTATATACACACACTACATTGTTTTCTAGTAAAGTTCTCGTAAGAATCATGATAGAGAAACGAGAGTTCGTGTAGGCAGACCGACATAAATAGTGTATGCACGAGTGCCTCTGTCTCTATCACATTTGTTGATCTCGTAATCTTATGAACTGCAAGTCGGAAAGTACATGAAGAATGAGATAACAAGGTGCGTAACGCACATGATCAACATCATGATCTGTAATAGAATCCATATCAACATGTTTAATGAGGTAGAATGATATAATTAATATATATCTTGATTGGATTTTTGTTGGTTTTAGAATATTACCATCTTTATTATAGAGTTATATATTTATAATATCTTAGTATGTATATATGGTAATATAATTTACTATCTACCATTTTTAATTTATTGTATAAATCAATTTATCCATGCATATGGATACTCATATGAGGTGAGAAATTAATTGTTATATTGAGTTGTGTTTTGTTTTAAAGTTTGTAGGAGTTATAAATTATAATGATTAGATGAATTAACGTGTTCATCTAATCATTATAATTTATAACTCCTACAAACTTTAAAACAAAACACAACTCAATATAACTTTTTTAAACTTTAAAATAAAAATAATATTCAAACAGTTTTTTAACTATATAATATTTTTATTTAATTTTATTCTTATTTTTTAAAATTTAATAAAATATATTAACTCAAATCATTTAATTATTATTTACAAACTACTTCGTTATTATTTATAAAATCTTGAGATATTCTACATCAATTTCATACGTCCACACCACACCCCAACCCCCCCCCCCCCCCCCCCTTTTTTTTTTCTAATCAATCATATGATATATAAAAGAAAATTACAGAGTTTGAGGAGGGTCCTTTCCACTATCAATATACAAAAACCAACTAGGAATATTAGCTATAGGTATGCTGCCAAAAACAAGATTGGTAGCTGCCCACTGCGCAACAAAGTGCGCACATCGATTTTGGGATCGATGAATCTTGACAAATTTCCAATTTTGATGAAGATTTGATAAGTGCTGGATGTCCTTAATAATAGTTGATATGTTCCAAAAAGTAGAGTTGTTTGGACTTTCGATGGAAGAGATTATTGATTGAGAATCCCCTTCAATGATTGCTAATCCTTGAGTTGATGCCATATAAGCAGCTAACAGCGCTGCTTTTGCTTCAACAATTAAACAGATTGTAGTTTGTACCTTTTCTGTTAATATTCCCAGAATCTCTCCACAATGGTTTCTTTGAATTACTGAGACCACTGAAAATTGATCTCGTACTGCTGCATCAAAAGAATAGCTTTGATAGTTTAGAGGAGGAGGATGCCAATTTTCATCTTTGCTTTGTTGATCAACTTTTTCCTTCCATGCTGCTTTATAGTCTTCATAGGTGCCTTTGATCTGAATGCTTGCTTCTTCAATTGATAAAGAAGTGTGATTACGAACGATATCATTTCTTTTTCTGCAAATGAAATCTAACATTATGACTGCAAATAACTGGAAGTGATGTCGTTCCTCTTTTTTGAGTCTCAATTCTCTGTCCGGATAGATGATCATTTTGATCCAGTCTGATATAGAATCTATAGGCAAGTTTGTAAAATTTAGAGGCCAGCTGCTTTGTTGCCATAGGATTCTATTGAATGGACATTCAACAATAAGATGCACTAGTGTTTCTTTCTCATAGCTACAGAATACACATTCTTCGGTTTCTTGGTTTGCTATGACTTCACCAATTCTTGTTCTGGTAGGAAGAATATTTGATAGAAGTTTCCATATCAGTAACTTATGACGATCATGGATTTTTAAACTCCACATAGGCTTGAAAAGTATCATTGAAGAATGTTGCTGAAGTGGAACTTGATCTTGTATTATAGCTTGATAGGCTGTTTTGACTGAATATTGCCCATTGTGATTTAACACCCAAATCACTTTATCCTGCTCATTTGCTTGTAATGATAGTGGTATTTTTTGAATTTCTAAAATGCTTTGATGATCAAAGAGAGCTTGCATTTTTGGAACATCCCAAATACTAGAATTATGTATGATAAGATCAGAAACTGTAAGATTTGGAAGTTCTAAATCCATACCTTGTAATGGCTTTAGTTTGAAATTGATCAGTGTAGGTATCCATGGATCAGACCAAATATTTACTGATTCTCCATTATAGATTTGGAAGCATCTGCCTTTCATAAGTAATTCTTTAGATTTGAGTATTCCATTCCACATAGGTGAGTCTGTTGCTTTCTGCGTAGCTTCCCAAAATGGTGTGTTCTTCAGATATTTTGCAGTTAGCATAGACTTCCACAAACTATTTATCTGTTCGTTAAGTTCCCAGCCTGTTTTTGCGAGCATAGCTTGATTTATCTTTTCCATTAATCTAATTCCAAGACCACCTTCTTTTTTCGGTTGACAAATAGATTTCCAGGACTTCAGTGTCAAATTATGCGTTTTGTCTTTCGAGAAACTCCACCAAAAATTTTTGAAAGCTGCATCAAGAGATTTACAGACTGACTTGGGTAGCAGGAAAGTATTCATATGGTAAGTTGGTATCGTACTTACTACATACTTGATTAACATGGTTCTGCCTGCCTGAGCTAGTAATTTTGACTTCCATCCTTCTAATTTTTTACCCACTTTGCCCATCATTTCACTGTAGTTTTTTTTTTTTTTTTTTCCGGTTAAAAGAAGTGGGTACTCCTAAATATTTCATTCTGGCTGATGATGCTTTGAAAGGCAGCCACAAAGAGATAGAAGTTTTTGTTGCCTGATTGGTATTTCTGGTGACAAACATTGAAGACTTGTTCAAATTTACTTTCTGCCCTGACCAGCTTTGATATTTTGTAAGACATTCTGAGATGTTTCGAGCATTTTTTTCTGTAGCCTTAGCAAAAATGATTGTGTCATCTGCAAATAATAAGTGTGATACCATAGGACTATTTCTACTGATTCGAATACCTTCCAGCTTATGTTGCGCTTCAGCCTTTAATAAGATCCTAGAAAGTGCTTCTGTAACCAGTATAAAGAGAAATTGCGAGATTGGGTCTCCTTGTCTAATGCCTCTATGAGATTTGAAGAAACCTCTTGGTGATCTGTTGATGAGAATAGAGAATGACACTGTTGTTATACACTCCTTTATCAGATTTATCCATTTGTGGTTGAAGCCCAGATTTAGCATAACTATAAAGAGAAAATCCCACTCCACCTGATCGAAAGCCTTTTCCATATCAAGTTTAATAGCCATCAAACCGGATTTGCCTTTTTTTTTTTTAGATTTGAAGGAATAGTTCATGAGCAATAATGGTATTTTCCTTGATGTTTCTACCTGGGACGAAAGTAGTTTGAAGAGGAGAAATGATTTTTGGGAGAAGAATTTTAAGACGATTGACCATGATTTTGGTTATGATCTTGTAGCTGACATTTGTAAGACTTATTGGGCGATATTGGCTTGGATTATTTGGACAGTTTGTCTTTGGGATGAGAGCAATGTTGGTATGATTGATCTGTTTTAAGAGCTTCCCACTGATAAAGAAATTCTGAACTGCCAATATAACATCTTGTTTCACAATATTCCAATAGTGCTTGTAGAATAAAGTTGTCATTCCATCTGGTCCGGGAGCTTTATTGCTGGGAATTTGTTTTAGAGCTTCTAATATTTCCTCTTCAACTGGTTTGCACTTAGAGATTCATTCTCTATATCCGAAACTTGCTTTTCAAAGAGATTATCTAGTTGTTCCGGAACATTTGGGTTTGAAGTGGAATATATAGATTTAAAATGATTAATGAAAGAAGTCTCTATAACAGTAGAGTCCATTGACCAATTACCTGGCGCCAATTTGATTGAGTCGATAGCATTCCTTCTTCGCTGGATGATGGTTGTTAGATGATAAAATTTGGTATTTAGATCCGTCGATGTAAGCCATGTGAGTCTAGACTTTTGCTTCCATAAGATTTCTTCATATTCTCTTTGCTTGTGAATTCTATGTTGCAAAAATCTTTCTTTCTCTTGATTTGAAGGAGTCATATCGGCTTCCTGTACTTCAAGAAGTTCACTTTCAAGTTGATGTATATTGTGGTTGATCCTCCCAAAGTGATCTTTATTCCAGACTTTGAGAGCATCCTTGGTTGATTTGATTTTCTTGCATAGAATATAAGACGGATTGCCGAATTGATGTTTACTCCATGCTTCACTGATTATTTGATAGCTTAAAGATTCTCGAGTCCAGAATTCTTCAAACTTGAAAGAAGGAGCTTGACGAGTATTAGCTGTAGTGTATAATAGGATTGGATGGTGATCTGAGGCTGAGGAAGTAAGATGTTGCAAAGTAGCATTTGAAAACAGTAATCTCCATTCTTGATTTGCAATGGCTCTGTCTAATCTCTCTCGTATGAGTGCTTGACCTTGTCTATTATTTGTCCATGTAAATTTTGGTCCCATATAGCCAATGTCTATAAGGTCATTCCTGTCCATAAGAGCTTTTAGACCCTTATTAGGATTATAATAGATAGGTCTTCCTCCAGATTTTTCATTTTGATCAATGAGATCGTTAAAATCTCCCAAGCAAATCTAAGGCCCTGGAAAAGCTTGATATAATGAATCCAAATGGCTCCAAAAGCTAGCTTTATTGTTCCATTGGGCCGGCGCATACACATATGTAATCATCCAAGGTTGATGTGTAGGATCAGAGTAAACTAAAACAGAAATTGCATTAATATTTATATTTACAAGTTCTATTTCTACACCCGGTCGCCACAAAAGAAGCAGTCCACCTTTTTTACATACTGCTGGATAGTGAACAAAAAGATGGAAACCTAAGCCATGAACAATAGAAATGGTGCGGTCATCTGACACCAAGGTTTTCGACAAAAAGATTACATCCGGGTTATATTTCCTAATATTAGCCCTTAAGTTCCTGATTGCTTTGGGTTGGGCTAATCCCCTGCAATTCCATGCCATTGTCCTCACTTGGTCTGTGGAGGCATCTTTAAGCTTGCCTCGCTAGTTGTCTTGGATTTTCCTTTCGGATGGGTTGGTGGTCTACTATAAGGACTGACTTTTGCTTTTCCTTTAGACTTTATTTCTTTGCCTAGAGAACCAGATTTCAATTCCAGAAGAGCAATTGCCATTGAAGTGTCATCAGAGTGTGGTTTTGGATCTGTTTATTCCACTTTGAGGAGACGCTATGACTTTCTTTTTGGAGCTTCAGAAAATTCAACTTGTTGCTATCTTTTGGAAGAAGTATTGACTTGAGCATTTGTGACTGAGGTCTGAGTGAGGTCATTTTCCTTATAGTTGGGATCATCAGATAATCTCACTAATTTTTCAATCTGCATAGGATTCTTTTCACAGTGAATACTTACATCTTCTAACAGTTGGGGATTCTCTTGATTTGTAAATAATTCCATAGCCTTTTCAGACTCAAGACCAGAAGGAAGATGAGCAGAGAAACTATATGGAGCTGTTGGAATAGAAGTGTTGAGCAGAGAAATGTCTGAAGAAGAGTTGTAAATAATTTCGGGTTTGCTGGCGAAAAAGAATTGCTGAGGCCGATTGAGGATTAAATCCTGTGGGCCCATGAATAAAGGCCTTGACTCAACTGGTGGATCAGAAATATTATCGGGCCCTTTACCCAGACCAAGCCCAATACCAAGACCCATATAATCTTTCGGTTTAGTATAGGGCTGTAGAGTCGTGTATGTCTGCTGCCAGTGTGCTCTCCATGTCGGTTGAGAATGAGATGATCCTATGGCTGCGATTGATGGAGCCGAAGCTGCCGAGTTTGATTTTAGTTCCCGAGAGTTATTTTCCTCTTCCACCTGCTCCTTCAAACTTGAAGACAAAAGAGATATTTTGCTTTGATTTGAGGTAAGGTTACTAGATTCGGCAGATGACTGAACAGTGAAGAAGTTAATGGTTCTTGGTGAGGAAATTAATGAGTGTTGATCACTATAGCTGTAAGGATGAACTGCATGTTTTTCCGTAGATTTTCCGCCCAGTTGAAGAAATTGCGAAGGACAAAACAATGGTTGCAGATTCAAGCTATTGGATGGAATTTCATGGACTTTCTCTGGTAAGTCCATCTTGTTCTTTGAGAATAATCCCCTTTTGTTGGCTTGCATTGAGTGTTTTTTTTCCTTTGTTAAGTTTGGCCGATGTAGAGAGATTGTGTAATTCCTCTGTTTCTTCAACTTGTCCATCACCCGTTTGACGAAATGCTTGTGTGTTGTCAAGAGTAGCTTGAAATTCTGCTCTTATCCATGGACCATACAGAAGTCTTGTTGGGGGCGAACTTATAAATCCACAGAAAATTTGTGAGTGACCGAGCCTCCCACATGCATAACAAAAGTCTGACAGTTTCTCATATTTTATAGCAATCCATATTTCACCATTATCATTCCTCGGCATCGTGAATCCTTGCTGAAGTGGTTTGGTGATATCTAGTTCAACTTTAATCCTAATATACTTTCTAAAGGCTAGACCATAAAGAGGATCTTCCTCCACTTTGATAAGATTACCGAGAGCATTTCCTATTTCCATGGCATTGTTGAGAGTGATATGATCAAGTGGTAAACCATGAATTTGCACATTGAAAATGGCATGGTTTAGACTAATTTCGTTGAGTGTTGCACTCGGAGACCAAGGTTTGAGAATTAACAAATGCCCTTTAATATTCCATGGGGCTTGATTAAGCACTCTTAGTTTATCATGGGAAGTTCTAAAGGTGAATATAAACTTGTTTATATCCATCTCTTCGATTAGGAAATGTTGGATGAAATTCCCAGAGGCTTTAATACCATACCAGATGATATTGCATATTTATTCAATGGTCTATCGGCTACTAACCTTCCTATCAGGATTTTATCTGATGTTGCTTGTGCTGTTTCTGGAGCAGGTTGTAACTTGAGATCATGCCATGACAGAGCTTTGGTCTGGAGGATCAGCGAGTCAATATCCATTTGATAAATATTCTGATATTCTGATATTCTGATGAAGCAGCAACAAATATTCTGATAGTTGCTAAAGAAAATGAAGAGCTGTATTCTGATGGTTGTTGTAAAAAGTTCTCTTGTGTGTAAATTGTTTGCGTGAAAAGGAGCAACAATAAGTGCAGAAATGTGATTCCACCTCCTAGATCGAGAAGCTCTGACTTCTCTCTAGCCGGTTACGACAACCTGTCACACCCCAACCCCCTTACACGTTAATGTCTCACCTTTTCCACGACTACTTTAATTAAACTTCTTTCTTTCTTGGTAACTCGAGTAGGGGTGTAAATGCAAACCGGAAAATCGGTCCGGACTGGACCGGACCAGTTTTACCGGTTTTGGACCGGTCCGGTTCTGGAACCGGTTTTTAAAATCTAAAAACTGGCCGGTTCTGGGATTTTTTGGACCGGACCGGACCGGTTGATTAAAAAAAATAAAAAATAATATTTTTATATATAAGTTTTATACAAAATATTTTATATATATTAAATATTAATATATATAAGTTTTATATATAATGTATAATTATAAATTTTTATGTGAAATTTTTATATGGAATATATATAATTATATTCTATATAAAAATAATATATATATATAATTATATATAATTATATATATTCATATATGAAATAATTTCTTGTTATAATTTATAAATTATTACATAAAATGTTAATATTAAATCACTAAAAGTTTATAGCTAATACTAATATATAACTTATAACTATACCAAGAGTCTAATATTAATACTATTATATAGTCTAATATATTAACAAAAGTATAAATCAATTTTTTTTTTTTTATAAATAAATTTTTAATGACAAATTGTGAAACTTACATTTTTAAAAAAATCAGAAAATCAGACCGAACCGGACCGGAAACCGGTAAAACCGGAAGTACCAGTTTAGGAGGATAACCGGTGCGTAATCGGTTTTGAAAAATACAAAACCGGTACATACCAGTTCGGTCCTAGATTTTATCCAAAACCGGACCGAACCGAACCGATTACACCCCTAAACTCGACTCAGCACTAGCTGCAATATGGTAAATTGGTAATTGAGTTGAGGACTTCACCTAGGGGCGTAAATTTAAATCGAAAAATCAGTCCTAATTGGTTGGTCCGGTTTTAGTTCTGTGGTTTTCGAGACTGGACCTGACCAAATCGACCCGATTGGAGAAAAAAATATAAAAATTAATATTATATATAAGTTATATACAAAATTAATATTATACAAAATATTATATATATAAGTTTATATATAATATATATAATTATTAATTATATATCATATATGAAATAATTTTATATTATAATTTATAAATTATAACATAAAATGTTAATCTTAAATATGAACATTTGTAATTTGTTTGATCATATGTTATTAATATAATTATATATAAGATAATGCTATTATAATTTATAAAATAAAAGTTTAATCTAAAAGATGAAAATTTAATTGATCATATGCTTTAAACATAAAATAGATATTTAAATTATTAATAACATTTTATTTATAGCTATACTAATATTTAACTAATACTAATATATTATATATAGCTAAATAATCACTATACTAAATAATCACATATAAAATAATGATATAGTAATACTAAAACTAAATTACTATACTAATACCATCACTATAATAAATTACTATATTAATACTATAACTATTATACTATCAATAATATAGTTATAATAAATTAAACTCACTAATATAGACTATAGTTATACTAATATAGTTATACTAAATCACTATAACTAATACTATACTATAGTATTAGATATAAGTCACTATAACAATTTTTTTAATAGGTTAAATCACTATAACAAATAACTATATATAGTTGTAATAAATTAAACTAACTAAAACAAATACTAATATATAGTTATTCTAATCACTATAACTAATACTAATATATATACTAATACTAATAGTCTAATATACTAATACCATCACTATAATAAATTACTATATTAATACTATAACTATTATACTATCAATAATATAGTTATAATAAATTAAACTCACTAATATAGACTATAGTTATACTAATATAGTTATACTAAATCACTATAACTAATACTATACTATAGTATTAGATATAAGTCACTATAACAATTTTTTTAATAGGTTAAATCACTATAACAAATAACTATATATAGTTGTAATAAATTAAACTAACTAAAACAAATACTAATATATAGTTATTCTAATCACTATAACTAATACTAATATATATACTAATACTAATAGTCTAATATAGACTATAGTTATAGTTATACTAATATGGTTATACTAAATCACTATAACTAATACTAATATATAGCTATACTAATAGTCTAATATAGACTATAGTTATAGTTATACTAATATAGTTATACTAAAACACTATAATTAATACTAATATATAGCTATAGTAATAGTCTAATATTAATAATATTATATAGTCTAATATATTGTATAGCTACAACTAATACTAATATTTATTTTAATACTAATAGTCTAATATAGACTATAGTTATATTTATACAAAATTACTGATATAGTTATAGACTTATAGTATAAGAGTTTAGTCTAATTAGACTATTAGTAATAGTTTTGATATTATTATTAAACGGCGCCGTTGCACCTCCAGTCTCCCAAACCCTAAGAGCATTCTTATTGGCTTGGCAAAATTCATTTTCAAAATTTAGCCAATGTCACACTTTTTTACATTTGTCTATTTCATTTAAATTCAATCTTCACATTGGATTAGCCATTTACTCTTTATATAATAATAAAATATTATTAATTTAATAATTTTTTATTTATTTTATTTGTACCACATTTTATAATTCTACCAATTTAATATTAATAATAATTATATTCTAATTAAATTAATATTAATATTTATCAAATTGATTAAATATTAAATTAATATTAAATATTAATATTAATAATAATTATATTATAATTAAATTATCATTATAATTAACTTAATAATTAATATTCTAATTAATATTAACTAATTAATTTATTTTTATCACATTTTATATTTAATAATAATAAATCGAACCAAATTTCTTAATTACAAAAAATACCTATATATTTTGTGAGAGAAGTGAGAATTGAATATTTTAATGTTTGGCTAACATACTGTTCACCAACAAATTTAGAAAATCACTGTAGCAAAAGTCTAAAATTTTATAGAAATGTCCAATTTAATGTGGTGATTTTTTGGCACATATTGGCTAAAGTTTAGCTATCATTAGACTTTGGCCAATGAGATGCTCTTAGACCCGCCACTCTCTTCCTCACTCTCTCACACTCTGCCTCGCAACCTCTCTGCCCTCTCACGTGGCCACGGCCCATGTCGTTGCACTGTGCACATCTCGCCGTCACCCCCTCAACTTGAGTCCCCTCCCTCTTGCCGTCGCCCCTTCAGAAACACAGGCCTGCTCTCTAGCCGTTACACCTCCCCTCACGGCCTCACCTCTCGAGCCGTTCCCGTCGCACACACAGCCCCTCGGCCCCTCTCTCAACACTGTGCTGCCCTCTCTGTCTCTCACCGTCTCACTCTCACAGTCTCACGCAACCCTCCCATCTCTCATGCAGCCGGCAGCCCCTTTCTCTCTGTCTTCGACTATAATTTTTCTTGGAACAATCTTGGATGTGTATATCATTTTTAATCTCCATTGGTTTAATTGTTATGGGAACTTTTTTGTTTCAAAGGTTTACTAGTTAAATGGGAACTGTAGACATCTTTGAGAATTTTCGTCTAGGTGTTGCTCGTTGGACTTAATCCCTATACAATTTTGTGCATCTTTCTTTGAGGTCAGGATTGTTTAGATATATGCTCCCAGTTGTTAAAAGAAAGCAGAACAGAGAAACTATTTTACTTTGGGTTGTCGATTTCAAACACAACAAAGAAAGTCTAATACTTCCAAGTTGAGTGAGACTCTTACGTCTGTAATGATATGGTTGGGTTGCGGACTTCCTAAGTTTTTTTTTCTAAGGACCACGTTAGCCTAAAGCTCTGTTTGTTATGTTTGATTAAGCATTTGAGTTGAATGAAAGCTTTCAAGTGGCTTTTCTCCATTGCCTTTAGTCCCATATCTCTTGTATGACTTCCAAAGATGAAATCTCCCATTTCTACTAAGTCAAAAATGAAAAATAAAACATCTACTGAATTGTAAGAAAAACCTATCTAAACCCTATCTACCAGTTGGATGCCCTTTTGAAAGATTTATTTGCTCTCATACATAGATGGATTCAAGATATTAAAAGTAAAATAAAAAAAAGGACGGTTAAAATCATCTTCTTGAGGATCTTTATTTGTCTAACATAAATAGTGAAGATCATTATTTTTTATAAACTTACTAAACATATTATATTCTTTTCTAGGGATTTGTATTATAAATTTTTAAAAATTTTTGTGTTTCTTAAATTTACTATTATTATTCATTTCTTAAATCATTTTTTATAAATCTACTAAACATAACATTTTTTCAAAAGGTTTATGCAAATGGTGGGGGGGGGGGGGGGACCTCTTAAGATAGGATACATTACCAAGCATTGTATCGGGCTCTCATCCATAAACAGTACTGTTTCCCAAGAGCACCTGCTTTCATATATAGTGATAAATCTGATCTGTAATAATATTCTAGCTAGGTATCCTTTTGATGCAACTTCAGATTCCATGCATTTGTCTTCATCTATTGGTCTCTCTCTCACACATATATTTGTTCCAAGTTCTAGATGGCTAGCTACTTTCAATGCTTCTTTCTCTCTCTCTCTCTCACAAATCTCATGCATTCACTAAATTAAAACCGGACCGGAACCGGTAAAACCGGATGTATCGATTTAGGGGGGTAATCGGTGCATAATTGGTTTTTGAAAATGCTAAACCGGTACATACCGATTCGGTCCTAAATTTTGTTTAAAACCGGACCGGACCAGTTACACCCCTACTTCCACCTATACATTCAAACTAGACCTATAGGCTATAACCCGACCAACTTATATAAGAGAAAGATTAATGCTATTTGAATGTTTTATAATTTAATTTATAAGATTTAAAATTTATCTTTTAAATTAAATTATGTCACATAAATAATGCAATGTAAAAGCTATAAAATAAAAGTAATCTTAAAAATACTGAATTTGATTTAAGATTTAAAAAAAGAGCTTAACTACAGATTAGTCACTGTTCATGCATTAGCCATTGATTTAAATTTTTTTTCCCAAGCAAAACATGCGTTTTGCATCATCGTTGGTTTTTCTCCTCTTCCCATTCGAATTTTGCATGCATCCCGCGAAACCCACCCCTCCTCCCTCGCCAGGAACCCACGTCGCCTTCCTCTTCCCAGTGCCACCTTGCGACGACGAGGGTACATTAGGCAAGCCGAAGATTTTTCCTTCCCTTCCCCTCCTCCATTCATTTTCAAATAATTTGGCCATAGCAGTAGTTGCACATAGTGCAGGATAGTAAAGATCGCGTGTCCCTCTCACTCGCGGTCTCTTTGCACAATGAACTGGACATTCTCGTTGAAGATCCCAAAGAAACCTTCTCTATCATCACTACCACCTGCGGAGAATGAAGACTGCAACCAGAGGAAGAAGAAGCAGAGTACTTCTCAAAACCCGTTTCAGGACCTCGATGCCATTTCTAGTTGCAGCAATAGCAATTGCAGTGAGGCTTCTTCTGCGTCTGTTGAAGTTCCTAGAGGTTGCCTCAGGTTTTTTCTCTCTCACCATTCTTCCTCTAGCTCTTCCTCTCCGTCTTCTAATTTGAAGTCGAGAATTCCTATTGAAAGACCCAAAACTCTATCCAAAACCCCCAAATTAGCCCCAAATGGAAGGGTCTCAAAGCTATCCAAATCCAAGACCTCAAAGGAGAACAAATTTGTCAAAATCAACTATTGAAGAAAATCCAAATAGACTTGTATCACAGAAAGTGCCGAGATTCAAGAAAACCCAACTTGCCTGTACCAGTGGCAATCTGGGAAAATAACCCATTCTAGAATTGTGCAAAAGTCAAAAAATCTTTTAGTCTTGAACAACTGTGGCAACTCTACGAATAAGTTGCTATTTGGATCTGAAAGAAAAGGCCTGGTGAGGATGGTTGATGATCTATGTGAGGCCACTAAGCTCAAACCACGGGATGCTGATGCAACTTGTACTCCTTCAACTAAGAACCGGTTCAGTCTCAGTTAGTGAACCCGGTCTACACGTAAGGTGTAGGGTGTGCGTTGGGGGGACCGGCTGATGCCCAGCTTTTTTCTTAAAAAAGTAGGGTTTGATTTATGGTTAAGGATAAAAAAGTTCCAAAACATGAAACAGGGTTTAGAGCCTAGAGTAGCCAAGCTCAAGGGCCGAAGGTTGGAACACTCTCTCCCTCTTGTCAAGACAGCGACGTCACTCTTCACAGGCTCACAACCCCTCCTCAATCTCACTTTGATTCACTCAAACCCGTGCGACTCACAGCGAGGACTCACAACCCCTTGCTGTCAGTTCCTTATCAGTTCTCCTCCAAGCATCCGGCGTCTCCTCTCTTGGTATGGTTTCAAAAATCTTAAATCTTTGATTATTTGATGGATGGAAATATGATTTTTTTTTTATAGGGATGGATGGAAATTTTGAGTATTTATTTATCGAGTATTTCTTTTGCTGTTTTTCAATTTTGGGAGCGTTAGGTTTATCTCTTCTAAAACTAAAAGTGACGTAATTTTGATTACTTTTATCTGGGTTTGCTTTTCTTTCTGTTCTTTGGTATGGAGATGTTGTTGTAGCTTGTTGTGATCTGGTTTATTATTGGATTTGTAATGTTGCGAACTATGGCTGATTTGACTCTTTGAGGTGCATGTCGTTGAATTTTATTAATTACCACTACCAAAGAAACTGATGTAATGATATTCTATGCAAATTCCTAGCTTGATTTTCGTGTATTTAGAAATTTTTTTTGGGAAAAAAATTGCAATGTTCTAGTTGGGAATTTTCTAAATCAGAAAAATCAGACTGGAACAGGAAAAATTGGAAGTTCCGATTTCGGTGATGAATCGGTCCGGTTTTGGTTATTAAATTCTCAAAATCAGTATATATTGATTCAGTTATAAAATATGTCAAAAACGAGACCGAACCGGACCAATTACATCCCTAATCATCATCATTTCCATATCGTTGTCGTGACGAATGAAATACAACACCTCTTATGGAGATCTCTTTCTTTACAACTGAAAAGTATCCATGAGATGTTCAAAAGTGCAAGCGCCTTGAGGGTGTGCGAAGTGAGAGCGCCTCCTAGAACTGAGCTTACCTCAAAGGCATTGGCATTCACGGCATTCACTGAAAAGGAGGGGGGAATGGAAGAGAATAAAAAAAACTTAACTGATCCAAACGTGATAAATCAGTTTGTGTGTTAATTTGTGGGATCCTTCGTGTCTCTAGTGATTTTCTTTTAATTGAAAATTACTGGTTATCAAGCATTATAATTTCATTTGGGCTTACCTAAGCCAACTGCCCAACTTCCTTATAGTGTATAACTACATATTGTTCCTGTGCGGTTCTTTTATCAGGTTAGGAATAAAATGGGTCTACTTTCTTGGAGAAACCTCCTTGCATTTGCACTCCGAAATCGAAATGTTGTTGCAGAAGCACAACCATCAAGACTTCTTTTTGTTTATTCCAAATCCTTCAGCTTTTGCACCTCGCAGGCCTCAAAACAGAATGAAGAGTTCACAATGAAAGAAATCTCCGCCATTCTCACACAAAGCAACTGGCAGTACCACATGGAATCGTCAAATAAGAAGCTGAACCCAGAAGTGGTTCTGTCCGATCTGTAAAATAACTGGGTGAGTGACCCCAAACGCCTCCTTCATTTTTTTTATTGGTCCAGTTCTTTGATGGGCGTTCCTTAAAATCAGTATTCTTTCTCTATTCTTGCAATTGCTCTATGTAATTCGAGGCTTTTCGCCCGTGCCAATGGCATCATAGAGCGAATGGTGGGAACCCGGAAGCCGCCATTGGAAATTCTTGATTCCATTGTTACTATCTTTGTACAATGTGGTGGGTCTAATGTGGTGGTTTTTGAGATTTTGGTGAATGCTTATAGGAAAGTGGGGATGTTGAATGAGGCTGCTAGCGTGTTTTTGGGAATTAAAAATGATGGGTTTTTGCCTTCTCTGGTGTTTTGTAATTCTTTGTTGAAGGACTTGGCAAAGTGTAATAGGATGGAGTTGTTTTGGAAGGTTTATGATCGAATGTTAGAGGCTAAGATGAGTCCGGATGTTTATACTTATTCTATTGTGATAAATGCGCATTGTAAGGTTGGGAATGTTGAAGAGGGTAGGAGGGTGCTATTTGGTATGGAGGAGAAGGGCTGTAGTCCTAAGAGCATTGGCAATGGACTAGCCATTTGCCAATGCAAGTCTAAATTAAAAGTAAATGGGGAAAAAGACATCTACATTGGCCTAGCTAAACATCCCAAGTTTAACATTTATACTACAATAATTCTTCACCCCTCGCCAGACGTGGCGAGCTACTGCACATGGACCAAATATTTATTTTATCATTTGTTGCCTCCCGCTAAACTCTTTCCCTCAGTTTTTCTCAGTTTTCTTCCCGAAACCACCATTTCTTCTTTCTTTTTTTTCTCTCCCGAAACTCATTCTCTTCCTTTCTTCTTTGCCTTTCTCTGTCTTCTTCCCGAAACCCCATTTCCTCTTTCTTTTTTTTTCTCCCGAACTCTTTGTCTTCCTTTCTTCTTTGACCTTCTCTGTCTTCTTCAAGAAATCCCCATTTCTTCTTTCTTTTCTTTCTTTCTCCCGAAACCCCTTCTCTTCCTTTCTTCGTCGCCCTTCTCTTTCTTTCTCCCGAACCTTCTATCCCGAAACTCCCTTCTCTTGTTCTCTTCCGCCCTTTCTTTCTCTCCTCTTCTTCTCTTCTTCACCATTTTCTTTGTTTCTCCCGAAACTCCCTTCTCCTCTTCTCTTCTTCGCCCTTTTCCGCCTTCTCCCGAAACTCCCGAAACATAGCAGGTCTTCTTCGTCTTCTCCTCACAGGAAGTGTCGGCTGGTGGTAAGTTTTCTCACTCACTCTCTGTTTTGGGTATTTGTGATCTGTTTTGGATAATTTATGGACTGTTTTAGCAATTTGTGAACTGTTTTGAGGTAATTAGTGGACTGCTTTGGCAATTTGTGGATTGTTTTGGGGTAATTAATGGACTGTTTTGGCAATTTGTAAACTGTTTTGGGATAATTTGTGGACTGTTTTGGCAATTTGTGGACTGTTTTGGAAATTTCTGGACTGTTTTGGGGTGATTAATGGACTGTTTTGGCAATTTGTAAACTGTTTTGGGATAATTTGTGAACTAATTGGCAATTTGTAAATTGTTTTGGGGTAATTAATGGATTGTTCTTGGCAATTTGTGATCTATTTTGGGACTTCAGGATTGTAAAAACAAAAGAATATTTGTGATTTACAACTATGGATGTAAATGAATATTTGTAAAAACTGAAGAATTACAACATGACAAATTAGAAATTTAACGTCATAGCTTTACTTAAAGTTGAATGTAGAATTAAAAATTACATGAATTCCAAATTCTAAATTACAAATTAGAAATAGAAATCCAAATTACATACGACCATGAATATTCCATAAATGATCGATAAGGTCGGTCTGGAGTTGACTATGAGTGCCTCTATCTCTAATTTGATGATGTTGTGCAATGAACTCTATGAATTCAGGTATATTATCGCGCGAAATTGGCTCATTTGGAGTCTCTTCCGTTTGTTCATAAATGAATTGCTCAGCCCCGAGATATAGATGCCGCTCTTCTTTAAAGATCATATTATGTAAGATAATGCATGCGTACATAATGTCTTTTAGTACTTCAGGACAAAAAAACCTCGCAGGTCCACGCACAATTGCAAATCTACCTTGGAGTACTCCGAATGCACGCTCCACATATTTCCTTGTAGACTCTTGGCAAGTAGCAAAATGTTTTTTCTTATTTCCCTGAGGAGATGGAATTGTTTTCACTAATGTTGCCCACGAAGGATATATACCATCTGCAAGATAATATCCCATTGTATATTCATGACCATTGTAACACCCGGGCTTAGTGCGAAGCTTGTTTTTATATTCTTGGTTTAAGTATGTGAAAAGCCTAGTTAAAATTTTTCAAGTACTATTTTATGCACCAAGAAAATTTATGGAATAGCTCTTTGTTTATTTATTTATTCACTACATTTTTTTTATGGACCATAAAGCCCAAGCCCGTGTTATCCTATTTTCAGACTCCACGTTCTACACAGTTTCACATTGGTTTTATTTCTGTGCATGCACGCCATTTTCTCTCATATGTAGGGTTTTATTTTGGTCTTTCAATCACCTATAAATAAACATCCTTCGTCCTTGAAGGAAAACCCAAAAAAAAATAGGGTGCCGTCTCCTTCCCCAAGCTAGGGCTACCGCACATTAACTCCCCCATGCCTCCACATCCAGGCAGCACCAAACTCACGCACACAAACCAGTTTTCCCACCCCTGATATTTTAGTTTTCTTCCATAACCACCAGGTCCCACAAACGATAGGTTGCCTCGCACCCCAGCCCATGCACGGTCAGTCCATGGAAGAATCTGTGGTGATCATGCAAGAAACCACCTCATGCTACCGAGGCGTCCAAGCTCAGCCCTACAACACCTCAAGCCGCCCTTTACGTTCAGACCATCACAAAAAACCCGAGGCTGTGTGCGCTCAGCCAAACGGAATCCACCACCATGCGAGGCTTTCCCCTGCACGGCGGAAGCCACCAGTCATTGCCCAGCCCCTCGTGAAACTGTAAACCACCGTAGCCTCCCACGTAGTTGCACCCTCACGGCCACCCCGCAGCCCACAGCCTCCGTTACACTGTAGCCTCCAGCAGCCTCGCCACCCTGAAGCCCAGCCAACCACGTCACTGCTCCTCCCTTAGATCACCACCATGCCCAGCCCACACGAAACCATAAATACCTCTATTTTGGCTCTAAAAAAATAGAGTATTTTGTCTCAAAAACCCACTGCCCTTAAGCCACTACCCTTGCAGCCGCACAAGACGCCGTGGACACCAGAAGACACCGGAGGACAAGCTTCCACCCTTGGACGTTGCCCTGAGTGACCCCAGTCTGTAGCTCCCCGTCGTACTCAGTGTGTAACTCCTCTCACTCGCCATGGTCTCTCTCTCGCTCATCTCTTTCTCTCTCTCTCAGTGTTCCGTCGTCGTGTCTCAACAACCTTCCACTGGCCCGCCCCGCCAGCTCCACGACGTCGTGCCGCCATCTCTCTGTAAGTGCTGCCACTGCACTATTGTTGAGTTTTCTTATTTCCATTCTCTAGTAGTTCACTACAGGATGTGCGTATATATATATATATATATATATATGTATGTATATATATGTATATGTATGTATATATATGTATGTATATGTAATTTACGTGAACTATAGTATGAAGTATTATACATTTTTACCCCTTAGAGATTGCCTCCAGATTTAGGTTTTGAAATCGTGGGTACATAACGTGGACTGCATGTGATTTTTTTATTTTTAGACTTAGACACATGTGGGTTTATTTTGTTAAGTTGTTTTTGTAAAAGACTGATTTTTTTAAACGAAATATTTTTATGAAAATACTGAAGAATTCTTGAAGTGATTTGTAAGTGCAAAATCTTATTTTTAAATCCTTTTAAAAGAATATTTTTGATTTAAACAAAAGTATGATCATCTACTTATGATGATTTCTATATAGTTACGCTATTTTAGTTTTATAAATTATAGTAAGATCTCTTTTGTAAATAAATTGAGATTTAATGTTTTAGTGGGTGTTATTATGTAGGATATTGATGAGTTAGAAAGTGATGTTGGTATTTTAGGAATAATGAGAATTTAGATTTTTGAGGAATTAAAATAGGTTATTTTAGCATCTTAGGCTTAAATATCGAGATACGTGTTCGATTGGAAATTTACGAAAATTTCGTAATTGTGTTATAGGTGAAGATTAATATTTGTTCGGCATTTTTTAGAAAATTCCAGAAAAGCTAAGAAGTCCAAGTAAGCGGGATTCCTATGCTAGACTTTGCATTTAAAATAAAATGAGCTGAGCTTATTTTTGGAAAATATACATATTTGATGTTGAAAAGAAATTTGAACAGCCTCAGTTATTTGTTCTGCATTACTCATGAGATTCTGTTTAAGAAGAAATTATTTTCTGTCATGATTGGTGTAGACATGAGCTTATTTCTGACATTCTGTTTCTGAACTTTGAAAAATAGAGCAAATATGAAATTTGTGCATAAATTATGTTGTGATATGATTTTTGTTCTGTTATGAAGATTTTCTGTACTCTGATATGATCTGATGTGATTTCTGAAAACCTCTGGCATAACATTCTGTTTCTGTTTCTGTTCCGTTCTGACCTCACCACGGGTGTAAAACTGTGGCCTCTGTTTGGGTTGGTACCAACTTTTCTGTTTCTGGTGCACCCACTTTAGAAACAAAGTGGTTTTCTGCGTGGTCTTTCCTATGTGCACACTCGGGGCTCCGAGAATGAATAAGGGGAAGATTCACATTCTGTTTCCGCTCGGTTAGCTACCGGGGTTTGCACAACCCTACCACGGGGGTTAAACATGGTATTTGTTCTGTATGACAAGATAATATGTGATGTTTCAGTTTATGCTATGCCAAAGGGATTTTGATTATGAATATTTTCGAACTATCGCTCTGACATTTTTGATAACATGTTCTGACGCTGCATTTGGAAAACATTATTCTGATTCTGCATTCTGAAAGAAAATATTTTGTTCTGCATTCTGATTTCTGTAAATGCTCATGTTTACACACTAGTATATGTTCTCTGCTTACTGAGTTGTTGATAACTCACCCCTTATCTCCATATATTTTTCAGATAATTTTGATGTTTCAGCTGGAGAACAAGAGTAGAAAGTTTAGCAAGGTGTGATGATCGTAGTGGAATAAGTGTCTGAGGGTACAAATGCTTATTGGAGATTTGTAGTTAGTAAACTGATTTATTTTTCGAGTATTTGATTTGATGAGTTGAGGATGTTTTCGAGTTTTTGGAGAATTTCTAATTTATGTTATTGAGGTTTTCTTTATTGTAGCCATAGAGGAACTTAGATTTTGGGTTTGATTAAGTGGATTAATATTTTATGAAATTTTTGGATTTCATAATTGTGTTCTTTAAGTAAATTTTAAGTATTAAGAGCTAACTTTCCGGACCTACGAGAACGGGGCGTTACAACCATTGATTGTATAATTGCACGGAGGAGCACGACCTTCGGCCAACGCAGCAAAAACAGAAGATTGATCAAGTATGTTGATATCGTTATGCGACCTAGGCAAACCAAAAAAAGCATGCCATATCCAAAGATCATAAGATGCAATAGCTTCTAAAATAATAGTAGGCTCATTCACGTGACCAGAATACATGCATTTACATGCAGTAGGACAATTCTTTCATTTCCAATGCATACAATCAATGCTACCCAACATACCTGGAAATCCACGTCTTTGTCCGGCATCTAGTAACCTCACTATATCACTGATGTTTGGAGATCTCAAATACTCACCCCTAAAAATTGAGACAATTGTCTTAACAAATTTTTTCATACTTTGCCGTGCAGTGCTTTCTCCGATTCTTATGTACTTGTCCATTAGATCTAAGGTGACCCCATATGCTAGCATCCTAATTGCCGCAGTCATCTTCTGAAGGGAAGACAATCCAAGCCTCCCACTGGCATCTCTCTTTTGGACAAAATAATCATCGTGGGAGACTATCATGTATGCGTAAAAAAAGATCATGACTCATTCGAAACCTCCTCCTAAAAAGATATGGCGGATATATTGGTGTTTCAGCAAAGTAATCATTCCAAAGGCGTTGATGACCTTCGAATGAATTACGTCTGATGAACCTACGACGTTGAGGAGTACGACGAGGTGTAGAAGATGTTCTCTCGGATATCTTTGCAATTGCTTGCATCATATCCAACTCATGATCAGAATAATCATCATCAAAATTTGAAGAGGGATCCATAGAGAATTGAGGGAAGAAAACTAGAAGAATTGGAGGAAAAAAGTTTGGTTTTTGATGAGTGTAGTTAGAGGATGGGTCCATTTATAGGGTTTGATCATCAACTACTAGTTACAACTAAAAAAATTGGTAAAAGAAGAAGGGTTGGCTACAAATTAGTTCATTCAAGAATTGTAGATGGTGATTGGTTGGTATAATAAGTTGTTGGCATGTTTGTTGGATTCAACCACAATTCTAAATGTAAATGTTGGTATGTTTGTATATGTGATTGTTGGGTGAATGGTTGACAAAATATATTTATTGAATAATTAGGTTGAGAGAAAAAATAGTTGAAAAATAATAATTTTATTTATTAATAAAGTTATTAATTAATATATCAACTGTATTTGTAAAATATTAAAAAAGAATTATATATTATTAAAATATATAATATTTTATTATTATTTGGACTTTAAGATAGCTAGTCCAATGTGAACTAATCTAGCTACAAGTCCATATTATAGCTAAAATCTAACATTCTAGCTAAATTTTAGACTCTAGGCCATTGCCAATGCTCTAATTTGGCTAACTACAATGTGGTGATTGGAGGATTGTGCAAACGTGGGGCTGTTGATGAGGCTCTTCAGAGCTCTAGCCATTGCCAAGTCCAAATTTTAGCTAGAATTTCAAGTTTTAGCTATAGCATTAACCTTTGGCTAGGTGAATCCACATTGGACTAGCCATCTTAAAGTCAAAATAATAATATAATATTATATATTTTATAAAATTTTATTTTTTTATATTTTGCAAATACACTTCATATATTAATCAATAATTTATATTTTATTTAAAATTATTATTTCCCAACTATTTGTTTCCTCAACCTAATATTAACATTTCATACTAATATTAACCGAGGTATTTAACCATATCCATTAGAATACTATAATGCTAATATACAAACATATGCATGGCTGAACCACCCATATTACTATATAATATCACTTCCAATAAAATTGCAAGTGTAATCAAATCTCACAATGAATCATGTAGATATGGACATCAAAATTGTGTGTGAGAGAGATAGAGACCTGAGCATAAAGAACAAATCAGAAACTCTATTCTCATTCATGAAAAGGAATAAAAAATACAAATGTTATCATCTACCTAGCACTCGATTGTACTGTCCACTACACTAAAAATTAGACCTACAAAAAATACTAAGAAGGACACTAATAGAAATTTATTTACAAGCAACAAACCAAAACAGAGTGGTCCTTTGGTAAGGAATGATTTATGCTGCATCGTGCATTCCTTGGTGGCTGTTGTGCATCACTTGGTGGCTGCACTTTCATGTTAGCATCATTGAGAGCCTCAACCTGATGGTGAGCATGATCATCATGCTTCAATATATATGGAGGGTTAACAAGAACAATAGAAAAGTGCTTGTTAACAATCCTATTTTCTAACTTGTTAAACTGATGAGAATCGATTAAAGTTTGAACACTATTTTTGAACCTATTCACTGAAAGGGGATGGCAAAATCAGACTCACCTACAACATAAAGAGGTAGTAATCGACCTCTATCGAGAGCATATAACAAAATGGCTTGGTTTCCCTCAAGAAAATATGGCTCTCAAACTATATGTTCTACTTTGTTTTGCTGATCTGGTATGCAAAGAAATAAATGTCATCACAAAGAAGATAAACTTGTTGTTCTGTTTTGCTGATCTGGTATGCAAAAAAGATAAACTGTTATGCATGTGTTCTGTTTTGCAAAGAAGAACAGCAAAAACATTTTATTCCTGATCTGGTATGCATGTGCTCCAGATTTGGGTGTGCTCTCATGAGAGATTAAAAGACATCAAAACCAAAAATATTATGGCTAGAGCCTCAAGATTAAAAGACTACCCATAACTCAATGAATTAATTTTCTTACAGAAAGAAAAAAAAAATCTTCGTACAGATTAGGAGCTTCTAAAATTCATCAAATCCAAAAAAAAAAAAACCATATGCAGATGCTGGCTACACGTACAAATCGAATAACCAAATGCAATATATATCATAGATAACAGATCGAATAAGCAAAACTGCAATAAATATAAGTTGTTCAACATTTTCAAGACAACAAAAAACAAAACAATAAAAAAAAACCCAACTCAATAAAAGAATAAATTCCACATCGTATGAGAATGTAAATCGAAACCCATGTAAATCGAAACCCATGTAAGAAATCTATGTAAATCGAAACTCTCGAAACCCATGTAAGAAATCCATATAAATCGAAACTCATGTAAATCGAAACCCAAATCAGAAATCAGTTTGTAAAAAATACCCAAATGGTGATTTTGTTGTGACATATTTGGGGAGGAAATGCGCAGGTCTCTTGTGGGCTAGAAGACAACAGCGTGGACGATTTGTGGGCTGGAAGACGACGGCGTGGACGATGGACGGAGAGAAGAGGGCTTGGACGATCGAAGAAGATGTAGGTTTGTGTTTCGCACGTTTCGGGATGAAGAAAAGGAAAAACGAGGGAAAGAGAGAGGGAGGACAAAATAATAAAATACAACTTTCCATAGTGAACAGTAGCTTGCCAGATATGGAAAGGAGTTAGATATACTGTAGCAGATATGTTAAACTTGAGAAATTTAGCTAGGCCAATGCAGATGTTTTTTCCCCTATTTGCTTTCAATTTGGACTTACATTGGCAAATGGCTAAGCCATTGCCAATGGTCTGAGCTGAAGAAGTTCATGGCTGGGAAGGGGTTGGTCCCAGATGCCTATACTTACTCTATACTTGTCGATGGGTTTTGCAAACAGAAAAGGTCAAAAGAAGCAAAGTCGATATTGGAAGAGATGTTTGGTATGGGTTTAACATTGGTAACATATAATGTACTTGTTGGTGGGTACTGTTAGGTTGGTGACATGACGAAGGCCAAAGCTCTCATGAATGAGATGAGTGTGATTGGAATAAAACCATATACTTATACTTATAACTCTTTAATTAGTGGGTATTGCGAAAAGAAAAATATGGTTGAGGCTTGTCAACTTCTTCTTGAGATGAAGAAGTGGAACTTGGCACCCACAGTATTCACTTATGGTGTGATAATGAATGGCCTATGCCATTGTGGAGATCTGCAAGCGGCTAATGGTGTTTTGGAGCAGATGATTACAGGGGGTTTGAAACCAAATGCTGTTCTATTCTTTACTCTAATCAAAGGTCATGTACAACAAAGTAGATTTGACAAGGCAATAACGATATTAAAAGGAATGAAGGAAAAGGGCGTTCTGCCTGACATGTTTTGTTATAATTCTCTTATAATTGGCCTCTGCAAGGCCAACAAAATGAAAGATGCTAAGAATTTCTTGGTTGAAATGATCGAGAGGGGTCTTAAACCTAATAAATATACATATGGAGCTTTCATCAATGGATATGCTAAGGCGGGGAATATGCAATTAGCATACGGTTATTTCATAGAAATGCTAGGTTGGGGTATGGCGCCCAATGATATGATCTACACGGTCCTGATTGATGGGCACTTTAAAGATGGTAACGTAACTGGAGCTCTTTCTGCATTTCGATTATTACTTGGACAAGGGGTCATCCCAGATAGCCAGACTTATAGTGTCCTCGTCCACGGTCTTTCTACGAATGGAAAAATTGAGGAAGCAATGGAGGTTTTATCTGAAGTCCTTGACAAGGGTCTGGTACCAGATGTTTTTACCTACACCTCTCTCATTTCTGGATCCTGTAAGCAAGGTGATTTAGACACAGCTTTTCAACTCTATGATGAGATGTGCCAGAAAGGCATCGCTCCAAACATTGTTACTTATAACTCCTTGATCAATGGACTTTGCAAGTCAGGTGACTTTGAGAGAGCTAGGGAACTGTTTGATGGAATCTCAAGAAAGGGTTTGGCTATGAATGGTGTGACCTATGCTACGATTATAGATGGATACTGCAAATCTGGAAATTTAGCTGAGGCATTTCAATTAATGGATGAGATGCCATCTAGGGGGGTTCCACCTGATTGTTTCATCTATTGTGCCCTTGTTGATGGGTGCTGCAAAGCAGGAAACATGGAAAAGGCCCTTTCCTTATTTCATGAGATGGTGCAGAAGGGCTTTGCTTCCACATCTTCTTTCAATGCTTTGATTGATGGCTTCTCCAAGTCCGAGAAATTGGTGGATGCTAACCAATTGTTTGAAGACATTCTTGATAAGCATGTGACCCCAGATGATGTGACCTACACAATTCTGATCAATTCGCACTGCAAGGCAGGATTAATGAAGGAAGCTGAGAAGCTCTTTCTGGAGATCAAAAAAAGAAATCTCAAGCCAAATATTTTAACTTACACTGCACTCCTGCATGGGTACAACAACATAGGGAGCAGAGATAAGATGCGTGCTCTTTTCGATGAAATGGTGGCAGTGGGGATTGACCCTGATGAAGTAACATATGGCATGCTCGAGAGAATTCCATTGATATCTGAGGCTGCAAATACAGAGATGAAGCCAGCGCCCCACCAATGGCATTGCTAGGATCCTTTTGGATCTGGATAGGAAATTACATGGGACACAGCATCCATGGAATGGCGACAACGAAAGCCGATGATGAAGGTTTGCCCCATTTGTTGGAAGAAGGCCTGAGCAGCAGTTCACTTGAGCTTCATTTGCAGAAATCACACAAAATCTTTAATCAGGAAGTGTGGAAAGTGGCATGACCATGGAAATACAAAAGTCTTTGACAGCACTCAAACGGGGTCTGGTAGGTTTAGTTTTTTGTTCGTCATTGGTGGTTTGCAAATAATAAAGTGTAGCCTCTTATCTATCTATATCTCTTGAAATTTAAGGGGGTATTTTATCTAATCATTTTTGGTAAGAAACACAATAATCAAAGTACCCCTTATTTTGCATTAAATAGATACTCCTTAGTTCGTCATTGTGCGTTTTTCCAGATTTGTGTAGATCTTTGTTGACTGTCTTTTTCTATGCTTCCATCAACAAAAGGACTTTCAAGGGATTGGTGTGGATGTACTTAAAGGGATAAGATTCAATTGCATAAAAGATAATCACTTGTAACGGAAACACAGCTCAACAATTAATATTGAAGGTTGAACTACTTGGTACGTGTGATGTGATGTGAGTGGCTGAGCACTATACATATGGATTATGGCCAGTTTTGATTAGGGGCGTAACCGGTCTGGTTTTGAATAAAATTTAGAACCAAACTGGTATGCACCGATTTTGCATTCTCAAAAACCGATTATGCACCGGTTACCCTCCTAAATCGGTACCTTCAGTTTTACCAGTTTCGATCCTGTTTGGCCTAGTTTTTTGGTTTTAATAATATTAGTATTATGGCATAAAATGTAATTAATATACTAATATACTAATGTAATTAAAGTAAAATGTAATTAATATACTAATGTATATTAGTATTATTAATATATTATGTATTTATCAAAAGGAATATGTTGAGGATTTATTAGGCCATAAAATGTTATTAATATATATATTTTATGTTTTATATATAAAAAAAATTATATAATATTAAAAAAATTAATTTAAAATATATAATATAGTGAACAGGTCTGGTCCGGTCCGATCCTAAAAAGTATAGAATCGGAACCGGACTGATACCGATAGGTTTTGGAACTAAGGGAACCAATTTCGAACCGGATCGGTTCCACCGGTTCAGGCCAATTTTTCAATTAATTTTTACGCCCCTAATTTTGGCCAAATAATTACACATTTGCTTTTAACCAGAGACGGTGAGTGGATCTTCTTACATATAGAATATTGATATGATAGGGTGGAAACGATTCAAAGTGTTACTTTTTTATCCCATCTGTATCAAAGGACGACGGATGACGGAGAGAATAAACTAAAAGGCTGGAGCTAATGCTAATTCCAAATGCTACGAAAGGCAAAAGGGAATCGTTTCCAAATCTAGAAAGGCCCTTATTAGCTTCAACGAGTACGAGCATATTCAAGAAAGCTCATCCATTTGTCATCCAAACATAAAAGATAAAACAGAGAATATATCAAATAAATAAACCAACCTACATCTCGTTTGGTTATACAGTTCAGATGAGATGAGATGAGATGAAATGAAATATTTTATTGAAAGTTAACTAAAATATTATTATAATATTATTTTTGTTTGAGATTTGAAAAGTTGAATTATTTATTATATTTTTTGTGTAAATTTGAAAAAATTACAATGATAAAATGAGATGAAATAGTTTGATTTTGTATAATCAAATCGAAATTCGAAAAAGCATACATAATCATCAAGAGCGCTAATTGTGTAAAAATGGGCAAAATATCTTCATACAGAAAGGTGAAGAAACATCTACTTTCAATCTTCTTTGCCATCAATCTACAATGTCAAAAATTCAGAGCATATATAAAACAGATATGAAAACAAGATGGAAATTTGTTACAGAGCATGAAAATTAACCATAGTGCACGACTCAATTATGTACGATAAGCAGAGAATATGTAAAACATATATGAAAACAAGATGAAACTTTATTGAAGTGATAAATTTCAAAAAATAGAAATTAACACAGGAAATGATAAGTTATGGAGGACACTGCTAGCATGGTTACCTTGAAGAACTGTGTGTTCGGAGCCGTGGTGGTGGAGAAAGAAATGTTGGGTTGCATGTGGAGACTAATATGTGAGCTGAAAATCGAAGAACAGTGAGTTTGCTTGACATGCGCTTGACAGTGGGCTCGAGCGAAGCTCAACCCGTGAGTTCGCTTGTGATGCGCTCGACAGTGGGCTCAAGCGAGACACAAGTCTTAGTATTCGCTCAAGCCACGCTCGACACCCCGCTCCAGCTAATGTTTATTGGATGTTCTCTCGAGGCACACTGGATGTTCTCTCGAGGCACGCTTGACATGCCGCTCGAGCGAATAACACAGTTTTTGCCAGATTAGGATTCCAACATCGTTTACTATAAATATGTTCTATTTGACTTGTTTTGTACGACTTTCAGCATACTTTGAGAGAAAACAATTGTCAAATGAGTGTATATTGTATGAGAGAGCAAAAAACTCTAAAGAGTATGAGTTGAGATTGAGTGATTGTAATCTTCTTTAGTTAATAAGAATTCTGCAACTCTATGGACGTAAGCAATTTGCCAAACTATGTATATTGTGTGTCGTGTGCTTGATCGTGCTTGTTTTACTTTAGTTTGCCATCGTTGGTGTTTGTGTGTTTTCCAAACAAGAAAAATGGCGTTTATGTGTCGAGTTAGGGGCAAAGGTGAAACGATTGCAGATACTGGTAGTGGTAGGTGACAGACCCCATTTGGATAGTGAAAGTGTTTCATCTCATCATTACAACTTTTTCAAATTCTAACACAAAATATAATACATAATTCAACTTTTTCAAATTCCAAAACAATAATAATATTAAAAAATAATATTCTAACAATATTTTATTTAATTTTAATCTCAACTCACTATCCAAACGGCACCTTTCGTCATTTTCAATTTATAGACAATTTTAGACTACACCAAACAAACCGAGTGCGACTATTTTTTATAATGAAAATCTTGAAAAACAATATTTCCCCAAGAAAAATCATAGAGGCCAGAGGAATCTCTTGCCCACTGTACTGTCGAATATCTCAAAAGGGAAAAGATGAAATTTGCATGGGGCAAAAAACAAAATTACTCAGCACCCTCTGGAAAAAGAGTTGTAGGGTCACCTTTATGGATAAAGAAACTCTCCCACCTTGGTGCTTGGCCACGACCACCAAGGGCGTCTTAGTGTTTCAGTTGTAGACCGCAAGGTCAATGGGAGGAAATAGTAGCACCCAGATTGGATCAAGGGGGAAAATGGACTTCTGGTGGGTTTTGGGTGCGTACGGCGTTGGTGTGCAAAGATGAGTGAGAAGAGAATGGGGTTCGAGGGAAGGGAAGAGAAGGGCGTGAAGTAGAGATAAGAGGAAAAGACCACTTTAGCTGTACAAACCAAGTGAGATGGTTTGTGTTTCATCTACTAAATCAAACCAAGCCTAAAGGAAAAGCGGGGAGTTTTGATTTAATGAAACTGGTCCGTTTGAGTTTTGTATAGGGCATGTAGTGTAAGTAAACCGGAAAATGTTGTAATTATTTTCTTGTAAGTGAAATGGTACATTAAGAGCTTTCTTCTTTGGGGAGCTTTTGTAATTCTTTTGGTATAAATATAGAGAGGGAAATAAAGGGGTATCGAAGAACTTGTTGGCAATCTATGGAGGTTGTAATTACCTCGAATAATTTCATTCTTATTTCCATTCTTGATTCAATAAAGTCCAAAAACGTTTCTTTCTATATTCTTCTCTTATTTTCTTGATCTTGATCTTAGTATCAAAGATGGAAGATCCTTTCATAGATGAAGGTACTCAAGCCACTTCAATGAAGGTGCAGCAGGAAAGTAGTCAGAGGCAATAGGAGATGATGCAGGGTCAACTAGATTATCAACAACAATTCATGTGATTACATAAAAGTTACATCAGATGACAAACATGTTTAGAACTTTAATTGAAAACAATCGCATAGTTTCACCTAGGGGGGATGTGCAAGAACCTAGGGTGATTATGCAAGAAGATAGAGGCATCTTGCCCAGGGGTGTAAGACTGGATTTTCCCCCAATTTGATGGTAGTAATCCATCTATTTGGATTTTTAAAGCCAACCAGTATTTTGAGTTTTATCAAACTCCTCCCATCCAAAAGTTTTTTATTGTCTCTTACCACATGGAGGGAGAAGCTTTGATTTGGTATCAAGATAATGTTGATGGAGGACAGTTTACCAGTTGGGGATCATTTGTTAAGGCCCTACTCACTAGATTTAGACCAATGACATATGATGATCTCATGGAAGCTTTGATTAGGTTCAAACAAACATCTACAATGGTAGTGTATAAGGCCCAATTTAAGAGTTTGTCTAATAAACCCAAGGGTCTTTCAGAAAAATAGAAATTGAGTTGCTTCTTGAGTGGCTTGAGGGATGAGATCAGACTGCCCATTAGAAAGCTCAATCCTACGAGTTTGAGTGCTATCTTTGGGCTAGCAAAGATTCAAGAAGAGTATGTATAGAGTTCGAGTAAGGCTTTCAAACTAGCTGGAAGGATGAGTGATAGCCAAATTCAAATGACAGTTAACAGTATGGGAAAGGGTAATCAGAGGGCTTTTAGCCTAGAAAGGCATCTTCAATGCGAATGGATGAGAAAAGAAGGGATTATGCTATCATTATGAGGAGAAGTGGAATCCTCAATATGTGTGTAAGAATCCTAGAGTAGATTTGTTGCAGGTTGAGAATGATGAAGGTTGTGAAGAAGAGTTGGAGAGAGTAAATGAGTTAGGGGTGGTATCAGAAACAATGGGGGCAGAAGTGCATCAAGAAGGATTGGAAGTTTCAATTCATTCTCTTTCAGGCTTCCCTAGCTCTAACACTATGAGGCTAATGGGAGTAGTTGAAACAAAAACAATGGTTATCTTAATGGATTCAGGGAGTATCAATAACTTCTTGGATCCTTTAGTAGCAAAGTTAGCAAGGTCGAAGGTCAAGGATGGCCTTAGGCTGCAAGTGAAAGTAGCAAATGGAGTGAAGCTGCTAAGTTTGGGGAAATGTGAGGAAACTAGTATCATGGTTCAAGGAAACAGATTTCCTATGTCTTTTCACATATTGACATTAGGAGGATGTGATATAGTATTGAGGGTTCAATGGCTCAGAACCTCGAGACCCATCATATGAGATTTTTTTAAGATGACAATTCAATTCCATTGGGTTGGAAAGGAGATCAATTTATAAGGGTTATGTTATGGTGACAATACATTGGAAGATGGAATTCAGTTTTTTAAGTCTTCGACCATGAGGAAATCGGCTGGTTGTTACAATTGATACATGAGGTGGAGGGAAGCAGTGGGACGAGTTCCAGGATGTGTTTGAGGAACCTGTTGGGTTGCCTCCAACCATAAATTATGACCACCAGATTAATTTGAAGGATGGTATACTGTCTATCTCAATGAGGCCATATAGGTATGCTCACTACTAGAAGATTGAAATAGAGAAGATTGTACAAGAATTAGTGAAGTCAGGGGTAGTTAGGCCTAGTCAGAGTCCCTTTTCATCTCTTGTGTTGTTAGTGAGGAAAGCTTATGGGAGCTAGAGAATGTGTGTGGACTATAGGGCCTTAAACCAGCAAACAATCAAGGATAATTCCCTATCCCTATTATAGATGAGCTCCTAGATGAGTTGTATGTGACAAGAGTTTGTCTAATAGACTCAAGGGTCTTTCAAAAAAACAAACATCTATAGTGGCAGTGTATAAGGACCAATTTGAGAGTTTGTCTAATCAACTCAAGGGTCTTTTAGAAAAACACAAATTGAGTTGCTTCTTGAGTGGCTTGAGGGATGAGATCGGGCTACCCATTAGAATGTTCAATCCTATGAGTTTGAGTGCTGCCTTTGGGCTAGCAAAGATTCAAGAAGAATATGTATGGAGTTCGAGGAAGGCTTTCAAACCAGTTGTAGGGATGAGTGACAGCCAAACTCAAATGACAGTTGACAGTATGGGATAAGAGAAGAAGATAAGAGATGAGCTCTTGTACCAACTATAAGAGACCGAGATCAAGAAAGTAAGAGAAGAAGATAGGAAGAAACGTTCTTGGACTTTATTGAATCAAGAATGGAACCAAGAAATGGAATTATTCGAGGTAATTCCAATCTCCATAGATTACTAACAAGTTATTCGATACCCCTCTCCTTTCCCTCTATGTATTTATACCAACATAATTACAAAAGCTCCCCAAAGAAGAAAGCTCTCAACGCGCCGTTTCACTTACAAGAAAACAATTACAAAATGCCCTGTTTTATTTACACAACTCGCCCTTTACAAAACTCGAAATGACCCATTTCATTAAATCAAAACTCCTCATTTTTCCTTTAGTCTTCCAATGATAAGTTCTCTTCCCTCAATTGCTAGTTCTTCACGTGCCCGTGACAGACTTTATTAGAGTAATATTAAATACAATTTTTAGGATATGCAAGTTTCACAGACCTCCTTTGAAAAAAGTAGGGGTGCTACCTGCCTTGTAAGCCATCCCCTCCTCGTCCCCCGCCCCCGCATGGGCGGGGGTGGGGATTTTTTCCCCGTAACTTGCCTCCATCCATGCAGGGGTGGGATACCCCGTCCGTTGCACAGAGTGCAGGGGTGGACCTCCATCCATCCGCCCCCTGCCCCCCTTCTCCCCTCCCCCAATCGATTACAACAAACCCAACAAGAGAGATTCATCTCCGTGTCTTTTACAACAATGAACAAACCCAAGAGTCTACCTCGACGTCTGTTACTTTCATGGCAAACGAAATCGATTCCTCTCAGTCTCAGCGGCGTCTATTAGAACAAACCCAATCAAGTCCTCTCTGTTGGCGTCTGTTACTTTCATGGCAAACGAGATCGAGAGAGTTAGCCTTGTTTGTTTTCCAAAAACATCTCATCTCATCTCACCTCATCATTACAACTTTCCCAAATCCCCACACAAAATAAAATAAACAATTTAACTTTTTCAAATCCCAAAACAACAATAATATTAAAAAATATATTATAACAATATTTTATTCAACTTTTTAACTTTAATCTCAACTCATCTCATCTCTGAAAACAGATCGAGAGAGATTGAGAGAGTTCGATTGTTTGAATGAGTTTGGGAGTCTGGGTCTGGGACAAGAGTCACAAGAAAGTTCGAGATCGAGAGAGTTCGAGATGATGAGATCAAGAGAGTTCGAGAAACTGAGGAATCGGGGGGGTTTGCCTCAACCTTAGACATGCGGAAGCGGGGCGGGGGATTTACGGAGCGGGGCTGAGCCCCCTCCGTCCCCCGCCTCCGCAACGCCCCTTTCATACGTGCGGGGGGCCCCGTCCCCCGTCTACACGGAGCGTACACCCTTAGAAAAAAGTGATCTCTATTATCAAAAAAGAATTTTCTCATGTGAGTTTCAAATTTAACCACTTTTTTTAAAGAGTGTACGAAACTTACATATTCTAAAACTACAAATATAATTTCTCTTTTCATATATTATGAGCACATTAAGCAGTAATACACTCACAATTTTTTTAATAAATTTATTTTAAATAAAGTAAAATTACATAAAATTGAAATTAAAAAAATTAAATATTTTGATGAAGTAACACTAAAATTAGAATAATACTACTTTATCATCTTAAACCTACCATTCAAATGACCTTCTTAAAATGACATCAAATACAAACACAAAAGGTATAGACAAAATTTAAGATTTTAATCTCTCTCTTTTTATATATTCAAATAGTTTTTTCTATTTTAAATATATATATTTTTAATAAATTACATCGAACTAGTGCCACTTCAAGAAGTAGCGTAATCCCAGAGATAAAATATTGTAAGAGTTTTGCAATTTATAATTCTCACACCATTTTTTTTTTATTCTTTTTAAACTAATTGAGTTTTTTTATTTATCATTCATATACTACATAATATATAATGTGTGGTGTGTGAGAATGATGAATAAAATTTTTGACATTGTAAACTTGGGTCGTTTGCATTCAAAACTCACCTTAACTCATCTCAACTCATTTCATCTTATCATTACAACTTTCCCAAATTTCTATACAAAATATAATAAACAATTTAACTTTTTTAAATCTCAAAATAACTTTCCTAAATTTCCACACAAAATATAATAAATAATTCAACTTCAACTTCTATTCTACTATTCATAAATCATCTCATATACCAATCCAAACCGCTCCTTAAAGTATTCATTATTAATAATTAGTGCAAGTAAACGTGTAGGAAAGAGTGGCTGGCAGCCAGAGCAGGCAGAGCTACTTTTTCCACACTTCTGGGAAGGGAAACCAGTAGCTTTACGGCACTACCTTCCCTCCACAGCATTTTGATTTGGCTGCTCTCTCTCTCTCTCCCTCCTGGGGCACACCACACCACGGCCATGGAGATCCCCACTGGCAGCCAAACCACTAGTAGTAGTGACCTCCAGAAGAAACGGGTAGGACTACTCTACGACGATCGAATGTGTGCGCATCATACACCCGACGACGATTACCATCCCGAAAACCCTAATCGGATTCGTGCTATTTGGAACAAACTCCAATCCTCTCGCATTCCCCTGAGGTGAATCTGAATTCTTCTTCCTCGTCTTTTTTTCTTCTTTAATTTCATTTATTTGTTTAATTAGTTTAGCTGCTGTTTCTTCCTCTTTCAGATGCGTGGTTTTGGATGCCAAAGAGGCAGAAGACAAATACGTTTTGTCTGTTCACTCCAAGAAACACGTAGACTTGATCAGAGATATTAGCTCCAAACAGTTCAATTCCCGAAGAAATATGATTGCTTCCAAATTTAATTCCATTTATTTCAACGAGGGCTCCTCCGAATCTGCTTTTCTTGCTGCCGGCTCTGTTATTGAGGTACTCTTATTATTCAAATTTTTACCCTTATACAATTTTTAACACTTGTTTTGGAATTGTCTTTTCTTTTTCTTCGTTTTATCTTTCTTTTTAGCACTTCGAATTTATTCATACTGGAGAAGTTGGCGATTATACGATTATGTTCAGCGTTAAACGTGTTAATCAGGCTGTTTAGTGTCTCGGTTAAATAGGTTGCGGAGAAAGTTGCCCAAGGAGAATTGAGTTCTGCTTTTGCGATTGTTAGGCCCCCGGGACATCATGCCGAACACGATGAAGCCATGGGATTTTGTCTCTTCAACAATGTGGCTGTCGCTGCAAGTTTTCTTTTGAACGAAAGAGTGAGGACCAATTTCTCCTAATTCAGAAGTTAAAAATGTTCATTTTTAAAATGATCGGAAGAGAGAAATGGACATTTTGAATTCATATTTATTTTGCTCCGTCCGCTAGGTTGTCACCTCACTGCTTGTCTATTGCTTTAAATATGACAGCCAGAGCTGGGTATTAACAAAATTCTGATTGTTGACTGGGATGTACATCATGGTAATGGCACTCAAAAGATGTTCTGGAAGGATCCTCGTGTTTTATTCTTCTCTGTACACAGGTTTGTTGTACATTTGACTATTTGAGTTGATAGATCTTTTTTTCTTCATCATCTCAGCTGATCAATATATTAGTATGTACAAGTTTTTGTGTGGTTCCTCTTGGGTTCAAACAATTTCTAGGGGCCGTCGGATTGGAGGAACTTTTCCTTGAACTACCCGATGTGCACTTGCGGGAAACTCCTTGCCGAGGGGGTGCAACACCCCCGGGATTAGTCAGGACTTTGTTCTCAGACACTTGGTACCAATAAAAAAAAGTTTTTGTGTGGTTACTTATAAAAACCATCACTTATCGACACAAGCTTTGGTACAGTATTCATTAAATTGTTTTTCTTAAAGAATTTTTTATTTGACATAAAGTAGGTTCTCATGCTTGTCAAGGACTCATGATACATTAACAAGTTTTAGCTTAGTTATTTTTTCAGCTTTAAACCTTTTTCATTGGAGATTTAATATTTTTTTTTTATTGGCCCCGGGTGTCTAGGAACAGGGTCCCAACTAATCCCAAGGGTGCACTGGCTCTCGGCAAGGAGTTTCCCGCAAGTGCACCTCAGGTAATTCAAGGGGAAAATTCTCCAGTCCGATGACCCCTAGAGATTGTTTGCACCCAGGGGGATTTGCACCTTAGACCTGGGGGAGCATACCCCAAGCCCAAGGCCTTTACCACTTGAGCCAACCCCTAGGGGGTTATCATTGGAGATTTAATATTGAAACTGAATTTCTTGACGTTGTGTTACTATCGGCAGTTCCTATTCATGGAGACTTATATATAGCTATCCTTCCATACAGGCATGAATTTGGGAGTTTTTATCCAGCTAATGATGATGGTTTCTATACAATGATTGGAGAAGGTCCAGGTGCAGGATATAACATTAATGTCCCTTGGGAGAATGGTCAATGTGGAGATGCCGACTATCTTGCAGTTTGGGACCATATATTAATTCCTGTTTCCAAAGAATTTAATCCTGACATAATTATAATCTCTGCAGGATTTGATGCAGGTTTGGTAGTTTTAACTTTGATTCCTCCCAATTTTCCTGCTTTAACATTTGTAGACATTCAGTCTTACTTTACTATTTCATGCACTTCTGACAAATGTCATGGTAATGACCTAAATAGCCTTGGTGGTACCCCAAGAATTAGTATCATGCATCTAATAAAATGTGTACAATCATCATTAATTACTAACTCAACCGGAATGTAGAATCAACTTACATATTGAAGATGTTCAACGTTGTAAAGAAATTAACTTCATTCCATGAAGCCTTCGGCTGTTTATCGAATAAAAGATTTAGTTTCACTCATTAAATACAGTGAAGATGAAAGGATGAAACTAACAATAATTTTTTTTGATAAGTAAGAAGTTATATTAATCCATGTAAAGAGGCAATGTCCAAGTACACAGGAAGTGTACAAGAAAAAGCCTGGTTACAAACTACGTGCTACAGAAAGTAGCATAAAAGTCATTAAAATTCCTCCCATTCAATACAATAGAAGAAGCCCAAAAGGAAAGTTAGAGATTACTCTAGGTGGATCAGGTTATTAAATGCCTGCCCTGTTATAATGCCATGAAACAATTACAAATGTAGTGAAAGTTAGAGATTACTCTAGGTGATCAGAAAGTATATTGACCTCAGTTCATGCCAAAAGGAAAATTATCAAGGTAAAAATTACATCACAAGGATCTCTTTGATTATCATTGTTTGAGAAAGGGAGATAAAACTGATGACTATATCCATGACACAATCATTATTATAATTACCTAGCATACAAGTAGCCACTGAACTTCATGGAATGCATGATCCTATGTTCCTTGGCATGAACATAATTGCAGTAACTTACACAACAGAACAACATTTGAATTTTCAATTTCTAATTGTGCTGTATTTCATTTATCCTGATTTTCTTGATTGAGTTGTTATATTCAATTATGTCATTTGAGGATGGCCAGTTCAATTAAACCAAATTTAGTTGGAAGGGCGTAATGGTGAGAACAAGCAGTTGAGCATGAGTCTTGGCCCAAGCTTAGGCTCCACCTGCACTTTCTTTCTCATGGACAAGAGGAAAAGAGGTCTTTAGGAGTGTTCTCTTCAGAACTTTTGAGAACAATAGGATTCTATTCTATTGGACTTATCATAAATAAAAAATAAAATTCTATCTTGCCAGTATGCTGACATTCTTTTTATAAATTACATGTAATTGTTAATTATTGTTTTCTATGCATTTACTGTGGTTAAATTTCTTTTTTGTTTTCACTTTTGCAATAGAGAATTGGTTTTCTGTGTATGATGACTCACAGAGTGCTTGTAGTGTTTGTTTTTAATTTTTGGGAATAAGTCTCTTCGAATTCATTGCTTGGAACAGCTCTTGGTGATCCTCTAGGGGGTTGTCGTGTCACACCCTACGGTTACTCGGCTATGTTGAAAAAGGTTAGTGAATATTCAATTTGATCTTATCTCTACATTTGTGTCATGATAATGTTACTTTTAGTGAATGAAGATACATATTGCTGTTAGCATAAATTGCATGATTAACTGTTCAACCAAGTTATGCCATTAATTCTGTTCAGTTTATATTTTTTAGCAAATACTATAGCAGAATCCTTGGCGATTAGAGGAATATTTTTTGTGTTTTTGTCTCTGTGTTTTGAGTTTGTCTATATTCTTCGTTTTATTTATTTTTCAGCTGATGAGTTTTGCCCAAGGTAAGATTGTATTGGCATTAGAAGGAGGATACAATCTTGACTCTATAGCAAATTCAGCACTTGCATGTGTGGAAGTTTTGCTAGAAGACAAACCTATTGCTGGATCATCAGAGTCCTACCCGTTTGAGTCCACGTGGCATGTAATACAAGCGGTAAAATGATGCCAGGCACTTCTATTCTTACTTCATTTTTAAGGGAGTTAGGGATGAGGACTTATTTGTTTCTAAGTTCTATGCTAGGATATCCAAACCTCTCCTGTATCAATTTCCCTGTTTTTTTTCTTTTACTTTTTAAACGTGGCATATTTATCTGATTTTTTTTTTTTAACTGAGGCAGATATAATCTGTTTTACAGGTGCGCCATGAGTTAAGTGACTTCTGGCCAACACTTGCAGATAAATTACCAGCCAATCTAATTAGTCAAACCACATCTTCTGTTCCTGTAATGCTTCTCTTTTTAGTTGTGGACATAATTTTACTTCTGTTTCATCAAACTTGCAACAGTGAATATAACATGTGGTTGGTTCCATTTAACTACGTTTACTTGGAAAGTAGTGAATTTTTGAGGTAGAATATGACTGAAAAGCATGATAATTCATCAAATGTTCTCTTTTGCATAGCTTCTGAAGAAAGAAATGTAAGTAATGTAGAGAAGATATGTATCTATCTTATAGTGGGCATTATTGTAATCACTTTAAAAGCAGGTTTTTGAGTGGTTTAAACAAGAAAGTTTGTATACTATTATGTTTGATATATTGTTAGTACATTCAAAAGGAATTATCATATTAAAAAAGAAGTGCAATTTCACAAAATAAGAATTATTCAGTATCATACAAAACTTAATTCACTCAACCCGTAAGTCTTTAACCATAAGCACAAAAAATTATATTATGTTACAAATATGCATAAATGTATGCATGCATTTTTTCCCTCAGATTATGAAAATTATTAATATACTATTTATACCAAGATCCCTGATATTAATTTCAGAAAACACCCTCGCAGTTCAGAAATAGGGCCCTAAAAGTGTTTTGAGAGATCAGTTTGTGAAAGAGATACAAATCAACAGTAATAATGCTACTCAGTTAATTGTTCTCTTCCTTGTGTATGCGTGCCTAGCCTTAGTAATGGATGCTATATTTTAGCTTCTGGAGTGAAGATCTATGCTTGATTTTTCCTTCGTGGGGTAAACTTTTTTTCCTTCTTCGTGAATGCCCCATAGGGAGAGGGGAGTAAACAAGTGACCTCAACGGGGCATATCTTTTGCCTTTTCTTTTTTTAATTTTTCATGAGTTTCCCGAGTGTGGGAATGGGAGAGTGGATTAGTAACCTCTGCTTTCTGAAATGTGGTGCCTGGTAGCTTGTGCCACCCACCCTTGGGGCTTTAACTCTTTACTGGTTTTGCATGGAATATAATCTCGTTCTCTAACTTAGTATATTAAGACAATTGTTTTCTCCTTTAGAACATTCTGATCTCAAGCTCTGATTCGGAAGCGGAGGACAACAATGGCACTCAAAGATTGAAAGATCTTGAGGAGGTTCTTCAGCCCCTGTCGAAGCTGAAAGTTGATGAAGATGGTCAGGGTAAAGAGAGAGTCAAAAGTTCCAGTCAGGTATTGATTTTCTTGGTCTCTTTCATTTGATTTGATGAGTTCCAAACTGAGTGCAGATAAAGTTGCAACTCCTAACCCCTGGCGATTGGAGCTCTCAAAGATTGACATCTGGTACGCTACTTTTGGATCAAATATGTGGAAACCAAGATTCTTGTGCTATATTGAAGGTGGACAGGTATGATTACAATATTCCAAAAAAACTCCTGTGATATTGACTTTAAAGATATCTGGAAACATATGAGGTTCAGTAATTGTAATCAGGTTTTAGTATGTGTTATCACAAGTTTATTCTAGGAAATGAGTCCACTAATGTGGTACATTTCCCTCTCCCTTCTTTTTCCGCTGCTTGATAGGGTCTCAGGAAAAGGAAAAGGCAACTAGTCTGTGCTAATATTTACCTCACTCCCATGTTTTAAGGTTTTGCTTTTCTTGTTTTTGCCATCTGTTGTTAGAAGTATACATGCTTTGTGTTAGTTGTGGAAACCTTAGCTTCCTTGTGGGGAAAGTATGTCAATGTGTTTGTCTACATGATTCGATGTTAAATTTTGAGTGCTCCAACAACATAATTAAACTGTGCTTCGGCATGCTGTTTTATGACAATTGCAATTTATAAAGTTTTGTGAAGCTGATTTTATATCTTGTTTTACTGCACCATACTCTTTTATTTTTAACGTTTGTGAAATGACTTTAAGGTGGAAGGCATGCAAAAGCCATGTTCTGGTTCAATGGATAGAACTCCACCAAAGGAGATTGTATGGAAGTCTTACCCTTATCGTTTGTTCTTTGGCCGTGACTCTTCAAGCTCATGGGGTCCTGGAGGGGTTGCTTTCCTAGATCCTGAAAGCAAAAGCCAGGATAAAGCTTACTTGTGCCTCTATAGAATCACGTACAATATTTTATTTTCTTATGGCTCTCTTTTTATTTTTAAGATTAGAAATTGTGGCTCTCTTTTTTATCAGTAAGAAATTTTAGTCGTTTTAGCAAATATCTCCTATTTGTTTATGGCACTTTGAAATTGAACTGTCAGTTTTAGACATCCACCGAGAGCTTTTTTTTTTTTTTTTTTTGTCTTATTATATATCTTCTCTTACAGGCTGGAGCAGTTCAATGATGTTTTGGCTCAGGAGAACGTTTCAAGTCATGACATGACTTCTCCTTTGTTTGATTTGGCTGCTTTAACATCTATCACAAGCAAAGAGCCCAAATTCCTAGACCTTCTCCGGGTATGCCCTTTATGGTCAAGGTCTGGATCTATTTGTTGATGAGATTAGACCCGTTGGATGTAAAACATGTGTCTCACAACAGGATACAAAGGGCACATGTTCCTTTTACAAGCATATTTGTCTAACCAGTGGTTTTAGATCAAATGACATCACTACCGTGATTGTAATAATAATAATAATAAGAGAAGAATATATGTTTAATTAGTTGTAATTACTCTATAAAGTAAGAGAGAAAAAAGTAGTTGTAGCTAGTTATCATCATAAATTTATTCTTGCTTTGCCTTACTCTGTGGAAACTGCTCTTAATATTTGTGCAGAGGGGTTGGTATCGAAATGTCGTTTACTTGGGAAATGAGGACAACTTTCCAATACTGACTATGACGTGAGCACCAAAGAATACTTCCCTCATTAAACCCTTGTTTGCAACTATTCAACATCTCTCTTTTTTTCTTTTTTTTTACCTCTGTATAATTTGTATATTAATTGTTTGTTGTAATCCTGAATGGATCCTTAATGCAGCTGCTCGCATTTGGATGTCAAGAGCTTCAAATCGGGGGAGCTTCCCTTGCGGGGACCGTGCAAAGCATATGCAGCCACCTTGATAAAGGGCCTGGTGGGAGGAGGGCTGCTTTCAGAAGAGGAAGCCACGGCGTACATACAAGAAGCTTCTACTAAACCATTGTGATTGCAGCGTCTCTCTGTCTCTGTCTCTCTCTCTCTCTCTCGTTGTAGACAGACAAAGTGAACCGAATGGGAGCATTAAGGGCACGTAATGCATATGTATATATTTGAATGCAATCTTGTTAAGAAATATTCGTTTGCAGGCTTCTACAGTATTTGTTCACAGAGTTCATATTCAATTGGGTTCTCCTACTATTGGCAATCCTTTGTGAGAGAGAGAGAGAAATCAAGTGACAAAATTCGTCTCCCACTACTCTCTCTCTCCTAAAGCCATACCTCCACTTTATATTAGGAGATCCAGATTCGTTAGCTTCTCTCTCTTTCACCCATTTTTAGTACTCAATGCCAATTTGTGTCGTTTGGCAGAGATTTGCATTAGATCTCATATAACTAGTGAATTTCCTCTAACTCTGTTTCTAGCCCGATGGAAGTATGAACGAATTGGTGCCCCTGTTGGTCAATCAAACTTGTGCATCTCAATCGCAAACCGAGTGAAATGCGTATACAATTTTGTAGCATCGGGCATGACCCAAATCCAGGTTAGCCCCTGTCATATTGGTAGAGATTTGCTGCGGTATCCATGGCAATAGAAGTTCATTTGAGAGGGTGATCTTCCTCCACTACTACTTGATCTTTTAAACATATATGCGTTTGACGTAGAAACCTTCGAAGTAATGTTCGACAATCCGAGTTAATCTTAATTGGATTGATTTAATTAAATGAGTGAAATCCCTCAACTCTAAACTACTAATTTCATATTGGGCTTGTATCAAAGTTGGAGGACTGACAAAAATTGACACCTCTACATGTCGGGTTTCGGGTTTAAATTGTGTGTGTCAAATCGAATCGGGATAACATAATTGCAAGTCAGTCCTACTCCGAGGCTTTTTTCTACTACCTCAGGCACAAAATACACAAAACTGTATAACTACATTCAAGGATGCTCAAATCCCACTAGTATTATTACAGTCTTGCAATTCATATCTGCAACACGTAACAGTCATATGAGCGACGAGAAAGTGTCATAAATGGTGCAGGACATCCTTGAATTTCAAAGACGCCATCAATCAAAATGCTTTACTACAGAAATCATTCCTTGATACATGGCATACCCTTTTCTAATCCACATCATCCTCCGACAAACTATGATATGCGACATTAAGATACCCTTGCCGACAATTCCTTGTAATTCAGCTTTGCAAATGACAAAAATAAAGAATTAAAACAAGAGAAAAGATATTCGCAATCGTGAATTGTGTAACTGCCGTGTAATCGCTTTGGTAAAAGTAAATAAAACATGGGATTCACATAAAAAAAAAAATTAATTTTTTAATAGTGGACTCCATTCTTTTTCAAAGCGATTACACGGTGTTTACATACTTCACGGTTGTACGTAAAATTACTCTTAAAAGAATAACCAATTGAGGCTGATCAATGTTCCTCAGCTGGATGATAATTTACTCGCATTCTGTAAATATTATGCAATCTTTTTCCTCATCGATGTTTTAGTGAAGCGTGGCCTGTGTCACCCAAATGCATGTGTAATTTATTCCTGGAAGAATAAAATAACACCCTCAAAATAATGAAAATCTAGATAGGCAAATGACAGGCAACACTAATGCAGGTTGCAGATCTACTAGGAAAGACAAAGGTAAAGCATAGACATAAATTACCTCGATCCAAACTCCTCTCCGCATGTGTCACATACATTGCTAGAATTCTTTGATGTTGCCTGATTAGGGAGAGAGATCATCACATATTAGAAAGAAAGCAAAGAGTGACCAACATTAGTAATGACAAGGAAGACCCATTAAATCTAAAGATGACGGAAACAAGAGCTAAATATGGCAATTGACAAATTGTAGTTGGGTGGAAGATGGCTCCAATATGTCTTTTGGGGTTCATTTGGAAGGAAAGAAATGGTCCGTATTTAGGCCTGTGCACAAAAGGCTTTGGCCCGCACCGTCTGAAACACCCGATCTGCCCAACCCGAATAAAGACGGGTTCATCGGGTCAAAGTTTAATATCGGGTTTAGAGATGGGGAACCCGTCGAAACCGTGAAACCGTCGAAACCTCTGTGAATCTCTTCTCCCCACAGCGAAACCCTACCCATTGTCGGCCTCTTCAGCTTTTCTCCACTTCATTTCAGTCCGTTAGTCTTCACACCGAGCACCACCAACACCTTGCCACCGGTAATCTCTCTCTCTCAGATCTAACTTGTCTCCATGTTTCATTCTGAGTCATTGTCTCTCTCGAACGTTTCATTGATGATATTTGCCATTTGGGAGAGTTGCTATTTTTCTTTGGGGCCGATTGCAAGCACAAAAATGGGAAAAATGGGGCCGATTGCTATTTTCTCTGGGCGGCTGGGGTGAAATGTCTCCTTTACGCGAAATCATGCGGGATCTCTATGTTTCCTTATCAGATTTTGGCTCAGCAGATCTAAATTCATGTATATTCTTTTGTTTGGGGATGATCTAAGCTTCTTCAATGTCTTCGATATCTATACAGAGAGACCCAGATTGTATTTTGGCTTAGTAGTTACCATTTTTTTTTTTTTTTTTTTTTTACGTTTTTGAGCTTTCTGGGCTATTATGCTTTGCGGGTACCTTTTGTTTTCTACTGTGGCTGTGAAGAATCACGGAGCTGGTTCTTTGGGTGGGGCTTGTCCATAATTTGGAGAATTATGAGCAATCTTTGAGAAGGGGTAGACGTGGATATGGGTACAATTTATTGTTCTTATTTTCAATAGATTGTTACTCATCACTAAGATTTTTTTTATTTATTTACGGTATCATGAGGACAAAACTCGAATAAAAGATGCAGTGAAGCTGGGAAAGGTATGATGTATCATTTTGTTGTTGTTATGGGTGATATTTTATTAGGTAAATAATACTCAGGCTAATCTTCAGATCCTGCTGTCATCTACATGGGTACTTGAAGACTTCAAGTCCGCTATTTCAAAGGATTTTTCTCCACCAATATCAGATGTCAACTTAAAGGTATGAATTTCACTCTCAATTGTTGATTGTTCTTTATATTGTATGGTTGCCTGCTTGCAACAAAAGAATTTTCTCCTCCAGTAGCGCAGGTCATGTTCCTTTAGTATTATTAGAATGTTTGGTTGCTCAAAACTCCCATATGGATGCATATGCTGGTTTTTATGTTTTGTGGGTCTTCTGGTGCGAATGCAGGACTGTGTTTTATGGGGGGCAGCACAAGCGCACAGGACCAGGAGCTAGCTTTTGCTAGGAGAGTGTCATGGTCCAGGGAACTTACTGATGAGGAAGCCAAGCCTTTTATTTCACTTGGCTTCATTGATGGGTCTGAATGGATTAAGTTGTAATTAATCCATAATTTTTGTTTTTGTTTTTGTTTTTGTTTTTTTTTTTTATCATCTTTGTAAAAGTCTTGATATTTTATAATTTAGAAGTGGAAGTTATATAGTTTTTTGATAAGTAGTTTTTGTACATATCTAACCCCTATTATGTCAATAAGATGAAAGAATATGGAATTCTGGAATGTCGGAAAAAAGGATGGGCTGACCCAACCCAACCCGAATCCAGCCCGAGAGTCATTCGGGTCAAATCGGACCGGTTTGGTGCCTTTTTGTGGTTTTGTTGGGTCGGATCGGCCCCAGACCCGATAATTTCTACGCGGGTTGCAGCCCTATCCGTATCTTGAAGATTGGGAAAGGACAGTGGAGGAACTTAAAAGCCTCTTTTTCAACACTTTTTTCCTTTGGACGCTAGCTATAGATTTCAATGGACTGAGCTTTTATGACTTCCTTGTTTCTATTTTTATTTCTTAACTAGGTGCTGTCTTTGAATACGTCCTGTGTACTTTGCATTTTCCTCTCATCTTTTTCCACTCTTTGCATTTGATTTTCATAATGTAGAGTTGTGCATTGAGGATCGAAGACCATGTAAACATCCCAAAACAATAGTCACAATCCATTATGACTACTTGAATTATGGATACAGACTTATGCACTTGATAGAAAGCAACAGACTTAGCAAAATATAAATTCTTGAAAAAAGACATACAAATAGTGAGACTGGAAAATTAAGCACAGCAAGTAAGTTTCAGGTTTTCAATTCAACGAGCTAATTGAATTTAATCACAGCAAATTCAAGCACAACGTTGAAAATAAATAATATGGCAAAGAAGAAACTTCATGAAGCATAATACCTTAGCTTTCTTTTGCTTGGATGAGTTCTTTGGTTTGGCAATTGTGTCTTTCTTCCCTGGCCCTTTTTTATTAACAGGTTGGGATGAAGTCTTTTTAGTTCTAGCTGATTGATCATCCCCTTCCCGATTACCATTACTCTCATTTTCAGCAAAAGAATGAGCAGAGGATTCTTCCAAGTTTGAGCCATCATGTCCATTACTTTCTTCCTTCTGTCTACTGATCTGTCGGGTTGGATCCATCTCCGCTTCTTCACCATTCATTTTACTCCTGTCTTTCCTACCACCACGATTCCTTCTTGTGCTCTTCCTCATATCGTATTCCATAAACCCAACACCATCACTCTCATCATTCTCAACTCGAATCTCACTCCCCGACGCCTTCACCTCTTGCTGAGAACCCACATTTTCCCTACCCTTATGCCCAGCCACCATTGCTTCAAGCACACCCATTTCATCATCATCACCATCAGCAAACCCACCTGCTCCAACCTCATCCTCTTCCTCCACTTCATGGGATTCAGCTCCATTCTCCTCCTGTGTCCCAATCTCCAAACCATCTCTAATTCGCTCTCCCATCTCCTCTACAACTCTTTCTTTGTCTTCCTCCGCCTCGAGTCTTTCTTCTTCTACCTTTCCCAATTCTTCTTCCAAGTTATCCTCTTCTAATCCTTCTTCATCATCAGCAAGCGAATCCCGAAACTCAGCAACCTTCTCCTTATGTTTCTTCGACTGCTCGTGGTTCTTCCATTGTTTCTCACTCTTGAACTTCTTCCCACATACCACACAATAAAACTCTTTTCCTTCCCTCCTTTTACTCTCCTCCTCCTCTTCGTGCAATTCCTCTACTCCCTCCTCTCCGTTACCCTCCTCTTCTGCCCTCGCCCACTCTGGCTCCACGTAATCCCTAAGCTTCTCCAATCTCTCCCTCTCCAACGCTCTCTTCCTCTCCCTCTCTTCCTCCTTCTTCCTCACCATCTCCAGATTCTTCTTCATCACCATATCGATCACCCTCTTGTCCCTCTTCTTCACGAACTCCGCCAGCCCACGCACGGTATCGTTGTACTCCCTCCTCGCCTTCTTCCTCAGCTTATTGTTCTCCTCCTCCATCACCCTCCTTGACTTCCTGTTCGGGCCGGCCATCACATCGTACTGGTCCACCCAGCAAAAATCCATCACCGTGGAAAACCCTAGCCAGTAGTTGTAGAACGCAGTCACCTGCGCGTACGGACTCTCCAGATTCCCCATGACAGGAGCTTCGCGGACCGAGTCCAGCCCCAAACCCAATTTCCTGGCGAAATCGATCTCGTTGGCATAGACTTTACCAAAAAGATCCGAGTAGACCTTGTAGAACCCACGACCGGAGTCGGAGTAGCCGGAAAAGGCGGTGCTGGAGAAGAAGGAGAAGAGGTCGGGGACGGCGGAGTCGGTGGTCGAACTGGGATCGGAGAAGAGAATCTGGGAGCGGTGGGAATCGTACCAGGCACGCTCTTTGGGGTCGGAGAGGACCTCGTAGGCGTGTGCCAGCTCTTGGAACCGAGCGGTGGCTTCGGCCTGGGAGAAGCCGGACTGGACGAGCTTGTCCGGATGGCGCTGGAGAGCCAGCTTCTTATATGCGGAGCGAATTTCTTCGGCAGTGCAGTCGCGGCTCAGGCCAAGAACCTCATAGTGGCACCGCTTCTCCGATGCCATGCCCGATTTAGTCCGAGCTCTTACGTTTTTTTACGTTAAATAGGTTTGGAAGAGGAGCAGTATTCGTATTCTAGGTGACCGTGTAATACCTTGTTGTGTAAGGGCCGGCGGCGGTCGAGAGGTGTTTGAATTTTTCTTCTCTTCTTTCTCCTGCAGACGGGCTGGGCTAGGGATTTTTTAGTCTTGGGCTTCTATCGGGCCGAGTTATTACAAAACCAATTTTTAATTCAAATACTGTTCGATAATGTGATTTTTTTGTATTTTGATTAAAGAGAAAAAAATTTTGTAACTGTGAATTGTTCAACAGTCACATAATTGTTATGAAAAAATAAGTAAAATATGAGATCCACATGAAAAAAATTAATTTTTTAAATATGAATCTCACTATTTTTCAAAGCGATTACGCAGCGTACTTCACGATTGTATGTAAAATTACTCTTGATTAAATTAAAAAATGATATGATTTTTATTCTTAATTTTTTGTTTTGTTTGGAGAGAAAAGTTCTCAATAGATATGAATAGAAATGTACAAGTTGAGTTTAAACCTAAGAATCTAATTAAAAAAACAAACAGGATCATGTCATAAACAATGAAATTAAATCTAGAGAATATGATTGCAATAACACCTCATTTTTTAAACTAATTATGCAATTCACACAATCATTCACTTTCTTAATGTGCCATTATCCATTAATCTTTATATTGCTTTGTTAATATACCACTATCCTATTAGACCAAGTATTCTTGAATCTTCCAAAAGTGAATTTGCAACTCAAGAATCTGCAACTCAATCTCCTCCAGACTCAGCGTGAACAATTTTCCTTGATTCATTGATTTTCTCTTTTACGTGTATCATGCTAATTAGTCACACTTTCCATCTTGTACATTACCGTATTTAATTCTTGTTTTGTACGTTACTACGTTACCATGTTTAACTCTTGTAAAGATGTACTATTTAAAGGAATATAGCTGAAGGAAAAAGGCAAGGTTGGCGGTTGGCCTCGTAATTCTTACCATCTTTTCCATTCAGTTTCTGTGTTCTTACATGGTATCAGAGCTCTAAGGCTCACGCCCAACAAGTAAGATCCTACGACCACACTTCCGCACCGCAATGGCCTCTTCCCTATCGAATACACCTCAGTTTCAGAAATTGGATGGCTCCAATTACCTCACTTGGAGAATCCAATTTTTGGTTTTTTTGAAGAGTCACGGCATGGTTGGCCTAGTTGATGGCACCAACCCTGCTCCAGCCAAGACTCGACCAGATAACTCCCTAAATCCAGAGTACACCCACTGGTCTAAACAAGATAACAGTGTACTCAGTTCGCTTTATGCCTCTATTATTGAAAAACTTGTCTCCACCATTCTCAATCTGGAGACTTCCAAGCAGGTATGGGACGCTCTTCAAGCCCATTTTTCCTCTACCTCACGCTCTTGCATTGCCTTTCTCAAAAGGCAACTTCAAACCATTTCACAAGACAACCGATCCTGCCTCTCTTACATTGAAGAGGCCAAACTCTTCTCTGATCAATTGTCTACTGCCGGCAAACCCGTGGATGAACAAGACCTCATCACATACCTCTTAAGTGGACTCAAGCCACAGTTCATACCCTTTTTCATTGCTTTCACCTTTGCAATGAGGGACAAAGAGTTCACCTTGGCTGATTTTCAGACAGAACTTTTGAGCTTTGAGACGTTGATGGAGGCCTCAAACCCCTCAGTACCTGAGGAGACTAGTTTTACATTTGCGGCAACCTAGTCCAAAAATACGTTCCTAAAGAAAACTAAAGGGCCTGGCTTTTCATCCCAATCTCGTTCCCCAACACACTCTAATCGTCCCCCTACCCATTCGACCTCTTCCAACAATAAGACTAATGCGTCCCAATCCCTTGACAACCGTCCCATTTGTCAAATCTGTGGTAAAAGGGGTCACACGGCACTTGACTGTTATCATCGGTTTGATTTTTCCTATCAAGGCCGCCACCCACCACCAGATCTAGCTGCTATGGCTGCTGAAGGTAATACCTCTTATGCTCAACAGGTGTGGTATGCAGACAGTGGGGCTAATGCTCACATTACCAGTAATACGGCAAATCTCACCAACTCACAACCCTATGAAGGAGAAGAAACAATCACGGTTGGAAATGGCTCAGGTTTGGTGATAAAAAATATGGGTACCACATCTCTCACCACAAATCATTCAAATTTCACTCTATCCAATGTTCCTCAAATTTGATCTCTATTAACCGTTTTTGTTTGGATAATGATTGTTATTTTGTATTAACTGGAAATGATTTTTCTGTGAAGGAGAACAACACGGGGTGACTTCTACTCCAAGGGCAAGTTAAGAACGGACTCTATCCAATTGCAAACAATAAATCTTGTTCAAATAAAATTTCCTGTTTTGCGGCAAGACTCAGTGTGTCCACAACTCTTGCCACATGGCATGATCGTCTAGGCCACTCATCTCAAGTTGTTTTAAATAAATTGATTCATTCCAAATATTTAAATGTTTCTACATCCAATAAAGAAGAGTTTTGTTCATCGTGCCCTTTAGGGAAATCCAAACAATTACCCTTCAGTGACTCAACTCATCAAACCAATCGCCCTTTAGCACTTATTCATTTAGATGTATGGACATCTCCTGTGTATTCAGTTGGTGGATCAAAATATTATGTTCTTTTTATTGATGATTTTTTTCGTTTCACTTGGTTATATCCCATTAAGTTTAAAAATGAGGTTTTTGCAATTTTTAAACAATTTAAGGCTCTAGTTGAAAATGTCTTCTCTTGTAAAATCCAACAATTACAAATTGATAATGGTGGAGAATTTCTCTCCACCGCCTTCAAATTTTTTTTACAAGAGCATGGCATTTTTCACCGATTAATGTGCCCGCATACCTCTCAACAAATGGGATCGCTGAGCGAAAATATCGTCATATTGTTGAAACCAAGTTAACTCTTCTAGCCCGGTCCCACCTACCAAATACATATTGGCCCGATGCTTTTCTAACATCTATTTATCTCATAAATCGACTCCCAACCAAAGTGCTACAAAATTTAATGCCTTTTCACATACTTCATCAAAAAGTTCCCAAATATTCACATCTAAAAATTTTTGGATCAGCAAGTTTTCCTTTTCTCAAACCATATGAACCTCACAAATTATCTTTTCGGAGTAAAGAATGCATTTTTTTTCGGCTATGCCAGTCAACAACGATGCTATCGATGTCTTGACTATCATACTGGCCGTGTATATGTGTCGCGCAGTGTCATTTTCAATGAACAAGATTTCCCTACAAATCGTGGGGTCCTCTCTTCGCTTGCCTCACCGAGTAAAGTTCCCCCAGGTATATCTCCTTCTACTTCATCACTTCCCCTTTTTACCTTTTCTCAGCCTTCTCCCACATCTGCAACCGAATCCCTTCCTCTTCACCAACCATCAACCACCCCTGAAACCGAATCAATCCCATTTCGGCACTCTACCACTATTGACAACCCAAATGTTGTTCCTTTCCAAGACAATAGCAGTTTTCCCATTCTACCGAACCTTCAATCTGCAATTGAAATCCCCACACCACCGATTTCATTTGCCTTAAATCCACCCACCAACCCCAACAACCAAGCAAATGACCGACGCCGAATCACAACCAGATCGATGACCGGCAGCTCCAAACCCAAAGTCTTCCCTGATTTTAACGTCTTCTACTCGACTCGGCATCCCCTGCAGGTACTCTCCACGGTCATCACCAACAATGAGCCTTCCACCTACACACAAGCCGTTTCTACTCCAGAATGGCGTGCTGCGATGGAGAATGAATTTGACGCATTGATGGTAAATGGGACTTGGTCGCTCTGCCCTCGCCCACCAGGTAAGTATATTGTTCGAAATAAATGGGTTTTTAAGATAAAACGGTTCTCTGACGACAGTGTTGAGCGCTATAAAGCACGTCTAATTGCAAAAGGGTTTGATCAAAAGTATGGAGTTGATTATGCAGAGACTTTTTCACTAGTAGTGAAACACACAACAGTTCGTATGATTCTTGCTTTAGCAGTTTCTCTCAATTGGAATACGCCAATTAAATATTTCAAATGCTTTTCTGCATGGGTCTTTAGATGAAGAGGTTTTTATGGAATAACCTCAAGGTTTTGTTGATGAGAATCATCCGGACTACGTTTGCCAATTGCATAAGTCTCTGAATGGTCTCAAACAAGCACCACGTGCTTGGTTTCGACGCCTATCACAATCGCTATTGGAGTATGGTTTCATTGAGTCTACTGCTGATTATTCCCCTTTTATCTATGCTACTGGTTCTGTAAAATTGTATGTGTTGGTGTATGTTGATGACATATTGGTCACTGGTTCTAGTAAGACTGCAATTGACTCATTTGTCTCATCTCTTAAGGATTCATCTCTTGTTAAAGACCTGGGTGAGCTGAGTTTTTTTCTAGGTGTACAGGCTTGCCGTGACCAACATGGGCTTCACCTTCGCCAATCACGATACATAACTGATTTACTGGAAAGCACCAAAATGGTGGGTGCTAAGCCACTTAGCTGTCCAACAACCTCAGGTCCGAAACTCTCATCTAAAGACGGTGAGTTATTGTCTGACCCTACTGAATATCGTCGTGTAGTTGGGGCTCTTCAATACTGTACCATCTCGCGCCCTGATATTGCATATGCTGTCAACCAATTGAGCCAATTCATGCACAATCCTTGTGAGCCCCATTAGATTGTTGTTAAGCGTGTGCTTCACTACCTTAAGGGTAGTATTGACTATGGCATTTACTTTACTCTTGTTGATATAAATTTACAAGCTTATTGTGACTCCGATTGGGATGACAATCTGGATGACCGTAGAAGCACAACAGGCTATGGCATATTTCTAGGACAAAATCCCATCACCTGGACAACAAATAAACAACCAATAGTCTCCAAAAGTAGTACATAAGCAGAGTATCGAAGCTTGGCCATCGCTACTACTGAAATATATTGGATCCGGATGCTCATGAAAGAATTGGGACTACTCCTACCTTCAACTCCAACAATTTGGTGTGACAATATTGGAGCCATTGCCTTGACGTCTAATCCAGTGTTTCATGCTCGGACCAAACATATTGAGGTAGATTATCACTTCATCAGAGAAAAAGTCCTAAACAAAAACATTCAAGTGAAACACATCTCTACACAATATCAGATTGCAGATCTATTCACCAAGGGTCAAACAGCTCTGAGGTTCACTTTCTTAAGGTCCAAACTAATGGTGATTTTGCTCCCTATCACTTTGAGGGGGATGTTAGACCAACGATTCCTGAACCTTCCAAAATTGAATTTGCAACTCAAGAATATGCAACTCAATCTCCTCCAAAATCAACGTGAACAATTTTCTTTGATTCCTTGATTTTCTCTTTTACGTGTATAATGCTAATTAGTCACACTTTCCATCTTGTACATTACCGTATTTAATTCTTGTTTTATACGTTACTACGTTACCATGTTTAACTCTTGTAAAGATGTACTATTTAAAGGAATATAGCAGAAGGAAAAAGGCAAGTTGGCCTCGTAATTCTTACCATCTTTTCCATTCAGTTTCTGTGTTCTTACATATCCATCAATCTTGGGGTTGCGCAAGTTAAAATGATCTCTCTATTAATCTAGTCAAAAAAAAAAAAAAAAAGACTTGGGCATAACTACCGCGTTATGACTAATCATAAGAGAACACGTGACACTAATATAAACAGTCAGTTTATTAAAGAGATTAAAAATCTACAGCCAATATGCCACAACAACATAAATATTAAAAATCTAAGAAAAATAAATAAATAGAAAATTTAAAAAAAAAATCAACTAAATTAAAAAAAAAAACGTAAAAAATAAAATAATTTAAAAGAGTTAAATTTTTAGAAATAAAAATAAAAAATGCATAAAATAAAAATTTGATAAGGAAGTTTTGACGGAGGGGTCATTTCGAAATATAACCTTAATATGAGGGATTAATATGTTATGGGTTGAGGAGGTGCTGGAGTAAAAGGATTGTGGTGCTGGAGTGGGAAGATTTCAGTGGGCAAGGTACTCTGTTGTTGAGGCTGATGTGTTGTGCTTTAAGAAGGAAAGGGAAAAGTTGTTGCTAGCAGTTATACGCGAAGATGAAAGCTTGGAACGATCTCGTGTTGATACAGACTTAATTGGTCATCTCTTTAATGGAACGTTGTCGTTTAATATGTTTTCTTCTTATTAAATGTAACAAGGTCGTTTTGCTTAGTGAAGTGTTAGTTGATGTTGTAAAACACTGCGTTTTGTTAAACATTGAGTATAAATAAAGACAGTTGGAGGGAAAGTCCTCAACTGAAAATTGATTCATGTTACTGAACTCTCTCTTCTCTCTCGACTTCCATTCTCTACTTCATTCCACAACTTCTGGAGAGTGACTATCTCGAATACATCATTACATAATACCTCTGTAAAATGTGCAAACCCCATAGACCTATACACTAATTCACCATTGTATAAATAATTGTTATATTGCCCTTTTCTTTAGTGTGCTTGAACAAATACTAATAGTGAACTTTCTAACAAAGGGTGAGAGAGCTATGTCTTGAGAATTAGGATCTTGCCTTTTAGGTTCCATGGTTGTTAGTAAAGACTACGATCTAAATCATCTTCATTGGGGATGGTGAAGAGGAATAGATTGGGTCAAGGAGTTCAATGAAATGTTTTTGATGAATTGTCTGATTGAATGGGTGAGAATTGAGTTACCCCTCTTGGGAATGATCCTGTATTGCACCAATTCAAACTCATACACAACATATTGTAGAAACAAGAATGTAAGCATGCTCAAAGAGACAAGAACATCTCAAAATTCAGTTACTTCAAATCGACCAACGGTGAGTTTGATGAACTCGATATTTTGATACCATATTACAATTGCCTTGACCAATGCAATTCAATTACAAAGAGCCTGTAAATTGTTATGATAGAAGAGTTCTTCTAAGAAACAGATATGGTAGGAAAAATGTAATTCAATGTAATTTGCTAGACCACTTTTTGTAAATAAGATCCCTTTTTGTCTATTGATAAGTTTGCTACTTTCTGCGAGTTATCGTTGTTTTGTCCATCATTAAAGTGGTCTCTGAGAAATTCAACAGCCAGGAAGGTTAGGGCAGAAGCTGGTATATACCATGCAATCCTGGGAACACTACCCCTGAACATTCCCTTTATGCCTTCAGTCATCCACACGGTCCGAATCGCATCAAACCAGCCATTGTACCTAAGGGTTGAAAACAATATTAGGAAAAAAACTCAGTCACTATCCTTTCTAACTTCCATTTTATCAGAAAGAAGAAACATTGACTACTTTCAGGCATCAATGTAAAATCCAAGGCAAATAAACCATGCTAAGACCAAGAAGGTTTTCCTTCCTAAACAAGATAAAAGAGGAAAATATATCGATTTGATTTTTTGCATCCCAAGAGGCAATCAATCCACCAAAACTCCGGTACCTAGCAGTCGATCCTTGAACTTGCAACCTTGTTTTGATGACATCCAGGGGAGTGGTGAGATAAGCACTAAAACCTGTAAAATTTTTAAAAACTGTAAATTTCTGTTCAGGCAAGATAGGTTGCCGACTTCAATTTAAAAGATTTAACACTGCACCAATTAGGTTGCAGTTCATGGAAGGCACATACCACCAGCTAACCCTCCTAATAAAAGTCCCTCCAGTGAACTATTAACATGGTATTTTGGATTGGGTATCCATCTTTGCTTTCCATACTCTGTGACATCTTTCAAGGCTTCATAAGACATAACCTGCCAAGTGCAAGCCTCAAACCAAAAACCCAATCCAAAAGAGGGCAAAAAAAACCACGCAAAAAGGGCCAGCTTTGCCATTATATATGCCCATGGACTGGCTTACTGGGAATTATGGGTGGGATAAAAACAAACTAGACATAATTACTACGTAAATAAAATCATTTGCCCAATGAAACATCAATGATCAACAATGATTTCTTTCCTTGTTGGCAAAATAAATAGAAGATAAATTGATACAGAGAAATGTGCCATTGAGAAGATTAAATAATTTTAAATGCCAACTCCAACCATTAAATCTTGTTTGCTAATGTTTCAGCTGTAACCATCACTGCCTTAGGTTTCCAAATAAGGGTTAACCAGGAAAGCCTGAGATGAGTTTAAGAGAGGCCAGGGTTACTATTATGCCTCCACATAAACTAACAAACAGAGAAACAAGATTAGGGAAAAAAAACAATTAGACAAATAACAATTTTTAAGGGACTTCTCTGAGCTTTAAGCTTTCATTATGATAATTTCTTTTATTTTTAGTACTCATTAACAATACTATGCAACTCTCCAAGAATTATCAAGTCAAGAATCTTAAAAGAACTCCACAGTAGTGATTAATTAACAAGGACACGAATGAACATTTAAGAGCCGTCAATTGCTACTGTCTATCTTTCTCATCCTCCCAAGGAGGGAACCATCATTCAATCCTCCATAGAAATCCTAGCTTCTGCTTTCCCTACCTGGATCCCTAAGTCCATTATTTTGAAAATTTTCAAAACTAGAATTCCTAATTGGCAGCCATTGTGGGTCTAACCTATTCAATGATAGTGTGTTTTAAAGAACTTATCAACCTGGGCAGAACCTGCAGATCCCATCCCTGTTCTAGAATTAGAAGTTTTATTAATATATCAACAAGATTGAATAAAAGAGAATATTTACTAACCACTGATTAGTACATGAAATGTAAGAGGAAACCAACACAAAAGCAAAAAACCGTAAAACCAAATAAAATAAATATGCATACCATCAGACCGGCAAAAGGCACATCCCTTGCAAGTGTAGACCAGTACCTGTCAGAGCACCACCACAACAGAAAATTATAAAATGGACAGATTTTTTGTTTTTTTTTTTGGGAAGGGGGGGGGGGGGGGGGGGGGGAGAGAGAGAAATTAACACCATGTATGCAGCAACCATTGCAATCTTCCATGAAATTGATTGCTTTTCTCAAATTTTGGTTGTAATTTGTTAGGAGGATTTTCTGTTTTCCCCTTTTGTATTAATTCCTAATAAAATTCTATTTTAATTATAAAAAATATATTTCACCATAAATGTTAGTAAAATGAGGAGCTCAACCAGCAGTAGGAGATTACTATTTTGATGATAGAGCTAGAATGATGTGGTATTAATCTAAACGCCAATCTTCATAAACAAACAAAAATGGATGTTTAGTGAGAGTTGCTTCCACTTTATGCCATGTTTTCTACCAAATGAAAGCTTGTGATTCTAACATACATATGGAGCAAATAGATATAAAGTCTGTGAGTGCATGGGTGGGTTTTGGCTCATGATGAAAACTAGATCGCATCATTCCAGCATCAATTAGCTTGTTTAGATGATGCTAACCACAGAGATCTTTGCCTGATCATGATTCACAAGATCATTATTTGTGGTAAAAGCCCTAAATACAAATTTTCTAATGCCACTATGTGTGGGAGAGGGGTCTACAAACTGGTCAGTATTTATAAAACAAAAGATCGCACTATTCAATGCAATAGAGAGGGTAGATTCTGGCATATACCCTGCATATAGTCCCTTTAGCCCCTGCTCCTTCCATATTGAACAGCCAGCCTGGAATATTCCTGTATAATAACCATACATTTGCATACCAGGCTTCAAAGAGATGCTATCTTTCATGGAAACAGAACTCCAAGATGTTCTTGTGCCTTGAACCTGCATGCGTTGCTTTATCACTTCACAAGGAACATAAACAAAAGAACCAAGTGTATCTCCTGCAATGAACAAAGAACAAGAAAGAAATTATCAGCCCTCTGATGCACAAGTGGCTGCTGAGTGCACAAATATTCAAGTTTCCACACATTAAAAGAGAAATCTAATGCAAGGAAAAAAGAAGAAGTATTTGACAATTGAAAGAAGGGGGTACAAGTACAACAGAGGAGAGAAAACATTTTCCATATATTAACACAATGCTGGAGCATAAGGAATTACATCCAACAGGGATTAGATGCAGCAAAGGGACTGATGAGAAGATAAAGGAAAAAAGATAGAAAAACAAATAAACCTTAATCAAGAACAGCAGGTCAAACAATCTCTAGGCAGGAAAAGCATGGGAGTTGCTATACTATTGATGACAATGCATGGCTTATATTGTATATTTTGACGCTAAAAGACTTAAATCTAAGTTCAAGAATTCAGAGACATTAACTTTAGAGCAAAATCAGAAAGCTGAATTGCCTTTCTAAAGCCTATTAATTCCAAAGGTTCTCGCTTATAAAAAAAAAGGGGTTAATTTGAAAGGTTCTGTCCTGCAAAGTCACTACTGTAATCTGAGATGGGTTAAAAATACCATCTAACAATAATCTTCCCATGATTTGGAGATATTAACTTTAGAGCAAAATCAGAAAGCTGATTCTTGTTGCAAAAACTCAAATTGCTGCATTACAAATCAAAGTGGGACAAAGATTCTTGAAGCACCAAACAGCTTACCAGCAGCTCCAGCAATGAAATGTGCCAAGTGGCCACTAAGGCCAGGATGTGACTCTTCAATCCACTTTTTGGTAGACTCTATGATACCGAAGTATGTTGCCCCAGTTGCAAGAGACCCGGTAATTCCAGGAGTTATACCTCTATAAAAGCCTACAAGAATTATTAGTATAGACAGATGACATACTTTGTAAATGCATTATTTTCAAACAGGGAAACAATTGACTCCCATAGTTTAAGTCCAAGTCATTGGAAAGATGCATAATCACACATTAATATGATACTTTATTCCCTACTCATCGTAAAAAAAAAAATCATTTCATGTATGCAGACAGATTCAAAAATTGTGAATAAATATGTAATACATGAAACTTTGATGTAATACACAAAACAGGAAACTAATTGAAAACTAAGTACTTTTACCTTTTAATCCATCTGCAACCCAGAGGGCTCGTACCATTTGTAGTATGTTCTTTTGGTTCTGAAACAAAGAACATAGAGTGCCAGGAACCGGAACCAAGGCATTCCCATGCAAATGAAATGGCTTTAGCAAGTGACAATAAGATGAGATGATGTAATGTCGGCTTTCTTAGAACTCACATAAAAATATTTCTACTGATATTTAAAAAATCTTATAGATTAACCGTAATGATAAAATCAGTGTGTTTCCTTTTGGAGGCCATGAAAAAGGAAAGATAACAATGTAATGGTTTGTGGCTATACCTGACTTCCACTAATGATAGCTTGACTTTGAATCCGTGTCTTTATTGTGTCAACTGGATGCATCATTCCTTCTCCAAAAGCCCCAGCAACAGCTCCCCATACGAACTCCCTCCATACTACATCACAAGATAAAATCACCACTTCCTATTGTTTTATTAAACAAATCCAGTATGCACGTCAACATAGCTTTAAGAAGAACTATTGCAGCATCAGTAAAGCCATTTTTCTTTTTCCCAGTTCAACCCGAGAAGAGATTCAATCCAAGAGCATTGGCTTACACAATTCTAAATAAACTTAGCAATGTCCTCTTTATGCAGCATAGCTACACACTATCTTATGCTGCTCGTGTAGTTTTTTACCTACAAAGTTTCTTAATTACACATCATAGAGGAAAGCCATCATACCTATACAAAATATACTAAGATATCACCCAATCTCCTCTTTTAGGAGCTGCTCATGATTTGAGAAATAAAAAACTACATCAGGACACATACATTCCATACAACTAAAAAGAAAAAAGCTAAAGCAAAACAACATATATTTCCCTCAACTTACTTTTCTCGGAAAAGAAATGATAATGTGAATGCGCAAGTGCAATCACTTTGAAAAAAGTGAATAAATACGGACCATATGAAAAAATAATATTTTTTTAATAATAATTCGGAACCACTATTTTTCATAACGACTGAACGGCAAATACGTGCTTGCGAACTCCTCGACTCGAATGCATGTAGCATTACTTTTTTCGAAAATAATACAAGGGATCAACCTTCGCTTTCCAGCATTTTTTTATTTTTATCAACCAAACTAGTACTTTCACAACGAGTGCATAAAAACTGATCGACTGTATCAAAAAATAAAAACCTCAAGAAGTTCCAAATAATGTTCTTCCCAGGTAATAGCGAGTTCGTGAAGCTTACCAAAGAACGGACTGCTTGCTGTGTTACTTGAAGCTTGCACATCCCACGGAGTTGGGCCCTGAACCGCCATGGAACCGCCAAAGAGGGTGCGCTTAGTTCGATTGGAAAATTACGTAGAGTGGAGCTCTCAATCTGTATTTTAGATATATATAGAAAAATGGAAACGTCGTCGTTTGGTCTCCATTTCCTTAAAATCCTGTTTGCTTTCGACCATGACCCTCCAGGGTAAGAAACCGAGAGAGTGGCTTTTTGATTTTACGAGTTTTTTAAAACAAAAATTCTATTTACAACGGGCAGGGAACTGCCGTCCCACTTGGCCAAATTAGGACTCTTTTTTTAAAACTCTCTCCTTTCTTTTACATCAATCCAATGGCTAAGATCTCTGCAATCTAAATTTCTAACAGATCTCACCGATAAATTATTACAGCATAGTACACATCACAGGATGTAGAAGATATTGTGGCTGAAAATCAAGAAGATTCAAACCTTCTAATAGCTGCCGATATCAATGCTACAAATAAGAGATGAGGAAGTCGTGATCCTGCGGTTTTGATTATGGTTTTCATAACTGACAAATTCAAATTCAAATGTATTTAAATATTGCTAAAAGTTAGCATATGATTGTAAATATTTATCTATATTTACACTATGTAATCTGCCAATATAATCTATCCAAAATACTGGTATTCAAAATTGTGTTGGTGCTATCTCTTTTATGGTATCAGACTGACCAGACACGACAAATGTCAAAAACATGTCTTCCTCTCCATCATCTTCAACCAGCATTCGCACCCCACCCTCACATCCACCCTCTGTTATTCCTATGAATAATGTTGTCACTATCAAGTTTACTTCTGAAAATTATCTTATCTAGAAAGCACAACTCATGCCTTACTTCCACGTTCAAGATTTATTTGGCTATCTCGATGGAACCACACCTATGCCTACCAAAACTGTTTTTATCACCCAACCCGAAAACGGCCCTATTACTGAAATAATCAACTCTGCCTACACTCACTGGGTTCGATAAGATAACATCATCCTTAGCACCCTCATGACTTCTCTCTCTAAAGTTGTTCTTGCCCAAGTGGTCAACTATACCACTTCACATGCTGTTTGGCGTGCTCTTAAGGAGAATTCCTCCTCGAGATCTCATGTCAAAACCGTGTAAATTCGCACACAATTGGCGACTGCTACCAAAGGCAGTATAAGTGCTACTTAATATTTTCTTTTTGTTAAGAAACTAACCGATGAGTTAGCTATTGTAGGCTAGCCCATGACATGAGAAGATGTCATTACCTATGTTCTTGCAGGATTAGGCCATGAATTTGACAATTTTGTGGCCTCTATTTCAGCTCGAATTGACAAGGTGTCTCTTGAAGAGATATACTCTCTACATCTAACAATATAGGCACGCATCTCTCGACATCAACTTGCCTCACCTATTCAGCAGGCATCCATCAACATTGCTCAAAAGCAATTTCAATCCTCTACAAATAGAGGACGCGATGGCTATCGTGGCAGAGGACGGGGTCAATGTAGTGGTTCCAACACTAATATCCGGACCAATGATCAAAATACATTGGTTTGTCAGGTTTGTAATAAACCAGACCACTCAACTCGAAAATGTTAACCTCGCTTTGATCTCTCTTATCAAGACTCCATCAAAACTGAAAACAAACAAGTGATGGTTGTTTTAAATGGTGCAAATTGGGAAAGCGAATGGCACGCGGACTCAAGCGCCACTCACCATGTTACAAATGATCTTGGTAACCTGAACCTCAAATCTAAAGATTACAATGGTTCAGATCATCTTCAAGTGGGAAATGGCCAAGGTTTGCACATCACAAAAATCTGTTCCTCCCAACTCTCTACTCCCAACTCTTCTTTTGTTCTTCATAAAGTTCTTCTCGTTCCTGAAATTCAAAAAAACTTATTATCTGTGCAACAATTTTGTGTTGATAACCATGTATATTTTGAATTTCACGACAAATATTTTCTTGTGAAGGATTATTTGGGGAAAGTCCATCATCAAGGCCAACTCAGTAATGGACTCTATCAGTTCAACTCCACTTCTCGCCACCCTCATATTCTCTCCACTGTCCGTGTCTCCACTAGTGAATGGCATCGTCGTCTTGGACATGCATCCCAACCTTCTCAACACAGTCCTCATCCACAATAAAATTTTGGTCAGCACCAATAAAATGTCGTCTGTTTGCTCCGAATGTCAAATGGCTAAAAGCAATGATTTACCCTTTCAGTATTCTTCGCAACCGTCATCCATTAAATTAAAATTTTCAGTGATGTATGGGGACCTGCCGTTGTGGCTTCCACCACGGGAGCTAAATATTATGTTAATTTCCTTGATGATTATTCAAACTTTTTGTGGTTGTTTCCAATCAAACTCAAATCTGACGTTGAATAAATTTTTCTTCAATTCCAAGTCTATATTGAAAGACATTTTGAAAGAAAAATTAAATCCATTCAATCCGATTGGGGTGGTGAATACCACCGATTAAACACCTATTTTAAACACCATGGCATCAATCATTGGTTGGCATGTCTCTACACTCACCAATAAAATGGATCGATTGAACGTAAACATCGTCATATTGTCGAAGTTGGCCTAAGTTTGTTGGCTCACTCAAATCTTCCTTTAATCTATTGGGAAGATGCTTTCCAAACAGTAACATACATCATAAATCGTCTTCCAACACTTGTCTTCCAACACAAATCTCCTTTTGAATTACTGTATCATCGTTTGCCCGATTACTCATTCATGCGTGTATTTGGTTGTGCTTGTTGGCCAAACATGAGACCCTATAACAAAAATAAACTCAATTTTCAGTCTCAATCTTGTATCTTTCTCGGCTACAACTTCTGTCATCATGGATACAAATGTTTTGATCCCTCAATGGGTAGAACTTATATTTCCAGACAAGTCATTTTTTATGAAACTTTATTTCCACATCTCAAATAAGTCAAGCCTGAGATATCTCCCCCTTCATTCATGTCTCTTCCATCTCTACTCCTCCAAACACCACTCCTATGCAACCTAATTCATTTCCCACAGGAACGCAATTTGCACATTGCTCTTCTTCTTTTGCAAGAACAGGGGACGTGATCTTGCCTACCTCACCTCCTGATATTGATGCTCCTTTGGACCAGGCAATAACTCAACCTTGTTCTACATCTCAGCCCATTGTCAATCGCCATCCTATGGTCACGAGATCCAAAAATAATATTCATCAACCATAGAAGCATGCATATGACTATATCCGTCACCGACTTCCGAAAGCTCTGATCACAAAAACAACCACTGAAGCTCATGAACCAACCTCATTTAATGCAACTTTCAAACATAGCCACTGGCATGACGCTATGAATAAAGAACTTGATGCACTTCTCCAAAATGGAACATGGTCTCTAGTTACACCACCATCTCGAGCTAATATCGTTGGATGCCGCTGGGTATATCGGATCAAACGAAAAGCCGATGGAACCATTGAGCGCTACAAAGCTCGTTTGGTTGCCAAAAGCTTTCACCAACAGGAAGGGATTGATTTCACAGAAACCTTAAGTCCACTTGTGAAGCATGCAAAAATTCGGCTAGTCTTATCTATTGTCGTATCTTATGAATGGCCCATTCTTCAACTTGATGTACAAAATGCATTTTTGCATGGAGATTTACAAGAAGAGGTGTTCATGACTCAACCTCAAGGTTATATCCACCCACAATACCCGCATCATGTATGCAAGCTCCACAAGTCGTTATATGGCTTGCGCCAAGCTCCAAGAGCTTGGTTTTCAAAGCTCTTGGATAAACTCAAGTCACTAAATTTCTATGAAAGCAAAGCTGATAGTTCTCTGCTTGTGCTAAAGACCAACAAAGAGGTATTTTACATTTTGATATATGTTGATGACATATTAATTACATGGTCCAGTTCTCATGCTATCAACCGAGTAATTCAAAGCCTCAAAGCCTCATTTGTTGTCAAAGAATTGGGAGATCTTCACTTTTTCCTTGGAGTCGAAGCGGTTCGAAGATCCAAATGACTCTATCTCACTCAAATAAAATACATTGTTGATTTATCAAAAAGGAGTAACATGGACAAGGCCAAGCCGTGTACAACCCCAATGGCTTCTAATTGTCATCTCACTTCTAATGATGGTTCACCATACACTGATGCTAGTCTTTACCGAAGTATTGTAGGCAGCATGCAATACTTGGCATTTACGCACCTAGATTTGGCCTTTGCTGTTCACAAAGTAAGTAAGTTCATGCACAAGCCCATGAATTCTCATTGGCAAGCCGTAAAGAGAATATTGAGATACTTAAAGCACACGGTTTCAACTGGTCTCCTCATCACCAAAGCTAATAACTTGAGAATTCAAGCGTACTCCGACTCTGATTGGGTTGCTGATAGAGATGACAGAAGATCAGTTGGTGCGTATTGTGTTTTTCAAGGACCCAATCTAATTTCTTGGAGTTGTAAACAACAACAAACAGTGGCCTGAAGTAGCACTGAGGCTGAATATAAATCACTTGCAAACAGAGCTGCCAAAATCATATGGATCCGATCCATCTTATCTAAACTAGGCCTCTCTGTTTGTCAACCTCCTGTGCTTTGGTGTGATAATATTGGAGCAACGTATCTCTCCTCCAATCCAGTATTTCACGCATGGACAAAACACATCGAAATTGATTTTCATTTTGTCAGAGATCAAGTATCTCGCAAGCAGCTAGCAGTGCAATTTATTTCCAGCCGAGATCAACTAGCTGATGCCTTGACAAAACCGTTGCCACCTATCAAATTCAAAGATGTGCAATTCAATCAAAATATCTGTGATCTCTCCTTCAGATTAAGGTGGCGTGTAGAAGATATTGTGGCTGAGAATTTGGAAGATTCAAACCATCTACTAGTTGCCGATATTAATGCTACAAATAAGGGATGAGGAAGCCGTGATCCTGCGGTTTTGATTATGGTTTCCATAACTGACAAATTCAAATTCAAATGTATTTAAGTACTTCTGAAAGTTAGCATAAGATTGTAAATATTTATCTATATATACACTATGTAATCTGCCAATGTAATCTATCCAAAATACTGGTATTCAAAACTGTGTTGGTGCTATCTCTTTTACAGCACATCACATCTCCCTCCCCCTACCCCAGTTTACAGATCTACATTTCCTCCCACGGCTTCTTTCTTTGTGCTGCTTCATCTTTTTCTATAATAAATTTATATCTATATTGTACAGCTTTAACATCTTGATCCAATACTTTTAAGGACCACAACAATAACTTGACCAAAATATGAAGATAGAAAAGAAAGAACATAAGCTTTAATTCAAAGAAGAAACGTGACCCAGAGTGATTGATTTCGAATATGATCTTCATCATTGTCAAATCGGATTCTTCGGGATGATCATTATTGCCGGTACTAGTTTCCTTCCTTATTCTCGTCGTCTTTCTTTTTCCATCGGATGCATTTTCAGACTCGGCCTCTAGATCATTGGTCTGCAATTTTTGTTATGGATATTCTTTTTTAGTTCTTGGTTGAGCTTGTCGGCGACTTCTAGAATTATTCTTTGTAACTGATTTGCGATTACAGACTTGTAATAGTCTATAAATAGTGTGAAGCCTGTGTGCTACTGTATTAAAGAATAACTGAAATCGAAAATGACTTTGTGAGAAGGAAAGTCTGTTTGAGGCATTTTACCAAATACTTCTCTTGCATTTCATACCTTGAGGCATCAGATTGCTTTTTCCTGGTTTTGATTTTGAAATTTTGTTTTTTAATATATCGGCTGACGTGGCATAAACCACGTCAGCCGATTACCTGGCAGTTCCCCACTGTCGATTGTACGTAGCATGGCTATTTTTAAAAATTATCTGAGCAATATATACATAAGTTTTTTTAAAATCAAATAAAGGCATAAGGCATATTGAATTTATGGCAGAGTACTAAAAACCAACACACCAAGTGTTTGAATAAAATTCTGAATGAAGAAAGAATTCTTTCATTCGTATTTCTGTAATTTAGTAGTGCACTTACATTACACTTCCTATATATTTTTATACAAGTATTCCAAGGAGGATAATCTGATTATAATTTGATCAAACGGTGTACAATTACTTAGTTGGTTACAAGAGAACCTTCTGGACACTAGACAAATGGCATATCCTTATTTGTGCTTGAGAGATTCCTTTTGAAATCTGTTAGAATATTGGAGTGCTGCTCACGTTCCTGAGAGCACTTTATTGCAGTAGCTGCTATTGGAGAATCAGGTGCCTTAATAGCCCCCCGCGAGTCAAGGGGCACTAGAGAGATGGTGAGGCTTGATCGAAGAAAATTGAAATGCGCAGTAGATAGAGGCTCTGTAAAGATGTTGGCTAGTTGAGCTTTGCTTGAAATGAAGGACACTTTGAGTGCTTTGGCAGAAACTCTCGAACAAAGTGATAGTCAAGTTCAACATGCTTTGTTCAAGAATGAAGGACTGGATTCATTGACAGGTAGGTTGCACCGAGATTGTCACACCACAGTGTCGGAGGATTGGAAAAAAAAATTCTTAGCACACCAAGTAATGACTGTAACCATAGTAACTCACAGGTAGTATTGGTTACCGCTTTGTACTCAGCTTCGGTGGATGATCTAGCAACCGTAGGTTGCTTCTTAAAGCTCCAAGATACCAAGTGAGAACCAAACTACACATAGAATCCACCAGTAGATTTGCAATTGTCAGGACACCCGGCCCAGTCAGCATCAGAAAATGAAGAGAGATAATCATTACAACTTTTTCAAAATTTTCACACAAAATAAAATAAACAATTCAACTTTTTTCAAATCTCAAAACAAAAATAATATTAAAAAAATATTCTAATAATATTTTATTCAATTTTCAACTTTTATCTCAACTCATCTAATCTTATCTGCGAAAACAAGCGATGCTTAAAGGTAAATGAGGCAGAAAAATGTAAACCAAAATGAGAGGTAAGATGTAAATAACGAAGAATTCTTTTAACAGCTTGCCAATGAGGGATTATAGGACTGTGCATGTATTGGCAGACCTTATTTATAGCAAATGAAATATCTGGTCTTGTGAAAGAAAGATATTGCAAGCTCCCTACAATGCTGCGATAGAGCTGAGGATCCTTCTAAGGTTGTGAGTTTGGATGTAGAAGTCATGGGAGTGGAGATTGACTTGGAATTATGCATGTTTGTACGCTTAAGTAAGTCAGTGATATACTTGGTCTGGGACAGAAATAAGCCTTGAGCATTTCGAAGAACCTCTATACCTAAAAAATAATGTAAAGATCCCAAGTCTTTTACTGGAAATGATGCACGTAGAGAAGTAAGAATTTGAGAAATAAGCAGAGTACTCGAGCCAGTCAAAATTATGTCATCTACGTAAATTAACATAAAGACAGAATCAGTGGAATTTCGAAATATAAACAATGAAGGGTAGATTTTGAAGCATGGAAACCAATAGACAACAACTTGTTACTCAATTTCGAGAACCAAGCCCTAAGGGCTTGTTTAAGGCCATAGATAGACTTTCGTAGCTTGTAGACGTGAGAGGGAAAATCTGGGATTTGCAAACCCCGGCGGCTAATGCATGAACACATCCTCTTCCAGGTCTCCATGTAGAAAGGCGTTCTGAACGTCTAACTGGTGCAACGGCCAAGATGAAGAAACTGCTAGGGATAGAAGAAGTCGAATGGTTACTGGCTTCACAACTGGGTTGTAGGTCTCCATAAAATCGATCCCGGCCTGCTGATGGAACCCATTAGCAACTAGGCGCACCTTTCATCGTTCGATGGTTCCATTAGCATGCTGTTTCGTTTTGAGTACCCACTTGGATCCGAGAACATTAAGCTTGGAGGAGTACGAGACTAAATCCCATGTTTGGTTTAGAATGAGAGCATCGAACTCAAAGGCCATGGCATAGTGCCATTCTGGGTACTTAGAAGCTTTGGTGAAGGAAGATGGTTCTTCTGGTATCGGGGAAGAGGATGAGATAGTGAGGTTTGTAGAAAGTTTGGACATTGGCCAAGAGATGGTGCCATCGGTACAGTGAAGTGGGTGATGGATGTTGTTTCGGGACCTTGTGAGCATGGAATGAGTGGAAGAAGATGAAAGTTGCGGTGAAGGATTTGGGAAAGTGTTAGGTTGCGGCGCAGAAAGATGTGAAGAACTCGGGGACATAGACCTAGTTGAAGGAGATGGGTTGTGAGTTAATGACTGGGCCGAGGTAAGCGTTGGAGAGAGATAAGATAATTCGGGTGTTTCTGTGTTTGTGGGCTGAGGAGTTTGATTGGGTTGATTGTTGGCAGAATGAGTAGTGGAAGGTGAGATAAGGGGAAATGGGCTGAGTTGAAGTGAGGGTCCATGAGGCTGTTGATTTGAGAGTGAGTCCGTATGTGAGCTGTGAGTATTGTTTGTAAAGGGAAAGGGAGATTCATTAAATTGAACATCACGTTAAATGTAGACTTTACTCGTGGGAATATGAAGACATAGATACCCTTTATGATCTGGGCCATAGCCCAAGAAAACACAAGGTTTGGACCTAAGATCAAGTTTGTGACAATTAAATGGGAGCAAGTTGGGCCAACATTGACACCCAAAAATTCATAAAAAGTGATAATTTGGAACGCAATGAAAAAGAAGTTGATAGGGAGACTTATTATTGAGAATGGGAGTAGGCATACGATTTATTAAAAAAAAGCCGTTAAAAAGGCGTCAGCCCAGTATTTTTGTGGGACAGAAGCATGAGCCATTAGTGTAAGCCTAGTTTCCACAATGTGATGATGTCGTCGTTCTACACTACCATTTTGGGCATGAGAGTAAGGACACATCACACAATGCACAATTCCATTTGATTGAAAAAATTTATTTAAAGGCCTAAACTCCCCTCCCCAATCGGTTTGTACAGATGCAATATTAGAAGAAAAAAAATTACAAACATAATTATAAGAAAAGCTAGAAAAAGTTGGAACACATTAGACTTAGATTGAAGTGGAAATAGCCATATATATTTGTAATAGTCATCTACTACCGATAAGTAAAATCGAGAACCATGAGAGGAGGGCACAGGAGTCGGTCCTCAAACATCAAGAAACACAAGTTGAAATGGTTTGAGTGAGAAAGAGGGGGTGGGGGGATGAGGCAGAGTGTGAGATTTAGCTAAGGGACAAGTGGAACACTGTGACATGCGACTATTATTTTTAACAGGAAGCTTGAAATTGTTAATTGTAAATGAAATGGTGCGGGAACTGGGATGTCCAAGATGAGAGTGCCAGTGATAAGATGTAGTTTGTTCACCAAGCATGGCCCGTGCAGTGGTAGAAGCAGTTGTGGTTGAGGTGGGAACACCAGTAGGCAGCTCGTATAAGCCATTTCTAACATGGCCCTGAAGAAGTGGAGCCTGGGTGTGCAAATCCTTCACATAAAAAGAATCAGAGTGAAACTCAAAAAACACTAAATTGTCAAGACAAAACTGACGAAATGAAAGTAAATTCTAAGTAATTAATGGGACATGAAGAAGAGTAAGAAATTGCCAGAAGGGGACTGTATTTGAGCAGAGCCAATATTCTGGATTGGAAGGGTGTTGTCGTCACCAATACTGACTTGGTTGAAGCCATGGTACGACGCTGCATATAGGTTCAGACTGGCAAAGTCTGATGTGAAATGATTCGTCGTTGTAGTATCCAGGAACCATATACTTGAAGGAGCTGAGGGAGGCACAGAGCTGTAGTTGGCAGTGGGGAGGAGCAGGTGCTTGATACGCATGGTTGAATATGTAGTAGCAAGAAAGTGTAGAGTGGCCTAGTCGTTGAACTTGACACACGGGCCCAAGATCGGATCGATTAGAATATTGGGGTGGACGTCCTCCACGAAAGCCACCACGGCCTCTGCCTCGCCCACGAAAGGAGGATCCCCTGTGACGGCTTTAGTTTGAGCTTGAATGAGGTTGCCGAATAGTAGAGTTAGCTGCAAGAGAAGTTCCTGAAAGTAGAGTATTAGTCTGATGTGTAATACGAGACTCATGATTCAAGAGGTAGCTAAAGACTTGAGGAGTAGAGAGGGGTTCAAGCGTGTTGTTAAAGAGGTGACTAAAAAGTCAAAATCACTGCCAAGACCCGCTAGCAGGTAGATGACAAACTCGGATGTTGAAAGTGGCTGGCCAGCAACGCCCAATGTTGATGCAAGAGGCGTGGCTTTGTTAAAATAAGTAGTGATAGAGTCAGAGCCCTTCTTGAGGGTGGCTAATTGGAATTTTGTTTGCATGATGTGTGCAGAAGATTGAGCTGAGAACATGGTCTGAAGCGTTTGCCAAACCTCTTGAGAGGTAGAACAATTTAACACTTGTGCAAGGATGGTGTCGGACAGTGAAGTATTGATTGTGGAAATAATTAATTGATCTTGCAAAACCAAGTTATTGTAATCTGGATTCGGCAAGTTGTCAATGACCGAAGGAGGGGGGATTAGTGCCATCAACAAAGGCAAAAAGATGATGACCTTTCAAGAATGGAACTATTTGGGCCTTCCATAACAAATAATTTTCAAGTGTAAGTTTAATGGTGATGAAGTGAGATGATGAGGAAATGATGGTGGGGTTGGCTGAGGAGGAAGGAGAAGAGTGAGTGATGTTGAAATTTTCTGGGTTGGCCATGAGAAAGGAAAAAAAAATTATGAATGTATGGAAGTTAGTCCTTGGGTAGTTCTGGTTCCATATTGAATTTATGGCAGAGTACTAAAAAACCAACACAAAAAAATGTTTGAATAAAAGTCTAAATGAAGAAAGAATTCTTTCATTCGTATTTCTGTAATTCAGTAGTACACTTACATTGCATTTCCTATCTATATTTATACAAGTATTCCAAGGAGGGTAATTTGATTACAATTTGATTAAATGGTGTACAATTACTTAGTTGGTTACAAGAGAACCTTCTGGACACTAGACAGATGGCATATCCTTATTTGTGCTTGAAAGATTCTTTTTGAAATCTGTTAGAATATTGGAGTGCTGCTCACGTTCTTGAGAGCACTCTGTTGCAATAGTTACTACTTGAGAATCAGGTGTCTTAATAAGGCATTTCCCAGATAATATCCATAAAAAAATGGACAACAATTAATGTGCAGTTTGGATAGTGAAATAAGATGAAATTGATTCAGATGAAAATTGAAAGTTGAATAAAATATTATTAGACTATTATTTTTTAATATTATTATTTTTTTAGAATTTAAAAAAGTTGAATTGGTTATTATATTTGTTTGGAAATTTGGGAAGGTTGTAATGACGATATGAGACGAGATGAGATGAAACACTTTCACTATCCAAATGAGGACCTTAATGAGATGAGATTAGAATTTTATGAATAGTTGTAAAATGGTTTGTGAATAGTAGTGAGAGTTTGAGTTAGGTATTTATTGAGTTTTGAGAAATGAGAGACAAAAAGTTGAATAAAAACAATTATAAAATTAAAATATTGTTAGAATATAATTTTGTAATATAATTTTTATTTTAGAATTTGAAAAGATTGAATTATTTAAAAAAAATTGAAAAAATTGCAATGATTAGTTTAAAAGTATTTGTATTTGAATGAAGTTTGAGAAGAAAATTATATGGAATGAGATGAGATGGAAACATTTTCCAAACATTCCAGTATGCCCTCCCTCCTTATGAAAAGAAAGGGAAAGAAAAAAAAAAGTACTTTTTCTTTTTAGATTTTTTATTTATTATTTTTATAGAGAGAAAAAGGAAAAAAAATGTTTTTCTTTTATACGAAGTTTTATTTGTTTTATTAAATTGATAAAAAAAAGTATTGATGCCAATATCACTTCGAATAATATTTCAGAGTTTTTTATTTAACAATTAAATTTAGTTGAATAATTGTAACAATATCAACTCATGACTATCATGTTATCAACAAAAGAAAAGCAAGTTGGTTGCAATTTAAAAATAAAAAAGTATTTGAAAATTGGCACTATTATACTGATTATGAATTGTTAATGTTATTGTGATTTGATCAAATTTATTTATTAAATAGAGAGAATGTTTTAAGAGTAGTACTATATCTACGCATTACTTTACACACAATATTATACGTATTGAGTGTCAAACCCATTTTTTCAGTTTATTTTTTTAGTTCAAAACTCAAATTTTGAATTTTAAAATTTTCACAATTTTAGTAGCTGACATGTCTGTACGAATGATTATATGAGTAAAATAAGTATAAATTGCATTTTTTATTTTCTAATACTTATAGATGATGAAAGGAGGATGGTTAGATCAACAAATATTTTTTCTTAAGTGGACCAATAAACATTTTTCCTCAAGTGACAAATCATTGCCTTTAATTGCCCATCGGTTTGGGGGTGATAAGTAATGCTGAAGGCTAGCTGAACCCCATGAGCCTTAAACAACTCCCTCTAAAATTGATTGGCGAAGATGCTATCCCTGTTTGACATAATAGATTGAAGTAAACTATGAAGTTTGAATACATGCTTCAAGAATAACTAAGTCACCGACTTGGTTGAGTAAGGATGACCCAATGGAATAAAATGGACGTACTTGATTAGGCGATCCACAACTAGTGTTGTTCACTCGACCCTATTGGACCAGATCATTTAGTTCCGACCTGACTTGATTTTGAATGGGTTGAAATAATTTCTTGAACCCGAATCAATGTTTGTTCAAAAATTTTCGGCTTGAAGTTTTCAAAAAAAAAGTGTTTCGAACCGGTTCCAACCTAAAATGGGTTCTCTCCTTTTCCTCTTGATTTTGGCAACACACAGAAAATTAGAAAACAATGGAAAGCTAATGCAGGAGGATCTGAGTCAGATGATACTGATTTGTCAGATTGCACATTGATGGCGCTTAAATACCTTGAGATGGCAGATCAATGCAAAGATGGTAGGAAATCGTGATCTTTCCTTGGTTGGGGTAATTTTGGGTACGTTTCGGTAATAAATGAAATATTACCATAAAAGACAAAAAATAACTAAAAATAGAGATTTAGAGGGGTAACAGTAGATCTTGGCCTTGAAAAAGATACACACCGAACGTAGCTAGTGACCACAATGTGCGCGCCAAAGAGAGCTTTTCTATTGGGGTCATATGCACGATTCTGATACTCATAACCAAAATTATGGCTAAAATACTAAAACATGTCCAAAACTGCTCCAATCAGGGAAAGATCATGACTTCCTGCCATCTTTGTGTTGATCTGTCTTCTCAAGGTATTTTAGTGTCATTAACGTGCAATCTGACAACTCATCATCATCTGACTCGGATCCTCCTGCATCAATCACCCCGGGTGGAAAGAACTTGCCCTCGAGTTCACAGTAGCTTCATCCACAAAACAAGGTCTCAGGTGTTTCACATTAAATACATCAGAAGTATTCAAATGGCTGGGGAGACGCAACCTGTAGGCATTATCATTGATTTTCTGTAGAATCTCACAGGGACCAATCTTCTATTCTTTAAACTTATTATACTCGCCAACAGGAAAACGGTCACAAGTTAATACCACCCAAACAAAATCACCAACATCAAAAAGTACCTGACGACGATGACTATCGGCCTGAACCTTGTACTTGGCATTGCTCTCGTAAATGGCCAGCTTCAATTGCTCATAGATGCCCCTCAGATGTTCTGCAATCTTATCTGCCCTGTGAGTGAAACAACCTACACGTGGAATAGAGGCTATGTCAAGCACACCTAACGGGTACTGACCATAGACAATCTCAAATGGCTCAGTCGTGTGGTCTGTTCTTGGATCTGTTATAGAGGAATTAGGTGTTGCTACCATGTCTAGTCTCAACCTTTGAAGAAATGGATTGCTACCAAGAAAATGGAATAGTTTGGAAAGCAAAGGGATGGAGAAGCAGATTGTAAAAGAAGATATGAAGTTTTCGTATAAAATAACCACACAACTTCAAAATAAAAAAACTCACCCCATCTTCCTCCAAGAATGGACTCTTTGCCTTGGGGTATTGAGCTTAGAAAACCACAAGAGGGAAGTAAAAAAAGTAGAAAGAAAAAGAGCACCATATCAATTCCAATACTGGACTCTTGAGTGTTAATGTTGTAGAGTATGCCCTCGCTTCGATCTCTCTTGGAAGTCAAAATAATCAAGCTCCGTATGTAGGATTCAGTCGTTGGAGGGGATGATCTGGAAGCACTATTGTCCGCCGTAATCTTGCAATTATAATATTCTGTACTTCTTTATGAAATGCATTTTGGCTCACATTAGAAACAACTCAATATTCTATACAACTTGATGGAATGCATGGTTAGTAGCTTTGGGCAACACATAGCAAAGAACAAAAAAGACACTACGAGATATATAAAACAAATAGGAGATAGAGAGAAATAGCATTTGATTCGAGACCTAGGGTTTCGACTACAAGCAGTAAGAGAGAGAGAGAGAGATGCTCAAAACGTGATTTCGTGATTCTTGTAAATCGAGGAGAGCAAGTATTACGAAGCGGCACAAACGAGACCTTTTACCAAATGATTTTCAATTAATTTGGAAAAGCACCTAAATCGGCTATAACCTGATATTCAAACAGAAACTTTTTGGAACACATATGAGTACTTTCGAATTCCGATCCTCTAAGTTTGGTTAAGTTAATTCAGGTCGAAACTAGTTGGGAATTTTGGGCAAGGTCGGTTAACAGAGATTTTGTACAGTCTGACCAACAACCACCCATAAGAACCTAGGGTACTGAAACCATTAGAGTTAGGCAACCCTTCTATAAAATCCATGGTAATATGAGTCTATGGTTGAGAAGGAATATGGAGAGGTTGTAGTAATCCATTTGGAAATGAGTGATCTATTTTGTGAAGTTGGCAAACATCACAGCTCATGATGAAGTTCTTGACATCTGACTTCAATCCAAGCTAGTAAAAATCCTTCCTCACTCGGTGGATGGTCTTGTCAAATCCAGAATGCCCCCCCCCCCCCTAAACTGCCATGGAAGAATTGCAGAAGCTTAGCTTAAACTTAGGGCTGCTTTCGATGTAAATCCTCCCCTTGTAGAATAAGAGTCCATCTTGGAGAGAGCAATGTTGAGATAACTAACCCTGGTAGTATTTAGTGATCAATTCCTATTAGCTTGGGTCCTTGTCATAACCTCTTCCACCAATTCAACATAAGGGACTGACATTAAGGCTAAGAAGACCTTTTCTTCCTCCTCCCCTTTGAGGGATAGTGCTTTCACCCCTATTTTCCTGGCCCTTTTTGTACTCAACAACAAAGTCATAACTCAACAATTTACTCAACTACTTTTGTTGCATGGGAGTTCCAACTTTCTAGTTTAGTAGGTATTTTAAACTTTAATGGTCAGTCTTAACCACAAATGACCCAAGGCATAGTTTATTTTCATACGTAGATAAAAGTAAGGTTCTGCCGTCAAGAGCTTGGCTGAAAAAGGAGATTGGCATGTCTTGTTGAATTAAGACAGCTCACACCCCCTTGCCCAAGGCATCACACGCAATGATAAAAGATTTAGAGAAGTCGAGTAAGGCTAATAGTGGAGGGTTAGTGAGTACTTCCTTTAACTTCCCAAAGACTAATTCAGAAGCTTCACTCCAATGAAAACTATCATTTTTTAAGAGAGAAGTAAGAGCAGCAACAATAATTCCATAGTCCCTAATAAACCTTTTGTAATAACCTGTAAGACCTAGAAAACCCCTTTGGACCCTTAAGATCTTGGGTCGTGATCAATCCACCATGGCTTTTAACTTGTCTGGATCAGCTTGAACACCTTGAGTTGAGATCAAGCAGGCTAAATACACAACTTCCTGATAACCAAATCGACAATTGGACAATTTGGCAAATGGTTGATGTTCCCTCAAGATGTCTAGGGTCAGCTCTAGGTGCTTGAGGTGCTTTTCACTCCGACTATATTCCAATATATCATAAAAAATATCAAAATAAATCACCTTAAGTATGGTCTAAATACTTTGTTCATCAAGTTTTAAAAAGTTGAGGGTGCGTTTGTCAAACCAAAAGACTTAACTAGAAATTCATAGTGCCATTTGTGGGTCTGATAGGCTGTCTTGTGCACATCTTCTTGTTTGACCCGAATTGGATGGTATCCAGATCTGAGGTCTTGCTTGGAAAACATCATCTATTCACTCAACTCATCCAATAACTCTTATACCACTAGTATAGGGAATTTGTCCTTTATAGTGACATGATTAAGGGCCATACAATCCATGCACATCCACCAAGTGCCATCTGTTTTGACTAAGAGTATAAGAGAGGAATAGGGGCTTTGGCTGGGTTGTATCACTCCTGAATTCAATAGCTCTTTAACAGTCTTTTCAATCTCATATTTCTAGAAGAATGGGTATCTATATGGCCTCACAGACACATGTTTGGCTCCTAACAACAAGTTGATGGCATGGCCATGAGATCAATACGAGGGGAGACCTTTAGGTTCCATGAAAACATCAGCATACTGCCCCAACACCCGTTTAATATACTTTGGAAGATCCTATTTAGGAGTAAGTTTCCTTTCATCAACTAATTGCAATATGATCGATGTCATCTATAATTTATTAAGTTAGTTGCAGGGGCTTTCTTCCAGCAACTGGGTTGAGACCATCCCTTGCAAGGTGACAATCTGACCATCCATAGAGAAGTGCATATCAAGCTATTCAAAATTCCATGAAATTGTGCCAAGGGTTTGTAACCATGCACTCCTAAAACCATGACACAACCAGCCAATTCCAACACAAACAAATCCAGAGTGAAAGAGCATTCTTGAATATTCACACTTACTCCCAAACCTTTACCTTCACTAATCAACCGATCACCATTTGCCACTCGTACCTTAACTCTCTCTTGAAAATAGATAGGAATCTGAAATCTTTTTGCAACATCAGGGTCTAAAAGATTATGAGTGCGACCTGTGTTAATCAAGATCACAACCCATTGACCTAAAATCGTCTCCTTAACCCTCATGGTCCTAGGTTTAGATGAAACAATCAATGCATGGAGAGATACCTCAGGTTTAGCAGATACCCCAGGTAGTTCGACAGCTTCCTTCCTTGAGTTTGCCTCTAAAAGCTGAACTTGTATACCTCCCTCTTCCTCATCATCACCTTCAACTTCTTCAATCAAAAATTGTTTTGGATTCTTGCATTTATGGCCTGGATTTCACCTGGAATCACAATAGTAGTATAATCCTCTTTCTCCCCGTCTTCATTCGGGTTTTTTTTTGAATTGGCAGTATAGGCTTATTGGGCGTCTTATTGGAATCGACTATTTGGTTGTGAGCAATTTTAAGAGTGTCGGCCCGAGTAGTTAGGTGTGGCACTCCTAAAGCCCTTTCTACAAATTTTAACATGTTGCTCTTGAATTTTGGCCAAGCTAAAAGTTGTCAAGAGATATAGGGAATTGAACATTCAGGCTGGTAATCTGATTTCGTCCTTCATACGACTAAAAAATAACTCAGCTTATAGGAGTTCGACAATCTACGAAGCCTATTAGACAAGATCAACTCCACCTTTTACACTTCCACCAACCCTGTTTTCCTCAACCAAGTAAGGGCTTCCAGGGGATCATCATAAGAGTTTGGACCAAACCTAATTATGAAAGCTTTAACAAGAGAATCCCAATTTGGGAGTATGCTGGACTCTTCTAAATTTTGAAACCACACAAATGTGTTCCTTTCCATGTAGAAGGAGGATAATCGTATTTTGTGGTGAGACATTATATTGTGGAACAAGATTTGTTAGTCTTGTACAACTAAGCCATAGGGTCATCATCCTGAAAGGAGGGAAAATCAATCCTTAAAAATCAATCCTTACTGATCTGGGAACGACGACGCCGCTTACCTCCCCATAGTCTTCTATTCGATGTTGAACTCCAGAGGATGATTCTCCTTGAGGGTGCCCTTGATTTTTCTTCTACAACTCCATTGTCAAAGCTGCTAGCTTTTGAACCACAACTTTGGCTACACTTAGTCGCCTTCTTGAACAAGTTCAACACATCTTGCAACTTGTTGATGCATTGTGCCTTCTGCCATGGTGACAGAAATTAGTTGCCAAGGTTTGACCTGCTCTAGTACCAATTTGTAACACTCAAGAACCTTGTGACTGAAAGATAAATTGCCCACTTCGAGAGTAAGTAACCTCTAGAAAAATAGATGGGAAATTCTAAAAAGTTGTATTAGACTTTCCACACACCGACTCCCTTATCAGAAAATACTTGTAACCTCCTTTTTCGTAACAAAGTCCAACAACCCAGTTGAAAGGCACAAGATTTCTTGGCATACACTAGTAACAGACATAACAAACTAATGGGCTATAAAATACCCATACAGATATGAGCTAAACAGCTAATCATAAAAGAAACAACAGCTAGACAACTAGACCCAAAGTATAAAAGGGCCTCACGTCCCAACACAAGAATATAAACAAAAGGGTCTCATGACCTAACACAAGGCTATAAAAAGGCCTCACGGACTCACTTTCCTTAAGAAATGCATTTCCTAAAAATTTCCATCAATTCTGCTACATACAAGCAGAAATTGTATGTAGCAGAAATTGTGCCTGTATGCACACCCCGCTGCAACGCTTATTTTATTAAAAAAAAGAAAAGAAAAGAGGACGGATGGAGTGAGGAAGAAGAAAGGGAAAACACCCCAGACTCAGACTTTTCATTTCTCTCTTAGTTTGGTTTCTCTCCAACTCTTATCGTTGCAGAGTCTCAAATCAGTGTAGCTCCGTCGTTAATCAGTTGCAGCAACCCACGCCATCTTGAGGTGCACATCCTACTTATATATTCAACATCTTGAATTCTTAGTACATGCCCCATTGAGAATTTAAGTAAATAAGTCAGTTCTAGAGGTGAACATCTTGAGGTGAATTTAAGTAGATCAGCCAGGTGATTTGTAGGATTTGCAAAACCACTCTTGAGGTGAACATCTAACAACGTGACTAACCACTGATTCACCAAAAAAAATAAAAAATGACAAGGAAAAAAGTGTATTAAGTTTGTTACACCTAAAACACAAAACAATTGCATTTTGAAACCTATCATGAAAAAATGAACTGTGATAAACATAAACATCAACAACACGACCACATATCTTCCAAAGTAGAATCCACAGATCTGCATAGATTCCAAACATTTTAAAAATGAAAATGAAAATGAAAATGGATTACAAACCTTCCAAAGTAGAATAAACTAAGAGTTGGAGAGAGAGGACTCACTGATCAGAGGTACCTGGTGAACGAAAATGAAAATGGATCCATGAGGAAGAATGAGGTACTCACTGTCTGTTAGTAGAAGTCGTCGACCATGAGAATGAGGGGGCTTAGGGTTAGAGATCGGCGTATGAGAATGAGGCTTAGGGTTGGTATTGAAGGAGGGAATGGAGGGGAACTGGACTTGGAAAATTTGCTTCTCTGCTACACGCACCATTTCAAAACCCAATGCACAATTTCATTAAATACAGTGGAAGTTGTGCGCGAGAGGCCTTCACCACTTACGACTGTGTTTAGACTTTTTCAACTTCCATTACCCATGTGCTTATCGGGAAATGACATCTCTCTCTCCAATGGCATCTTGTTCACAATGAATGATCTGGATTAGACATGCAAATCCAAAAGGTTGACTCAAATTTGGAGGGTCTAATATGAATATGATATAAATGTACATCGAGTAAGGATATATGAAAAATATTTGGTCTATAAGAAATTTTGAAAAATTAATTGTTCATTTTAGGAGAATATATACGCAGGAGTGTAAAAAAAAATTGTGTTTATGACTTGAACCTAAATAATCGAACCGATATGAAACGGGTCTGAAAACGGAACAAACATATATTTCGAAGGAGTCCCGGTCGGGCCAGATGCAGTGAAAGTTTGCTATTTACACCATTCAATATTATTGAAACACGTTGCTTGTAATTGTATAGAACATTAAATCACGATGCATTGAATTATGCCCCTTTGTAATGAGACCATCTTCTCCAATGTAAAGAAATCCTCTTCTCCGGCGATTATGTTGTCACACTTCAACATTTTACCCACAGCCTCTAACACATTGATGCACCACCTTTCTCCACCATAATACACATGCTCCAAATTTTGTTATTCATTACAAACTAGAATGAAAGATTTCTCATAATGTCATCATACATCCTTAAAATCCTACAATTTATATAGAATTTCAAATGAAAAAGAAAAAACGTGTATATATATATATATCATATTCTATTTTTTGAGAAAGAAAGAATCAAGTGAAACGAACACCCCGCCCCCAAAATAAAAATCAAAGAGGGGATTTTGACATTTCTACTCATTATTTTTTATATGAGAAAAGATTTATACAAGTATCAATTAAACAAGCCACATACAAGTCCTTCTAAAAAAGTGAACTCCATTTAAAAGAGTGTAAAAAAAAAATTATTTTTTATTAATGTGACTCATTGTTTTACAAAAGACTTGTATATAATTTATCTATTTGAAACTTGTATCTAGCATTACTCAAACTAGTATCGAAATCCTACACAACGACCTGGTGATGATGGCCAGTGGCCACCATCGAAGACCTACAAATTTTCTGGTGAAAGATTGGTGAGAGTGGAAAGTAAAAACCACACCACCATAGCTTTTACTGGGTCGAGTTGCATTTTGTTGTATTTGGTTTTCGAGAAGAAAAACATTATAGACACAAAGAGATCCTACAAACAAATCCCACACACTGATGTGGCACACTGCTATGTCTATGCCTTTTTTTTTTCCTCTCACTTTCTCCCCCTCTCCCCGTGCCCGCCACCCCTGCCCTCTCCTCGTGCCCTCCATGGTGGTCAGGGACCACCTTAGGATGGGCAGAAGACGCCGATAGTCTAAGCGGCACTGCCGGCGTGGAGCCCATAATAGTGTCGTGAGCTTGACGTGTACATCGGTGCACATTCAAGCATTGTGTGCGTGGTCAATGGCCAGCGTTAGTTGGCCGAGGTGGTCAAGATCCACCTTTGAGCCGACAGAAGTTTTTGGCGGTCCAAGTAGCGACCGCCGGAGGTGACACGGAGCTCACGACAGTGCTGTGAGCTTGCCATACACGGTTTGCGTGGTCTATGACTGTCGTTCGTTGGCTGTGGTGGTCGGGAACCACCCTCGGGGGCAGACAACACTGGCGATGAGGGAAAAGGGGGAGGGAAAAGGAGGAAAGAGGCACGGGGAGAAGGGGAGAGAGAGAGAGAGAGAGAGAGAGAGAGAGAGAGAGGGGAAAAAGAAAGAAAGAAAGAAGGGAGACGTGGCATACTGCCGGCAGTATGCCACATTAGTGTATGAGATTCCTTTATGTCTCTAACGGTCCTACTCCTAGAAAGTCACAAGAAAGATGTATGAAATTTGCAAAATCTGATCTCTATTTTCTTTTTTTAGGCTCTCTCTAATTTTAGGGACGAACTGAGGATGAGGATAAAATGGCTTGGGCGGAAAATGGAAACTGTTTTAGTTTGAAATGAGTAGGGATCCCATATTTCGTAAGTCTATCGTATAAGCCATAGGAGATTGATGTGGTGCTTCGATATCATGGGGTGTGAATGTCTTGTTTACAATACTTCCAGCGTGAAGATTGAAGCCTAGTTTGGTTTTACAAACTTTTCAAATCATCTCATCTCATCATATCTCATCTCCATTAAAACAACATTCAGGCATTGTTTGGTTTGATAGATGACATAAGATCATCTCATTACTATAACTTTCCCAAATGTTCATATAAAATATAAGAAACAATTCAATTTTTTGAAATTTCAAAACAAAAATTATATTAAAAAATTATATTCTAATAATATTTTATTCAATTTTAATTTCATCTGTGTGACCAAACCATGTCTAAAAAATAAATATTTTTCAATTTCAAATTTTTAAATTTTTCATTTTTTCATCTAATTAGCTAATTATTACAAAGTTTCCAAACTTCCAAAAAAAAAAAAAAACTAAACTTATTTAAATCTCAAAACAAAAATAATATTAAAAAAATTATATCCTAACCCTGTCTGAACTTTATAATTTTTTTATTTAATTTTTTCTCTTTTATTTTTCAAAATTCGATAAGAATCTTAGCTTAAACTATTTATTACTATTAAAAAATTATCTCACTATTATTTATAGATGTTTCATCATATCTCATTTCATTTGTGTAATCAAACTAGGGCTAATTCATTCTGAAATTATTTGGTTGATCCGATACCCGACTTACTACCCGAAATTTACCCGATGTGGCTAAAACGGCATAGTTTAGCGTTTGTTTTAAACACCCATCGAACTGATCGCGTCGGCATCATCGCAGCACATATGCTCTAGCCCCTTTCTCAGACTCGGTTCTTCCAAGTCCAACCCGGGAACCCCCATTGCCCTGCGTCGCCTCCTGCCCCCGCCGCTAATCGCTTTGTCTTGACCTCTTTGTATGTTCCTTTCCCCTCTTGTTTTAACTACCATTTTCTTTCGTTTTCTAGTTTCTTACAGGCTTTAAAGCCGAGACACATGTTGGTTTTTGAATAATTTCAATGTTGTTTCATTTCACTTCTATGGTTTCTGTTTTTGAATCAGGACCAAATGGCCATGGCTGCGCTCAGACGAGATGGAAGGCGTCTCGCGCCTCTGATCTCCCCCCAATCAATCACTGCTGTCCGATCCTCTCTCATTTCTCAGTACGATCAAAACCTGCTCATCTCTGTCTCTGTGTGTGATATCATGCTTTTAGATTCAGATTCTTATTGTTTTATTTTCCGTTTGGTTGCTGAGAAAGACGTGGGAAAAAATGGTATCGAGATTTTTTTTTTTTGACAAGTCTGGTATCGAGAAATGAAATGTTAAGGAGAATAACTTGCTTTAGCTGTTGTTCTCTCGGTTCCTAAATTACTGAAAGACCTGATAGATTCCTTGCAACCAAGCAAAAGATAGGGGTTTTTGGGTTGCATTGAGCAATAGATGTACATAATATACGTTGGGTTGTGTGGGGTCTTTGCTGTATACTACTTAAGTTGGGGTTTCACCGTCTTCCTTTCTTTTGAATCAGCTTTATTTACTTTCTTTTGGTCGAGGTTGATTTTTTAAAGGAATTTCCATGTTTACACAAAACACTCTTTAAGTTTCAGTTATTCAAAAACAAAAGCTTCAGTTGTTAAAATTCTGTTTCCAATGATCTTATATTTCTTACTTTTTCCCAATTTTGGTTGGGGTGGGGGGAGGGGCATGCCTTGAACACTATTAAAAAATTGCCAGACAACTACATTTCTCAGAAAATGCTATTTGTTTTTCACATTCTAATGTTCTTGAACTAACCAATAGGAACCATAGAGTTCAACACAATCAAATTTGTGTCCTGTCACAAACCAATTTTTTACTCTTGATGCCAAAGTGTGTATGATCTGAGGTTTTTTGCTCGCAGATGCTGTCCTTGCACTGTGGTAAACCACCAAGTGTTAACCTTGTTAGTCAATTCTCTGGGTTTTGAAGGAAAAGAACAAAAAAATTAAATTATCTCCTTTCTTTTGTTGTTTTGCAATTAGAAAAGAAGCCTCTACTCAGCAGCATCAAATTGTAGCTTGAGCCCTTCCCCTAATAATCAATTGTGTCTTCAAAGTGAAGCTTTCGCAAACTCAAGATTGCTGTTTAGAGATACTCCCAATTTTGGTAACTTTTAGGAAAACATGGAATTTCATTGAAACTGGAGAATAGACATATCAAGGTTTTGAAAGTTTTTATCCAAAGAATAGACATCTTCAAAATTTGAAGAAATGTAAATAAAATCATCTACATTGGCTTCATCAAAATGCAAAAGTTTGAACTTTGAGCTACAGTGATTTTAAGTACATCTTCAAATTTGTTCATCATTAAAAGTAATATTTTATTATAAAAACTAAAACCAGCTTCTTTCCTGCGTAAACGGTGTATACAATAATATAATAGTTTGCTCTTTAAATAATAACCCAATTAAATTCGTATAGGGTTAATACTATAGGGTTATACCTACAGTAATTTTTATTTGTTATAATATAATATAATATTATTAGCTAAAAAATCCGATGCTCCCATCTAATTCCAGGCCAGCAAAAAAGTTGCCGATGCTATCTGGGATGCCTTTCGTTTAATCTTTGATTATTAATCGTTGGGCTTTCTTTGGATAGTGTAATTGAAAAATATGAAAAAAAAATTAAAAATATTATTATTAAAAAGATAATATTATATTATTATTTTGATGAATCTAATGGCTAATCTAATGTGAGATTATGGATAGGGAGGTTTTGGAATTATAGAAAACATGTACTTTTCATTAAATTTTGAAGATGGCTTTGATGAAGCCGAAGCCAATGCCAATGCTCTTACTACTCCAAATTATTTTTCTTCAAATTATTTCTATTCCTTTTTCCTTTGGAAGTACTAAATCAAGTGGTTTGGGTGGGCAGGGAGCAGGCCCCGCTAGGATTGCGCTCAATTTCAACTCAAATTGGTAAGAAGCACTCATCATGCAGTATTTGCCTTTCTTTACTGTTATAGAGTTGCATTTTGTTGCATTATAGTATAACACCCCCTTCTTGTACGTTAGGAATGTCATGTACTTTCGTAACTGTGCCTGGTAAAGAGGCTCAACATAATAAAAGTACGTAATTTATCGAAGAAATTCCCAAAAAATAGAAAAATATAATCTTATGGCATGAAAATTTAAAACTGATCTCTTAATGAAAAAAAAAGACACTTATTAACTAAGTCTGAACTTCCTTCACACATGATCTATGCCTGGCCGTCATCTCGTCAACACTATCTTCTTTACCTGGACATATTAAAAACATAAAAAAATAAAAATGAGTCAAATACTCAATAAGTAGTACATCATACAGTAAACATAGGATTTTCTTGAAAGTGTGCATACCTAATACTTAAGAGTTTTTTTTTTATAGGTAATCAAAGATTTTGTATTCATAGAAATAGGCAAAGCCCAAGTACACACGAAGTATACATGAAAAACGCCTAACTAGAGGTTACAATAGAAAGAAGAAAATCATGAACACTAAGTCCGTTACAAACTATAACTCCCACTCAAAAGAACAACGACTTAAAAAAGAAAACTTTAAGCTCATCCAATGTTCTCTCTTGATCATCGAAACATCGAGCATTTCTCTCCCTCCAAATACACCAACACAAGCATATTGGGACCAATCTCCAAATTGCTGCTACCTGAGAATCGCCGTATAGTCCCCTCCAGCTTGCGAGGAAATCCACCAATCTGCAAGGCATAACCCAAGACAATCCGACTCTTGAGAAAAAATCATCCCATATAACCTTGGCCACCTCGCAATGTAAAAGCAAATGATCAATTGACTCCCCATGCTTCTTACACATACAACACCTATCTTTATTGTCCTCAAATTATCAGTAGTGAGAATCTTGTCCAAAGATGCTGTCCAGACAAAGAAAACTACTTTTGAGGGAGCTTTCGTCTTCCATATGCTCTTCCACAGGAACATAGACAATCCAAAGTTCGTGAGCTTTTGATAAAAAAAACTGACAGAGAAAATACCTATCTTTGAATGATTCCAAAGCATCTTGTCTCCGGTGCCCCTTGGAATACTTGCGGAATATAATGTCGCAAAGAACTCCGTAATAGACTCCAACTCCCAATCATGAGTTGCCCTAATGAAGTCAATATTCCATTGATGGGTGCCATTTGAAACCACCAGAAGATCGGCAATCGATCTCCTTTACTATAGCAAGCGCAAAGATGGCAGGGAAGGTATCTTGTAGACAAATATTTCCACACCATATATCAAACCAAAAACGGACACGAGAACCATCGCCTACAATAAAATGTTCATGTCCTCGGAAGGTCCCCCAAAGGCTCCTAATATTTTTCCACAAACCCACTCTATGAGTGCCTCCTACCTCATTCAAGCACCATCCTCCCCAAGCTTCCCCAAACTGTGAGTCTATAACATACTTCCATAAGGCCTCCCTTTCATTTTGGTACCTCCACAACCACTTACCCAAAAGAGCTTGATTGAATTTCATCAAGTGGCGAATCCCCAACCCTCCCCCAGAAATTGGGGTACAAACTGTTGACCAATTAATCAGGTGGAATTTGAACTCATCCCTCAATCTACTCCATAAGAAATCTCTTTGTAGCTTCTCAATGCGGTTAGCCACCTTAGTGGGAAGTGGGAACAAAGATAGAAAATAAGTGGGTAAGTTTGAAAGAATGCTTTTAATCAAAGTCAACCTACCGTCTTTCGACAAGTAAAGCCTCTTCCAAGCTGCAAATCTACGCTCCACCCTTTCAACTACATCATTCTAAATCCTTTCAAATTTAAAAGAAGCACCCAACGGTAAGCCAAGATACTTCATAGGAAGCGAATATATCTTGCATCCCAAGGTAGTAGCTAAAATCTCCACATTGGGGACAACCCCCACAAGCACTATTTCCGACTTTGCAAGGTTGATACTCAAACCTAACACAATTGCAAAACAAAGGAGTACCGCCCTCAAGGCTTGGATTTGTCCAAGGTGTGCACCACAAAAGATAAGCATGTCATCAGCAAATAACAAGTGAGAAATATTGAGATCGCCATTCCCCACCGAAAAATCATGCAGTAACCCACCGCCCACCAAGCCCTCAATCATCTTGCTAAGAGCTTCCATGACAAATAAGAAAAGTAGAGGAGAAAGTGGATCTCCCTATCTCAGGCCATGAGAGGAGTAAAGAAGGAAACTCCAGTTGACATGATCATATGCTTTCTTCATGTCTAACTTGCAAAGTCGCTTGGGTTCTCTAGACTTCAATCTACCATCCAAGACTTCATTTGCAATAAGTACCGAGTCAAGGATTTGTCTACCTTTGACAAAAGCATTTTGCGGCTTTGAGATTAGTTTTTTCACCACTGAGCTTAATCTATTTGCTAACACTTTGGAAAGAATCTTGTACATCTCATTCACAAGACTAATGGGGCGATTGTCTTTCACATCCCTAGACCCCACATTTTTAGGAATGAGGGCTAAAAAGGTGGCATTGAGACTCTTTTCAAACCTAGCATTAGAATGAAATTCAATAAAGACCTACATAATATCTTCCTTGACCACCTCCCAACAAGCTTGAAAGAAACCCAAAGTAAACCCATCCAGATCGAGAGCCTTATTACTTGCCATACTTCTAATAACATTGCTCCCTTCCTCTTTTGTAAATGGTCTTTCTAACCACCCTGCACTCTGCTGGTCTAATGTTGAAAAAGACAAACCATCCACTCTCGATTTCCAATTGTGCTCTTCAGTTAAAAGTTGTTGATAGTACTGTTCAATGTGGTTTTTGATTACCATCTGATCCGAAGAAGCTGTCCCATCTACCATCAGTACATCAATAGCATTGTTCCTCCTGTGAGAGTTAGCCATCCTATGGAAGAATTTCGTGCATTTGTCCCCCTCCTTAAGCCAAAGTACCCTTGATTTCTGTCTCTAGGAAATCTCCTCCATCAAAGTAACCCTTTCAAGATCAGCAACTACTTGATTCTTGCGAATTTTATCAAGTTCTGAAAGGGTTCTGGCCTCCTCCTCGCCTTCCAGATCCTGTAGTTCCTCTATAAGGGAGTGAGCACATTGCCAAACACTTGTTCATTCTATTGCTTCAGGTCCTGTTTTAGCGCTTTCAACTTTTTTGCCATAATGAAGCTTTGAGAGCCTTGGAAACTATAGGCAGTCCACCATTGTTTGACCCTGTCTACAAAACCATTAGTTTTAAGCCACATATGCTCAAATTTAAAATACTTTCTACCCCCTTGGATGCCTCCACAATCTAAAATGATGGGGAAGTGATCGGAGCATAAACGGGGTAATCTTCTTTGAGCAACATCCGGAAAATGTGACTCCCAATCGGGAGTTCACAAAAATCTATCTATCATCGACCAAGATGGACAATCACAGTTGTTGGACCAGGTAAACGTGCCTCCTGATAGTGGAATGTCTATGAGATCCTGTTATGAAATGAAATCAGAAAAATCTCTCATAGCTAGAGTGATGTGAGAAGCACCCGACCTTTCGCTTGGAAAGCGAGATGTGTTAAAGTCCCCCCCTCCAATGCAACTTGGTAGCTCCCGCCAACTAATTACTCCCGCCAGTTCTTCCCACAAAAACCTTATATCCAAATCAATATTTGGGCCGTAAGCATGAACGAATGCCCATTTGAAACCATCTTCTAGATTAACAAAGAAGTATGCAACCGTGAAATCACCCACACACTCCTCTACCCTTTCCACCACCCTTGTGTCAAACATAATTAGAACTCCCCCAGAAGCTCCTTTTGATGGTAGATAAGACCACCCGACATGTTGTCCTCTCCATAGGCTACGAACTATTTGTCTTGAAATAGCTTCCAACTTAGTCTCTTGTAAGCATATGATGTCCCCTTTCCATTGGCGAAGTAAATTTCTGACTTGGAGCCGCTTATTAGGATCATGCAGCCCCCACACATTCCAAGATAACGTTTTTGGCTTCATGGGACAACCATTTTACCCCTCCCCTTACAACGCTCCCGAGTAGAGCTCTTCTCACTCCCATCCTCTTTCATTGCCCATGTTAGCCTTTTGAGTTCTCTTTCCCTTTTTTTGGCCGAAGCCAAGGATTGATCGAACTTGGATTGAGCATTTACAGTCTCTACAACTGTAAGTAGGGCCATAAATGCAGCTTCAAAATCCTTGTAAGAAATTCCTACCATATGCTTAATGTCCATCGCTCTTTGGATGACCCAATCTAACACATTGGGATGAAAGGAGTTGAGTGGAGTAGGTTCAACCTCCCCATCCCTATTAGCAGTAAACAAAACCAAAGAGCCAGAATTTTCGAAAACACTGGGCTCTTCTACCGTCTCCAAACCAATCTGATCCGACACTTGGACCCATTCCTTTGCCACCAAAGGGACAGGAAGCAACCCAGAAGGTGCTGGCGGCACTGTCTGTGTCACCACCAAGGCTGAAAACTCAGCTAAAACACTGTTTGTTTGTGCCGATGCCAACACACCACACTGTGACAACATTGGAAGTAGTTTCGCCGCTAGAGCGTTGGGAGATGGGCCAGAGCTTACTAGCGACCAAGTCTGTGCCACCTCGAAGGGTGGCGGCCCACCCATAATCTCACCATGCTCCACTAAAGCTTGCGCAGGACAAATGGCTTCATCGGGGGTTTCCATCGCATGGGTTGCTGTTGCCTGGTTCTCTGTCACTGTGGGTGCCGTCGCTTGGATCGCAGACACATGTGAAGCCGCCTGTTTCTGTACCAACTCCGGCACCGAAATGAACCTACACAGGCTCGGGTTTGATTCTCGAGCCTATGCCGACGCACTCCCAACGACCCCAGAACTCACCGATAAAACCTCCCCCATCGACCCCTCTGGGGAGCACGACAGATTTTGTGCATATTTCGGCGCTAAAAAACGGCTCACAGCGCTACTCAGAATCGGCTCAACTCTAATCCCTACCGACGCCAACTCCGGCACCCCAGACCTTGTCGGCGAACCCACCACCGCCTTCGACGAACCTGCCACTGCCTTCGTCGACCTCTGACCCACCGCCAACAGTGGAGGTTGAGGCCCACACGACGGTGGGGTTTCAATGTTAGCATCCCTACGTCTCAAAGCAGACTGGGCTTGAGAAACAGGCTTGGCCTGCGAGATGGGCCGCTGGGCCACTTGAAGACTGACCTGCCTGGAGACTGGGCTTGAGAGACGGGCTGGGCCAGCTTGTTGGACCACTGCCATCAAATGCCACTCTCTTGCCCTTAAAAGAGCCTTCTCCCTAGAGTCCAAAGATCGGCTGATTTAAATAGCCTTCTCCCTGGCCCATTACAAGAGCCTTCTCCCTCTGCAGACCCTCCTCAACGTTGCGTTTAATAATCCCCATATTAAATTGCAAAAACCCCACTTGCGTCTCAATCTCAGCCAAAGCATGTAACAGATTTGCCAAAATTGGCCCCGACAGACTTCTGCCCAAACTTGCCTCTTCACAGAGCCACAGCTTCACCATAGAGGAAGAAACGCCTGTCCCCTCTGCAGGTTTTGGAGATCGAGACAAGGCCTCCCTGTACGAAGAGGAGGCCTGGTATCCCTGTGGTGGAGGAGGAGGCGTCCATGAGTGGCTTCCTCTGTTATTCCTTCCCAAAAACAGAGGAAGTTGCAGAAATGTCCTTCAACAACTCACAAAATTCCTCCAACCTACCCCTTTCCTCCCTTCCGGTATCACCAGTAAGCTGCGGCGTTTCTCTTGATCAAACTTCGATAATGAGAAAAAACTCCCATAAGAGTTACTTTGCCTCTGCACCACCAACACCCGAGAACCATTTCTACGCGACCTGAGGAAAACAGAGGGTCCCTCAAAAGCAAGACCTTCCTCCACGATGGCTGCTAGCCAGCCCAACGAGTCTTAATCAATGAAAATGTGATTCACAGCACGACAGCTGCTCTCCGTGATTCTCTACCATCTTGCATTCATCTTCTTAAAGTCAAAGCATTTTTTATCAATAATATCATTCCTACTAGTCCCCATTACAAGACCACTGCAACGAAGAACTGAGAAGAAATTGAGCTAAAAACAAGCATTGGTCTCAACCACCATTAGCAGAAGAAAACCCAACGGAAAGACGCAACATTTTTTCCTCGAGTGTATGGAGAGAAAAATCTGTGGGTTAACATAAACATGTAACATGTACTATGCATAACTCATTAAACTTATCTTTCCCTTTCTTTAATTTCCAGCACACCTTAACCCCTGTGTACAAAGTTGTTCATTGGTTCCACTTCCTGTGACCACCCTTAGGTTCGTGGTTTGCACAGCCACCCATAACTTCATTGGTACCATGTTATGGCCATTCTTAAAGCTTCTTTCATAACTTGCATTTGATCTTTTTTTTATCATGATGCGCGTAGAACACATAATGACATTACTTATCATAATCATAAATGAAGACATATCATGATGCATGTAAAGCATATAATAAGATAACATTGAAACTAAGGTCTCGTTTGGATGTTGAGATGGGATGAAAAATATGTCAATAGTAGTAAAAGGGGCCGAACCTACTCCATTTTGAATATATTTTTTTTATGACGGGGGGAACCATGCCACGGCAGAGCCCTTAGGACTCACCCATGGAACCTAAACCCCCGGGGAGACTAGCACAACAACCCACTCCATGGCCTCCCTCTTAAATCGGAGTTTGATCCTAGGGGGAATCGAACCTATGACATGGAGCTCATGCACACAAGTTAGCCCTAACCACTTGGGCTGCCCACAGGTGGGTACTTCATTTTGAATATAGGTCCATAATATCATATCCAATCCTATCTTCTCAATACTAGATCCTCAAATAATACGAATGGGCTAATGGCCAAGTAAAATAATCTTCCTTCTAGCTGTAACAGAATTGGGCCAGTGGTCCAAACGTATAAGGCCTATAATATTTTGGTCTGGATGTTATATATGGTCTCTATTTTTCGGATATAGAATGTTGATAATGCTGTTGTTTTTTTATATATAGTCAGAAACCGGATGAAGAGTGTGAAGAATATCCAGAAAATTACAAAGGCAATGAAAATGGTTGCAGCCTCGAAGCTTAGAGCAATTCAAGTTAAAGCTGAAAACTCACGTGGCCTGTGGCAGCCATTTACTGCCCTTCTTGGCGACACTGCCAGTGTGTTCATTTTTTATCTGTGCTGTTCAAATACTCTTTTCTTTTTCATCAAATGTTACTTTGAGTTAGCGATGTCATAGTAGTGTTTTCCTTATATAGGTCTATGAGTTTGACCTCAATGATTTACTTGTTCTTTCTGTATCTTTACATCTTTGATATTTGTGCTTTTAGCCTTACATTCTTCACATTTGTCTTCTCACCCTGCTGCAACGCTATAGGGAATATGTTTCTAAGAGTGGTGACATAAATTTAATTTTCTACTACGATACTGTCATTTTCTACTAATTGGTCTGCATCCCCCTTCACATAAATGGGAATAATCCTACTGAAAGTAGGGTAACAATGCCATTAATGGCATACTGGCTTGCCGTGTTCTGCTACTTTGAAATGGTGTTATTCCTTTGTCAGGGTTTCCAATGCACAATGGAGTTATTTTTTAGGAGTCTTGAACGAAATAAGCTCCATTCAAGCAATATGTGCAAATATCTTTTTGAAACGTTTTAATGTCATAACTTATTGAAAGGAAAGGATGCACAGAATGGATCTCTTCATATTTGTGCCAAAACTTTCTCCAAAAATCTTTGTGAGAAGGCACCCTGCTTATCCTTTTTTTGTTATGTTTGAAACTAGTGTAAAATTTTCGGTGGAAGTGCTTAAAAGATGGATTGAAAGGAGATCCTTTGCATTTATCCCATTCGAGAGGACTAAAAATAATTTTTCCACTGATGTTCAGTTAAAATTATACTTATAACTGAACAAAAAAGTATACTTTATAGATGTACGGTTTATATGCTTGAAATTAAGAAGGCTTATCTTATTGCTTCTCTTTTTATTCTTTGTTTTTCCCCTTCTGAGAGGTGTATCTATTTCCCTAATTGTGCTACGTTTTGTTGCAATACTAGGTGTTGATGTGAAGAAGAATGTCATTGTTACCGTTTCTTCAGACAAAGGTCTTTGTGGTGGAATCAACTCTACATCAGTCAAGACAAGCAAGGCTTTGAAGAAGTTGACTGCTGGTATTTGTTAGGAGGGAATTCCTTATGTGTTATTGTCGTAGATTGGTTGCTATCTGAAAGCAAATATATCTCTACTGCTGCAGGCCCTGACAAAGAAACAAAATACGTTGTTTTGGGAGAAAAAGCAAAGGCTCAATTGATACGCGACTCGAAGAAGGATATCGAGTTATCCATAACTGAGTTGCAAAAGAATCCTTTGAATTATACTCAGGTTAATATCTGTTCTTTCCCGCCACCATATATTACAGAAGTATTTTCATTGTTTGTTTACATATATGTGCATGGGATTTTAGAAGGCTTATCTTATTGTTGTTATTATGTTGAAGCTTAAAGTTATCTTCAAATAAAATTAAGTATTGAATGCTAGGAGTATGGTTAAGAAGGTTTTTCTGACTTTAGATCTTACATGCCGAGGTTTTCTGGATTTCGGTTCACATTAAATTTGCACGCTAGATTTCCATTTCTTCTCGAGGCATTCCTTAAATGGCCGATAAATTTGAGTTTTTAAGTGGAATTAGGTCCCCTTTGTTGATCTTTTTTGTCTTTTGCTTATTCAAAATAAACTCGTTGGCATATTAAATTTACAAGTCTGTATAATTTCACAAGTAGAATGACTTTTCCTCATGTTCCATTCAAATTGTTGTCCTTTCAGGTCTCTGTTCTGGCAGATGACATTTTAAAGAATGTTGAATATGATGCCTTGAGGATTGTCTTCAACAAGTTCCAGTCAGTTGTCTCATTTCTTCCCACTGTGGCAACTGTTTTATCTCCTGAGGTGATGGGAATGTTTCGCTAACTTGTTATATGTGTTTGGTCCGTTTCCTTGTTCTGATTTTGGTTTCCAAATGTTGTTGATGCTAGGCCGTGGAGAAAGAGGCTGAATCTGGGGGAAAGCTTGGTGAACTAGACTCTTATGAGATTGAAGGTGGTGAAACAAAGTCAGAAGTACTCCAGAATCTTGGGGAGTTCCAATTCTCTTGTGTAAGCTATTCTTAGCTAATATATTTCTATGTTTGAACTTTGAGCAGTAGTGGGGACAGGATTTACTGTTACAAGTAGCAACAAAACTATGTAAATTTTGAATCTTAACAATTGATGTATAGAAGTTTAATATCTAGTTTATAGAGCATGCCTAGGAGTTGGCAACATCGACCAAGTCTCTGTTGGTATCTGATATTTTGCTAATTTTCTAAGCGGAAGTGCCCAGGCTATTCGTACTGAATCTAGCTCTAAGGTCCACTTTTTAAAATAACTGTAATGTGTCTTTGAATTTAAACACATCATGGGCTACAGTGCTATGCAATAAATTTGGCATGTGGTAGATGTTGCTGGAAACGTTTAGTTTTAACCTTTTCTCTATGGATGTTTGAGTTGCCAAGCAGCAGTGCTATACAACTACTAAGTCAAAATATCAATATCTAAAATGTGTAGGGCCTTTCATTCTGGTAATGATCCCAATTGATTTGCTGAGAAAATTTTCAATGTTTCCCAACAGGTCTTGTTCAATGCGGTGATGGAGAATGCGTGCAGTGAGCAAGGAGCAAGGATGTCTGCTATGGATAGCTCAAGCAGAAATGCAGGCGACATGCTTGATCGACTCACCCTCACTTACAACAGGTCTCTCACTCACCCACACAAAAGCACACGCACATATATACATGCACAACATCCACACACCACACTCGCTCTCCCCCCACCCCATACACTCAAGGCATGAGTTCGGGAAAAAGAAAATTAATTGGTCATGCTAGTTAATTAAATTATTACCTCTGATTCTAGTACATTGTAGAGTGTGAAAGTCATCTTTTCTATTTGTTGTTATTTCTAATTTCTGTTGTTTTTGGTATTGTTTGCGACAGAACTCGGCAAGCATCTATTACCACCGAATTGATTGAGATTATATCTGGAGCATCAGCCCTTGAGGGCTAATTGCAGAAACCCTACTTGTAATTTATCAGACGGTGATGAAATAACATGGAAGTGGGGGCTTTCCTTGAACTTCCTGGTGCTAGTTTCTGAGAGTTTTTTTTTTGGGGGGTGGTGGGGGTTTCAACCTACTCCAATAATTACCCAGGGTTAATCTCCTTACTCGGAGTGTTGAATCATATTTTTTGATGGTTTTAAACTTTTAATTGAATTGTGATTCTGCTCGTTTTCAATTATGTGCCTTGAATTTTCTCTTCAATGAATTTGGTTCGGATATTTCATCTTATATCCTCTTATGTTTCTCTCTATAATTAAAATTAATTATGTAAGCATCAATCTTAATTGGCATAGATGTGAGTATCACGTGTCTATACTCACAGTATCTAGTACTTATTCGACCTTCTTGTTGGCGGAATGGGTGCAACTTCGGATACAAATCTAGTAGAGGTTTTGGTGTATAATCTCTCCACTCTTGCTGATACTGATGGACTACAGTACAAAACCCCTATCCAAGCAAATCCACATTTTCTATAGTTGGGGCTACCAGAAGAAAAATCTCAGTTGCTAATCAGTAATCCTTTCAAACCTCTGCCAATAGGCTTTTTTTTTGTAACAAAATAAAATAAAATAAAATAAAGTCACTCATGTTTCATTAACCGAGGTTCATATCCTCTATCTTGGGAGCTTTCTTTGTCAATCTGTGGGGATATGTGACACAAAGCTTGCGGATCATATATTTCCTAAGAGTAATTCTACGTATAATCATGAAGTGTATAACTGCTGCGTAATCGCTATGAAAAAGAGTGAGATCTACTATTAAAAAAATATTTTTTTCCATATGAGTCATGTTTTATTCATTTTTTTCAAAACGATTACGCGGCGGTTGCACAATTCATAATTGCAAATATCTTTTCTCATTCCCTAATATTACTCCAATTTTCATTGAAACTATATGAAGTGCCTTGCTCTGAAGTTTTTCTTTTAAAAAGGAGAAAAGATATTTACAATCGTAAATTGTGTAACTGCCGCATAATCGTTTTGAAAAAAGTGAATAAAACATGAGACTTACATGAAAAAAATTAAATTTTTAATAGTAGATCTTACTTTTTTTCAAAGCAATTACACGACGTTATGCATTTCACGGTTATATGTAAAATTACTCTTTAAAAATACCCAAGTCAAAGATGAAAGAGTAGTTATTAGAAGATAGGTTTGCAGGATAATAATGCATTTGTATCCCAGTTATTCAAAAAAAAAAAAAAGGTACCTATCTAATAAAGATAGACACTAAATGGACCTTACTTTTGCTACATTTCTGATCAGGCTATTTGAGTACATAATATAAGCTTTGTCAATGGCTACAACACGGAAGCAATTTTATTGTCCATCTCTTATAAATAGTGACATAACAAAGACCTTGGGGTCTCTCGGATAGCTTCTTTTGTTGATTGGTTAGCTAAACTCATTGTAAGAGGGTTGGACACGATCTATTATTGGTTTTAACTTTGCTAATATTTTTTATAGAGTAATGTTGCTCATTTTCTCAATTTTCATTATTAGATGATTGTAGATTATTTATTATATTTCGCTTATAAACCTATCATTTAATATCACATCATGGAATGATGAGAAAATGATGAAAATTAAGATAATGAATAGATTTTTTCTTTTTTATATAGCATCTATACAGCTTTATATATGTAGGGTACCTTTTTTGGTGATGAAGATTTTCTCAGCTACTCTGAGATGTCTCATACGGTTGGGAACAGTTGACCATCCAAATAAAGAGTAATGATATAGTTATAACATTTTGCAACACATTATATAATAATATGTTAAATAAAGAATATTTTTATAAAATTATATATTTTATAAAAATATTCTTTATTTAACGCATTAATGTTGTACAAAATGACGTAGATAAATCATTTTCTCGAAGTAAAAATGTCTTTTGAAGTATTTTTGAAAGTTGAAACATCTGACCTTCCTCACTCAATACTGTTTACACTGTCAGAAAACATGTGTTATTCCTGTTTGCGGAAAGGACCTTACGGACGAAACCAACCTTTTCCAGACCTCTCTGTCCATGGACTCGACACTCTTCGTACTGAAGCCTTCTTCTTCCCCAAAAATCACTGAACTCCCATCAATGGAATACGCCCCAAAGAATCCTCCTACAGTGTCAACTCCACAAATCAATTATAATTTGTTTTTGATTCTTTAGCTTGTTAAGTTCTCTGACCTGCATGTGTTTTTCTTTACCTATCTTGTTTACTTCACCATTTGGGTTGCCTCAGGCTACTTCTTTGTGTCTTCTGTGCATATTGTCATCATTATTTATTTCAATTTGTAATGTTCTGTCATCATCATTTAATGCTTTGGTTGCTGCATCTGAAGCACATTTGTACTTTTGCCAAGTACAATGTCAAAGGGAATAAAAAAATTCCTTGCACCTTTACAACCAACTAGTAATTGGCCATTAAATAAACTTGGACTATGAAATCATATTACTCAAAAGAAACAAAAAATGAAAATTTCAGCATGTTTTCCATAATATTGGCACTTTTCTCTCCCAAGCAAATGATAAACATGACCTTCTGATATACACATAAATGCCCACTTCCCTAATCCTAATTTACTTAAGGCTCTCATACTTGAAGAATATTCATCCAGGAACCATTATACACAATTCTAAGTGGTATATTTATCATTCAAAGGGCTCCTGTTTTATATATTATATTTTTTAAAAACTTCTTCAAAACAATGCAAACCTATTAGCAAACAATGCAATGCAAACCAATCAGCAGACAATGCAAAGAAATAAGCGACTAAACGTAGCTATGATTCTCTAACAATGGTGGTAACAGTGAAAGCAGGTCAGCTTTGTAGCCCATGTACAAGGACAATGTACACATGTAAGAACATAAATTTCAGTCCCGAATATGCTTGTATTTCTCAGCGTTTGATGAAAAACTGAAATACCCAACTTCCCCAAACCATCAAAATACAAATCTCTAATTTCTAACAATGTGCAAAATGGAAGAGGAATGAGTGAAGATGATAGGCTTACAGTGAGTGGAGGAACATGGGATGGGCAGCAATGAGCTTGGAAATAATGGACTATGCTTGAGCGGTTTTAAGATCCAACAGACGGCACTGCACTGCATGCGGTGGGGGTGGAGGATGGGCAACACGGGAGTGGGGGAGAGGATGTCGACGTGGGGTGGGAGTGGGGGAGATGATGCCAACGCGGGGGTGAGGGAGAGGTCTGCTTCACGCGGGGGTGGGGATCTTCATAGATTTCAAATGGGACGTTATTTGGCTTCGTACGTGATTTTTAGGTTGCAGGGAGAAATTAATAATTTGGGAAAGGTGTGCGCTGACTGCAACGAAATATTGACTGTCATGTCAGAATTTTTTCACTTTTTTCAACTACTTATTCAAAAGTTAACAACTCAACATATTTTATACATCCAAACAACTCATTTCAATGGGACCCACAAACTCTCTTCAATCTGTACTCACAACTATTCACAACACTTCTCAGCTTACAAAAAAAAAATATCGTGAGGTTTTTTGGTAGATGGGACATAACTAAGTTCAAAACTTGCATGATCACAATGTACCTTTTGGTGACCATAAACAACCTCTTTGAGAGTGCCTATAAAATGTTTTGAGAAGAAGCACCATTAAGGTTGGGTATGATCTCGGATACAGATTTTAAATTCGAAAAAATCTATTTATCATCTTCTTATCATCTCATGATGTGGCATTAGATGATAGGTTTACAAATAAAATATAATAAATAATTTTCAATTATCTAATATTATATTATAGAATAATGAGAAAATAATAAAATTAGGATGATGAGTAATATTTCTTATTTAAACCCGGTACCCAATTTGTATGTAAAAAAATTACGGGCCGAAAACCACAAAGCGGGTTCCCGATCGAAAACAATTACGGGCGAAAAGGCCAAAAACCGGATTCCGGGCCGAAAACCACAAAGCCGAAACGACGTGGTTTTATTCTTAATGTAAATCTTCAGCCCCCACGGGCCCACACACACTCCCTTCCGGCAACTCTCCGTCTCTCTATCTCTCTGCTCCGTCCCTCGCTCCCTCCTTCGAGTTTCTGCCGCCGTTTCTCTCTCGCCGACGGCCCTTTCGGTAAGTGTCTCTATCTCCGTTAGAATGCTTGAAACGAGCCCGAGTTTAGAATTTGTTTGTTCGCATAGAAGGTTGGAGGAGTTGGAGCAACTAAAGCCCGAGTTTATTGGCCATACATAGAAACATTCACCCTTTTTTTCAATTGTTCCTTTCAATCATTGTGCGATTTTTTGCCCTTACAGATTCTTCGGTCCATTGATTCTACTGCTGCAAGCTTATATAACACAGTTCACAACCGATCGCCCATCAGGAGCAAATGGCCATGGCTGCGCTCAGACGAGAGGGGAGGCGTCTCGCCCCTCTGATCTCCCCCCAATCAATCACCGCTGTCCGATCCTCTGTCATCTCTCAGTACGATCAAAACCTGCTCATCTCTGTCTCTGTGTGTGATATCATGCCTTTAGATTCAGATTCTTATTGTTTTCTTTTCTGTTTGGTTGCTGAGAAAGACTTGGGAAAAAATGGTATCGAGATATGAAATGTTAAGGAGAATATCTTGCTTTAGCTCTCACTCTCTCGGTTCCTAAATTACTGAAAGACCAGATGATTCCTTGACTCTTTTTAACCAAGCAAAAAATAGGGGCTTTTTGGGTTGCATTGAGCAATAGTTGTACATAATAATTATATATATTTTACGTATTATAAATATACATATACACGTTTATCTACAGTCTGTTTGGCTTCTGAGCAAGCACCGGATAATGGAAGAAGTCTCACCATTGATTTTGAAACTGAAAACAGTGCGAAATTATGTATTCAAACGTATTTCATACTCTGATTTACGAGAAAATAGGGGAAATCAAAAGGAAATGATTCTTCGTGATCCTTTTTTTTTTTGTTTTCCTAGAAATTAAATACTCACTTCAATTAAATTGGATAGTTGTGTAGACATAGTTGAAATCGTAAATCCCTTGGAAGTCATATTAGTTGTATTTGACAGTTGAAAAAAATCATGAATCCTAATGAATACACATGCTTAGAAAAAGATTAATTATTCTCTTAACCCGCCATTTCTTAGTAACAAACGTGCCTTTTAGATATTTTTTGGTTGTCTCATGAACGTTGTATTTGAATTTCTTCGAGTAACTTCATCTTTGGTCCTTGCAAATTTGTAGGATAATAAAGTGACATATTTTCTTGACTGTTATGTTCTGTGTTCTTTTTCTGTCCCCCTTTACAAATTAGAATATTTGATGCGTAGTTGTTGGTTGAGTGAGGTTTATTTATTTTTGATAAGTGGTCAATTGACATTTATTGTTGTTATTATTACTGTTAGGCTTTAACTACTGTTATCGGCAGCTCTATAACATGCTCTCTCTTTTTTTTTTTCTTTTTTTTTTTCATTTCTTCAAACATAAGCTAAGATTTGATTATCTGCCTTTGTGCTAATCAATAAAGATTTCTTGCTTACGAAAAAAAAGTACTACAATTGATTATCATGTTGTCAGTATTTTGGGATTAGTGTAAGTAATTTTGAAAATACCCTTTGGGAGATCTCTAATACTAGGTGAATTGTGCATGATGTGGATTCTGGTATTAGCACTTTCTATTCTTTAGTATAAATCTTTTTTGTTATTGGTTCTTCATTAAGTCAGTGGTGGGTGGGCATGAAAATAATCAAATGCTGGAGAGAAACAAGAGAAATTCAATGGACTAGCAAGATGTTTTTTGCATCACCCTAATATTGGAGTCAGATGTTCACAATTTGTGAACCACATAGGGTACGAAAGATGCAATTTGTTTTCCTTTATGGATTTCTGGATCACTGGTATCTGAAAACAGAGTTTATGCAATGTATTTGACCTAGCTGTTTTTCTTAATGGGTCGAAGATTCATGGAAAATAAAAGAAGTGTATGCCTTGTAGCAAATAATTATACTTAGTTTGACACAGTGATTTTATTTGAAGGACATTTTTTGTGTGTTGGATCTCTGGATGGAGAGAAAGATGGGAGAGATGAATTGAGATTTCCCTTTCTTTTCTGGACCTTTTAGAAGTTCTTAGCCTTAGATATGGACCTTTGCCTTTTTCTTCTTCCTTCTTTGTGTGGGGTCTTTGCTGTATACTACTTATGTTGGGGTTCACGATATTCCTTTCTTTTGAATCAGCTTTATTTACTTTGGTTGAGGTTGATTTTTTTAAAGGAATTTCCATTTTTACACACAACACTCTTTAAGCTTCAGTTATTCAAAAACAAAAATGATAGAAAGTTTTTAAAATTATGTTTCCTATTATCTTATATTTGTTACTTTTTCCCAGTTTTGGTGGGAGTGGGGGGAGGGGGCGTCTTTAACACTATCGAAAAATTGCCAGACAACTACATTTCTCAGAAAATGCTGATTGTTTTTTCACATTCAAATGTTCTTGAACCAATCAATAGGAGCCATAGAGTTCAACATGGTCAAATTTGTGTCCTGTCACGAAATTTTAAACTTGATGCCAAAGTGTGTATGATCTGAGGTTTTTTGTCGCAGGTGCTGTCCTTGCGCAGTGGTAAACCACCAAATGTTAACCTTGTTAGTCAGTTCTCTGAATTTTGAAGGAAAAGAACAAAAAATTTAAATTATCTGCTTTCTTTTTTTGTTTTGCAATTAGAAAAGAAGCCTGTACTCCGTAGCATCAAATTGTAACTTGAGCCATTCCTCTAATAATAAATTGTCTTCAAAGTGAAGCTTTAACAAATTCAAGATTGCTGTTTAGAGAAACTCCCAATTTTGGTAAATTTTAGGAAAACATGGAATTTCATTGAAACTGGAGAATACACATATCAAGGTTTTTGAAAATTTTTTAGCCAAAGAATAATTGTTTTTATTCTCATCGTCGTACTGCTCCAATTTTTTTTTTCTTCAAATTCTTTATATTCCTTTTGCCTTTGGAAGTACTAAATCAACTGGTTTGGGTGGGCAGGGAGCAGGCCCCCCTGGGATTGCGCTCAATTTCAACTCAAATTGGTAAGAATCACTCATCACGCAGTATCTGCCTTTGTTTACTGTTATAGACTTGCATTCTACTGCATTATAGTGTAACCCCCCTTCCCGTAGGTTAGGAGTGTTACGTACTTTCGTAACTTTGCCTGGTAAAAAGACCCAACATAATAAAAGTCCCTAATTTATCGAAAATAAATTCCCGAAAAATAACAAAAATATAGTCTCGTAGAAAGAAAATTTAAGGCTGCATTTAGATGTTGAGATGAGTTGAGTTGAGTTGCGAATAATAGTATTTTGTGGGTCCTATTGAGATGGGTTTACTTTTTTAGATTGAGATGGGTTTTAACTTTTTAGGTTGAAATGTATGAAGTAGGTTGAGATGGGGTTTAACTTTTTTATGGGATATTGAAAAAGTAATGGATCCCATCAATGATTGGTTTGAGATGAGTTGAGTTAGATTCAACAACCAAACACACCCTTAAACTGATACTTTAATGAAAAAAGACACTTATGAACTAAGGGCATGTTTGGGTAATGCAATGAGATGAGAATTATATGAATAGTATTGAAATGATTTGAGTTAAGATGTTTTATTGGGTTTTGGGAAAGGAGAGAGAATAACTTGAATAAGAAAACTGTTTGAATATAATATTTTAATATTATTTTTGTTTTGAAATTTGAAAAAGTTGTATTATTTTTGTGTTTTGTTTGGAAGTTTGGGAAAATTGTAATGATTAGATGACAAAGTTGAAGATTTGAAATTAGAAAGTGTTGTGTTTGAATGATGTTTGGGAAGGAAAGTATAAGAAGTTTTGAGATGATCTCATCTAACTTCTCAAACAACCCCTAAGTCTGAAAATCCCTTGACCCATGATCTATGCCTGGCTGTCAACTCGTCAACATTATCTTCTTTACCTAGACATTTAAAAAAAAAAAAAAAAGACAAACAACAAAAATGAGTTGAATACTCAATAATTAGTACATCATACAATAAACATAATAAACATATGCTTTTCTTAAAAGCATGCATACTTAATACATATACTAACATAAACATGTAACATGTACTATGCATAACAAACTTACCTTTCCCTTTATTCGCTAGCACACCATAATCCCCATACGTAGGGTTGTGCATCGGTTCCACTGCCTGTGGCCATAAGAGGAACCGCTTAACTTAACATATTATGGTGGACCACGCTTAGGTCCATGGTTTGCACATTCACCCATAACTGCATTGGTACCATGCATCTCTTATGGCCATTCTTAACGCTTCTTTCATAATTTGCCTTTTATCTTTTTTATCATGATGCTTATAGAACTTTGAGCTATAAAAAAAAAATATGATGCATATAGAACACATAATGACATAGCTTCTCGTAATCATAAATGAAAACATATCATGATGCATGTAAAACACATAATAAGATGACATTGAAACTAACTCATCATATCATAACTTGGTGTGTAAAAAGGGGCTTTCAATAAAGCTTCATACATACATAATACTTTAAAGGAAAAACATTGTTTACCATGTATGTAAGGGTATGATCATGTTACTTAACTCTTTGCTTCTATTGATAACAAATACGTCAATAATTACCTACTTGAAGTTGGTGGAAAAGGGTTGGACTTGATAGGATGAGTCTTTTTTTTTTCTCCTAAAATTGCAGAAGTTATCTAGGGTTAGGGATTGGTTTCCAATTATCATGAATTTAACAGCCAAAAATCAAATGGGCTTTGGCTAGAAAATAATTGGGCTTATCCATCCATATCTAGGCCTAATGGGCCAAACGTACTCCATTTTGAATCTAGGTCCATAATTTCATATCCAATCCTATCTCCTCAATACTAGATCCTCAAATAAAATGTATGGGCTAATGGCCCAATAAAATAATCTTCCTTCTAGCTTTAACAAAATTGGGCTCACGGTCCAAACTTATAAGGCCTATAAAATTTCGGTCTGTATGTTACATATGGTTCTATTTTTTGGATATACAGTCAGAAACAGGATGAAGAGTGTGAAGAATATCCAGAAAATTACAAAGGCAATGAAAATGGTTGCAGCCTCGAAGCTTAGAGCGATTCAAGTTAGAGCTGAAAACTCACGTGGCCTGTGGCAGCCATTTACTGCCCTTCTTGGCGACAGTCCCAGTATGTTCATTTTTTTTTTATCTATGCTATCCAAATACTCGTTTTTTCTTTTTCATCAAATGTTACTTTGAGTTAGTGACATCATAGTAGTTTTTTCCTTATATAGGTCTATGAGTTTGACCTCAATGATTTACTTGTTCTTTCTGCATCTTTACATCTTTGATATTTGTGCTTTTAGCCATACATTATTCACATTTGTCTTCTAAGGGAGTTAAAGCACTACTCACTGCTATTGAGGCGGGTCACTTGCTTGAAACGAAATCAAGATTTAAGAAGAGCAGGGAGTTAAATCGTCTTACTTGGGCAATCAATTACGACACTAAGGGAGGTAGTTCAAGTCGAGGGAAGACTAGAGGGAGGGCAGGAGTGTAGGTACGGGAGTAGTATTAGTTTTGGGTGTAGTATGTAGAATGTAGCTTCTAAGGGAGTTTCAGGTGGTGTCTTAGTTTTGTGGAAACAAAGGGTTGGGGTAGTTACAGTGATTTGCTTTGCTGTGGGGAGGAGCGTTTTGTCCCAATCACGCTTGGTGTTTATTAAATGGACTTACTAGTCATTAGGGGTACTCTATTGTGGGCTAGGTGTTCTCTCTTGTATACACCCAATGTGCTTGGTTATACGCCTATTGATATTAATAAATTTTTACTTATAAAAAAAAACATTTGTCTTCTCATCCCGCTGCAACTCTATAGGGAATATGTTTATGTGAGTGGTGACATAAATTTAACTTTCTACAACAATACGTCATTTTCCACTAATCGGTCTGCATCCCCCTTTGCAGAAATGGGAATAATCCTACTGAATGTAGGGTAACAATGGCATTAATGGCATATGGGCTTCCCATGTTCTGCTACTTTCAAATGGTGTTATTCCTTGTCAGGGTTTCCAATGGACAATGGAGTTATTTTTAGGAGTGTTGAACGAAATAAGCCCCATTCAAGCTATACGTGCAAATCTCTTTTTGAAACTTTTTAATGTCAGGACTTATGAAAGGAAAGGATGCACAGAATGGATCTCTTCATATTTGTGCCAAAATTTTCTCCAAAATCTTTGTGAGAAGACACCCCCTGATATCCTTTTTTGTGTTTGAAACTAGTGTAAAAATTTCGGTGGAAGTGCTTAAAAGACGGATCAAAAGGACATCCTTTGCATTTGTATTCAAGTTAACAAGTTTGGGCTTAAAATAATTTTTCTACTGATGTTCAGTTAAAATTATACTTTTAACTGAACAAAAAAGTATACTTGATAGACGTACGGTTTCTATGCTTGAAATTGCCGGTTTAGACACACAGATAAAACACAAACCATCTCATCTGAGTTGTACGACTTGTTTTATCTGTGTATCCAAACGTTTAAAACCATGTTTTTAACTCATCTTGCTTTTTCTCTACACTACATATTTACCCAGACAACTCGAAAACTCCCTTCTGACACCCATCTCATCTCCTTCATGCCTAACCTTCCCTTTCTGACACCCAGACAATTAATGCCATTATATTTGCATATATGCCTTATCTTGCCTTGATATAAGATCCCTTTTGACATATAAAATTGGGATTTAAAATATTTATAACTATTTCCCAATAATTATTAAATGATTTTCTATTATTGGTGGGGCGTACCCTTTTATCAAATCCCAAAAAGTAAAAACTATCTCATCTCATCTCATTATCTAAATATACTTTTTAACAAACCATCTTATCTCATCTTAATTCAAAAATTTCACTACTATTCAAAATATCTCATCTCATCTCATCTGAACTGTATAACCAAACGAGGCTAAGAAGACTGATCTTATTGCTTTTCTTTTTATTCTTTTTTTTTTTCCCCTTCTGAGAGGTGTTTCAATTTCCCTAATTGTGCTACGTTTTGTTGCAATACTAGGTGTTGATGCGAAGAAGAATGTCATTGTTACCATTTCTTCAGACAAAGGTCTTTGTGGTGGAATCAACTCTACATCAGTCAAGACAAGCAAGGCTTTGAAGAAGTTGACTTCGGGTATTTGTTAGGAGGGAATTCCTTATGTGTTATTATCATAGATTGGTTGCTATTTGAAAGCAAATATATCTCTACTGCTGCAGGCCCCGACAAAGAAACAAAATACATTGTTTTGGGAGAAAAAGCGAAGGCTCAATTGATACGTGACTCGAAGAAGGATATCGAGTTATCCATAACTGAGTTGCAAAAGAATCCTTTGAATTATACGCAGGTTAATATCTGTTCTTTCCTGCCACCATATATTACAGAAGTATTTTTCATTGTTTGTTTACATATATGTGCTTGGGATTTTAGAAGGCTTATCTTATTGTTGTTATTATGTTGAAGCTTAAAGTTATCTTCAAATGAAATTAAGTATTGAATGCTAGGAGTATGGTTAAGAAGGTTTTTCTGACTTTAGATCTTACATGCCGAGGTTTTCTGAATTTCAGTTCACATTAAATTTGCACGCTAGATTTCCATTTCTTCTTGAGGCATTCCTTAAATGGCCGATAAATTTGAGTTTTTATGTGGAATAAGGTCCCCCTTTGTTGATCTTTTTTGTCTTTAACTTATTCGAAATGAACTCGTTGGCATATTAAATTTTCAAGCCTCTATAATTTCACAAGGAGAATGAATTTTCCTCGTGTTCCATTCAAATTGTTGTCCTTTCAGGTCTCTGTTCTGGCAGACGACATTTTAAAGAATGTTGAGTATGATGCCTTGAGGATTGTCTTCAACAAGTTCCAGTCAGTTGTCTCATTTCTTCCCACTGTGGCAACTGTTTTATCTCCTGAGGTGATGGGAATGCTTCGCTAACTTGTTATGTGTTTGGTCCCTTTCCTTGTTCTGATTTTGGTTTCCTAACGTTGTTGATGCTAGGCTGTGGAGAAAGAGGCTGAATCTGGGGGAAAGCTTGGTGAACTAGACTCTTATGAGATTGAAGGTGGTGAAACAAAGTCAGAAGTACTCCAGAATCTTGGGGAGTTCCAATTCTCTTGTGTAAGCCATTCTAGCTAAAAAGATTTCTATGTTTGAACTTTGAGCAGTAGTGGGGACAGGATTTACTGTTCTATGTAACAACAAAATAGTCTTATGTAAACTTTGAATCTTAACAGTTGATGTATAGAGGTTTAATATCTAGTTTATCGAGCATGCCTAGGAGTTGGCAACATCAACCAAGTATCTGTTGGTAACTGATATTTTGCTAATTTTCTGAGCAGTAGTACCCAGGCAATATTCGTACTGAATCTAGCTCTAAGGTCCGCTCTTTGAAACAACTGTAATGTGTCTTTGAATTTAAACACTTCATGGGCTTTTAGGTTTAACAACTACTTCTTATGTTCGGAGGATTCCCTATATTTGGCATGTGGTAGATGTTGCTAGAAAAGTTTTAGTTTTCACCTTTTCTCTATGAATGTTTGAGTTGCCAAGCAGCAGTGCTATGCAACTACTATGTCAAAATGTCAATATCTAAAATGTGGAGTGCCTTTCGTTTTGGTAATGATCCCTATTGATTTAATGAGAAAATTTTCAATATTTCCCCACAGGTCTTGTTCAATGCGGTGTTGGAGAATGCGTGCAGTGAGCAAGGAGCAAGGATGTCTGCTATGGATAGCTCAAGCAGAAATGCGGGCGATATGCTTGATCGACTCACACTCACTTACAACAGGTCTCACTCACTCACAATCACCCACCCGCCCACACACACAAAAGCACATGCACATACATACATGCACAACATCCACACACCAATCTCTCTCTCTCCCCCACCCCACACACAAGGCATGAGTTTGGGTAAAAGCAAATTAATTGGTCTTGCTAGTTAATTGAATTATTACCTCTGATTCTAGTACATTGTATAGTGTGAAAGTCATCTATTTTATTTGTTGTTATTTCTAATTTCTGTTGTTTTTCATATTGTTTGGGTCAGAACTCGGCAAGCATCTATTACCACTGAATTGATTGAAATTATATCTGGAGCATCAGCCCTTGAGGGCTAATTGCAGAAACCCTACTTGCAATTTATCAGACGGTGACGAAATAACATGGAAGTGGGGCTTTCCTTGAATTCCATGGTGATAGTTTCTGAAGAGTTATTTTTTGTCGAACTACTCCAATAATTACCCAGGGTCAATCTCCTTATTGGGAGTGTTAAATCATATTTTTTGATTGTTTTAATTGAATTGTGAGTCGGTTTGTTTTCAATTATGTGCCTTAAAACACTTGGAAGTTGGCTCAAGTAGTAAAGGCCATAGTCTTGGTGGTAAGCTCCCTCCAGGTTTAAGGTTCAAATCTTCTTGGGTGTAAACAATTTCTAGGAGCTATTGGATTGGTAGAACTTCCCATTGAATTACTTGTGATGTACTTGCGGAAAATTCCTTGCAGTCCCAGGATTAGTCACGGCTTTGTTCTTGAACACCCTATGCCAATAAAAAAATTTACTTGCCTTAAATTTTCCCGTATCTCTTAATTTCATCGTATGAACACAAAAAGTCCATTCAATAATCAATTATGTGTTGTTTTCTTCTCTTACAAGCTCTGTAAAGAGAATGCCGGATGTAAAGAACGTAACTACGTATCCTCGTATTAGATATTCATCGAGTATGGATGACATAGAAGTCTTATTCTTAATTATGGAAGCATTAATCTTAATTGACATCTCGTTCTATGATAGAATGAGAGTATCATGTATCCATATACTTAAAGAGTATCTAGTAATTACTTTTGTGAATTTATATATATAATTTATACAACCTTCTCGTTGGCGGAATGAGTGTAATTTTGGATACAAATCTAGTAGAGGTTTTGGTGCATAATATCTTCGACTCTCTTGCTAATATTGATGAACTTGAGTAGAAAACCCCTGTCCAAGCAAATCCACATTTTCTGTAGGTAGAGCTACCAGCAGAAAAATCCCAATTTCTTTGTTGATTGGTTAGTTAAACTCGTTGTAAGAATTAAGATAGTGGTTGACACGATCTATTATTGGTTTAACTTTTTAAAGACTTTTTGTATAGCATCTGTACAGCTTTATATAGGGTATGCATGTTACCCTTGTGATTTCTTAATGAAATTTAACTTACCAAAAAAAATATATCGCGAGTTTTTTTGGTAGATGGGACATAACTAAGTTCAAAACTTGCATGATCACAGTGTACTTTTTGGTGACTATAAACAACCTCTTTGAGAATGCCTATAAAATGTCTTGAGAAGAAGTGCCATTGATGACCGTAAACTGTGGAACTGGGAATAATGTTGCATCATTTTCCACCAAAAAAAAAGAAAAAAGAGTCTTATCCCTTCTATTTTCCAAGGATTAGTTATTGGGAGAGATGGCGGTATATTTGATAATTCCAGCCTCCATAAGTTCATCTTATGGTGTTGAAAATTAAGGAGAATGAATGCCTGAATGAGGAGATGGAAGAGAAATATTAAAATGTAAGTTTACTTTGATGCTCAAACGTCAAAAGGTTTGGCTGTATTGATCATTAAACAATTACATTGGTTTGTTGGGTTGTGCAAGCAATCAAATTACTAGTCAAATGATTCTCTCTCATTTATTTTAATAGTTTTATAAAACTGATAAATAGTAAAAATAAAGTTATACAAGCTTTTATAAAATGTTGAATACTTATATGAGTTGAACTCATGTAATAAACGAGGTTAAATTTTTGTTGAAATTCAATTTATTGGATAAACGAATGAAAATCAAATTCAGCTTGAATTGTCTATGATATATTCTATTGATTGACGCTCCCAACTCCAACAATATGAAATAGAGTTGTCTATCCGGATTGGTTTTTTTTTTCTAGTTCGGCTCGGAACTCTGGTAACCGGATCCACATAGGAGCGGGTACTTGGTTGGATATCTTATCTGCCCTCTACCTGGAGGCAGACACGATTATCAAAACAAGGTATCGAGTTGAATATTAGGTACTCATAACCGGATTTCAATTTTAAAAAGAAAAACTGATGCACTCTTAAAACGATGTGGTTGTTTTGGACAAAAACGACTAGAAAATCCAAGACACTCAACTTTCACAACTCGCACTCTAGAGACAGACAACCAAATTCCCCCCCCCCCCCCCACCTCTCTCTCTCTCTCTCTCTCTCATTGTGCGTCGAAACACCACTAGCCATTATGCTCGAGCCTCTATTGTTGTTTTTGTCAGAGATCGCCGTAACATTCGATTTTGTGAAACTTCTTATTCATCAATAAGCCTTCTCCCTCTTCTATATTGTTTTGGGTTTTCAGTATATGTGATTTTCCGCCATTATTAATCATCAAGGATATTGCTTGTGAAGTGAACTAAATTGGAAGATGCTTTGTAATGGTAGAGATTTGATTAAGAAGCTTTATTTAAGGAATGCATTTCCTGAAAACTTCCATTACCCATGTGCTTATCGAGAAATGAAATCTCCCTCTCTCTTTCTCTCTCTCTCTCTCTAATGGCATCTTGTTGACAATGAATGATCTAGATTAGACACAATAAATCATGCTATGATTTATTTCAAGTACATGTTTATGTATAAGTTAGCTTCTAACTTACTGTCAAATTTATGTGTATGTGTTTTGGTAAGGGAAATGTTGTCAATGTTCTTATGTTATCATATATGTTATGCTATGTCATGCCACTACATGTATGTCTGTTACACATTATATTCTATCATGTAATGTTTATCTGTTACACATTATATTTTGTCATGTAATGTTTATCTGTTACACCGTATATTTTGTCATGCAATGTTTATTTGTTACACCTTATATTCTATCACGCAATATTTATTTGTTACATCTTATAATTTTGTCATGTAATTTTTATCTGTTACACGTTATGCCATGTCACGAAATTTTTTTTATGTTTCAAGTAATGTCATGTCACGAAACTTTTTTTCTATTTCATGTTATGTCATGTCAAGAAAATTTTTTCTGTTTCATGTTATGTCATGTCATTCATCCCATGCACATGTCACGTTACATTATGTCACGTCATCTATCCTTTCATTTCATGTCAAGTCATGCCTTGAGTACAAAGTGTGTCTCGAAAATAGTTTTTTCACGTCAAATAAAGTTTGTTCACATTTATCAAAACCCTAAGTGCTAGGATGCAGTAATATCCTAGTGGAACTCCTTTGTTCACGCTGGAGTGTTTAGATTAGTGTGAAGTCTCCTAGGTTGACAAGGTAAAGATCAACGAATTTCGAATGAGGCCTAATTAACTAGTCACCAGAGCGGAGCAGACACTCACACCGATGGTGCCCCCATACTTTCAATTTCATGTTATACGTACTCGAGCTGGTGCAAATACCTATCATTGGATAAGTACATTATGGTTTCCATAGCAGGTGCAGATACCTGTAAACTGGTATGTATGTTAACGTACTCACAACTGGTGCGAATACCTATGTTGTGATGTTGTAATCAGTAGGAACACACGGCTCAAGGGGAACCGTATAGCACCCATATGGTCACTTTTATTAATCCTGTTTACTTATTGAATAAGATTCCAAATTCATATATTTCACGTTTAGTGCATGTCCATGTTCAGTTTCATGTCCAATCCATGTTCAATTCACGCTCAAGTTCATGTCATGTCAAGTTCAGTTTCACTTCAGTTTCAAGTTCAGTCCATATTTAAGTACTTCTCATGCCATATCATGTTATGCATTCATGCTTTTACTTTCATGGATGCATCTTTAAACTGTATGTTAAGTTTTTTGTTAACTTACTAAGATTTGTACTCAAATCTCACTATGGTAGTCCCAATTATCATTCCCATGGAATGGTAGACGATGTGTCAAGACCGTGAGATATAACAGACGCTGGCCGACTGGAGATGATTGATTAGGTAGCGCAGACATGATGTCGAGCTCGTAGCCTCCATGATCCGATTCATAAATAGCATTATGGCATTCTTGACCTAGTTGCGAGAGCTACTCGATGGATTAGCCCAATAGATATTAAAGTTTATGTATGTACTTATAGAGCTCTATCTCCCATACTTTTGTGATTACAAACCTTTTAGACTTATCCTGTAATCAAGAACTTCTATCAATCTAATGTTTTTGTATTATGATTCAAAGTTTTTGAGATCTATCTCATTTGGTGTATAGTATTGCTCGAGAAAAAAATTATCCGCTGCGAATATTGCATATTTTTAGATGTATGTTAGGTGCATTGCATCTTTAATTGTCATGAACGGAAGTAGATAACCTTGTGTTGTATATTTAGATGCTTTAGAGTCCGTCTGATCCCTAGTGGAATCTGGGGGCGTCACAGTATTCAATTGGAGTGTCTACGAGTTTGAAGTTGTGCACACGAAATCGTTTTAAAATCTTTTTAATGTAAGTCTATTGAGACAAACAAAGAAGTTTCCTAATCCGATTCCATAAAATTTTAACTCCAAGCACATGATTTTCTTCACCTATATCCTTCATCTCAAGAGTATAGGACAACCACTCTTTTGTGTTCATATCATTTCCAGCTAATAAGATGTTATCCACGTACAAAAATAAAATTAGAAAACATTTTCATGTACGTTTGACATACACACAATGATCTTCCTCTAGCATCTAAAAACCAATTGAAGTAATGACCTCATGAAACCTGAAGGACCATTGTCTAGAAGATTGTTTAAGGCCATAAAAATGGAATGTTTCAGCTTGCATATTTTGTTCTCTAGTCCCTTAACCTCAAAGTCAACAGGTTGATCTATATAGATCTCTTCATCTAGCTCTCCATTGAGAAATGCAGTTTTCACATCCATTTGAAAAATTTTCAAATCTAAATGTGCAACGTAGCCCTTTGAGCTCTCTGACTATCTTATAAAGTTATTTACTCTAGGACCAGGTTTTCCATATTTATGGGAAATGGTGTGAATATAACCTGTAGAACCCTAAGGCTGCAAATGTTTCAAATTTGGTTTTGCGTCATTCTATAGTTAGAAGTCACACAGTTCAAAATGTAGACAGCAGCTAAAATAAAATTCTCCCAAAATGATATTGTCAGGTTAGCTTGCGCCATCATTAATCAAAATATTTCCAATAATTCTTATGAATCCCATTTTGGTCACATATCTTTGAAACTCTTTAGACAATTACTCGTGATCTTGATTAGTTCGCAGAATTTTTAAATCCATTGCTTTCTGATTCTCAACTTCAGCTATGAAGCGCCTTAAAAGGAAAGGTCAATGCTTCAAAGGATGAGAGATCAAAGAGACATAACTAAAATAAGAGTAGTCGTCTATAAAGGTGAGGAAATAAAAGGCACCATGGCATGGATTTACATTCATAGATCCATAAATGTCAGAATGGACTAGCTCTAAAGGATAAGATGCCCTATGAGTCTTTCTAAAAGGCTTCATATAGGTTTTTCCAGCTAAACAAGACTCACACATAAGTAGACTTACATTAGCGAGAGATCCGAATTGGCATTCTCTAACTAGTCTAATTATTCTATCTTTTCCTATGTGATCTAGTCTAACATGTCATTTCAATATATTATAAACAACATCATCATTTGAAACCATAAAAAGACAATTAGAAATTATCTAAATCCAACATAAAGAAACCATTCGAAAGAAAACCATATCCATACAAAATTCTATTCAAATAAAAGTCCAACTAAGAGACATCAAAGTGAAAAGTAAAATCAAGTTTCAACACAAAAATAACTGAAAAATATATTGCATTGAACACCAAGTGCATAAAACACATCATAAAAAAGTAACAAGCGTCCCTAGACGCATCTTGAGTTGGTAGGTGCCAACTCCAAGCACTTCCTCTCGAGTTCTGTTACTCAATATAACGTATTGTCTGCCAGCTGGTATTTTTCTATAATCTATGAACTCACCTCGATCTCGAGCTATATGTTTAGCTGTTTATGAGTCTGCAATCCATTCAGGAATTGAGTGAGTAACAAAATATGTGAATAAACATAAGTAATGAGAGTTGTATTTGGTGGCTACCTTCTTTGCCTCAGTGCACTCACAAGCAAAATGTCCCATTTTTCACAATTATAGAACTTCAATTTGGACTTGTACTTGCTAGCATGTTTGCCTCTAAGGCGCTTTGCTATATTTTCATTCCTTGGCCTAAGACTATTTGCCGCTCCAGCAGATCTCTCATGTTATTGTGCACTTCGTCTCTAGTTTCAAATGACGAGATATATCATAAAAAGTCTTAATATTCTTATTATATGTCAAAATGAGCTTCATTTGCCCCCATTGACTTGGGCAAAGATCGTATCACAAGAGTAACTCTGTTCACAAGTGAGATTATTACTAGTAGCCTTTAGATCACGAATCAAGGCAAATATCGATTTCAAATGCTCAATCATAGTATGTTTAGGGTCTATAACATACTACTCAAACCTCAAAGTATGAGCACAAAGCCTAGTAGCTTATGTCCCACCATAAGCAATTTTCAATTGGTTCCACATTTCTTGGATAATTGGGTAATCCTTAAACTCTCTCAATAAGATTATTGTGCATGTTGTTAAGCATGGTAAAGTGTGCACATAGATCTTTCTTTGCCCAAGCCTGATAGGCTTTTATATGGAAGTATTCTCTTTCTTAGGTTATATCATAATGTGGGACAGATTTTCTAGAACCTCTTGTTTATTAAGTAAATATTGGATTTTCCTATGCCACATGTCATAGTTGGTCTAATCCAATTTGTCTCTTTTAGTAAGGTTAACAACTAAATTTTTAGTAGCCATTATCACTACATTTATTGCACGCAACTGAAATTAGCACACATTTAATTTTATTCCAAAATCTAACTAGACCATAAAATTCCTTCCTACATAGTGAGATCAAAAAATTCGCTAAAAAAAAAAGAAAAACTAGTAATCATTTCTAACACACATTTAATTTTATTCCCCACTGGTCGAGCTCCAAGAAAAGATCGACCACAAAGGGGTTCCGTGGATCACTTGCTCGTGATTCTTGAAAATTAGTTGAATAAGATGTTGGAGGCCACATCTACGAGAGAGACCCTGGAGCTTTTGCAAGTGGTGTCAAAGGTAAATCAGCGTGTTTGTATGTGGATCTTATTTGAGCTTACTTGGATTTAGATAAGATTTGATTTTCAGTTTTGTAACAGGTTATAAGCAATGCCTGATTTAGGGATAGCATTTGTGACTTATTAAGTGGATGCTTTAGTTTGGAGTTCATTCTGTGGTTGCTTAATTTACTAACTCAGGGGCATCGATGAGCACAAATAACTAAGAGGATTGCTCTAATGTATTTGAAATTAGGTGTTGGGATGTTTCGATTTTGCTTTGTGGGTATGTTCACTTTTCATTTACTAGGTCATGGAAGGATGGTAGACTTTAGTTGTATTTGGATTGAGGAATTGCACAAAAAAGTATTCCTTTTGTATGGATCGTTTGCATATGCTTTATAAACTGTACTTGGGCTATTGGGATATTGTATGTTAAATTGTATGCAGTTCTAGGATTTTATATGTATTTTGAAGATGATAGTTTGGAGTCAACAAAGAATGTGAAGTCAATGAGTATAATTCACATGTGCTGGTTTGTTATTTTGATATTGTGTATGTAAAAGATTTGGTTTGTTGAATGGGAGAGTATAATTTTTTCTTCTGTGTTGATTTCTTTGATTTGATTTGGTTTTTTAGCATTCAATATAATTTTCATTCTTAAATGAAGATTAGCAAGAATAAGCAACACAAAGATGGAATTGCGACGCTTGAGGTGTGGGATAGACTAGAAGAATTTGTGTGTTCACACTCCTATTCTTGATATGCATGGAATTTATAGAAAAGCTGTATGGATATTTCTGGTATTTGTGAGCTCTTTAACCCTCGTACTCCATGCTGATTTAGAGTATAGTTATGTAATTTGAATAGATTAGTTGCTTCCACTACATTCTTGAAATGCTTTTGCTAGGCTTCATGACATGCTCATTCAGGCTCATTTGCCAAGTAAGTGAGACAAGTTGAATCTTAGTTCTAGTTTGAGTTCTTGATCAACTAAGCATAGATTGCCCAAAACTTTATTTTGGTATGTGGTTGACGACTCCTCTTATTTTTTCCCTTTGCTCCCTTTAGTTTGTTGTATTTGTTTTTATATTTCATTAGAACTTTGGGGGGGAGATGGGGTGAATCTTAATTGTTTTCCTGGAATCAAAATAAATGTTTACCATCACAATAAGAATTTATGGGTGTAAGTATGTCTGCTGGAAATGATTTGAATGAGAAATGCTAGGACCTAGTGAACTTAGGAGCTAGTGGATAGAGGAGATCCCTCATGTTCCATATTGAGATGGAATCCAAAAACGAAGCAGTGCATGAAAGTTATTCCTTTTACTTTGGTAATATATTTTTGGCATAGGGTTGATGGAGTGTTGTGACCCTTATCTGGCAGATGCTGGAAGAAGCAGCTAATAATTACGAATGATGCTCGTTGTGTTGGCGTTCTATGTTATAGGATATACTTGAAATTCGAGGGGTGAAAGTTGAAAGTTGAACCTCTTGAAAAAATAGCTAGTAATGGCGAAGGATGCTAATCATATTGAAAGTGTATGTTATTGGATGTGCTTCACATTCTAGGAGTGAAAATTGAGTCTGTTGATTAATTCAAACTCTTTGTATGAATTATCGAAAATGAATATTTTGATGATATATTTGAGAATATTCTCATAATATAATTTCTTTTAATATTTTAATTCAATTTCAATTTTTGTTTGGCTTATAAATTGGGATTAATCTGAAATATGACATAATTATGTGGGAAAACCCTACTCTTACCACTGGTAGCACCCGCTAGGGGTTATTGTTGATTTTTTTTTTTTTTTACTTAATGATTAAGTAATTTTTTTTTAATAATGTTGTGAATTTTTAAAAAAATTAAGAGTGTTAAAAAGAATACATGTAAAAAAAATATTTAAAATCAACTAGCGGGAGCTCCCATCGGTGGGATTAGAACCACACAATTAAAAGTATATATAGGGAGATATTGCAAATATCAAAAGATATGAGGATATCATTAATAGTTAGAGAAAATACTTGAAATGAATAAAAAAACATTAAAAATGAATATTTAAATGACATAGAGAAAAAATAGATTAACTTATGTATGATATATTGTAAAAGTTAGTATGTACAATAGAAAAAAAAAAAAATTTTGGTGATGTATTTAAAATAATGGGATAAAGAAACCATACTCTTATAAGCCATACATTATTCATTTACATAAAAGTAAATACATGCATTACACATAAGCACAACAAATTACCAATATCAACTTTATCCATTTTAACTAAAGAAATGTTAATGAACTTAAACATCCAATCAAATGGCATGCATGATGATTAAATGGATAGATGACTCACATTCTCAACTAATGAGAATGGTTTAATAATCTTAGGATGCATATTCAATATGTAAATGCATTTAACAATAAGAATTCAATATATGCATCCATGTATTTAATATAAGTTAAATAATCTGTATAAATGTTCATTTAACTCAAAACAATTGGACTTGAGCAAGTATGATAAGTGTCCCAAAAAAAATTTATTATCATCAATTTTGAAGCCTTTTACCTAAAAAATAATTTTGGGACTCGGATTAAACAAAAAATCATAGGTAAACTTAGGGACAAACTCAAGCTCTCACTTGCTCCCCCTGCACGTGTAAATATCACCTCCACCATTTCAGGCATTTTCAGATGTCAAAACACAAAGTTTCTTCATCCTAATGTGTATGTGTGTCCATATCGTGGGAAAAGATAAATTGGAAGTGCAACAATGGATCATACTCACCAAAGTCGAGAGTGGGACTGAAAAAACATTACTGTTCATTGTCTTCTTCCTTAACCCAAATTTATTTTTCCAAATTTCAACTACCTAATTTCAATTGATCATAACTTACTCATATTAAGTCCAGATTATGCGTATAATATTAAATTTAAAACTTATGAATCCAAATTTCTAACCATATAAAAGTTGTTTCCAGAAAATAGCAATTGATTGATTAAAAGTAGGTTCAGAATAATGGTACAAACCTAAACTTTAAAATTAGCGTTTTCAATTTCTCTCTCTATATACAACGAAACTTTACCAAATGTAAGGAACATATTTATGACATTATAAGGAGTTTTTTCGTATAAACAATTTGATCTTAAACATGTCATAGCATAGCCTCTAATGAAAAATCCGAAGCTTAAACAATCATGACACATAATCAATTACATGATTTTAAACTCATTCCAAAGCATCAAACAACATGTAATCATATTCATATGGGCGAAAACAAGTGTCATAGACTTTCATACCAATGTTAAATAAGTCTAATTCAATTTTTCTCAGGCGGAGCGAAATTCCCACAAGCCTAAATTTTTGCTTGTCTTACAACCCTTGTCAAATTGTTGTGATAGTCTCCTAAAATAAATTCACACTTCAACATCAAGAGTTTAAAATTGTTGCAATACGAAATTGTAGAGAGAAAGAAGAGGTTGTTCATCTTTTTATACTTTTAACACTAATTTATGTAAAACTCTCATTTAAAGAGTTTTCTGATAGGGTAATAAATTAACTTTCCTAAAAGTTAATTAACAACCAGTAGTGAGAAATTAATTAATTACTTGTAATTCCCTACCCATGTAGATGCTATATGGGTCATGTGATATTATTCATCACTAACATCTTCCACTTGTCTACAATCGGTGTCATCCCCATTAATAATTTCCTCCTGATCTTTTAGTCAATTATCTCTCATACAAAAAATGAATTGGACGACTTGGCAAGAAGGTAAATGGTATGAGTACTATATTAAATCACTATCTTACTAATATAGTATATCACTCATAACATCACGTCTATGCCCCAAACTATTTGATCTCACTAGATCAAGGGTCCTTAATCCCTCACGAGTTTATAACTCAAAGTAGTTCTTGACCTCACACTATATAATATGTTAGGATCATATCGAGTCATACCTATATAATCGTCCGGGTTATAAGTCATAAAATAACAAATAAGAATACAAAGAATCTTCCCTATATACCCATGTCAATTTAGTTAGATTTGATTTCTTTCTTAAACATGCTTTGCGAGACCTACCATTCGTGGTGCAAAGAAAACATGTTAAAGTAGCAACATCAAGTTTTCATCTTGTGACATGGTTTCAGGTTCATGTACATAGGAATAGATCATATATTAATCTATTAGGGCTCACATAATGATGGAGCAGGGACCCATCCAATCACTCCATGATATGGTTGTCTATAGCATATATAGCATGAAATGTATGTTACAGCAAAACTCAAACTCAATTGGACTTGTCACATTCAAACGTCGTAGGAATCTAGTTGTATAAAGGCGCCCTAACTTGAGTTTCTTAGTACACTCAATCATCCATCAGCCTAAAATCTCACATTCCACTTTAATCAGAATTCATGCACGACTTTTGTATGTATTATTTTAACCAAGCTAAGATGATATTCTTTAAATTTATCTTGAATGCTTTTAAAGCATCAAAATGTTTATTTGGTCACTTTCCAAGCACTAAAGTAATCAATATATCTCATTTTCCTCACTATTTAAGTGCCAAGGTGATCATCTATGTGAATGGACTGATCTTTGTCTGGTGACATATTTATAATCATAACTGTAAAAATAAACCAAAAATCCAATCAAACCTCTGGTCCGCTTCCTTTGGTTGGAAACCGGTCCAAACCGGTCTAAATTACTAATTAATGTAAAATAAAATTTTAATCTTATTATTTATGTCTATTAATCTTATAATATAAAATTAATTTATAAATTTTAATATAATATTTGATATAATATAAAATTAATCTTATAATTTTTAATATAACATTTAATATAACATATAAATTTTAATCTTAAACATAAACATTAATATTAAACTATTAATATAAATTTACTTTTGATCGATATATATATATATCAAGGAAAATACATTTTTTGCATAATAAATTATAATATATATTTTTTTTTAAATATATTTTTACACATTTGATCATATGTATTGATATAAAAATTCTAGAATTTATATAGACTATAGTTAAATTTAATATTATACTAGTATGTATTAATTATTATTATAAAATAATGTACTTATAGTATAATATAAATAGACTAATAGTTTAGTATATGTAAATATCATATTATTACTAACATACATAATCTGTAAAATTGAAAAAATCGGATCTGACCAAACCAGACCGAATTCAAAAAAATTAAAAGTTCCAGTTTAGGTTGTGAATCGGTTTGGTATCGGTTCTTAAATTTTTAAAACCGATGTATGCCGATTCGGTTCTAAAATATGTTCAAAGCTAAGCTGAACTAGACCAATTTGTAACACCCCGCTCTCTCACGGTTAAGAACGACGTATATTTAAGAAATCTCAGGGAACCAGTGTGCTACTACTAACTTTGACTTTAAAATTTTAATTTTCTTAAAGAAGAACCAAATACAAATTACTTATAATAAATACAGTGTTCTGTATTAAAATACTGAAATCATAAAAGAGAGTGTGCAGAGGCATTTACTAAAAATTCCTCAAACGTTTTACCATAAAAACCATAACTTAAAATTTCTATACGTGATCTAAGCATCTGCCACGTCTTCCTGTGCCAAGTCCCGTCTTGCAACTTTTGTCTTCATAAATATTCTCACATGTGGTGGTTTAAAACATGAAATAAAACTAAGATAAGTCAAAAACTTACTAAGAAACCTATCACAATGTAAACATAATAAATATAAGTTTTTGCATAAAACATTTCATGATGAGGATTTAAAATCATGATCGTTCATATATATGTTTATATCACATGACTTGTCTTGAATTATCTGACTTATCATACTTATCTTACTGTCCAACACAGTTAACTTTGTGTGCAAGGTTGTGTTTCGACCCCATATCATGTGGTCACTAGGGAAACTGCTAATAGTATTCTAGTATACTATAGTGGACCACGCTTAGGCTCATGCCTTGCACATCTATCCATAAATCGCATTTGTACCATGCATCTAAAAGGTCATCTTATTAACCATTCTGATCTTATCTTACACTTCACCTTATAAAAGATTACGTGTCTTATGCAATACGAGATGCATAGTACATACACAACTATAATATGTGAAATGAAACATGATCATGAATTATGATGAATGCTTGCAAATATCATGACATGCGTTATACATAAATATTAGCTTCAAAAGAATTGTTTTTAATAATAATATATACAACTAGCTAACGTATGTTAATCTTCTAATTTATGATTAAGCTACTTGCCTCGCAGCGCTAAACCAATATCTTTTTAACCGTGACATGCAATCCAAGTTGGAAGTGATCTTAGATAAATTGAATTCACAAGAAAAAGTTCGAAATCGTCCTAATATAATGGCATGTATCAAGGCAAAATTATAATATCTAAAAGATGACTTGTTCAAACAAAATTTTTTTATAAAGTTGTAGTATATGTCTATGCAATTAAGCATCAGAAAAAGTGACTTTCACATACTCATTTCTTAATTATACTACAAACAGATTGGATAATTTACGCTCCTATTCTTTCGATAAAATTGTTTCAGCAGAAATACCAAATAAGACAAAAAATTTGCATTTATATAAAAATGTTGTTAAACATATGATGCATGGTACTTGTGGAATACTGAATCCAATCAAGAGATGTATGAAAAAAAATGGTAGTCGTAATAATCAATATCCCAAAGAATTTATATCTAACACAATTGTTGGAATTTATTGTTTTCCATAATATTGACGTTTTGATGATGGAGTAACTACCAAAATTAGATGAAAATATTTAGATAATCGTTGGATTGTACCATATAATCTATATCTTGTGATCAAATTCAATTGTCATCAATGTAGAGATTTGTTCTATAATTAAGACTATTAAATATCTCTACAAATATATATATATATACAAATGACATGATTGTTTTGATTTCAATTTAATTAGCAAACAAGATAATCAAAAAATTGATGAAATCCAATAATTTCAATTAGGTAGTTGGATTACTACACCTAAAGGCATGTGTAGAATATATAGTTTCATACTTGATGAAATATATCCATCATTTTACAGCCTGTATTTTCATCTTGAAGATCAACATTCGATAGCTTTCCGTGCACATGAAAGCTTAAACAATGTTTTAAATTCAGAAAAAAAAATCTTAAAAGCCGAATTGTTACTGCAAATCTATTTAAAGGTGAAAGATATCACTTATGAATATTACTGAATCATATCAGATGACTTATATCATTTCAAGATTTGAAAACAGATAATAGTGTTGTCGTACTAACATATCGTGAGACAGCTAATTTACATTGTTTATTAAACAATAATGGTAGTCTAGAAGATTATTTCCAAAAAAACTTCTTTGTATCAAAAACCAAGCAGCTGAAGGCATCTGTTTTCAACAATTTAAGTATATTTTAATTCTACAAATTCGAACTAACTTTGGGAACGATTTGGAAAAGAAATGTCTACTTATTTTTAATCAATAAATACAATAACAATAAATGTTCAAAAAATGGTCTTACAAAGCATCTCTTCTACACTTGAATTAAAACATAAATATGTATCTTTTTGTTCCCACTGATTTTTTTCCTGATGATTACCAATTTGCATATAAAGATATTGATGATGAATTAACTGTTAAAAGTTTAGAAAAAGATATTCTTGCATAAAAACATCTCAATCATTTACAAAAACACGCATATGATTTAATCCTTCAAAATTTGTTCTCAAATGAACCTGTTGCATTTTTCATTGATAGCCCTGTTTGATATCATTTCTATATAAAAAACTTATTACTGAAATCATTACAAAAAACATAATAACACTTGCAACTGCATCATTTGATATTGTTGCTTCTATTTTACCTAGAGGTTGCACAACACATTTACTATTTAAGATTCCATTAAATGTGTACAAACAAAATAGCACATAATATTAGCAAACAATTAACTATTGTTAAACTGTTACGTGTTGCGCGATTGCTTATATGAAATGAAACACTTATGTCTACAAAACAATCTATAAAAGCATTAGATATGATGTTGCGAGATATAAATGATATAGATTTCTCATTTAGTGGCAATTTTTTTTTTCTTTTTTGTGAAGCTTTTCATCAAAGTTTACCTTTAATTCGTAAATGCATAAGAAAAGAACAAATTTATGCAAGTTTAGCTTCTTTTTACTTATAGCCTGCTTTGAAGAAAGTCAAACTAACAGAAAATATGAGAGCGATATTAATCCTTATTTCTCGCATTATTTAATTCAAGTTGGCAATGGAACAACACCAATTAGTATTGATGAAAAGATCAAAATTTTCAAAGAAATGCTTATTCCATACAACAGTAATATTGAATCTTTAAATCGTTTAATAAATGTTATTTTTGGAAATATTTGTAATTACTCAGAGAATTTGATTCAAATGACAAACCCAGTTGTATTAACACTAAAGAATTTAATCAGTTGTTGAAATAAACACCATGCTCATTCAAAACTTTATCAGTAAAATGTTGCGATATTATAGTTTTGATGAAACAATTTGACGCATTTGAACAAGACATTATGGAAATATTTTACATACTTTAACGCTAAAGGGACTTCCACCATATGAATTATTGTTTAAAAAAAATTTTCTCATCATGTTACTTAGAAATAAAAATCCTTCAAAAGGTTTATGCAATGACACATGGTTGATTTGTTACAACTTTAGTCGTAATCTCATTGATACATAGTTTCAATTGGTTATCATAGTGGCAAAAATGTTTTTATACCAAGAATTTCATCCCAATCGAGACTGAGGGAAGACTTTGTCGACTCACTTGGATCGAATCCTTACTTTTACTCAATAAAAATCAATTGTGTCCAAATTTACTCTTTTTTTTAAAAAAAGAAATTCCTTGTATTCTTACAGTTTTTTTTTTGTAAAGGACTCGGTAATCCAAAGTTTTAGAACTTTCAGATTTTTCTACCTTTGTTTGTAATTATAAGATATATATTAATGATTGATGCGATCATATCAATTATTGTTCAACCTGATTAATACACACACACACATATATATATGTATGTATGTTTTTTGTTTTAAAGCTATGCATTTAGGAAACCACCAAATTGTCGAAATCCAAAAATATCAATTAGGCAGATGTTTTACTACACCTAAAGGCATGTGTAGAATATATGATTTCACAATTGATGAAATATATCCATCATTTTACAGTCTGTATTTTCATCTTGAAGATCAACATTTGATAGCTTTCCGTATACATGAAAGCTTAAACATTGTTTTAAATTCAGAAAAAAAAAATCTTATAGGCCGAGTTGTTACTGTAAATCTATTTAAAGTTGAAAGATATCACTTATGAATATTACTGAATCACATCAGATGACCTATATCATTTCAAGATTTGAAAATAGATAATAGTGTTCACATACCAACATATCATGAGACAGCTAATTTACATTGTTTATTAAACAATGATGGTAGTTAGAAGATTGTTTGCAAAAAAGTTCTTTGCATCAAATACAAAGCAGCTTAAGGCATCTGTTTGCAACAATTTAAGTATATTGTAAATCTACAAATTCAAACTAACTTTGGGAACGATTTGGAAAAGAAATGTCTATTGATTTTTAATCAATAAATACAATAACAATAAATGTTGAAAAAATGGTATTACAAAGCATCTCTTCTACACTTGAATTAATGGGAAAAAACATAAATATGTATTTTTTTGTTCCCATTGGTTTTCTTCTGATGATGACCAATTTGCATATAAAGAGATTTATGATGAATTAACTGTTAAAAGTTTAGAAGAATATCTTCTTGCATCAAAACATCTCAATCCAGAACAAAAACACGCACATGATTTAATCTTTCAAAAATTGTTCTCAAATGAACATGCTGCATTTTTCATTGATAGTTTTGTTTGGTATCATTTCTATATAAATTTTTTTTTACTGAAATCATTACAAAAAACATAATAACACTTGCAACTGCATCATTTGGTACTGTTGCATCTATTTTACCTGAAGGTTGCACACCACATTTACTATTTAAGATTCCATTAAATGTGGACAAACAAAATAGCACATATAATATAGCAAACAATGAACTATTGTTAAACTATTACGTGTTGCGCGATTGATTATATGGAATGAAACATTTATGTCTACAAAACAATCTATAAAAGTATTAGATATGACGTTGCGAGATATAAATGATATAGATGTCCAATTGAGTGGTAAATTTTTTTTTTATTTTTTGGTGAAGATTTTCGTCAAATTTTATTTTTAATTCGTAAATGCATAAGAAAAGAATAAATTTATGTAAGTTTAGCTTCCTTCTACTTATTGCCTACTTTGAAGAAAGTCAAACTAACAGAAAATATGAGAGCGATATTAAATCTTTATTTCTCATATTATTTAATTCAAGTTGGCAATAGTACAACACCAATTACTATTGATGAAACGATCAAAATTTCTAAAGAAATGCTTATTCCTTACAATAGTGATATTGAATTTTTAAATCATTCAGTAAATGTTATTTTTGAAAATATTTGTTATTACTCAGAGTATTTGATCCAAATGACAAACTCAGTTGTATTAATACTAAAGAATCAATCAGTTATTGAAATAAACACCATGCTCATTCAAAATTTTACCGGTAAAATGTTGCAATATTATAGTTTTGATGAAACAGTTTGACGCATTAATTTTACATACTTTAACACCAAACAGACTTCTACCATATGAATTATTGCTTAAGAAAAATTGTCTCATCATATTACATAGAAATATAAATCATTCAAAAGGTTTATGCAATAACACAGGTTAATTTGTTCCAACTTTAGTCATATCTCATTGATACATAGTTTCAGTTGGTTATCATAGTTGCAAAAATGTTTTTATACCAAAAATTTCATCTCAATCTAGAATGAGGGAAGACTTCGTCGGCTCGTTTGGACCGAATCCTTACTTTTGCTCAATAAAAACCAATTATGTCTAAATTTACTATTTTTTTAAAACAAAATAAATTTCTTGTTTTCTTACAGATTTTTTTTTTAGTAAAGGATTCGGTAATCCAAAGTTTTAGAACTTTCAGATTTTTTTTTTTATCTTTGTTTGTAATTATAAGATATATATAATTTTGATGCGATTATATCAATTATTGTTCAACCTGATTAATACACACACACACACATATATATATATATAAATGTATGTATGTTTTTTTTTTCAAAGCTATGCATTTAGGAAATCGTCAAATTGTTAAAATCCAATAATTTCAATTAGGTAGATGCATTACTACACCTAAAAGTATGTGTAGAATATATGATTTCACACTTAATGAAATATATCCATCATTTTACAGTCTATATTTTCATCTTGAAGATCAACATTTGATAGCTTTCCGTGCACATGAAAGCTTAAACAATATTTTAAATTCAGAAAAAAAAAATCTTATAAGTCGAATTGTTACTGCAAATATATTTAAAGGTGAAAGATATCACTTATGAATATTACTGAATCATATCAGAGGACCTATATCATTTAAAGATTTGAAAACAGATAATAGTGTTGTTGTACCAACATATCGTGAGACAGCTAATTTACATTGTTTATTAAACAATGATGGTAGTCTAGAAGATTGTTTGCAAAAATCTTCTTTATATCAAATAACAAGCAGTTAAAGGCATCTGTTTACAATTTAAGTATATTGTAATTCTACAAATTCAAACTAACTTTAGGAACAATTTGGAAAAGAAATATCTACTGATTTTTAATCAATAAATACAATAACAATAAATGTTCAAAAAATGGTCTTACAAAGCATCCCTTCTACACTTGAATTAATGGAAAAAAAACATAAATATGTATCTTTTTGTTCCCACTGATTTTTTTTTTATGATGACCAATTTGTATATAAAGAGATTGATGATGAATTAATTGTTAAAAGTCTAGAAGAAGATCTTCTTGCATTAAAACATCTCAATCTTGAATAGAAACACGCATATGATTTAATCTTTCAAAATTTGTTCTCAAATTAACTTGCTACATTTTTCATTGATAGCCCTGTTTGTTATCATTTCTATATAAAAAACTTCTTATTGAAATCATTACAAAAAACATAATAACACTTGCAACTGCATCATTTGATATTGTTGTATCTATTTTACTTGGAAGTTGCACAACACATTTACTATTTAAGATTCCATTAAATGTGGACAAACAAAATAACACATAATATTTGCAAACAATGAACTATTGTTAAACTATTACGTGTTACGCGATTGATTATATGGAATGAAGCACTTACGTCTACAAAACAATCTATAAAAGTATTAGATATGATGTTACGAGATATAAATTATATATATTTTCCATTTGGCGGCATTTTTTTTTTTTTTTTTTTGTGATGATTTTCGTCAAATTTTACTTCTAATTCGTAAATGCATAAGAAAAGAACAAATTTATGCAAGTTTAGCTTCCTTTTACTTATAACCTACTTTGAAGAAAGTCAAACTAACAGAAAATATGAGAGTGATATTAAATTCTTATTTCTCGCATTATTTAATTCAAGTTAGCAATTGTACAGCACCAATTACTATTGATGAAAAGATCAAAATTTTCAAAGAAATGCTTATTCCTTACAACAATGATATTGAATCTTTAAATCGTTTAGTAAATGTTATTTTTGGACATATTTGTAATTACTCAGAGAATTTGATTCAAATGACAAACTCAGTTGTATTAACACTAAATAATCAATCAGTTGTTGAAATAACACCATGCTCATTCAAAACTTTACCGGTAAAATGTTGCTATATTATAGTTTTAATGAAACAGTTTGACGCAACAGAACAAGACATTATGGAAATGTTTTAAATATTTTAACACCAAATGGACTTCCACCATATGAATTATTGCTTAAGAAAAATTGTTTCATCATGTTACTTAGAAATATAAATCATTCAGAAGGTTTATGAAATGACACATGGTTGATTTGTTGCAACTTTAGTTGTAATCTCATTGATACATAATTCAGTTGGTTATCATAGTAGCAAAAATATTTTTATACCAAGAATTTCATCCCAATCGAGATTGAGGGGAAGACTTTGTCGGCTCACTTAAACCGAATCTTTACTTTTGCTCAATAAAAACCAATTGTGTCCAAATTTACCATTTTTTAAAACAAAAGAAATTCCTTGTATTCTTACAGATTTTTTTTTTTTTTTTTTTTGTAAAGGACCCGATAATCCAGAGTTTTAGAACTCTCAAATTTTTCTACCTTTGTTTATAATTATAAGATATATATTAATGGTTGATGCGATCATATCGATTATTGTTCAACCTGATTAATACACACACACACACACACACACATATATATATATATATATATAAATGTATGTATGTTTTTTTTTTCAAAGCTATGCATTTAGGAAACCATCAAATTGTCGAAATCCAATAATTTCAATTAGGCATATGTATTACTACACCTAAAGGCATGTGTAGAATATATGATTTCACACTTGATGAAATATATCTATCATTTTACAGTATGTATTTTCATCCTGAAGATCAATATTTGATAACTTTTCGTGCACATGAAAGCTTAAACAATGTTTTAAATTCAGAAAAAAAAGTCTTATAGACCGAATTGTTACTGTAAATCTATTTGAAGGTGAAAGATATTACTTATGAATATTACTGTATCATATCAGAGAACCAATATCATTTCAAGATTTGAAAACAGATAATAGTGTTGTCGTACCAACATATCGTCAGACAGCTAATCTACATTGTTTATTAAACAGAGATGGTAGTCTAGAAGATTGTTTGCCAAAAACTTCTTTGTATCAAATACCAAGCAGCTGAAGGCATCTGTTTGTAACAATTTAAGTATATTGTAATTCTACAAATTCGAACTAACTTTGGGAACGATTTGGAAAAGAAATATCTATTGATTTTTAATCAATAAATACAATAAAAATAAATGTTCAAAAAATGGTCTTACAAAGCATCTCTTCTACGCTTGAATTAATTGGAAAAAACATAAATATGTATCTGTTAATAAAAGGTTATAAAAGGATTTATTTTATAACGAATAAAATCTCAATATTTTGTGATAAAAGATTCTGTTTTCTTTTAAAATATTCAACCAAACAGAAAATAGTAAAATCACAAGGATCACAGTTTAATAATATTCACAACCAGAGAAACTCCAATACTATACGATTTGTACAAATTTGCTAATATATCAAATCATGAACATAAACTTGGCAAGAATCATAAGCAGTTAGCAAGAATAACAGAAATATAGAGAAATAGGAAAGAACACACCGATATACGTGGTTCGACCCTAACGGTCTACATCCACGGCAGGAATGGCCTCAGAAAAGCCATAGAGATCTTTATTGATGAACAGTATTTCACAGAGAAGCCTCAGTACATTAGAGTTACAATGCCCTCACTGGAAACCCAAGAAATCGCACAGATTTCTTCTCCAAACAAGCAAACCCTAACAAACCCTAATATCGCCCTTCTCACTGCTCTCTCTCTCTCATAACAGCCGTCAACAAAAATGAATCACCCGCACTAGGGTTACATCGTAAGAGATGTATATATATCTTGCAACAGATCCAGCCACGTGTCGAGATCCAATGGACTAGGGTCAGTCCCTTCAGAATGAAGTCACGGGCTCCTCTCACGTGCATCAAGTAAAACTGACTAATCAACGTCAACGGTAGAGATGAAGCCAACACATCACATTAGTTAATCACATAATAAAGAGCATAAAACAAAGTGAATAAGACAGTAAATACAATGTATTGACATACACATTATAAATCTCCACCTTGGCAAAACATGTATTTGCCCCAAAAAAAAATTTTTATGACTCTCATCATTGGCACATTCCTGCACCTGTTCCCCTAATGGGAACTGACTCTTGACTTCATGCCAATTAGGTTCAGATAGTGTCTGAACTTAGACCAAGGAACAGACTTGGTCATCATATCTGAAGAGTTATCTTCAGTTGGAACCTTTTCCACACCTACTACTTTGGATTCTATAACATCCCTTACAAAATGAAGCCTTACATCAATATGCTTGGACATTTCATGAAAAACTTGGTTTTTAGCTAAATGCAGAGTGCTTTGATTGTCACAATGAACTGAAATGTCACCATTGAAGATATTTAACTCACTTGCAATACCTTTTAACCATATTGCCTCTTTAATGGCTTCTGTCAATGCAATATATTCAGCTTCTGTGGTGGACAAGGCCACCACAGATTGTAAGTGTGATTTACAGCTGATAGCTCCCCCAAAAGCAGTAAAAACATAACCAGTTAGTGACTTCCTAGTGTCTATACTTCCAGCAAAGTCAGAGTCTATAAAACCAGTGATTTCATAACCCTCTTTTACTTTATTCCCGAAACTGAGACACATATCAGTAGAGCCTGCCAGGTACCTAAGTACCCATTTAATGGCCTGCCAATGAGGTTTTCCAAGATTTCCCATGAATCTACTAACTACACTCACAACATAAGTCAAATCAGGTCTAGAACAGACCATTGCATACATGATACTTCCCACCATGCTTGCATAGGGAATTTGTTGCATAAAGTTAATATCATGTTCTGTTTTAGGGGCCTGATCTAAAGACAGTTTAAAATGTTGTCCTAAGGGTGTACTTACATGTTTGACATGTTTCATACCAAATTTGTTTAGAATTTTAGAGATGTAATTTCTTTGAGACAAGTATAGCATTCTAGCACTTCTGTCCCTTTCAATTTCCATTCCTAAAATTTTCTTGGCAGGACCCAAATCTTTCATTTCAAACTCTGCTTTCAGCATGCTTTTAACTTGTTCAATTAAAACAGTGTCTTTACAGGCTACCAACATGTCAATAGAAGGTAAACAAAAATTCGTTTTTCTTCCTTGTAATAAACACAACTGTCATAGCAGCTTCTTTTAAAATTATTATTAATCATGTGTGTGTCAAATCTTTTATACCACTGTCTAGGTGATTGTTTAAGGCCATATAAAGATTTTTTAAGGAGATACACTTGATCAATATTAATTTTATTGGTAAAACCTTCAGGAGGCTGCATATAAATTTCTTCTTCAAGTTCTCCGTGCAGGAAAGCAGTTTTAACATCTAACTGTTCTAGATGTAGATTTTCTGAAGCTGTATGAGCTAGCAGTAGCCTAATTGAGCTATGTGTAACCATAGGGGAGAAGATCTCATTAAAATCAATCCCTTCTCTCTGTGTAAACCCCTTTGCTACAAGCCTAGCCTTATACCTGGTCCCTTCTATTCCTGGTATGCTTTCCTTTCTTTTATAGATCCACTTGGATCCAACAAGTTTAATTCCTTTTGGTTTTGGCACTAAAACCCAAGTTTTCTTTTTGTTAAGAGATTTCATTTCCTCATGCATAGCAAGGGTCCATTTAACAGAGTCTTTACTGGTTACTGCTTCTTTATAACTCTTAGATTCCTGATAAATCACTTCATCAGCTACTGTTAGAGCAAACATTGTGAGTTCTGCCTGTCCATACCTTATAGGTGGTTTGCTAACTCTCTTTTGTCTATCTCTAACTAGGTTATAAGAGTTATCTCTTTGTTGATCAATGTCCCCTGAGTCTTCTCCATCATAGTCATTAATTTTCTCAATTTCAGGTTCAGATTGGGCATCTAGATGCTCCACCTCAATTTGAGATCCTCTTGGGAATTTATCCATCTCTTTGTCTACATTTTCATCCTGAACTCGAGCCATCTATGACTCATTAAAAGTCACATCTCTGCTCACAATGCATTTATATCTACCTGGTCCATCTACCCAGAGTTTATAACCCTTTACACCTTCAGGATATCCTATGAAAATGCATTTAAGAGCCCTAGGTTCCAGTTTGTCAGTTTTTGAGTGTGCATAGGCAACACAACCAAAAACTCTTTGATAGTCATAGCTGGGAGGTTTCCCAAACCAAAACTCATGTGGAGTTTTGAAACCTATAGCAGATGAAGGACATTTATTTATAAGGTGAACAACAATAATGGCAGCTTCTGCCCAGAAGGTTTTGGGCAGCCCTGAATTTGACAACATGCATCTTACCCTTTCTAAAATGGTCATATTCATCCTTTCAGCTAAGTCATTCTGTTGAGGGGTTTCTCTCACTGTTTTATGCCTAAGAATCCCTTCCCTTTGACAATACATGTTGAACTCATTGGACAGAAACTCAAGACCATTGTCAGTTCTTAGGATCTTGAGTTTTCTACCTACTTGGTTTTCCACTAGAATCTTCCACTTCTTGAATTTCTCAAAAGTGTCACTCTTGTTTTTAAGGATAAAAATCCAGACCCTTCTAGAATAATCATCAACCAAGGAAAGGAAGTAACTCCCTCCACTGTGTGAGTTTACTCTTGCAGGTCCCCATAAGTCAGAATGAACATAGTCTAGGGTTTGTTTAGTGTTGTGTGTTGCTGACTTGAAACTAACCCTCTTTGCCTTTCCATAGATACAATCTTCACAGAAAGGTAAGTTCCCTAGGTTTTGGTCACTAAGCAGCCCCTGTTTTTGTAGTTCTAAAAGTCCCCCTTGACTCACATGTCCAAGTCTCCTATGCCATAACACAGCTCTATTCTCCACTATGTTCTGAGTTGGAGATGCTTCTCCAACTACTGTTTTCCCAAGTAGTGTATACAAGCCATTTTTAATAACCCATTTCATAATAACTAAGAAACCTTTAGTAACTTTAAGAGTCCCAGACTCATATTTGAAAGTATAGCCAGCCAAATCATGCATACCAAGATAAATTAAATTTCTCTTTGACTCAGGAATGAACCTGACCTCCCTCAACACTTGTTCCATCCCATCATGCATTTTAAGTCTAACTGACCCTATTCCCATGACTTTACAGGATTTGTTGTTCCCTAGAATTACATGTCCCCCATCTAACTCAGAGAATGACTCAAACCAATCCCTGATTGGACACATATGAAAAGAGCAACCAGAGTCCATTATCCACTCTGTTTTAGAATCAACCTCACTTATAGTGAGTACTTCAGCACTTTCATACCCTTCTAAAACTACAGAAGCATCCCCTGCCTCTTTAGTTTTATTCCATAGATTTGATTTTTTATCAGGGCAATCTTTCTTAAAGTGCCCTTCTTCATGACAGTGAAAACATTTAAATTGTTTTCTCTTTGACTTAGACCTAAATTTCTTGCTCTCATTCTTGCCCTTCTTTTCTCTCTTTTCAGTTCTGCCTCTAATAGATAAACCTTCCCCATGACTCTGTTTGGTATCCCCTCTGTTTTGTAGTTCCCTAGTATGAAGTACAGATTGTACTTCATCAAGAGTCAGGGAATCTCTACCATACATCATGGTCTCTTTTAGGTTTAGGTAGGATGAGTCCAAAGAACTCATCAAGAGGATAGCCTGATCCTCATCCTCCACTTTAATATCTATATTAGCAAGGTCTAAAATAATTATGTTGAACTCATCAAGGTGTTGCCCAATTGGAGTTCCAGGAATCATTTTGAAAGTGTATAGTTTGGTTTTCTTGTGCAGTCTGTTTGCTAGGGATTTAGTCATGTATAAGTTTTCCAATTTTAGCCATATGCCTGCAGCAGTGCTCTCACTAGCCACCTCTCTTAGGACTTTATCCCCAAGAGAGAGTATTAGAGCACTATGGGCTTTTTGGAAGATGTCCTTATGAACCACCCCCTTTTCTTCCTCTTTCGAGGAAGAACCCCTCTGTTTCTCACCAAGGAGAGCATCATGCAGTTCATGCTGGACTAGCAGTGCTCTCATTTTTATTCTCCATAGGCCAAAATCATTATCCCCAGTGAACTTTTCTATATCAAACCATATAGTTCCCATGAACCTGAGCTCTTGATACCAATTGTTAATAAAAGGTTATAAAAGGATTTATTTTATAACGAATAAAATCTCAATATTTTGTGATAAAAGATTCTGTTTTCTTTTAAAATATTCAACCAAACAGAAAATAGTAAAATCACAAGGATCACAGTTTAATAATATTCACAACCAGAGAAACTCCAATACTATACGATTTGTACATATTTGCTAATATATCAAATCATGAACATAAACTTGGCAAGAATCATAAGCAGTTAGCAAGAATAACATAAATATAGAGAAATTGGAAAGAACAGACCGATATACGTGGTTCGACCCTAATGGTCTACATTCACGGCAGGAATGGCCTCAGAAAAGCCATAGAGATCTTTATTGATGAACAGTACTTCACAGAGAAGCCTCAGTACATTAGAGTTACAATGTCCTCACTGGAAACCCAAGAAATCGCACAGATTTCTTCTCCAAACAAGCAAACCCTAACAAACCCTAATATCGCCCTTCTCACTGCTCTCTCTCTCTCATAACAGCCGTCAACAAAAATGAATCACTTGCACTAGGGTTACATCGTAAGAGATGTATATATATCTTGCAACAGATCTAGCCACGTGTCGAGATCCAATGGACTAGGGTCAGTCCCTTCAGAATGAAGTCACGGGCTCCTCTCACGTGCATCAAGTAAAACTGACTAATCAACTTCAACGGTAGAGATTAAGCCAACACATCACATTAGTTAATCACGTAATAAAGAGCATAAAACAAAGTGAATAAGACAGTAAATACAATGTATTGACATACACATTACAGTATCTTTTTGTTCCCACTGATTTTTTTTCTGATGATGACCAATTTGTATATAAAGAGATTAATGATGAATTAACCATTAAAAGTCAAGAAGAAGATCTTCTTGCATCAAACATCTCAATCCTGAACAAAAACACACATATGATTTAATCATTCAAAACTTGTTCTCTAATGAATATGCTTCATTTTTTATTAATATCCCTATTGGTACGAGAAAAATATTTCTATATAAAGAACTTTTTACTAAAATCATTACTAAAAATATAATAGCACTTGCAACTGTATCATTTGGTATTGTTGCATCTATTTTACCTGAAGGTTGCACAACACTTTTACTACTTAAGATTCCATTAAATGTGGACAAAAAATAACACATTTAATGTTAGCAAACAATGAATTATTGTAAAAGTATTACGTGTTGCGGGATTGATTATATGAGATGAAGCACTTATGTCTACAAAACAATCTATAGAAGCATTATATATGATGTTGCGAGGTATAAATGATATAGATTTCCCATTTGGTGGCATTTTTTTTTTTTTTTGAGATTTTCGTCAAATTTTATCTTTAATTCGTAAATGCATAAGAAAATAACAAATTTATGCAAGTTTAGCTTCCTTTTACTTATAGCCTACTTTGAAGAAAGTCAAACTAACAGAAAATATGAGAGCGATATTAAATCCTCATTTCTTGCATTATTTAATTTAAGTTGGCAATGAGATAACACCAATTACTATTGATGAAAAAATCAAAATTTCCAAAGAAATGCTTATTCCTTACAACAGTGATATTGAATTTTTAAATTGTTTAGTAAATGTTATATTTGGACATATTTGTAATTACTCAAAGAATTTGATCCAAATGACAAACCCAATTGTATTAACCCCAAAGAATCAATCAGTTGTTCAAATAAACGCCATGCTCATTCAAAACTTCCTGATAAAATGTTTTGATATTATAGTTCTGATGAAATAGTTGATGTATCTGAATAAGACATTATGGAAATGTTTTACATACTTCAACACCAAACGAACTTCCACCATGTGAATTATTACTTAAGAAAAATTGTCTCATCATGCTACTTATAAATATAAATCATTCAGAACGTTTATGCAATGACACACGATTGATTTGTTGCAACTTTAGCCGTAATTTCATTGATAGATAATTCCAGTTGGTCACCATAGTGGCAAAAATGTTTTCATCCCAATCGAGACTGACGTGAAAATTTCGTCGGCTCACTTGGACCGAATCTTTACTTTTGCTCAATAAAAACCAATTGTGTCCAAATTTACTCTTTTTTTTAAACAAAAGAAATTCATTGTATTATTATAGTTTTTTTTTCTTTTTGTAAAAGACCAAGTAATTCAAAGTTTTAGAACTTTTAGATTTTTCTTACTTTGTTTATAATTATAAGATATATATTAATGATTAATGCGATTATATTGATTATTGTTCAACTTTATTAATACACACATATATATATATATACTAGCAGTAGGTAACGTCCAAGGGACGTTTGCCAATTTTTTTTTTAATTTTTTTCTTATCTAGTGATTGAAGAAGTGTTTTTTTAATAATTGTGTGAATTTTTTATTTTTTTTTTAAAATGTTAATGATGATTAAAAAATTTCATGAAAAAAGAGAAAAGAAAAATAAAAAAGTGAAATACACATTCAGGACATATTTTCAGGCTACTTCTTCGTTAGTTGTAGCAGCTCTTTTTAGTTAATTAAGAATATTATAATATTTAAATTATGTTAAAATTCTAATTATTTATATAGTTATAATTTTTTAAAAATATTTAACAAAATTTCATCATTTAATTAATGATTAAATATTAGTATTTTTTAAATTAAATTTGATAATTTATTTATGATATGATATTTATATGTTAATTATCTATTTTAAATTAATTTAAATCAGTCTTTAAATTTTTACCATTTGATCAAATTTGGAGGGTTATGATGAAGGGTTAGATTTAAATCCTAAAAAGTTTCATTTTCATCTCGCTTTCTCTTTCTCCCTCTCTCACCCTTTTTTTTTTTTTTACCTAGTGATTAAGGAAGTGTTTTTTTAATGATGTTGTAAATTTTTTATTTTTTTAAAAAATGTTTATGATGATTAAAAAAATACATGAAAAAAAAAGAAAATGAAATACAAATTCAGGACACATTTTTGGACTACTTTTTCGGTAGCTGTAGTAGTTCTCTTTAGTTAATTAAGAATATTATCATATTTAAATTATGTTAAAACTATAATTATTTATATAATTTTACTTTTTTAAAAATATTTAACAAAATTTCATTATTTATTTAATGATGAAATATTAGTATTTTATAAATTAAATTTGATAATTTATTTTTGATTTAATATTTATATATTATTTATTTATTTTAAATTAATTTTAATCAGTATTTAAATTTTCACCATTGATCAAATTTGGAGAGTTATGATGAAGGATTAGATTTAAATCCCAAAAAGTTTATTTTCCCCTCACTTTTTATTTCTCCCTCTCTCTCCTTCCGCTCAGCCACGGCTTCTCTCTCTCGCCCGATCTCCTCCCTCAAGCAGCCGTGCGCCACTGTGGGTTTCACCGACCTCGTCACTGGCTTCCCCTCACGCCGGCGAGCAAACCCCACAGTCGAAGCCCCTTGGCAGCTCCTCCCTTCGTCGCACGCGAGCAACCCGAAATGGGTCTCAACGCTTGCGCCACCGCACCACCACCATCGAGCTCCTTTTCTTCCGGCGACCACCCCCATAGACCCAAGCCACTATCGAAGCCCTCATGGCAGCCCTCGTCTCCTCGCAACTCCCTCTCCCGAAATGGGTCTATCGGTTTATTGATCATTACATATAATTCAATTAAGATATTGTATGAGGTGATTTTGTGATCTGTTGTAGTATTTTTTAATAATTTTTGTGATATTTTGTGGTGATTTTGTGAAGATGATTGCTGTGAGGATGTAGAGATGGACGAAGAAGGGAAGCGTAAAATAAGAATATTATTTATCATTGTTCATTACTGTTCATCTTATTATTCATCAGACGATATACACTTTTAAATATAAGGAGATATATATACGCACACATATATAAAATGTTAATTGGCATCCTAGTATAGTAAGGTCAGTAAGGACAAAAGCGTCAGATCGGCCAGACGACAGTAATTAATTTGTTCATATATTATTATTATTATTATATTTTTTTCTGTTTGTGCTATTTATTTGATTCAGTGATTGCGCTGATCTCTAGAATGTGCTTGATTACTTTGAAATTAGTGGTACTTGTGGAAAATCCTATATGGCGTAAGATTTTATAATTGATAAAAAAAAAACACGTTTGCCACATCTATCAAATTGAAGAAAAAAATAAAGTGTAATTTCAAATATTAAAATAGTCTAATGTATAAGAATAAAATTATTATTTATTTATGTTCATCATTTATTATGAAATTTAAATTATATTAAAAATTCAAATTAATTAGATAGTTTTTTCTCTTAAAAATGTACAGTAAAATTTTATCATTTATTTAATGATGACAAATTAGTATTTTATAAATTAAAGTTGATTTTGAGTATATGATATAATATTATTCTCTTAAAAATATTCAGTAAAGTTTTATATTTTATTTAATGATAAAAAATTAGTATTTTATAAATTGAAGTTAATTTTAAGTGTATGATATAATAATTAAATTTTAATTATCTATTTTATATTAGTTTAAACTTTAAATCAATATTTAAACTTCTACCGTTAGATTAAATATGAAGATTAAATATGAAGGGTTGAAATTTAAAATCCAAAAACTAATATTTTTCCCTACTTTTCCTTTCTCCCTCTCTCTCAATTCTCACGCACGATTGTGGTATTACGTCGCACATTGACATTCACACGGACAAACTCAAAAAGAAACAAAAAAACCAAACAAACATGTGGGGAAAAAAAAAAAAAAAACTCATTACTGTTCATAATTACTGTTTATGAACAGTAACATAAACAGTAACAAACAGTATAAGATATGCGAAAAAATGAAATGAAAAAAAAAAAAAGAAGTTGTTTTACTGTTCATTAATGTTGATGAACATTAATGAACAGTATCATTATAGGCGCTTTTAAGTAATAGGCAGAGATATGTATGTTTTTTTTTTCCAAAGCTATGCATTTGGGAAATCATCAAATCGTCGAAATCTAATAATTTCAATTAGGTAGACGGATTACTACACCTAAAGGCATGTGTAGAATATATGGTTTCACACTTGATGAAATATATACATCATTTTACAGTCTGTATTTTCATCTAGAAGATCAACATTTGATAGCTTTATGTGCATATGAAAGTTTAAACAATGTTTTAAATTAAAAAAAAAAGTCTTATAGACCGAATTATTATTGGAAATCTATTTGAAGGTGAAAGATATTACTTATGAATATTACTGAATCACATTAGAGGACCAATATCATTTCAAGATTTGAAAACAGATAATAGTGTTGTCATATCAACATATCGTGAGACAACTAATCTACAATATTTATTGAACATATATGGTAGTCTAGAAGATTGTTTGAAAAAAACTTCTTTATATAAAATATCAAGCAGCTGAAGGCGTCTGTTTGCAACAATTTAAGTATATTATAATTTTACAAATTCAAACTAACTTTGGGAACGATCAGGAAAAGAAATGTCTATTGAGTTTTAATCAATAAATACAATAACAACAGATGTTCAAAAAATAGTCTTACAAAGCATCTATTCTACACTTGAATTAATGGGAAAAAAATATAAATATATATCTTTTTGTTCCCACTGATTTTTTTTTTATGATGACCAATTTGTATATAAAGAGATTGATGATGAATTAATTGTTAAAAGTCTAGAAAAAGATCTTCTTGCATCAAAACATCTCAATCCTGAACAAAAACACGCATATAATTTAATCCTTCAAAATATGTTCTCTAATGAACCTGCTACATTTTTCATTGATAGCCCTGTCGATATAGGAAAAATTTTTCTATATAAAGAACTTCTTACTGAAATCATTACAAAAAACATAATAGCACTTGCAACTGTATCATTTGGTATTGTTGCGTCTATTTTACCTGGAGGTTGCGCAACACATTTACTATTTAAGACTCCATTAAATGTGAAAAAAAAAGCACATGTAATGTTAGCAAACAATGAACTATTGTTAAATTATTACGTGTTGCGGGATAGATTATATGGGATGAAGTACTTATGTCTACAAAAGAATCTATAGAAGCATTAGATATGATGTTGCGAGATATAAATGATATAGATTTCCCATTTAGTGGCAAAGTTATTTTTTTTTTCGTGATTTTCATCAAATTTTACTTTTAATTCGTAAATGCATAAGACAAGAACAAGTTTATGCAAGTTTAGCTTCTAATATGAGAGCGATATTAAATTCTTATTTCTCACATTATTTAATTCGAGGTTGCAATGGTACAACACCAATTACTATTGATGAAAATATCAAAATTTCCAAAGAAATACTTATTCCTTACAACAGTGATATTGAATCTTTAAATCGTTTAGTAAATGTTATTTTTGGACATATTTGTAATTACTCTGAGAATTTGATCCAAATGATAAAGCCAGTTGTATTAACACTAAAGAATCAATCAGTTGTTCAAATAAACGTCATGCTCATTCAAAACTTTCCTGGTAAAATGTTGCGATATTATAGTTTTGATTAAACAGTTGAAGCATCTGAACAAGACATTATGGAAATGTTTTACATACTTTAACACCAAACGGATTTCCACCATACGAATTATTGCTTAAGAAAAATTGTCTCATCATATTACTTAGAAATATAAATCATTCAGAAGGTTTTATGCAATGACACGCTGTTGATTTGTTGTAATTTTAGTCATAATCTCATTAATACATAATTTCAGTTGGTCATCATAGTGGCAAAAATATTTCTTATACCAAGAATTTCATCCCAATCGAGACTGAAGGGAAGACTTCGTCAGCTCACTTGGACCGAATCCTTGCTTTTGCTCAATAAAAATCAATTGTGTCCAAATTTACTCTTTTTTTCAAATAAAAAAAAATTCTTGTATTCTTATAGATTTTTTATTTTTATTTTTGTAAAGGACCAAATAATTCAAAGTTTTAGAACTTTCAGATTTTTCTACCTTTATTTATAATTATAAGATATATATTAATGATTGATGCGATCATATCGATTATTGTTCATCCTGATTAATACACATAATATATATATTTATATATGTATGTGTTTTTTTTCAAAGCTATTTATTTAGGAAACCATCAAATCGTCGACATCAATTTGATCCATAATTGAGGAGATGACCCATTATGCCTTGTTCCCTAATGCCTTGTTCAAATGTGTCAACTGTTTCATTAAAGCTGCAATATCGCATCATTTCACTAGGAAAGTTTTGAATGAACATAACATTTATTTCATCAACTGATTGATTCTTTGGTGTTAATACAGTTCAATTTATCATTTGAATCAAATTCTCTCAGTATTTAAAAATATCTCAAAAAACAACAACTACTAAACGATTTGAAGATTCATTATCGTTGTTATAAGGAATAAGCATCTCTTTGATAAGTTTGATATTTTCATCAATAGTAATTGGTACTGTACATTGCCAACTTGAATTAAATAATGCAAGAAATAAGGATCTAATCTCGCTCTCATATCTTTTATTAATTTTATTTTCTTCAAAGTATGTCATAAGTAAGAGGAAGCTAAACTTGCATAAATTTGTTCTTGTCTTATGCCTTTACGAATTACAGATAAAACTTGACGAAAATCTCCACAAAAAACAACAAATTTTCCACCAAATTGAAAATCTGTATCATTTATATCTCGCAACATCATATATAATACTTTTATAGATTGTTTTGTAGATATATGTGCTTTATCCCATATAATCAATCTCGCAACACGTAATAGTTTAGCAATAGCTCATTGTTTGCTAACATTACATGTGTTATTTTTGTCCACATTTAATGAAATTTTAAATCATGAATGTGCTATGCAACCTCTAGGTAAAAATAGATGTAACAACAACAGGTGATACAGTTGCAAGTGCTATTATTTATTTTTATATGATTTCAGCAATAAATGTTTTATATAAAAATATTTTTCCTGTGCCAGTAGGACCATCATTGAAAAATGCATTAGGTTCATCTGAGAATAAATTTTGAAGAATGAAATCATATTCGTATTTTTGTTCAGGATTGAGATGTTTTGATGCAAGAAGATATTCTTTTAAACTTTTAACAGTTACTTCATCATCAATCTCTTTATATGCAAATTGGTCATCATCAGAAAAAACATCAGTGGGAACAAAATAATATATATTTATGTTTTTTTCCATCGATTCAAGTGTAGAAGAGATGTTTTGTAAGACTATTTTTTGAACAATTGTTGTTGTATTTATTGATTGGAAATCAGTAGATATTTCTTTTCCAAATCCTTTCCAAAATTCTTTTGGATTTGTAGAATTACAATATATTAAAATTATTGCAAACAGACGCCTTAAGCTGCTTGATATTTTTTTTTTTAGAAAAGTCGAATATTTCATATTAATAATTCACCCAAAAAGGTTGTGAATACAGTGAGGGTAATCCTCTACATGAATGGATTCTTCAGAGAGATCTAATGAACTCTTAGCCAAACTATGAGCCACTATATTAACCTGCCTATGAACATGCTTAACAGACCATGGACTAACTTGCTCTAGCAACAGCTTGATATCTTGACAGATTAAGCTAGTTGAATTGTAGCTATCCTCCCTACCATTAATAGCATTTACCACAATCATGGAATCCCCTTTAAGGATAATATTTGTGAGTCCAAACTCTATACAAAATTGAACTGCTCTTAAGGCTGCCAATGCTTCCCCCAGCAATGGATCCGGGAAGGAAGGTCGAGATGATCTGAGAGTGGCTGTAACCAGTCCCTTATAGTCCCTGACTGCTACTCCAATGCCTACCCTACAATGAGTTGTGTCTATAGCTACGTCCCAATTCACCTTGAAACTGTTAGGTGGTGGCTTGCTCCACTGGAGAGAAATTTGAACTTGGTTGTTTTTCTGCTTTTGAGGACTCCTTGCCATGTGTAAGTCTGAGATACGAGTAGAGACAAGGTTATTAACTTGTTGAGGGGAGGAAAACTGAGCTTCAAAGATCCACTTGTTCCTTCTGAGCCAAAGCTGCTTTGTAGTGAATGCCAATACTTGATGTTCCTCCTCTGGAAGTGTTGAAAAAAGCTGTTCCAGAATTACACTAAAAGAAGCTGCATCAATACTGCATTTTTAGAGTTTTCTCGAGCTGCAGCTCAACACATCCTAAGCAGCTTTACATATCCAAAGAGCATGAGAAGCTTTTTGCAAAGAAGCTTTTTCAAACAATTTTCTAGACTACCATCTCTATTTAATAAACCATGTAGATTAGTTGTCTCACGATATGTTGGTACGACAACAGTTAATGACAACGTTATTAACTGTTTTCAAATCTTGAAATGATATAGGTTCCTTGATGTGATTCAGTTTGTAAGTAATATCTTTCACTTTCAAATGGATTTGCAGTAACAATTCGTCTTATAACACTTTTTTCTTCTTAGAGTCCAAATATTTTGTAGTTGATTCCAAACAAAATTTTTAAGAAATTCTCTATACAATAGATTCCGTGTGTTTTTATCAACTTGATTTGTTAAAAAAAATTCAGTTAGCATCGAACTTGTTGAGAATTCTGAATTTAAAACATTGTTTAAGTTTTCATGTGAACGGAAAGCTACCAAATGTTGATTTTCAAGATGAAGATATAAATTGTAAGCTAATGGCTACATTTCATCAAGTGTGAAACCATATATTCTCCACATGGCTTCAGGTGGAGTAATCCATCTACATGATTGAAATTGTTGATTTTATCGAGTTATTGATTATCTTGTTCGCTAATTAAATTGAAAGCAACACGATCATATCATTTGTAAATGATTGTAAAGATATTTAATAGCCTTAATTGTAGAACAGATCTCTAGATTGATGTGACAATTAAATTTGGAAATGAGATATGGATTATATGGTACAATTCTACGATTATTTAAATCATTTCCTCTAATTTTGACAGTTACTCTATCATCAGAACATCTATATAATGAGAAAGAATCAATCCCAACAGTTGTGTTAGATACAAATTCTTTGGAATGTTGATTCTTGCAAGTATCATTTTTTTTTTCATACATATATTGGTTGGATTCAGTATTCCAAAAGGACCATACATCATATGTTTAACAACAGTTTTATATCAATGCAAATTTTTTGTTTTACTAGGTATTTTTGCTGAAACAATTCTATCGAATTATTTGAAGCGTGAATTCTCCAATCTTTTTGTAGTATAATTAAGAAATAAGCATGTGGAAAGCCCATTTTCTGATGCTCAATTGCATAGATATATGCTATAGTTTTACCAAAAACTTTTCGTTTGAACAAGTCATCTTTTAGGTCTTTTAATTTTGTCATCAAAATGCGTGCAATTAGATCAAGACGATTTTGAAATTCTTCTAATGAGTTTAATTCATTTAAGATCTCTTTCTAACTTGGATTGCATGTCATGGTTAAAACAAATATTAGGCTTGCCAAAATGTTGAACTAACTGCCATCATTTCTATATATCTTCTGCACATATATCTCGGGCCTCCAACATACGAGCATATAATAACAGAATAGATATGTTCCCTTCCCTAATATGTAACTTGAAACAATAATATTAACGGCACGGAACTGTTGGTTCCTTCATTTTTTTTCCTTCGAGACTACAAAAATTATGGAAAAAAACTAAGAAACATGAAGGTATAAAAGTTGAAGATAAAGAAGTTGGAACATTAAAAGTTATTTTGACATTTTCCTCTCTTCTAAGTAATTCATTTGCATTATTTGACGGTTGTAGATGAGCTGATGTTGATGTTTCAACATTTATTAATATTGTTCATTTTTTCACCCTTTCTATCCCTTGGTGCCAATTCGAATCGTCGAAATGAAATAATAATGGATATTGAAGTTGATTATAACAACAAAAATAATATTGAACAAAATTATTTCCACCTGTGTGGCTAAAAACAACAATTTTTCGACCTTTTTGTTGTTTAGAATTATCAAATTCAGTCCAAATAACTACTTGTGACACTGATGGAGTGTTATAAACACATTGATCTAAACCAATGTCTGATCTTATATGATGATTTATATGATGTTCCAAATTTGGAATATCGCCCAAACTTTGGAAAAACCCATAGTATGGATTAACATAAAAAAAAGCCATCACTTGAGCAATAATAGATGGATCTAATCTTCCTGAATCATTAACACGATTTTGTAATTCATGTTCAGTGTCATAAAAATATAAGTGCAAATACGGAGGATGTCCATCTTCAGGGAGTAAATTATTAATGTAATGATAGATCTGCCATTGAGCTCTGAATGTGTAAATTTATTTGTTTCTTCTACAGAGATTTTTATCGAGTTTTACTCCAAATGATGTGAAAGCGAATTTATTATTGTATGTGCGCACTTATGTACAAAAATTTTCGGATTCACTTGAATCAAAAGTCAACTGATATAGTTGATCAGGAATATGATTGAAAATTAACGAGATTGTCCCGTCATCACAATAGAAACTGTTTAGTTCATGATGAAATCTTTATACTCCACAATATCTACACGATGGCACTGATGGTAAATAATTTGCCTCAACTGGTACAATTTTTAATACATTCCTAAAACGACGGATTTTTCATGTCGCTTTCCTATGACATAAAAAAAGCAGAGATGAAATAATTGAGGAAAATCTTGAAACATATTCTACACTTTTTCAAAACGAAATATCCAATAGAAAGGTACGAATGAAGGAAAGTTGTTGTAAAATTATTTTACCCTATGCAGATTCTAATGCCATTATTTTAAAATTGGATTGATCTTCATAAAAATAATCAACCTATCGAAGGAATTTTTAAGTACACTGAATAAAATGGGAGTAAAATCTCTTGGAAACGTTTCATAATGAGAAATTATAATGAATAAACCTAATTGCTCAATACTGAGGTAGATGCAATTATACTTTCGAAATATAAATCTCTTTTATGAAGCGTTGAACTTTCAGCAATATTGTTAGAAATAACAAGTGATATCCTTGAGATATCATATGCATCATTATGGAGGTCACATTTAGAGAAATTAATATTTGAGAAAGACTCGATTTCTCTTATACAGAGAATTTCATTGCCCTTTGAATCATGAGGCAAACTACACTGAGATTATTCTCCTCTTGAAATTTTATTATTTCGAGATATTTTCAATTCGATATATTTCTCTCATTTTTTTCGGTGCATTTCTTCATTTCTTTTCTCTGATTGAGCAACATACCAAGGGTTTTTTTTTTTTAGCAGTTGTTTTTCAGATTTTTCAAAATTTATTTATGAAATAAGTTAGATGAAAGAATAAAAGAAACAATGTTGGTGATATTTAAGTGTATTTATTGATTTAGTTGTGGTCTTACCACTTGCCGTAAAGTTATCAAAAACTATAAATTCTACGTCAATTTGAGAGAACTATATACAAAATAGACCAGTTAAAGTTAACGATGAATAGCGCAAAACGGAAGAAGTGAAATCTAAGAGATAATTCAGAACGTAACAAACATATAAGTACAGATGGATATACATGAAAACATAGTAGATAAACAATGTTACAATCATCTATATTGAAAGCACAACAAATAACATTTAATTCGAAAGAAATTTATAGAGAAGACATCGAATCAACTAATGTAAGATCAAATAATATCTAAATAAAACTTTAGATTCACATATAAAAAATACAAAATCATTATAATGAATATTTACAAATTCATATGCTACTATAAAAAAAAATGATTATTACATATCATTCATCTAAATTAATTACTACGTCTAACAACAAAATGAATGTATGAAATAGAAATATCAATTTCGTGGAAAACAAGTTAACGGTAAGAGAAATATATGGTCTAAAGCATCTTTGTTAAAGATATGTACATTTCTATCAATGTGAAAGAAATGGTTTTTCTTCAATGCCCCCTTTTTTTTTTTAGTAAAATCATATTTGTAACCGTTAATTGTGCAATCCCCGTGTAATCGCTTTGAAAAAAGTGAATAAAACATAGGATCCACATGAGAAAAATTAATTTTTTAATAGTAGACTCTACTATTTTTCAAAGAGATTATGCGACGTTTATACATTTTACGATTGTATGTAGAATTATTCTTTTTTTTTAAACTGTAAATAGTTTTATTAACTTTTTCAGAAAACATCAGTTGCAAACAGTTTTATTAATATTTTGTTAAGAAATATTTAAAAGAATATGAGGTTTCATGCATTTTATTTTTTATTTTTATATTTTATACTTAATTTTGAAAATTTAATAGAAACATTAATTAAAATAACATTGCATATACGTCAATAATAGGATTTAAATTATTACAAAAAAATGTTTTGATTGTATGCCTAACCACAAAGAAATAAAAAATTAAATAAATCGAAAAGAAATTTCCTAAATATTGATATTTTTTCAACCAAAATGATATTACAAAGGTACAATGATGACGGTCACAACATATAATAACATCATTAACAAATAAATAGAATTAAAACTTTTCACATGAGGAAAAATGGAACATAGCAGAAAGTAGACGATAAACAAAAGAACGGTAGAAGTGAAGAAAACTAACAAAAAACACAATGAGAAAGAGTGAATAAGTAGTAGAAACAACCGACCTGATATAAACAAATTAAAAAATCACCACATAAGAATTGTATATTTACATTTCTTAAATAACACTATATTAAGAACAATAAGAGATTTAAAAAATATGCAGATTTATTTAAATTATTAAGAAATTATAATTTTTTCCTGATGGAAATTTATAATTATACTAACAAACCTGTTATTGTTAAATTTAATACTTATAGTTGAATGTGTATGTTGTATGTTTGTCATTTTCAGAATAAATATATAATGTGTTAATTTTAAAATTAGAAACTACAGTAGTAAGTGCTAAATGATTTAATCATATAATTATAATATAAACTCTTATCCTTTTAAAAAAATATTAAACAAACTATAGTATATTAGAAATTGTAAGGTGTAGTTTGGATAGTGAGATGAGATGAGATGATTTTAGATAAAAGTTGAAAGTTAAATAAAATATTATTAGAATGTTATTTTTTAATATTACTATTGTTTTGGGATTTGGAAATGTTGAATTGTTTATTATATTTTGTGTGAAAATTTGAAAAAATTATAATGATGAGATGAGATGAAACACTTTTGCTATCCAAATATACTGAATTAGTGTTAAATTTCAGGTTAGTTACTAAAATATTCAATTTATCTGGAAATGAAAGAAATATTTAAGTTTGGAAATTATATATCTTAATGAATCATTAATAAAAGGGGAAAAAATTATATAATTACAGATTTCTACTAAAATATAAAAATCCAATTCAATATTTACAGAACTCAAAATTAAAGGAAATAAAATGCTCCACAACATTAAAATTTAATTTCTCAAGATTTTGTTTTTTTATTAGAATTTTATGAAGAGTTGATATCAATTTGAAAGGAAAAAAAAAAAACAAAAACTATAAGCCTATTGTTAAGTCCAAACTAATTTGTAGTATTATCTATTTTTCACATTAAAGCCCAAAAAACCAAAAGTCAAGTCCAACCCTCCCTCCCCAATTTTAGACGACAAGCCCAGCCCTTCCCGCCCGACACCTCACCTAGGCCTGTGCAGAATTATTCATGACCCGACCTGCCCGATTGAAACGACCCGATCCGCCCGATGAAGTCGGGTTAGAAATTAGAAGCGGGTCATTTAAGATAAAGATGCAAAACAGCGGGCGAAACCCGCCTCTTCCGCGAATCCAGAAGAAAAAAATAAAAAACCCTTGCCTCAGACGGCACTCGGCACTCGGCAGATGGGTCTTTAACTCTCTCTCTCTCTCTCTCTCTCCCCTAGACCGCCGCTCCAAGATCGATTCGATTTACTGAGGTATGCTCCATTTTCTCATGCATATGGGTTTTGGGATTCTTGTTCGAAACTCTCTCTCGATCTGCATCTTTTGTTTCTGTGCCATCTCTCTTTCTCGTTGGTGTCTTGGGAAAAAATGCAGGAGAAAATAAAAAACTCAAAACACGAAAAAATCCCAGTGTTAGACACAAACTCAAAATAAGGCGCACATCCTTTTGGCATTCAGGCATGTCTGCCAAGGAAGAGTCCCCTGTTTGTTTTGTATATGCACTAAGTAATATAATCCACCAAAATCCAGAATCAACAGGAGCTACAGCTTGCACTCTCACCAAAGTCTGCAATCAAAGTTTCATAGTTTCTTTCTGGATCGTGGATAACTTTAAAACTTGCAGGCATAACTCCTTCTCCTAGTTTGAACTGATCTATCATCTTGTCCCTTGATTGAAGGTGAAGGTGAAGGTGAGATCTGTGTATGGAAGTGTGTAGGAGGAGGAGGAGGGGGGGGGGGGGGGGGGGGGGGGGGAACATGACTCGAGGAAAGACGAGAGAGTTGACTGGAGGCCCACAAATGTTGATCAACTTTTGCGACAGATGTTGATCTTTCTTTCCTTTAATTTTTAATTTAAAAAATACAAAATATAAACTATTTTTAAAAGAGAAAATATAAATCACTTATATAGCCTCTACACTTTAAGTGTATTGAATGAAAAAAAAAAAAAGCACGGTGTGATGCGGCAATGGGTTGATGCCCAGAACTTCTCTTTTTAAAAAGAAAATGCTGGAGCTCCCGCTAGGCTCCCGCTGGAGTTCCAGTGTATTTTATGATGTGTATTTTTTAATTTTTTTTTATATAGATGTTTTTAATGATTTTAAATATTTTTAAAAAATAAAAAAATTTATAATATTATTAAATAATACTTCCTTAATCACAAGTAAAATATAAAATATTTTTTTATGATTTTTTATTTTATTTTGTGAGTAAGGAAATATTTTTAAATAATTTTTTTTTTACTTCTTGGTTAAGAAAGTGTTTTTAATGATATTTTAAATTTATTTTATTTTTTAAAAAAATATTAAAAAATAAAAAAAAAATTATATAAAAAATAACTTAAAAAAAACATATACAATTTTTACTACAGCCCAGCCAGCGGGGCTGTAGCACTATCTTTTTAAAAATAAGAACCGATATTTTAAACCCGACACGAATGATTCGGGTCGGGTTATATATACCCTGGCAGCGGGTCAACTCTGGTCGGGCCAAAAACCTGTGGGGCGGGCTAATGTGCAGGCCTAGCCCCCCTCCGCCCAAATATTTTCACACGACACCGTTTTAGCCAACATCCACCAACTCCTAAAAACTTTATTTCTCCTCTCTCACTCACTCACTCTCTCTCTCTCTCTCTCGCTCGCTCGCTCTCTCCTTCTTCCCCTCCTGCGCCAACAACCTCACCAGTTTCTAAGGAATCTCTCTCTCCTAACACCACGTCTTCCATATCTCTATCTTTCTCTCTCCGTTACTGAACAACGCTGCCTCTTCTCTCCTTGCGTCGCCATCTCGCCGAGGTTCCACCAACAACAGCCGCCACACTCTTCCTCTCTCCGTCTATCTCCGTCTCGTAAATCCTCTGTTCCGCCTCCCTCTCGTTCTTTCTCTTCCCGTCACTCGGTCCCAATCTCTCCTCCCTTCTCTCTGTTCCATCAAGTTTCCACCAAGAAGAACCGCAACCCTCTAGAAAATCACACAAAACAGAGTGTGGTCTCAACAGAAAGGACGAAAATGGCAGCCGTCGGGTCTGGGTGTAAGGATCTCTGAGATCTGCCCACTCTCTGTTTCTGTAATCGTCTGAGGAAATTTTTGTTTTCTTGTTTAGATCTACACATGTATTACAGATTGTTTTGAATTTGGTTTGGTTTCGTCTATATGTGTATGATTTTTTTACTCAACTTGTAGAAATTTCAGCATCTTACATATTGGGTTTGATTTTGTCTCATGCATATGCATATAATCTATTTAATCATCCTGTAGAAATTGACACATCTTCGACTGAGAGAAGAAAGAAGAAAAAGCATACCCACTCTCTGTTTCGTTTCTGGAATCGTCTAATGTATTTTTTTTTTTACATCTAGACGTGTATGACAGATTGTGTTTGAATTCGGTTTGGTTTCGTGTATATGGGTATTATTTTTACTCAACTTGTAGAAATTCAAAGAGATTGTGTTTCGGTTTGATTTTGTCTCATGTATATGCGTATGATCTATTTAATCATCCTCTAAAAATTCAGACATCTTCGACTGAGAGAAGAAAAAAAAAAGCATACCCACGAGATGCCGAAATTTAGAAGAACGTAAATCAATTCGAAGCCCACCGAGAAGTTTATGTGGAAAAGTGAGGAATAGAAGAGATGAAAACACGAGAAAGAGGAAGGAAAGTGTTTCTGGAAAGTTGAGATCAAATATGTACAAAACGTGTAAGAGATAAACTTGTAGAAATGTAAAAAGACAACAAACTTTTTCGGCAAACGAAGAAGAAAAACAGAAGAGAACTGAAATTCGTGATAAAAGCAGGTCAAAACAGGAAAAAAATTAATGGTCGAAAATCACTGTTCATCTTGCATTCGCACTTATTTAACCAAGGTAGAAAAAAGAGCATTTGTAGTATTGATTTTTTTTTTATTTGAATATTTTTATTTTTTGACTTGTTGGAAACAGATAATTTGATGGAAGGATTGGTGAGTTCTCAGATGACACTCATTGGTGCTCATTATAGGCAACTTAACTCTCCTTTCTTTCCTGCATTTTCTCTCCAATTCAAAAGAAGATTTGATATCAGTCGAATTGGGATGGACAAATCTCCTAAATCATTGAAATCAATTACTGCTTCTGTTCAACCTTTGGAAACCTCAAAATTGGGTCACTCGAACAACACTCTGCCATCCAAAGGTTATGTTCAAACAATGTATCTTAGCATCTTTTAAGTTTTAAATTTGGAGGAAAAATGGGTTTAGTTCTAAATATTGAGTACTTGTTGATGCAGTTGAGTCCAATACTTAACTTGCTTCAATCCTTATTTGCAGTTGTGGTGTTTACTGTTTATTAAACACAACAAGATCTAGTAAATTGATTTTTGGTATATACGTTCCAATAATGGAGTTTTCTTAGCTAGATATCGATTTTAGATTTTGTGATAACGAATTGTTGAACTCTTTAAATATAAACTATGTTCTTTTTCAAGGTTAATTTTGGACAATTTTAGAATGATATTTCTGTGGCTGATGTTTGCCACCATAAATATTAGATGTCCTTGATTTATGGAGGAGTGCCAATGCGGTGTGCTTTGATGTGGATAGCACGGTGTGTCTGGATGAAGGCATTGATGAACTTGCAGAGTATTGTGGAGCTGGAAAGGCTGTTGCAGAATGGACTTCTAGGTTGGATTTCGCACATTTCATTATAATTATTTCAATCGATTTAGTGTTAGTGCCTATGTCTGACTTCGGTTTTGGATTTTGCTAGAGCAATGAGTGGTTCTGTTCCTTTTGAGGAGGCCTTGGCTGCCAGACTTGCTTTGTTCAACCCTTCCGTTGCCCAAGTCCAGGACTTTCTTGAAAAGAGGCCCCCAAGGTGTGAGGGATTTTTTTTTAAAAATTTTTTATTTATCTTGAGCTAGTATTGACTTGTGTTCTTAATCAGGTGGGTGGCATAGTTTAATTGAAAATTAAAACTTTATTCTTCAATTTGTTTTATATAGCATTTGACAACAGGATTTGGCCTTGGAGTGTGAAAGCCTCACCATCTTTCTGCTTGAGAGACATAATATATAGTCCTACCTCTAAAGTTTCTATTGAAAATTAATATCAATTCTAAATGACACTAATTTGGATGTTGTCAAAGATGCAGTGTGCTTGCACCATATCTTATGAAACACGAAGAACAATTGAATTTCGGTTGAGATAGGCAAGACCTTCTTGCTCATGAGAGGATTCATCATTTTTTGTTATTGAGTTTGCTTTTATATCATTGCATTTCTGTGATTTTTAATACAGTTGCTGTTCTTGTTTTCTGTTCCATGAACCCATATTTAAAGTCAGCAGCTATTGTAAAGGTTTCTGTGTGGAAAATATTATGAAAATATTTAATCTGATATTTTCTACAAGGTTATACAAAATTTTCCTGAGGTTTTTCTTTCAAGGATCTGTACAATTTGGATGAAATATGTTGAATTTGCTCATGAATGGCTCACAAAAAAATATGTTCTATGAGATTTTATCATTGCTAGTTTGACGGCATGGTGCCAACAAAGTTAGTTCCATCTTTGCATCCTTTATACGGTAAGTTATCGAAACATATTGGAAGAGACTTTTTGCAGTCATCATTTTAATAAATTCAAGTTTCCTTGCAACCATTTCTGTTAACAGTCAACCAAGTTCCCAACTATGTCAAATGCAAGTTCCGTGCTCCAGCCGTAAAATTATTGTTGAAATGATCCCTCCTGTTTTCAAGGGTTAGTGAGTTGTCAGATTAATATTATTGTCTATTGTTCTTTATAGTTGTAGCTTTTACTAGTATAACTATTAGCTTATAGAACAAGTACACGAAGCATGGAAATTTTAAATGGTAGAGCTTAGGCTTGTCAAGCCATTAAAACATAATGGCCATCATTGGTTTCCTACTACAGATTTTATTTTGTTTCATACTGAGTCATGCCATCAAATCGAAACTCTGAACTGTTTATACAATGGAGATACCACCATTATAGGTTATGATGGTGAAGAACAATAATCACAAACTCTGAACTTTTTTTTTTTTTAATTATGTTTGTGATTATTGTTACTTATAAAAAAAAAAAAAACAATAATCACAAACATAATTGCGCTACTTGGTAATCACAAACAATCTTGCATAGTATAGATCTGGCTTTTTGTCTGTTGACATCTATTTTTTCTTTTGCTTCCACTGGATGACTGGCAATGACCAATAGTTTGATTTTAATTTCAGATTAAACAGTATTCATGACTTCTACTTTTTGATGTGTAGGCTTTCTCCTGGCATAGACGAGTTGGTCAAGATGCTGAAGGCTAATAATACCACTGTTTACCTTATCTCTGGAGGCTTTCGTCAAATGATCAATGTATGCTGTCAAATGATTACTTATAAAAAAAAATGCTGTGAAATGATGGAAGGCTGTTGCTTTTGTTTTTTTCCTAGAAGCATTCATTGATGAATAATTACGTACAATCATATATATATGTTCCATGTAGACCCTTGCAATTTTATTCATTTAGTTGGACAGTAATTGTGGTCAGTCAATCTTAGGAGAGTACTTTAGCATGTGATGTTCTCTCAACAGCGTTGGATTGCTATTTTGGTGGATGCTAACATGATCCAATTGAGTCAAGGAACATGTTGAACTCCTTAAATAGGAAAAGTTTCGAATGATGATGGCACCTTGGAAGTGCTTTATTATTGTACATACTGTATACTAAGAATATTTTATTAGAAATTATTAGAACAAATAAATAGGTGTTTGTTCATTCAATACTTAGATTTCTTCAATGTCCTCCATTTTGAATGCTTTAGAAGGTTAACTTATTCTGTGATCTACTTGTAAAAAAACTTTATTTTGTGATCTGACATGTCAACAGTTGTAGGGTTCATAGAGTTCTTGTTTATATGGGATTTGGTATATGGCTTCTACTTTTTCAAATTGGGGAATAATTTGAAGAGCAGATTACTTTTTGTAATTATTGATTAAACAAATTATTTTGAAGCCTGTTGCATCAATCCTTGGGATTCCACATGAAAACATCTTTGCCAATCGATTGCTATTTGGAAGTTCTGGGGAGTTTGTGGGGTTTGACACCAAGGAGCCTACTTCAAGAAGTGGAGGAAAAGCCACAGCGGTTCAACAGATAAGGAAGGCAAGCCTCTTAGCTGTTTGTTTAATAGTTGGTTGTTAAGAATGTTTCTTGTGGAGATACTAAACTTGGTTTTCCAGGCTCATAATTACAAGGCATTAGTCATGATTGGGGATGGTGCAACTGATCTTGAGGTAAGTAAAATTCATCCAAACTTTAAATTGGATCCATGCGTCAGTTTTCCACAAGTTATCACATTTCAGTATGTATTTATACAAGGAAAATAAATAAAAATAAAAAATAAAAACCTGCAATGGTCTTTCCATCAACTCAACTTGGTTTTTAGGAATTGCCATATTTGTATTTTTTGCCCATTTCTACAGGATAGTCAAATTAGATAGACTTCCACGATTATCCTCTACTGGGACTTTTCTATGAGTTTCCTGCCAATGTGAATCTTCTGCTCTTTTAACTTGTTTTGTTCCCAAATATAGGCTCGTAAACCAGGAGGTGCAGATTTGTTTATATGTTATGCTGGTGTCCAACTTCGAGAAGCTGTTGCCGCTAATGCTGACTGGCTGGTTTTCAGTTTTAAAGATCTAATGAACTCCCTGGAGTAGCTTGGAGTTTTCTGAGCCTTACACTTTTTTTTTAAATATTTTGATGATTAATTTTTTTTTGTGGCCCACTGGTCAACTGCATTGTAGAATTGTATTCATCCCATTTTAAGTTTACAAAACTTATGTGAGGAACTAAAAAGGTTATCATCTAATGCCCAAGTCTTGTAAAATATATATATTATTTTTTAATTGTTGTTACCCAAGGTTTGAGAGGAAATGTAGTATTGTGGTGGGTGGTGTGTAGGATGATAAGTAGCAGAACTCTTTTGCTTTAGAAGTTGGTGTCGTCAAAGATAGTGTACCGATTTCTGCTGACAAATGTCCACTGGTATTTCTCTTCTTTAGGACGGTGATTTCACTTTATCTAATTTGACAAGCTACTCAATTTCTTCCAAATGATTGTTTCAAAAGAAAGAAATTCAGTCATCAAACGGTGGTAGGGTTAGTGAAGCTTCAATTAAGTTCCAAATCGTCTGGCTTGAGTTCTAATATTCTTGGACAGAAGTTTATAAACTAAAGCGATTTAATATGACTCACTTTGGATATGATCCACTATGTTGTGGCTCCAAATTTTTATTTTTTCAATTTAGTCTTTTTTTAATTTTTAAATATTTCACATTTTTTATTTTTGTGACACGTGGACAAATGTGACTCTGCATTTTATTGAGTCTGATGAATTTATAAGAGCATTAGCATTGGATTATGCAAATGCAAATGTAAAATTTGTATAATATGATATGATTTTACATTTGGCTATTTCACTTAAAATTTATTCTCACATTAGATTATCTATATATTAGTCAAAATAATAATAAAATACTATAAATTTAATAACATTTTTTCAATTTTTTTTCTATTAATTTTTTTTCCCTAAATTAAGAGCTATATAGAAATATTAATGTTATACAATATGAGATTTGAAGTATACAACCATTCATGATACAAATATTAATTGAAAAATTAATACAATCGTTCAGTATACAATTAATGCTCTTAATAATACAATGAAAAAATTGGGTTTAACAATTACTGTTATTAATGCAATAGGGAAAAAAAATAGAAAAAAAGAAGACAACAAAACACAAGTGCTGCTAGAGAGGAAGAACACATGGGAAGAAATGCAAAAAAAAAAAAAAGAAAAAAAAATCTCAATAGAAGCCAAATTCGAGGGAAGAGAGAGAGCTTGTAAGGAAGAAAATATTTTTTATTTCCTTTGGTTATGCTATAGTGACTATCAAATATGATCCAAAGAACTAATTTATTGTAGCTAAAAGTCGTCAATTTTTCCGTTTGTATAATCCAAAGCAACACATTTTGTGATTCTATTAACTAAACCCTCCATTGGATTGGCATTTGCATAATCCAATGAGAGAAAAGTTGACACATTGCATACTATTTTTTAACAAGAAATTAAGGACCGCCTTAAAAAATTAATATTAAAAAATAAAAAATTGAAGTATAGAAATTTCATATCCTGATTTTTAAGCCAGCAGCGTCCATATATATATATATATATATATATATATATTTTTTGAAAATTTGAAAAATAAACCCAATACATTTTGTTTTCCCTTCATTTCAATCAAACCCACTTTAGCACCTGTGAAAGTGTCCTTCATGTTCTCTTCACGGGTGTCCGTGATCGTTGTCTTCTCACTAAGCCGGGGAATGCTAGGATGTAGCCCAAAACCACTCCCAGCGATCTATTAAGCTACGAGATAATGAGATAAAAAATAATCAATAGCAATAAAAAATAATTAATAAATAGTACTAAATTATTTATAAACAGTGGCAAGACTTCTTCATTTACCAAACTTAACCTTCACGATGTGACAAAAATAAGGTTCACTCGAAAAAAAAAAAGGTTCCATTCATGTGATCACGGTTTCAAATTCTCCAGGGAGAAATGGTAGCAAAGACTAAATACAGTTTCAACTAACACAGACTCTGGAACTAATTATATGCAAATAGCAGAACACCATAAGACCAAGCTACACACCACTCATCCTTAACCAGTTAGCTACACCCTGAAATCTCAATAAATATACATATGTGCTTCTTCTTGTCTTTACTCCTTCAAACTAGAGAAGAAAAAAAAAATAGAAAACATATATTAATATCCAAAGCCAACACAATGTTGTAAGCAAGCAACTCATACAACAAAAGGGAAAATTGAAGAAGAAAAGCCAATTGCCAATACAAAGCACAGGCTTGGCGTCTAGGAGCCATGGCAATGAAGAGCTCGATATCAAGTGGTTGGAAATACCCATTATTTGACGGTTCCATCTTCTCCTTCTTCTTCTTCGGAGGCGGTGGCGGCACCATTGCCACCGGTATCCTACACTTTAAGCGTCTGGGCGTCGAACAACCAGCCTCACAACAGATCTCCTAATCCTCCTTCATGATCACCAGCCAAATAATCACTCTCCCTCTACGCCCAAAGAGCAAGAAAAGTGCATTCAAAGAAAGTGTGTGTGGACAGCCTTCAGAGTAGTGGGAAGAACTGAGAGCTTGGCTTTAATGGTGATTCGAGGATATACACAACTTTGCCAATATTTTCTAAAGAGCGCCTTAGATTATGAATGTGTGCAGCGGCTGGTTCTAGAAGTTGCTAGTGCCTTAAACTAGATTTGTGGTCCTTGTGAAGTCAGTTAAGCAAAAGTGTCATGGCGACGTGTCGTAAGCACGCTAAGCTTTGATCTACATGGAGCTGCACATACAACGGTGCTTTGAAAATGCTAGGAAAATCTTTCAAATTTGCTGTTCATGTATTTTAATTAATTAATTTAATGGTTAAGAAATTAATTATTAGTAAAATTGTATATTTTTTTTAATAATTAAAAATTATTTAAAAATAATCAAAAGATAAAAAAATAATAATAATTATAACTAGCTGGTAAATGCTAGCATCATCCTTCTAGTTTTTAGTCCCTGTTTGGATAGTAAGATGAGATGAGATGATTTTATATAAAAGTTAAAAGTTAAATAAAATATTGTTAGAATATTATTTTTTAATATTATTATTATTTTGAAATTTGAAAAAAATTGATTTAGGATTTGAAAAAATTGATTTGTTTATTGTATTTTGTGTGAGAATTTGAAAAAATTGTAATCATTAGATGAGATGAGTTGAGATAGTTTCTCAATCCAAATGGTGCGAGTCACTACTTTTGAATTACAAATTTGGCGCCAAGTTTAGGTCAGGGAAAACGCGGAAAGGGTTTGAAAAAATGGACACCAAAGATTGTATACATGTCTCTTTGTTTACATGCCCCAGACATGAATATTTGGAGCCGTCACTAATTTTACTTTTTATTTACATTCTGCATCTTTATTTTTTTAAGGCTGTAAATATATAGGACTATTCTTTGAGATTGATTCGGTCAAACTCGAATTTTACTTGATTTGTTTATTAAACGAGTTGTTTATTAGTACAAAATTATTATCAATTATTAAATAATACAACTTATATGAGATTCGATTGGACTCGTACAAGCTTGAATAAACTTAAATAACTTCATATTTATTATTTTTATAATAAAAGTTATTTAATTAACGATAGAGATTAGAGGAAATCAAGTTCCAAATCCTAAACATGCTACTTAAATCATTATAAATATAATCATTTTTTGAAGCACATTATAAATATAATGATTGACTTATTTATATAGAAACTTTATAAAGATGTTAGCAAAATTTTGGTCAAAATTTGTAAATAAAATTATAAAATAAAATAAAATAATCTATTTATCTAAATGAAGCAACACAAGTTCGAACTCACTCGAATATTAAAAAAAAATTTATTTGTGAATATAAAATGCAATTTGATGAAGAGTCCAATCTTAACTCATATTTGAATAAAAATAAAATAAATAAGATTTGATCACCTACTACTCACTCTTTTACACATCTACCCCTTTAATCTCTAGTCGCTTCAGCTTCAATCTTCCCTTTTACCCTACAGGCCCCTCAACTTCTAAGCTTCTAGAACAATGGAATAGCCTTTCTGTCTCTTTATAGTTTATACCATAAGGTCATAATAATTAATTACAAGCACATACCTTGCACGCTTAACTAGTTATTACTTGAACTTCACATACCCATGTCACGAAAGTATCGTAGTGTCGGGTGTCATTCATGTTATCAACATTACAACCAGTGAAACTTTATGATTAATCGGCAAAAATTAAAAAAAAAAAATCTATAAATTCATATAAAGGCATTGATGTTAGTTTGATATGATGGATTTTTTTTGTTATCTCAAAAAGTAAGAATTTACAATAAACTAGATTTAGGTTTCCTTTGAGTTCAACAACGAAAAATTACAATCGAGATAAAAATAGAAATTTATATTTTGTGAAAAACATCTTATAAGAAAGAAATAATTTAAATGATTTAACGTTCTTGTCATTAAAAGATGGTAAAATCAATTGTAAAAGGCTGCAATATAATGTTTGTTTTTAAGAGATAAAAAGTTAAAAGAAATTCTCGAAACAAAAGCTGATACTCCAATTGGCCGATCGCCAACGTTTTTATCGTTATTTCCAATGTTTTGAATACCGTATCGGACATCGTATCGGTCAAGGTACTGGAACGAAATATTTCGATACCGATACTGTTTCAGGATAGCGTTTCGGGATAACGTTTCGGGATAGTCAATATATAAATAAATTATATATATAAATATATATAAAAATTATATTCCAAAATAATAGTCTATATATAAATAAATTATATATAAATACATATATATATATAAATTATAAATAGTCTAATCTGAATTAGGGGTTAAAAATAAGTTTGTAGTTTGAAAAAATCGAAAAAAAAAAAACACACACAGGCCGAAATATCAGCCAGTAGGCCGGTACATGTCAAAATTTAGTCCGGTATGGCCGGTACCGATCGGTATTTTAGCCGGTACGGTACAGATATAGTACCTGTACCGGCCGGACGGCCAAAACAAAAAATTTCGGCCGTACCGGCCAGTACGGTACGGGATTTAAAACAGTGGTTATTTCACCTCAATCACAATTAACTCTTCGGAGGCTGAAAAATAAAGCTAGGTACCATGGTTTTAATTTGAATTTTAAACAAAATCCAAAAAATAGCCGTTGTAATCTTCCAGTGATGAAAGAACATGAGAAGAGACAGACGTCCCCCCTTTCCCACGTTCACGCATGCGATACACACACGCGCGCGTCTGTATATTTACTATTCCAGGATTCCTCACACAAACAGGTAGCCATTCGAGAGAGTGGTGGTTTATTGTGGCTCATGCTTCAATGGAGAGAAGGGTGGTTTTCACGGCGATCAAGACGCATCCGATGATCCGAACTGTAAGCATTGTAGTAAATCTGTTGCTGGTCCGATTCGTTTTCTTCGCCGAAGGAATTTTCACTGATTCGGCTAAGAGATTCACAATTGGACCTGATCCCAAACGTGGCCCTGCTCTCTTTTCGATCGTTGCTCGAGTGAGAAGACAAAAGGTCCTAACTCCCTCATGTAAAATCTTTTGAATACCAAATCTTCTGTAATTTCGTTTATTTTTATCATTGATTTTTGAGTTCATTCTTTTATTTATTTATTATATATTTAGTCTTTTAGCTTTGGGCCCAGGAAAGACTGTAATGGCTGTGAAGGAGACCTTAAGGCCGGCCTCTTGGCACTTTTTTCGCTACATTATTCTTGGTGGATGAGATTTATTGATGCACAGGGTGATCATCGAAGGCATGTCCCGTATCCTCTAGTTGCTAGTAGCCTTTTACCATGCCATGGAGGGCTCTGGAATCGGGGTGTTACTCTACATATGCTTGTTATCTAAATTCTTGATGAATTTAATCGCTCTATCTTTTGCCTGTCGTTCATATAACACCATATAAGCTATCTTGGACTATGGAGCCCAGCCAGGTATCTTTCTAATTACCTTTTGGTTGTTTGCTCTTTCTTTTGTTTTCAGTGACATAGGTAGAATTGTCTAGTAATGCCTTCATTTTCTCTGTCTATTCAATGTTCTGGTTTCCGTAAAATGACTTGTGATATGTTCTTCGTGTGCTATTTCCATGGAGTAGTGAAGAGCTATGTTTAGAAAGGAACATTGATATCACCGAATGTATACATGGGTTGCAATAGGTTTTAACTACCACATTCCAAATTCCAAATTCCATGTGCATACCTATAGATTTCCCTGTTCCAGAGAAAATTTTGTTCTTTATATATGTATGTATGTAAAGTCAGTTATGGATTTGGTTTTCTGTCATGCAAGCTGGAAATAGGTATCTTGGTTGCAAAACTCAATATAAACTGCATAAAATCTGATGGACTGGGTCTCCACACGTCGCCTAGGTCCTACACTAAAAGATCAATTGTAAAAAAAAGATCAATTGTTAAAAAAAAAAAAAAAAAAATGCCTAGACAACAAAATAAAAAATAAAAAAGGTCAGGGCAGGTGCGGCTATGTGTTGCGAATTACTTAAATCTTAGTGGAGATGAGAAAAATTATGGAAAATATAAATGAATACTGGTTTCACATGGTTGTACTTTCAAAGCTATTATTTAGAAGTTTTGTATAAGTTGGACTTGGAGTAAGTAGTCTAAAAAAAAAAAAAAAACAGATGCGTATTCAAATTTATGGCTATAGGAAGTAAGCTTGAGATTCATAAACATTTCTGGTATCAAGTGGGATTCCTGGAGGTAAACTGTATTAATTTACAGAATCTATAGGGAACCCTGGAGGCAGAGTATTAGTTTACAGAAGTTATGGTTATCATTAATACGTATTCACATTTTCTACTTCTGCAACTTTCTTGCATCCTACCAACCAAATTTTTTTTTTCTTGCATCCTTAATAACTACATGAATTTGCATTTTTGATGGTAGGGAAGCCTTCTTTTAGAAAGAAACAAGCAGATCGTTTGTTCCCCCCAGATTTTGCCGAAGACTTTCCAGTTGCAATGCAGGTATCAAAGTCGCTACTTTTTGGTACTTGTTTCAGTAAATTGCTGCAAAATTGATGGTCATGAACTTTTTAATTCACAGGTATCCCTCAAATACAGTTTGATCTACGTGATCACCAAGCTTCGGCTATTATTTGGTTATGACTTGGAGACCGCTACTGCAGTAAATGATCTAACAATTGTACCATTTGTCGTGGCCAGGTATACTCACAAGCATGCATTTTTGTTGGTTTTATTATGGAAGAATAATTATTTTGTTTACAAATGGGGTCTATTTACATTTACAGTTGAACAATTTGGAGCTTGCTGTCAATCTTGCCAAAAGAGGGAATCTTCCTGGAGCCGAGCAGCTTGAAAGTTGATTCTTTTTCCACCTTATAGTACCCATTCTGCTAGTTTGAAAATTTTCAGCAGATAAAAATTAAAATCAATCAGTAGTTATTTAACGCAGTTATGCAACCATGTTGCAGTTTGTGATTTGATAATGCTTGAAAGATTGGTTTTTTTAATGATCAAGGCACTCTTTTTATACATGTTTCTCCTAAAAAGTCTCCTTCACTGCAAAGTATTGAACAGTTTTAACTTTTAGGTACTTTTTGTAGATTTCCTAAGCATACCAGTGCTGCCTAGCCTTTAATAAGAGCAGAGATAGATGTGATTTATTAATGATGTTTACCGTTGACCCTCTTTTTGTTACGATTAACAAGTGTAGTATGATTACATCCCAAGAATAAAAAAGATGATGTTTTGGGATGTGGTTCCTGAGGTTAGCAAACCCCTATTCTTGGGAATAATGTGTATCCCTGTCTCATATTCACTGTGGATGTGGGAATATGGACGTGTATTATTGCCATTGCGTTTTAGAACCTGGGGTCTCACAATGACAGTATAAATGATGTTTGTAATGCATATATTGAATGGTAATATGTTTTTTAATTACTTGTTTTTATTCTTTAACTGCTTGTATGTGAATATATGCTTAGAGTTTGAATTATTTATTACTCTGTGCCTTCTTATAATACTGAAAATCCTGGGATGCTCGGGTTTTGGGTCTCAAGTTGACCAACGTTTCCAAGAACTATTTTCTTAAACAAAGTACAAAGAACCTGCAGAACTTGCCGCGGAGTCCCCCCAAGGAATTCTCCGAACACCGGACACAGTTGCCAAATTCCACGTTTTACATGTTGATTCTCCAATCAAACACATCTTACCTTTCAAAATATTTTTTCAATCATACACATTTCGTTAGCTGCTAATATTTCATAGCTTCAATGTTCTTCATCCACGTCAAGTTGTCTCCATTTGATTTCTGGCCATTTAGGATCTCTGTAAGCACTGGTTGTATTGGCCTTATCTCTCCTCACTGTCTCTGTTGTCCAGTTTGACATTCATTGTGTATCTGGATCTTTCTTTTGCTGGAATTGAATGTTGCTACATAAGATTGTTACTGTTAAAAAAAAAAAAGGATTGCTCCTCTTTCTTGAGGGCGTTTAGTTATGCATTTTTTGGTAGTTACTGAATAGGACATACTGTAGGAGCAAACATCTATTTTGCATGTTACTTGTTTGCAAATATGTGAATGAGCAGGCAAATATTTGAATTGAGCTCGGGTGAAATCTTGGTATTTGCCAAGAGTTTTTTGTTCATGTTTCCTTCCTGAATGGAACATTTCTTGTAAGAACCTTGGCACATAAAGTTGGTATCTTGCTCTGTTGCAGGGTGTTCCTGTCCAAGCTGGGCAGACGCCACTTCTGTTGCAGTATTTCGGGACACTTCTGACAAAAGAAAAGCTCAATTCTTTTGAGTCGTTGGAATTATCATGCCTTGTTGTAAACCAAAACAAAAAGAATCTTTTGGAGAATCGGTTGGCAGAGGATAAGCTGGAATGCAGAGAGGAACTACGAGATCTCGTGAAGGTTTGATGTGCAATTTGAGATTCAAATATATGAAAAACACTTGTGAAACGAATTTATTGAGTTACTCATTTACTTTATCCCAATGCTGCCGTATTTGAAATTATTTATTTATTTTTGTTGTGTTCATACTATTATGTTCCATTGTAGACTGGATAATGATCGCGCATTGAAAATATACATTAAAGCCAGAGCAACTTCAAAAGTCGTTGCAACTTTTGCTGAACAGAGGGGATTTGATAAAATTTTAATATCTTTTTCTTTTAATCATTGTTGCTATTGTGATTGATTGCATTACTGTTATTATTATATTATTTATCATTTATTTTTGTATACTTATTTCATGGTCTGATCATGTCATTGTTTCTTTATTCCTTTAGGCTGGGTACAGTCCAGAAAATCCTTCTACAGAAAATCCTTCGTTCAAATCCTCAGGTATTGGACTATATCTCTTCGTGTTTGTATGTTTTGTTGTTTTAGTACTTACTCTTTTACAACTCTTTTCAACTCATTTCATCTAATCTCATCTAATCATTACAACTTTATCAAATTCCCACACAAAATAAAATAAACAATTCAACTTTTTCAAATTTTAAAATAAAAATAATATTAAAAAAATATATTCTAAGAATATTTTATTCAACTTTAAACTTTTGTCTCAACTCATCTGTGAAAACAAACGAGTTAAAACTTGAGCAAATAAGAAATCCTGTTGGAGCCAAAACTTCTCCTTTCATATGTTTTCCATTTACCTTTTTCTGAACAACTGTATTGTAGTATAAAAGTATTATTTTTTGGATAAGGAGAAAATCTTGAAATCGTATTTTGCCTTTAAAAACAAAATCTTTGAACCATGTTTAATAAACTTCATATTTACCCATCACGGACCTTTTCTTTCTGGAACCATGGAGCTAATACTTACTTTTGGAATGTAGGGAGCTGTTAACTTTGCACTAATGTTGTCTCAAATGGAGGGAGGTTGTCGAGTTGATTACAATACCATAACAGATCTCTTTCTTCAGATTTGTTGTCTCTATTGAATTTTGAGTTGGTATATTAATGTAATAACAAGGACATGTGATTTTCCATTGTTATTGCTTTAATTTTTTTAATACTGACAGGCTTCATAGGGGTAAATTGATTTTCATTTTTGCTTTCAATTCTTTGTGGTTTTAACAGAAGAACCTGATCCGTGAGGCAACGGCTTTTCTATTAGATGTTTTGAAGCCAAGTAGTTTCCTTCAAACAAAGGTTTTGATTCACGCTTTCTTTGTTAATGCTATCTAACTTCCATTTGGATAGTTGCTGCTCTTTTCAGCCACTGTAACACTTTTATTTTATATAGGTCCTGGAAATCAATCTGTTAACTTTTTCAAATGTAGCTGACGCTATTGAACAATTGGGTGTGCTTGAGATATGTGAATATAAATTTGATTGAATATAATTGTTGGTTGACAGGTTTGGGTCTGCTTTTGCAAAGTTCGCATACATTGATTAGTGTACATCATATCAAACCAGTTGCTCAAATAAACACCTAGTTTTAGTAATTGTGCATGACCTCATCTGATAGGATAATTCTATAATGCTTGAAAATTTATATAGGGTTCCTCATAAGACACCTTGGAATTTTCCTCTTAATTTGGAACAGGATGGGGGCTTATGGTCTTTTAACTCCAAATATTCTGCATGCACAAGTGTGTCAATTGCAAGTGTATTTGCCGTTTGCCTCCTCTGGTTGAAACCATATGAGACTCTTAATTTTTGAAACGTGATTTCCTACTTTTTTTTTAAGAGCCTCGTTAAGCTCAATGAACTTTGTTTACGTTAGGTAGTCATGCAAAAACGCAATACAATTAAAAACTAATTCCATTTTCTAGAGATAAATTCATATGTGAAACTTGTTAGAGATAATTTGTCGAGTAACTAGGGATTACAAGTGTTCTAATCCTTTCATCATTTTTGTTAAACCCTCTTTTCAGAGTCTTTCAGCAGAGAGTACTTCTGGCTCATCCTTTGCACATCATTTTGATGCAAAGATGAAGGGATGAAGAATGGTTGATTTAGGTACTTATATTGTTGTTTTCTATTCTCATTTGGCAGCAAAGGTAAATAGTTTAATGGTAGATTACAAGATTAATTCTGTACTATTATTTTTTTTATCTAATAACATATATTATTCGATGATGAAGGGTAGCTACAAACTTTACGCTAACAACCTTCGATAAATATATTATGCCAAGTTAACTGTGGTATTTTGCCTAAAGAATCAGCAGGTATATTATGTTAGAAGCATTATGTCTCTTATTGGATTGTTTTTAGGAATTTTCTATTTTATTTTACATTATATTGTCTTGATAATGTGGAACTTCAAACGTTTTTCTTCATTAACTTTAGGTTTGTTATATTTCTTTGTAAATTAATCATACTTTTCCATTAATTGCAAATTTTCCATTAATTGCAAAATTTGTAGTTCTCTAGAATTAGGTTTTCCATGCTGGTTGATGTGTTTTTAGCATTTTAGCAACGAACTTTGTAAAGACTGATGACGGAAGATACTTGTTATGTTTATGTATTTTATAGAGTGAGGTAAACGTATTCAAGTTTTTTTATTAATCTATTTTGTGTTCTTTGAGACATTATTTTTGCAATGTATATTATGAGAACTTTTTAACAGTCAATTACTACTAAAAGTAATATCATAGCAAAAAATTTCCTATATTTTTTTATTACAAGTTTTTTCCCTCCTCCTCCTCCTCTCCTCCACTCTTTCTTTCCCCCCTCTTCTCCACTCTTCCACACTTCCTACTATCCTCCACCTCTCTTCCTCCCTCCACTCTCTTCCTCCTCTCCTCCACTCTTCATCCTCGCTTATTTTCCTCCTCTTCTTCACTCTCACTCTCCCTCTCCTCCATCTCTCTTCCTCCACGCCTCCTCTCTTCCTCCTCTCCTCCTCTCTTCCTTCTCTCCTCCACTCTTCCTTTCCTCCTTTTCTCCTCCATTCCTCTCTTCCACTCTTCCTCCTCTCGTTCTTTCCTCCTCTCTCACTCTCTCCACTCTTCCTCATCTCTCACTCTCCTCCACTCTTCGTCGTCTCTTTCTTTCCACCTCTCCTCCTCCACCTCTCTTTCATCCTTCACTCTTCCTCTCTTCCTCCTCTCCCTCTTCTTCTCCTCACTTCCTCTTCCTCATCCTCCCCCTCCTCTCCTCTCTCTTACTACACATTTCTTCCTCCTAGAGATACTATTTGTATGTTATATTTTTAAATATTATATTATTTTTGTTTGGATGTGATTAGACATCTAGTATTTCTTTCTCAATCCTTACGGGTTTTAAATTTTAATTTCCAAATCTTGATATTCATTGAGGAGGCCTTAGACATGTACAACCTTGATTGGATAGACTTAGTGTCTAGCCTTCAGCTTTGATACAAAGAAGGAAGACGCTCTCCAGGTCTATATATATAACATTTTGTACTCATTATTTTTTTTGTTTAAAATACTCTTTATAGGTCTTAGTCCTTTCTTCAGGAATATCTTTCATTTTGATGCAAAGATGAAGAATGGATGAAGAAATATTGATTTAGGTACTGATATTGTTGTTTCCTATTCGAAATTATACTCCTCGTTTAGATGACATAGGTAAATAGTTTGATGACAGATTACCGGATTAAGTTCATACTATTACTTTTTTATTTGATGACATATATTTTTCGATGATAAAGGGTAATTACATACTTTACATTGACAACTTTCAATGACTATATTATGACAAGCTAACTACGGTATTTTGCCCAAGAAATCAATAGGTATGTTATGTTAGAAGCATTATGTCTCTTATTGGATTGTTTTCAAGAACTTTTAATTTTATTTTACATTATATTGCCTTGATAATGTAGAACTTCAAACGTTTTTCTTCATTAGCTCTAGGTTTGTTATATTTCTTTTTAGATTCATTATACTTTTTCATTATTTGCAAAATTTGTAGTTCTCTAGGATTGTCTAATAATGCAGGTTTTCCATGCCGGTTGATGTGCCTTTAGCATTGTAGCAGCAATGAACCTTGTAAAGATTGATGACGGAAGATACTTGCTATGTTCATGTATTTTATAGAGCGAGGTAAATGTATTCATGTTTTTTATTGATCGATTTTTGTGTTCTTTGAGGAATTATTTTTGCAATGTATATTATGAGAAACTTTTTTTTAACAGTCAATTACTGCTAAAAGAAATATCATAGTAGAAAATTTCCTATAATTTTTTTATTACAAGTTTTTTCCCTCTTCCTCCTCTCCTCGACTCTTCATTTCCTCCTCTTCTCCACCCTTCCACTCCAACACTCTTCCTCCTCTCATCCACCTCTCTTCCTCCCTCCACCTTCATCCTCTTCTCTTATCTTCCTCATCTCCTCCACTCTTCATCCACTCTTTCTTTCTTCCTCTTCTCCACTCTTCCTCTCCTTCACTCTTCCTCCCCTTCTCCACTCTTCCTCCACGCCTCCACTCTTCCTCCTCTCTCCTCCACACTTTCTCATCTTTTCATTTCCTCCTCTTCTCCTCTCTTCCTCTCCTCTACTCTTCTTCAACCTCTCTTCCTCCTTTCAATCATCCTCCCCTCCTCTCTCCCTCTCCACTCGTCCTCATCTCTCCCTCTCTCGTCCACTCTTCGTCCTCTCTTTCATTCCTCCTCTCCTCCTCTCCTCCACCTCTCTTCCTTCCTTCACTCTTCCCCTCATCTTCTCCTCTCTTACTACTACACATTTATTCGTCCTAGAGATTCTATTTGTATGTTATATTTTTAAATATTATATTATTTTAGTTTGGATGTGCTTAGATTTTTAGTATTTATTTCTCAATTCTTATGGGTTTTAAATTTTAATTTCCAAACCTTGAGATTTGTTAAGGAGGCCTTAGGCATGTACAACTTTGATTGGATAGACTTAGTGGGTAGCCTTCAGCTTTGATACAAAAGAGGCAGACGCTCTCTAGGTCTATAGATGACATTTTGTACTCATTATTATTATTTTTTGTATAAAATACTCTTTATAGGTTTTAGTCTTTTATTCCAGAATACCTCATTTTGATGCAAAGATGAAGGGATGAAGAAATGTTGATTTAGGAACTGATATTGTTGTTTCCTATTCGAAATTATACTTCTCGTTTAAACGACATAGGTAAATAGTTTGATGACAGATTACAGGATTAAGTACGTATTATTATTTTTTTATCTGAAGACATATTTTTTGATGATGAAGGGTAGTTACATACTTTACATTGACAACTTTCAATGACTATATTATGACAAGCTAACTGCGGTATTTTGCCCAATGAATCAATAGGTATGTTATGTTAAAAGCATTATGTTTCTTATTGGATTGTTTTCAGGATCTTTTTATTTTATTTTACATTATATTGTCTTGATAATGTAGAAATTCATTAACTCTGGGTTTGTTATATTTCTTTGGAGATTCATTATACTTCTCAATTATTTGCAAAATTTGTAGTTCTCTTAGATTGTCTAATAATGCAGGTTTTCCATGCCGGTTGATGTGCCTTTAGCATTGTAGCAACGAACCTTGTAAAGATTGATGACGAAAGATACGTTCTATGTTTATGTATTTTATAGAGCGAGGTAAACATATTCATGTTTTTTATTGATCGATTTTGTGTTCTTTGAGTAATTATTTTTGCAATGTATATTATGATAAACTTTTTTTTAACAGTCAATTACTGCTAAAAGAAATATCATAGTAGAAAATTTCCTATATTTTTTTTATTACAAGTTTTTTCTCTCCTCCTCCTCTCCTCGACTCTTCCTTTCCTCCTCTTCTCCACCCTTCTATTCCTCCACTCTTCCTCCTCTCATCCACCTCTCTTCCTCCCTCCACTCTTCCTCCTCTCCTCCACTCTTCATTTCCTCCCATTCTCCACTCTTCCTCTCCTCCATCTCTCTTCCTCCACGCCTCCACTCTTCCTCCTCTTCTCCTCCTCTCCTCTCTTCCTTTTCTCCTCCACTCTTCCTCCACCTCTCTATCTCCTTCCACTCTTCCTCCCCCCTCCTCTCTTCCTCCTCTCGCCCTTTCCTCCTCTCTCCCTCTTCACTCGTCCTCATCTCTCCCTCTCTCCTCCACTCTTCTTCCTCTCTTCCATTCCTCCTCTCCTCCACCTCTCTTCCTCCCTTCACTCTTCATCTCTTCCTCCTCTCTTACTACTACACATTTCTTCCTCCTAGAGATACTATTTGTATGTTATATTTTTAAATATTATATTATTTTCGTTTGGATGTGATTAGATTTTTAGTATTTCTTTCTCAATTCTTACAGGTTTTAAATTTTAATTTTCAAACCTTGAGATTTGTTAAGGAGGCCTTAGGCATGTACAACTTTGATTGGATAGACTTAGTGGGTAGCCTTCAGCTTTGATACAAAGGAGGCAGACGCTCTTTAGGTCTATAGATGACATTTTGTACTCATTATTTTTTTTGTATAAAATACTCTTTATAGGTCTTAGTCCTTTATTCAGGAATACCTTTCATTTTGATGCAAAGATGAAGGGATGAAGAAATGTTGATTTAGGTATTGATATTATCGTTTCCTATTCGAAATTATACTCCTCGTTTAAACGACATAGGTAAATAGTTTGATGACATTTTACAGGATTAAGTTCGTACTATTATTTTTTTATCTGATGACATATATTTTTCGATGAAGAAGGGTAGTTACATACTTTACATTGACAGCTTTCAATGACTATATTATGACAAGCTAATTGTGGCATTTTGTCTAATGAATCAATAGATATGTTTTGTTAGAAGCATTATGTTTCTTATTGGATTGTTTTCAGGAACTTTTTATTTTATTTTACATTATATTGTCTTGATAATGTAGAACTTCATTAACTCTAGGTCTGTTATATTTCTTTGTAGATTCATTATACTTCTCAATTATTTACAAAATTTGTAGTTCTCTAGAATTGTCGAATAATGCAGGTTTTCCTTGCCGGTTGATGTGCCTTTAGCATTGTAGCAACAAACCTTGTAAAGATTGATGACAGAAGATACTTGCTATGTTTATGTATTTTATAGAGCGAGGTAAATGTATTCATGTTTTTTTTTATCTATTTTGTGTTCTTTGAGGAATTATTTTTGCAATGTATAATATGAGAAACTTTTTTTTAACAGTCAATTACTGTTAAAAGTAATATCATAGTAGAAAATTTCCTATATTTTTTTATTACAAGTTTTTTCCCTCCTCCTCCTCTCCCCGACTCTTCATTCCCTCCCTCTTCTGCACCCTTCCATTCCTGCACTCTTCCTCCTCTCTTCCTGCACTCTTCCTTTCCTCCTCTTCTCCACTCTTCCTCTCCTCCATCTCTCTTCTTCCCTCCACTCTTCCTCCCCTCCTCCACTCTTCCTCCACGCCTCCACTCTTCCTCCTCTCCTCCTCCCTCCTCTCTTCCTCCTATCGTCCTTTCCTCCTCTCTCCCTCTGTACTCATCCTCATCTCTCTCTCTCTCATCCACTCTTCGTCCTCTCTTCCATTCCTCCTCTTTGTCCTCTCCTCTACCTCTCTTCCTTCCTTCACTCTTCATCTCTTCCTCCTCTATTACTACTACACATTTCTTCCTCTTAGAGATACTATTTGTATGTTATATTTTTAAATATTATATTATTTTCGTTTGGATGTGATTAGACTTTTAGTATTTCTTTCTCAATTCTTACGGATTTTAAATTTTAATTTCCAAACCATGAGATTTGTTAAGTAGGCCTTAGGCTTTACATACACCTTTGATTGGATAGACTTAGTGGCTAGCCTTCAGCTTTGATACAAAGGAGGCAGACGCTCTCTAGGTCTATAGATGACATTTTGTACTCATTATTTTTTTTGGTATAAAAATACTCTTTATAGGTCTTAGTCCTTTATTCAAGAATACCTTTAATTTTGATGCAAATATGAAGGGATGAAGAAAGGTTGATTTAGGTATTGATATTATCGTTTCGTATTCGAAATTATACTCCTTGTTTAAACGACATAGGTAAATAGCTTGATGACATTTTACAGGATTAAGTTTGTACTATTATTTTTTTATCTGATGACATATTTTTCGATCATGAAGGGTAGTTACATACTTTACATTGACAGTTTTCACTGACTATGTGACAAGCTAACTGCGGTATTTTGCCCAAGGAATCAATAGGTATGTTATATCTCTTATTGGATTGTTTTCAGGAACTTTTTATTTTATTTTACGTTATATTGTCTTGATAATGTAGAACTTCATAACTCTAGATTTGTTATATTTCTTTGTAGATTCATTATACTTTTTCATTATTTGCAAAATTTGTAGTTATCTAGGATTATCTAATAATGTAGGTTTTCGATGCCGGTTGATGTGCCTTTAGCATTGTAGCAACGAACCTTGTAAAGATTGATGACAGAAGATACTTGCTATGTTTATGTATTTTATAGAGCAAGGTAAACGTATTTATGTTTTTTATTGATCTATTTTGTGTTCTTTGAGGAATTATTTTTGTAGTGTATATTATGAGAAACTTTTTATAACAGTCAATTACTGCTAAAAGTAATATCATAGTAGAAAATTTCCTAGATTTTTTTTATTACAAGTTTTTTCCCTCCTCCTCCTCTTCTCCACCCTTCCACTCCTCCACTGTTCCTCCTCTCATCTACCTCTCTTCCTCGCTCCACTCTTCCTCCTCTCTTCCTCATCTCTCCTCCACTCTTCATCCTCTCTTCCTTTCCTCCTCTTCTCCACTCTTCCTCTCCTCTATCTCTCTTCCTCCCTCCACTCTTTCTCCACGCCTCCACTCTTCCTCCTCTCTTGATGCAAAGATGAAGGGTGAAGAAAGGTTGATTTAGGTATTGATATTATCGTTTCCTATTCGAAATTATACTCCTCGTTTAAACGACATAGGTAAATAGTTTGATGACATTTTACAGGATTAATCCATACTATTATTTTTTTATTTGATAACATATATTCTTCGGTGATGAAGGGTAGTTACATACTTTATGCTAACAACTTTTGATAAATATATTATGCCAAGTTAAGTGGGGTATTCTTCCCAAAGAATCATCAAGTATATTATCTTAGAATCATCATGTCTCTTATTGGATTGTTTTCAAGAACTTTCTATTTTAGTTTACATTATATTATTGCCTTGATAATGTGGAACTTCAAACTTCTTTAACTCTAGGTTTGTTATATTTATTTGTAGATTAATCATACTTTTCTATTATTTGCAAAATTTGTAGTTCTCAAGGATTGTCTAATAATACAAGTTTTCCATGCTGATTGATGTGCTTTTAGCATTTTAGCAACGAACTTTATAAAAATTGATGACGGAAGATACTTGCTATGTTTATGTATTTTATAGAGCTCGGTAAATGTATTAGTGCTTTTTTGTTGATCTATTTTGTGTTCTTTGAGTCATTATTTTTGTAATGCATATTATGAGAAACTTTTATTTAACAGTCAATTATTGCTAAAAGTAATATCATAGCATAAAATTTCCTATATTTTTTTTATTACAAGTTTTTTCCCTCCTCCTCTCCTCCAGTCTTCCTTTCCTCCTCTTCTCTACTCTTCCACTCCTCAACTCTTCCTCTTCTCCTCCACCTCTCTTCCTCCCTCCACTCTTCTCCTCTTCTTCTTCTTCTTCTTCTTCTATTTTCCTTCTCCCTTCCACTCTTCCTCTTCTCTTCCTTTCCTCCTATTCTTCTCTCTTCCTTTCCCCTCCTCTTCTCCACTCTTCATCTCCTCCATCTCTCTTCCTCCCTCCACTCTACCTCCCCTCCTCTACTCTTCTTCCACACCTCCACTCTTCATCCTCTTCTCTTTTCTTCATTCTCTCCTCCACACTTGCTCCTCTCTTCCTTTTCTTCTCTTCCCCTCTCTTCCTCTCCTCCATTCTTCCTCCTCTCCTCCACCTCTCTTCCTCCTTCCACTCCTCCTCCTCTCTTCCACTCCTCTCCTCTCGTCCTTTCATCCTCTCTCCCTCTCTCCACTCTTCCTCATCTCTTCTTCCTCCTTTCGTCCACCTCTCTTCCTCCTTGCACTCTTTCTCCCCTCCTCTCGTCCTTTCCTCATCTCTCCCTCTCTCCACTCTTTCTCTTCTCTTCCTTTACTCCTCTCTTCCATTACTGCTCTTCCTCCTCTCCTCCACCTTTCTTCCTACCTCCACTCTTCCTCTCCTCATCTCCTCTTCTTCTTCTCCTCCTCTCTTCCTCTTCCTCATCCTCCTCCTCTTCTCCTCATCTCTTACTACTACACATTCCTTCCTCCTAGATATACTATTTGTATGTTATATTTTTGAATATTATATTATTTTTACTTGAATGTGATTAGAGTTTTAGTATTTCTTTCTCAATTCTTACGGGTTTTAAATTTTAATTTCCAAATCTTGAGATTTGTTGAGGAGACCTTAGGCATGTACAACTTTGATTGGATAGACTTAGTAGTGCCTTCAGCTTTGATACAAAGAAGGTAAGCGCTCTCTCTAGGTCTATAGATGATATTTTGTACTTATTATTATTTTTTGTATAGAATATACTCTTTATAGGTCTTAGTCCTTTATTCAGGAATACCTTTCATTTTGATATAAAGATGAATAGATGAATAAATGTTGATTTAGGTACTGATATTTTCGTATCCTATTCAAAATTACACTCCTCATTTATACGACAAAGGTAAATAGTTTGATGACAAATAACAAGATTAATTCCGTACTATTACTTTTTTTATTGATGACATATATTCTTCGATGAAAAAGGGTAGTTATACACTTTACATTGACAAGCTTCCAATGACTATATTATGTCAAGTTAACTGCGATATTTTGCCCAAGGAATCAACATGTATGTTATGTTAGAGCCTTTATATCTCTTATTGGAATGTTTTCATGAACTTTTCATATATTATATTATCTTGATGATGTGGAAGTTTCAACGTTATCCTTCATTAACTCTAGGTTTTATATTTCCCTGTAGAATGATCATACTCTTTCATTAGTTGCAAAATTTGTAGCTCAATAGGATTGTCTAATAGTGCTAGTTTCCCATACCAGTTGATGCAATTTTAGCAATGTAATGAACTTTGTAAATATTGATGACGGAAGATACTTGCTATGTTTATGTATTTTATAGAGCTAGGTAAACGTATTCAGATTTTTTTGTTGATCTATTTTGTGTTCTTTGAGACATTATTTTTTCAATGCATATTATGAGGAACTTTTTTAAACTGTCAATTATTGCTAAAAGTAATATCATAGCAGAAGATTCCCTATATTTTTTTCTACTAGTTTTCCCCCTCGTATCCTCCTCCCCCCACTCTTCCTCCTCCCTTGCTCTCCTCCACTCCTCATCCTTATCCTCTCTTCCACCTCTCATCCTCTCTTCCACCTCTTTTCCTCTCTCCACTCTTCCTCTTCTCTTCTGTTTCTCCTCTCATCTACTCTTCCTCCTCCCTTCCTCTCCTCCTCTCTTACTCATTGACATTTCTTCCTCCTAGATATACTATTTGTATGTTATACTTTTAATATTATATTATTTTTGGTTGAATGTTTTTAGACTTTTAATATTTCTTTCTCAATTCTTACGTTTTAGATTTTAATTTCCTAACTTTGACATTTGTTGAGGAGGGAGGCTTTAGGCATGTACAACTTTGATTAGATAAACTTAATGGCTAGCCTTCAGCTTTGATCCAAAAGAGGCAGACCCTCTCTAGGTTTATAGATGGCATTTTGTATATTTTGTTTGTATAAAATACTATGTATAGGTCTTTATAGCCCTTTATTCAGGAATACCTTTAATTTTGATGCAAAGATGAAGGGATGAAAAAAAATTGATTTAGTTATATATATTGTCATTTTCTATTCGAAATTATAATCATCATTTAGATGGCAAAGGTAAAAAGAGTTTGATGGTAGATTACAGGATTAATTTTGTACTATTAATTTTTTATCTGATGACATATTCTTCGATGATGAATGGTAGTTACACACTTTACACACTACACTGAGAGCTTTTAATAAATATATTATAACAAGCTAACTATGGTATTATGCCCAAAGAATCAGCATGTAGTCTCTTATTGGATTTTTTTCAAGGACTTCCCATTTCTTTTTTGACATTTTATTGTCTTTATAATGTGGAAGTTCAAACGTTTTCCTTCATTAACTCTAGGTTTGTTATATTTCATTGTAGATTATATTTTTCCATTAGTTGCAAAATTTGTGGTTCTCTAGGCTTGTCTAATAATGTAGGTTTTCCAAACCGATTGATGCGGTTTTAGTATTGTAGCAATGAACTTTGTAAAGATTGATTACGGAAGATACTTGCTATATTTTGTATTTTATAGAGTCAGGTAAACGTATTTAGGTTTTTTTTATTGAGCTATTTTGTGCTATTTGAGGCATTACTTTTGCATTGTGAGGAACTTATGAGGAACTTTTTTTAACAGTCAATTACTGCTAAAAGTAATATTATAGCAAAAGATTTACGATATTTTTTTTACTACCAGTTTTTTCCCTCCTCCCTTACTCATCATCCTACTCCTCATCCTACTTGTCCTTTACTCTTCTCTTCATTTTCTCCTCCACTCTTCCTTTCTTCCTCACTTTCTCCCTCTATTTTTCCACTCTTCCTCCTCTCTTCCTCTTCCTCTTCCTCCTCTCCTCCACCTATCTTCCTCCCTACACTCTCTCTCCTCCTCTCGTCCTTTCCTTTTTTTCTCCTCTATATCCTCCCTCCACTCTTCCTCCTCTCTCCCTCTCCTCCAATTTTCCTCTCCCTCTTCTCCTCTCTTCCTCCTCTCTCCTCCACCTATCTTCCTCCCTCCACTATTTCTATACTCCTCTCATCCTTTCCTCTTTTTTTCCTCTATTTCCTCCCTCCACTCTTCCTCCTCTCTCCCTCTCCTCCAATTTTCCTCTCCTCCTCTTCTCCTCTCTTCCACTCTTCCTTCTCTCTCCTCCACCTATCTTCCTCTCTCCACTTTACCTCTCCCCCTCTCCTCCTCACTTCCTTCATTCTCTATTCCTCTCTTACTACTACACAATTCTTCATCTTAGATATAATACTATTTGTATGTTTTATTTTTAAATATTATGTTATTTTTGGTTGGTTGTGATTAGACTTCCTCCTCTTCCCCCACTTTTCTTCCTCCCTCCACTCTTCATCCTCTCCTCCTCCTCCACTCTTCATTCTCTTCTCTTCTCTTCTCTTCTCTTCCTCCTCTGTTCATTTCCTTCTCTCCTCCTCCCTTCCTCCCCCACTCTTTTTCCTCTCTCCCTCTCCTCCACTCTTCCTCTCTTACCACTCCACATCTCTTCCTCCTAGATTTGTATGTTGTATGTTGAATTTGTTTAGGAGGCCTTTAGCTTCGATCCGAATGAGGCCAACGCTCTCTAGGTCTATAGGTGGCATTTTGTACTCATCATTTTGTTTGTATAAAATACTATTTATAGGTCTTAGCCCTTCATTCTGGAATACCTTTCATTTTGATACAAAGATGAAAGGATGAAAAAAGATTGAATTAGATACTTATATTGTCGTTTTCTATTTGAAATTATAATCCTCATTTAGATGGCAAAGTTAAAAATAACTTGATGAAAAATTACAGGATTAATTATGTTCTATAATTTTTTTATCTTGACATTTTTTTAATCTAACTATGGAATTCTGCCGAAGGAATAGCATGTATGTTATGTTAGAAGTTTTATGTCTCTTATTGGCATGTTTTCATGAACTTTCCGTTTTATTTTACATTATATTATCTTGTTAATATGGAAGTTCAAACATTGTCCGTCATTAACTCAAGGTTTTTATATTTCCTTGTAGATCATTCTCTTCCATTATTAGTTGCAAAATTTGTTGTTTTGTATGATTCTCTTCCATGCCGGTTGATGTGGTTTTAGTAATGTAGCAACGAACTTTGTAAAGATTGATTACATGAGATATCTACTATGTTTATGTATTAATAGAGTCAGGTCAACGTATTCATATTGTTTTATTATTTTGTGTTCTTTGAGACATTATTTTTCCAAAGCATGTTATGAGGAACATTTTTTTAAAAGTTAATTACTGCTAAAAGTAATATAATAGCAGAAGATTTCCTATATTTTTTTATTACTAGTTTTCTTCATCCTCCTCTCCTCCTCCCTTGCTCATGTTCATGCTCATCCTAGTCCACATCATCCTCCTCTTCATTCTCTCCTCCACTTTTCCTTTGCTCCTCTCATTCTTTCTTCCTCCCTCCACTCTTCCTCTCTCCACTCTTCCTCTCTTTCATTCTTCATTCTCTTTCTCCCTCCAAACTCTTCCTCCCCTCCACTCTTTCCTCCACTCATTGTCCTCCTCGCTTCCTCTTCCTCTCCTCATTTTCTTCTCCTCTCTTACGTCTCCACATTTCTTCCTCTTATTTATATATTATATTTTTAAATATTATATTATTTTTGGTTAGATGTGATTATAGTATTTATTTATCAATTCTTATGGGTTTTAAATTTTAATTTGCAAACTTTAATTTATTGAGGAGGCCTTCAAGTATGATCCAATGGAGGCAGAAGTTCTCTAGGTTTATAGATGGCATTTTGTACTCATCATTTTTGTTTGTATAAAATACTATTTATTTAGCCCTTCATTCACTTTCATTATGATGCAAATATGAAGGGATGAAGAAAGGTTAGTATTTATAGTTGTTTTCTATTCGAAATTATATTCCTCATTTAAACAAAAAAGGTAAATAGTTTGATGACAGATTACAAGATTAATTCCCTACTACTAATTTTTTAACTGATGACATATATTCTTCAATGACAGCTTTCAATAGCTAAATTATGACAAGCTAATTGTGGTATTCTGTCCAAGGACTCCACATGTATATTATGTCTCTTATTGGAATGTTTTCATGAACTTTTCAATTTATTTTACATTATATTGTTTTGATAATGTAGAAGTTCAAACGTTTCCTTCATTAACTCTACATTTGTTTTATTTCCTTGTAGTTTAATCATTCAATTCATTAGTTGGAAAATTTGTGGTTCGGTAGGATTGTCCAATAGTTCAGGTTTTCCATGTCGGATGCGATTTTAGACATGTAGCAACAAAGTTCGTAAAAATTGATGATGGAAGATACTTGCTATGTTTATATATTTTATAGAGCCTGGTAAATGTATTTAGGTTTTTTTATTGATCTATTTTGTGTTCTTTGAGACATTATTTTTGCAATGCATATTATGAGGAACTTTTTTTAACTGTCAATTATTGCTAAAAGTAATATAATAGATGAATATTTTCTATACTTCTTTTAGTACTAGTTTTTTTCCCTCCTGCTCTCCTCTCTACCTCTACTCTCCCTCTCCTCCATTCTTCCTCCTCTCCTCCACCTCACTTCCTCCCTCCAATCTTCCTCTCTCCTCTCTCTTCCTCCTCTCCTCCACTCTTCCCCATCTCCTCCTCCTCTTCTCTCCACCTCTCTTACTATTCCACATTTATTCATCCTAGAAATATTATTTGTATGTTATATTTTTAAATATTATATTATTTTTGGTTGGATGTGATTAGACTTTTAGTACTTCTTTCTCAATTCTTATGGGTTTTAAATTTTAATTTACAAACCGATGTAAGGAGGTTTTTCCCCCTATCGACCCTTAAAGCAAGTCCACGAAGAACTCGACTAGGCCCAATCGAGACCTGAGACCCTCCTCCAAAGGAGTCAATGGATCTCTGTAGAGTACACGACCCACGAGAAAAACTCACCCTCGAAGGAATCTACATGCAAACAAAGTAAATGGTAGGGAAAAATGGACTCGCTGCCCTGACACCATTCCGATGACAACCTGCCCTGGCGAGAAATTTGGAGAATCCTCGATCTCCTAACAGCATGCATGGAGAGGTTTAACGGGGAACGCCTGCAGGATAGAGCAAGTCAGGAAACCATGCCGCATTAAAGGATTCTGAGAAAATGAACAGCGGAAAGGACAAAGGTTCCTTAAAGTCATGTATGGGCAGTCCCCACCCAGAACCTTCTATAAAAGTCGATCCCCAGGTACGAAGACCCTGGGTTTTAATTTTAATTTTAATTACGAAGGCCTCCTTTGGTTGGATGTGATTAGACTTTTACTACTTCTTTCTCAATTCTTATGGGTTTTAAATTTTAATTTACAAACCGATGTAAGGAGGTTTTTCCCCCTATCGACCCTTAAAGCAAGTCCACGAAGAACCCGACTAGGCCCAATTGAGGCCTGAGACCCTCCTCCAAAGGAGTCAATGGATCTCTGTAGAGTACACGACCCACGAGAAAAACTCACCCTTGAAGGAATCTACATGCAAACAAAGTAAATGGTAGGGAAAAATGGACTCGCTGCCCTGACACCATTCCGATGACAACCTGCCCTGGCGAGAAATTTGGAGAATCCTCTATCTCCTAACAGCATGCATGAAGAGGTTTAATGGGGAACGCTTGCAGGATAGAGCAAGTCAGGAAGCCATGCCGCATTAAAGGATTCTGAGAAAATGAACAGCGGAAAGGACAAAGGTTCCTTAAAGTCATGTATGGGCAGTCCCCACCCAAGAACCTTCTATAAAAGTCGATCCCCAGGTACGAAGAACTCTCTCTTATCTCTCTAAACTTATGCACAAACTACTAATGAGATATAAAGATTTTGGCATTAGAGACTAACCGACCACCACCAAGGCCTCCTATTTTTCGTGTTTATTTAAGTGTCCATGTGAAAGCATGAAGACCCGAGTTGCTGGAACCCGGCCCAAAGGCGTACAAAACATGACGTTAACAGTGGTGCCCGTCTGTGGGATCTCTATAGATTTCACGTGTCCTTTGTATGCCTGCGACAACCCGTTCTTAGACAACTCAGAGACAAGAAGAAGCGACGTCGACAAACATGGAAGCAAGGCTCGCTGCAATGGAACAACTGGTGGGAAAACTAACTATCGAGGTGGAGACCCTCCGGAAGGAGAACGAGACGCTCAAAGTAGCCACCAATGAGCCAGCAAATGAAGTGGAACCCAGCAACAACGAGGACGTGGGATCTAGGAACGCAGGATAAGGATGTGACGCTGAGGAAGAAAGGAAAAACATGCAGGACAAGCTGTGTAACCTCAAAGGAAAGTATGAAGAGATGGTAAGGAAAATGGGCACATCGTCATCAGTAAACCAATTACTCACAATACGGGGGCCTACCTTACAGCAAGGAGGTAATGGCTGTGCCCCTATCACCAAAGTTTCGAGTGCCCCTCATGGACGTGTACAAAGGGACTAGAGATCCCTTGAAAACCTGGAAACCATCATAGCCCATATGACTCTACATGGTTTCTCGGGAGAAGTGGCCTGCAGGCCTTTCCCTCTGACCTTGAGGGGGCTGGTGAGATTATGGTTTGGGTCATTGGCATCAAGTCCATAGATGGATTTGGGGAGCTAGCTTGCCTGTTTCTTACACAATTTATGGTGAGCTGAAGAAGGAGACGCTTTGTGGCATACCTCTTCACACCATCAAGCAGAGGGAAGACGAGAGCCTGAAGGCATACCTGTCCAGGTTCAACAAAGAACGAATGACTATAGACCATCAGGAAAAAAATATAACTTTGGCAACGTTCTTGGGAGGAGTGTGACCTCGATCCCAGTTCATGCCAGAATTGATGAAGAGAACTCCAACCACGCTACGAGAATTCATGGATCAAGCGGACAACTATATCAATGTCGAGGACACACTTTGAGCCATGATCGAACCAAGGAGGAAAGAACTGGAACAGGCGACGAAGAGGAAAGGGAAGGCTCACGAGAAAACTGAGAAAAGGTTGCACGACAACATGAGAGGAGAAGCCCTTAAAGGGCCTAGGGCTTCAGTTTGACTGACCGGCGCTACCCATCCAGAAAGATGACCGCTAACCCACCCAAAAATACAATTACAAGGGTGCCAGCCACTGCTATAGCACCTCCCATCAATCCCCCCTTATAATACCGAAGATTTCTTTTCCTTGAAAGAGGGAAGAGAACAGGCTGGGCGGACAAGGCCACTATACCCTCCCATCCAGATCCAGAGCGGGAGTGGAGGCAGATATCACAGGAAATAAGTGCGAAAAGAGTCAAGGCCAAGGAAGGAAGGGAGCTCGAGGCAAAGGGTGGTTGTGCAGGGCCTTAGTGCAATCGCCCTCATGCCACATCAAGAAGGGCCACCGTTAGGGGAAATTAGAACCGTCGCAGGGGGGGTTCGCTAGCAGGGGCACAACCTCATCCGGGTGAAAGTGTAACAACCCGATCCTAAGTTTAGGCCAAAAATATTATTATTTTTATCAGATTATTAGAGTTTTGGATTTGAATTTAAATCTTGTTTGTTTCTATCCCTACGAATTTCACGGCAACAACTTGCATGGGAGTTATACGTTCTCAAACTCATGCACTTTCACGTCTCTTTTTCTCTAGGGTTTTCCTTTTTGGTCTCAACCAGCTAGGCCTATAAATATCGATAGCCACTGCCGCCCAAGCTGTTTCCTCTCCGTAAATTACTATGGAAACCAAACCCGTACGTCACTCAGTTGATGAGTAGTTTCTCCACTCTGCACGTCTCAGCCTTGCTTCACAGCAAACCTCCACCGCGGCAACTCCACTGTCCAGACCATGAACAATCGTGCACGCCACGGTGAAGAGACTTCACACCACCGTCGCACGGAATGACAGAAAAGAATGACTCTGTTTTTCACTCACGAAACAGAGCACCCAATATGTCGTGCCGCGAACCACCATCAACCACGGCGACTTCAAGCTGCCCAGAACACTCCGACGCCACCACCGGCCACCTTAGAAGACACTGGACCATCCCCAGCCGCGAAGACACGCCGCAGCAGCCACAGACGTGAAGGCCGAAGCCTCTGTTTTGCTTCAACGGTAGCCACCTAGAGGGACGTCGAACCACCGACCAGCCACCACAGAAACTGCCGGCCGTCCTAGTCCCGCCGCACCCACTCCCTTCCGGTAAGCCCACGACCGCCGCCAGCCTCCTCTCTTTCTCAGTAGTTTTCGGGATGTTTTCGGACTAACAGTTCTCTCTCTCTCTCTCTCTCTCTCTCTCTCTCTCTCTGTGTCACGGCATCGCACCACCCTTCCCAGAGACCCCATCGCGTCGCCGGTCACTCCCAGCCACCCAGTGCCGCCGTCGCCCTCAACCCTCTCTTGGTGAGTTCCTCCATCGCAGACCCTCTCTCTATCTCAAACTCTCTGTGTTTTATTTTGGCCGTGTATTCGGTTCTGCCCTTAGGTTCTTGATGGGCCGTTGGGCCCTAGGCCCTTTTAGGCCCTTTTGTGCGTACGATGGGCTTATATAGATGGTTTTATTATTATTATGGGCCAGGTTTTGACTCTTACAAAATTATAATGATGTTTAAATGAATTTGTAATTTTAAGTTGGGCTTGATCTTATTTTATTTCAACAATAATTTTAATAATTTTTATCGGGCTTAATATTTGAAAGGTCAGTTTTTAATTAAATAAAAATATTAGTTAAATGCTATTTTATAAGGAAGTGTTTAAAGAATTTGTAATATATTTTAAAGTATACTTTTGAGCCTAATAATTTAGTTATTATTTCATTTGTTGATTTAGTAGAATTTAATAAAATTATTATGTTAAGAATATTTAATAGAATTTATTAGGTTTCTTATAAGATATAATTATTATGTTAAGAAATGAAACTTATTTTAAGAATTGAAGTTTTATGACTTATTTTTAAAATAGCTAAAGTATTCTACTAAATTATATTATGTTATTAGTATTTTAAGTAATTTAAATACGTTTATTGATTATGGTGTTACACAAAGATTTATTTGACTACCTATTAGATTGTGAATTTGATTTAGTAGGATATTAGTAAATATTGTTTCCAAACAGATTTAGTGATAGTTTTATTGCGTATAGGTGTCGAGTTACGAAGTGATATTCAGGAAGAAACACAGTGAGGTAAGTAATTTGATCATAAATTAGGATCAGCACAGTTTAGCTTATGTATAAGAATTATTCAAGCCATTTCATTGACACCCATTATTTATGAACCGCTCATGTCATATGCAAACATGTCATCCAGCATAGCATACGATCATGTCATTCTGCATCATGTTCAGATTTAGAAATTATAATTATGTATGTATCATGTCATGCATCTCATGTGTATAAGACACATAAGCCATCTTAAATTCAAGTGTAAGATAAGATCAGATCAGTTAATAAGATGGCCATTCAGATGCATGGTACCAATGTAGTTCAGTTCAGTTCAGTTCAGGGTGGTGTGCAAGCCATGAACTTAGTCGTGGTCCACCATAGTATGCTAGAATACTATCAGCGGTTCCTCTTACTGCAGCGGGATGTGGGGCCGGTGCACAACCTTGCACACAAGGTTAAGTGTGTTGGTCAGTCAGATAAATCAGTTAAATCAGTCAGATCAGTTAGTTAATTCAGTTAAACCAGTCATACATAGCATAAGCATCGGTATGAACAGTCATAAATTTTAAGCTTAGCATGAAAGTTTTTATGAAAATCTTATGTTTATTACGTTTACGTTGTGATGGATTTCTTACTGAGTCTTCGACTCATTTTAGTTTATTTTTCATGTTTTAACCACCCAGGTGAGGATGATGATTACGAGCAGGCAGGCCAGGAGTAGAAGGAACATTTTATTCTAGTTCAGACTTTCTAAAATTAAACATGTCTTTATGACATGAATTTATTCAGTTTATTTCATTTAATGTTTTGAAAACCAATTTTATTAGACCTTTTCCGCATAATAAAAGTTCAGTTTTTTAATTATGAAATTTGGGATCTATTGCTGGGTTTGTTTTTATGAAAAACACGTGACACACCTAGCCTACGGGAAGGGGGTGTTACAGAAAGGCACACGCTAGACGAGCAAGATACCAAGAAATGTATTCGGTAGAGTGCCGCCCCACCAAGTACAGAAGAAACGACCCAACCCCGACCATTTCCTTTGGAGAGGGCGACAAGGAAAGGGTCCTCTACCTGCACGATGACGCCCTAGTGGTAACTATGCTGGTCGCCAATTTGGAGGGTCCTTATCGACACAGATGGGGATAGATGCCTCCCGACTCCAACCAACCGCTATGCCACTAAAAGGTTTCTCCGGGGACATGGTCCAGTCGGTTGGAACCATCACACTATCCATCTTGGTAGGCAGCTCCCCCTCGACGGTTCTGTCATGGTAGACTTCCTGGTGGCTTTGTCATACAGCGCCATAATTGGCAGACCCACCCTCAATAGCCTAAGGGCGGTAACATCGACCTATTACTTGAAGATGAAGTTTTCGACCTCTCAGGGGTGGGAGAAACTCGAGGAGAACAGGTCCTAGCGCGGGAGTGTTTCACGCAGGAATTGAAACCGAGGGGCGGTGAGGCACACATGGTCCAGGCCCACAGCGTCTGCAGGAGTTTCACTATGAAAGAACCTTATGAATGACTTGTAATTTATATTTCCATGTCGATAGCGTAAATTCCGTTAATAAGAATGTGGCTTTTTTAGGGATAAAATGTGTCTCGCCTATCTCAAATCTTTACTCCATCAACGTAATCTCCATCAACGTAATCTTCATCAAAGAAAATTTCTAGTGACGACTACTTACCTGCCCACGAGGTACCAAATGAATGAGTTACGCCTAAGGCTGCTCTATCCATCTCGCAGTGGAGAGCGGGCCAACCCTCGGCTGCCCGACATTTACCTTCCTCGTGAGCGTCAACAGGTGGGAACTGGTCCAGTCCTAAACTGCCTAGTAACTTACCTCCCCGCGAGAGTTAGAGGGCTTGATACGCCTTAAGGCCATCTCGTCCCTCCCGCGATGGAGAATGGGTCGAGCCCCTCGACCTCTGTCACGATGAATAGTGAGATCAGCACCAGCCTGACCCGAAGACTTGCCCCGGCCTCCGGAACAGTGTTTATCCAATTGCTCCTCATCGCCGAACATAGCCAACTTGAGATGCCCTTCTAAGCGAGGAATAGCCTCCGAAACTTGAGATAGGTCGCTCCACAAATCTTCAATGAACACCGCCTGAATGTCCAGCCTCTTGTCAACTCCCTTTAAATCGTCTGATGCTTGGTTGACCCTCCTCTTATCTTGGTCGACGGTGGCTTAGGCGACCACCAATGAGCTTTCTCATCCTTTCAAAGTTGTAGAAAGGGACTAGCAGTCTTTATCCAATTGCTCCTCACCGCCGAAGGACTTCATTACGAGCCAACTCGGATTGCTCGTTCACCATGACTAGCTGGCTTTTAATGTCTTCCATTTGAGAGACTTTGCGTAAGCTCCTCCCTCCTGTGATCAAGCGGAGAGAGGAATGTCCTCCACAGGGCTCTCTTCGAGGGATGGTCAGTTTGTTGCCAAGGCCAACTTTGGCTCCATCCTTTCCCCTCCAGAGGTATTCCCGACAGGCTCCTCGGTCGAGGCCACCGTGATCTCAATGGCAGCGGTGGCAGGAGTAGGGCCTTCTGGTGGCGGTTGGGCGCTAAAGGGCTCAAAGGAAGACAACTCCTCCATACTTGGACTGGAACCCCCTGAGTGATCCTCAGCCAGCACCCTCGAAAACTTGACCCTCGATGCCAGACTGCCCCGTAGATGGGGGAGGAAGGGATCATATTTGCCAACCTGTGCGGGCCCGTCGGCGTTGCTGGTGCAATAGGGACTGCGATCATGATAGGCCAGGTGGTCAACTTGGTCGCGGAAGGAGGAACGATCGGTGCCTCCAGGACAATAGGGCTTTTTCCTCCCTGGCTACTTGGTGGATTCAAATGATAGATGGATGGGGTTGGTCGTGGAAGAGGCACAAATAATGGAGGATGTCGTACCTCAATTAGCACCGAGTAGGGCTGGGCAAAATTTTTGATTTTTCGTCTCCAACCAGATTCCGACAAGGCTCCTACTCCAACAGAGTCGAAGTTTGAAGAATTCGAAGTTGGTGTTCAGAGACAGAATGCGAACTTTGAACTTCGATAATTTTTTTTTTTTTTAAAATGCATTAAAACGACGTCGTTCCACTTTAAAAGGAACAACATCGTTTAGCTCAAGCAGACCCAACACGTAGGGAAAACATCGTTTAGTTTTCAAGGGGCCCAAAATGCATGACACCCCTTTCTTTCCCCCTCATTATCGCACAATAGTTCCCTAGTTCCCTTTGTCTCCACAATCCACCCTATGCTTCGTGAAGTTCACCTCCCCCAGTTCCCTGCCACCATCACCTGAGGCCGCCGCGAGCCTTCCGGATTTCATCACAAGTTGTAAGCAGGAGTCGAAAAATCGAAGTTCATCACTAATTGAGGTACGATGCCCTCCATCCATCATTTGAATCCCTAGTAGCTAGGGAGGAAAAAGCCTTGTTGTCCCGGAGGTACTGGCCGTCCCAGAGGCACCAACCCCTCCTCCTTCCGCGACCAATTTGACCACCAGGCATGTCAAGGTCACGGTCCCCACTGCACCAGCCAAACTAACGGGGCTCTGCAGGTTGTCTCGCGGGGCAAATATGCTCTCAAAGCACTTCTATGGGACATTTTTGGAACCAGTTTCCCGTCGGTCAACACAGGTGGAGCCTCCTCCCTAGGTGAACGTGGAGCCTCCCCCATTTACGAGCAGTCTGCCATCGAGGTCAAGTCTTCAAGGCTGCTGTTGAGGCCCTTGGTGGCAGAAGGAAGTTCTCTGCTGGGACTTTGAGGACCCCTTTCTAACTGGAGCTTCGCGAACTATCTCTCTTGCTCCTCGCCTCCAAGACCGCCTCAACTTCAACAGCTGAAGAACCGGTGACCGGCACGGGAGAAAGAGCAGCGACTGTCTTCTCTGCGGCAAGGTCAGGAACCACGGCCAACTTTGCCTCCACCTTTCCCCTCCAGAGGTATTCCCGACAAGCTCCTCTGCGAGGCCACCATGATCTCAATGGCAGCGGTGGCAAGAGTAGGTCCTTCTAGTGGCAGCTGGGCACGGAAGGGCTCAGAGGAAGACAACCCCTCCATAGTTGGACTAGAACCCCCTGAGTGATCCTCAGCCAGCACCCTCGAAGACTTGACCCTCGATACCAAGCTGCCTCGTAGATTGGGAGGAGGGATCATATTTGCCATGAGAGACAACCAGTGCGGGCCCGTTGGCGCAGCTGGTGCAGTAGGGACCGCGACCGTGAAAGGCCAGGTGGTCAACTGGGTCACAGAAGGAGGAACGACCAGTTTTGGACAGACGAGCTTTTTCCTCCCTAGCTACTTGATGGATTCAAATGATGGATGAATGGGGTCGGCGGTGGAGGAGCCACAAATTATGGAGGACGTCATACCTCAATTAGCGCCGAGTGGCTGGGCAAAATTTTTGATTTTCCGTCTTAGACCAGATTCCAACAATGCTCCTACTCCGACAGAGTCGAAGTTTGCATAATTCGAAGTAGGTGTTCAGAGACAATGTCTGAACTTCCAACTTTGATATTTATTTATTTTTAAAAAATAATGCATTAAAAAGAAGTCGTTCCACTTTAAGAGGAACGACATCGTTTTGGACCCCTTTTGTCTCCACAATCCACACTTTGCTTTGTGAAGTTCACCTCCCCCAGTTCCCCCCTGCCGTCACCTGAGGCCGCCGCGAGCCACCTTCCGGAGTTCATCACAAATTGTAAGCAGGAGTCAAAAAATCAAAGTTTATCACTAATTAAGGTACGATGCCCGCCATCCGTCATTTGAATCCACCAAGTAGCTAGGGAGGAAAAAGCCTTGCTGTCCCTGAGGTATTGGTCATCCCGGAGGCACTGGCTGCTCCTCCTTCCGCGGCCAATTTGACTACCTGGCCTATCAAAGTCGCGATCCCCAATGCGCCAGCCACACTGACGGGGCTCTACAGGTTGTCTCTCGAAGCAAATATGCTCTCAACGTGGAGCCTATTTGGAACCAGTTTCCCGTAGATCAACACAAGTGGAGCCTCCTCCCTAGGTGAACGTGGAGATGATCCCCTCCTCCCCATCTACGGGCAGTCTGCCATCGAGGTGAAGTCTTTGAGGGTGCTGTTGAGGCCCTCGGTGGCAGAAGGAAGTTCTCCGCTGGGACTTTGAGGCCCCCTCTCTTGCTGGAGCTCCGTGAACTATCTCCCTTGCTCTTCACCTCCATGACTGTCTCAACTTCAGCAGTTGAAGAACCGGTGTCCAGCACGGGGGAAAGAGCAGTGACTGTCTTCTCTGCGGCAAGGTTAGGAACCACGACCAACTTTGGCTCCACCCTTTCCCCTCAATAGGTATTCCTGACAGGCTCCTTGGTCGAGGCCACCACGATCTCAATGGTGGCGGTGGCAGGAGTAGGGCCTTCTGGTGGCCGCTAGGCGTGGAAGGGCTCAGAGGAAGTCAACCCCTCCATACTTGGACTGAAACCCCTAAGGTATCCTCATCCAGCACCCTAAAGACTTGACCCTCGATGCCAGAGTGCCCGTAGATGGGGAGGAAGGATCATATTTGTCACGCGAGACAACCTACACAGGCCCGTCAGCGCAGCTGGTGCAGTAGGGACCACGACCTTGACCGGCCAGGTCGTCAACTTGGTCGCGGAAGGAGGAACGGCCGGTGTCTCCGGGACGGCCAGTACCTCTGGGACAACATGGCTTTTTCCTCGGCTACTTGGTGGATTCAAATGATGGATGGATGGGGTCGGCCATGGAGGAGGCACAAATTATGGTTGACGTCGTACCTCAATTAGCGCCGAGTAGGGCTGGGCAAAATTTTTGATTTTTCATCTCCGACCAGATTCCGACAAGTCCCCGACTCCGACAGAGTCGAAGTTTACAGAATTCAAAGTTTGTGTTCAGAGAAGGAGTCTGAATTTCGAACTTTCATATTTATTTTTTTAAAAACAATGCATTAAAACGACGTCATTCCACGTTAAGGGGAACAACATCGTTGAGCTCAAGCGATCCAACACGTAGGGAAAACGAAACGACATCGTTTCGTTGAGAAGGGGTCCAAAACGCATGACCCACTTCTTTCCCCCTCATTTTTGCACAACAGTTCCCCAGTTCCCTTTATCTCCACAATCCACACTATGCTTCGTGAAGTTCACCTCCCCCAGTTCCCCGCCACCGTCACTTGAGGCCGCCACGAGCAACCATCCGGAGTTGATCACAAATTGTAAGCAGGAGTCGAAAAATTGAAGTTCATCACTAATTAAGGCATGATGCCCTCCATCTGTCATTTGAATCCAACAAGTAGCTAGGGAGGAAAAAGCCTTGTTGTCCCGGAGGTACTGGTCGTCCCGGAGGCACCGGCCACTCCTCCTTCCGCGGCCAATTTGAGCACCAGGCCTGTCAAGGTCGCGGTCCACGCTGCGCTTGACACACTGACGGGGCTCTGCAGGTTGTCTCATGGGGCAAATATGCTCTCAATGCACTTCTATGGGACATTTTTTTAACCAAATTCCCATCGGTCAACACAGGTGGGGCCTCCTCCCGAGGTGAACGTGGAGATGATCCCCTCCTCCCCCCATCTACGGCCAGGCTACCATCGAGGTCAAGTCTTCGAGGGTGCTGTTGAGGCCCTCGGTGGCAGAAGGAAGTTCTCCGCCGGGACTTTGAGGCCCCCCTCTCTCATTGGAGCTCCGCAAACTATCTCCCTTGCTCCTCGCCTCCATGACTGCCTCAACTTCAGCAGCTGAAGAATCGGTGACCGGCACAGGAGAAAGAGCAGCTACCGTCTTCTCCGCGGCAAGGTCAAGAACCACGACCAACTTTGGCTCCACCCTTTACCCTCTAGAGGTATTCCCGACAAGCTCCTCGGTCAAGGCCACTGTGATCTCAATGGTGGCGGTGGCAGGAGTAGGGCCTTCTGATGGCGGCTGGGCGTGGAAGGGCTCAGAGGAAGACAACCCCTATACTTGGAACCCCATGAGTGATCCTCAACCAGCACCCTTGAAGACTTGATCCTCGATGCCAGACTGCCCCGTAGATAGGGGAGAAGCGATCATATTTGCCACACGAGACAACCTGGGCGGGCTCGTCGGCCTAGCTGGTGCAGTAGGGTCCGCGACCGTGACAAGCCAAGTGGTCAACTTGGTCGTGGAAGGAGGAACGGTCGGTGCGGGACAGACGGGCTTTTTCCTCCCTAGCTACTTGGTGGATTCAAATGATGGATGGATGGGGTCGGTGGTGGAGGAGCCACAAATTATGGAGGAAGTTGTACCTCAATTAGCGCCGAGTACGGGTTGGCAAAAGTTTTGATTTTCCATCTCCGACCAGATTCCGACAATGCTCCGACTCCGACTCCGACTCTTACTCCGACAGAGTCGAAGTTTGCAGAATTTGAAGTAGGTGTTCAGAGACGGTGTCTGAACTTCGAACCTTGATATTTATTTAAAAAAAAAACAATGCATTAAAACGAAGTCGAACATTTTAAAAGGAACGACATCATTTAGCTCAAGCAAATCCAACACGTAGGGAAAACTAAACGACATCGTTTCGTTAAGAAGGGGTCCAAAACGCATGACCCCCTTCTTTCTCCCTCATTTTCGCACAACAGTTCCCCAATTCCCTTTGTCTCCACAATCCACACTATGCTTCGTGAAGTTCACCTCCCCCAGTTCCACCCGCCTTCACCTGAGGCCGCCGCGAGCCACATTCTGGCGTTCATCACAAATTGTATGCAGGAGTCGAAAAATTGAAGTTCATCACTATTTAAGGTATGATGCCCATCATTTGAATCCAAAAAGTAGCTAGGGAGGAAAAAGCCTTGTTGTCCTGGAGGTACTGGCCGTCCCGGAGGCACTGGCCGCTCCTCCTTCCATGACCTTGACCGACCTGTCCCGTCAAGGTCGCGATCCCCAATGCGCCAGCCATACTGACGAGGTTCTGTAGGTTGTCTCGCGAACATTTTTGGAACCGGTTTCCCGTTGGTCAACACAGGTGGAGCCTCCTCCCGAGGTGAACGTGGAGATGATCCCCTCCTCCCCCATCTACGGGCAATTTGCCATCGAGGTCAAGTCTTCTAGGGTGCTGTTTAGGCCCTCGGAAGCAGAAGGAAGTTTTCCGCAGGGACTTTGAGGTCCCCCCTCTCTCCCTAGAGCTCCGCAAACTATCTCCCTTGCTCCTCGCCTCCATGACCGCCTCAACTTCAGCAGCTGAAGAACCATTGTCTGGCACGGGGGAAAGAGCAGCGACTGCCTTCTCCGCAGCAAGGTTAGGAACCACGGCCAACTTTGGCTCCACCCTTTCCCCTCCATAGGTATTCTCGACAGGCGTCAAGGCCACCACGATCTCAATGGTGGCGGTGGCAGGAGTAGGGATTTCTGGTGGTGGCTAGGCGCGGAATGGCTCAGAGGAAGATAACCCCTCCATACTTGGACTGGGAACCCCCTGAGTCATCCACAGCTAGCACCCTCGAAGACTTGACCCTCGATGCCAGATTGCCCAGTAGATGGGGGGAGGAAGGATCATATTTGCCACGCGAGACAACCTGCGCAAGCCTTTCGGCGCTGCTGGTGCATTAGGGACCGAGACCTTGACCGGCCAGGTGGTTAACTTGGTCGCGGAAGGCAGAACGGTCGGTGCCTCCGGGATGGCCAGTACCTTCGGGACAACTGGGCTTTTTCCTCCCTAGCTACTTGGTGGATTCAAATTATGGATGGATGGGGTCAGTCGTGGAGGAGGCACAAATTATGGTGGACATCGTACCTCAATTAGCGCCGAGTAGGGCTGGGCAAAAGTTTTGATTTTCTGTCTCCGACCAGATTCCGACAAGGCCCCAACTCCGATAGAGTTGTAGAATTCGAAGTTGGTGTTCAGAGACGGAGTCCGAACTTCAAACTTTGATATTTATTTTTTAAAAAACAATGCATTAAAACGACGTCGTTTCGTTGAGAAGGGGTCCAAAACGCATGACCCACTTCTTTCCCCCTCATTTTCGCACAACAGTTCCCCAGTTTCCTTTGTCTCCACAATCCACATTTTGCTTTGTGAAGTTCACCTCCCCCAGTTCCCTGTCGTCGTCACCTGAGGCCACCGCGAGCCACCTTTCGGAGTTCATCACAAATTGTAAGCAGGTATCAAAAAATCGAAGTTCATCACTAATTAAGGTGCGATGCCCTCCATCCGTCATTTGAATCCACCATGTAGCGAGGGAGGAAAAAGTCTTGATGTCCTGGAGGTACTGGTCATCCCGGAGGCACATGCAGCTCCTCCTTCCACGACCAATTTGACCACCTGGCCTGTCAAGGTCGCGGTCCCCACTGCGCCAGCCACACTGACGAGGCTCTGCAAGTTGTCTCGCGGGGCAAATATGCTCTCAACGTATTGGACATTTTTGGAACCAGTTTCCCGTCGGTCAACATAGGTGGGAGATGATCCCCTCCTCCCCATCTACGGGTAGTCTTCAAGGGTTCAGTTGAGGATCACTCTGGGGGTTCCAGTCCAGGTATGGAGGGGTTGTCTTCCTCTGAGCCCTTCCGCACCAAAGTTAGTCGTGGTTCTTGACCTTGCAGCGGAGAAGATGGTTGTTGCTCTCTCTCTTGTGCCTGTCACCGGTTCACCAGCTGCTAAAGTTGGGGTGGTCATGGAGGGGAGGAGCAAAGGAGATAGTTCGCAGAGCTTCGGTGAGAGAGGGGGGCCTCAAAGTCCTGACGGAGAACTTCCTTCTGCCACTGAGGGCCACTTTCTCTCCCCGCCCTGTCGAGGGGGTCATGGGCGTGGTCGAAGATGTGGGGGCAACTAATCTCTCGTCCGATCCCATTGTCGCCCGGCGACAATCCAGGGGACGTTACTCAGTTTATTCTGCTCTCGAGTAACCAGAGGAGCTCCACCGAGATAATACCCCATCTCAGCTTGGGGTCGTGATCCACACGCACCCAAAAATATTCTCACATAAAATCATAACTTTCCAAATCACACATGAGCATGAATGCAATACACGAAAACCCAGTTTTCTTTACAAACATGAACATGCATGAAATAATGAGATGTACATGTACCAACATAATATCCAAACCAACAATTACCAATCCAATCAAACAACTCCAATCAACAATCCATCTGACCCCCGTACTCCTTGGACTTAGTCCGGCAAAACCAATCAACAATTCAAATATAGTGAAATGTGTTAGTGCAAAAATACATTAAATTCACAAGAATTCTTTGGAAAATACTTACAGTGCTATATAACAATTTCCGAAGGACCACGAAGCTGCCAGAAGTGGAAAAATAGCTGCAGGATAGTGTAAAATACACTGTGGCCGTGGGTCACAGATACCCACTTTTCAACGGAGACAAACGAAGACTCAAAAATGATAGGGTAGGGTCTAGGGATGTCGGTGAAGCTAGTGGTAGTGAAGGTTGGCCGTGGGTGGCGGAGGAATAGGCGGTAGAAGAGCAAAAACACACAATCGGAAATGTGGATGGTGGAGCTTCACCGGTGGCGGATCGGAGGTGGGGGTTGGGTCCAATGGGTTGCCAAGAGGTCGGGGATGAAGTGGTAGGAAAATGGTGGCCGGTGGTGGCGCGACGGCGGCGCTAGAGCAAATGGTGGCCGCAGCTTTAAGCCGTGTGTGGGGGCTATTGGTGGCGCCGGAGGGGCTGAAATTAGAGGGGGGCGATCGTCGGCGGCAGGGGGAGCGGAGGAGCCGGGATGTGTCGACCACCGCCAGTGCACGGCGGCGGGCTGGGGGAGAGGTGATTGCACGGCGAGAGAGAGAGAGAGAGAGAGAGAGAGAGAGAGAGAGAGAGAGAGAGAGAGAGAGAAGAAGCTCGCACGCGGGAGATGGCCAGGAGAGAAGAAAAAGAAAAGAAAAAAAAAAGAAAGGAAAAAGAAAAGGAAAAGAAATTAGGTCCAATCCTCATAACTTGGGTCACGAAAATGATCCAACGGAAACGATTTTAAAATAACTAGTGAAATAAAATATTTCCAACACAGTGATTAACATGAAAATAAATAATTAAACCCAATAATAAGTTAATTTAATTCGAGAAGAAATTTAAACACGTACCAATAATTAATTTAAAGAAAGCACTTCGTAAATAATTTTTTGCAAACTAAAAATCATAAAAATAACCCAATTAAAAATCCAATAATTTTAAAATAAGAGAATAAAATTTTGAATCCATAAAAATAATTCATTCAGTAAAAATACACTAAAATACGGGGTGTTACAGGGAGAGAGGAGGAAGAGTGGAGGAGAGAAGAGGGAGGAAGAGTGGAAGGAGGAAGAAAGGTGGAGGAGAGGAGGAAGATGAGGAAGAATGGAGGAGAGGAAGAGAGGAGAAGATGAGGAAAAGAAAAGATGAGGAAGAGTGGAGGAGAGAAGGAAGAGAGGAGAAGAGGACGAAGGGTGGAGGTGTGTAGAAAGAGTGGAGGGAGAAAGAGAGATAGAGGAGAGGAAGAGTGGAGAAGATGAAGGGAAAGGAAGAGAAGAGAAGACGAAGAAATGAAGAGTGGAGGAGAGAAGGAAGATAGGAGAAGAGTAGAGGGAGGAATGGAGGAAGAGTGGAGGAGTGGAAGAGTGGGAGGAGGAAAGGAAGTGGAGGAGGAGAGGAGGGGGAAAAAACTTGTAATAAAAAAAATATAGGAAATTTTCTGCTATGATATTACTTTTAGCAGTAATGACTGTCAAAAAAACGTTTCTCATAATATGCATTGCAAAACTAATTCCTCAAAGAACACAAATAGATCAATAAAAAAAATGAATACGTTTACCTCGTTCTATAAAATATATAAACGTAGCAAGTATCTTCTGTCATCAATCTTTACAAAGTTCGTTGCTACAATGCTAAAAGCACATCAACTGGCATGGAAAACCTGCATTATTAGACAATCCTAGAGAGCTACAAATTTACAAATAATGAAAAAGTATGATTAATCTACAAAGAAATATAACAAACCTAGAGTTAATGAAGGAAAATGTTTGAAGTTCCACATTATCAAGACAATATAATGTAAAATAAAATAGAAAGTTCCTAGAAACAATCCAATAAGAGATAATGATTGTAACATAATATACCTATTGATTCCTTGGCCAGTATACCACAGTTAGCTTGTCATAATATATAGTCATTGAAAGTTGTCAATGTAAAGTGTGTAACAACCCTTCATATCGAAAAATATGTCATCAGATAAAAAAGTAATTGTACGGAATTAATCCTGTAATTTGCCATCAAATTATTTACCTTTGGAAAAAGACAATATCAATACCTAAATCAACCTTTCTTCATCCCTTCATTTTTGCATCAAAATGAAAAGTATTCCTGAATAAAGGACTAAAATCTATAAAGAATATTTTATACAAAAAAAAAATAATGAGTACAAATTGTCATCTATAGACCGAGAGAGCGTCTACCTCCATTGTATCAATGTTGAAGGCTAGCCATTAAGGTTTCGTTTGTTTTCACAAATGAGATAATTTGAGATTAAAGCTAAAAATTGAATAAAATATTCTAAAATATTTTTTTAATATTACTTTATTTTAGGATTTGAAAAAGATGAATTTTTTATTTTATTTTGTATGGAAATTTGAAAAAGTTATATTGATTAAATAAATGAGTTGAGAGGAGTTGTGAAAACAAATAAGGCCTCTAAGTCTATCAAATCAAAGTTGTACATGCCTAAGGCCTCCTCAACAAATCTCAAGGTTTGGAAATTAAAATTTAAAACCCGTAAGGATTGAAAAAGAAATACTAAAAGTCTAATGACATCCAAACAAAAATAAGATAATATTTAAAAATATAATATACAAATAGTATCTCTAGGAAGAAAAAATGTTAGTAAGAGAGAAGGAGGGGATGTGGAGGATGAGGAAGTAAGGAGGAGAAGAGGAAGACGAGAGGAGGAGAGGAAGAGTGAAGGAAGGAAGAGAGGTGGAGGAAAAGGAGAAGAGGAGAGAGGAAAGGAAGAGAGGACGAAGAGTGGAGGAGAGGGAGAGATGAAGAGTGGAGAGAGGGAGAGAGGAGGAAGAGTGGAAGGAGGAAGATAGGTGGAGGAGAGGAGAATAGGAGGAAAGGAAAAGATGAGAAAGACTGGATGAGAGGAGGAGAGGACGAAGAGTGGAGGAAGAGTGGAGGGAGGAAGAGAGATGGAGGAGAGGAAGAGTGGAGAAGAGGAGGAAATGAATAGAGGATGAAGAGTGGAGGAGATGAGGAAGATAAGCGAAGATGAGGAAGAGAGGAGGGAGGAAGAGAGGAGGGAGGAAGAGAGGTAGATGAGAGAAGGAAGAGTGGAGGAGTGGAATGGTGGAGAAGAGTCGATGAGAGGAGGAGGGAAAAAACTTGTAATAAAAAAAATCTAGGAAATTTTCTACTATGATATTACTTTTAGCAGTAATTGACTGTAAAAAAAGTTTCTCATAATATACATTGCAAAAATAATTCCTCAAAGAACACAAAATAGATCAATAAAAAACATAAATACGTTTACCTTGCTCTATAAAATACATAAATAGCAAGTATCTTCCTTCATCAATCTTTACAAGGTTCATTGCTACAATGCTAAATGCACATCAACCAGCATCGAAAACCTGCATTATTAGACAATCCTAGAGAACTACAAATTTTACAAATAATGAAAAAGTATGATGAATCTACAAAGAAATATAACAAATCTAGAGTTAATGAAGTTCTAAATTATCAAGACAATATAATGTAAAATAAAATAAAAAGTTCCTGAAAACAATCCCATAAGAGACATAACAAACCTATTGATTCCTTGGGCAAACACCGAAGTTAGCTTGTCATAATAAAGTCAGTGAAAGCTGTCAATGTAAAGTATGTAACTACCCTTCATCATCGAAAAATATATGTCATTAGATAAAAAAATAATAGTACGAACTTAATCCTGTAAAATGTCATCAAACTATTTACCAATGTCGTTTAAACGAGGAGTATAATTTCGAATAGGAAACAATAATATCAAAACCTAAATCAACATTTCTTCATCCCTTCATATTTGCATCAAAATGAAATGTATTCCTGAATAAAGGACTTAAAACTATAAAGAGTATTTTATACAAAAAAAAAAATATTGTGTACAAAATCTCATCTACAGACTTAGAGAGCGTCTGCCTCCTTTGTATCAAAGCTGAAGGCTAGCCACTAAGTCTATCCAATCAAAGTTGTACATGCCTAAGGCCTCCTTAACAAATCTCAAGGTTTAGAACTTAAAATTTAAAATCAGTAAGAATTGAGAAAGAAATACTAAAAGTCTAATCATATCCAAACGAAAATAATATAATATTTAAAAATATAACATACAAATAGTATCTCTAGGAGGAAGAAATGTGTAGTAGTAAGAGAGGAGGAAGAGATGAAGAGTGAAGAGAGGAAAAGAGGTGGAGGAGAGAGGAGGAAGAGGAGGAATGGAAGAGAGGACGAAGAGTGGTTGAGAGAGGGAGAGATAAGGACGAGTAGAGAAGGAGAGAGGAGGAAAGGACGAGAATAAGAAGAGAGGAGGAGGAGGACGAGAGGAGGAAGAGTGGAGGCGTGGAGGAAGAGTGGAGGAGGGGAGGAAGAGTGGAGGGAGGAAGAAAGATGGAGGAGAGAAAGAGTGGAGAAGAGGAGGAAAGGAAAAGTGGAGGAGATGAGGAAGAGTGCAGGGAGGAAGAGTGCAGGAATGGAAGGGTGGAGAAGAGGAGTGAAGGAAGAGTCGAGGAGAGGAGGGAGGAGGGAAAAAACTTGTAATAAAAAAAATATAGGAAATTTTCTACTATGATATTACTTTTAGCAGTAATTGACTGTTAAAAAAAAGTTTCTCATAATATACATTGCAAAAATAATTCCTCAAAGAACACAAAATAGATCAATAAAAAACATAAATACGTTTACCTTGCTCTATAAAATACATAAACATAGCAAGTATCTTCCATCATCAATCTTTACAAGGTTCGTTGCTACAAAGCTAAAGGCACATCAACCAGCATCGAAAACCTGCATTATTAGACAATCCTAGAGAACTGCAAATTTTGTAAATAATTGAGAAGTATATTGAATCTGCAAAGAAATATAACAGACCTAGGGTTAATGAAGTTCTACATTATCAAGACAATATAATGTAAAATAAAATAAAAAGTTCCTAAAAACAATTCAATAAGAAACATAATGCTTCTAACATAACATATCTATTGATTCATTGGGCAAAATACCGCAATTAGCTTGCAATAATATAGTCATTGAAAGCTGTCAATGTAAAGTATGTAACTACCCTTCATCATCAAAATGTATATGTGATCAGATAAAAAAATAATAGTACGAACTTAATCCTGTAAAATGTCATCAAACTATTTACCTATGTCATTTAAACGAGGAGTATAATTTCGAATAGGAAACGATAATTTCAATACCTAAATCAACATTTCTTCATCCCTTCATCTTTGTATCAAAATGAAAGGTATTCCTGAATATAGGACGAAGTCTTATAAAGAATATGTTATACAAAAAAAAATAATGAGCACAAAATGTCATCTATAGACCTAGAGAGCGTCCGCCACCTATGTATCAAAGCTGAAGGCTAGCCACTAAGTATATCCAATCAAAGTTGTACATGCCTAAGGCCTCCTCAACAAATCTCAAGGTTTGGAAATTAAAATTTAAAACCCGTAAGGATTGAAAAAGAATTACTAAAAGTCTAATGACATCCAAACAAAAATAATACAATATTTAAAAATATAACATACAAATAGTATCTCTAAGAAGAAGAAATGTCAGTAAGAGATAGGGGATAAGGAGGATGAGGATAAGGAAGTAAGGAGGAGAAGAGGAAGACGAGAGGAGGAATAGAGGAAAAGAGGAAGAGTTAAGGAGGGAAGAGAGGTGGAGGAGAGGAGGAAGAGATGAAGAGGAGAGCAAAGGAAGAGAGGACGAAGAGTGGAGGAGAGGGAGAGATGAAGAGTGGAGAGAAGTAGATAGGAGGAAGAGAGGAGGGGAGGAAGAGTAGAAGGAGGAAGAGAGGTTGAGGAAGAGTGGATGAGAGGAAGAGAGGAGAATAGGAGGAAAGGAAAAGATGAGGAAGACTGGAGGAGAGAAAGAAGAGAGGAGGAGAGGAGGAAGAGTGGAGGAATAGTGGAGGGAGGAAGAGAGATGAAGAAGAGGAGGAAAGGAAGAGTCGCTGAGAGGAGGAGGAGGGAAAAAACTTGGAATAAAAAAAATCTAGGAAAGTTTCTACTATGATATTACTTTTAGCAGTAATTGACTGTTAAAAAAAGTTTCTCATAATATACATTGCAAAAATAATTCCTCAAAGAACACAAAATCGATCAATAAAAAACATAAATACGTTTACCTTGCTCTATAAAATACATAAACATAGCAAGTATCTTCCATCATCAATCTTTACAAGGTTCGTTGCTACAAAGCTAAAGGCACATCAACCAGCATCGAAAACCTGCATTATTAGACAATCCTAGAGAACTGCAAATTTTGTAAATAATTGAGAAGTATATTGAATCTGCAAAGAAATATAACAGACCTAGGGTTAATGAAGTTCTACATTATCAAGACAATATAATGTAAAATAAAATAAAAAGTTCATGAAAACAATCCAATAAGAAACATAATGCTTCTAACAAAACATATCTATTGATTCATTGGACAAAATACTGCAGTTAGCTTGTCATAATATAGTCATTGAAAGCTGTCAATGTAAAGTATGTAACTACCCTTCTTCATCGAAAAATATATGTCATCAGATAAAAAAATAATAGTACGAACTTAATCCTGTAAAATGTCATCAAACTATTTACCTATGTCGTTTAAACGAGGAGTATAATTTCGAATAAGAAACGATAATATCAATACCTAAATCAACCTTTCTTCATCCCTTCATCTTTGCATCAAAATTAAAGGTATTCCTGAATAAAAGACTTAAACCTATAAAGAGTATTTTATACAAAAAAAAAAAAAAATTGTGTACAAAATCTCATCTACAGACTTAGAGAGCGTCTGCCTCCTTTGTATCAAAGCTGAAGGCTAGCCACTAAGTCTATCCAATCAAAGTTGTACATGCCTAAGGCCTCCTTAACAAATCTCAAGGTTTGGAACTTAAAATTTAAAACCAGTAAGAATTGAGAAAGAAATACTAAAAGTCTAATCATATCCAAACGAAAATAATATAATATTTAAAAATATAACATACAAATAGTATCTCTAAGAGGAAGAAATGTGTAGGAGTAAGAGAGGAGGAAGAGATGAAGAGTGAAGAGAGGAAGAGAGGTGGAGGAGAGAGGACGAAGATGAGGAATGGAAGAGAGGACGAAGAGTGGATGAGAGAGGGAGAGATAAGGACGAGTAGAGAAGGAGAGAGGAGGAAAGGACGAGAGGAAGAAGAGAGGAGGAGGAGGAAGAGTGGAGGCGTGGAGGAAGAGTGGATGAGGGGAGGAAGAGTGGAGGGAGGAAGAGATATAGAGGAGAGAAAGAGTGGAGAAGAGGAGGAAAGGAAGAGTGGAGGAGAGGAGGAAGAGTGCAGGAATGGAAGGGTGGAGAAGAGGAGTGAAGGAAGAGTCGAGGAGAGGAGGGAGGAGGGAAAAAACTTGTAATAAAAAAAATATAGGAAATTTTCTACTATGATATTACTTTTAGCAGTAATTGACTGTTAAAAAAAAGTTTCACATAATATACATTGCAAAAATAATTCCTCAAATAACACAAAATAGATCAATAAAAAACATGAATACGTTTACCTCACTCTATAATATACATAAACATAGCAAGTATCTTCCGTCATCAACCTTTACAAGGTTTGTTGCTACAAGGCTAAAGGCACATCAACTGGCATGGAAAACCTGCATTATTAGACAATCCTAGAGAACTACAAATTTTGTAAATAATTGAGAAGTATATTGAATCTGCAAAGAAATATAACAGACCTAGGGTTAATGAAGTTCTACATTATCAAGACAATATAATGTAAAATAAAATAAAAAGTTCCTGAAAACAATTCAATAAGAAACTTAATGCTTCTAACATAACATATCTATTGATTCATTGGGCAAAATACCGCAGTTAGCTTGCAATAATATAGTCATTGAAAGCTGTCAATGTAAAGTATGTAACTACCCTTCATCATCAAAATGTATATGTCATCAGATAAAAAAATAACAGTATGAACTTAATCCTGTAAAATGTCATCAAACTATTTACCTATGTCATTTAAACGAGGAGTATAATTTCGAATAGGAAATGATAATTTCAATACCTAAATCAACATTTCTTCATCCCTTCATCTTTGTATCAAAATGAAAGGTATTCCTGAATATAGGACGAAGTCCTATAAAGAGTACGTTATACAAAAAAAAATAATGAGCACAAAATGCCATCTGTAGACCAAGAGAGCGTCCGCCACCTTTGTATCAACGCTGAAGGCTAGCCACTAAGTATATCCAATCAAAGTTGTACATGCCTAAGGCCTCCTCAACAAATCTCAAGGTTTGGAAATTAAAATTTAAAACCCGTAAGGATTGAAAAAGAAATACTAAAAGTCTAATAACATCCAAACAAAAATAATATAATATTTAAAAATATAACATACAAATAGTATCTCTAAGAAGAAGAAATGTCAGTAAGAGATAGGGGATAAGGAGGATGAGGATAAGGAAGTAAGGAGGAGAAGAGGAAGACGAGAGGTAAAGAGGAGAATAGGAGGAAAGGAAAAGATGAGGAATACTGAAGGAGACAAGGAAGAGAGGAGGAAGAGTGGAGGAATAGTGGAGGGAGGAAGAGAGATGGAAAAGAGGAAGAGTGGAGAAGAGGAGGAAAGGGAGGAGGAAAGGAAGAGAGGATGAAGAGTGGAGGAGATGAGGAAGAAAGGAGGAAGAGTGGAAGAAGGAAGAGAGGTAGATGAGAGGAGGAACAGTGAGGAGTGGAAGGGTGGAGAAGAGGAGGAAATGAAGAGTCGATGAGAGGAGGAGGAGGGAAAAAACTTGGAATAAAAAAAATCTAGGAAAGTTTCTACTATGATATTACTTTTAGCAGTAATTGACTGTTAAAAAAAGATTCTCATAATATACATTGCAAATATAATTCCTCTAAGAACACAAAATAGATCAATAAATAACATAAATACGTTTACCTTGCTCTATAAAATACATAAACATAGCAAGTATCTTCCATCATCAATCTTTACAAGGTTCGTTGCTACAATGCTAAAGGCACATCAACCAGCATCGAAAACATGCATTATTAGACAATCCTAGAGAACTACAAATTTTGTAAATAATTGAGAAGTATATTGAATCTGCAAAGAAATATAACAGACCTAGGGTTAATGAAGTTCTACATTATCAAGACAATATAATGTAAAATAAAATAAAAAGTTCATGAAAACAATCCAATAAGAAACATAATACTTCTAACAAAACATATCTATTGATTCATTGGACAAAATACTGCAGTTAGCTTGTCATAATATAGTCATTGAAAGCTGTCAATGTAAAGTATGTAACTATCCTTCTTCATCGAAAAATATATGTTATCAGATAAAACAATAATAGTACGAACTTAATCCTGTAAAATGTCATCAAACTATTTACCTATGTCGTTTAAACGAGGAGTATAATTTCGAATAGGAAACGATAATATCAATACCTAAATCAACCTTTCTTCATCCCTTCATCTTTGCATCAAAATGAAAGGTATTCCTGAATAAATGACTTAAACCTATAAAGAGTATTTTATAAAAAAAAAAAAAAATATTGTGTACAAAATCTCATCTACAGACTTAGAGAGCGTCTGCCTCCTTTGTATCAAAGCTGAAGGCTAGCCACTAAGTCTATCCAATCAAAGTTGTACATGCCTAAGGCCTCCTTAACAAATCTCAAGGTTTGGAACTTAAAATTTAAAACCAGTAAGAATTGAGAAAGAAATACTAAAAGTCTAATCATATCCAAACGAAAATAATATAATATTTAAAAATATAACATACAAATAGTATCTCTAGGAGGAAGAAATGTGTAGTAGTAAGAGAGGAGGAAGAGATGAAGAGTGAAGAGAGGAAGAGAGGTGGAGGAGAGGGGAGGAAGAGGAGGAATGGAAGAGAGGACGAAGAGTGGATGAGAGAGGGAGAGATAAGGACGAGTAGAGAATGAGAGAGAAGGAAAGGACGAGAGGAAGAAGAGAGGAGGAGGAGGGCAAGAGGAGGAAGAGTGGAGGCGTGGAGGAAGAGTGGAGGAGGGGAGGAAGAGTGGAGGGAGGAAGAAAGATGGAGGAGAGAAAGAGTGGAGAAGAGGAGGAAAGGAAAAGTGGAGGAGATGAGGAAGAGTGCAGGGAGGAAGAGTGCAGGAATGGAAGGGTGGAGAAGAGGAGTGAAGGAAGAGTCGAGGAGAGGAGGGAGGAGGGAAAAAACTTGTAATAAAAAAAATATAGGAAATTTTCTACTATGATATTACTTTTAGCAATAATTGACTGTTAAAAAAAAGTTTCTCATAATATACATTGCAAAAATAATTCCTCAAAGAACACAAAATAGATCAATAAAAAACATGAATACGTTTACCTCACTCTATAAAATACATAAACATAGCAAGTATCTTCCGTCATCAACATTTACAAGGTTTGTTGCTACAATGCTAAAGGCACATCAACCGGCATGGAAAACCTGCATTATTAGACAATCCTAGAGAACTACAAATTTTGTAAATAATTGAGAAGTATAATGAATCTTCAAAGAAATATAACAAACCTAGAGTTAATGAAGTTCTACATTATCATGACAATATAATGTAAAATAAAATAAAAAGTTCCTGAAAACAATTCAATAAGAAACATAATGCTTCTAACATAACATATCTATTGATTCATTGGGCAAAATACCGCAGTTAGCTTGCAATAATATAGTCATTGAAAGCTGTCAATGTAAAGTATGTAACTACCCTCCATCATCAAAATGTATATGTCATCAGATAAAAAAATAATAGTACGAACTTAATCATGTAAAATGTCATCAAACTATTTACCAATGTCATTTAAACGAGGAGTATAATTTCGAATAGGAAACGATAATTTCAATACCTAAATCAACATTTCTTCATCCCTTCATCTTTGTATCAAAATGAAAGGTATTCCTGAATATAGGACGAAGTGTTATAAAGAGTATGTTATACAAAAAAAAATAATGAGCACAAAATGCCATCTATAGACCTAGAGAGCGTCCGCCACCTATGTATCAAAGCTGAAGGCTAGCCACTAAGTATATCCAATCAAAGTTGTACATGCCTAAGGCCTCCTCAACAAATCTCAAGGTTTGGAAATTAAAATTTAAAACCCGTAAGGATTAAAAAAGAATTACTAAAAGTCTAATGACATCCAAACAAAAATAATATAATATTTAAAAATATAACATACAAATAGTATCTCTAAGAAGAAGAAATGTCAGTAAGAGATAGGGGATAAGGAGGATGAGGATAAGGAAGTAAGGAGGAGAAGAGGAAGACGAGAGTAGGAAGAGAGGAAAAGAGGAAGAGTGAAGGAAGGAAGAGAGGTGGAGGAGAGGAGGAAGAGAAGAAGAGGAGAGCAAAGGAAGAGAGGACGAAGAGTGGAGGAGAGGGAGAGATGAAGAGTGGAGAGAAAGAGATAGGAGGAAGAGAGGAGGGGAGGAAGAGTAGAAGGAGGAAGAGAGGTTGAGGAAGAGTGGATGAGAGGAAGAGAGGAGAATAGGAGGAAAGGAAAAGATGAGGAAGAGTGGAGGAGAGAATGAAGAGAGGAGGAGAGGAGGAATAGTGGAGGGAGGAAGAGAGATGGAGAAGAGGAAGAGTGGAGAAGAGGAGGAAAGGGAGGAGGAAAGGAAGAGAGGATGAAGAGTGGAGGAGATGAGGAAGAGAGGAGAAGAGAGGAGGAAGAATGGAAGAAGGAAGAGAGGTAGATGAGAGGAGGAACAGTGGATGAGTGGAAGGGTGGAGAAGAGGAGGAAAGGAAGAGTCGATGAGAGGAGGAGTAGGGAAAAAACTTGGAATAAAAAAAATCTAGGAAAGTTTCTACTATGATATTACTTTTAGGAGTAATTGACTGCTAAAAAAAGTTTCTCATAATATACATTGCAAAAATAATTCCTCAAAGAACACAAAATAGATCAATAAAAAACATAAATACGTTTACCTTGCTCTTTAAAATACATAAACATAGCAAGTATCTTCCATCATCAATCTTTACAAGGTTCGTTGCTACAATGCTAAAGGCACATCAACCAGCATCGAAAACCTGCATTATTAGATAATTCTAGAGAACTACAAATTTTGCAAATAATAAAAAAGTATAATGAATCTACAAAGAAATATAACAAATCTAGAGTTAATGAAGTTCTACATTATGAAGACAATATAACGTAAAATAAAATAAAAAGTTCCTGAAAACAATCCAATAAGAGACATAACATACCTATTGATTCCTTGGGCAAATAATCGCAGTTAGCTTGTCATATAGTCAATGAAAACTGTCAATGTAAAGTATGTAACTACCCTTCATCATCGAAAAATATGTCATCAGATAAAAAAATAACAGTACGAACTTAATCCTGTAAAATGTCATCAAGCTATTTACCTATGTCGTTTAAACGAGGAATATAATTTCGAATAAGAAACGAGAATATCAATACCTAAATCAACATTTCTTCATCCCTTCATCTTTGCATCAAAATTAAAGGTATTCCTGAATAAAGAGTATTTTATACAAAAAAAATAATGAGTATAAAATGTCATATATAGACCTAGAGAGCGTCTGCCTCATTTGTATCAAAGCTGAAGGCTAGCCACTAAGTCTATCCAACCAAAGGTGTACATGCCTAAGGCCTCCTTAACAAATCTCAAGGTTTGGAAATTAAAATTTAAAATCCGTAAGAATTGAGAAAGAAATATTAAAAGTCTAATCACATCCAAACGAAAATAATATAATATTTAAAAATATAACATACAATGTGAAGTAGTAAGAGAGGAGGAAGAGATGAAGAGTGAAGGGAGGAAGAGAGGTAGAGGAGAGGAGGAAGAGGAGGAATGGAAGAGAGGACGAAGAGTGGATGAGAGAGGGAGAGATGAGGACGAGTAGAGAGGGAGAGAGGAGGAAAGGACAAGAGGAGGAAGAGAGGAGGGAGGAGGAGAGGAGGAAGAGAGGAGGCAGGAGGAGAGGAGGAAGAGTGGAGGAGGGGAGGAAGAGAGATGGAGGAGAGGAAGAGTGGAGAAGAGGAGGAAATGAAGAGTGGAGGAGAGGAGGAAGAGTGAAGGAAGGAAGAAAGGAGAAAGAGTACAGGAATGGAAGGGTGGAGAATAGGAGGGAAGGAAGAGTCGAGGCGAGGAGGAGGAGGGAAAAAACTTCTAATAAAAAAAATATAGGAAATTATCTACTATGATATTATGCTTAGAAGTAATTGACTGTTAAAAAAACGTTTCTCATAATATACATTGCAAAAATAATTCCTCAAAGAACACAAAATAGATCAATAAAAAACATGAATACGTTTACCTCGCTCTATAAAATACATAAACATAGCAAGTATCTTCTGTCATCAATCTTTACAAGGTTTGTTGCTACAATGCTAAAGGCACATCAACCAGCATGGAAAACCTGCATTATTAGACAATTCTAGAGAACTACAAATTTTGTAAATAATTGAGAAGTATATTGAATCTGCAAAGAAATATAACAGAGCTAGAGTTAATGAAGTTCTACATTATCAAGACAATATAATGTAAAATAAAATAAAAAGTGCATGAAAACAATCCAATAAGAAACATAATGCTTCTAACAAAACATATCTATTGATTCATTGGACAAAATACTGCAGTTAGCTTGTCATAATATAGTCATTGAAAGCTGTCAATGTAAAGTATGTAACTACCCTTCTTCATCGAAAAATATATGTCAGCAGATAAAAAAATAATAGTACGAACTTAATCCTGTAAAATGTCATCAAACTATTTACTTATGTCGTTTAAACGAGGAGTATAATTTCGAATAGGAAACGATAATATCAATACCTAAATCAACTTTTCTTCATCCCTTCATCTTTGCATAAAAATGAAAGGTATTCCTGAATAAAGGACTAAGACGTATAAAGATTATTTTATACAAAAAATAATAATGAGTACAAAATGTCATCTATAGACCTAGAGAGCGTCTGCCTCCTTTGTATCAAAGCTGAAGGCTAGCCACTAAGTCTATCCAATCAAAGTTGTATATGCCTAAGGCCTCCTTAACAAATCTCAAGGTTTGGAAATTAAAATTTAAAACCCGTAACAATTGAGAAAGAAATACTAAAAATAATATAATATTTAAAAATATAACATACAAATAGTATCTCTAGGAGGAAGAAATGTGTAGTAATAAGAGAGGAGGAAGAGATGAAGAGTGAAGGGTGGAAGAGAGATGGAGGAGAGGAGGAATGGAAGAGAGGAAGAAGAGTGGAGGAGAGAGGGAGAGATGAGGACGAGTGGAGAGGGAGAGAGGAGGAAAGGGCGAGAGGAGGAAGAGAAGAGGGGGAGGAAGAGTGGAAGGAGATAGAGAGGTGGAGGAAGAGTGGAGGAGAGGAGGAGAGGAAGTGAGGAATAAGATAATGAAAGAAAAAGATGAGGAAGAGTGGAGGAGAAAAGGAAGAGAGGAGGAGGAGGAGAGGAGGAAGAGTGGAGGCGTGGAGGAAGAGTGGAGGAGAGAGGAAGAGTGGAGGAAGAGTGGAGGGAGGAAGAGAGATGGAGGAGAGGAAGAGTGGAGAAGGGGAGGAAAGGAAGAGTGGAGTAGAAGAGGAAGAGTGGAGGGAGGAAGAGAGGTAGATGAGAGGAGGAAAAGTGGAGGAATGGAAGGGTGGAGAAGAGGAGGAAAGGAATAGTCGATGAGAGGAGGAGGAGGGAAAAAACTTGTAATAAAAAAATATAGGAAATTTTCTACTATGGTATTACTTTTAGTAATAATTGACTGTTAAAAAAAAGTTTCTCATAAATATACACTGCAAAAATAATTCCTCAAAGAACACAAAATAGATCAATAAAAAACATGAATACATTTAACTCGCTCTATAAAATACATAAACATAGCACGTATCTTCCATCATCAATCTTTACAAGGTTTGTTGCTACAATGCTAAAGGCACATCAACCGGCATGGAAAACCTGCATTATTAGACAATCCTAGAGAACTACAAATTTTGCAAATAATTGAGAAGTATAATGAATCTCCAAAGAAATATAACAAACCTAGAGCTAATGAAGTTCTACATTATCAACACAATATAATGTAAAATAAAATAAAAAGATCCTGAAAACAATCCAATAAGAAACATAATGCTTTTAACATAACATACCTATTGATTCATTGAGCAAAATACCGCAGTTAGCTTGTCATAATATAGTCATTGAAAGCTGTTAATGTAAAGTATGTAACTACCCTTCATCATCAAAAAATATATCTTCAGATAAAAAAATAATAGTACGTACTTAATCCTATAATCTGTCATCAAACTATTTACCTATGTCGTTTAAACGAGGAGTATAATTTCGAATAGGAAACGACAATATCAGTACCTAAATCAACATTTCTTCATCCCTTCATTTTTGCATCAAAATGAAAGGTATTCTGGAATAAAGGACTAAGACCTATAAAGAGTATTTTATACAAAAAAATTATAATAATGAGTACAAAATGTCATCTATAGACCTAGAGAGCGTCTGCCTCCTTTGTATCAAAGTTGAAGGCTACCCACTAAGTCTATCCAATCAAAGTTGTACATACCTAAGGCCTCCTCAATGAATATCAAGATTTGGAAATTAAAATTTAAAACCCGTAAGGATTGAGAAAGAAATACTAGATGTCTAATCACATCCAAACAAAAATAATATAATATTTAAAAATATAACATACAAATAGTATCTCTAGGAGGAAGAAATGTGTAGTAAGAGAGAGGAGAGGAGGAGGAGGATGAGGAAGAGGAAGTGAGGAGAAGAAGAGGTAGAGGAGGAAGTGAGGAAAAGGGAAGGATGAAAGAGAGGTGAAGGAGGAGAGGTGGAAAGAAAGAGACGACGAAGAGTGGAGGAGAGTGAGAGATGAGGAAGAGTGGAGAGAGTGAGAGAGGAGGAAAGAATGAGAGGAGGAAGAGTGGAAGAGAGGAAGATAGGAGAAAAGGAGGAAAGGAAGAGTGGAGGAGAGAAGGAAGAGAGGAGGCGTGGAGGAAGAGAGAGGGAGGAGAGGGAGAGTGAGAGTGAGAGTGAGAGTGAAGAAGAGGAGGAAAATAAGCGAGGATGAAGAATGGAGGAGAGGAGGAAGAGAGTGGAGGGAGGAAGAGAGGTGGAGGATAGTAGGAAGTGTGGAAGAGTGGAGAAGAGGGGGGAAAGAAAGAGTGGAGGAGAGGAGGAGGAGGAGGGAAAAAACTTGTAATAAAAAAATATAGGAAATTTTTTGCTATGATATTACTTTTAGTAGTAATTGACTGTTAAAAAGTTCTCATAATATACATTGCAAAAATAATGTCTCAAAGAACACACTATGCATTATTTGTATGAAGGAAAGAAAGAGTGGATGAAGAGTGAAGGAGGGGAGGAAGATAAGAGAAGAGGATGAAGGGGAAGGGAGGGAGGAAGAGAGGTGGAATTGAGAAATAAATACTAAAAATCAAAGCACATCCAAACTAAAATAATATAATAGTTAAAAATATAACATACAAATAGTATCTCTAGGAGGAATAAATGTGTAGTAGTAAGAGAGGAGAAGATGAGGGGAAGAGTGAAGGAAGGAAGAGAGGTGGAGGAGAGGAGGAATGGAAGAGAGGACGAAGAGTGGAAGAGAGAGGGAGAGATGAGGATGAGTGGAGAGGGAGAGAGGAGGAAATAACGAGAGGAGGAAGAGAGGAGGAAATAAACGAGAGGAGGAAGAGAGGAGGGGAGGATGAGTGAAAGGAGGAAGAGAGGTGGAAGAAGAGTAGAGGAGAGGAAGAGAGGAGAAGAGGAGGAAATGAAAAGATGAGAAAGTGTGGAGGAGAGAAGGAGGAGAGAGGAGGAAGAGTGGAGGCGTGGAGGAAGAGTGGAGAAGGAGAGGAAGAGTGAAGGAGAGGAAGAAGAGTGACTGAGAGGAAGAGTGGAGAAGGGGAGGAAGAGTGAAGGAGAGGAAGAAGAGTGGAGGAGAGGAGGAAGATAAGAGAAGAGGATGAAGGTGGAGGGAGGAAAAGAGGTGGATGAGAGGAGGAAGAGTGTTGGAGTGGAAGGGTGGAGAAGAGGAGGAAATGAAGAGTTGAGGAGAGGAGGAAGAGGGAAAAAACTTGTAATAAAAAAATTATAGGAAATTTTCTACTATGATATTTCTTTTAGCAGTAATTGACTGTTAAAAAAAAGTTTCTCATAATATACATTGCAGAAATAATTCCTCAAAGAACACAAAAATAGATCAATAAAAAACATGAATACATTTACCTCGCTCTATAAAATACATGAACATAGCAAGTATCTTCCGTCATCAATCTTTACAAGGTTCATTGCTACAATGCTAAAGGCACATCAACCGGCATGGAAAACCTGCATTATTAGACAATCCTAGAGAACTACAAATTTTGCAAATAATGAAAAAGTATAATGAATCTAAAAAGAAATATAACAAACCTAGAGCTAATGAAGAAAAACGTTTGAAGTTCTACATTATCAAGGCAATATAATGTAAAATAAAATTAAAAGTTCTTGAAAACAATCCAATAAGAGACATAATGCTTCTAACATAACATACCTATTGATTTCTTGGGCAAAATACCGTAGTTAGCTTGTCATAATATAGTCATTGAATGTTGTCAATGTAAAGTATGTAATTACCCTTTATCATCGAAAAATATATGTCATCAAATAAAAAAGTAATAGTATGAACTTAATCCGGTAATCTGTCATCAAACTATTTACCTATGTCGTCTAAACGAGGAGTATAATTTCGAATAGGAAACAACAATATCAGTACCTAAATCAATATTTCTTCATCCCTTCATCTTTGCATCAAAATGAAAGATATTCCTGAAGAAAGGACTAAGACCTATAAAGAGTATTTTAAACAAAAAAAATAATGAGTACAAAATGTTATATATATAGACCTGGAGAGCGTCTTCCTTCTTTGTATCAAAGCTGAAGGCTAGACACTAAATCAAGGTTGTACATGTCTAAGGCCTCCTCAATGAATATCAAGATTTGGAAATTAAAATTTAAAACCCGTAAAGATTGAGAAAGAAATACTAGATGTCTAATCACATCCAAACAAAAATAATATAATATTTAAAAATATAACATACAAATAGTATCTCTAGGAGGAAGAAATGTGTAGTAAGAGAGAGGAGAGGAGGAGGAGGATGAGGAAGAGGAAGTGAGGAGAAGAAGAGGGAGAGGAGGAAGAGAGGAAGAGTGAAGGATGAAAGAGAGGTGGAGGAGGAGAGGTGGAAAGAAAGAGACGACGAAGAGTGGAGGAGAGTGAGAGATGAGGAAGAGTGGAGAGAGTGAGAGAGGAGGAAGAGTGGAAGAGAGGAAGATAGGAGAAAAGGAGGAAATGAAGAGTGGAGGAGAGAAGGAAGAGAGGAGGAGAGGAGGAAGAGAGGAGGCGTGGAGGAAGAGAGATGGAGGAGAGGGAGAGTGAGAGTGAAGAAGAGGAGGAAAAGAAGCGAGGATGAAGAGTGGAGGAGAGGAGGAAGAGAGTGGAGGGAAGAAGAGAGGTGGAGGATAGTAGGAAGTGTGGAAGAGTGGAGAAGAGGGGGGAAATAAAGAGTGGAGGAGAGGAGGAGGAGGAGGGAAAAAACTTGTAATAAAAAAATATAGGAAATTTTTTGCTATGATATTACTTTTAGTAGTAATTGACTGTTAAAAAGTTCTCATAATATACATTGCAAAAATAATGTCTCAAAGAACACAAAATAGATTAATAAAAAAACTTGAATACGTTTACCACGCTCTATAAAATACATAAACATAGCAAGTATCTTCCGTCATCAGTCTTTACAAAGTTCGTTGCTAAAATGCTAAAAACACATCAACCAGCATGGAAAACCTAATCCTAGAGAACTACAAATTTTGCAATTAATGGAAAATTTGCAATTAATGGAAAATTTGCAATTAATTTACAAAGAAATATAACAAACCTAAAGTTAATGAAGAAAAACGTTTGAAGTTCCACATTATCAAGACAATATAATGTAAAATAAAATAGAAAATTCCTAAAAACAATCCAATAAGAGACATAATGCTTCTAACATAATATACCTGCTGATTCTTTAGGCAAAATACCACAGTTAGCTTGGCATAATATATTTATCGAAAGTTGTTAGCGTAAAGTTTGTAGCTACCCTTCATCATCGAATAATATATGTTATTAGATAAAAAAAATAATAGTACAGAATTAATCTTGTAATCTACCATTAAACTATTTACCTTTGCTGCCAAATGAGAATAGAAAACAACAATATAAGTACCTAAATCAACCATTCTTCATCCCTTCATCTTTGCATCAAAATGATGTGCAAAAGATGAGCCAGAAGTACTCTCTGCTGAAAGACTCTGAAAAGAGGGTTTAACAAAAATGATGAAAGGATTAGAACACTTGTAATCCCTAGTTACTCGACAAATTATCTCTAACAAGTTTCACATATGAATTTATCTCTAGAAAATGGAATTAGTTTTTAATTGTATTGCGTTTTTGCATGACTACCTAACGTAAACAAAGTTCATTGAGCTTAACGAGGCTCTTAAAAAAAAAAGTAGGAAATCACGTTTCAAAAATTAAGAGTCTCATATGGTTTCAACCAGAGGAGGCAAACGGCAAATACACTTGCAATTGACACACTTGTGCATGCAGAATATTTGGAGTTAAAAGACCATAAGCCCCCATCCTGTTCCAAATTAAGAGGAAAATTCCAAGGTGTCTTATGAGGAACCCTATATAAATTTTCAAGCATTATAGAATTATCCTATCAGATGAGGTCATGCACAATTACTAAAACTAGGTGTTTATTTGAGCAATTGGTTTGATATGATGTACACTAATCAATGTATGCGAACTTTGCAAAAGCAGACCCAAACCTGTCAACCAACAATTATATTCAATCAAATTTATATTCACATATCTCAAGCACACCCAATTGTTCAATAGCGTCAGCTACATTTGAAAAAGTTAACAGATTGATTTCCAGGACCTATATAAAATAAAAGTGTTACAGTGGCTGAAAAGAGCAGCAACTATCCAAATGGAAGTTAGATAGCATTAACAAAGAAAGCGTGAATCAAAACCTTTGTTTGAAGGAAACTACTTGGCTTCAAAACATCTAATAGAAAAGTCGTTGCCTCACGGATCAGGTTCTTCTGTTAAAACCACAAAGAATTGAAAGCAAAAATGAAAATCAATTTACCCCTATGAAGCCTGTCAGTATTAAAAAAATTAAAGCAATAACAATGGAAAATCACATGTCCTTATTATTACATTAATATACCAACTCAAAATTCAATAGAGACAACAAATCTGAAGAAAGAGATCTGTTATGGTATTGTAATCAACTCGACAACCTCCCTCCATTTGAGACAACATTAGTGCAAAGTTAACAGCTCCCTACATTCCAAAAGTAAGTATTAGCTCCATGGTTCCAGAAAGAAAAGGTCCGTGATGGGTAAATATGAAGTTTATTAAACATGGTTCAAAGATTTTGTTTTTAAATGCAAAATACGATTTCAAGATTTTCTCCTTATCCAAAAAATAATACTTCTATACTACAATACAGTTGTTCAGAAAAAGGTAAATGGAAAACATATGAAAGGAGAAGTTTTGGCTCCAACAGGATTTCTTATTTGCTCAAGTTTTAACTCGTTTGTTTTCATAGATGAGATGAGTTGAAACAAAAGTTTAAAGTTGAATAAAATATTCTTAGAATATATTTTTTTAATATTATTTTTATTTTGAAATTTGAAAAAGTTGAATTGTTTATTTTATTTTGTGTGGAAATTTGATAAAGTTGTAATGATTAGATGAGATTAGATGAAATGAGTTGAAAGGAGTTCTAAAAGAGTAAGTACTAAAACAACAAAATATACAAACACGAAGAGATATAGTCCAATACCTGAGGATTTGAACGAAGGATTTTCTGGACTGTACCCAGCCTAAAGGATTTGAACGAAGAGATATAGTCCAATGACATGATCAGACCATGAAATAAGTATAAAAAAATAAATGATAAATAATATAATAATAACAGTAATGCAATCAAACACAATAGCAACAATGATTAAAAGAAAAAGATATCTTCACCTGTTTTGAATATATTAAAATTTTATCAAATCCCCTCTGTCCAGCAAAAGTTGCAACGACTTTTGAAGTTGCTCTGGCTTTAATGTATATTTTCAATGCGAGATCATTATCCAGTCTACAATGGAACATAATAGTATGAACACAACAAAAATAAATAAATAATTTCAAATACGGCAGCATTGGGATAAAGTAAATGAGTAACTCGATAAATTCGTTTCAAAAGTGTTTTTCATATATTTGAATCTCAAATTGCACATCAAACCTTCACGAGATCTCGTAGTTCCTCTCTGCATTCCAGCTTATCCTCTGCCAACCGATTCTCCAAAAGATTCTTTTTGTTTTGGTTTACAACAAGGCATGATAATTCCAACGACTCAAAAGAATTGAGCTTTTCTTTTGTCAGAAGTGTCCCGAAATACTGCAACAGAAGTGGCGTCTGCCCAGCTTGGACAGGAACACTCTGCAACAGAGCAAGATACCAACTTTATGTGCCAAGGTTCTTACAAGAAATGTTCCATTCAGGAAGGAAACATGAACAAAAAACTCTTGGCAAATACCAAGATTTCACCCGAGCTCAATTCAAATATTTGCCTGCTCATTCACATATTTGCAAACAAGTAACATGCAAAATAGATGTTTGCTCCTACAGTATGTCCTATTCAGTAACTACCAAAAAATGCTAACTAAACGCCCTCAAGAAAGAGGAGCAATCCTTTTTTTTTTAACAGTAACAATCTTATGTAGCAACATTCAATTCCAGCAAAAGAAAGATCCAGATACACAATGAATGTCAAACTGGACAACAGAGACAGTGAGGAGAGATAAGGCCAATACAACCAGTGCTTACAGAGATCCTAAATGGCCAGAAATCAAATGGAGACAACTTGACGTGGATGAAGAACATTGAAGCTATGAAATATTCGCAGCTAACGAAATGTGTATGATTGAAAAAATATTTTGAAAGGTAAGATGTGTTTGATTGGAGAATCAACATGTAAAACGTGGAATTTGGCAACTGTGTCCGGTGTTCGGAGAATTCCTTGGGGGGACTCCGCGGCAAGTTCTGCAGGTTCTTTGTACTTTGTTTAAGAAAATAGTTCTTGGAAACGTTGGTCAACTTGAGACCCAAAACCCGAGCATCCCAGGAGTTTCAGTATTATAAGAAGGCACAGAGTAATAAATTTTCAAACTCTAAGCATATATTCACATACAAGCAGTTAAAGAATAAAAACAAGCAATTAAAAAACATATTACCATTCAATATATGCATTAGAAACATCATTTATACTATCATTGTGAGACCCCAGGTTCTAAAACGCAATGGCAATAATACACGTCCATATTCCCACATCCACAGTGATATGAGACAGGGATACACATTATTCCCAAGAATAGGGGTTCGCTAACCTCAGGAACCACATCCCAAAACATCATCTTTTTTATTCTTGGGATGTAATCATACTACACTTGTTAATCGTAACAAAAAGAGGGTCAACGGTAAACATCATTAATAAATCACATCTATCTCTGCTCTTATTAAAGGCTAGGCAGCACTGGTATGCTTCGGAAATCTACAAAAAGTACTTAAAAGTTAAAACTGTTCAATACTTTGCAGTGAAGGAGACTTTTTAGGAGAAACATGTATAAAAAGAGTTCCTTGATCATTAAAAAAACCAATCTTTCAAGCATTATCAAATCACAAACTGCAACATGGTTGCATAACTGCGTTAAATAACTACTGATTGATTTTAATTTTTATCTGCTGAAAATTTTCAAACTAGCAGAATGGGTACTATAAGGTGGAAAAAGAATCAACTTACAAGCTGCTCGGCTCCAGGAAGATTCCCTCTTTTGGCAAGATTGACAGCAAGCTCCAAATTGTTCAACTGTAAATGTAAATAGACCCCATTTGTAAACAAAATAATTATTCTTCCATAATAAAACCAACAAAAATACATGCTTGTGAGTATACCTGGCCACGACAAATGGTACAATTGTTAGATCATTTACTGCAGTAGCGGTCTCCAAGTCATAAACAAATAATAGCCGAAGCTTGGTGATCACGTAGATCAAATTGTATTTGTGGGATATCTATGAATTAAAAAGTTCATGACCATCAATTTTGCAGCAGTTTACTGAAACAAGTACCAAAAAGTAGCGACTTTGGTACCTGCATTGCAACTGGAAAGTCTTCGGCAAAATCTGGGGGGAACAAAAGATCTGCTTGTTTCTTTCTAAAAGAAGGCTTCCCTACCATCAAAAATGCAAATTCATGTAGTTATTAAGGATGCAAGAAAAAAAAATTTGGTCGGTAGGATGCAAGAAAGTTGCAGAAGTAGAAAATGTGAATACATATTAATGATAACTATAACTTCTGTAAACTAATACTCTGCCTCCAGGGTTTCCCTATAGATTATGTAAATTAATAGAGTCTACCTCCAAGAATCCCAACTGAGAGAAATGTTTATGAATCTCAAGCTTACTTCCTATAGCCATAAATTTGAATACGCATCTGTTTTTTTTTTTTTTTAGACTACTTACTCCAAGTCCAACTTATACAAAACATCTAAATAATAGCTTTGAAAGTACAACCATGTGAAACCAGTATTCATTTATATTTTCCATAATGTTTCTCATCTCCACTAAGATTTAAGTAATTCGCAACACATAGCCGCACCTGCCCTGACCTTTTTTATTTATTTATTTAAGTTGTCTAGGCAAATTTTTTTTTTTTTTTGTTACAATTGATCTTTTAGTGTAGGGCCTAGGCGACGTGTGGAGACCCAGTCCATCAGATTTTATGCAATTTATACTGAGTTTTACAACCAAGATACCTATTTCCAGTTTGCATGACAGAAAACCAAATCCATAACTGACTTTACATACATACATATATAAAGAACAAAAATTTCTCTGGAACAGGGAAATCTATAGGTATGCACATGGAATTTGGAATTTGGAATGTGGTAGTTAAAACCTATTCCAACCCATGTATACATTCGGCGATATCAATGTTCCTTTCTAAACATAGCTCTTCACCACTCCATGGAAATAGCACACGAAGAACATATCACAAGTCATTTTACGGAAACCAGAACATTGAATAGACAGAGAAAATGAAGGCATTACTAGACAATTCTACCTATGTCACTGAAAACAAAAGGAAGAGCAAACAACCAAAAGGTAATTAGAAAGAAATACCTGGCTGGGCACCATAGTCCAAGATAGCTTATATGGTGTTATAAGAACGACAGGCAAAAGAGAGAGCGATTAAATTCATCAAGAATTTAGATAACAAGCATAAGTAGAGTAATACCCCGATTCCAGAGCCCTCCATGGCATCGTAAAAGGCTACTAGCAACTAGAGGATACGGGACATGCCTTCGATGATCACCCTGAGCATCAATAAATCTCATCCACCAAGAATAATGCAGCGAAAAAAGTCCCAAGAGGTCGACCCTAAGGTCTCCTTCACAGCCATTACAGTTGCCGTCTTTCTTGGGCCCAAAGCTAAAAGACTAAATATATAATAAATAAATAAAAGAATGAACTCAAAAATCAATGATAAAAATAAACGAAATTACAGAAGATTTGGTATTCAAAAGATTTTACATGAGGGAGTTAGGACCTTTTGTCTTCTCACTCGAGCAACGATCGAAAAGAGAGCAGGGCCACGTTTGGGATCAGGTCCAATTGTGAATCTCTTAGCCGAATCAATGAAAATTCCTTCGGCGAAGAATACGAATCGGACCAGCAACAGATTTAGTACAATGCTTACAGTTCGGATCATCGGATGGGTCTTGATCGCCGTGAAAACCACCCTTCTCTCCATTGAAGCATGAGCCACAATAAACCACGACTCTCTCGAATGGCTACCAGTTTGTGTGAGGAATCCTGGAATAGTAAATATACAGGCGTGTGTGTGTATATCGCATGCGTGAACATGGGAGGGGAAAGGGGGGACGTCTGTATCTTGTTCTTTCATCACTGGAAGATTAGAACGGCTATTTTTTAGATTTTGTTTAAAATTCAAATTAAAACCACGGTTACTAGCTTTACTAGAGCATCCTTTTTGTATTATGTAGAGGTAAATATAAAATTTAAATAATATCACATGATTTTATATTTGATTATTCTACTCAAAATGAGTTTGTTTGGATAGTGAGATGAGATGAGATGAGATGAGATGAGATGATTTTTATCCAAAAAAAATATTTGCAACCATGAATTGTACAACCGCCGCATAATCACTTTAAAAAAAGTGAATAAAACATGAGACTAACGTGAAAAAAATTAAGTTTTAATAGTGGACCTCACTCTTTTTCAAAGTGTTTACGCAGCATTTACGCACTTCACAGTTGTATGTAGAATTATTCTCAGATAAAAGTTGAAAGTTGAATAAAATATTGTTATAATATTATTTTTTAATATTATTATTATTTTGAGATTTGAAAAAGTTGAATTGTTTATTATATTTTATGTGAGAATTTGAAAAAGTTGTAATGATGAGATGAAACACTCTTTGAATCCAAATGAGCCTTTTTTTCACATTAGATTATCCATCTATTAGTCAAAATAATAATAAAATATTATCAATTTAATAAATTTTTTTAAATAATAGTGAGTGCGCGTTTTTATATCCTCATTCTTCCTAACTCTCTCTCTATCTCTACATTGTATCCTTTGTTCCCCGTTTGTGTTCCGAGAAAATAAAAAAGTAAAACATTGTATTTTCTTTGTTTTGTTTGTTTTTTGAAAGCTTGGTTTGGAAGACTTTGGTATTCGGCAACCCAACAATCTCTCTCCTTGCAAATTTCGCTTCGATAATATTAACGTTTTTCCTGCGATTTCTCTGGACATTGCTTCATCTTCAAATAACGCGAATTACTTGTTTTTTCTTTCACGATTTGGCTCTTCAGAGGTGATTTGTTCGAGAGGTCCAGATTGGAATTCTTGCTTCTAATATTATTATTCCTGTTTTCGTCTTTTTTATCGTTTAGATATGCTTTCTGTTTGTTTCTTTTGTGTGAATGAACGAGTTGGTCTTGCAAGATTTTGCTTTCCATCGGAATCGGAAGCATGATTTTCTCTTGAAGAGAGAAGAATTTTGCTTGCAGAGATGAAGAGGTCTAAAGACGACGTTTACATGGCCTCTCAACTTAAATGGCCTATGACGACATTTACGTGTGTGACGGACCATGGAAACGAGAGAGAATCAACCCACGAAATTGTGAGAGAGTCAGAAACTAGAAGCAAAATCAGAGAAATAATCACACACCTAGGCTGATTTCTTGAAATAATTAGATATGAGAAAAATTTTCACACTTCATTTCTGGATATAGATTGAAGCAAAAATGGTGATTTGGAAGTGAAAATCTAGACGGAGAGAAGAGGGAAGAGGGAAAGAGCGAAAATGTGAAGATGGATTTCTCAGCAGTAGGTTGGGAACGAGAAATTTTTTAGGGAAATAAAATTGCATTGGACGAGATGTTTTATTGATTAAATTATTGTTTTGGCCTTTAAACAGTGAAGACTCAAATATGACCGGGGAATGCTTGTTACTGTAGCTAGAAGTCATATAATTTTGCATTTGGATAATCCAATGCATACATTTTTATGTAAAATAAGTCAAATTATGTATTTCACTGGCATTTGGATAATCCAATGTCAATGCTCTAAGGGAAGGATAAATAACTGAAGTTAAGAGGATAAGGGTCAAAATGTTTATTTTTAAAAGTTAGGAAGTAATTTGTCGCTAAACTAAGCACTCTCATTGGATTATACAAATTAAAATAAAATGAATAGTTTGGCTAATAAAGCATAAAAATGTGCTGCATTGGATTATACAAATGTAAATAAATTTAAAAAAAAAAACTTTTAGCTATAGTAAACCAACTCCTTGGTTAATAAATTATATTGTTTTAGGATTAATTTTCTAAAATCCATTTTTTAAAACCACTTCAATGTTCACCTCTATCTTTATATTTCTCCATTTTCCTTTCAAAAAGCTACCGCCCTCATGCATATTTTACTTACTCAGTTAATTAGAATTTTTACAGTTTGTCTCTACCAATCATATCTTAGTTATAATTTGATTATTAATTAACATATGATTGGTAGAAGTGTAAAACATGAAAAAAAATATTATAATTGAATTACTAATATTTTATTATTATTTTGACTAATAAATAGATAATCCAATATGGAATTAGGTTTTGAATGGAATAGCCAAATACAAAATCATGTAATATTATACAAATTATGAGTTTGCATTTACATAATCCAATGATGATGCTTAACTAGATCACACTTTGAATTATCACTCCTTGGGGCATTCCCAATGACTTATTGAACTTCTATTTACAATAGCTAACCCAACCTATTTTAGCAATGACTTTTGCAATGTTGTATATATGTTATATGTACTTATCTATTCTTTTTCCAAATCGTTTAAATGTTATTTCTTTATTCATTTGTAATATTTCCTATAACTTTTATTAAATTCATAATATTATCCGATCTAATATTTTTAATAATCCTAAAAGTGCTCGACCACCCTATTTGGAGTGTAATTGATGATCTCCAAATTATCACTCCCAAGCGCAGAAGTGGATCAGTTGTAATAAAAGGGAAAACTCAAGGTCATTTCCTCGAGGACAAGAGTGTCTCAAACAATTCAATACTTAAGAATTTAGAAGTCAAGATTAAAAAAGAAGTTGGATATCCAGTCAAGTGGAAAATCTCTATTGGAACGAAAATGAACATTAGATCAAGGGAATGTTACACACAATGAGCTATCTACAGTCATTGGAATGTATGGTTGTGCATAGACGATTTCAGATTTAAAATTGTTGGAATGTTTGATTAAACAGTAAAAGTTAAGACTCAAGAAGATAAATCAATCAAAGTAAATTAAATTGTAATTTCAACTTCACCAAATTAAGATCAGGAAAACATTTAGGTTTTGAAGACAAAAGAAAATACAGAGACAATTTATCAAATACTTCGGTTGCGGGTTAGGACTTCCTCTCATTCAACACTCCACAAGGATTTCTGGGTATTACTCCTCTATTACTAACCCAATCAAGGCATTAATAACATGAAATTTAAGAAATATACATTCAGAGTTTTGTACCAATACTTTGAAAATTCCTCACTATAGCATCAACCAGTTTATTTTAACATTCGGATGAAAGAAACCTTGATTAATTCAAGAATTTGTTGTGCCTTATGTCAAAAACAGAACAAGAGCAAGCGAATCTTTCAAACTCCCAATTTCATAATCTGGTTTTTGAAAAAGTGCAGCATGAAAATCAACAATTACAGAAATCCAGTAGACATTGAAAACAAATGGAAGCTTTTACCGCAACTAAAGCTTCGGAATTAGCCTAACTTCACCATTGTGAATATGGAAAATCAACAAAATAAAAAACCTAAAAACTTTCGATATTTCACCCCGGAATGTAAAAACATAGATCAAAACTTTTGCTCCCTACCGACTCCCTTTCTCTGGTGCCTCCTCTCCTTTTTATAGCCATTCCAGGATCTCTTTCTCTCTCTGTGCCACTGATTTTCCTTCTTCCATGCTCTGCTCCCGTAATCGTTTCTTTCTCCCTCTTCTCTTACTTTTCGTATCCTCTGTCTAGAATCTTCCCTTCTTTTCCTTTGAGTTAGCATACTTGGATCTCAACCTACAATACACACATAAAGTCAACTCCTTATTTGTTCAAGTCCTTAAAACTGTGCCCAATTCTATTCATTTAATGGGTAAACAATCTTTTTACATGCCACTATCCCAACTGTTATACATTGTTTATTTAATACCTTTTTTAACAAGTAAAACTCATTCAACCAAGTATATTAAGAGTATCTATAACAACATAATTTCCCAATTATCACACCCCAACTGACTTTTGCTAGTCTCTAGCAAATAAAGTGATTGACAGCGTAGAAGGGGCTGGTTACCATTTGATACTCCTTTAAATCTGAAACTTCATGCCACGAATTAGACTTGTTTGAGTTTAAGAACACTCGAAATGAGTTGATCATATGCTTAATATCAACAACAAGGTTTATACATTGATTAGTCAATCGACCAGGGTGAGTACATGTAAGAGCGTTTTGCTTTCCCTTGAGTGCATGGGTGTGAGATTAGATTCCTAGAATTTACTACCAAGAGACATTAAAAGCTTCAACCAACATAGTTGATCAAAGACGATCACATGGTCTTACTCTAATTCAAAACTATTGTAGTGGTGACTTTCACGCTATTGCACTTTAAAAGGCTCTTTCTTTCTTACTTGTTGAGGGGACCTGGTAATAGGCAATCTTTTCCAATACACAAAAGTAAAACTATGTACACTTTGTTTTTGGTAGATCCTTGGCTTGTCCCTTTTCTCATTTGATTTATTACTTTGTCAGATTTCTTCCTAAGCCATTAGGATATAGTTAATTAGTCCCAAACAACTGAAGTGTTGATCAACAAATAATGGCACAATGGTATCAACCTAGGTACTCTGGGTATGTGTGTGTGTTCAGTGACTACCAAAACTTTAACAAACTTCCCTTGGTTTGAGCAACTAAAGAAAATGGATAAACTCCAATTTTGACCTAATTTCTGAATTAGAGAGAAAATTTTTAAATTTTAGGTGTTCCATGACCCCAACAGATCAGCTCAAAGCATTCAAGTTCGAAAATAGGGATGCTAATTCTCTTTGACTCATTAACAGAACACTAAGGTATGCAAAACTAAATCCCCCCCCCACCCCCCCCCCCCCCCCCACCCCTAAGTATACACTAGCATTGTTCTCAATGATCCAGGAGAAATTAGAGTAACCTAAAAAAAGATAACACTCATAAGCTATATAAAGAGAAGAACAACAAAAGAAAAGTGAGAGAAGAAAGAGTAACTGATTGGAGTTGAAATGAGAAGTATGAGGGAAATCAGAACAGCAAAAGAAAAAAAAATTGAGTAACAAAAACAAAAAAAAAACAAGAAAAATGAACAAGAAACTTAATTAACTGGACTCCACAGTTGGATTGTTACTTGGATCAAGCAAATGGAAAGTAGATTCTTCAGTTGAGAAATTAGAAATGAAAGGCTTGAGCCTTTGACCATTTACTTTGAAAATGTTACCATTATGAGGGTTTCGGATTTCTACAGCACCATGGGGAAAGATAGTTTTGACCACATATGGACCACTCCATCGAGACCTCAGTTTGCCAGGAAACAAGTGTAAACGAGAGTTGCATAACAACACTTGCTGATCAGGTTCAAAAGTTTTACGCTGACTATGTTTATCATGGAAATTCTTCATCTGTTCCTTGGACAGTTTAGAGTTTTCGTAACCATCCATTCGTAGCTCATCCAATTCAGCCATCTGCAATTTTTTTACAATTCCAGTATGGTCAGTGTCAAAGTTAAGTTGTTTAATGGCCAAATACGCCATATATTCTAACTCAACAGGCAAATTACAAGCCTTACCATACACTAATCTATATGAAGACATGCCCAAGATTGCTTTATAAACAATCTGTAGACCCAAAGAGCATCAGATAAATGCAGTGACCAGTCCATTTTGTTAGAATTAACTATTTTCTTAAGAATGTTCTTTTATTTCCCTATTGGTGAGTTCAGCTTGTCCATTGGTTTAGGGATGATAGGGGTAGAAACTTTATGATGGATGCCATATTTCTTCATTAAGGCTGAAAAAGGCTTGCTACAGAAATGGGTGCCATTATCACTGATTATGGCTCTTGACATGACAAACCTTGCAAAAATGTTTTCCTTTTAAGAATTTTAAAACAACCTAATGGTCATTGTTTTTGCAATGGGCTGCCTCAACTCGCTTAGAAACATGATCAACAAGAAGTTGGATATACAAAAAGCCATAAAAAGAAGAAAATAGGGCCATAAAGTCTATTCCCCAACAGTCAAAGATCTCAATTACTAATATAGGTTGCATAGACATCATATTTCTCCTAATGATTCCTCCTAATTTAATAGGGTTCACAAGCTTTACAAAAATTGTAAGCATCTTTGAACATAGTTGGCCAATAAAAACCACTCTGAATAATTTTAGCTACTGTTTTGTGGGCTGAAAAATGCCTCCCACAAGCTTCTGAATGACAGATAGATAAAATAGCAAAAATTTCATTATTAGGAACACAGTTCCTAATTATCTGATTTGAGCAATACTAGTTATCTCATCTGAGCAATACTTAAAGAGACGGGGATCATCATAGAAGAAATACTTAGCTTCAGCCTTTAGTCTCTTGATGTCCTGGGCAGTCCAGTGATGAGGAGTTTGTCTTGTGACCAAGAAATTCACAAGGTCATCATACCATGGTAAAGCTTCAACTGAAAATAACTATTCATTAGGAAAATAATAAGAGATTAAATGGGACTGCTCAGAAGTTTCAGATGTAAGCCGAGATAAATGATCTGCCACCACATTCTCCACCCCCTTTTTGTGCTTTATTGTGAGATCAAATTCTTGTAGCAGGAGTATCCATCTGATCAGCCTCGATTTTGTATCTTTTTTGGATAGTAAAAATTTAAGTGGTTAGTGAATATAATAAAAGGTGAACCAAGCATATATGATCTAAATTTATCCAAAGCAAATATTATAGCTAGTAGTTCTTTTTCTATGGTGGAGTAATTCCTTTGGGCAGCATTCAAGGTTTTATTAGAATAATATATGACATATGGCAGCTTATTTTTTCGATGCTCAAGTGCATCTCCTACAGCAAAGTCACTAGTATCACACATTATTTCAAAAGGAAGTGTCCAATCAGGGGGCTGAATAATGGGTGCGGTGGTGAGAAAGGATTTTAACTCATCAAAATAGATATGGCATTCATTGGTCTATTCAAACTTGACATCATGCATCAAAAGTTGACAAAGAGGCTTTGAAATAGAACTAAATTTTTTTATGAATCTCCTATAAAAACCAGCATGGACTAAAAAGATCTAATGTCTTTCACACTTTTAGGCACAAACAAGTTTGAAATTAAGTCTATTTTAGCCTTATAAACCTCGATGCCTCGTGATTAGAACAATTATTCCTAATTTAACAACAATTATTTTCTTCACACCTGATTAGAACAACTTGTAAGTTAATCAAGCAAGAATCAAATGTTTTTCCAAAAATTGAAAAATGATCCATAAAAACTTCTACAATATCTTCAATCAAGTCATTGAAAATGCTTAGCATACATCTTTGAAAAGTGGTTGGGGCATTTTTTTTTTGGAAGAGGGCGGTACCCCAATTTTATTAAAGCCCTCACTTATGGCTGTGGCATTTCCACTTATGGTTGGGGCATTGCATAGCCCAAATGACATTCTTTTGAAGGCAAAGATACCAAAGGGACAAGTGAAGGTAGTATTCCCTTGATCCTCATGGGCAATTTCTATTTGGTAATACCCAGAAAATCAATCTAAGAAACAGTAATACTCATGCCCCGCCACTTTTTCTAAAATCTGGTCAAGGAAAGGTAAGGGGAAATGATCCTTCCTAGAGGCTGCATTTAGTTTCCTACAGTCAATACACATCCTCCAGCCTATTGTCACTCTTGTAGGCACTAATTCTCCCTTATCATTTTCTACCACAGTTATGCCAGATTTTTTTGAAATAACTTGAATTGGGCTAACCCATTTGCTGTCTGCAATGGGATATATGATGCCTATGTCTAACAATTTCAGGACCTCACTCTTTACTACCTCTTTCATTGTAGGACTTAATCTTCTTTGCATCTCCCTAGAAGGTTTTGAGTCCTCTTCTAAATATATCCTATGTGTGCAAATTAGAGGGTTTATACCTTTTATGTCAACAATGGTCCATCCAATGGCTGCTTTATGTTGTGTTAACACATTCAGTAGCTTACTCTCTAGGTCATAAGTCAGTTGAGCAGAAATTACTACGGGAAATGAGTTGTCAGGTCCAAAGTAAGCATACTTTAGTTCTGATGGCAAGGGTTTTAATTCCAACACTGGAATCATTTCTGTGGAAGGCTTTGATGGTGTTGGCAGCAATGGTAGTGGCTCAAATCTGAGCTTCCACTGCACCTCAGTAGAATTTCCTGCAGCAAAATAGTGGAGATATTGTCAACAGATTCAATTAAACTAAGGGAGTTTTCTAATTCTCCCCACTGCTCATCACAATTATAACTCAATAAAGACTTTCAGCAAGAAGATTTTCTAAGCATTGACTTCTTGAACATCTTCTAATTCCTGAGGTTGCCTGCCAAAATTAAAAATGTTCAGTTCTAGAGTCATATTTCCAAAATTTAGTTTTAAGACATCACTCCTACAATTAATTATGACATTAGAAGTTTCAAGAAATGGTCTTCCTAAAATCACAGGTGCTGAAGAATTTGAGTGAGCTATTAGTTTCATATCCAATACCACAAAGTCTGCTGGGTAGTAGAATTTATCTACTTGGACCAAAACATCTTCAACAATATCCTTTGGTATTTTGATAGATCTATCAGCTAGCCGTAAAATTATGGAAGTGGATTTTAACTCTCCTAACCCTAGTTGTTCATAAACACTATATGGCAGCAAGTTAACAGCCGATCCTCAGTCTAGTAAAGCTTGGCCAAATTTTGAATTCCCAATGACACAAGAAATAGTGGATGACCCAGGATCCTTGTACTTAGGTGGTGTGTAATTTTGAATAACTGCACTAACTTGCTCAGTGAGGAAAGCCTTTTTTTTTGTACATTTAACTTGCATTTCACAGTGCATAAATCCTTTAAAAACTTGGCATTAGGCATGAATTTGTTTAATAGCATCAAGAAGATGAATATTAATCCTGGCTTACTTAAAAATTTCTAGGATTTCATCATACTATTTTTCTTTATGCAGAGAAAGCAATCAATGTGGGAATGAGGCAGGTATGAGACATGCATTTATTTCAGACTCTAATGTGCTTGGCTCACCTTTATCTAGAGGAGGGTTAGCATTCTTACCTGAGTTGCTTGCCCTATGCGCAAGGATGTCCACAACCTTACCACGTCTTAGAGTTGTGATGGCTTTTACAATTTTATTGCCTTCACATTAGCTCCTTCAACATTACTCTGAGTGTGTGGATTTTGTCATTGTGGGTTGGGTTGCAATTGAGCAGGGAATTTTCCTTTCTCTTGGGCACTCAAAGTAGTGGTCACTCTTGTAAGTGTTCCTCTGATGTCATTGATGGCTTGTGAATTTTGATTGTTTATTGTGGTCCAACTTTGCATGAACTATTGAAGGCTAACAATTAACTGCTGTATGTAGTCCTCAACATTCTTCTAATGCATTGGGGGGGGGGGGGGGGGGTTGACTAACAAATTGTGAAGGTCCTTGCCCTGATGCTGAATAAGGAATGTATTGTGCTGGTCCTTGGGTTGATGGTGCAGGTTGTTCATTTCTCCAGTTGAAGTTTGGATGACTTCTCCAACCTGCATTGTATGTGTTAGAATAGGGTCTAGAAAAAATTTTTGGAAATCATATTTACAGCATTAGATTAATCGAGCAAAACCTCCTTAAAAGCAGGAATCGTCAGGCATGCACTAGTCACATGCCCTGGATCCTCACATATGTTGCATTTTTCAGAAGTTGGTGGTAAAACATGCATCTCATTGACTTTCTTAAGCTCGGTAGACTCTAACTTCTTAGAAATTATTGCAAGTCTAGCATGTAAATCATAAGCTTCTTTAAAATGTTATTTCGCACCCCCATTGACAGATTTTTTATTTTCAATTCTATCATATAATTCAGAAACATCCCAAGATTGAGCATTCTCAACCAAGTAGTCGAAATATTCAAAAGCTTCCTCAGGTTCTTTGTTAAAAAATTCACCATTGCACATTGTTTCAACGAATTGCCTCATTTTTTGATGCAACCCCTCATAGAAAAAACTAATGACCCTCCAATTCTCATATCCATGATGAGGACATGCATTTATTAAGTCTTTCAATCGTTCCCAACAGTGGTAAAATGTTTCCATATCCTTCTGACCAAAATTCATGATTTGCCTTTTTAGGGCATTGGTCCTGTGCATTGGAAAACTTTTTTTTAGAAATTCAGTTTGCATTTCCTACCAAGTCCCTATAGATCTAGGTCTTAATGAGTTAGCCAGGTTTTAGCCTTGTCTTTTAAAGAAAATGGAAACAGTTTTAACCTAATGACTTCTTCAGTGCATGTTCGATCCATGAAGGTAGAACATACTTCCTCGAATTCTTTGATATGCAAATAGGGATTTTCAGATTCTATGCCATGAAAATGTGGCAACAATGGAATCATCCCAGGTTTGAAGTTAAAGTTGTTTGCATTCAAAGGTTGAATGATGCAAGAAGGTGGACTGCTCCTAACAGGCTGCAAATACTCTCTAAGTGTTCTATTTTGATTTACCATTTTCCCATCATGATGATCATTTTCAACCATGATACTATAAATGTCAGATGATGATTCAAGTGAGATGGATACAAAATTTGAAGATGTTAATGATTCTACCCTAACCAGCCGAGATGTGTGGTCTCTAGTCCAACCAAACATACAAATAAAGGTAGAAAATAAGAGAAAAAGAAAAGCAAACAAATAAAATGGAAGAGAGCACAAATCACCCGAGCAGGTTCATAGCTCCACAAACATCCTCTCAGCAGTAAGAAATGTTCTGATAACACCAATTATCCCTGGCAACGGTGCCAAAAATGTGATGATCTCCAAAATATCACTCCCAAGCACAAAAGTGGATCAGTTGTACTAAAAGGCAAAACCCAAGGTCATTTCCTCAGGAACAAGAGTGTCTTAAACAATTCAATGCCTCAAATTTAGAAATCAAGATTCAAAAAGAAGTTGGTATCCAGTCAAGTGGAAAATCTCTATTGGTACAAAAATGGACATTAGATCAAGGGATTGTTAGCAAAAAGTTATCTACTGTCATTGAAATGTATGGTTGTGCATGGAGGGTTTCAGATTTAAAATTGTTGGAATGTTATATTAAACAGTAAAAGCTAAGACTCAAGAAGATAAAGCAATCAAAGTAAATTAAATTGTAATTTCAACTTCACCAAATTAAGATCAAGAAAACATTTAGGTTTTGAAGACAAAAGAAAATACAGAGACAATTTATCAAACACTTGGGTTGCAGGTTAGGACTTCCTCTTATTCAACACTCCACAAGGATTTCTGAGTACTACTCGTCTATTACTAACTCAATCAAGGCATTAATAACATGGAATTTAAGAAATATACGTTCAGAGTTTTGCACCAATAGTTTGAAAATTCCTCACTATAGCATCAACCAGTTTATTTTAACATTTGGCTGAAAGAAACCTTGATTAATTCAAGATTCTGTTGTGCCTTATGTCAACAATAAAACAAGAGCAAGCAAATCCTTCAAACTCCCAATTTTAGAATCTGGTTTTCGACAAAGTGAAGCATGAAAATCAACAATTACAGAAATCCAGCAGACATTGAAAACAAATGGAAGCTTTTATCACAACCCAAGCTTCGAAATTAGCCTAACTTCGGAATTAGCCTAACTTCGCCATTGCAAATATGGAAAATCAACAAAATAAAAAACCTAAAAACTTTCGATATTTCACCCTGTAATGTAAAAACAAAAATCAAACTTTTACTCCAACCGACGCCCTTTCTTTGGTACCTCTTCTCCTTTTTATACCCATTTCCAGGATCTCTTTCTCTCTCTATGCCACTGATTTTCCTTCCTCCATGCTCTGCTCCAATAACCATTTCTCTCTCCCTCTTCTCTTGCTTTTCGTATCCTTTGTCTAGAATCTTCCTTTCTTTTCCTTTGAGTTAGCATACGTGGGCCTCAACCTACAAAACACACATAAAGTCAACTCCTGATTTGTTCAAGTCCTTAAAATTGAGCCCAATTCTATTCATTTAATGGGTAAACAGTCTTTTTACATGCCACTACCCCAACTGTTATATATTGTTTATTTAATACCTTTTTTAACAAGTAAAACTCATTCAACCAAGTATATTAAGAGTATCTATAACAACATAATTTTCCATTTATCAGTAATCGTCCAGTCTGAAGAAGTGTATATTTGAATTGGATCAAAAATTTGTCTACCCATTTTCCATCTCGAGATCGAACCAATGGAACCCTTAGACCAAACGAGACCGTTATCTATTGGTCCAATTCGTTCATTCAATTTGGGTTTGTGCAAAATGGCCGACTTTTTTTTTTGTTAAAGGTCCAACAATAAACATTGTTAAATGCCAAACTTTCCATATTAAAACTAGCAAGATTTTTCTTCATTTTCTTTCTTAACAAATAAATTAAAGGATAACAATTATATAAAATAATAAAATTAAAGTTAAGTGAGTTTTTTAATATGGATTATCTAACTAACTTATTAATAAAATCATTCATTATAAAATTAAAATCCTAGATTAGTCTAAATGAGATGAGACTTGTCTAGAGAGCAAAATAGATCCCTAGATTAACTAGGGTGTATCAAAGATGGTGGATTTGTATATCATCCCAGCATTTTTCTTCTCTTTCCCCAAAAATTCACCATAAAAAAACTGATGGTGAGGTAGAAGATATTGTGATAAGCCAAGTAAGGAAGGTCCTCGCCCTTGGCCTATATATGAAAAGACTTATTCCACTCAGCTTGGAGAAAGTCCTTACTCTTCTTGTTGCTACTATCATCATCTATTACATAAATAAAAAATAATAATAATAATAATAAATTATTGCCCTTCAACTTTAACCATTTTTTTCTTGAATATTAGCCACCTCCTCACTTAATGGTTGGGGTATGCAGGATTGTATTCTTGGATCACTATTCCTTTAATCTAAGAAAGACTTCTCGAGGCTATTAAGACATGGAATAATGGAAATGAAGGTCTGTAATCAACAAAATCGATGCTATTATGTTTGGGAAGTAAGATGAGTTAAGAATATCTCGTCTCATCTCATCTCAAATTTCTCATAATATTCTTTCCAAACATCACTCAAAGATAAAATATTTTTTAATTTCAAATATTCAATTTTTATTTTATCTAATCATTACCTACTCATTACAACTTTCCTAATATTTCAAACAAAATACAAAAAATTATAATATTTCAAATTTCAAAACAAAATAATATTAAAAATTTATATTCGAACAACTTTATTAACTTTATAATATTTTTATTCAATTTTTTTCTCTAATTTTCTAAATTCAATAAAATATCTTAATACAAATTATTTTACTATCATTCACAAATTATTAATATAATTCTTATAGAGTTTTGTTACAAATCAACAATTGTCTACGTCACACACCCTACACATGATGTAGAAATTTATTTTTTATTGTTTTTCATAAGGTGTGAGAATGTTTTTCATAAACTGTATGAGTATTTTTTATAAAATAAAAGATGTGAGATAATGAACAGTGATTAATAAAAAAAAAATTTCGACATGCCAAGCCGTCGGATAAAGAGCAAAGGATGTACAGAGTCTTACTAAATGATCTGCTATATGCTTTTTCGACATTCAATGCAAGTTTCTTTAAGATACTCTCTTTCTTGGGCTTTTCATAGTTTCGTTTGGGCTTGTATTGATAGGGCCCAACCCAATTAGCAATAACAGCAACCCAATCCTGAATTGAACGTACCAAACCCATTACCCATGTCTCAGTGTTGTATATGTATTAATTTAGGCCTTATTGCTTTGTGAACACGAATAAAAAAAATAAAAACTGAATTCATTAAAAAATTTAAAAAAAAAAACATAATTAATACTGTCTTTGGATGTAGGCCACCTGGTAGAGCAATCAGAATCTAGTACGTACATGAATTCAAAAAACGAACAACAACAATATTAATGGTTACCATGTGCTAGCTTTAAAGCCATAGGAGGAATTCTACAGGAGGGTGGAAAGATTCAAAAGAAGGCCGCCAGCTTGGAATCCTCAAAAACTGTGAAAAGAAATTAGAAAATATATATGGAAGCAAAGGAGGAAGGAGTGCCACATCCCCACTTGTCCACCATCCACGTTTCCTGCTCTGATCTCCATCTTTACTCATAAATTATTCACTAATCAAACACTTTAATTGAATCCCCACATTAATTAATATTTAAACCCTGATCTTGAGAGATACCGACTTACCTGTTGGAAAGATCTTTTGCTTTCGATCAAGTATGGAGAATAACCCTACTACTTTATATGTTTTGTGTAGGTTTGTTGGTCATGTGGATACTTTAAGCTTTAGAGAAAGTCAGAAAACACAGTTTAGCCTAATTATTTTATTAAAGATAACTGTTATAGAAATAAAAAGATTATACAAAATAAACTCACAAACTGATATAGTTTCATAGAATCTGTTAGATTTACTTTATAATAAAAGTAACTTTACAATCTGACGTACCACATCAAATCACGTCAATTTGTGAATTTACTTTTGTATAATCTTTTGTAACTAAAATATTTTCCTTTATTAAATATAAAGAATTAAGATAAATATATATATATATATATATATATATATATATATATATATATATACACACATCTTCTTAAGTATTTGACCTACATGACTTTCTTTACCAATGAATTACGTTTTGGGGGGTTGTTACTAATTGTTACCCTCAAAATTAGAAAGTTGCATGTGGGGTAGGTTAATCATGCACTACTCTTTCTTCTAGCTAGCTTCTAAGAATCCCACGTGGCACCACACATATGGTGGTGTGTATGAATGGCACGTAGGTCTAGTGCAACCCTATAGCTAAACCTTGGAGTTAGAGCTCCATATATATGTATGTCATGTAGGACGCTTAGGTCATAATTCATGGCCTTGATAATGCATGCCCCTAATTAAGGCGTAATTTAAGGGTTGTGGAAATCAAAGTAAATTAATAAATTAAAAGAAAGCTAAATTAATTGATTAAATGTCGCACGTACAACCATGCCTGCATGCCTTGGTTGGAATACTATGATATTATTGCATGGGTATAAACTTTTGTTAATTTAATTAGCACATACTTAGAGAAAAACGTGAAGAGTTGAAGTATGGGAGGAGGGAAACATGGAAGGATACTGTATATGGCATATACAACACAAACAAAATTGACTTCTATCTAGAAGAGAACAACAGATCAAAACCCATTAACAATTAATATCACATTTAATATATATATATATAATCACACATCCCTATATATGATCATGATCAATTCCTCTTTAGGGTTGGAGGGCAAATGACCTAGCTATATATGTGCTTATATATATATATATATATATATATATATATTACTACTTATAATATAATATAATATGAAATAATAATAATAATAATAAACTTGAGAAGGGGGGGGGCCTATCCATGATATATAGTCATATAGTGCACGGGGTGATCCTATAGTAGACAGTATTTTTTTTTTTTTAAAATTGATTGGTGGCCTAGTGTAATATTAGCTGTCGGAAACATGTAGTTTAATGTTTTGCACTTTGGCTTTAATGTTTGTGAGAATTGATGCTTTATATTTACTTTTAGGGAAAGGCAATATTATTAATGGACCTACAGTACTAAAAATACTTGTAAGTTTGTTTAGAGGAATATTAAATAGCACATGATAAACCCTAGCAGGCTCTGAAAAGGCCGGTTCTCAATTGCAATATTAAGAAAGGTATCAGACTGATCAGTATATAACCCCACTAATATTATTCTAAACCAAAAGAGGAAAAGAATTTATCATGTACATGCAACCATGATGAATTCTAGCTAGATAATAGCAATTAAGAACATTTGAGATGTAATTAATTAACTGATCTAATAATTAAACGAGAATAATTTTATCACGATATATATTTCATTATTGATCTATCGGTACCGTGTGTTGATTAATTAACATGGTTTTTCAAATCTTATAGTTAATTTATCATTACATATACTAGGATATATATTTACTCTATATATTCATGTTAATCATCTAATTAAAAAAGGTATTAAAATGGAAGTATATATAGGCCATTCAAGATGATGATCTGTATGAAACTAGGAAAACCAATTGTTAATTAGATGTGGTACATTTGCATACCACATGCATGCTAAGGAAGATGATTCCAAATGTGCTTACATGATCATGTTCATGAAGGATTATTAATTTTTTTTAGCATCTTCCTCAATCAAGGGCGGCAGATAGCTTTGATTAGTTAAACTAAGTGTGAAATCTTAATCTCCAATTAGCAGCTAGCTGTTCATCATCATCATCAACAACAACAATTAGCATCTAATTAAAGAGGAGTTGGAAGTTGGGAAACATGGGTTGGAAGTGTCGGGATAAAGATGACACCCATTAATTTATGCATGCCAATTAATTAATTTGGGGTACTTGATTTATTTAATTAGTCAATTAGGACCACATTATATATATATTAAAGTACTCCAAAACAACTCAAAAGGCAAATGAAAGAATCCCCTCCATGCCATGCGCATGATCTTGATCTTCATGATCAGCCAACCTTTGCTCTTTCTTCCCTTAAATATTCACAAAGATCATGACACGATTAAGTACTTTAGCTGCCAGCTTAACTCTGAGCTTTAATTAAAATAATCTCCCTCTCTCTCTCTCTCTAGTTTCATCCTTATCCAGTACCCTTCATCCTTGCTATATATATATATACTACTATTGTCTTTACTTTAATTAAACTTCGTTGGCTTGAAAAATACCTGGCCGGGTTCTTGAATTTGAAGCCTGCAGCTACATCAAACAGATCGCTACTGATGTAAAAGTCTAGCTGCCACATCAGTGACTCCTACATCAATTAATTAGCATAAACAAAACGTATTTTATAACTACAATATTGCATCTTACAATAAATACTATTTTTAGATATGCACTAATAACTTATAAACAACAAAACTGATCATGATTCGAAATGACTTACCCTTCAAGAGTCGATCTAGCCAACTTCGTATGAGCGCTCATGCCATGGCAAATTAAGCAAAGACAGCCTTTGGTATCAGTACTAGTTTGTCCATTTCCCTGGTTGAAACGTCGACCCATATGGAACTAAAAGCTCATAAATAAATATTGGACCACACGTACTAAACAACACTACACAAATATCTAACCCAATCAATGCTCCAAACTTCTCTGACAACTTCCTGGCTCATACCCCACCACCTTTCCCTTGACAACTCCCGGCCTGGCCTGCAGCATTAGCTAGCTTTGCTCCTCGAGTACATTATCTGAACATCAAAAACTCTCCACGTGTAGCGATGGGATTCATGACCTATATGGACATAAAGAGCTTGCATACATATTGCTGTTTCAGTCCTACCCCAGTTTATGTGCTTATAATGATGAAAGAGAGAGAGAGTGAGAGAGAGAGTGAGTGACTCTCCTATAATTCAAGGGCTGGCAGAGCAGATGCATGCACTCACAGAATATAGTCCTAAAGCAAAGCTAGCAAATAATTGTACGTACAAACCTATGAGGCAATATTCTTCTAAGAACACCATAATGACTTCTTTTTTCTAGATAAAGCTGTATGCGCAAGGAAAATGGGAATGACATGTTGATTACGATTACCGTATAACAAAGCTGGTTTGAAAACTCTTTTTTTTTTTTTTTTTCCCCACCACCTTAAATGTGAGATAAAATCTTGTATATAATATTTGCCATTTTTAGAGAGTTTGTGAAGAAACATTATAAGAGCACTCACAATGAGTTTTGTAAAATCTATTTTTATGTAAAATTTAAAGAAAAGTAGCTTGAAACTACCTCCAATGGATCCTTTATTTTCAAATGTATTTTACATTTTACTATAGTGTTCAGCTAAATGTAAAGTGAACTGTTCATAAATGTAAAAATATTTTATTTATTTATTGTCTTTTCATATACTTTATTTCTCACAATAGTTTCTCTCTCTTTATACTTTTTTGTCCAACAAACTATTAAATAATATAATATAAAGAAAAAATAGTTAAACTGATGTATGATGTATTGTAAAAATTAGTATGTAAAATAGAAAAAGTGAGTTTTGATGATGTATTTTAAAGGATAAGATACATAAACCATTGTGAGTGCTCTAAGTTGTCTTGGAGGAACATAATTTTTTTTTCTATCCCATTAATAATGTTCAAATATGCTCATATAAAATTCTTAAAACCATCCATTTTTGCTTTCTTATTTGACAGAAAGGGGGATAAATGGCATGCATTATTAATGGTCCATTTAACACCACGTACATGAAGGACAACTTGTAATTGAAAGGGAAAAGTACGTACATGATCACTTTACACCTTTGAACTATATATATATATTTATATATTTATAAGAGTTTTATACTTTTACTCAACCATCAAAACTCATTAATACTTCAAACTATAACAAACTGATACTTTTCATGTCCCAATTGAATTATAGTCGACGTTGATCAGATGAAAGAAAAACTAGATGACCCAACACATGCACTATATAATATTGATCGTCAAATCTTAATAAAGAATGCAAAATGTCCATTTTTAATATATAGTCTTAGGATTCAAATTGTCACTTATAATAGTTTGAGATCAAAATTGCAAAATAAGAGGACACAGATTTTCTTTCTCATTGAAAATATAAATATTACGTACAAAGCTGGGTATATATATATATATTTATGTAAAATAGAAAAAAAAAATAGTATATATGTTTCATCTTCTCATGTCTCATCTAATTTGAAATGAAATGAAAATGACGTATGGAGGAGTGTGGAGTGAATGAGAGATGCATGGCGATCGACTAGGGTTAATTGGTGCATGAAGGGGCCCCCGGGCCCCGGATCGAGTACTAGTCGCATAGCTCTGATATATATATATATACATAGAGAGAGAGAGGTCCATATCATGTAATTGGTGGGCAGGCGTGCCGTGCAAACTGTCTACCCCAAGCTTAAGTCCACACGTGGATGGATAGAATATGTGGTCCAAAGGGAAACTTTGTGGGGGGTGGTGACACGCGTACATTATTTTGTTTTTTTGTTTTTCCCATGTGTTGCTCCCCATGTGCATCTTCCTTCCTGTTCCTTCCTTCCTTCCTTCCTTCCTTCCCCCTCAGAACCTAACCTCATGTCTTTTTCACTCTTTCTAAATGCTTGGTTTTCTTCTTCTTCAGCTTGGTCCACCTCCCATGGACTTGGCTCTACTACTTTCAGCTTCCGACATTTCCCTCAACCACCTTTTGTCTTTTCTTTTGTTTATTCACCATTTCTTGTTTATATCGGCCTCTAGTACTTGCTAAATCATTTCGATCTACTTAGATGCAGATGATCTCCTATGTATATTAATATATATATATATATATATATATATAATATGTTGTTCATTTCGTTTTTATTGATTCAATTTAATTAATTTTGGGGAAGATTAATGATAATCTTATAATAATCACATGTTTGCGTATGTCGGATTTGTATTTTTAAGTTTTCTAATTATCAAAATTCTGTGACTTATTATAGCGAGAAAGATATAGACGCATAAATAAATCTTACAATATTTAATAATGGATGTAAACCCATCTCTCTAAAACTGGTGCAAATTAAACATGTAAGAAGGTATACAACAAAAAAAAAAAAAAAAAAGAGAATTTATGACGGATTATTTACGATAAGAATAACTATTTACGATGAAAATAAACTCATTTTAATAAAAAATAGTTATTTTTATAAAAAAATAACTGATCACAAATAAACAATTTTCTTGTACTCTATAATTTGTACTATTATTATATACACCCATATGTAAAAGCTATATATGGACGCAGCCACGTACATAATATGCAAACAGAATACTTTTACGAAAAGAATCAATCAATAATTAATTAATTATATTGCACTTCCAGTACTGAATTATCTTTTAGTAGAATAATAAACAATTAGAAAAGCAATAACTCCGGCCAAGACTTTCTACTTTTACGAGTCCTGGCCTTCAGTCTTTAATTTGTAATAATAATTAATATTTTCACCAAAAATCTCTAGATCATCTGTCTCCCCCCATAATTCATCACCATGCAGCTTGTCCAATTAATGCAGGTTATAATATGGTACTTACTAAGTTAGCTCTTTAATATTATTAATTAATTAAGTTGTGTGATCATATTTTGGGTAGGTTGTGTCTATTAATTAGTTGTTTAATCTGGACCGTTTATCTATATATATATATATATATAAAAGATAGCCGCCCTTGGTCTACCAGATTAATTTTGACCATAGCTTGAATTGAAAAGTCTAACATGCACAAATTTTGACCCAACCGGCTTAGACAGCTTGAAAGTTATTACGCAAGATAGTTACTTTAGTCATAAAATATCGTTGATTTTTAAATTATTCATATAATTAAACATTAATTTTTAATAACATAGCATTCTTATGATCACTCGCATCCATCCTTAAGGATCATTAATATCTCCTAAAATTTACCATCACCTATATATATATATATATATATATATATATATATATATATAGGTTATATAAACCTCATGGCCTTGCGTTTAAAAACAAAACTGGCACATTTTGTTTTTTCGATTTTGTGGTTTTTTTTTTTTCATTATTTTCCCTTTCATGATGAGCTCCCAATTGCCTTTTCATGAGTTCCATACAGATCGAAGCTTTAATTAATCACGCCTTTGTTTGTCGAAGTTGCTAGCTTGAATATTCCCGGAAAGTTAGTCAAGGCACACAAACCTCTTGTCTAGATGGGACGAAAGGTGCTCGTGATGTTCTGTCATGGGCAGAAAACAAGGAAAAGTTGTGCTCAGTGTTGCACTTGTCATCCCTATATCTATCTCCTGAAATATAACCTAAAATGGAACTTGTCTCCCTTGCTCTCATCCTTATCAATCCATGAGTTTTAATTTGTTAACACACAAAAAAAAAAAAATTACATTATCATAAATAATTAATTATATATAATTACATCGATCAACACGAGTTTTGTTACTTACAAGTTGATCGATATATAATATTATCGAGGAATAATCTCACATTATCTGTGGACAAGATTTTGAACATATTTATAAAGAATGAACAATCATCTCTTGTGGAACCGATTTTATAAGATAAATTAGGCTCGTGATACTTACCCCATGACAAGTTTTAGAAAAAAATACTGGTCTGCACGTGAGGGAAGGTGTAGAGGAATAATCTCACATTATCTGTGCATAAGGTCTTAGGCAAGTTTATAAGGAATGAACAATTATCTCTTGTGAAACCGGTTTTATGATATGAGTTAGAGTACCTGTGAATTTCTTCATGTGACTTGATTGACATAAACTCCCAGCCTCCAAAACAAAGGTCTGGAGTTCGAACTCCAACTCTACACTCTACCCATTTAATTAAATATTTCACGTGTTGGCCCTACTCATTGAGAAAGAGACTAACACACACATGAGGGGAGTGTTAAGAATATAATACAAATAATAAAATCGATCTCTTCCTATCAATTTAAACTTTTGAGACAAATGATGATTTCATAAATATGAACATGCATATATGCCATTTATTGTGGAACCCATCAAGTACTACAATATTATAGTACTAATTAATTAATCTGGAAGATTTTTATATTACTCGCGTATTTGATATGTCAATAAACAAGCTTGTAAATAGATTTTTTTTTTTAAAAAAAATTATTGAAAACTTATATCGGCTAACAAAGTACTCATGATGTTTATCACTATTTTTTCATACATAAATATCCGTGGATGAGTGACGACATACAGACATATTTCTTCATTCTAACTTCATTCCAATAGACATCCATCTTTGTCACACGATATGGATAACACATATTTTAGTTCAATGGATAAAACTTTGTACATTATAGGGAAAGTAGTACAAGTTTATCACAACCCAACTAATTATATATCCTACCATTGCGAAAACTGGGGAAGAATCTGATCAGCAGTCATCATGTATCCAATAAGGGTAGAATATATCACTTGCATTGTTTACACAAGAGGCTAAGTTATTTCCCAAATGGCATGGGTCTGATCGATCGAGCAGCCCAAAGACGTACGTCAACAATGACGATATTTGCACTGTCCTCATCATCATGTGCTCCAACACATCCTCAATATATATATATATTTTTTTTTATATGTCTTCTGTCTCTCTCATCATTCCCTTATCTCTCTTCCTTTCTTTTCATCCTGTTTAACTAGGGTTTATATAATAATAGGGTCACTGGGGTTTCCCTAATTAATTTGTTAAGTCGAACGTAGTACACTTTTATATTATAATATATATTATTTTTTAGGTTAAATACTTTTTACATTTTCTTCGCCCATCTCGAGCCACGCATGATCAGGACATATGAGATGGATAGAAATAGTGGAAAGCCATAACGTACCAAAGCTATATAGCTCATCTAAATGAGGACGGCTCGGCTATTGAAAACATAGAAAGAGGAGAATACCACCCAATTGGACAACAAAAGTTGCTTGCAGCTTGTCCAAATCCACAGGCCAACCACCCATTTTGTTTACTGAATTCGAGGTGGTCAGGTTTGGGATCCCCACCATCCATATAAATTATATGTATCGGATATATTTCCTAACAAGTTTGTGATAGTGATTCTTGTAGTTCTAGCTATATATATATATGGCTAGACTTCTGGGTTCATACCATAATGACCCTTTCCTTCTTATTTAATTACTTAATCAGGAAAGTCGATCTAAACCCACACACTCTCTGGCCGGGGCTAGCAACATTTTTGTACGTCATGTGTTTGCAGAGTACTAGTACTCCAATGTCCAGAGTAGTACTCCAGGCCCCCCAACCTAGCTAGAAGATCGATCAACTATTTATAAGTAATCATGATCAGTGTCCCTAAATAATTAGGACCATTTCTATTAATTTGATCTGATGGTATCTGGACGGAATGTTCGAATTCTTAATTACCTAATTAACTGGTGTTTGTGTTTATATATAACAATTTAGTAATGATCATCTCTTGCTGCATGTCTTGCATGCACCTCCATGAATGTCTTCCCTGGCCTTCTCGGAATTACAGATTAATAATTTGGAACCATGAAATTTTTTAAAAACAACAAAAATAAAGACATCAGATGGTGTTTATATATATATATATATATATATATATATATATATATATATATAATATTACATATAATGACTCGTATATTGTACATGTACTATATATATATATATATAAGTGCTTTATTAATAAATAAAAGTCACACACTGTGACTAAAGGGAAGGAAGTAGTACTATTACATTATATATATATTTTTTGACACAAATGTAGAGTATGGAAAACAAGGGCGATATTTCATATAGGCCGTTTGGATAGTAAAAACGTTTCATCTCATCTCATCTCATCATTATAATTTTTTAAAATTTTTATATAAAATATAATAAATAATTTAACTTTTTCAAATGTCAAAACAATAATAATATTTAAAAATAATATTATATCTAACAATATTTTATTAAACTTTCAATTTTTATCTAAAACCATCTCATCTTATCTCACTCATTTCATTATCCAAACCGCACCATGCATTCTACAAAAAAGAAAGGATATTTTGGTAATTAAAAGAAGTTCTAAATGGGACACAAAAGTTGGGTAGCTAGCTATAGATAAGAACACCTCGCTTATAAATATGGTGTGTCGTCGCTCCTAAGACATTCATCATTTCATGGAACAAACAGTATTGGCCATTTGGGTCTGATCATTAAGAACAAGAAAGAGAGAAAAAAGCTCATTTTTTGAGCGAGCCAGAGAAAGAAAAGGAGAGAGAGAGAGAGAGAGGATGCCAGCAAACATGAACCGTGAGGATGATCATATGGTACACTTCTCTCAATCATGCTACGCTGATGCATACACCCAAATGGTAACCCAACAAGGTTTGTTTCACTCTGAATTTAGCTTAGGAAATCCATATTTTTTTATGCTTGTTTATGTGTAGTTTATATATGTATATATATCTATGCATGTTGAATAATTTACAGGTGATCAGACGTCAAAACCAATTCGACGACGCCGGAAGAAGAGTAAAGGAGGAAACGCCGGCGACGGAGGAGCGAAGAAAAGGAAGCTGAGTGAGAAGCAAGTGAATCTTCTTGAGGTTCACTTTGGAAATGAACATAAGTTGGAGTCGGAGAGAAAGGACAGGCTTGCTTCTGAACTGGGTCTTGAGCCTCGCCAAGTTGCCGTTTGGTTTCAGAACCGTAGGGCACGCTGGAAGAACAAGAAACTTGAGGAAGAGTACTCTGCTTTGAAGAAAGAACACGAAAGCACGATTTTTGAGAAATGCCAGCTTGAATCTGAGGTCTCTCTCTCTGATCTCTCTCTCTCTGTGTGCGTATCTGATTTTTATCACTCATTTCTAGGCTTTAGTTTATAAATTACGTACGTATCCCGTTTGCTTTCGGAGAAAAGGAAGATCACAAACTGAATTTGAAGTAAGTAATATTTATATATATATTTTCTTCGTTTTTGAGTTTGTGATGTGTGCAAAACAACCTTGCTCAAACCATTTACAAGATCAGGGACACTGTTTGGTTTCCGAGATAGAAAAAAGAAGAAGAAGGATTTCTAAGTCCGTTTTCTTTTTCTTTCTTTGACCTGTTTTCGAGTCTGTTTAGAATGCGAAACTCGAGCGTCGACGTCAAACCATTTGCAAGCTTAGTTCGGGTTTGTACTATAATTATGTATATTCTTGAAAGTCCAAAACAAGGGGAGGGAGGCATACAAAAATAGTTCCTTAATTTTTTTGTTTTTGTTTTCCTTCTTGTTTCATTGTATCCAAACACATCCACTGAAAAAAACAAAAAGAACGAGATGATGACCCACTGTATAAGAACATGCATGAGCTCTTGGCTCGAAGAAAGCCATGCCACCCAGCTTTGTGAGTTAGGCTTTAGAAAAATCAACCAAAAAAATACAGATAAGATAAGGAGAACAGCATAAGTAGTACTCCACCTCACGAGACAACAAAAAAAAGTTACAACATCCGACGTCGTCCGTACACTGTTGTTTAAGGTGGCTGCTGGGTGTTGGGCCTTCCCCAAGGCCCACCCACCACGTGATCGACGTACAGAATATTAATTAATTAACTTATTTTATATTTTATTATATCACTCGCTAGATTCCTCTCACAGATCATGACACAATTAATCCCATATATAAATATCATAGAATTAGATTCCCATTTAAATTTGTTGCAGGTGTTGAAGCTGAACGAACGGCTGTCGGAGGCGGAGAAAGAGATTCAGCGGCTCTCCCAATTACCGGCCGAGACGGTTCCGAGTAATAGCACGAGTTCATCGCCGTCGGTGGACACCATGGCCGGCGCTGGCCAACCATTTCTTGGGGAGTGTGAGATCATGGATACATACACTGATATTTTTAACACCACAACATTCTATTACGCTCATGCGGGCATGGATTGGATCAGCCAGTATATGTAGTATATATAGTTGATGATGCAGGATGCAGCTCTTTAATTTAGTATTTTGTAGATATTGACAATCTCTAATGTAATCATGATCATGACTTTAATTCGGCCTCTTGATCTCAAGCTATCTATCTATCTAGCTAGTTAGTGTCTAATTCTCTGATCAGTGTATAATTATTAATAGGACTAGATGATGATTAGTACGTTCTAGTACTACTCTTGATATGTTCATCAACTTATAATTTAGTAGTAGTTTGCTTGTTAACTGAAAGCTACCAGATTTCTTAAATCGAGATTTCTTACAATCTTCTAATGCTTTAACGCTTTCTATATATAATTCAAATAGAGATCATAAATAATACAGCATGCATGCATGCGAATCTCGCTGTATTAAATGTTATTCGATAATTAAAATATAAAAGAGATATTGTGACATGTACGGATCGGATCATAAGCATATTAATATATATGTTTGAAGATATGGTTCTTAATTAATGTGTTGCAAGAGATCCACAGGTGTCGACTTGATTTTATATATCTATAAACTCAATGAAACAAATTTCCTGCCACCAAGTTTAAGTAGTTTTTAGATGGCCGGGATGTTAAATTAATACATGCATCCACCAAAACTCATTTTGCACTCTATCTCGTTTGTAATTTAGATATTAAGACGTAAGATGAGATGAGATGAGATGACATGACATGACATGAAATGACGTTAAAAATAAATTAGATAGGACGTGTGGACTTTGTAATGGCTATGGATAAAGTTGTAGAGGGGCCTACTGATGGATGTTGAGGCCGATACAAAAGGATGACTTTCTGCATGCTACGAATTAAGAAGAGGATAAAAACAAACAAAAAATTAAGGACAGGAGCTAACTAGGGTTTGTTAACGTCAAAAGTCTCTCATCGATCTACGTCAAAAATATGCATGATATATATATTATATATATATTATATATATATATATATATATATATGGATTGTCCCACATCGGCTAGTAGTGATCCTACTTGTGGCTTTATATTGAGAAAGACACCCTCTCATTCACAAGTGCTTTTGTGGGATAAGTTCTACATTGATTTAATGTTACTATATATGTCATCTCATTTTGTTCATACATTTAATTCTTTTTTATTTTTTTTCTTTTACTTTTTTTCTCAAGAAAATAACTTGCATTAATAAATAGATATAGTATTACAGACATATCAAACATAGAAGCAAAGACATAAATAAAGCTAAACAAAGTAATTATTAGTGTATTAATATTTTTTTTATTTTTTAAATATATTTAAAAAATATTTAAAATTAAAAAAAGAAAAAAGAAAAATACAATTTGCACTAGGCGACATACAGAGTGAGCACATGCAGGAGGCAGAGTAGCATCACTCTCTATATATTTGGTCTCCCTCTTTTTCAGATGCATGCATGGTATATAAGATTGCTGAAACAATATCATATCAATGTAAGAAATAAAGCTTTTATCGAGAAAAAGTTTGTCGCTAAACATTGAATTTTCGTCGTAAATAATTTTTTGCAAAGAAAACAAATCGTCGCACATTCGTCAAAAATATCTTGTCATTAAAAGTTATTAATGATGTCAAAAGCACACTGTTGCAAAATATACAATATTTAGCGATGACAATTTCATCATAAGAAGGGTCTTATACTTGGTCCCAAAAAATCTCCACCAAACCAAAATTGTCGCAAAAACTAACATAATTGTGACGAAAGATTTGGTCTTTATTAATATTAAACAGTTAATGTCATCGCAGATACAAACATTATAGTGACCAAAATAACTGTCACTAATAGAAAACTATTTACGAGAAAGTATTGTAGTCGTCAAGCTAATTTTTGCCGTCAAAATTTATTTATCACAAATAATACAATAAGAAGCTGGAGTCTAATATAAGTGATGAGTTAAATTCGTCAGTATTGTTGACTATTGGTGACGACTAACTCTTGTTAGTACACACCATGATTTAGAATTAGTGACAAATATTTATCATCATAAATGGTGACATACATTTAGAATTAGTGACACATATATTTGAGCAAGTATAATTGTACAATTCTTCATTTTTTATAAATAAAAGACCAAAAAATCATCAATATATATATATATACAAAAAAACTAATAACAAATTCTAGTGATACAACAAAATGCATAAAATTAAAGTTATTATTTAAATCTAGTACCATTGTTCATAAAAATACTCAAATAAGGTTTGCTCTTTGCAAACTAAAATAGAAATGTGAAATTGGATGTCTCTTTAGGACTTTCTCTGAGTCTCTAATTGTGCCATAATTTATGAGAGGCGACAATCATATTCGCTTTGTTTCTCTACCATATTGTTGATATTTGATTGCATAGATTTTGCCATTTGCACCAACTGCTCCCATTTTTCTTATAAACCTTCATTACATTCTTGTATTTCTCTACTTGTTGAGTGAGTAGGATGACTTTGGATGAACATGAAGATGTAGGGATGAAGGTGGGATTAATGTTGAGGGTGGTCCTAAGATATATAAAAATTTGTATATAATAAGAATTAAAAAAATTATTTAAAAATGTGCAAAAGTATATAGAAATTTCCAAGTTTGAATCATGTAAATTAAAAAAAATAAAAACATTTAACATGCCAATTGATCTCAATGTTCTTTCAACAAATAAATAGCATTAATTATCACATTACTTCTCAATATAGATCACTAGCAGATAAGTTATAAAAAAGTCGTTATTTATTTTGCTTCAAAACATTATCCCAACAATATTAAAAAATAAAAAAAGTTTGTTCAATTTGTTTTTATTTCGAAACCTGGTCTTAAGAATGTTCAACTTAAATTTTCAAAATAAAAGGCAAAGAAAATGATCGATAGAAAATCATATTATAATATTCAAAACTAATTTAAACGTACATACAACATAATAAATAAAATTATAAAATTTGGATTTACATGATGAACCAATTGAAAAACCTCAATTATGGCATAAAACTTAAATATGTATTTGAATAGACCACACCGCTAGGAGCAAAAAAGAAATGATGTGATCTCATTTTTTTTTTAATTCTATTAATTTTGAAAACACTTATTATTATCATTTTTATTAATTTATGGCACAATTTAGGAAGAATTTGAACTATATAATTGATATTTTATGCATTTTTACAGGAAAATATCAAAACTCACATTCAAATGTAAGTTAAATAATTTTTAATGTAAATTTCACTACAATCGAATAGTGTGTTTTGGGAGGAAAATTTTAGTTTCGTCCCAAAATATATTTTCTTCGATGAAAGTGAGCAAAACCTTTCGATAGAGTTCAAACGAAAAATGTTTTTTGGGACGATTTAGTTTCGTCCCAGATTTCTGGTTGGACGGTGAAGACATTACGTTAGACTGTGAATTATGTTTGAACGAATACTTCATGAGTGGTCGACCGAAACAAAATTCGTTCAAACAGAAATGCGTTTGAACGTTCACTTTGGTAGTCGAATAGACAACTATGTTTGAACATATTCAATGTCATTAGTAAGCATTCAAACGTTTCTTACATTCGAACAGTTTACGATAACTATTTGAACATATATTACGGATTACAATCGAATGGTTTGTATCACTGCTCGAATGGTTTAACTACTTCTGTTCAAACAATTTTAGTCGTTCAAACAATAACTAATTGATTTTGCTCAATAATAAACAACCAAATACACATACATAACATCTTAAAAAAATACATTACAAATTTGTTCAATACAAATAAAAGTAGTCTCATAAATGTGAGCAAAATAAATAAAATAGTACTAGTGTTCATCGTACTTAAACATATAAAATCTGTAAGTATAATGTAAATCAGTTGCTTGAAGACCTGAATTGTTTCATAAGCATATGCATTTGGAGTTGCATCTCTCTTCTGAACTCCTCTTGTTATTCTTGTTATTTCATTTGCATCTCCATGTCTGATCGATGGGCCAATTGATCTTAGACCTCACTTCCTCCAATGCTCTAAAGTTGTTGGAAGCATTTTTGGATGATGAGGAAGAGCTAGAAGGCTTGATACAGAGACCCAAACTTCTCAAATATCCTGAATGTGGACCCAAAATTTTTGTAAAAATTTCAACATCACTTATTGAAGAATTTTGATTTGACGAAGAATTCGAACATAGACAACCATTTTTTCCTATACAAGACAAAAAATTAATATTGTGACAAAAATCTTAATATGTTTAATCAAAATAGATAATAATACTTACATAATTTTCACGGACGTCGGGATGAGTCTACTCTCCATTACGATCAATATGTGATGCAGCATATAATTTTGTCAGATCGTAATTGGTATCTAACTCTTGCTAAAGGACACATATTTTATAGATATAAACTCATTACAATAAATCCAAATAACAAACTATATAAAACGAAATATATATAATAGCATTACCAGTTTTTTAGAAAGGCGATAGAAAGATTTTTTGTCTGCATGATGATGAACCTTCAATTTTGATATTTTTTTTTTGTTTATAAAACTTCGTTCTTGCATAGAAATTGTAAATATTAGCAAGAGCAAATTATAAAATATGACTCGTAAAATAATTCATTTACCTTATATGTTAGATTCTCAAACATGTCAAAAAGTTCAATCAGAAGGTCAAACATCTTGAAAAGGATGTTGGCATGCCTTGTTCTTATTTTCGAATTTATTATAATGCTCATGACATCTCACTTTATATTTGTGAAATGCATTACACATAAACTCATCAATAGTTTTACGCTCCTCTTTGACCAAAATTTAGTTCAAAATCATCATTAAAAAATATATACACAAAAAAATTATAATTTGCATATTTTATATTTTGCATACAAATTAAATAATTTAGAAATCAATTAAACATTACCTAACAATGCTTCTTGATAAGTTTTTTCACATCTTGGAAGATTTTATGCCATGAACTCATAACCAAAAGTGCATAGCCAAAGGTGCATAAGTTCATGTAAGAGAGCACCCACATGTGATGCAAGCCAAGTTGCTAGTTGTTCTTCACTTTCGATATGTTTGTCAGGAATGTTAACCTTAATATTACTTATTTTACGATATTTTTTCAACGTCACGCCTCTAGCAGTACCTCGACCTTGACAAGATTGTATCGTTAACTCTAAAGAATATAATATTCATTGTAGAAACAAAGTAAATGATGGTTAGAAATAAAGTAATATTTATGAATTACCTTAATTGAAACAAAATTATTATCAGTTTTTACCTTGTTCTGAAGAGTTAATATCTAGTGGTGAGTCAAACGGAGAGCTAGGAATAGATGGAGATGGGATGTGAACGTCCTTCCTGTTCAGTGGCATATTTTTTAAACCATATTTTCAAAGCACTGAAACATTCATTACATAAAAAGATTTGGCATAAAGTTTCATGTGAACACAAAATCAGGTAATCATCTGTATCAATTTCAATTGACCATTCGCCCTCACCATTTATAAATACTTTAGATCAGTCAATATTTTTCTCAACTGTTGCATCGACAATTTCAACCTCAATGTCTTCCCTATGTAATGGAATCATATCATACTGGCTCAAATCCACAAACAAGTTAAAGACAAGTTAACTCTCTTGGTATACTTCTTGAGCAGATGGATCATCTTCTTCTTCGTCTTGTCCCGTTGCCTCGGGGATAACATCATATATATTTCTTAGAAAAAACTTTTATACCACTCGCCGTTGATTTCCTAACTTAGGATTATCTAAGCAGAATATTTGAGATGCTTGGGAAGTCAAAACAAAATAATCATCTTCATACAGTTTTTGCGATGTATTAATACTCAAGAAATATTCATCATCGCACACTCCCCTTCGAGGATTACTTAAGTTTCACCAATCACACTTAAATAAATATACCACAAGCTTCCCCAAATATCTCATTCCCATTATATCAACAATAACCCATAGAAATCAATATTTTCTCCGTCATGACTACCTTCAACTAAGACACTATTATTTTGTGTTTTCATATAGTGTTCTCGATCCAATGTGTGATTCCTATTTTATCAAAAAATATATAAAGAATATTGAGTAGTGCGTCTCGAGGGACCACGCACCAATGCATACAATTCGTCCAAGATATTGTTTGGATTACTTGTATGCATTTGTACAACCTACATATTGAATAAAGCATATACATACAAAAATAAACAATCATAATATTAATGCAGTCCATCAAACTCGCATCTGCAATGTCATTACCAATTATTCAAACCATTTCGGGAACTCCTCTTAATGTTTCTGGTTTATATAATTTACTCCCAGTTCTTTTAACATGTTAACATGATCATTGACATTGAAGATTACCAAATAATTTATAATCTTATATTTTTTTAAGGAAATTAAAATATTAATTAACAAATAATGACAATTTACTTGAAGTGGTTCTTTATCTCATAGCAATTGTTTAGCTTGTACCACTGACATTTTTCGAACGCTTAATGATTCGATCGAATGGTATAACACAAAAAAGTTTCTCATTATTTTAATTAATGTATAATTTTGTGAAGGTTTATATATCATATTTTATAATTAATTTTCTTAATTTTATTTCTTAAATTTCAGGTTGTCAATGTCTTAGGGGACGGAAGCGTGGCAGACCAGGGCAACCCTCCAGCTAAACAATTTGAGATAGGACCATTTTATTGGAGTGTCAGGTGAAGATCTCCGACTTTCAGGATCTTCTCTACAAGGGTCGTTCCTTGACAGTCGTTTTTGTCAAGCATGGTTGTACACCAATCATTGACCAGAAGGACAAATGATGGCATCTTATTTCCTATATCGACATCGTCTTTGAGTTTTATAGAGAGCTCGATGGTGCCAGATGAGATGACGAGGCATACACAATCTCGGTTTGTGGAGCCTCAGTTACATTTTCAACGGACAGACTCGTCGATTTCATTGGTATCCCTCGATTGTGCACTGCATATCCAAACGTGGTGACCAAGGAGTCTACAGCTTCTATGATGGGGAGACGACTGAGGATGAGGCCTCTAATAGAAATAGACTTGATGGCGTTGCTGATCACTAGGTGTGGCAATTGGTTGTTGGTGCAAATGCTTCTCCCGATGATGGGGCAAAGAGCATCAAACATGCTGATTTATCATGTTTCTCCAAAATTATGAACTATATCATCGCCAACAACATTGATCCTTAGCAGCACAAGACTGAAGTTGGCATGGATTCGACGAGGTTTATGATATGCGTCGCTAGGATATATTGCCCACTACATTCGCTAGGATTCAATTAGAGGCCCACTACATTACGACGAATATATTGTCCTTTGGGATCTTGATCACACGATTTCTGTTACATGCCAGGGTCCTGCCAGAAATTGTTGAACGTGTTCGAGAGCCGATTGGACCGATCAACTCTTCCACCTGGTCACGAAGCACAAGACAATTGAGATTTCGTCTTCATGCTCTTATTACAAAGCTGGTTGAGACTTAGGGAGATGCACACATGTGATCAGCTCATGGAATATCGACCGGTGAGACATCTACACAAAAGGCATAATGCACTGCTATTTGTGAGGAGATTGCAGATATAATGTGTGCATAGGTGATTGATGCAATGCGTACGCAGATCCCAAGTGCCATCTCTGACTTACGTATAGAGATTATTGCTAATATCTCTAACTTACATACAAAGATTGATATCATCTTTGTGACTCAAGCCATGATCAATACTCAGCTAACACACCTTGAGACATGCCTAGCTGGAGTCAAGGATGTGATTTTTATGGTCAGTAGTAGTCTGTATCTTTTATTATTATTTTTTTGTATGAACAATATTTTATGTTTAGTAAAATAAATTTACTTAGCAATCGTCATTTTCTTTTCTAAATTAATTATTGATTTCTATTATATGTATTCTTTAATTCCTAATTTTTTTATAAATTAAAATTTTCTCCATAATTAAGTAAGGTATCATGTTGGCATCAAAAGTTGTAAAAATTATGTCATCATTCAAACGTAATATATATCCATTCGAATGTTTCTCCATTCCCGCCAGATATTCCTACAATAAATTTCCATTCTAACTCTTTGTTTTACGTTCGAACATTGATTAGCCTATACGTTCGAACGGTATAATAAGTTGTTCGAACAGTAAGTCAATGTCCCGCTAAATTTAGTGACTTAACATGTCAATTTACCGTTTGATCATATATAATATCCGTTCAACATGTATTTTATTATGTTTGAAAATATTTATGCAATTAATCTCCATTCGAACTCTTTAATTTACATTTGAACATTGATTAACATATACATTCAAACTCTGTTGTAGTATATTGTTCGAGTGGTAAGTCAATGTTCTGCTAAATTTAGTCACTTAACTTGCCTAATTCTCATTTGACCATATATAGTATCCATTCGAATATTTATTTTATTATGTTCGAATGCTTTATAAGTGTTTGAACGATTATTTTATTTAGGATGAAACTTCTCGTCCCTACATATACCGTTTGAACAAAATATGTATTGTTTGAAAGGTTAATGACATACGTCGATTTTTAGTGAAGAAATTTAAATTTTGTCCCTACAACTCATTTTTTGGGACGATTTTCATATTGTCCGAAAAAAAAAAGTCCTAAAATCTTATTTTGGTTTTAGTGTTTTATGTTAATTTGTTTAAGTCGAATATTACATTTGAACATACCTCTGAATACATTTTGAATGGTTAAACGTTCGGGCTAACAAAACCGACATTAGAATAGGCAGTGCATTACATTTGAATGTAATCATGTCCATTTGAATGAAATTGTACCTTCATTCAAACATTGTCTTAATTTACATTCTAATGTGATCAATACTAGAGTTCTAACATCACTTCCAGTATATCCTAGTGTTGGTTACATTCAGACTTTAGTGTATTATTGTTCGAACTAAAAGAAATCGAACGTAATTATTTTACATTCGAACGCATATCATACACACATTTTAACTTCAACGTTGAACAATATAATTTTACAATCGAACATAGATTTGGTTATTGATCACTAGTAATTATAGTTATTAAAATTTGGTTACTTACTCCTTTTATCATTTGACGATATATTTTTAAATTCTGAGTAAATGCATTTATCATTTTGACCTACTTTTGAAAAAGTATTTACTGACTTTTAAAATTATTGAGGGATCTCATGTATTTATACTACTTATAACTATAATAGATATACACTTCCTTTAGCATTTAATTGTCTCTATTTTTAGTTAAATTTTATCTTTATTCTCAAAACATAGCAAACATGATTGCATATACATAAAAATTTAAACATGATTGAATATTATGTTTTTACTTGGGTTGAAAGAAAATGTACGTGGACTTGAGGCATAAAAAATCTAAACGCTAACATGAGTTTGTCCATGTTAGTTGTTCATGATCTTGTTAAGGGATGACCATGAACTATCGGGCCATAATCCTACAATAATTGTTGATAAAATGAATTTTTAATAGTTATCATCTTTCAGAAGTTTTCTCTGGTTAAATTGAGATATGTTAACCCCTAAGGGATTATCTCATTTGCTTTGCTTAACATTTAAGAGAATATTCATTCATGGTATTCTCTCCATTCTTCTACAAATTGTGTTGCAAATTCCTTTATCAAATTTGTAAAAGAGATGATTGATTTTAGCTTCACTCTCTTGAACTACATTCACATGGACTTTTAAGGAATTTCTTGCACATAATCTCATTAGGTTGAGGAGAAAACAACCAAAAATGTCTTCCAAAAAAGTTTTATATGTAAGTTAAGGCCTTTTCCTGTACAACCTCCATGACTTCATCCATCTAAGCTTACATTTACGTGACTCGCAATTACAATTTTTTCAAGACTTTTGGCTTCAGTCTTTCCTTTAGGATATTTTGCTCTACTTACAAACTCCCGATCTTCATGACCAATTTGATGTTTGGATGGTTCCTACTTCTTGATGTTTACAAGCTTTTAAACGAAGATGTCATGCCTCTACTGAGGGTGAAATATTTTAACCTAAAATCTACAATAACTATAATTTAAATGAAAAAATCCTCCAACATCAATTATCTCATCAATTCTTCCAAAGAAAATAACTCGACACTAATAAATATTATCTAAAATCTCACAAATTCTCCTATGTCACCTGACACTTATCGCACATTTCTCTTCTAATTCTAACCCTTGTCATCTATTCCAACAGTCACAACCATCAAAATCATCTAAAAAATGTGGAGATAAACAAATCAGTTATCAACAACTCAGTAAACAACAAACGTATACTTGTGTATAAATATGACCTAGTTATAGAATGCATAACAAAACAGTCTAAAAAATAATAGTGGCATTTCAAAAGCATTTCATCCCAATAATATTATAGACAAAATAATTTTGGCATTAGCATAACTGAAATAGCATCATAATAGAACATAGGTCATGTTTACCCTTGTGGTAAAGTTGTGCAAACCTCTACTGCCAACCGGGTAAAAACAAAAAGTGAAATGTGAGGGTCACACCTAATAAGAAAAAGGACAAGCCATTCTTGGAGTTAAAGGAAAGGGAAAGATGGGGAACACTCTAATGGTCTAAAGAATCAGCAATGGGAAACACATAGTGTAGCTTGTCCAACATCTGAGTAAGCAAGCACCTTGTGAGAGGCCGGTTGAAATGTCTCAAAGCTAGATAGAGATGAGTGTCTCAACCATGGATACCGAGCTAAAAACATTGCCTACTATGAGGATGAGAACGAGGAGCTAAAGAGACTGGTGAGCTCGAGTTAGATACGAGCTACCCGTCCAAGGTGAGATGGGATTACTTGTCCAAGAGGAGCAATAGTCAAGGACTGACCCAAACCAGACATGGAAACTTTCTGAGATAACACGGAAGGGTTCAGAGAAGTGTTAGCACCGTACGCAGAAATCCACACTCCATCTAAAATGTCACATCAGAATTGGCTTTGCAATGAAAGGTAAAGGCGCGTCAAGACTCAGAAGTATGGCCCAACACCACGTGTAGAACCCTCGTTCAAGGAATGACTAATGAGTTGGCAAACCATAGGGGTGTGAGGACCATACCCAGGTCACTTGTCTTTGTCAACCTATAGTATGAAGAAACAAGGATGATGGACCCATATCCAAGCATACCTAGAGTCATAGATACGTCAAAAAGATACTTGACAATCCCACTCTATTTGAAGGACTAAGGAGCTCAAGAAGATGATTGTTGCTGCAAGCAAGAAGCAAAAAGGCAACAAGAAAGCTTCCGACATAGGAATGCAGGTTAGCTTCTAATAAAATATTGGGTAATATGGGGTGAATGTTATGTGTAAGAGACATTGCATTATTTCTACAACTTTGCCCCCATTCTACAAGCATGAATAAATATTGCAAGTATTATGTTTCTATCTATATTTACTCATTGTTTTCAATATTTTAATTGTTTTTCATACTTGGTGGTGAGACCCTATGCAGGAACCCTGGATATCGGGGTGTGTGTGTGTGTGAGTAGTTGCCTCACCTAATACTCGAGATGTGGGACCCTTAGTGTATCACATGATGGTGTCTTTGAGTTGGTTGGCCGGGTAGAGTAGCATCCTCGGTGCAACAAGTATCTATGTGCGTGTGTGTGCTTGTGTGGTGGATGAATGCCTATGTGTAAGCCTATGAGCAAATATCTATGTGATGACGAACTATGTGGTGAAAGAATGCTACTTGGTTGAAATAGGTCGAATACTAGTTTTTATAGGTTTTCTACTTCTATAGAGATAGGTCACTTATCATCATAATATTATTAATGTGTTTGATCTATTTTGCATAAAGAGAGGGCAATGTCCTAAGAGGATGATTCCTCGCCATGCCTATTTATGTGTGTTTTCACTAAGAGGGTGATCCATTGCAAGGTTTTAAGGATGCACGTAGTTGTAAGACTGAGGGTGATTTCTCTCCACGCATATACGTGTTCTTCTAGTATTTACATGAAAAGTTTTCATAGCATTTTCGTTCAGATTATCTCTTATTAGCAGTCTTGTCATAGTCACCCAACCTATCTATGGTTTTTTTATCGAGACCATAAATCTTGATGTAGGTACAAACTCTGGCATGACCCCTAAGTAAGAAGAGTCAATCTTGCCCGAGTCTTGATTACAGAGATTATGACACGTCTTAGCACTAGTACTCGCCGTAGCTATCTTGTGCCTTTTGTAGGATGTACAACACTAAGCCTAGAGCTCATTTGTAATTAGTCTGTCCCTTATGGCGACTAATTTTATGTACTCTAGATGATGTAATGTTTTGAGGTTAATGAAGGGCAATAATCCCCTTTTGCATAAACTCTAGCATTTTGGTTCTAGAATGATAATATTGTTTTTGCAATGTGTTGTATTAAATTTCGCTCTGATATCATAAATCGACTATTTTACATGTGTACTTCCCTCTAAATTACTACACGCCTAAATTTCCTCTAGGGCGTTGACCGATCAGCCAACATCCTTGGCACTACAAAACCTCACCTAGTCTTTCATGAGGGACGGGGAGCCACAACTTGGTATCAGAATGCGTGTTTTATGAGGGACTTTGGACAACACTTAGAAGTATAGGATAGTACTAGAAAATATAAATTGATTTAGTACGATAGGTTGAAAATTCAGGTGTCAAGCTTGAACTGTGCTTAGGATGGTGAGGTGGCATAGCATGTAATAGACTCGGGTTATGTTTTAGGATTTAAATATGGTGCGATCGAGAGCTCTATGAGGAGAGTGAACACTAAGTAGTCACAAGGAAGGATCGACTGACGGAAAAAGGGAGGAGAACTAGCTAGACTGCTAAACCGAATATCGAATATGTTGGAACAACAATACGAGATGTGTTCCTGTCAAATGCAAGTTATGTCGGTAGGAACCTCCATAGAGGAAGGAAGAGGATGTATGTACGAGCGATTTTTAGCTCATCACTACCCTAGATCCTTCGAAAATGCAGGATTGACAATGGTGGAAAGGTGGATATCTGACATAGAGAGGATGTTTGAGGTATGTGGATGCACCGAGGACCAGAATTTGCTATATGCGAGCTACCTATTCTAGGGAGAAGCCTCTTTGTGGTGGGATATTCAGAGGCAATTCCTTACCAAGGAACTAGGAGACAAGGGAAGGATTTCATGGGAAAGGTTCAAGAAAGGATTTGATGATTGGTACTTCCCAGAGATTATAAGGAATCAGAGGTCAAAAGACTTCACTAACTTAAGAGAATATGGCGGCGTAATAGTATACCCCTAGATTTATGGAGTGGGAGCAACAAAACTTGTTGGTTGTATCCCCAAATCTAAAGAAATGCATGCTAGTAGGTGAAGGGAGGAGTTCAAGAGCTCTATAGCAGTTCATGTCTAGGACCGTGGGCAACCACCAATCGTTCCAGGTTCACGAGCGGGCGGAAGGATGTTGGTATGTAAGGTTTGCCATAGGACTCATGAATGAGACTATTACCAAGCCCAGAATGTGTGCTATAGATGTGGATAGACGAGGCATTTCACTCGGGATTGTCCCTAGGCACCCTCGATACAGTGAATGATGCAAAGAGGAGGACGTGGAGGTCTAAGGCAACCTGTGCAAGCCAGTGTATAAACACTTACCCCAAGAGAAGTTGATGAGGACACCATAAAGGCACAGGAAGCTTGCATTATCATAAGTATGAGGTTATTATCCGCCTTAGAGCACTCCCAATGGAATCTTCATCATATCCTTTAAAATACATCACCAAAGCCCACTTTTTCTATTTTACATATTGATTTTTACAATATTTCATCCATTAGTTTATCTTTTTTTTTTCTTTATATCATTTAAATATTATACTTTTTAAGATTTTTTATTCATTTCAAATATGTTCTATAATTACCAATAATATCTTCATATCTTTTGATATTTGCAATACCTCCCCATATACAATGTTATATAATTATGTCTTATTTTAAATTAATCCAGATTTATAAACTAAACCAATATATAAATTAATTTAAAAAAATATTATATAATAAAAATATTCTCAAAGTATATACAATGGGGCTGTTATACGTCTACAAGGATATACAAACCGATTGGAGTCATATGCAGTTTTTTTTTTTATTTGAGTCATATGTAGTTTTGTTTTTATTATTCATGTCCAACTTGTTTTTATATATATAGACCAATTATTGGAGTCACCCTAGCCAACATAGAGGAAAGCGAGAGAGAGAGAGAGAGAGAGAGAGAGAGAGAGAGAGAGAGAGAGAGAGAGAGGCCTGAAGTTAAAATAGGAAATCTGGAAGAAATGGGAAAAATCAGCCACTAAAGAGAGAGAAATTAATTTAAAATGTCTACAATCATGAATAGTATCTTCTACATGTAGCAAAATTACTGTAGCAAAATCTAAAATAAAGATGATATAAAAGATCCATTAGACGTCACTTTTGTACAAACTTCTTTATATTTTAAAGGCAATTGTATTTTACAATATCCATTGGGAGTGCTCTTACTTAACTTTCTTTTTAGCAGTCATTTACGTATAGTAAGTAGTGGAGATCATCACAGGAAGAGTTAGAGTGTCATAAGTTTACACAAGTGCCTTATTTGACAAGGGAGCTTCTCAGTCGTTTGCATCTTCCACATTGGTTAGGATGGCTGACCTTTGACCACAACCAATGAACCAAGGAGTCACGGTGGCTCTACCAAATGGAGAAATGATATTTGTACTAAGGTAGTTAAGGGATGCTCATTGGAAATAGAGAGAGTTTGGTTGGAGGCCGATCTAATCTATTCGGTAGGTTTGGATTTGACGTTATTTTGGGAATGGATTGGTTGTTTAGACATTTTGCGAGTATAAATTGTCGTTTGAGAATGGTAACCTTTTAGGTACTATGAATGAAGGCTAGGATCTTTAGAGGAAGAAAATTGTACCCCTTACCCCAAATTATCACCTCACTACAAGCTAAGAAAGAGTTGATCAAAGAGGTTGAAGTCTACCTAGTACACCTGACCTCTAGAAAATGGACACGTAAATAGGTGGAAGACATGTCAGTAGTAAGATAATTTTTGTAAGTCTTTGAGGAATTGCCAGGGATGCCCCCTACCAAGGTGATTGAGTTCGCAATTGCAAGAGTTATTGGTAAAAGGGTTCATTAGACCCAGTATCTCACCTTGGGGAGCGCCGGTACTATTTGTGAAGAAGAAAAATGGAACCCTTAGAATGTGCATTGATTATCGAGAGTTGAACAAGGTGACCATTTAAAGTAGGTACCCACTGCCTAGGATAGATGATCTATTCGATCACCTACAAGGAGCTACAATCTTTTCTAAGGTCGATCTCAGATCTGGGTACCATCAACTGAGGATTAAGGAAGGTGGTGTATCTATGGCGGCTTTCCAGACTAGGTACAGTTACTATGAGTTCATCATAATAACTTTTAGGTTAGTGAACGCCCCAGCAGCCTTTATGGATCTCATGAATAGGGTATTCTAACCATTCTTGGATTTATTCATAGTGGTGTTCATAGATGATATCTTAATATGCTCCCGAAATGCTGAGGAGCACGAAGATCACTTAAGGATAGTGCTAAGGACCCTCGAGAACCACCAGTTGTATGCTAAACTCACCATGTGTGAATTCTAGTTGGAGGAAATAAGATTTCTAGGCCATATAGTTTCTTGAAAGGAAATCATGGTGGACCTAGCAAGGTGGAGGCAGTGATGGATTGGAAATGAATCATCTCGGTACAGAAGATTAGAAGTTTCTTGGGGTTAGTCAGTTACTATCGTCATTTCGTGGAAAGATTTTCTAAGTTGTCAAGCTCTCTCACGGCATTGACCAGAAAGGATACTAAGTTTGTTTGGATTGATCGATGCGAGCAGAGTTTTGAGAACTGAAGAGGCAGTTAACCACGACACTTGTTTCAGCCCTAACAGAGCCGACTATAACCATTCGTAGTATTTAGTGACAAATCAAAGTATGGTTTAGGATATGTTCTGATGTAAGAAAGCAAGGTAATAGCCTATACATCCAAACAATTGAAAAGCCATGAAAAGAATTACCCCACTCGGACATGGAATTAGCAGCAATAGTGTTTGCCCTGAAAATATGGCAACACTACCTATATGGGGAAGAGTGCAAGGTGTACAAGAGCCACAAGAGCTTAAAGCACTTGTTTACTCAAAAGAACCTTATCGTGAGACAACAAAGATGGTTGGAGACCATCAGCGATTAACAGTGTGAGATTAAGTACCACAAGGATAAGGCTAACTTAGTCGTTGATGCCCTAAGTCGTAAATCAAAGGCCAAGGACAAGCAAGAAACTTTGGAGATATATTTGCTGTTAGAAGACATGAGGCTTTCACTAGTAAAGGACAGGTCTTCAAGGGAGGTTCTTGCCGCTTTACAGTAGATGACGATAAACGGGTTTGAAGAATTGCAAGAGTAGCAGGAGAAGGATTTGAAGTTGTTGGAGATCCAACGAAAAGTTGGTGAAGGCGAAGGACCTGCCCAATTTAGCTTAGGTGAATATGAGATCTTATAGTTCAAAGGGTAGAAAGTGATCCCAATTACCCAGAGGTTATATGAGCAATTTTGACAAAAGCTCTTTCATCGCCTTACATCATGCATCCAGGAGGAACGTGAATGTATTGAGATCTCAAGAATGGATGTTAGTGGAAATGAATGAAGACGGACATCGCTCAGTTTATCGAGAGATATGATACGTGTAAAAGGGTAAAAGCTGAGCATCAGCAACCGGCAGGAAACCTGCAGCCCTCAACCATTCCTGAATATAAGGGAAGTGGTGAGGTTATGGAGTGCCCAAGACTACAAAGGGAGATGGGCACGCAATTGAAACTCAGTCGTGCCTACCACCCTCAGACGGATGAACAATCTACATTTATGCCCATAAAATGCCTTATAAGGGGTCATCTGGATAATCGTCTGATAACTATTATTGTATACAAACTCAATAAGGGGAATGTGCTACTCCCAAGGTCCCTTAAAATCCAATATATAGGTCCTTAGCATGTCCTCCAAAGTTTTTGATTGTCCATCTATCTGCGAGTGATAGGCATTGTTGAACTTTAGTTTCGTGCACATTGCGCTCTGTAAGCTCTTCCAAAGATGAGACGTAAGCTTAGGGTCCTGAGCCGATACTATGGTCTTAGGGACTCCATGTAATCTTACTACTTCTCTTATATATAGTTGGTTGATCTTGTTTATCATGTCTAAAGTAGTGACCACAAGAAGTGAGCATTCTTGGTTAACGGATCGATCACTACCCATATTGCATCCTTACCTGTAAGAGTTCGGAGTAATCCTACTACGAAATCCACAACGATATCTTCCCATTTCCATTTGGGAATGGATAAAGGTTGCAGGTTCCCTATTGGTCATTTATGTTCCACCTTTACCCTTCTACACATATCACATTTCTCAATAAACTAATTGATGTCCTTCTTCATCTCTTCACACTAGTATCCTTTCTTGAGATCTCAATACATCTTAGTTCCGCCTGGATGTATGGATTAAGGTGTTGAATGGGCTTATGCCAAAATCCCTTGTATGATCTTTGGGTCAACTGGGTTCTTCTTTTGTCATTTGAACAACAAGATTTCATCTTCACTTAAGCTAAATTGGGCAGGTCCTTTGCCTGTGCTAATCTTCCTTCGAATCTCCTATAATTTATGCTTCTTCTGTTGCTCTCACAATTCCTCAAACTCGTTTATCCTCTACTATTATAGAGTGGTGAGAGCCTCCTCTAGTGATTTTTCTTTTACCAATAAGAACCTCATGTCTTCTAATAGTGTGTCCACCTCTGAAGTCTCTTGCTCACCCTTGGTCCTTGGCTTATGGCTTAGGGCATCGAAGACTGAGTTAGCCTTACTCGAGTGATACTTAATCCCACACTAGTAATTGTTGATAGTCTCCAACCATCTCCACTACCTCATGTTGAGATTCTTTTGGGAAAACAAGTGCCTCAAACTCTTATTATTCGTGTATATTTCGTACTCTTCCCCGTATGGGTAATGTTGCCATATCTTCAAGGCAAATACAATTGCTGCTAATTACATGTCATGGTGGGGTAATTCGTTTCATGATCCTTCAATTGTCTAGTTGCATAGGCAATCACCTTACCTTCCTACATCAAAACGCATCCTAAAACATACTTTAACGCATCATTGAACACTACTAATGGCTTATTTAGTTCTGGTAGTGTCAAAATAGGGGTTGTGGTTAATCGCTTCTTTAGTTCCCTCCAAGCTTTGCTCACGTAGCTTAGTCCAGACGAACTTAACATCCTTCCTAGTCAACGTCGTGAGAGGGCTTGATAACTTAGAAAACCCCTTCACGAATCTACGATAATAACTGGCTAAACCCAAGAGAACTTCTAATTTCCTACAAGATGGTAGGTTGTTTCCAATCCATCACAGCCTCCACTTTACTGGGGACTACCATGATTCCTTCCCCAGTTACCACGTGTCCTAAAAACCTTACATCTTCTAACTAGAACTTACATTTACTAAGCCTAGCATATAGTTGGTGACCTAAAGGGTCCTCAACACTATCCTTAAATGATCCTCATGCTCCTCATCATTTTAAAATTATATCAAGATGTCATCTATAAATACTCCCACAAATAAATCCACAAATGGTTGGAACAATCTATCCATAAGGTCCATCAAAGCCGTTGGGGCATTTGCCAACCCAAAAGGCATTACAATGAACTCGTAATGACCATACCTAGTCTGAAAAGCCATCTTAAACACATCGCTTTCCTTAATCCTCAATTGATGGTATCCTGACCTAAGATCGTTCTTGGAAAAGACTGCAACTCCTTTCAGTTGGTTGAACATGTCATTTATTCTATGTAGTGGGTACCTATTCTTAATGTCACCTTATTCAACTCCCGATAATCGATACACATCCTAAGGGTTCCATCTTTTATCTTCACAAACAGTATTGGCGCTTCCCAAAGTAAGGTATTGAATCTATTGAATTCGTTTCTCAATAACTCCTACATTTGACTCTTTAGTTCCTTCAACTCTATTGGGGACATCCTATAGAGTGCCCTATGAATTGGAACAATCCCTAGTTCTAAGTCAATTGCAAACTCTATTTTCCTGGCAAGGGGCATCCTTAGTAATTTTTCAAAGACTCTAGGGAATTCTCTTACTATAGGCATGTCCTCAACTTTCTCATGCACTCCTTTTCTTAAGGTAAGGTGCACTAGATAAGCTTCAACTCCTTTTACCAATACATTCTCTTACCAATACCTTAAAGACTCTAGTTTCCATTCCTAGAATTTGAAAAGCTACAGTTCTTGAATAACAATCTATACTTGCAAAGTGGCTAAATAACCAATCCATTTCCAAAATAACATTGAAACCTAGTTGTTAAACCCAAGGTTTCAAGTTTCATATTATTATATATTTACATATGTATTTTGATGAGAACAAATGAATTTAGGCATAAAGGAGTCTCAAGTTCAAGTTATCTACACAATGGAGCTAAGCACATCAACGAACTAAGCATGAGCAAGAAATGGAACAAACTCACAAATAAAGCTCTTAGAGTAACTTTTTACATTTATTAAAAAATTTGAAATTAGATTAAGACCCAAAATTAATCTTTTTTCATAAAGCATCAAATTGCATTTTCCACATGTGCATGATATATTTGAAAATTAAAAGTTTGAAATTTGAATTTTTTAAAGATGATTTATTGTCATCTTTTTCACATGTGCATGACATGATTAAAAGTTTGAATTTTGAAAATTTGAAAGATGATTGATTATCATCTTTCACATGTGCATGTTTGGTTTGAAAATTTTGAAAAGTGATTGATGCTCTTTTTGACATATGCAAAAGGTAGATGATTTTGTTTGAAAATTTTAAAAAGTAAATAATGCTTCTTTTGTCATATACAAAAAGTAGAAGATTTGGTTTGAAAATTTTGAAAGGTGACTGGTGTTGTCTTTGACAATTGCAAAAATGAGAAACTTTTATTTGAAAATCTTGAAAAATGAGTGGTGCTCCTTTTTGACATGTGAATCCTTTTAAATTTGAAAATGAAGTCTCATATGTCTATAAATAGCTCAATTGAAATCTTCAAATTTACAACAAGAGCATACACATACCAATTGCAAGTTTTACAACATTAATTCAAAACTCTCAATGTCTCTTCTCTAAGCACTGAGCCTTAACCCTTATTCATTTTGAGCAAGATATAGTTTTGTGCTGTATTATTTTCATTTAACTCATTGAGAAGTGTTCTCTGATAACCTGCCCACTATTAGATTTTGTATCAGTAAAAAGGTGTATATAACCCTTGTGTGTGTAGAAGGTATTCTACACAGGTAATAGTTGAATCACCACGTGAAAGGTGATTGTAAGTGTAGAGAGTGTTCTACACGGATTCTTTGTAGCGGTATTGCTCAAATATGTAATAAGTTTCTATTTCCAGCTAAATGAAGTTGAATAGTGAATTTGGGAATCCTCAAGAGGTATCTTGAGGCAAAGACGTAAGTAGTAGGACTGAATCTCGTTAAAATACTGAGTTTGCTTCTCCCTTACTCTTACTTTTTATATTTACTCATGCTTTGTATTTTGTTCATATTTTATATTATGTATTTGATTTATAATTATCAATTTTTAAATACAAGTCAATTCGCCCCCTCTTGTGTTAGTAATTTGAGCAACAATTGGTATCAGATCAGTGGCTCTTTTGTAATATTAACTATCTTTTGAGTTAAGATCTTATGGTTAACATTGCAGCTACCTTTGGTGAATGTCGAGCTGGCCTCCACTATTTTGCAAAAACAATGACACATTTTGGAACGTTAGAATGGAAATATTCCTTCAAGTTCAAGATCGAGAAATTTGGAAATGTTTTGTAAATGTACCTTATATCCCAACAAAAGTTATTGATGGAGTAAAGGTCAAAAAGGAAAAAAAAAAAGAGTTGGATTGTGAAGACGAGAGATCTCTAACATTGAATTCAATGACTATAAATTTCTTATATAATGCTCTCGATGGGAATGAGTTCAATAGAATAATGATTTGCAAGATGGCAAAGGAAATTTGAGATACGTTGGAAGTAACTTATGAAGGAACTTCGTAAGTCAATGAATCAAAAATCTATATTCATACTCATGAATATGAAATGTTTAAAATGAATGATGAGGAATCTTTTTCTACTATGTACACTCGCTTTACTAATAATATAAATAGCTTGAAATCTCTCGGCAAGGTCTATTCCAACTTGGAGATTGTAAGAAAAATTCTTAACCCTCGACCAAAACTCAGGGAATCAAAAGTGATGGCGATACTTGAAGCTAGGCCTTAAGAAACTCCAAAACGCTGGAAAAAATTCACCCCCCCTCTTGTGGTAGTCATCTGAGCAACACTAGTGTACCGATACAATTAGATCGGCCTCCAAAGTTACTCCCTCTACTTCCAACAAACATCCCTTAACTACCTTAATACAAAATTATGTCTCGTCATTCGACAGAGCCACCGTGATCCCTTGGCTCATTGGCTACGTTTGAAGGCTAGCCAGTTTAACTAATGTCGAAAATACAAATTACTGGGAATCTCCCGAGTCAAACAAAGGGCTGGCATAGACATGCGACACCCTAACCCTTCCTATGATAATCGCCACTACTTACTACATGCAAGGACTTCCTACAAAGGAAGTTAACTATGACGAGTAATAACCTCATACATGTGATAACGCCAGCTTCCTATGCTTCCACGACCTTCTCTTTAGCTTCAAAAGGGGTAAGTGTGTGCACTATGGCTTGTACAGGCTACCTTAGACCTCCACATCCTCCTCTTGGCATCATTTGTTGCACCAGGGATGTATGGGAAAAATCCCGAGTGAAATGTCCTGTTTGACCACATTTATAGCACACGTTTCGGGCCTAACAACAATATCCTTCGTGAGCTCTATTACAAACGTTACATATTGACATCCTTCCACTAGTTCACAATCTTGGAATGACTAGTGATCGCCCAACGGCTCTAGATACGAACTTCTACGAGGCTTCCGAACCACTCACTACGCCTACACTCGTTTGCCTCTTCAAAGTTGGGGATATAGCCAACAAATTCCCCTGATCCCGCTCGGCTATGACACCTTATGAACAAGTTTCTAGAAATTCCTAATTTCTAGGCAAGTTGCTTGCATCCTAATGTGGGATTGCAACTTGTTCTGGAATCAGTTTGCACTCATGGCATCCGTAGAAATATGGTCAAGGGCGAACCTTTCTAATTCCATAGATCTGGTGACATATGGTTCAACCGTCGTATTCCCTTGGACCAAATTAGCAAAAAAAGAATTTGATGGCGTATTGTTTGACCAAATGAGCTTGGGGCTACTGGTTTGTTTGCACAGAGAAAAAAGAAGTTGGGGAGTGATGGAGGGAGATGAGGGGAAACTTTTTTTTAAGGGTATAAGGGATATATGGGCTGGTCTTTGGGCCTTACTCAAGGTTGGGCTTGGGTTATGATAGACAATATATTGCATTAATGCATTATTTAGTTGCTCAATTAGTTCATGTTTTCCACAACCCTCATCATGTACTTCTCCAATGTAGGAAATCATGCTAGGCCTCTTGCTTTCAAATTAGCGGATCTCCATGGTTGGTCTTTATAGGATTTAAAATAAAATATGAATTTAAATGAAAAGGAAGAGAGAGAGAGAGAGAGAGAGAGAGAGAGAGAGAAATTTGAGGATTATGTGTTTTGGAGTTGAATAGCTAGGGCCTGGTTATACCAAGCCTATCCGCACAGCCCGCCTATAATGAGCGGGGTTATACTAAAAATACTAGTGCTGGCAGGTGAAATTACCGGCCCCTTGCTTGCAAACCCAATCAACCTTAAGTATCCCACCCACTATACACTCTTACATAAAAGACAAAAAAAAAAAAAGAATAATGCATGATACAAGCAGACATACCCAAATTATTTTCCTAAAACAAAGAAGTCACAGTCTCCAATTTCGAAACCTACTTTATTCTTCTTTCCTCTCTGTTATTCTTCTCAAAGACCCACAACATGACCTTGGGTCTATGATGTTTATAAGATATGGGGCCATCAGAGTACAGTGTGAACCGTGAATAGTGAATTGGACGCGCAATCCGACTGCCCGTCAGGCGGGTACAGACGGACGAAGCATTGGGGTAGGAAAGTTCATTAACTTCTTTATTGTTCTAAATTTGAATTTACACTGCATATTAATCCTATATATATAAAAGATAATTCAAAAATATATAGGGATAATGTCAAATCAATCTTTTTTTTTAATGTTACCAAATAGAAGGGATAAAATGAAAATCCTAAAATTTAAAAATACTCAAATCTCTTTTGGTCTAAGCCATGATGTTGACGAGCTTTCAGTATCCACTAATCTTGTTTGGATCATATATATGATATTTTGTCTAGGAAAAGGTTTCTCAACTAAAGTTCCAGGTGATCATGTTTTGGTTAGTTGGATGTCATCACTCAATTGCCAAACACTTGTGAAGGGAAAGGAGAATGATCGTTCATCGTTAGTATTAGTTTTTATGTTGGCAATTAGTATCCAAAACACTCTGTAATTCATACAGTAAGATTTTGTATTCTTTATATACCATCTAGATACTGGAACATTCAAATAGACATGATGATCATCTATGTTCACAGCAATAACGTCTTGATGGTATAGTGGTTTGATGTAGAAATTACTCTTAAATAGACAGGCATACGTATGAAATATGGTTCGAATGTGTATTTTGGAGATCCATGCAGGAAGATTGCCTTCATGTACATAATAGCAACGTAAAGAGCTAGTTTGAACACCAATCTTGACTTCTCTACTCGGACACACTGCACAAGTAATTCTTGAAACCCTAGAGAAATCCGACGTTGCTGTAATAGATTAACTATATATCCATTGTTAGCATTTTGAATTCTCTGCATGACTGTATTGTTATCAATCTATAAATAGGTATTTAAGAGACGGGATTTGTGAGTTTCTTAGACACTTTTTCAGTGCCAAAAGAGAGTTCTATATTTTTGTTTTTTATTTGTTTTTAGATATAATTGAGAGTGTTCTCCAAGAGTTTAGTTAAGCTACACTAGAACTCAACCATCAATATCCAAGAATAAGCCACCAGAATTTCGTAAGAGGAAGCCATGCATGCATATAGAAGATTAGTATAGAGCTTTTGAGGTACGTACTGTGGTAGAAGGAAAGTGAGTCGTGTGTATGGTAGAAGGAGGGTTTGTTACAAAGGGCTGTAAGTACTGAAACTTATTGTACAAGTAAATTAGTCTAGTTGATTGGTTTTATCTTAGATGCATGCTTGAAGTTATGCAAATATATAGGATGAGAAAACCTTTTTGAATGAAATCTCATACCTTGGATGGTGGTTAACATGATTAATGTTGGTCTACATGACTTTAAATTGGTAAAGTTAAGCAATTCTTTAAATAGTCAACTGCAAAATTAGGAAAATATATATATATATATATATATATATATATATGTATATATATATATATATGTATATATATATCAAGTTCAACATTATTCAAGATTCATTGTGCTGAAATCTCTTGAAAATTATTATATTTAATTTGGTCTGTGTTTTTCCTTAAACGTACTCATTTAAGGGAGCTAGCTAGGGTGCTATATGGGGGTGGAACTTAAATCAAGTCATGTTGCCTGTTGGAATTAATTATTATATTTTTTTATTTCATGTCGGAATCAACTCATGTCATCATCCTGAGTGGTCTCACACCTAACACACACTTGTCATGAAAAAGTTGATAAAGGCAAAAAGAAAAGAAGAAAAATCATAATTAATTAATATGGTAGCTTATTTCTTAACTAAACTGGGGACACAAAGAATTAATTTACAGTTTGGAGATGATACGTCCATTCAAGGTCCTATCCAGAATTAATTTACAGTTTGGAGATGATACGTCCATTCAAGGTCCTATCCGTGGAATTATTCGTATGGACAAATTTGGCATACCTTATATTAGACGTAGATGATGTTTTTGGCTTTGGGGGATCTCTTGTTGGGTTTCTTTGGAATTTTTTAACCTTTGGGATGCATGTATTCAAGGGATTTGTTTATGGTATTCATCCGTCATAAATGAGTGTTTTTATTAATAAAAATGGGAAGGGGTCACTCTTATACATGTGACCTCGGCTCTTTAAAAAAATATGAAAATTAAGAGTAATGTTACATACAATCGTAGAGTGTGTAAGTATTGTACAATCATTTTAAAAAATGGTGAGATCTATTATTAAATAATTAGTTTTTTTTCTTGTAGATCTCGTATTTACTCACTTTTTTCAAATAGATTGCGATGCGTTTGCACACTCCACAACTGTAAATATCATTTCTCATGTAAAAAAGAGCGGAGATCAATGGGCACAACCAAAATTTGGAAATCCAATTGATATTGATACACTTTTTAAAGATTTTATTTCGACCCCTGTTTGGAACTTAGATTAAATTAAAATCAACTCAATTCAATTTAATTTTAAACTGAGTCTACTCTCAAAGTACTAAATTCATATCAACTCAAAACATTTTCACACGTGGGACTCACAACCTTTTTCAACTCGATCAACATCTCTTTACATGCATGATCCACAGTCTTTTTCAACTTCCCATAAATACATTTAAACTCATCTTAACATCCAAACACATCTAAAGCATCTTAGGTGATTCTCACAAAACTTACTTTCTTAGGTGATTCCTACAAAACTTATTCCACTATCTCAATTTACATAAAGAAATCAATTCATCTCAATACAACTCAACATACGAACGGACCTAAGGCATATATTCTCTTATGTTGACATAGTTATAAACACTGTACGCAGGTACACTCTAACCGTACGTATAGAGTATATTTGTTTAGTAAATTTAGATATTCCCGGTTAAACAACTCTAAGGGTTGGTTTGGATTTAAAGATGAGATGAAATGGTTTTAGATAAAAAATGAAAGTTGAAAAAATATTATTTGAATATTATTTTTAATATTATTATTGTTTTGGAATTTGAAAAAATTGAATTGGAATTTTAAAAAGTTAAATTATTTATTATATTTATATGAAAATTTAAAAAAATTGTAATAATAAGATGAAATGAGATAAAATACTTTTCAAATCCAAATGAGGCCTAAGACTAATTTTCTATAACTGATCAAAACACTTGATATTATGGTTTTAAATGCTTCAATTAATTGAGGGTATTTTTCTTAGAGAATGGAAAACTAATTGTGGCTAGTGATCTGACAAAGACAACTATGACTTCGTATCATAACAACAAATTAGACTTTTTGGGACAACTTATTCATTCCAAAAAGTTATTTTTAGAGATGAAATTAATGCTGTGTCTTAGAAAGTTCGAGTATTTTGATAAACATGACTATTTTTTTTGTTCAAATAGTTTTATCTAGGATGAAAATATATCGCCCCCAAATAAGTTATATATTAGAACATATCGCTGCCCATTGGAATGAACACAATTTGCCATTCGAACCTTTAATAGTAGTCTCAATAATAGATATGTTTGGAGGGAGAATTGTATAATTTTTGGGCGGAAATTTTTTAAAAAAAATACTCCATTCAAACGGAAATCAGGGAGTTTGAACAAAGCATCTGCTTAAAGTAATAGTTTTCAATACTTATTTTATATTTGAGTTTCTTGACAATTTAATAAAATATGCTATGAAAAAAATATATATTATGAATATTGTGTAATTTAATCATTTATTATTTCTAAAAATATGAAAATGTTACTCATTCGAGATAATTATTAAAGAGAATAATTAATCTATTTTTTGAAAAAAAAAACATTTTTTTCACTAATTTGACTTGACTGGTATGATAAAATTTCAATGAAAAAAATGTATTAGAAACATAGCAAAATATACAAAAGTAACATGCTGTCCATTTTACATTCCTAGACCCTTAAGGATCTCCTCCATAGAAGCCATACGGGCCTACGACCCTACATGTCGCTCACTTGACCAATGATATATATCATGATTCTCTTCAAATCATCAATCAGACTCGTTCATTGCTCAACAAGTGTCGCACGGTTATCCATGGTCACAATATCAGCGATGTTATTTGTATGTCCAGCTGTTGTTGTTGGTGTAGTAGGTCTCACTGAGGATGGAGTACCCATGCCCTCTCCAGCCTCTAACTGTTGCTGCCTACGCAGGTGGCCCTAGCTTTTTCCAATGGTCACGAGGTTAAGTGTCTTGATCCGTGATTGTTGACTGTGATACCCAATAAGATATTGATAAGGGTAGGTGGTGTATAGGATTCCACATTGCTTGGGAATGAGAAATTCTTGCTTTTTATAAGGTTCTAATAGGGCTCCAATTGTATCATTGACTAGTCCTTTTGGAGTATAGGCTATGTGGTTTGAGCCTTCCATTGGGGCGTTACAAATGGTATTAGAGACATTCCCAATCAGAAATGTGGGACTTGAGCCGTGCCACCTACAATGGACAGGCCCGACGAGGACGTTGGAAATTTAAAGGGATAGATTGTGATACCCCATATGATATAAATAGGGTAGGTGGTGTATGGGATCTCACATTACTTGGAAATGAGAAGTTCATGCTCTTTAATTATAAGGTTCCAATGGGGCTCCAATTGTATCATTGATTAGTCCTTTTGGAGTATAGGCCATGTGGTTTGGCCCTTCCATTGGGGCGTTACAAATGGTATCAGAGCCTATCCCAACAAAAAATGTAGAACTTAAGTCATGTCACCTATAATAGACAGGCCCGACGAGAACGTTGGGAATTTAAGGAGGGTATATCATTAAATTTGTAATAGTCAATTTACACTTATGCCACCTATTATATGTCTATGTTGAAAATACAAAAACTTGAGTAGTCACACTTTGAAATTGGTTTAGGAACATCTCTATGTCAATGGAATTGAGCTGAGCTACAAACAATGAGTCTTACATGGTGAACCATTTGAAATAGTTGATTTTTTCATTGGGGAGAATGACATGGTCGAGGATAGTGAAATGAATGGCAATGATGATTTAGATAATAGTGACTATGCTGAAAATGTGGCGGAAATCATTGGTGATATTGGTGCAGAAATAATTGGGAATAAATATACAAAAAGGATATGCTATGATAACCTTACTCATAATGATAATGCAAGGTTGAGGGTGGATGCCCAACAAGAGTTATATACGAGTTACATGTGACATAATAAATTATAATTTACCGTTAGACTGTTGCATCTAAAGTAAATTTGTTGCATTTTCATAAAGACAGTAAATATGTTGTTAGATCTACTTATGGAGGCATTACCGACAAATAGTGTATTATCTCATTTTTTTATGAAGTGAAATAGTTGAAAGAGACCTTGAGTTTGACTATAACAAGATCTATGCATGCAAAAATGAATATGTCTTCTTTCGCCAGCAGATGAGAATTTTCAAGAGTGCTCGGTCTGTCATGAATCAAGATGGGCTAATGGCAATCGATATGTTCCGTAGAAGGGGCATTTTCCATTGCTCTCGAGATTGCAACGCCTATTTATGTGCTGCGCAATAGTTGTAGATATGAGGTAACAAGAACTCTAGAGAGTTAAGAATAATACTTTGTTGTCACATTTTGTAGATTCCATCCAATGGAAAGAACTTGATGTATAGTACACATGATTCGCAAAGGAATCTCGTAATGTGTGATTGTGGATAATTACAAATAGATTCAATCCTTTTGGCAATGAGTACTTCCCATAGGATTTGACCTGTGATTTTAATGCTATACAATCTATCGATTTGGAAGTGCATTAAGGATTCATATTTTATTATGAGTTTTATTATCCCAGGGCCCAGATCACTGGGGAATGATATAAATGTTTATCTTCAACCATTGGTTGCAAAACTGAAGGAATTGTGAGAATTTGGTGTACATACCTTTGATTTGTTGACATCAACTTATGAAAACTTATCTGGGTGGAACACTGAAGAAAAAATGGCATGTCTAACATATAATAAGGAGATTCAATCAAAGTGATTGACACATGGAAGAAAATTGTGTTTTAAGAGTTATCGTAGTTATTTACCAGTTGATCATAAATGGCACGGGAGCCAAACAATGTTTGATGGAAAATCTTTATGGAGGTTACCTCTATTAGAGTTGTTAGGAGAAGATATTTTAGATCAGTTACCCAAAATTCCATTGAATTATCTTGGCAAAGATCTACATGGTAGAAAAAGGAAGTAACAAGTTATAGTGTTAAATTGGGCGAAACAAGACATATTCTTTGAGTTGCCCCATTGGTCCATGTTGAACTTACTATATAGTCTCGATGTTATGCACATTGAGAACTTGTTGGGTACCCTGATGTCAATTGAAGGGAAAACTAAGGATACAAGAATCTCGTGTAAAGATTCTTTAAATATGGGTATAAGAAGGGAGCTACACTTGTAAGTAGATGAGAACTCAATTTATATGCATCTTAGATGGTATACACTATCAAGTACTGAACGGAAAATATTTTGTCAGTGGTGGAAAAGTCACGATTGGAAAATAATTGGGTTCAAAAGTCACAATTCTCATGTGTTTTTACGGCGCTTGTTAGAAGTTGGAATTTGTGGTTTGTTGGCAAAGGATGTGCATGTAACATTGACATAATTGGTTGTCTTTTTTGGAATTTATGTTGTAGAACAATGAACTATTATGCTGGAGAAGATGGAACGTGACATACCTGTAATATTGTGTAAATTGAAAAGTATATATCTACAATCATTCTTTGATATAATAGTCCATTTACTTGTACATCTACCCCGTGAAGCTTTACTTGTCAGACCAGTATAGTATAGGTGGATGTATACAACTAAAGTAATTAGTTGGGGATAAGGTCTGCCTAGAAGGATTAATTGCAAAAGCATATATTGACAATGAGTAACATACTTTCTTTTTTGTGTATTTCCGTGGAGTGGATTAAGGTTTTTCAGGCCAGAAAGAAACTATGACACTGAGAATCAAAGATAATTCTCCATACTTTCAGCTTTTGGACAAAGTGTTCGTCCCATAGGTGGGCAAGGTGAATATGACATATATGGAACTTAGTTGGATAGAGCGTGATAGTAGTGTCAAAGAATTGCATGGAAGTAGACAACTATTTGAGGTAATTTTACTATTACTTATAAGAAGTCCCTCATATATTATTCATAATCATGCTCACTACTACTAATAATAATCGGCTGTATAATATCATATGTGCAACAAACATATGAATGAGCTAAAAATCCAAGGGTGACATTGATGTAGAGAAAAAGCACGAGCAAGAATTTCCATTGTGAATAAAGGGCTGGTTTTAAAACTCATACTTCTAAGACATATTGTTTCATTAACTTCTTATTGTAATACACAAATAATTGACATTATATTTGCTATTGTAAATTGTAGAGATGTATGGTGATAATTCTAAGGCAATCTCGGATGAACTGTTTGCTTTGGCAAGTGGTCCTTCGAGATGTGTCATTCGTTATTCTGGATGTATTATGTGGCACTAGATTTCACACCATTGATAGGAAAATGAATAGAAGAACGCATAATAATGGTGTCATGGTTGAAGGTAGTCACAGGGATCAAAACATCGATTTCTATGGAGTTCTCTTAATATAATTGGGTTAAAGTACTTGGGAGAACACATTATCTGGTTGTTCAAGTGCGATTGGATGTAGGCGATCCAAGATTGGGAATTCATACTGATGAAAATATTATCAGTGTTAATGCATCTCAAAAATTGTATGAAAATGACCTTTTGTGCTTTGCTTGCAAGGCAAATCAAGTTTCTTACTTGGATGATCTTGAGTATGGGGGTGCTTAGCGAGTGTTGCAAAAATTCTCCCCTCGTAATATTTATGACAATATCCCAAAAGCTAGGGCTGAACAAATAAGCCGCGGAGCCGACCCGACCCGATCATATTTAACCGACCCGAAAAGTAAAACGGGTAATAAATTCCACTTCCGCATTTAACCGCATAAAACGGTTCAATATCGGTCATTACCCGTTACCCGAACTTTCAACCCTTTTCATAAAGCAATAGCAACGTTTTTGTACCTCGGGAAGGCCATTTGCCTTGTCTCTCAATCTCTGACATACAACTTACAAGTTACAGCTATAGTATAGAATTGGTGCATGTGGGCCCCGTACGTCCAAAAATAATGTGTCATAATTTAATACCCTTATCCCAACTGGCCAAAAAACAAGAGTTTATAATTTATGGTAAAATGAAATACGTGCACCCCTGTACTTTATATCTGTGTGGCGGTATGTATGTCTCCAAGTTCTCATTTATTTTTGTAGATAAAATAAGATAAGATGAGTTTAGTTGAGATTAAAATTAAAAATTAAATAAAATATTATTTCAATATATTTTTTTAATATTATTTTTATTTTAAAATTTAAAAAAGTTGAAATTTTTATTTTATTTTCTGTATAAATTTGAGAAAATTGTAATGATTAAATGAGATGAGAATAGATGAATTGAGAAAAGTTGTGAAAACAAACGAGGCCTTAGTATGTCTTCAATCACTCTTATTCTTTTTCTTATTATTATTACTTTTTTTTAAACTGATAGCTAACTTTTAAATGATCTCTTAATTTGTATATTGATTTTGTTTTATGTATTCAAATTTTTTGTATAAAAAGGTAATCAATTTTTTCTAGATTATTACCACACATAAATAAATTATTAATATATATATAATTTATAATAATAATAATTTAAAAAAATGGGTTCGGGTCAGAATACCCGATTTTCCGACATCCATTTCGGGTCGGTTAATCGGCCAAACGGAATTGTACATGATTGGGTCAGGTTGGAAGTGTGCCTTTTCGGATTGGCAGGTCGAATGAACAGTCCTACCAAAAGCTGAGAAACACAATAAAGAACGCAAAATTGCATCTAGCGCTGAAATTTATCAAGAAAATGAACATACTATTTCATTGTTTATAGATTTTAGTCAATAACATATAGTTCTACTTCATAGGGAAGACATTGAGCCAAAATTTATTGATGTACCAACTGCAGAAAGTTGTGAATCGTTGTATGTATCCATTGATGATGGGAAGAATGGTCAAGAGAAACTGATCATACTGATTGACTATTGCAAGTTAAGAAATATTAATTTGAATGATACTTTAATATTATTTACCCTTGATATTTCCTAATAGATCAAGACAACTATGCCCACCTAAACGTAAAGAAATATGTTTGTTTGTCTACACTTATTCCTGACTCCCGTTGAACTCACCTAGTGAGACGAGCATATCAGCATCTCAAGAATCTTAACACGATATGTTGATTAATATTAGTTACATATATTAATCAGAACATGGTATGTTAATTAAGATTTAAAAACATATGAAATGTATTCTTTCATAATTTATTTCAGTCTATTGATTTACATTTACTATTAGTCATTTGAATGTTATTTTATGTGTTCGAATGCATATATTGTTCTAATTTTTTAACAGACTGCTTCATATTCGATTAATGGATAAACCGTGTAAATGTAATGTTCTAATAGTTACAATACCGGTATTCACACCATATGGCGGCCTCAGCATTCGGATGCATACTTTTATTCGAACTATGCGCATTCAATATTCGAACGTCGACATGTAGTCTCTTCGAACGAGTTTCAAACCATTCGAATTGAAATATACCATTCAAATGACAGCCTCATCTCGCAAGTGTTCAAACATGTTTCTATGTTCGAATGCCTCATAAGACATTTGAATGGAATTTAGGGTTATGAAATTTTTTCATCCCAAGATCTTTTACCCATTCAAACAGTCTTTGAACGGGTTAACTAGATTTTGTCGCAAAATAATATTTTTAGGGATGAAATCTCAATTTTCATACCAAAAAGTCTTTTAGTATGGACTTTTTGGGATGGAATCTTTTTCATCCCAAAAAGTAATTTTGGACAAAAATAGAGTTTTGTTATAGGGTATAGGCAATATTCTGACCACATTCCAATTACTTGTTAAACAAAATCTACTTAGTTTTGGACTATAGCAATTTAGACTTCTGTAAAGAGTAAGGGGATGTTTGGGAATGAGATGAGATAAGAAATTTCTGAATAATAGTAAAATAGTTTGTGAATAGTAGTGAAAATGTTTGAGTTGTGATGTTTTATGAGATTTTGAAAAATAATAGAAAATTTTGAATAAAAATATTATAAAGTTAAAATATAATTTTTTAATATAATTTTTATTTTGAAATTTAAAAAAGTGAAATTTTTGTGTGTTTTGTTTGAAAATTTAGGAAAGTTGTAATGATTAGATAATAATTAGATGAAAAATTTAAAAATTTAAGATTAAAAAATATTTGAATTTGAATGATGTTTGAGAAGGAAATAAGATGTGATTAAATAAAATGGGATGAGATGAAACCATTCCATCTTCCAAACAAGCGCTAATAGTATAATAGATGATTCCCTTGCAAGAAGTCTTGGTTTATATGTTTAAATAAAGAATTATAGGCATAAAAATCTTGAAAGAGTTGATTGAAAACAACATTTAAAAAGGTATTCCAAGAAAACTCTGTATTGACACTAGAAAATTACACCCTATGGTCCTATTCCTTTTAAGTATCAAAGAGCGTGGTGTATGCACCAAGTTTTTATGAAGTTGGCAAAAGAGAGTTGAGTGAGTCCCTCCTTCCGCTCCTGGCTTTGTCACTTAGTAGAGTAGGCAGCGAAGTCTTTACCTATCTATGGGATAGGGTTGTTCATATTTTCAAAACAAATGGAAAAGGCTAAAGAAAATACAAAAAAAGAAGGTAGACTAAAGAAGCTTTTGGTCATGTGAACACGTTTTATTAGAGTTGGAATCTAAACTTTGTGGACAATACTATTCACTAGAAGTAGGGGTGTAAGTTGAAACCGGTAAACTGGAAAACCGGTCCGAACCAGACCGGACCGGACCGGTTTTACCGGTTTTGAACCGGTCCGGTCCGGGACCGGTTCTTAGAAAGTGAAAACCGGCCGGTTCCGGTCCGGTTCCGGTTTTAAGATTTTTCGGACCGGACCGGACCGGTTGATAAAAAAAAATATAAAAAAATACTTATATTATTGTATATATAAGTTTTATACAAATTATTATATATATATATTAATATATATAAGTTTTTTATTTTATGTATAATTATAATTTTTTATGTGAAAGTTTTATATATAATTATATATATTTATATATGAAATAATTTCTTATTATAATTTATAAATTATTACATAAAATGTTAATACTAAATCACTAAAAGTTTATAACTAGTACTAATATTAAATATATAGTTTATAACTAATACTAATATATAACTTATAATAAAAGTATAAAACAATATTTTTTAAATTAGTTTTTTTTTTTATAAACAAATTTATGATGATAAATTGCGAAATTTACATTTTAAAAAAACCGAAAAACCGGACCGGACCGGACCGGAAACCGGTAAAACCGGAAGTACCGGTTTAGGAGGGTAACCGGTGCGTAATCGGTTTTGAAAAATACAAAACCGGTACATACCGGTTCGGTCCTAAATTTTGTCCAAAACTGGACCGGACCGGTTACACCCCTAACTAGAAGTAGAAGCGAATTAGTGAAGAGAAAAGTGTAGCTTGCATATCAATGTTTCCATGAGGAGGAAACTTTCCTAAAGTATAAGTTGAGAGCCACAACTAACGACTTACAACATCAAAGCATAAGATTTGGGGTATAAATGATTACCGTTCGAATAGTGATGAGCGCAAGAGACATCGTGCATTCTAAGCTTGAGAAAGATGCATGCAGCATGGTGTAATTGATGGGCATGCGTTCGACTCAGACACGTCAAGATGTATATACAATAGAGTTTTTCTATTCAGCAGCTTTACACCACATATCTATTGAAATAAAAAATAAATAAAAACAGGTGTGTAGTATAGAACTGCTAAATAAAATTTTTCTATACAATATCACGTTCGGATGTAGTTGAATCAAGTATGCCAATTGTGTGCCTTTAAGACAAAATAACAAGTTGTGTACTACCAAGAAGTGGATGACATGCATCTAACAAGATCGATGTTGTCGATGTGCTATGATGATTGTATGTCCTGCACAAGTACTTAAGGTAACCTAGTATGGCCTTCTGCCGCATAAAAGATGTATTTAACGTTCTAACGATGTCTGAAAATTTTGCTTATAAGCAATACTTTGCTAAAGTGAGTCTCGGTGTTCTTTACAATCCTTAGTGACCAAAGAGGAATCTATATACATACATACATAATGTATATATACACGTTTTTTTATCTAAGGTCTAAAATGAAAGAGATATAAATATATAAAGTGTGTTGAGGAATAATCTCACATTGTCTGTGAACAAGATCTTGGGATAAGGAATGAGCAATCTTCTCTTGTAGAACTGGTTTTATGTGATGAGTTAGTCTGCCATAGGACGAATGGGAGGCCCACATTACTTATCTCGTGACAAGGATTAGAAAAAAATACTGGTCTGCACGTGAGGAATGGTGTTGAGGAATAATCTCACATTGCTTGTGGACAAGATCTTGTGCATGTTTATAAAGAATGAACAATTCTCTCTTATAGAACCGATTTTATGATATGAGTTAGCCCATGAAATTCTTCATGGTGAATCTCAAAATAACAGGTGAATATTTAATAAAGCTCAAAAAGTTTATTTAAATAATTATAAATATTAAATATTTATTTTATATGTTTATTGACTTCTTATTTGAGTAAATTTAGATATAGTAGAAAAGTTCGCATATTTTTTTTAAAAAAAATATGATCTATAATTAAAAATCAAATTTTTTTAAAAAAAATGCTATGCTCGCAGAGTTTAAATTATGGACGGTGCTACTCCCACAGAGGGAGTCCACCGAAATCACCACCGAACAGGCAAAATGTTTTTGTCTTTTTTCTTTTTTTTTCAAATATTTTTTTAAATTTATTAAATATTTCTTTTTAAAAAATAAAAAATATATATTCATTTTAAAATAATTACTTAACAATTAAGTAAAAAAATTAAAAATAAAAAAATGCATTCGGTGGCCGGTGGCCATCTGTGGGAGAAGCAATTTCCTTAAATTATTTTCTTTTGTTTGTTGGTTTCTTACGTAATCAATGATCTATGTGAGAGAGAGAGAGAGCGCCACGTCACACAAATTTCATTTGAACAAGCCAGTATAGAAGGGGAGAAGACCACTTGTATCTTCTGATTGGTCAAGTTTTCAGAGGCTGGTGTTAGTCAAAAACCAAAAAAGTCAAAAGTCAAAGCACGCCTTAAGATATGCAAAAGGGACATGACAACCAGCCTGATAGAAGTTGCAGAGAAGGAGTTAAGTCCACAAGACTCCAAATTCAGGGCCCCCGAAGCTTCAAGTTCATTTTCTCTCGATCTTTTCGACCATTTTTACTTCTTCGGTCGGTTTCACCCTCTCTCTTTCTCTCTCTCTCTCTCTCTCTTCCTTCCCAACCCTGGTTTTATTACACTTTCTTTCATTTTCTCAGGCAAAAGAAGCAAAAAGAATTATAATCTCTGCTCAAAGAAAACGCGTTAATCAGCGTTGTCTGCTTTATTTCTGATCTGAGGTCGCATGTTTTGTTGTCTGTTAAATGATCTACAGCTGTTCTTGATCAGAATTCAAAATTCAAATACAAGGTTTGACTTTCTGTTGTTCTCTGTGAGTTTTATTGGTTAAGTTTCCGACTATTATTCTTCACTACGGAGCTGAAACTTTCTTTTTAGCTGAATTTAAGTTCTTTATTTCTTGTAAATCCATGTTGGGATCTTTGATTTTAAAGGTTATCTTTGTTTGATCATACTAAACTTTAGGCTTGGATTAGGAAACGGAATGAGAGGGCTCAAGAGAAAAGAAATACTGAATTTTTTGTGAGTTGCGGTACAAATATTTTGGCAGAATTCAAGTCCTTGATCATGTTCTTCTGAAGTTTATTGAACGCTATTGTTGAACTTCGTGGCTCCAGGAAGCTTCAGTCATCGTGTCTTCATCGTGTATTGCATTTGGTACACCCGTCATGTCTCTGTCTCTCTCAATTTACTTCAGTTTTGTTTGTTGTTTAAGACAGTTGAAGTACTGCTTGCTTTCTAGAGCCTCTTATCTTCCAATCATTTCTGTAGAACATCACAAAGAGGGTTTGAGGTTTTGGAAGTGAAATCTTCTCAGTCCTCATCTATTCCTTCCCTTGTGGGTTTGCATAATCTGAAATAACTGGACCTTTCCTGGTGCCTGTAATAATGAGTTGGAATTCGTAACGTGATTTGAGCTCCCTTCAGTGATCATTTTGGTGTTAGTTTGAGGTTTTGGTTTGTTGTGGCCCTGTTTGCTACTTAATATTTGTTGGGTATGGGGGATTTTAGATCTGTACTCCCTCTTTGTGAAGGAGAGCAGCATGTGATTGCTGCAACTCAGCACTTGGTCAAGGCATTAAGGGCAAGTAAAAACCTTGATGATGATCTGAGAAAAATCCTCTCACAGCTTGAGAGCCACTTGTCTGGCATGACTATACTCTCTCCTGAAAGCAGGGGTACAGGATTCAGAGAGTTTGAGCAGCAGTTCAAATGGGCTGAGGAGAAGATCAGGGGTTGGGAGTCGAATCAATCACTGATGTGGGACTCTGACCCTCTGGAAGCATCCGAATATTTGAAAGCCGTTGTTGAAATTCAGACACTGGTGGAAGGCTTACCAAGGTTGTCCATGAGTGGCAGTAGGAAGCAGAAGGAACTTCTTAACCGAGCTGACAGCATTCTGCAGACTGCAATGTCAAGGCTCGAGGAAGAGCTAGTTCACATTCTTGTTAAGCACAAGCAATACTTTGACCTTGGAAACATGTCTTTTCAATATTACGGAAAGGATGTTGTTTATGACGAATCCTTTGTTTCGGTCGAGGACATGAGAATTGAAGAAGCATCCCAAAGAAATAATAGTGGCAATGAATCTGTGGACTGTGTTCCAGATTTGGTCCATCCACAAGTAATTCCTCATCTAAAGTCAATTGCAACTGTCATGTTTGCTTCAAATTATCATCAGGAGTTCTGCCAGGCTTTCGTTAGTGTGCGCAGAGATGCATTAGAGGAGTACTTGGTCATTCTCAAAGTGGAAAAGTTTAGCATTGAGGATGTGCTAAAAATGGAGTGGGATAGCTTGAACTTTGAAATCCAAAAATGGATTCGTGCTTTGAAAGTCATCATCCGGTATCTTGCAAGTGAGAAACGGCTCTGTGACCAAGTTTTTGGAGACCTGGGATTTCTTAATCCATTTTGCTTTGTGGAGATATCAAAGGTTTCATTGTTGCACCTTTTGAATTTTGGGGAGGCCATTGCTATGGGAACGCATAAACCAGAAAAGTTGTTTCGCTTGCTTGACATGTACGAGGTTGTGGCAGATAATCTTCTGTATATTGACACTTTATTCTCTGAAGAGGCTGGTACTTGTGTTAGGATCGAGTTCCACCAGCTGCTAAGGAGATTGGCTGATTCTGCAAGGGCAACACTTTTGACATTTGGAAATGCCATTGCGGCCAATGCATCAACAAGCCCTGTTCCTCGAGGCGAAATACACCCCTTAACTAGGTATGTCATGAATTACATCAAGACCCTCCCTATATACTGCAGTATCCTTAATGTGCTTCTCAAGGACCAAAATGCAGCTGCTTCAAATCCAGTTGTTGAGCTGGAGAATGAGCTGGAAGTTTCTTCTATGGCATATTGTCCAATGGCTTGCCACCTTCGGTCCATCACATGTATACTGGAACCCAAACTTGATAGCAATTCCAAGTTATACAAAGATTGTGCTCTGCAACATATTTTCTTAATGAACAACTATCATTACATGGTCGAAAAGGCTAAGAGCTCTGAACTCAAACTTTTCTTTGGTGACGAATGGATCCGAGAGCATATTGTTAAATTCAAGCAGCATGCAACAAGCTATGAAAGGGCCACTTGGAGTTCAGCTCTTTCTTTGCTTAGGGGTGATAGAGCAGGGTCAAGTTCTACTTCAAAGACAGTTCTCAAAGAGAAGTGCAGGCGTTTCATTATTGCCTTTGAGGAGGTATACAAGAGCCAGACAGGGTGGTCTATCCCAGATCCTCAACTCCGGGAAGACTTGCAAATTTCGACTTCACAGAAAGTAGTCCTTGCATATAGTTATTTCATTGGGAGAAACTCTGCCGAAATCGGTGAAAAGTACATCAAGTACACCACTGATGATCTGGAGAAATATATCTTGGATCTATTTGAAGGGTCACCAAAATCATTGCAGAGATCACGCAGCCGCAATAACTGAAGATTTCTATTCTTTTCCTCATAGATATGTCATAAATGTAATTGATGTAAATCTTTGTATTATATCAAATGTGCCTATAGTCCAAGTTAAATTAGCTGTTAGTTTATTTCCAGTAAACTTGTCTTGTTTTCTGGGATAATTGGGCTAATTTCCTTGGTATGAATATGGCAAATTCTTGGATTATAATAACATGCTGATTTTTATCATATTTCCTGTTTCTTTTGAGTGAATATAGACACCAAGAACTATTTATATAGTGTATAAAAAAAAAATGTGCATAATTGAAAAAACAAAAAAGCATGCCCAAAAGAAAATTTAAATATTGTTAATTTATACAATAATTAGTAATTAAGTTAAAAATGTATCATTTTAATTTAATTATACATTCTGTAGAATTCCTAAAACAAATTAGGTACGTTTGGATTTCAAATTCATCTCAACTCATCTTATCTAATCATTACAAGTTTTCCAAATCCAACATAAAATATAATAAGCAATTCAATTTTTTCAAATCTCAAAATAATAATAATAATATTAAAAAAAATATTCTAACAATATTTTTATTCAATTTTCAGCTTTTATCTCAATTCAACTTAACTCAGTTCAACATCCAAACGCAACTTAAAAATTTAAGGACATCCAGAATCCATATCTATTTGGTTTTCCCACCACTTAACTCCCATCATTTTATTATGAAAAAATCTGGTTGTAAGCATGTTTGCGCACCAATGCTAAGGTAGAAAGGTAGACTTTAATGAAAAGTATGGATTTGAAAATGAACATTTGGCAAAATAGTTCACGTCAATATTGGTGCACAGATTGATCCGCGAATCCGCTAGTACGTAGAATAGCTCTTTTATTATTATGTTTTTAGTTCTTAACTCTGTTCCTTTAAACTCTTCATATGCTCACCAATTATTTTTTTATGTTTATTGAGATATATAAATTTTGATATTTGTTGAAATATAAAACTTGCCCTTAATCAAGATTATAAATATATTCTTACATTTTAAATTATTTGTGACAAAAATTATAGACAATTAATATATGATAGTCAAGAAAATATTCTCATCAATTGTGCCAGTTGGGGGTCTAGTTTGAACAATACATGAACAAACACTTGGCATGCGAAAAGTTCAGGTGGGGCAAAATAAATGCAAAACGTGCAACCTTTGGATGGGCATGGCTTTCTCAAATGTACGGAGGAAGACTTCAAGACCTCGACAATTCAATGTCCAGTTGGGTATGCATTTGACTAGGTGGTACATTGAATTTGTTCAAGAAACTTATTTTCTCTTTTCCATAATGCAAGATACAAGATTACAAGTTTGCTGAGTTAAGATAATTTTAGATAAAAATTAAATAAAATATTATTTTTTAATATTTTTATTATTTTAAGATTTAAAAAAGTTAAATTTTTATTATATTTTGTGTATGAACTTGAAACAGTTATAATAATAAGATGAAATAAAACCATTTCTGTATCTAAACGGACCTAATATGTATGGTTTGTTCAGCCTCTTTAAAAAAAGTGAAACTCAACATAAAAATGTAAATTTTTTCAGGTAGATTTTTTTTTTTTTTTTTTTTTCAAAAAGGGTCTGTACCAAACATGTACATCCTGAGCCTACTATTTTTTTTTTTGGTAGCATGTAGAAGACTCTTGCACAACACATCAGAGAGCAAGTTCAAAATTTACACTTTCCTGATACATACCTGTAAGCATATTTTGGAATCACGTTGCAGGAGTTTGAGAAGTAGAGAGAGGCTAATCCATTTTGGGGGTGATGCCAAATGAAGCAGCAGCATCAGTGATCGGGTTTTGAATAGTTGGAAGCGTTAAGCCGATAATTAGGGTTAATGCACACTGAGTTGAGCTGGGTGTTTCTGCTAATGGTGACCAGCAAATGTAGCTAAAAGCAAGACTAGAAAATGTTCTGGATTATAAGGAAGTTCATTCACGGTAATTTGGACAAAAAATGAGACAATCACAACTTGAGAGGCTACTAACACATTTACCATTGTGGGATTCATCTGTGCTTAAATGCTCTGAGCTAGGGGCAGAACTGGAAAATCCAGTAAGGGGGCAAAATTATAAAATATCAAAGTTTTGGGGGAGAAGTATTAAATCTACACAGATTTTATAAAATGAAGTTTATATAATGATGTGGATTGATATGAAACGTTAGATTTGTTTTACAATAAAAAGTCCCTACCATGCGTCATGACATGTCAGTTTGTAAACTTGCTTTTGTATGATCTATGTGCAGACCAAGAATGCAGTGTTGCAAATTCCACACCACTGACTTGATGAGCGAAAGACAGGCCCCATTTGCATTAAGATATTTTCATCTCATCTCATCTCATCCTATCTCATCTTAATATTTAAACACCGCAAACACAAATACTTTTCAATTTCAAATGTTTAACTTTTTCATCTAATCATTACTTAATCATTACAACTTTTCCAAACAAAACACAAAAAATAATTCAATTTTTTCAAATTCTCAAAATAAAAAATAAATAAATAAAATTTTAACAATATTTTAACTTTATAATATTTTTATTCGAACTCTCTCTTCTTTCCCAAAATCCCATAAAACTCAAATCATTTCATTACTATTTACAAACTATTTCACTACTATTCACAGATCATTTCATTTCATCTGACTATCCAAACGAAGTCTGAAGACAAAAAATAATGATTATGGAAAAGACTAACGAGGGAAACATTTCCAGGCCACTGACTTGATGAAGGTAAGATGGAAAAAATAATTACATCAATCCTACACTTACAAAAAAAAAAAAAATTATTTCTTCTAATTGCACCAATTCAACCAAATAATTACACCAATCCTACACTGGCAATAATTACATAATTCAACCAAATCTCAAATTGACCATGGGTGACAACAAACATAATTAATCAATTCTGTAATTACACCAAATCAGTTAGCTCGATTAGATGACACAATAGAAACCACAACTCAATACCCAATTAAGAACCCAATTCAGGCAAACATTCTTCTGTATCATACACAAAACAACCAACAGTTCTAGCAATGGCTTCTAGCCCATAAAATTGAATACAAGATGTCAAGATTGGATAACTTGCAAAAAACCCATAGGAGCACCTCGAAGTTTAATTCACCCCATCTCCTAAACTTGAAATAGTCTGGTGCAATAATCCAGCTGAGGGTAGGGGGAGGGGATTACAGAAAAAGGAACAAAAAACATATCTTGAACTTTGTTCTCAATTACTGAAAATAGATCTTACTGCTGAACTCAAACGCACTTGAATAACTTCAACAAAGATGAGGCCTCATTGGTAAATGCAAAAAAATAAATATTCATAGCATAATCCGTATATCAAAAGAAACATTAAAGAAATTAAATTTTTGCTTTTCGATTCAGGGTGAAGTTACTGGCTTCTATTAAATAGTAGCTTTAGGTTCATTGAAAATTTTGAGTTGCTTAGTCCCAACTTAGGAAAAATATAACACCAAATACAGGGAATAAGATTCATTAATTTCACAAACAACCACAACAATTGCTACAAGAATAATAACAGAATGCTATCATTATTATCATTGTTTTTTTGATCGGTGCTATCATCATCATCATCATAACAATAATAATAATAACCTACCTTACTATGAATAAGAAAGGGCCCTATCTAAGTCCCATCGTTATAAAACTGCAAAAGATGATGTGTAACACCCGGTTATTCATTAGGGTTTTAGAATTTTATTTTATGATGTGGAATCTCTTTACCGGACATTACGCTACAAATGTACGCAACATTCTGTACCTACGGGAAGGGGTGTTACAAATTGGTATCAAAGCCCAGATCGAGAGATTCTATAGACTTTTAGAAGAAATGACTCTAGGATAGAAAATACCTAGGATGACTGCTGGCCAGCTCGAGAGTTCAAGAGAATTTATTTACTACCATGTTTGATGCTTGTAGCCATGTTCGTGATTGATTGTGTGATTGATTAAATATTTTGTATCATTACTTGCTATTTGCATGAATTGTATTATGTGATATTAGTTTAGAATGGCACCAACCACAAGAAGCAACGTGCACCCTAAGAAGTCCAAGATATTTAGGACCTCCCGACGTGCTGGAAAGGATTGGAGCTCGAGGAAAAGATTTCCTTTGGGGGGGGTAACACCCGGTTATTCATTAGGGTTTTAGAATTTTATTTTATGATGTGGAATCTTTTTACCGGGCATTACTCTATGAATGTACGTAACATTCTGTACCTACGGGAAGGGGTGTTACAAATTGATTCAAATGTCTTAATCATAAACTAAGTCCCTGTGAAAATAACACTTATGCAATGTAATACTTAGTTATCTTGTGAAATGCTTAGATTAGGTCATGCAGAGCTTATGTTATGTTATGTCATATAAAGCTTATGTCAATATGCCATATTTAATGTCATGTCATGCATATGAGTATTACATGCCACGAAAGCCATGAAGTCAACATGAATCATGATAGGATAAGAAAGGATATGTAGGAAGTTATGAATGATAAGTTTTAAAATTGGTCTTATGTTATGTGTGGAAGTGCAAGGCACGGATTTAAGCGTGGTCCACTGGAAGTATGCCATGATGTATTTGGTGACACGGACCTAAGCGTGCTTCACCATATGCCATGATATGATTTATGCAGTGCCATGGACCTAACCGTGGATCACCATATGAATTAGGCTATGATTATGCAGTGCCACGGACCTAAGAGTGGATCACCATATGAATTAGACTATGATTATGCAGTGCCACGGACCTAAGAGTGGATCACCATATGATTTATGTAGTCAACAATAATTGGACCAATGCACGTATGTTATGAAGGCCACGAAGTATGTGAAAGACAAGATGAATAAGTTATGTACGAATGATAGGAAATGCACGGAGTCAATCATTCATGCATCCATGTTACCATGTATTGCCATAATTATGTTTGATTCTGCTTATATTATTAATGAGATCTATATGCTATGTGCATGTATGACGATGTAAGTTTTCAAAATTGAGTCTAATGTTAAGTTAAAGTTAAGCTTACAGTATGATGTATTATTACTGAGTCTTTGACTCATTCGTTTCTCTGTTTCAGCTTCGAGGGCGATTTCTATTTGGGATACGGTGATTGAAAAAGTAGAGAGAAGATTGGCAGGTTGGAAGAGAATGTATTTGTCAAAAGGGGGCCGGATTACGCTTATTAAAAGTACGCTTTCTAATCTACCCACTTACTTTTTATCCTTATTCCCTATACCGGCTAGTGTAGCGGGACGTCTTGAGAAGATACAAAGAGATTTTTTGTGGGGGGGTCTAGGTGAAGAGTTCAAATTCCATTTAGTCAAGTGGGAAATTGTGTGCCGTCCTATCTCCAATGGTGGTTTGGGTATTAGAAATTTGAGGATGTTCAATCGGGCACTACTTGGTAAATGGTTGTGGCGGTATATCAAGGAACCGGATGCCTTATGGAAGATTGTGATTGAGAACAAATACGGTGGTCTTGTGGGGGGTTGGTGTACTAGAGATGTTCGAGGGACCGCTGGTAAGGGATTATGGAAACACATTAGAAGAGGATGGGTGGTTTTCCATCAACATACAAGATTGCAATTGGGTACAGGTTCAAAGATCAAATTTTGGAAGGATGTTTGGTGTACTGATAGTACTTTACAAGACAGGTTTCCCACACTTTTCGTGATTGCAAATGCTAAAGATGCCATGGTGGCGGAGGTAATGGAAGTTGTAGGTAGAAACATTCAATGGAATATCAATTTCCTTCGGGCAGCACATGACTGGGAAATGGGGAGTTTTGTAGATTTTTATAGTCTTTTATACTCTTGTCGCCCAAATACCCAGCATACAGATGATTTGTGGTGGAGTCCAACAAGGAAAGGGGTCTTCACTGTTAGCTCCTTTTACAAGGTACTCACACAAGCTCCTGTCAGACAATTTCCATGGAGAAAGCTTTGGCGCAATAAGGCTCCTCTCAAAGCTTCTTTCTTTGCGTGGACAGCGGCTCTGGGAAAGATTCTTACTACGGATAACCTAAGGAAAAGAAACATAATTATAGCAGACTGGTGTTGTATGTGTAAAAAAGGGGGTGAATCGGTGGATCATTTACTTTTACATTGCGAAGTAGCCAGGACTATTTGGGATGCGGTGTTTAACAGAATAGATCTAGCATGGGTTATGCCAGAAACTGTGATGGATGCTTTGGCCTGTTGGACCTCAATTCGAGGTGTGAGACAGATTAAAGAGGTTTGGAAGATGATTCCAAACTGTATTATGTGGTGCTTATGGCAAGAGCGCAATGAGAGGATTTTTGAAGACAAAGAGAGATCAATAGCAGAGCTAAAAATGTTATTTTTTAGAACCCTATGTACTTGGGCTAATGTTGTGGTCTTTAATGGCATGGAATTTCATGAGTTTTTAGTTTCTAATGTTCCCACCTAATCAGGATGGGAACATTAGGACTTTCGCTTGTAATTGACACTTGTTTGGATGAATATATACTTATTTTACTTATCAAAAAAAAAGAATAGGAGTGTCAGGAGTAGATTATTCTTCTAGAGACTTAGACCTTGAATAATTGTTAGTACCACATGGGTCTAGTTATGATTAGGCAGTTGAATAAAGGATTTTGATACATAGAACTAATTTATGTTATTTGTATGTTTTATAGCTTTTGTATTATGACACTCTATTATGATAAGTTAGTTTTATGATTCAATAATAAGATGTTTTTTTTATGATCTCGAATCTCTTTACTGGGCATTATGTTATTAATGTATGTGATATGCCTGATCTACGACAAGGGGTGCTAGATGATGTTAATAATGATACTGAACAGAATTGGCAAGAAATGTTCTTCTTTTCATTTTAACCTGAAATATTGAAGACTGCTAGAGTTGCAGAGCTCAAACAAGTGGTATCAGAGACTGGTGATTTTCAAACCCCCACCCCACAAATCCTAAAAGCCTTACTTAACCCAGAAACCGGAACACAAATTTGAAGCAGAATTGTTGTAAAAAAAAATTTAAAAGAAAAAAATCCTAATTCAAATACTGGACTTCACCAAAATTAACAAAGAATTCCACAAATTCAAGCCTTGTTCAAGCATATAGAAAAAGAAACAAGCAGCACAATAAATTAAGAGCCAAATTGAAAGCCCACATTCAGCTCAATTTTAATCCACCACTCACAAAATTAATACAGAATCAGAAAAGCAAACAACAGTGAATCTCCCAGATCCAGTTAACAAACGCCCACCTCAGTAACTTCGAAAAAAAGAAAACCCAGAAGTGAATAAAAAAAGGTGGTGAACAAAAGGGAGAACAAAAAAAGGTGTAAACGTATAAACCTCCTGACCCTAAGTTCCTAACCGTAGTCGGTGAAGAAGAAATTACAGGATCCGACCAAAGAGTCAGAGAGGCAGAGAGAGGGTGAGAGCTGAGCAGAAGAGAAATGGGAATGTTTTTCTGAAACTGAAAGAAATGGTGGATTTTAAGGAAACGAGAGGGAAGGAAACCAGCGAAGTGATGCTTCTTTGGGCTGGAAATGACGAGAGAGCAAAAGGGAAAAGGAAACGAGGGAGAAACGGAGAGAAAAGACAATGGGAAACAAAGAGAAAGTCCAACGCGAGAGCAAGAAACCAAGGGAAAAAGCAATGAGTAGAAACAGAGAGGAAAAATAGAGGGAAGAAAGAGAGTATTTCTGGACAGAAGAAAATATTAAACAATACATTTCGTTAAGATACAGTTACCAATCAAATATGCCCGAAGGCATGGAATTACCGTACCTCAAAGTTACTATTATCAGCACTTGCCTAATCCAATGCCCGAAGCCATTTGACTGATTTTATTTGCATTTGCCTATTCCAATTAAAGTGCTCTCTACTTGTTCCAGCCCTGCTCTGAGCATATCTTCATTCATTCTTGCCGTCACAAGAATCTCCAGTGAATTAAGAACCTCCTAACAATCTTGAGGTCCAGATGAAGAAAACAAAATTCCCGTAATAACTTACTATTTCCTCAGCCTTTATGTTTTCCCCCATACCATGAAGCATTTGAGTATCCAATCCTTTTTATTTGATTTTTCTTCCTTTTGTGTGAGGCCTTGTGTGGAAAAACCAGAGTGTTTTGGTCACCCTCCTTGAGCCATAGAGCTTTGGATCTTTGACTCCACATTATCTCCACTTTCTCCAGCCAACCATTTATAATCTCCTCATTTGGTTGTTTACCTAACAATTGTACCAGTATTTCCTCTTTTTATGAAGTTGTTTCTGTACATTTCCAAAGCTTGCTTTATCCATTGATCCAACTGTTGCTATAAAACTTCAGACATGCACAAAGTGATTCTTTCCACCCACGGGGAGTTCCCGCTCTTCATCAACTTGTACGATGGAGGTTGCCAATGTGGTCTTCTTGATGGAAGCCTAACTGAGTTCTAATCATGCAGAAAGATTGAAATTCAGCTTGGGTTTTCTGATTGTATTCAAGCAGACTGGAGGAATGGAGGAATAGCATTTCTACAGAATCGAAACATACCGATTTCAATCAAGAGCTATTCTCATTCTCGATTTCATGTGGACACAATTATTGAGAAAATAGGAACAACAAGAGAGTGGCAACTATCTGGGAATTATGGCCACCCAAAGGTTGAAAAGCAGCAAGCGATTTTGGACCACATATGCTCTCTGAAACAGGAGGTAAATGAAAAGCAACCTGCTAATAATACGGATACTGATTGGACTCCCACTACTAACATAATAAAGAGTTCCTAAGAATAAGCAAACTAGCAACAAGCAAGATAGACACAAATCCTAGTCCAAATTCCTAAACAGAATCTTTTTCTTTAGAATTCTGCATCCATGCTGCACGCACTGCACCTGCTGCATGTAGTCAATGAAAGCATGAGTCACTTACAAACTATCACCACTACACTTGTTAGCCATGTAACCGTTTCAAACACCTCCTCTTTGATCAATAGAGTAACCAACCTCAGTTTCCAGTTTCCAACCAATCAGGGTTGTCACTTTGCAACCTTCTGTCTTCCAACCTGTGTCCCAAATTGACTTATTTAACCAGAAACCAGCTTACATTTCACCAAATTCCCCTAACTTATAGTGTATCTTATTTTCGGAACAAAGTGTCAAATCAGAGAATCCCAGGCTCAAGCAAATATATCTTGTCATACCATCAAATTGAAACCAAACTAAAAAATAATGAGCAATCAATTGTGGGAAGGAGCAAATTTAAGTTAAAACATAAAAGGAAATCACACACCAAACTTTCCAATGCTATATATTGTGTGACTGAGTAGCAAACTTTTACAATGTGGTTCATATTCAGAACATCAAGAGGTTCAAAGAACATTCCACAACAAAAACTTCAAGTAGAAACCGAGTCAAGACATAGAACAATACTCCCAATGCTATTGACACAGGAAGAGCTGGCAAAGCTTTCTGACATAGTGCCAAGAGTGCCAAAGTAATTCCCAGACCGGCTATAATTGCAAGATAACAAGCATACACTGTCATAAAATCATACATGGCTGCCCTACCAACCAATACACTGTAGAAGATGAAGTCACCCAACCCTAGTTTGATTGCACCAGAAGACCCCAACCCAATTCCTTCAAGTTCTGATTGCTGTGGCTGAATGTTCATTCTAGGGTCAATTAATGGTGCAGATAGCTCTGCATCCCTCTCTGGAACCCAACCTTCTTCAGTTCTAACCAATGTAGCATCATTGTGGCCACTAACTAAGGTATTAGATTCTGTACTTGAATCCGGAATGGCATTCAAGGTGGAGTTTGACCCAGAATCCACATTCTCAACAAACACGGAATTGGCGTTTAGATTATTGTTTGACTCATGATCTGAATTCTCACCGCTCCTACCTCTCCATACTCTCCTCTGTGCTACTCGACCCACTGCACCTGAGTCGTTATAAGTTACCGGCCGAGCCTCATACACCAATGCTGGGATATCCTCATCCCTTGATATTGCAAGCTCCACCAAGAGCCTTAGGGGCCCAACTGGCAACAGAACTGCAGCAAGATCATACAATGCCATGGCAACCAATAGCACCCAAGTAGTCCATTCAGGCAATTGAGTAAACCAATAAGCAACCAACATCCCAATAACAACTAAGTAGGCTTGTGTCACAAGAATTGCCATTTTTGACATGAAAACAGCCAAAACACCCACAACGGCAAAATTAAACAAAGCCACCACAAACGTAATAGAGTCAACAGGAATACTAAAATCTTCAATCAGGAACAATGCAATTTCACCACCCATGAATCCCAAAACAACAAAAGCAGAAAAACCCATGTAGAGCTTCAAGAACTTAGTGCATCTGAGGTAGAAAAGGAGCACCAAAATAAATGTGACAACAGTGACAACAGCCACAAACACAAGGGAATTCAAAAGGGCACCTACAAATTTATCCCAGGAAGAGTCCGAACTGGTTTCAGCATATGCAATGGTGGCTATGGAGTTGACCGATGCTGAAGTGGAAGATGAAGAACTTGAATCGAGGACAGAGACCAAAATGACCACCATGAACATGCAGATTGAGACTGGTGCTATGATTCTGATAATCTCTTCGCCCAGAGAATCTAGAATGCTTGTGGGTTTTGTGTTTTGGGCCATTGGGTGCTCGAAAATTAAATTAATTTTGGTTCTTGGGGTTGATCTGCTTCACGGCTGTTTGAGATTTGGCAGGGATGCAAAGGTGTAAAGAAAGTTTTCCAGGGTTTGGCTATTTGACCGACTGGTGTTATGGTCAACTAAATCGTGATGATGGGGATGAGCTTTCAACCGTACATCTTGCACGCGTTGAAATCTAACGGTCTAAACGCTTTCCTTTCTCCACTTCATATAATTTTTGTTTCTTTTTAGTTGTTTTTTTAGGTTTATTTTATTCCGTCTTATCTCGTATTATTTCCAAAATTCAAGTACTTCCACTCCTCTAATTTTTAATTCAACCTCTTTTTTACTTAAGATCCATCAAATTAATTCTTCATTCGATATTTCAATATTATCAATATTGTTAGAAATGCTAACCTCATATATCATTTGCTAAACAAATTAGTTTTTTAGAATATTTTTAAAAATGATATAAAATACAATTAAAAAAACTAATTAAAGTTAAAAAAACAAGAAATAAAAATAACTGAACTTTAATCAGGACCTAGGTTAAATCCCTCTTTTACCCCTTCCAACAAAGACATGACAATTCAATTTTCCAATCGATAGTAAAATAAACACACCTAAACTGAATTAATCCCATAAAAACAAGAAAAATCTAAGTTTTGACCACTTCACGCCATTGTTATTTGGGTCGTCACGGGTCTATTTTGGTCTATTTTTTATATTTTATAGAATTCTAAAATATTCCAAATAAACCTTTAAACTTCTTTTATAAAGAGTATTATCCTCATTGAGGTCGCACACTTGAAAAAAAACATAGATAATTAAGCAATTTACATTTGAATCAAATGAATGGAACTTAGTTGCTCACAAAAATAACTCAATTTCCTTAAAGCCAAGTTTGTTCCAATCTTTTTTTTTTCTTTTTTTTGAGCAAGGTTTCATTAATATAAATAATAGCATACAGAGTAGTCTTAGAAACTGGAAATTAGCAAAGTACATAAGTGTTGGAGAATCCTTCCCACTATGGAACTATAGCAGAGATGGGAGAATTTGAATTAGGGAGATATTACCAAAGGCTTGCGTTGCTGCTGCCCACTGCACTAGATGATGCGCGCATCGATTTTGTAATCGATGAATTTTCCTCGCTTTCCAAACATTGAATGACTCTAGGTGATGTCTGATGTCGTTGATTATTGGGCTCGTGATCCATTCTTGGTTTGTTGAGGTGTTTAAGATTTCTTGAATAGTGACTTTTGAGTCTCCTTCTAGAATTATTTTTTCAAACTTCAATTTTTCTGCTTCTTTAATGGCCATTAAAGCTGCAGATGCTTCTCCGATATTTGAGTTTACCTTGCTGATGAGGTCAGTTTTTGCAAATAATAACTCCCCGTTGTCTCCCAACAAAGCAATGCAAGATTAGATCATTCCTTTCTCGTGGCTACATCAAATGTAATGAGATGATATCCATCCAGTTGTCTGTCTTCATATTCCTTAATCTAATTTTCTTGTCCTACCCATGCTCTTGTGTGTTGTTTAACAGACTTAAAAACAGATTGTACATACATGGGAATTGTGGGAGTTGCAAAAGCATGTTCAAGCTTATTCCTTGTGAACCAAAGATGGTCCATTGCCACGGTAGTAAAAATCTGAAAATTATGTTGCTCTTCTTTGGGTATTTTTAGAATAGAAGAAGGATTAATGATTATGCTGATCCAGTTGGAGATCGGTTGACTTGCAAAGTGAGAGGTGTCAATCGGCCACCTGGATTGCCTCCACATTACTCTAGAGAAAATGCAATTGAGGAAGAGATGAGGAAGATCTTCAGGTTCGGTTTTGCAAAGGGGACATCGAATTTGATCTTCATCAAGAGGAATAACTTTACTGATCTTGGTTTTTGTGGGGAGGATATTTTGACTAATTTTCCAAAGAAGCATTTTTAGTCGATCTTGAATCTTCATCTTCCAGATGTTCTTCCAATTGATGGGCAGATTACTAGTTGAAGAAAAACCATTCTGATGAACCAAGGTTGCATAGGCTGATTTTATAGAGAATTTTCCCGAAGCATGATGGAGCCATTTGGTCTTGTCAGGTATGTGTCGGAAGTTATGGTTTGCTAAGGGAATTTTTTGAATTTCTCTGGTGGTATTTTCTGAGGAAAGGGTATTTAAGAGGAGGATGTTCCAACGCCTTGGCTCTTCTAAGATGAGCTCCAAAATAGTCATGGAATAATCAACTATATCATTGGTGGGATGAGATTGAGGTATACTGGTTGGCAGAGTGGGAATCCAAGGATCAATCCACTTGTGGTGGCTCCATTATTGATCTGATAGCAAAAACTAGACCTTAGGAAATCCCTTTGTTTTAAAAGGCTTTTCCAAAAATTGGAGTCCGAAGACTTGGGAGATACCTCAAGGAAAGAATTTGATCTTAGGTATTTTTTTGAAAGAACTTCTTTCCAAAGACTTGTGCATCCATTTATGAAAGTCCATGCTAGTTTGGAGATGAGGGCTGAATTGAAGATGAAAGTCTGTTTCAAACCAAGACCACCCATGGATTTGGGCAGACAAATCGAATTCCATGATTTTGGGATAAACTTCTTTTTTTGGTTGTCTTCATATCCCCACCAGAACCTTCTCAGCAGTGTATCAATTTTTTTTTGCCATTTCCTTAGGAAAGAGAAAGGTGGACATGGCATAAGAGGGTAGAGAGCTTGCCACTGATCTAATGAGGACAGTTTTTTATGCTTGGGAAAGTTTGTTCCTATCTATTAGTGAAGCTTATATCACTGAGACTTCACAAAACTGAAAATAATATTTTTCATCCTAAATTATCTTAGAGTAATGTTAGGTATAAATCTCAAATAAACAAGTTTCATACAAGCTCTTTGTAAAAAAGTGAGTTCTACAATAACTTTTTTTACTTTTTTTAAGGTGTGGTCCACTTTTTTACAATGACTTGTATAAAACTTGTCTATTTAAGACTTGTACAAATCATTTCTCATTATCTTATCCTAGTCACATTTTATGATATGACAACTTTTAAATAGTTGTTTATTTAAATATTTGACATATGAAATCACTTAAAATATATTGTATCAGTAATTATAATTTTGAATGAAAAAATTATAGACAAAGAGTTGTATCATTCCTTATCGTAATTGTGGTTGAGTAACGATAATAGAGAGAATGCATAGTTATAACTCTACATCCAACTGGCTTGTAACTATGGCTAAAGCGAGCATTCAAGATAATGGATTGTTGCTCTTTCCAAATACACGTAACTGCATGGGAATGATGAAATTGAAAATGATGAGTAATACTATTCATTATCATTTTATGCTCACACTTATAAGTTATGATTGAGTAACGACAATCCTGAGAAGCTGGCATGGTTATAACTCTCCATCTGACTACTTATAGTTGTGGCTAAAGAGAGCTTTAGAGAGAATGGATCATTGCTCTTTCCGAACATAATGTGACGGGAAAAGACAAAATAGAAAATAAAGAGTAACATTATATTGTTCATTATCTTTTTTATGCTAAAAACCTAGGCTTGATTGTATAATGGTAGTCAAGAGAATGCATGGTTATAACTTGTCATGGGTTGAAGGGAGCTCGAGTTATGGAAGGTAATGAGAGCCAACTGAGTTGAAGTGGACTTCAGCAGATTCAGGAGGGTTTAGAAGGAAGAGGTTGTTAAAATAGTTAGTCTGGAGTGCAACGCAGTTGTTTTATAAGTAGAGGGAATTTGTGTTTTAATTGTACGAAGTTGTTTTGAATAAGTGATACGGTGTTGTCTTTCAATTGTAAAAGTGATACGTTGTGTTTGGTCTTTAGTTGTAACTGTAATACGTTGCCGTTTGGGGAAGAATATATAGTTAGAAAGAAAATGAGAGAAGGATCGTCGAAGTTCATTCAGAATCATCATCTTCTTCTATCTTCTCTTCTTCTCTCCCTCTCTACTTCTCATTTCTTTCTAATCTCAAGAGATTGATTGTCTTGAATATAGTCAAGAGTTCGTGGGGTCCATTACAAAGTGGTTGAGGGAGAGCTGGAAGATTATGTGCAGATTGCCTCAATTTCGTTGCATGCAATGGTGGGCACACCAAATCCTAAAACAATAAGAGTGGTAGGCAGATTGCGAAAGAAATGGGTGGTGATTTTAATAGACACTGGCAATACCCACAACTTTATGGATACCACAATGATTTCTAAATGTGGATTCACAGTGCAACAGTCTCAATCAATTCCAGTGAAGGTGGCTAATGGGGATGTGCTAATTAGCCAAGGAAAATGTACCTTTGTTGCTATGTAGATACAAGGTACAACTTTCACCACAGATTTTGTCACTCTTTCACTTGGTGGGTGTAATGTTGTTCTAGGTGTGCAATGGCTATTATCCTTAGGTCCTGTTCTTTTGGACTTTATAGAATTAAAAATGGAGTTTACATATAAAGGGAAATCAACTTGTCTTATAGGTTTACCCTTTAATGGTAACACATTGATTGATGATAAGGAAGTCAATAAGATATCTGATATGGAGAATAAGGGCCTTTTATTGCAGTTGATTTTTGCTGACTCTAAGGAGTCGAGTTTGGTTGATTCCAATGAAGTTTCTGAGTTGTTAACTCAATTTTAGAGAGTCTTTGAGGAACCTAAAGGGTTGCCTACTAGAAGAAGCCATGATCATCATATACAATTGAAGGAAGTGACTATCCCTGTCAGTGTTAGGCCATACAGATATCCAACTAGCAGAAAACTGAAATAGAAAAGATTGTGGGGGAATTGATGCAACTTGGGGTGATCAGGCCTAGCCAATCTTCTTTTTCATCTCCTGTTTTGTTGGTTAGAAAAGATGATGGCACATGGAGGATGTGCATGGATTATAGAGTCCTCAATCATGCTACTATTAAAGACAAGTATCCCATTCCAGTTGTAGATGAACTGTTGGATGAACTATTTGGTTCAACAGTTTTTTCTAAATTGGAATTGAGATGTGGTTATCATCAAATTCGCATGAGGACATACATAAGAGTGCATTCAAAACTCATGAAGGTCATTATGAGTTATTTGTGATGCCATTTGGACTCATTAATGCACCTTCTACATTCCAAAGCCTCATGAATGATGTCTTTAGGCCTTTCTTGAGACAGTTTATCATTTGTTTTTTATGACATCCTTATTTATAACAAGGATCTTCGGTTAGGGCTGAAAACTGACACTATCAATGCGGTTTCGGTTTTGGACTGAAACCGCAGCGATAGTTTTTTAAAGGGGTGGTGCCGATCAAAACCGGCCTGCAAGGACAGAGAGAACCGACGATTTCTTATGGTCGGTACCAATCGGTTCTACAATCAGTCCGTCGGTTGCTAACCCATCCCCAAATTCACATCACAAATTCAAACCAAATCAACCAAAATTCACAACAAATTCAAAAATTCACAACAAAATCACAAATTTATAACAAAAACTTAGGAGGAGAGGTGAACGGGAGAGATAAGAGGAGAACAAGAGAGCTCGGCATGAAGTTGAACAACAGAGAGCTCGACCTAGGAGAGACGTTTTAGAGAGGAGAGATCTTGGAGAGGTGAAACAGTGAGGGACAAGCCGAAGATGAGTCTGATGAGAGATCTCGGAGAGATGAGGGCCAGGCCAAGCTCTGCGTGACATGAAGGAGGAGGGGAGTGGAGGGATGCGGCACAGCGCTGCGGAGTGAGAAGGGAGAGAGAAGAAAGAAAGAGATGAAAGACTTGGGATGAAGAAGAAGGAAGGGAGGGGAGGGGTTTTTAAACCCTAGAGCTAAATGACGTTGTTTGGTGTATTAAACCAAATGACACCGTTTCACTTATATATATTTTTTTCTATACCTTTGGTGTAAAACGACGTTATTTAAATCACTTAAATGAAACGGCATCGTTTTATCTATGATATATATATATATATATTATATCAGCCGGTTCGGCGGTTTGAACCTGGTTCAGACCGGTCGACCGCTTCTCCATCGGTTTCGGCCGGTTCCTGACTCTGGCGAATGATTCCAGTTGGCGACGGCCAGTCTTGTCAGTTCCTGTACACCCCTATCTTTGATCCCATTTGAAACACCTCAATACTGTTTTACAAACACTGGAGAGGCACTAGTTATATGCAAAGAAGTCTAAGTGTCGATTTACTTGCTCAGAAATTAAATATTTGGGCCATCTAATTTCAAGGGAAGACGTGAGAGAAGATCCCAAGAAATCAGAATCTATGATTAACTGGCCAATACCTAAGAATATCAAGTCATTGAAAGGCTTCATAGGATTGACTGGTTATTATAGAAAGTTTATAAAAGGTTATGGTCAGATTGCAGCCCCTGTAATAGCCTTGTTGAACAAAGATGGTTTTTTGTGGTATGAAGAAGCTACGGAGGCATTTAAGCAGTTGAATTTGGCAGTAAAAAAACCTCTAGTTTTAAGCCTACTTGATTTTACTCAGACTTTTATGATTGAATGTTATGCATGTGGCAGTGGGGTTGGTGCTGTGTTAATGCAGAACTAAAAACCTTTGACTTTTTTAAGTCAAGCTTTGAAGGGTAGAAATTTACAACTATCCTCATATGAAAATGAGTTGCTTGCACTTATAGCAGTTAAAAAATGGAGGCCCTATTTGCTTGGGGGATCATTTGTCATACGTATTGATCACCACAGTTTAAAGTTTTTTACTTAAGCAGAAAGTGGGAACACCTGCACAGTAGAGGTGGATCTCAAAGCTGATTGGCTATGACTTATCAATTGAATATAAAAAAAAGTGTAGAAAACAAGGTAGCTGGATCCTTGTCGAGGAAAGGTGAAAATGAGGAGTCTATATCCTTATCTGCTATTTCCTTTCCTAACCCTTCTTGGTTGTAGGAGCTGAAAAAAGCTTATGAGATTGATGAATTTTGCCAGCAGCAGTTGGCCTTATTCCAGAATAGTGATGATTCTCAAAAGTCTAAGTTCAATATTAGACATGGGGTTATGTTTAAAAAGGATAGAATTTATGTTTCAGATTCTACTAAGTTGAAGATAAAGATATTGTAGTTTCTACATTCAAGTCCTATTGCAAGCCATTCTGGTTTTCACAAGTCACTACAAAGGGTAATGGTAGATTTTTATTGACCTGGAATGAAGGGTGATTTAAATAAGTTTATTAGAGAGTGTGACATATGCCAAAAGAATAAAGTAGAGAGTATTCACTCAGCTAGGTTGTTGCAGCCCCTTCCAATTCCACAAAGAATCTGGACTAATGTCTCTATGCATTTTGTGGAAAGGTTACCCATTTCAAAAGGATATTTTGTTATAATGGTGGTGGTAGATAGACTATCGAAGTATGCTCACTTCATGGCTCTTAAGCATCCAGTTATAGCTTCTAAAGTTGCTTCTTTGTTTCTGATTAATGTCTTCAAACTTCATGGGATGCCCAGAAGGGGGTCTACTTTTACCAGTTCCTTTTAGATGGAATTCTTTAAGTAGCAAGGAGTGAATCTCTCACACTTCTGCTTACCATCCCCTGAGTGATGGACAAACAGAAGCTATCAAAAAGTGTTTGAAGCAATACTTGAGATGTTTTTCAGGTGATAAACCACGTTTATGGTTTGATTGGTTGCCACTTGCTGAATGGTAGTATAATATTAACCCCTTATGAGGTAGTTTATGGTGTTGCACCTACTAAGCTTCAAGCTTATGTGCCAGGGCAGAGTAGTAATCAATTAGTGGATGAGGTGTTGAAGACAAGGGAAGAGATCTTGAGATATTTTTCAGGTGATAAACCACGTTTATGGTTTGATTGGTTGCCACTTGTTGAATGGTGATATAATACAACCTTTCACTCATCAGCAAAATTGACCCCTTATGAGGCAATCTATGGTGTTGCACCTACTAAGCTTCAGGCTTATGTGCCAGGGTTGAGTAGTAATCAAGCACTGGATCAAGTGTTGAAGACAAGGGAACATATATTAGAAATATTAAAGACAAACTTGTTGGTTGCTCAAGATAGGATGAAGATGCAATATGATAAGCATTCATAGACAACATTCATTAGTAGTAAGAAGGAATCTGAAGCTTTCTCCAAGGTTTTTTGGGTCATTTCTGGTAACTCATAGAATTGCGAAGCTTGCATACAAAATTGACTTACCATCTAATACACAAATTCATCTTGTCTTCCATGTCTTAGCTTTGAAGAAGAAATTGGGCCAGTATGTCTCACCTTTATCTACTCATCCTCCAATGGAAGGGAGCTCGAGTAATTGAAGGTAACAAGAGCCAACTGAGTTGAAGTGGAGTTTAGTAGGTTCAGGAGGGTTCAGAAGGAAGAGGTTGTTAAAGTAGTTAGTTTGGAGTGCAGCAAAATCGTTTTATAAGTAGAGGGAATTTGTGTTTTAATTTTACGATGTCGTCTTTCAATTGTAAAAGTGATACATTGCGTTTTGTCTTTAGTTGTAATTCTAATACGTTGGCATTTGGGGAAGAATATATAGTTGGAGAGAAAAGAAGGGGAGGATCATCGAAGTTCATTCAGAATCATCCTTTCTTCTACCTTCTCTTCTTCTCTCCCTCTCTACTTCTCATTTCTTTCTAATCTCAGGAGATTGATTGTCTCGAATATAGTCAAGAGTCTGTGGGTCCATTACATAACTCTACATTTGACAACTTATAGATGCGGCTAATGGGAGCTTTTCAAGAGAATGGATCATTGCTCTTTCTAAACACGAAATTTGGTATGACAAAATCAAGATTGAAGAGTAGTATTATTTATTGTCTTTGCATGATAAAACATTATTCTATGACTTGTAGCTGTTATTAAATGGAGCTTTTAATAGAATGGGTCATTGCTCTTTCCAAACACATTTAAGGAGCTAAACATAGAATATATGCACCATATTGGGTGCCAAGCAATAGAGGAAAAGAAAGAAGAAGAAAGGGGGGAATTAAACCCAAAGGTAAAATAGTATAGTATTAGCTTCACCACACAAATAGTTACACTTATGTTTATGTCACAATCCATACCAAATGATAATTTAAGTAATTAAGAATTTTACATAATAATTTTACATAAATTTGCCCAAGTGTCCTGACTTGAATCCTTATTTTGCAAAAATGTATTCATTTTAATATGGCTCATTGTATTCTTAAATATACATTTCATATTCACTTTGATTATTAAATTGTATTCTTTCCATATTTCCATAGCATGGGTTGCAACTCATATTATTATTATTATATATATATATATATATATATATATATTATCTTACCTCCTTTTGAATCGACATTTTCTGTGTTTTCTTTTTATTCATGAGTAATGTTATGTACAAGTTTTAGGTGTGCAAATCTCGCGTAGGCCTTTTATATTAAAAAAAAAATTGGACTCCACAAAAATAAATGATTTTTTTCTACCTTTCTTCCAATTGAGGTCCTCAAGTTTTTATCAGAATTTGAGGGAATCTTTTCCCTTCTCTCAATTCATCAATCGACTTCATCATTTCATAAATAAATATACACTTCAATAGCAAAAGAAAGAATCAAATGTGTCTCATATTTGTTTTTTTGCAAAAACCAACGAGGAATGTTCTATAAACCATACTCACATTTCACTTTCTTCCGATATAATGATGTTGCATTATCCATCAACCGTTGATTTTTTTTTTAAATAAAAAATGACTCAAGGGTTATAAAAATGACACATTTTACATGGTGGAAGTGAAAGTGAGACGAGTATGGTTTGTAGTATTGTTCAACTGCCAACAATCTAATAGGCTAACCTTAGTTGCTAGCTACACCCTAAAAGGAAATAACTATATGTCTCATCATTGCTCCATAAGCGTCAAGAGAAATTGCTTTTGTATGCAAGACAATCTAGAGCCTGACAGATATAATCTTTTCTATCATGAACCTCAACCCTCATCACCAAGAATCAATATAATTTGCACATGAGATGTCTAGCAAAACTTTTGATCTTCACTATTACGTAGATATACAATATTATGCGCATAAATGCAGATAGCAACACATTTTTTTATAGATAATAAGAGAATTTATTCCATGTAAATAGGCATAGCTCAAGTACACATGAAGTATACAAGTGAGTACACCTACATACAAGCTAAAGCAACACAAAACTAATGCAAAACATTACAAATATTCTCATCCCTTGCAAGGTTCTTCACCCAAAAACTTATAGTGCTAAAGAAAAAAATCCCTGAATTCCCCCATAGAACGTTCGCAATCTTCGAAACACCTCTCATTTCTCTCTAACCATAAGCACCAAAATAAATACAAGGGGATCATCCTCCACAATGTAGCACTGCCTCCACATCCCACTGAACCTTGCCAACTAGCCAAAAAGTCCACCACACGCAAAGGCATCACCCATGCAATACCTACCCTTACAAAAGTCTGATTCCACTGCTTCATCACCACCTCACAATGAAGGAAAAGATGGTTAACAGATTCGCCATCTTTTTTTACACATAACACACCAATCAATCACAAATAAACCTCTTTTTCTCAAATTATCTGTGGTTAATATTTTCTCAAGAGACACCAGCTGCAACTTTACTAGGCACTCTTGCTCTCCAGATACATTTTCAGGGGTATACTTTATCACCATGACTATTTAACACCTTGTAGAAAGATATCACTGAGAATCTGGATTTATAATCATGCACCCATAGTAGCCTATCCTCTCTATTCTGATCGAACTTCGTATCATATAATTTTACAAAAAAATCAGCAGCTTCACACACTTCCCAATCTTGTAAATCTCTGGTAAATCTCACATTTCAATGCAACATATTATTAGAAAACTGATAAGAGTTAGCCTCTGTAGCCCCTTTGTTTCTAGCAATCCTAAAAAGATTAGGATAAACATATTTAAGAGCTGAATCATCGCACCAATTATCATGCTAGAAATAAATATCTCTCCCGTCCCCCACTTTGAAATTAATATTTTCGACAAAATCCCCCATCTCAACCGAATGGACTTCCACAAACCCCCAATCTATACACCCCTTTTACTTCATTAGTACATCAATTCTCGTACATCCTCCCATATTTAACATCCACAATCTGCCTCCATAATGCATTATTTTCGTTGTTCCAAACCACTTCCCAAGAAGAGGTTTATTGAAAAGCTTTAAATTCCGCACTCCAAATCCTCCACATGACACCAGGATACAAACATTATTCCACCTCACCAAATGAATTTTTCTTTCCTCCCCATTATCGCCCCATAAGAAATTTTGAAAAATCATCTCAATTCTTGTAGCTACCCCCGCAAGTAAAGGAAAGAGTGAGAGGAAATATGTGGGTAAATTAGACAATGTGCTTTTAATCAATGTGACTCTACCCCCTTTTGACAAATAAAGCTTTTTTCAACCTGCTAACTTCCTCTCAATCTTCTCAATCACCCCATCCCAAATAGAAACTGATTTGTGAGGGACACCCAAAGGTAACCCAAGATATTTCATAGGTAAAAAAGCTACCTTACATCCCAAAATATTGGTCAAATCCAAAATATTTCTAACTGTATCCACTGGAGCAATTTCAAACTTAGTTCAATTAATTCTAAGCTCGGAGATAGCTTCAAAACATAAAAATAAGGCTCTTAAAGCTCGAAGATGATCCTAGTTGGTGTCACTGAAAATTAAAGTATTATTTGCGAAGAGTAAATATGAAACAGTAATACTGCCTCATGAAACATCACCCACCATGAAACCCGACCCAAAGCCCCTTTCCACAGCCGCTTCAATCATACGACTCAAGGCGTCCATAACTAATACAAATAGGAAAGCAGATAAAAATGGTCTTCCTTGCCTCAAACCACGGGAGCAGTTACAAAATCCAACCGGAGAGCCATTCACCAATATAGAAAATATGGCCGTCGAAATGCAATGTTTTATCCAAGAGCACCACTTCTCCCCAAAATCAAATCTCCTAAGCAAGTAGGGTAGAATCCCAATTGACATGGTCAAAAGTATTTTCCATGTCCAATTTGACTAAAATTCTAGATTGCCCCATCTTTTTTCTATTTTTTGAACACTCATAAGCAATTAAGATCGAATCAAGAATTTGTCTTCCCCTCACAAATGCACTTTGAGACTTCATTATAATCTTATCCATAACCACACTTGGGCGGTTAGCTAACACCTTTGAAATGATCTTATACACCCCATTTATCAAGCTAATAAGGCGAAAATCACTCATTTCTACAGCACCCGCCTTTTTAGGGATGAGAGCAATGAAAGTGGTATTAAAACTCTTCTCAAATTTAAGGAAGGAATGAAATTCTTCAAAGACTTTCATAATATCATCATTCACAATATCCCAACATGCTTGAAAAAACGCCATGGAAAAACCGTCAGGGCCCGGAGCCTTATCCTTAGACATGCCTCTAACCACATCAAGAACTTCATCTTCCTCAAAGGGTCTCTCTAACCAATCTATAGTAAGATGATCAATGGTTTCAAAAGCAAGCCCATCTAACTTAAGTCTCCATGAAAATTCTTCCCGAAAAAGCTTCTCATAAAAATTATCCTTCACAATATCCCAACATGCTTGTAAAAACACCATGGAAAAACCGTCTGGGCCTGGAGCCTTATCCTTAGACATGTCTCTAACCACATCAAGAACTTCATCTTCCTCAAAGGGCCTCTCTAACCAATCTATAGTAAGATGATCAATAGTTTCAAAAGTCAGCCCATCTAACTTAAGTCTCCATGAAAATTCTTCCCAAAAAAGCTTCTCATAAAAATTCACAATATGATCTTCAATCTCCTCCTTATCACAAATCACATTAACACCTACATGAAGAATTTCAATGGCATTATTTCTTCGATGAGAGTTTGTCATTTTATGGAAGAATTTTGTGCATTTATCTTCTTCCTTTAGCCATAGAATTTTGGATTTTTGTCTTCATGAAATTTCCTCCATAAGCGTTAATTTTTCAATTTCTACTATCACCCATTTCTCCATCTTCTTTTTCGCTAAAGAAATTGAACCCGTCATCTCCTTCTCCTCCAAACTATGCAACTGTTCCATAAGAAGTTTTCTATAGTTTTCAACATTATCAAAAGTCTCTGCATTCCATCTCTTCAAGTCTTTTTTGAGCTCCCTAAATTTTCCAGCCAAGATAAAACTAGGAGTACTAGTACAATGATAAGAGGACCACCACCTTCTTACTCTTTCAACAAAACCTTCATCCTCCAACCACATATTTTCAAATTTAAAGTGTCTTCTCCCATTAATAATGCCCCCACAATCCATCAACATAGGATAATGGTTAGAAACTATTCTCTGCATCTTTTCTGACTTAACTTCGAAAATAATGCTTCCCAAGAGACCGAAACCAAGAATATGTCCAAACGAGACCATGCTTTCCTATTTGACCACGTGAAATCCCCTCCTGCCATAGGTAAATCAATCAGCTGCAACTTAGAAATGAGTTATGAAAATTAAGACATAGCTTTAGTAATTAACGAGTCCCCTTCTTGCTCACAAGGAAAGTGAGTAATATTAAAATCCCTTCCAAAACATCACCGAAGATCCCACCAACAACAAAGACCCGTCATTTCTTCCTACAATATACTCCTACTAGAATCTGAATTTGACCCATAAACACCAGCAAAAGACCATTCGACGCCATCATCCACATTCTTAAAGTGACATGCCACTATGAATTCTCCCACATAATGATCTACTACTTCTACAACCCTCATATCCCACATAACAATAATGCCTCTCGAAGCTTCATTAGAGACTAACTTGACTGACCCAACCCACATAATTACAGCTCTATAAACTATGAACCACCGATTGATTGATGACCTTCAATTTAGTTTCTTGAAAATAAATGAGTCCAATATATTAATTTAATATGTTGGACTCATTTATTATGTGGTGTTAAAATATATTTAATAATTATATTTACTTCTTCCGATAAATTTAAACTTTTAAAATAAGTGATAATTTAACAATTATTCACCACAACTAAACAATTGACAACAATCATATATAGTTGAAATGAGGATTAATCAAAACCTAATAACTAGAAACTATACATACTTAACATCTCTAGGTTTTACTAATACCAGAATATCAAATTCATTGTCATTAATTGTTTGAATCTAATGAGCACTTAACTAGGGCTGGGCTTTGACTTCAATTAGGAGCGGACACCAACTCCAAAGCTCCGATCGGAGCTGGAATCGAAGTTGAAACTTCAATCAGAGTTGGGCTTGCCCAAATGCCAATGGGTTGCTGTTTCAGTCTAGGTCGAAAAAAAACTAAATACAATTTAAATAAATCAATAGATTCAATTTAAATCCATAAATTAAAAAATGTATACAATTTATACAATTTGTATTAATCAATAGAATCAATTTAAATCCATAAACTAAAAAATGTATACAATTTATACAATTAAACTCAACAAAAGAAAAAAAAATTAGATGATTATTAATAGAACCAACAAACAATAATAAAGTCATAATGAATGATTATTTAAAAAAACATCTAAATCCATAATGTAAATTATAGATATCGTCATGCAAGCAAAAACACCTAATTTCATGTAATCATAAATATTAAAACATAATCATGCATGCAGCAACACAAGATGTAAATGCACACTCCTGCTAAGTACAAACAATAAAAATCACACAAGAACACATACTAATGAGTTCTTATTACAGTAGACGGATATTACAATTTACAATATAGGCTTACACCACCACCATCAAAGTGACAACCAAAGTTACAAAGTATCCATATTAAATTAAGAAATAATCCCTAATCCAATTCCTCCAAATGCATAAAATTAACAACTCCAACAAATCCAAATTCATAGTCCCCACCACCACCACGGTCCACTACCAGGCACGAAGTAACAACTCCAACTTCAAGTATTCTGTGTTGTTTTGGAAATTAAACAATTTTAGACATTACACTACTTAAGTAAAGGATAATATTAACAATAAAGTTAACTTAAAAGCTAAAGAATTAGATTCATGATTCATCTACTAGACTCTCTTCCATAATGCATCTGTCTCAATCCTCCTCAATTATTGTGGGATTCGCAGATAGGTCTACAAAAAGATAAAAATTATAACTTAAAGAATCAATAAAAATATCTAATTAGTCATTCAAAATAAAGGCTAAAAGCCTAAACTTACCCGACTCAAGCCTATAGCTCTCGACATCTTCAACACTATCTATTCTAATAGACTTTGACCTTAGCGAATTCTGTGTGCATATGAGGGTCTCCACAGCTCTCGGAGCTAATGAACTCTGATAAGCATCCAACACACGATCGAAGGTACTAAACGTCAACTCTGAGGCAGCCGTAGTGATAAGAATGGCCAACACATCCCGGACTACTTGGAAAAAGACTAGAAACATGGTGGAATTAACCTTCCACCAAGTTAAGATATGAAATGTTTCACTAGGTATCTCGACATCCTCCAGAAAATATTGTTCAACCTCAGATTTACACCACATAATATTCCTCGATTCTCATATTTGATGAAAACTTGGCATCAAAACTGTTTAACTCCTTGAATGTATGTCATCTATGAAAGATGTTGAGTCTGTTGGTATTGAGGAGCTCCCACCTGCGCTTGAAGACTGACCACTATTGTTGTTGTAATGGCTATACAAGGCATCAATATCATGCTTCAATACTCTAATGAACTGCTCAACCTTATTATCATCGGGAACATCCGTAATCCAAACTCTGCAACTTCCAACTTATATCGGGAGTCAAGAATCACAACCACAAATAATAATCTGTTTATTTTCTTAACATCTCTCCAATATTTATAATATTTGGATTTCATCCTCATAGTCATATCATCCTCATAGCCATACCATTCAATAGTCATAAAGTCCCAAAAGCTTCTCAAAGTATATGTTCGCAATACGGTATAAACTACCAGATATGCAAATAGTGATATCATAAAATAATTTGAAGAACTAAATAAAGTACCTCACATTTATCCAATCAACAGTGTTTGGCAGTTCGTGCCCTCTTCTCCTCGTTGTGTCCTCCAATAAAGCATAGCTCAGACCTCTATCTTCGACCTCCATCCTCTCAAAGGTTCTCTGATATTTTTTCGCTACCTCCAACATTGTGTATGCCGAGTTCCATCTAGTGGGAACGTCCAAGGAACATACTACCACATGGAATTTTTTTAATTGCTCAATTATAGACTTAAACTTGTCAAGCCTTTGGGGGGAAGCCTTCACGTACTTGAAAATATTGCGGACCTTGAGTATTGACTCATAACTTCCTTCAGACCCTCATTGACTATAAGCTTGATAATATGAGCACAACATCTAACGTATATAAACTCGTTGTCAAGAATTGTATCTTCTTTCGCTGTAGAATTTTGCTTAAACCAATCAATTGCATTGTCATTTACACTCGCATTGTCAATTATGATGATCAGAAACTTTTTAATCCTCCAATTGGTCATACAATCATCCAACTTCTTTCCAATGGATGAACCCTTGTGATTTTGAATTTTCTTGAACCCCAAAATTCGCTTATGTAATATCCAATTGTTGTCAATGAAGTGAGCAATAATACACATGTAACTAAGGTTCTGGATTGACTTCCATGTATAAATCATAAACAAAACTCTCTGCCTAGTCCTGATAAATTTCTCCTTTACTCTGGCCTTCTCCTTGGCATGCATCGTCAAACAATCTATAATGACCGTATACCATGAAGGAATGGGAAATTAGGGCTTAAGACATTACACATCCTTATCCTCAACGGTGAGAAATGGCAGCTCATCCATTAAAATCATACCTGCAAGCAACTCCCTCAGTCTATTCTCATTATAATGAGGAACTAATGGGTTTTTACTTTGACTACCATCAGTGGTTGTCATTGTTTCGTAACTTAACTTCATCTAATCTTTGGCCACCAACTTCTTCTATATCTTATACCGCTAACAATCCGTAAGATGTTTTATCAAAATAATCGTGCCTTGCTTCTTGGAATGACAACCAAAGCTTTGCCCACAATGGTGGCACCTTGCTTGAGGGTTCTCCCAATCATCAGGGATTTCAGTGAAATGGTCTCATATCCACAACCTTTTCTTATTAGGTCGTGGTAGTCAATCTCCAATTCATCCTCCTCATTAGGAATACCTTCATCTTCAACATCTATAGGTACTTGACTACTTGCACAAGAAGTGGTTGCAAATGTGGATTTAAGGGTGAAAGTACCTGTCATTGGTGTAGGAACTAAAACATCTTCTTGCGGACGATCGTCCAGAGTAGATGTAGCATTCATATCCATATCACTTGCTCTGAAAACAAATTAAAGAAACAAGTTAAAATATTTAATCATATTCTTTAACTCCAACAACAACTATTAAAAAAGATCAATATGAAAATTAATTAAAGAAACTACAAACAGTGGCAATTAATGCAATTAATGTAAGTCATTAACCTTAATGAAATCCAATTAAATTATAGGTATTTCCAGAAGTTACCCATGCCTCTTAAAAGGAAAAGAAACTTTCGGCTACTCTTCTATTGTAAAGAAAATGATTTAGAAATTCTATCTACATTCTCCTCAATATAAAAACAAAAAATCACTCAAAAGCATATCATTCTTGTGGCTCAATTTAAATAGGGAAATGAAGGTCTATATAAGTATGAAGAGTGCAACACAATAAGAAGGTCCAAAGTAGAGTTTTGCAAGTGGCAGGCTATACAAAATTAAAGGACCAAACATGCATATTCCCAAACTTAGAAACTAACTTCAAAGAAGCTTTAAGCACAAAAGCAATTGCCTATTGGAAAATTAAAATGTGTGAATGTAAGGGATCTTGAGCCTTCAAATTTCAAAGTTAAGGTATAAATTAGAAGGCCCATGAACTAGGAGGTTTTGGGGCATCAATTGTGCTTTCAATTACCATAGTTAACACTACCCTTGCATTGAAAATGTAGTTATAAACAACTGAGCACTCTTCTTCTTCTTCGCACTTTGATGGCATAAAAATTTGATTGGTAAAGTTGTTTCGACATGCTAATTCCACATCAAATTTCAATATTTTTTTTTATGAGAACAATTGACAAATTTCGAAATGCTCTTTCCCTCTCCCTCTCCCTCTCCCCCTGCCTTTTCTATTCCATTTCTTTGAAATGGTATAAAATTTATTCATGGGTAAAATACTAGATGTGATAACATTTTCATGGGTAAAATACAATGAAATCATTGATTCAAATCAACAGCAACACAAAATTGTCGAAAAATCCTAAGACTTTTCAAACTGTAAAAATTGAAATGTCACAATTAGGCAACTCTCAAACAACAAAATGAACTCAATAAATAATTAAATCAACGGCAACACAGAATAATAAAAAAATCCTAAATATTTTCAAACCCTAAAAATCGAAATTCTAATTAGGCAGCTCTCAAACAACAAAAACAAATCAAATTAATAGGGTAAAATCTACTTATAGTGTCACACCAGAAACTACTCTACACGGTGGGGTTGGGCTCACGACGACGTCACAACAATTGTAACATGTTGCTGGGGGGGTGTAGAGAGAAGATAAATAGAGAGGAGAGAATAGGATTAAGGAAAGAGTGGGGGAGAAAATGGGTCTCCAGTTCAGTTTTCGACTCCGATGAGCACCAAACAATTTCGTTCCACATGAAATGGAATGAAGTCATTTTAGTTAATTAATTTAAAGTATCATATGTAAAACAATGTTATTTTACATCTGATTTAAAAAATAATAAATTTGTTAGAGTTTGGGGGTCGGAGCCCATATCCGACTCCGACTCCAACAAAAAAATTTGGAGGAACTCTGACTCTGACTTCAAACTCTAACTTTTCTGACTTCATTAGAGTCGGAACCGGAGCGGATGTCGGCCAGAATTAGAGCCGATGGAAGTTTTTCCCAACCCTACACTTAATCATGAGCCATTATCGATCTGGACCGTCTAGTTCTAGATATTTAGTTATATTTCAACTTTCTCTTATAGGAAAAAAGTACATGAAGTTCTTTTTCAACAACTCTAAAATAGATGATTGTACTAGTGCTTCCTTCGCGGATTCAGATCATATCCACGTCTGAAAAATTCACCAGTTGGATTTCAAAACCACAATTATAGTGGTCCCCTTCTTGGCTTGGCCAAGGAATAAGTGCCTGAGTCCAATTTATTGATTCCACTGCCTATTTATTTTTGTTTATTCTATTTGGACGCACTATAATTTCTAAAACGGGGTTTATGTTGGGGCCCCTCATTCTCACCTCTTGTATTCTCCTATTTAATTTTAAAAAAAGAAAGAAAGAAAGAAAGAAATGTAGTAGTTACAATCTGATGCATTCCATTGTCCATTTGCATTCAACTGTCCATTTGCATTCCATTGTCCAGTTGATCCACATGTCATCAAACCCTCCATCTTTCTCATCAGTGCTTCAACAAAGCACCATTCCACCCCATCATGCATATACTTTTGACATGTTTAATTTTAGAACCATATAACCTCTTCTCCCTCTAATTCCTTGTATGCAAAACTTCTTTAATCTATTTGCCAACACCTTCATAGTGAATTTATATAACACGTTACATAAACTAATGGGCCTAAACCCATCAATAACATTTTTTAGAGTAATGCAATATGTGTCTTTATTATATTTTTAAATTCTAATTCTTAAAAGAATTATAAGTTTCTTATTTATTAATGTATTTATCCTTGTTATTTATTTCTTATTTACTAAATGTTGAATTGTGATGTATGGCACATACCGTTATTAAAAAAAAATCCAATCAAATCAAATTACACATTAGACGGGAAGAGAATTTTGTCAAAATTCATTTAGGTTATGTTGATTGGCCAAATAAGATATTGAAAATGAACCATAATTTCCATAAAGGTAAATGTTAGCTATACTTAAGAAAAACTTAAAAAAAACTGACTTCTTCACGTGTCAGCTATTGATATGCTGACAAAATGATTCTTATAAGTAAAATTGTAAGATTCCATAGCTCTTCTAGCGGCCATAATATAAGATTTTTATAGAATACATTTTTCTTATTATTATTTTTCTCAAAATATAAGTGGCACCAAAGAAAACCTACGCGGTAATTGGAAATACCCAAAATGCTATTCTAGGCTTTGAATGGTGATGCGACCACCATGTATTTTCTTAATATTAGATTTCATTAAACTACTCATTTTATTTTCAAACAAAATATAGGGATAAGCAATTCTTATTCTTTGAAATTTATAAACCTACAATTAGTTTGAGTACTGATATTAGGTCATCTGAAACTTATTGCTAAGATGACCCACTTGACGTGGCACTACATGTGTTTATTAAAAAAAAAAAGGCACAAAAACTATATTCAAACCAAAAGGGTGTCCGAAAATATATATATATATAAAAAAAAAGATTGAAACTTTAGGCTACAACTATTTTATCACTCTACTTAAAATGAAGGATAATTATATTTAGGGCTGGGCTTCGACTTCGATTGAAGTTGCCGGAATTGCCAGAATCGAAGTAGGAGGTCTGACTTCGACTCCGATCGAAGTTGCCAGAATTGGAGTAGGAGGTTAGAGGGCCATTCATAGTTAGGTTTTTGTTTTTTCCAATTTTCTTACCATTTTTCCAGCCTCCAAACAACATCCAAAGATTCCAAATAACATCCAACAATTTTTGTATCCACACCCTTACTGCATGGACGCATCGGAAAAAGTGTGGAGAGACTTAAAGAAAGACAAGCATGGGAGAAAAAACAACTCACAGATATTAGGATGCCTAGACAAAATTTTTGAGAAAGGAATCGAGATCATTGACGAAGAAAACATCCAAAAATTAGGATGCCTAGACAACTCGCAAAGCTTGACGAGGACAACCATGAGAGACAGACTCCGACTCTGATTGGTGTTGCTGGAATCAAAGTTAGAGGTTGGAAGAGTTAGGTTTTTTTTTTTCCCCAATTTTCTTACCACTTTCCTAGCATCTAAACAATCGCATTTGCACCCTTGCCACATGGCCGCATCGGAAAGAGTGTGGAGAGACTCAAAGAAAGGAATGCATAAGAGAGAAAACAACTCGCACAAATTCGGATGCCTAGACAAAATTCTTTAGAGAGAAATTGAGGTCATTGACGAAGATAAGCATGAGAGACTCAAAGAAAGAGAGGCTAATGTCGGCTGAGGACAAATGAGAAAACAGAGAAAGAGAGAAAACGAAGTAGAGTTTTAGTTAAAGGGAAGAGATGAATATATAGGAGGTGTAAACGGTATCGTTGTAAGAGTTTCTTAAAAAAAAATTACAAAATGCTGTCTCATAATTTCGAATTTTGAATTTTTCGACTCTCTCAAAGTCGGAGTCGAAGCTGCCGGAAGTTTTACACAATCCTAATTATGTAAAATTATTTTTAATAAAGTGTCGCAATGTATTAATTTAAAATAAACTGTAAAATAGCTGTTGTACAAGTGAAAGATACAGTGGAATTCTCCGAACTAAACAATAAATTTTAAAAAAAAAACAACTATTTGGGTGCCTGAACTGTCAGAAACACAAAAGCACAATCCAATCTATACCTCACACGTATGAGACGTAGCGCACAAAAACGGCTTCCACCCTCGCACTTCAAGAATCTCCCTCTCATCGTCACGTCCCTCATCCAACGGCTATCATCCTCCCATATTAAATCCGACCGTCCAGATCTCTCCCTTCCTCGTTATATGATATCTCTCTCCCCCAAACTTCATTTCTCATAAAACCCTCCCCGAATCTACCTTAGGGTTTTATAGTCTCACTGCGAAGTAGAGAAGGTACGCTACCAAGTACTCTGCCTTCCATCGATTATGCTACCGCTTCTTCCATTTTCTTCCGTTTTCTTTGTTTCCACTTGTCTGTGCTTTCTTTCCCTATTTCTATCGCTGCTGATTCCCTCTACTGTTGTCTCGTTCCCTTTTCCATGGTTCGATTTGGTTTACTCGAATCAATCGATGATGTTCACCTTAAAATTTCTATGTATCGCTGTTGATAATCTCCTCGTGCGAGTCATATATCCGTGCATGTGTTTGGATACACACACCCCATTTCGGGGTGTGTGTGTAAGTTGGATCAAGCTCTGTTTGGCTCGTGGGGATGTGGGGAAGACAGTCTTTTGAATCTTTGTTGTTTTGTCCTAATGGTTTTATTTGGAACAAATATGTGGACTTCTGTTTGTTTTTTGTTGATACGATTTTGGGTAACTTGTTTTCCACAACCGAAAGCGTCGGTGTTGCTTGTTTGGTTCTGTGGTGAAAGGAAAATGTTAGAAAACGAGCTACTTTGTGGAGAGCAATGTGTCCCTCGTTACTCTTCTGAGGATCCAAAGTGTAGGGTGAAGTCGTCCGAGATGCTAGTTGTTTTGTTTAATTAGCCCTATTTCATCAAATTCAACATGGCTGTTTTTCTAAACTTGGTATGCGTGCGGAGATGAGAAAGTTTTGACTCTTGCTGTTGACGTTTTTATATTTTTGGTTTTTTTTTTTTCAATTGACTTTTCATTTTCAAGGTTTTTGGATACATAGCTGCAGTGCTCATTTCTGATGGCTACTCTAAACCAAGCCTATTTATATTTGCTATTGACTCATTCCAGAGTATGGCTGTTTTGGCTTGTGGGAACACGCCTTCATTTTTCATTTTTATGCTTATTTGTATAGGCTTACGTGGTAGTAAAATCGTTATATCATCACTAAATGTAGATGTTGATATATTTTTTAAACCAGAATTTATTTGTATTTCTCCGGACAAGTTGAAGTGAACTTAAGACCATCTTTCTTTATGTAATAAATTATGGATCAAGAGTAGCATTTTATGATTTTCTGCCATACTGAGGCATCAATTTCCTGCATCTTATTTTTGTAGGTTTTTACAATGGCTTTCCTAAGTAAAATTGGGAATATGCTTAGACAGAGAGCGAGCAAGCAGATCAGCTCTGAATTTTGTGCTTTGAAACCGTCAGTCTATCAAGCTATACGATGTTTGTCGTCCATGTCAAGTTCTAAACTTTTTATTGGAGGTGCAACAATATTTCATTTATAGTTGTAATTGTGAAGTCGTTTCTTTGTGTTAAGATTTCTCCTAACTGTCAATTTCAGGTCTTTCATATGCCACAGATGAGCAAAGTCTTAAGGAAGCTTTTGCAAAATATGGTGAAGTTGTTGAAGGTCCGTACTTACATTTATCACATTTTAAGTTAAGTTTTATGGCATTCTGGCCTTGATCTCTGGAAATAGGATTTCAAATTTATTGTTCAAGTTCCTCCTGTCTCCTTTTGCACTAGTGATAAAAAAAATATTGTGCACACTGATAAAAAAAAATATTGTGCATGATGTAATTGCATTTTTTGAAATCCATAAAGAATGACTACGGAAATTGAAATATCTTTTTGAAGGGGGGTTTTTTGTCTTATTGTCTTCGGTGAGTTTTTTTCTTATTCTTTTTTTCTCATGTACACTTGGCTTGGATGAATTTGAGCAATTAGTAGAGGGCTGCTGTTTCCCCTTCTGAATTCCCCCATTGTATTTTGAATTATATCCACTGTATTATTGGTAGACAAGCTTGAATACTGGCAATACAAGCTGATTAATCTGGTGGCTTTTGTAGCAAGAATCATTATGGATCGTGAGACTGGTAGATCCAGAGGATTTGGCTTTGTTACATACACTTCTAGTGAAGAGGCTTCCAGTGCTATCCAGGCATTGGATGGACAGGTAATGCTAGTGCTTTGGTGCTCTTTATTTATGGGTGTTTTTGTCTTATGACCTGTAGCAGATGAAGTTGGGTTCTTTGGTGTGGGCATGACCTTTTCACTCTACATCTCCGAAATTACTCCGTGACAGCCATTGTTGCCTCCGATGATATCATCTAGTGGCTATACCTTAACTTGCCCTATTCACTTGTAGTGCTACAATGAACTTTCGTTGCATGCAACTGCTACCTTCACTTGCGTTTAAGATATTTGAATTGAAAAACCCGGAAGATTATTGGTGATGTCACAGGACTTTCAAGTTTTAAATTTGATTTTTTTTTTTTTTGACGTGGAGATCTTTGAAGCTTGAAAATCCCTGTGGAAATAAAAGACCTTGTCTGGCAAATGTTAGAATTCCTACCTTTCGAGAGACTCCAGGCAGTGCAACTAATCTCTTAATGGTTACTGTAGTGAAACTTTGCTAACTTATAATTCTTTTATCCTCTAGTTTGACGTTAATTTTGGTATTTACCCATTATTTTTGGCGACGTGTAGGATAGAAATGAATAGTAAATACAATAATCATGAGCCACATGTCACTAGATTCCCCCTGGGATCAAACTGCAATTCAAGTGGGAGGCTATGGTGGTGGGTTGCTGTGCTAGTCTCCCTGGAGGTTTAAGTTCCATGGGTGAGTCTTAAGGGCTCTGCCATGGGATGGTTTTCCTGTCTTTAAAATAAACATTACAAGAATCATGATGCTGTTCACAAACTCCACTTTGTCTCATTCCCACTAATTATGAATATTTTATGGATTAGTTCCACGTTTTAATATGTTAGAGAATTTTTAGTTGACCCTTTTTTTAACTCTTCTTGATAATGACTTTCCTCCTAGGATCTTCATGGTCGTCGTGTAAGGGTGAATTATGCTACTGATAGGGCTCGCCCCAGCTTTGGAGGTGGCAATTACGGCGGCGGCTATGGTGGGGGTGGCGGCGGCTATGGTGGTAGTGGCGGCGGCTATGGTGGTAGTGGCGGCGGCTATGGTAATAGTGCTTATGGTTCTGGTGGGAATTATCAAGGTGGTGGTGGTGGAGGATATGGCTCAGGTGGGTATGGTTCTGGTGGGAATTATCAAGGTGGTGGTGGTGGTGGTAACTACGGTAGTGACAGCTATGGAGGTGGTGCTGCTGGTAGTGGCTTTGGTGGAAGTGGTGTTGGCTATAGCGGTGATGGTAATTATGCAGGTGGAAACACTTACGAAGGTGTGAACAGTGGAGGCTATGGCAGTACTGCTGGAAATTATGGTGTTGCTGGTGGTGATGGTGGTAGTGATAACTATGTCGGTGCTGGTAACAGCACTAACGTTGGTGGTGGTGGATTTGATGGAGGTATTGGACAGGGGTCAGATGGTGTCAATCAATTTGGTAGCAATGAGAGTAGCAGCATGGGTGATGTAGCCGGAGATTTTAACCAGGATGATCCATTGGAAGAAAACCAAAGGGATGATGGCGATGAGACCGGTGATTTCGCCAAAAGAGCCTGAAAAAAGCCTCTGATAGCAGGACTTTTAACTTGCTCTCCACCCAGTATTACTGAGTAAACTGTTTTTTGCTTTAGTATTTTAGTCCTCCCCTGTTCTCCACAGTGAACAATTTATTTTATTCTTGTTGGATTTGGTTCTGAGATCTTGACTTTGATGCATTCTCAACTGTGTTTTCCCAAAATGATAAACAAAAGAAACTTTCCAGCAAATAGTTGCCAGCCTAAGCATTGCTCTAGGACCCTCTTTCGTTCTCAATTCTGTTTTGTGCGTGTCTGCTTTTGTTTCTGTATGTGCATTTGTCTGAAAGGATGCTTTCTGCCTTGCATATGGAGGCAAAAATGTTCATGAAAGGAGATCCATTTTCAAAACATACGTAGTCAAGCGAATTAATAAGCCTGCAACTGCAATTTGATACTCTTGTGCTGTTGACACTCATTTGTCTGCAGTTTTCTTTCTTTGAAACCTTTGGCAAACCATGTTACCCTTTGTGATAGGTAAGGGTGATTTAATATTAAAATAGTGTGGTCTATTGTGTGACCTTTATTTGTCTTTTTTTCTTTTTTTGTTTTGGGTATTGTATCAACCTAAATATAGCCTAATGTTATCCTTCATATCGGAAGGAAAGTAGTGCGTTCTTATTTCAATTTTCACTCATCTACTTTCCTTGGGAGTGAGATAGAGATATAATTTTTTGAATAGTAGTGAGTTACTGTTTTATGGGATTTTGAAAAAAGAGGAAAAAAAATTGAATAAAAAATATTATAAAATTAAAATATTAAAATATAATTTTTTTAATATTATTATTATTTAAAAATTTGAAAAGGTTAAATTGTTTCTTATTTTTTGTTTGAAAGTTTAAGAAAGCTTTAATGATTAATTTGATTGTGTTGTGTTTGAGTGATATATGAGAAACGGCAGCAAAGCTGTTTGTTCTCTCGTTGCTTCAAATGTAGGACAGACAATCGAAAAGGTTTTTCCGAAGTTTGATAAAACACAGAATATTTGGATGGTTGGGATGTGGTATCAAGTTGTTGAGATCATAGGAAGTTGAAAACAACTCGCGTAGTCATTGTAAATGAACATGGAAAAACAACACAGCTAATGGTGCTGATTTCTAGTCTAGATTTGAAAAAAAAAAAAAAAATATTTAATCAAAGTAACAAGAGGAAATAATTGGACAAAAAGGAATAAGGGAATAAATCTCAAAGAATCAAGCGGATTCCAGCCAATGTAAAGATTCCTATATTCTTTAAACACTGCAAAACTTGATTTTATTTCATTTCAATGCTCATTTTTCGTCCATTAAGAACATAAATCTTTGTGCGTTCAGAATAACAGGAGAACCTTTCTTGCTTTTCTCCACAATCTGCTTGATCAATTGCTTCTCAAACTCATCATCCCAATCACTTTTTTCATCTTCACTTGCACCAACGTCATTCAATTCTTGAACCTCAGTCGTGTGACCTCCAAATGATCTCTTCTTGCAAGAAAAGAACTCCATAGATGATATCTCATTTTCGATTGCAAGATGTGGCTCTATGCCACCATTTTGATGGGTGTCTGCATGTCGATCCGACATTTTGAAGCCCTCTTGATGCTCATTTTCATTGACCCTTGATGGCAAATCCTGGTATTCTGAATCACCTGTCTTGATTTTTTCTATGCAAGCCTCATTGTATGCATCTAGAGTTTCCCCTGAAAGGTTAACAATTAAAGGCTGGGCCACAGGATTGCATTCTTGAGCAATTGAACTTTCTGGGGTAGAGGAATATCCTCGTTCATAGCTTGAGAATCCATTCCAAGGACTCGTCTGCACTGATTCCATGCAGTTTAACTGTCTCTGGCTATTTTGAAGGGCTGCCTCAAGCTCCTGTACATGTTCTTCGAGTCTAGATTGAATAACCTCATGCAGACGCAGGCTCAATTCTCGTGGTGAAATAGCATAGTTTCCAGAGTGAGGGGTGGAGGTGTCCCCCACATCTTGATTTGACTTGGGTTGTGCAACAGCTTGGCCATGGATCATATCTGCTCTCAACTCACCTTGAGCAAAATCTGCTACAAATTCCGGATCAAGCTGGCATATATATTAAGCTCTGTCAACACTTGCAGACAAAATATAACATGAAATCGTGCAATCTATGCAAGTAAAGAGCAATATCCATGGCGTTGATGATGAATAGTTTCTGGATTTGTGTTTCCATTCTTCAAGATTAATGTTAAGCACGTTCCCATATGCGAAACATGGTTGCTTCTGTAAGGATAATATATCTTGCAAAGGTACAAAGGATAATATATGCGAAACATGGTTATAATAAAACTTGAAATTCATCCAGTCAAAACACTAATCTAGCTACAAGTGGCTAATTTTATGTTACCACATCGATTGAGTGCATTTTGGACTGCATATGGTGGGGAATGAAATCAGAATGAAACTAAGCTATAGAGTGGATGCTAGAACATTAAGGGTGTCCTTTGCTTCTCTTTATAGAGATAGCTCTAAGGTTGAACCCATTGAACAAGGACTTAACGAGACGAACCTCACCATATCTTGCACTTCAGTTTTATTTATTTATTTATTAAACTACTATATAATGGAAGATGAATCTTGAACAGATTTTGTAGTGCCAAGTTAAAGTGATTTATTAACCCTATAATTTAGGTCAATAACACTTACAGAAAGGAAACTTGTAGTTATTACTTGAATTTCAAAATCAGAGATCATCTGATTACACTGGACAAGTTATGCCCCAACATTAAGCATTCTGGAAATTTTGAATACTTAAGAAATCTAGAAAATATTTTTTTTTAAAAAAGCTAGAAATATCATATCTATGAGTCTACGAATCAAAAGAGAGAGAGTTGAAAAGGCATATTAGATTCAAAAGATGAAAGTAGTTATTGTATCAGCATGATAATGCATTTGCTTCTAAACTTTGACTAAATGGACAGAATGCAGGTTTAAGTAACTTCATAGCAAAAGTTTCTTGGCATATATGTCTTCACTGAAAGATCAAGTCCATTCCCATGATTGCATATCGAAAAGGGTTTTCTTTTTTTCGAAATAGAATAAAAACAAATATACAGAAAAAAGGCAATGATACAGCTAAACATCCAGTCCAATGCATATGTTGCACACCATTGAGTCGTGAACCCAAGTTATCAACCTGTTGCAACGAATTCAAAGATAAGAAGGCTTACCTCAACAAAATCAGAGAATCTTCTGTCCAGACTAGATGCATTCATGTTTAGCTCCAACCTCTCAAGTTCTGCTTCAAGCTCTGCTTCAATTTTACTCATAGGTTCTAAGCTCTCCTCTACACTCTGATCATATAATTTTTTACCATCATATTTAGCTGAAATATCTATAGACAGTTCAGGGGAAGCTGCAGTTAGTGTCCTGTCATAGGAGTTGTCACAAGTATCCTGTGATTTATAGCTTTCATTAGCTAGCTCCTTCACTATCATTGAGTCTTTCATATCTAGCTCATCTTGTAGATCTTGGACGAAGTTCTGAGTCTGCTTCAATTTCTCTTTCAGGCTGTCAACTTCTCTTTTATTTGTTTTGAAAGAAGATAATATACCAAAATAAATCCCAAGACAGAAAAGATTTATTCCATCTTGTGACCCTGATGAATGTAAAAGCGTTAGTGCCATGACATTAATTATAATGGCATTATAAAAATACCAAGACAATATGAAATGAAATAAATATTGAAGACAATCAATAAGTGTGATAACCGGCAACCTAATTCACTGGGAGGCCAATACAATTATTTTCTAGCTTAAAGAGTTCCATCAGATATTTTATTGGGACCCTTGTCAGTAAAGGATGCATGTCAATAAAAGAAAGCATTCCCACTAGCTTGCTCCCATCAGCTAGCAAGTGTGTGCCAAAGGCAGATGAAGACTCACTGTCTAGTATGAATGAAAGGTATGTCAAATCTTTGCTGCAGATGGAGCAAGGACCATATTTGCATAAACAGGACATTTTCTAAATTCTACAGCTAGGCATTTTAAATGGAAGAGCAATGCCGGACAGATTGTTGTCACCACATCTGATATAGAATATTTGATTTTAACTGATTAGAATTATTTGGTTGTGGCTTGTCGCAAAATGGTTTCAGGAATTGTTGGGGTTTTAGTTAAATATGAAATGTGGAAAAGACTTGGAAGGGATTTGGAGGTTTGAATCCAAGATTCTAGGAGACAAATCCAGCTAAAACAGGAAAAGAAAGAGAAGAACAACAAATGGACAAATGTCTATGCAAACGCAATCACACCTTAAAAACACTGCAGGAAAAACTCTCAATCTCTGAATAAACTGACAGACTAAAAGAGTTTGTAAAGGCTGCCATTTAGGAACTAAGCTGTACTACCATCGGTAGGTCAGCACAATAGAACAATTCTACTGCACGACCTAAGAGACAGAACCTAGGTCATTTCCAGGCCTCTGAGATTTTGTCTTTTCTTTTGATAAGTGAACATTTGAGTTTATAAAATAAATAATCCCATTTCCTTGCTTTATTGCTAAAATAATTTTCACTTCACAGCATCCAATCTTTCTTACCAAAAAAAAAAAAAAAAAGAGAAAAGAAAAACAGCCTAGAAGCAGCTTCAAGCATAGCTATATATGGATTCAATTTTTTTCGGTAAACAAGATTTTATTGACTCTACGAATAGGCAAGAGCCCAAGTATATGGGACATATACAAGAGCAACGCTTAAGCGTCCTAGTTTAGTAATACAAGGAATTTATGAAAAGTCAAGACATGAAAATCAATTACAAATGACCAATGGAGAAAAGTATTGAAAAAGAAATTTCTAAGCTCATCCATTGACAGCTCTTGATCTTCAAAAAGAAAATATGGATTCATCAAAACAAAAGCATTACCTCTTTATTGCAAACAAATTGCAGAGAAGTAAATGAGGGAAAGAGAGTTTACAATTTAAAAGGCACAAGTGCATTGATTTGCTGAGTTCTAAAGATTTCACATATTTGTAAGCCCTCAATATTAAATAAAAAAATGATAAATAATCTCAAATATCTAGAGAAAACGACCAAAAATCCTAAGGTCTGAATTCTGAAGTCCTAATCTACTGATCTTCACAGAAAATCACAAGGGTTAGAGCTTCTTCTTCCCAGTGGACTCTCAATGTTGTCTGTGTCAGAGGCGAAGAAAACTGTGGCAATGCAGAGATTTAAGGTCAAAGTCAAGGTGTCTGGTTTACGCCTTACGGTGGGGGCTTCCAGTTCATCTTCAGAGGAGGTTGCTTCAAGTTCTAAACCACCTTTAGTAATGATGCTTATAGGTCCCTAGGGGAAGAACTTGCCAAGAAGTTCTTGGCAAGTTCTTCCCCTTGGGGTAAGTCAGAGAGAGAAAGTGTGTACCTGATATTTTCAGACTCTAATAGCTAAGGGAAACTTTTCAGCACAATTACATAATCTAACAAACATCCTAAGGACAGTACCTAATTTCTGCAAATCAGGAAACTAGTGAACTAGGAAACTTCAAACACCATTTTTTTATTAAATAAAAAGACCCAAAACTCATGGGCTATGGCTAATGCACATACCATGATTTTGCAAATTAAAAAACTACCACTGGTAAAAACTTAAAAAGAAATAAATAAAACTGAACCAGCTTCATACAAACTTATGGACATAAACTAAGATTCTAAGACAAAACCAAGAGTCTAGAAAACCTTGGACTGAATTTCTCTGTTATGTCTTCAAATATGTTCTTTCTGGATTATTTTGTGGTCTGCCCAAAAGTGAAAATGGAAAAATGGGATTGGTCTACTAAACATTAACAGTCCTTTCCCTGGTGACAGAGAAATTTCTACTTAAAAGTGGATACTCAAAATCTACCAGAAGTATTTATTGTTTCAGGGATGGATGCAAATTCTACATTTGCATTCTTTTCCTCATTTCTTGGGCTTGCCGACTGATGAAGCGTACATGTAAATATAATTTTAGGGTGGCAGATTCGTTCCCCTTTTTCATATAATAAAAATAAACAGCTCCGGGGCGTTTCCAAGACCATAGAGAAAAAAACAAGACTTAACAATTGACCCTAAATCAAACAGACGTGCCATTCTTTGGGACCTGAGTTTTACCAACAAAAAAAAAGACTAAACATTTTTTTTAGAGCTGAGAAAAATCTTAGCATTAATAAGAATCAATTGAAGTGAAGATTGCTTTCCTCATTGAATGAAAAAACATTTAGTGGATCAACTATAACAAAATTTCAAGGAAATGAGATCCATACCACCTTGTGAAAGGGTGTTCTTTACACTGACCATTTTGATGGAGCTGCTCAATCTTCCATTTCCATCCTTTCTTGTCCTTTTCATCTGACTCAAGAACTCTAAAGACCCAATTTTCGGTAGTGGAGGAATGCCAGACACATTTTCATTCCTAACCAAACAGGCTTCTTCAAGCAAACAGGCTTCTTCAAGCATCTTATCTTCCACAAATCCAATTGGTGCACTGAAACAATGATCATTTCCTCTGCCGAGTATTTGGCTTCCAGCAGTACCAAGTAGTGGCCTTGTAGTTGGTGCAGATGGCGATGGAAGGGAACTAAATACATAATTTTCCATTTTAGTATGTTCCTTGTATAGCTGAGCCATAAGACAACTTTCCAGGGAACTTAGGGGTTTAACAAAATGCTCATTGCATTTAGGTCTAAGAGAGCTTCTATTCCTTGAAAAACCATGAAAAGAACCCATCCCAGCAGAAGGACCCACTAATGAATTACCACAATTATCACTGATATCACCACAAAGCCCATTTCCAGCTTCATGCTCTAAAATATCATTTGTTGAGGTTTTTGGTAGTACGCTTAATACAGAGAGTACATTATGATCTTCATATTTGTCTAAATATCCCAACTTCTCAACATCAAACCCACTGGTGGAAGCCACTTCTGCAGCTGAAGCACCATCTGCTTGGTATATATCTGAAACTCTCTCATCAGAAATCCATTTCTTCTCTGTTGAAACACCATCTCCCAGTTTCTTTATATGTGCCAATCTGTGGAAGGGATGACCTGGGGATTCAGGTTTCCCACAACTAGAGTCCCCAGGAGACAACTCGGGTAAGCTATTAGTATTCTTTAACAGATTTCGCCAATAATTAGCTAAACATCCAGCACTAGCAGCAACTGCAACCACCCACAAATCCATTTCCTCTCTCCCTTCCACAGAAAATACACTAACCTAATTCCACAACAGAAATATTCCACTTCGTTTCAATTCTCAGCATAAAAATCCCAAAGCCAACAATTTCCATGAATCCAAAATTGAAAACCCTGAATCTACGAATAAAAAACCTCAAAAACTTGCACTTCAAAATAGGTGCTGAAAACTTAAAGCCACCACTTTCTCAGAAATAAACCAAAAACCCAATTCAAGGGAATGTTTTCCTGTGTCTCAGTTTTCAGCACAAAATTCTAGGGATGCCATCATTCTTGAAACAGGAAGCTATGCGCTAAGCTCAGAATGAACCATACTAAAATTCCAACTTTTTTCTAGTAGTAATCAATTGCAGAAACCAATATCCTAAACCGCGAAACTATACCTAAACACGAACAGCAATCATGTAAAAAACAACAAACTGAAGGGCCCTTCTGTGAACAAAAATCAGAGTTCCAATTAAGACCATATTCAACTCATAAGGACCTCATCAAGAACAACCACGCCGTAATAGGCTCAATGGGGCTATGAAGTACCTGGAAAGCCATAAAAGAATAAACCCCATTTCCTTCTAGAAACTCTCCATATATCATAAAACATCAACAATCCCAAGAAAGTAAGAGGTACCCAATATCCAAGCTATAACCATTTGAACAGCTTCGGTGGTGCAAAACCCAACAAGAAAATCGATCCTAAGCCGAATACCAAAACACCATAAAGTTGAAGAAAGTTCTGACGTCCGTAAGAGAAAAGAGAACGATGTGTAAAAGAAGAAAAAAAGAAAAAAGAAACAAGAATGTCAAAATGGCTCAGTACGATTCTGACATTCGAAATAAAAAGCTTACTTTTTAAAATCTTACAGGCCCAACTTTCTAAGACGATGTTGTTGAATCTCGCGCAATCGCGGATTGGATTCCTCTGACGAATAAGGCCCTTTGCCCCGTTATCTTCACACAAATACACCTACGGCTACGAGTACGAGTTATATTACCAATTGAAAACGAGGGTTTTAGAATGGAAAATGATATGCTCCGTGAATTTGTCTCCTTTAAGAGGATATTTTATTTAATAGTTAAGCAAATGATTATTAATAAAGTTATATATATATATATATATATATATATATATATATTTTAATGATTAAGAATGTTTAAAAATTTTTTTTTTAAAAATTTAAAAAAATTAAATTGCATTAGTGTTAATTTTGAAAGGTCAAATTCATGGAGTACTATTTAAAAATAAATAAAATCACGAAATAACTTTAAAAAATAATTTATTTTTTTATTTTATTTTTTATTTTTTATTTTTGTTCATAAAATTTACATCGTCTCGTAGAAAATTATATGTGAAGGGTTGGTATATTTGCTAAACCGAGAGGACTGAATTATTTTTTCATTAAAAAATAAGTTTCCTTGTAAATGTTTAGGCTTCGTTTGGAAACTAAACTCATCTCAACTCATCATTATAATTTTTTCAAATCTTAACACAAAATATAATAAACAATTCAACTGTTTCAAATCTCAAAATAATAATAATAATAATAATAATAATAAATAATATTTTAACAATATTTTATCATATTAATTCAACTCAACTCAACTCAGTTCAATATCTAAACGCATCATAGTTTATTAGCGGTAAACTTCTTGGATTGGTTACATTATACAACTTTTATGAGTTTAATTTCAACATTAAATCAACCATGAACTTATAATTCTATGATAATGTGCTTTGTTTTTTCAAAATGGAAAATTTAAAATTAAGTTTCTGTGTGATTTTTCTAAGAAATAATATTTATTTAGAGAAAAAACCATTTGTTATCACTACTAAATGGAAATACGTGCTTGGCCACGTACTTGCCACCCTCGAGGTGACCAAAACAGTGGTGGAGCAGCTCTGATTGCCACCCTGACCTCCATGGGGTGGCTTGAATGAAGTGGCCCATATGGTGGCCAGAAACGGCCGCCACTCGGTGACCAAAATCAGCCACCACGATGGTGCACTTCTGAACCCAACGAGTTCTAGAATATGACTAAGGTTAGGTTTGGATAATGAGTTGAGATGAAATGAAACTTAAAAGTTAAATAAAATATTATTTTTTAATATTATTATTGTTTTGAGATTTGAAAAAGTTGAATTATTTTTTGTATTTTATGTAAAAATTTGTGAAAGTTATAATGATAAGATGAAATGAGAATGATTGATAGTGTTTTTCAATCCAAACTGAGCCTAAAGCTAGCATAAGTTCCTCCCCACCTCCTCCTACTATTTTTTTTTTTTAATTTTTGGATTTTTATTGTAAAAAATTATTTTTATATTTATTTTAAAGAATTTTTATCATTTAAATAAATTAAAGTTGCACACGTGCTAGCATTTGATTGGGTCGCGTATCTTTCCATTACCTTTGATGGCACTCATTCGGCAATGTGACTTCTGGATTACGAGTTTTGATAATTTACAACGTAACTTGAAACTTCAATTGCTGCATTGTTCATGATCTTTGCTTCTTTTAAGACTTGAAATGATTCTATTATTCTCAACAAAAACTCATGTGAAGGCAATTTGATCATTTTAGACCTTAAAAGGAGACAAAGGGTACACATTACCTTATTAGTTTTCAGATGCTAATGAGTTAATAGTATTTTGGGTCAATATCTATTTTCCACTTACATGGAGGGATTTTTTTATACTTTGAAAGCTTTTGAGCATGATTTTGCATTGATTTAGTTAATAGAAACTATTTGGATTCGATCTTACAGTAATTGAATGGAATTAAAGAATAAATAAACTTTAAATGATATTAGTTCAATTGAAATGTCAGTGTTAATGTCAATTAAGAATACATTGTGAGACTTTCTTACTGCTCATGAACTTATAACTTCGTTTGTGTATTGTTAGGTATAAATATGTTTCGTAGATGAGGAAAGCGCCACATGCGATTAAATATATGGTCACGTGAGATTCATGTGACAGAAGACTGTTAAAGGATCAACTATATCAAATGCATCGTATGAGTTTACGAATAAAGTCAACCACCCGTATTCTTCTAATATCGGGGATAGTACATAGAGATAAAAATCCTAAAGATCATAACCATTATGAAAACCTAACCAACGTATTCCAACAAGATACAAATTTATAAAAATAAGTCCAAGCAAGATATCCGCACCGGATGGGCGCTATCAACAGCCTAATCGTACTCTGGAAGATAATATGCAAATTTGGGTATTGAGAATAGTACCTATGGAGATGTCTTGCCATATTAGGTCACCTCAACCTTTATAAATAGCCTACCAAGTACGCACTATTGAGACACAGTTTTCATTGGTTATAGTAAGACCTTAATACATCGCATGCATCCCCCACTGGGCTCCTCGAGCTTTCTTTACTAGTTGCAGGTCGTTAGGGCACGTTGTAGGTCTACTAAAATTGCATCAACAACTTGGTATTATCTATGGGAATTTATTGATTTGTTCATAAAATGTCTTCAAGATGCCTGCGACTACGTGTTCTAATACAATCCGTGGCCAGGAAGCAACTACAATGGAAGAGCAAGTGAGCGAAAAGATGGAAAGGAGGTTCATGGAGATGGAAGTCCTACAAAGAAGAATGAAGCCTTAAAACGTAGGGATGCAGGGTCTAAAGATGGCGTAGGCCAAGACTGCAACAAACAACTTGATGAAGATTCTCAAAGTGAAGGGAGCTTACTCCAAACGACCAAGAGAAAAAGAAGAGGATCACAACAGCTTGCGCAACCTCATGGACAAGTATGAGAAGATGGTGAAGCGATTGAGAACGTCGTCATCAGTCGAGAACTTGCTCAATAGCACTAATCTAAAGTACAGTGAACGCTTATGGTAGTACCCTTCCCCTTAAAATTTAAAGTAAATCGACCTATATGACGGGTCCAACGACTCTGTCGACCATCTGAAAACTTTTAAGGCCCACATGACCTTGCACGAGTTTTTGGGAGAGATCACATGTCGAGCCTTCCCGTTAACCCTTAAGGGCATGGCAAGAAGGTGGTTCAAAAATTTACAACCACACTATATTACAAGCTTCAAGGAGCTCGATAAATAGTTCATAATGTAGTTTATGGCCAGTAGGCGCTAGAGACGACTTGCCGCATATCTCCTTACCATGAAACAACAGGAAGATGAAAGCTTGAAAGCGTACCTTACTCGATTCAACAAGGAATGCCTAAAGGTGGGCAACCAAGACGAGAAAATAACACTAGCAACACTCCTAGGAGGGATCTGGCCCATAAGTCTGTTCATGACGGAGTTAGCAAGGAAAAAACCAACAACTTTGCATGAGTTTATGGATTGGGTAGATGATTTTGTTAATGCGAAAGAAACTATACGAGCGCTAACAGACCCACGAAAATGAAAAGTCAATGAGACAAGGCCAAAGGAAGCAGGGGGTGAGGAAAAGAGGAATGAAAGCAGGAAAGTAGCGGGCACAATGACCGAAAGTGGAAAATAGCTCACGTGCGATCCACTCAAGCACCCGAATGGCCCACTTGAGTATGAGTGTGTAGGGAGACGAGGAAACAAGGGTGAAAAATGAGAAAGAATAGGAGAAACAAGGGACATGAATCCAGACATTACTGCTCTTACCATAGAACAAGGAATCGCAACATAGAAGTCTGTCACCACATCAAGCAAATCATATAAAGAATGCAGGAGGACGGGAAGTTGGGGCGTATTGTTGCCCATCAAGATCACCTATCAGAGGGACTGTCAACTAGAAAACAAAGAGAAAGATCACCAAGAAGACATCGGAGAGAGTCTAAGAAGGGAAAGAAATAGCAAGAGTGGGAAAAACCCTCGTGGCAACCAACTGCTACCGCACCAACCTTATAGTGAGACCCGAACGATCGCAGGAGGATTTGACAAGGGAGGCGCATTGTCGTTCACCAGGAAAGCACATGCTCAGAAAGGCAGGTATGAGGAAATTTTTGTTGTGGAGAGGCCTTAAAATCATAACAAAGGGGAAAGAGCCTCCCTCATATCCTTCAATGACGAAGATTGCGAAGGGGTTTTGTACCTAAATGAGGACACACTTGTGGTAACCCTTTTGTTTGCCAATTATACCACACGAAAGGTCTTGATCGATAATAGGAACTCGGTTGACATTCTGTTTTGTGACATGTTCATGAAAATGGGCATCGACCAAGATCGGCTAAGGCCGGCACCCATGCTCCTCAAAGGCTTCTCAAGGGAGCTCATGCAACCTATTAGAGCAATCACATTACTCGTCACAACAGGCAGCAGGCTCATACAACAACCTCAATGATGGACTTTCTAGTGGTGAAAGTCTGCTCATCATACAACGCCATCGTTGATTGCCCGACTCTAAACAAGATAAGGGTGATTGCCTCTACCTACCACCTAAATATGAGATTTTCAATGAAAGCGGGTATCTGGGGGTTCGTGGTGAGTAGGTATTTGCATGCGAATGTTATATCCAGGAATTAAAAAAGGGGAAGAAGACCCAAGGAAAATTTTCTTCTTAGACAAGTCGCATGTAACCAATAAATGATGAATAAAGATTGCTTTTCCCTATGACAATGCTCGTGAGATTTCATATAGCAAAAGTCGGGTCAATGCATCATCTCGGCGACCAAGGCTACCATGACATTGGCAACTGATGTGTGCCCAATCAATTGAGCCAAGCCTAAGTACTAGCTCAACATTGCGACCAAGACTACCATGACCTTAGCAACCAACATGCGCCCAATCAGTTGGACTCAGCCTAAGTACTGGCTCAACCCTGGCGAGCAAGGCCACTATGACCTTGGCTACCAACGTGCGCCCAACCAATTTAGCCCATCCTAAGTACTGACTTGAGCCTGGTGGCCAAGGCCACAATGACCTTGGTGACCAATGCATCAACTCGACGACCAAGGCTACCATGACCCTGGGGATTGACATAAGCCCAATCAATTGAGCCCAGCCTAAGTATTGGCTTAATGACCTTGGCGACCAACGCATCACTGTGGTGAATCAAGGATACCATGACCTTAGCAACTGGCATGCGCCTAATCAATAGAGCCCAACCTAAGTACTAGCTCGATCTTGGCAACCAAAGCCATCACGACCGGAACAATCAAGGTTACCATGACCTTGGTGACCAGCGCTCCCCTGACCCTGACAATCGGCGCTTTGCTCAATGAACCAACAGGGTAAAAGCAACAAAACAAAATGAAAAAGGTCAAAGAATTTACACATTATCGATTAATTTAAAGCAATCATGATAAACAAAAAGCCTTTACAAGGTAATACAAAACAAAATGTGGCAGACACCAAGCACCAAAGGAATATGTACATAAAATTGCAAGTGTCTTACAAGCTATAAATCTATCAATATAGATCCAAAGCAAAACATTACAAGTCCATCAACACCAAAATAAAACACAAAGTCATGCGAGGAATAAGCCCCAACCTAAGGAGCGGAGCCACTATTTGGGGGAGGGGGAGGCGCCTGGTTTAAGAAGTCATCCTGCATCACGTTCTCCCCAAGAAAATCAAGGAAGACTAAGGCTGCCGAGTTATGGAGGAGAGTCCATAGTCCCAAGGTCCTCAAATCTTCCTCGGGATAAGCCAGCAAGAACTTCTTTAATGTCCTGAGTCCAAAGTTGTGTCCAACCCTCATGCTCGATCGCGAACTCGAGGGGCTACAAAGAGTTGAGGGGAAGGCAAACAACCTCGTCTGTGGAAAATCTAGGCTTGGCATCAATCTTGTTAGCATGCCGCTGAGACTATGCAAGTTTTTCCTGCAAAGTCTCAGTTATGAGTTAGAGCTTAAAGTGATACTTATCGGCCTTACAAAGCTCATTTCTAACAGACCGGTACTTGGTCTCAGTTTGGGCCAACTCCCCTCGGACAACATCGAGGTCTGAATGAAGTCGCCAATAAGCATCTTCAACCTGTGAAACTCTCTTCGTGTATGCAGAGCAACGCTCTCTTGCTTCCAATGCATACCTCAATGCCTTCTCCAGTTCAACCTCCAGCATGTCACTATGGTAGCATTCTGTCTCCAATACTTCTTCCAAGAGTGCTAAGGCACAGGTAGCCTCTCACTCACATTCCAAGGCCCAATCCAAATCACTTTATACCCTTTCTAGGAAGACTTCTCCAAAACCAAGGTGTGCCAGGGTCCAGATACCTCGACCTTCAAAACGACAATTGCGACCTCTTGGACTTGCAAGTGAGAACCCAATTGGGAGTATGCGGCCCCCTATTGTTCCTTCTCCATTGCCTCAGAAATGGCTTGTTGGAAGAAGGAAGAGAGAAGACCATGGTGGTTATGGGAAGGTGGGACGACAAAGAACACAATGGTTGAAGCCAAAGAAAAGATGCCATGTGTCAAAAGCATATACAATCGAACAAATCTTGTATTTAACACTAGAATAGGAGACGTGTGTCAAACGAGCCGACGGATTACACAATACACGGTGAGGTGAATCATAGGGTAGTAGGTGAACCGTCAAACAGAAGGAACGCACAAATTGTGTGTGCAACAAGGGTAGAACACATGTCTGTAATAAAGGGAGCAAATTTGAAATGAATGAAGTGGAAAGATAAGGTAAAAAGGAGTTTAAAAAAGAAGAAATTCCTGCCGGTACACGTGCAACAAGAATTTGCAAGGTAATTATTAGGCATAAATACATTTAGTAGGCGAGAAAAGAGTCTCAGGCGATTAAAGGTATGGTCACATGAGATCCATGTGATAGAGTGCGGTTAAAGGATAAACAAAATCAAACGCACTATATAAGTTTAGGGATAAAGTCAACCGCTCGTATCCCTCTACTATCGAGGACAATCCATAGAGATAAACCCTAGAAGAGTGTAACCAATATGGAAACCTAACCAACCATATCTTAACAACATATAGATCTATAAAGATAAGTTCAAGCAAGATATTTGTCTCGAATGGGTGCCATCAACAGCCTAATCGTGCTCCAAAAGATAACACACCAAACTGGACACTGAGAATCGTACCTATGGAGAGGTCTTGCCTTATTAGGTCACCTTAACCTACCAGGTACAGACTATTGAGACAGTTTTCATTGGTTATAGTAAGAGCTTAATACCCCACTGACTTAGGCTACATTTGGATGTTGAGTTGAGTTCAGTTATTTATAAATAGTAGTGAGTTGAGTAGTGGAGGGAGTTATGTGGAGCCCATCTAAACTGAGTTTATAGTGTGTTTGGATGTTAAGATAAATTTAATACTTTTTATGGAAAGTTGAAAAAGGTTGTAGGTCCCACATGTAATGAGGTTTTGAGTTGAGATGAGTTTAGTAATTTGGAAGTTGGGTGTTTGGATGTTAGACTCAGTTTAAAATTAGACTGAGTTTAGCTAAGTCTTGCAACCAAACGCAGTCTTAAACATCGAAGGCATCTCCCACTGGGCTCCCCGAGCTTCCTACTAGTTGCAAGTTGTTAGGGCATGCCGCATGCATACTGAAATTTGCATCAACATATACGATAAAAGAGCCATAGTCTAAGAGGAGTTGAGGATTGAAAAGCAAGGGGTTTTACAAGAGATGGCCAACAAACAATTCTCGATCATGATAACAAGTAGAAGGTGAGGCATTTGATGAAGGTGAGGCATTTAATGTGAAACTCGACATGCTTAATGGGATAAGATTGAGTGATGCAAATAAAAAATTTAATACAACGGGGAGTAAGAATATGCATTTAACATGACGAGACCAAGTCCATGTGTTGAATATCAAAAGTCCCAACCAAGGGATGAGATTAGAAGAATGAGGAAGAGAAACTTTAAGGGCTACATCTTTACTATACTCAAGTGCGTTGAATACAAAGCATAAATTACATGGAGGTTAGATAAGTCAAATATTATGATCATTATAAAAATCAAATCAGATTCTTGGCCTTTATCCTTTGTACCTGAAACAACTGTTCCTCAATAAATCAAAGCAACTAATTTTCTTTCTTGGGATCAAGTCTACTCTTTTCACATGGCATAATCGACTAGCTCATGAGATAGTTCACTGTGTCATTCAGACTGAGGATCAGTCGTTGTCTTCTACTAGGGCTATAATCGAGCTGAGTTGAGCCGAGCCGGTCTTTGGCTTGCCGAGCTCGGTTCGACTCAAAATACTTGAGCTCGACTTCGAACTCGTGCTCGAGATTTTTTTTGATTCTTTGTTCGAGCTCGACTCGATAAGCTAAACTCTCAACTCGAGCTTGAGCTCATCCCACAAACGAGTTCGGGTCGAGTCGAGCTCGAGCTCGAATTGTTTTTTTAAAATTTTTTTGAATAAGATTTAATAATTAATAAATAAAATAAATAAATAAAAATAAAAAATCTAATATTAAATTTATACAACTAACAAGTAGAACCTCTATTGAATTATAAAATTTTAAAAATTTATAAAGAATTAATATCTAACTAGTTGATATTTATCCAAAATAACAATATTATATGTCTACATATATTATTAATACATACACTTAATATGATAGCATATATCTATTTCATATATGGTTCCCACATACTAGTATATGAAATTATTAAATTTTATCGACTAAGTATTATACAAATTATAAAATATACTTATGAAGTATATTCACTAGATAGACATAAGTAATTAGATTACATATTATATATTTAATTATAAAAGTGGTATGCTTATATTATTAGATACTACATATGTGTGTGTGTGTGTGTTTGTGTGTATACATAGGTGTATGTATATATTTATCAATATATAAATGAGTTTTAATCGAGTCGAGTTAACGAGTCGACTCGAGCATAAACGAGCGAGCCTTAACCGAGTCGAGTCGAGTTTTGTCGGGTATGTGTCATTTACAATTCGAGCGGGTATCTGCTTTCACGAACGAGTTTTTTTTTCACGAGTCGAGTTTGATTCGAGTTTAATTAAGAGAGTACCGAGCGGGCTACCGAACAAACTAGTTCATTTACAGTCCTATCTTCTACTATTTGTGAATCAAGTAAATTAGCAAAGAATAAAAGGTTACTTTTTCTTGCTTTTTCTAATTCTTCTCATCCTAAAGAATTAATTCATTCTGATATGTGGCCCTATCCTGTTCTCTCTAGCAATATTTGTCATCGCCATATTATTAAAACCTGACTGATACATGTAAGAAATCAGATATTGAGAAAAGCTTAATGATCTCATTGATGCTTTGTATGGCTTATATATAATCATGGAAACTAAGAACATGTCTAGCAACAGAGATTATAACAGTAGGATCTGCTTAATCATTTCTATGTTGGTTTTTAGTGCTAGAATCAAGTTAAAAACCTTATGAAGATTGGTGGTTAACACCCCCTACAAACTCACGGGAGGTGCTCTAAGCATGAGCTTGTCACGTAAGAAAAGAAACCTTGCAGTGCTAAACTTTGGTGAAAAATGCAAAGGTCCATTTCATCTTATCTCATCTCATTTTATCTTAATCTCGCTACAAGGCAATGTTTTTCTTGTATCTAACCCTCTTTGTTTTGTCGACTCAATATCATTGAAATACATTAAATATTTGATTAAAACCATGTAAGAAAAAGGGAAAAATCTAATTGTAAGCGATTATGCGCACTAATACGCGCACCCATTCAATATGATTGGTCAGAAAGTAGATTTTATTGAAAACAATGCTAATTTGAATTTAGAATATGAAGGCAACAACATTAATACCCAGATTGGTAGGCAAACTTGCTTGTACATAGTAAAACTCAAGAAAAAGACTTTGTTGACCCCATAAACCATGAGCACCGGAAAGAGTTTGGCGAAAAGCAATATATACTTTCCCCTCAAAGGCATTAAGAACCTATCAAACATGCAAAATAGTTTGTATTATTCTTTTCATTACCTTAATTAAAATTGCAGTTATCTAATTGTTAATCATTTATAACCAATGTACAGGGCTATGAATGAAACTGTTTGTACAATTGTTCACCCAATACCTGGCTAGTTAGACTTAAACTAAACTCAACCCGTGAGAAAAAAAAAAAAAAAAAACTCTCGTAAAACTAAAAACTCGCTCGATTAGTAAATAACACTTGATTTAACTCGGCTTGACTAAGTTAATGATCGTTAAAGTCCGCTCATTCATACCTAGTCGATTAAAACTAATTCATACATAGTTGAATATATACATACATATATATATATATATATATATTATTTACAAATCTAAAATGTTTGCAATAACAAAAATGATAAACATCCGACTACTGCATAATTTTTACACAAGTATTAAATAAAATATAAATTTTTTCAAATTTCTTTGAGTTTTACTTTGAATTTGACGTGTTTCAATTAAAAAAAATTATCATTTAATTATGGAGACTTGAAATAATTGTGAATTAGTTGTATATGTATCTCTTCTCATATAATAAAGTTGAAATCCATAAATAAAAGCCTATCAATGTAAGGAAAATGCTACTCGGCCATCCAGCTCTTACTAGTTGAGCTTTTTTTTTAACATTTTTTAAAAAAATTTTTAAACATTTAAGAAAGAAAAAGATATACAAATTCATTAGTGGTCACTTCTTTAAACATTTAAAAATATAAAATATAAAATACACTAAATTTTCCATTAATGTAAAACTAGGAAGTGATTATCTTCCTGAAAAATGATGTTATTAGACATAAATTGTGTAATTATTATTTCACACTCCTGATGTAATATATTTTAAATGATTATTATTTTAATAATAATATATTAGATAAGTGTTTTTTTTTTAATAAAATTATTATTTATCTCAAAAGTTTAAACTGATAAAAAGAAGTTGATTTAATTATTTATATTTATGATAACATTTCTCTTCGCGTGTGGATCAAACTCTCCGTCGATAAATTTCTTAATAAATAAATAAACCCAACAACTAAAATATTTAAAAACTTAAACTTACGAGAATCATAAGATGTGAGTTAACATTTTCTTTCTAATAATGATGGACGTAACAGAAAGTAACAAAGCATTTGTTTGGGGGGGAATAGCTAATAACTGCTCCTGGCCTGAGATTGAAAAAAGATAGAAAGAAATGCCTACAAATATGCAAGGCCTTCCATTTACCATGCCTCTACCATTGCCAATTTCACTTTCTTGATTTCATCTCTAACATTCCAACATTTCTTGACGTAAAAGGTACAGAAAGGGGGATTTGCCGATTGCCTGGCCATTTGGGCTGGAACCAGCATCATTCTCTTTGGCATTTTGGGATGCTTGCTGTTTCCACCTAAATTTTGCCCTAACTCAAACATGTGTATGTCTTTCAGTCTACCCTTTCATTAGTTTCTTTCCTTGATATGTTTGGCTTGTATATATATATATATGCCCATCTGCATGTTAGCTTGTAGCTTTAAATTCATTAATATATCAAAAAATTTTGATGGAAATAATTGTTTTTCATGGATTGGTAGACAACCTGAAACCAAATTCTAATGACAAGGGATTGCGCCTGAACAGGTCGAGGTAATATGCAAAACATGAAACAGTTTGTCAGGAGGGTGAGCAGAATTCCACCATTTGATTTGCATGATGTGACTACCTGAACCCAGAAAAGTCATACATTTGTGCATTTATGCATATATTTGAGTATGTATGGATGGAGGTATATTTGCTGTTTCTGTGTCCATGAGGGTTGAGTGAATACTCGTGTTCTACCATCAGTGGCGGAACCCGAATCTTTGTCTTAGGGGACCAGACTAATAGTGCCAGAATATACTAACAAAAGTTTTTTTTTTATAAGTAGAATATACTAACAAAAGTTAAAGCAATATATCAAAGAAAATCAAATGAAACCCATTTTATGAGAAGGTTGGGGGGTGGGGGGGAACCTCTTCTTGGTTCTTGGTCCATGCTGCATTAACTACAACTCTGAGAAATGATAGTTGCAGTCGTGAGTATACAAGCATCGCGCAATCACTTTGAAAAAAGTAAATAAATACGGGACCCACATGAAAATAAAATAAAATTTTTAATAGTGGACCCCACTTTTCTTCAAAGCGACTGTACGGCGCTTGCGCACTCCATGACTGTATGTAGCATTACTCCTACAACACCCCCCCCCCCAACACACACAAATTGGCTGGCAATGTCATGCTTATAAAAAAATTTATTGCCATTATATCATTCAGTTAGCAAATCAATAACTTGAAGGAGAGTAAAAAGATCGTGAATATAATCTTTTACTCTTGTTTCATACCCTCTTCTTTTGACAGGATAAGGCCAGATAATATTTGATAAATCATACATTGAGGAGACATTGGTCCTTGATTTTCCATGAAGGCAGTTCTTGTGCCCCTGGACATTGTTAGTTCACGCATCATCATTATCATCTTCTGCTTCTGAATCTTCAATGGAGGACACCTTCCAAGTGGATGCACTTGCATCAACTGCAGGTGATACTGTGACCCCAGAACTCAACCACAACAATGGCACTGGACCTTTGGAGCAAGAATCAACACAAACATTATTAACTTTGGAACCTGGACACGGGAGCCAAATTGATGGAAATTTTGAGGCCCTTTCTGACAACACACAAGCTGAAGCCAATCTGTCCACTCCACGCAAAAGCTTAAGCCGCTCATCATCGTCGTCGTCCTCCTCCTCCTCATCATCATGTTCATCATCTAAATCTCAATCCAAATCCGAAGGGCTCTTTCATTTGCGAGCAGATGCAACCAATAAGTCCCCCGAGGGCAATGCTAGCCTCAGTACTGAACTTCCTGATGACACTGGCCCTGTACTTTTGGTAGCTGAATCAAACCAGAAGCTTTCAGTTATGGAATTTGAAACGGGGAACGCAACGAATGGTGATTTGGGGGCACATGCTAGTACAACAACTGATGAAGCTGATCACTCCAGGAATGAAAAGTCGGAACTCTTATCATCACCATCCTTATCCTCCTCATCATCATGTTCATCATCTAAATCTCAATCCAAATCTGAAGGGCTCTTTCATTTGCAAGCAGATGCAACCAATAAGTCCCCCGAGGGCAATGCTAGCCTCAGTACTGAACTTCCTGATGACACTGGCCCTGTACTTTTGGTAGCTGAATCAAACCAGAAGCTTTCAGTTATGGAATCTGAAACGGGGAACGCAACGAATGGTGATTTGGAGGCACATGCTAGTACAACAACTGATGAAGCTGATCACTCCAGGAATGAAAAGTCAGAACTCTTATCATCACCATCCTTATCATCTGGGTCAATCCAGAAGCTTTCAGTTTTGGAATCTGAAACCGGGAAAATAACATATGGTGATTTGGGGGCATGTGCAAGTACAACAACTGGTGAAGCTGATCACTCTAGGAACGAAAATTTAGAAGTGTTATCATCATCATCATCCTTATCATCTGAAAAGCTTTCTGAAGACTCCTTGGAAATTAGTGCAAATGCAACCACTGACTCCCCTGCAGATGGAAAATGCTCTCCCAGCCTTGACAAGGACAATAGATTAGCTTCAGCTTCTAACAACGGGAATATTCCAGACAACCCTGAGGGCAAGCATGAACAATCTAGTCATGAGTTGGCAACGCTGACACCACCATTGGTAGTTTCTAGCCATAGTAATGGACCAAGCACAACTGACGAGTCAGCAACACAATTTCCTCCTGTGCAGGTGATGGAGAGACCCGGTGATTCTACTCCCGTTACATATCGGATTCCATCTCATGTTTTTGCTAGAACTAAATCTACAGCTCCAGTGGATTGGAGTATCCATTCCAATGAATCGTTGTTCAGTATTCACATGGGGAACATGAGTTTCACCAATGAACAACTCTTCTGGTTAAGTAAATCTGGTGAGCTAGGAAAGCCTGGTGAAGCACCCACATCCGGAACGCTCATTGACTTGTCAAGCAACCAGCCTCCAACAAATCAATTAACTGACATTGCACAAAAAAAATCAAGTTTAAATGAGGGTTCTGGAAGAAATGAAGCAACAGCCACAGAGACAAAGAGGGGCGATACAAAGGAAAATGAAGAAGATGAGACTAAAGAAAGTCCATCTCTTGCTAAGAAAGTGTCTCATTTGTCTAGCCTTTCGACTCATTCAGATGGGAGTACCAAATCTTTCGCTTTTCCAGTGTAAGCTAAGTCAATCTCAATTCTCATTCTAAATTAGCAAAAAAGAAGAAAAAAAAAGAAGTAAAAGAGCACATCTTACAGCTTTGTGTCTGAATACTAAGATTGATGCTTAATTTGGTTTCCTTAAAACTACTTAACATGTATCTATCTTTTTGGTTATTTCTAAGCTTTGGGTGTTTAAATTGTTAATCATCTGGCTTCTCCAAAAAAGACATGGTAGCCGAAACCTTTAAAATGAAGGAAAATGTCATGGCAAATAACCAACTTTGGGGAAAAATGGAAGCATCTACCTATAAATACTTACAGTCATCCATTCAAATAAAGAAAGAAACTAAAAGAAATACTCCTAATTAGGTTATTGAATCTGCTTTAACTTCATATGTATATATATGTTGAAAAAATAGATGAACTCTTTCTTGTTTTTGTTTTTTTCTTTCTGAAGATTGATAGGGGATAGAGAAAAAGTTGATTCTATAAAGGTACCTGCCGAGAAGCAAAAGCAACAGCCAGAATCACAGCCGCAAAGCTCCACAGTAATCTCGATTATGGCATCACAGAAGAGATGGCTATCTTGTTTCTCTTGTTGTGCATTCTGTTCTTTAGGACATCGGGTCGTTTGAACTTTTTCGCTTGCACAAAATCTTGTCAGTAATGACTCTACCAAAGGTATGTATATTTGGTCCAGATAAACGCTAGATTCAATCACCATAAAAGTCATGGTAAAATTGCAGTCCTATGTAATGTTTTTGTAGCTTTACAATTTATTTCTCCTTGTTGGTTAGTTTACATGTCTTATTCTCCATCATAAAAGGGGAGTCATATACAATCACTCATTAGGGTTGTATGTGAGGACATTTTGTTTAACTACTAGCAGAAACAAGAGGAGTTAGTGGACGATTAGTCATGGAATCTCCAGCAAAACAATAAGGGTTTCAAACTTTTCAGATTATAGTGAAAGAAAGCAATGTGTTCATGTGTTTACTCTTCTTATTTTCTCCCTTCTCTTCATAAGTTGTACTGATGGTGTGAATTGGGGCAAAAATGAGTAATGGAAGGAGTTTCATTACCCATGGTGTGAAGTTTCAGGCATATCAGAATTTGTTGAAGAATAAAATCTGCAATTTATTTTGGAATCTCCTTCATCTGTGTGTAATTGTGTCTAGACAATGAACAAAAATAGTTTTTACAGTGTCAAGTATTCATTTACCCCCTAGTTAGCATATCATTTCATCAAAGTTAAATGGTACATGCTATTAAACTTACAAGTTATTAAATGAATATTAATATATCTACTAAGCTAATGAATTTCACTTTAGTGAGTTTTTTAGTTTTTCCAACACATGCCTTTGTTAAGATATAAAATAATAAAATCTATTTCTTCCCATCAACTTAAGTTTTTGGGACAAGCGGTGATTTCACATGGTATCATAACAGATGTCTTGAGTTTGAACCTTAACTCTACACTCTACCCCATTTAATTAAATATTCCACTTATTGGGCCTACTCATTGCGGGGGAATCTTAAGATATAAAATAATAAAATCTACTTCTTCCCATCAACTTAAACTTTTGGGATAAATTATGATTTCATATATTTTTTTTCTCAACTCATGCATTTCGAGTTTTGTAACAAATATATTCATCACAGGTTGTTTAATTTCAGATTAAATTAAAAGAAATTAATGTTATTAATCTTGATCATTAAGATTAGTTTGACATATCATATAAAAGAGCTCTTAGTTTTTCTTCTCTCCACTCAAGCAAAATCTATGAGATGTCTCTTCACTAACATGAAAACAAAGAAAAAAAAAGTTAAGGGTAGAGGACTTCAAAATGCTCAATCAAAATTTGGAGACTAATGTGCTAATAATTGGAGTTAGGCTAAAACAATTACATATAAAATTTTCCAGATAATAAATAAATTTGGCCATTCTTAGGTCTGCAACTGATAATTATAGGTTTGAGCTTGAACATAAATACAAAAATATCCACAATTTATGATTGAATTTACAGCTTCGTTCGTGATAATCTTTTTATAAATTATCAGATTTTCTACATATTATTTGAGATATAATTAAAAAAAAAATAGACAACGAATAACGAATAGTAGTTAGGATTGAATCGTCAAAAGCTTATGGCCTGATTGGTATAACCCCAGCCTCCAAAATAGAGGTTTGGAGTTCGAAACCCTCTCCCCCAATCAAAAAAAATGATTGAATCATTTGATAATAATCAATCATTACTGTGAATTATTGATTAATTCAGATAATTTGAAATAAGATTATGTGAAAAATTTAGATTTTTTTTTTTTATATATTTTTTTATGAACCGCATTTCAGTGCAATGATATATTATATATATAAAAAAAGAGGCCAGACCCATTATTATCCCCAAGGCCCAATGGGCCCCAGCTGAGTTGAAAAACAAACCCAGCCCAATCCACATATTCGTCAAATCCAAAAATGATAAAAGTGGAAATTCGACGCCGGAAATTACAATTGGCGCCAGCGCGCGAAATTGAAAAAACCAAAACCACCAAAACTTGGCGCCGAAAAGCACAACTACAAGAATGCCTGATCCTCTCTCTCCCCCCCATCGTCAAATCGAAAGCAAAAACACTTTTTGAGAGAGAGAGAGAGAGAGAGAGAGAGAGAGAGAGAGAATGGCAATTTCCGTGACCCCAAAGGCGGTCTCTACTATACTATCAAACCCGGCGCCGGAATCTTCCTCTGATGTTCCGGATCTCGTTGTCCAAGTTGTTGATCTCAAGGCCACCGGTACTTCCGGTAATCGTTTCATGTGAGTTGTTCTCTTCTTCCCAATCCGCCTGTGCTTGTATACACAGGCGTTTATCTGTTTTCTGATCTGTGTTGCTTTGGAGCCTCTTCCTTTTAGTGTTTCTACCTTACGAATGCAGAAACACTAGCCCTGATCCGGTGATTAGGATTGGTCGGATCCCCGATTTGATAGGTGGAAAATTACATGGATATTGTTTATATTCGGAAATTTCTACATACATCTGAGTTCTATTAGATTTGAATTTTTGAGTATTAATAATAATCTTTTGCTGAACTAATTGATAGTTCTTTGGCATAACCTCGCGTGAGCGTGTATTTTTTTGTTCTTCTTTACTGGAAATTTAGGGTTAAGCGCGGGTTGCTTACTAGCCCCAATGTCTGAGCTGATGATTTTGTGTAATTTTGTTACTAAACTCAGCATGTCTAAATAAAAATTGTGGGGGTTGCACATAATTTAAGAAGCTTTTGACCCCCGCGTTATGCGTCCAGGTTTTCAGCTAGCGATGGAGAGAGGAAGCTAAGAGCGATTCTGCCATCAAATATGAGTACTGAAGTGATGTCGGGAAATATTCAAAACCTGGGTCTCATCCGCATCCTCGATTATACTCTCAATGACATTCCAAATAAGCCTGATAAGTAAGCATCCCTTCCAAAAGACTCCCAAAGAAGCCAATGCTTACTGTCTTTTTAAGTTTCTGCAAGCCTCAGTTAGATACTAATTGTATTGGGTCTTGAAAACTACGTAATGCTGTTTTTCAGATACCTAATTGTCACCAAATGCGAAGTGGTTTCTCATTCGCTTGAAATGGAGATCAAAACTGAGGTCAAGCTAGAAACGGAGATCAAGTCCGAATGCAGGAGCGAGGGAACTGGCATTTTGTTGAAACCAAAGCAAGAAAATGAGATAAAGACTGAGATAAAAAGTGAAGGACCTGGCATTCTTTTGAAGACAAAGCAGGAGATCGTTGCAAAATCGGCTGCTCAGATAGTACACGAGCAACGTGAGAAGTGAGTATTGAATGTCATATGTCAGACTGTTAATATCCGTTCGGAATGTAGAATTTGAATTAGCACCTACCTTGTGCTATTCCGTCTTCAAGTAATGTGTGCCCAGGGCTTAATGGTTTATGTGCATTGATGTTCTTTCTTGTCTTAAATTCAGTATGGCCCCAGCTGCGCGGATGTCCATGACTCGAAGAGTTTTTCCTTTGGTATCCTTGAACCCATACCAAGGCAGTTGGACCATAAAGGTTCGTGTTACAAGCAAAGGGAATATGCGTACATATAAGAATGTTAGAGGAGAAGGCTGTGTCTTCAACGTGGAGTTAACAGATGAAGAAGTAAGACACCAAAATAGAAGACACTTTTACATTTCATTTTCCACTAAATCGTTGATACAGAAGGTTTTCAGAATCTCAATTTTGGTAAATATGATATTTTGGTTTCTTTGTTTCAGGGCACACAAATACAAGCAACAATGTTCAATGAAGCTGCAAAGAAATTCTATGACAGGTTTCAATTAGGGAAGGTTTATTACATTTCAAAGGGAACTCTAAAACTTGCCAACAAGCAGTTTAAGACAGTGAAAAATGATTATGAGATGACCTTGAATGAGAATTCAGAGGTAGAAGAGGCTGGCAATGAAGAAGCCTTCGTTCCTGAAACAAAATTTAATTTTGTCCAGATCGATCAGTTAGGTCCTTATGTCAATGCTAACGAGCTTGTGGGTGAGAATCTGTTCTTGTGATGTATTACTCATATATTAATGATTTTTTTCCTTGTATTTATTACTATAATTTTTCAGATATTATTGGAGTTGTTCAAAATGTGTCTCCTACAATGAGCATTCGGAGGAAGAGTAACAATGAGACAATCCCAAAGCGTGATATTACTGTTGCTGATGAGACGTAAGTAAATAGTCTGCACTTAATGCTACATTCATCTTATGTGTCATGCTCAAACCAAGAAAATCTGTTTTGCAGGAAAAAGACAGTTGTGGTCTCCTTGTGGAATGAGCATGCAACTAACTTAGGGCAGGAATTGTTGGATATTGCTGAGAAATCTCCTATTGTTGCAATTAAGTCCCTAAAAGTTGGGGACTTTCAAGGTACCACCTATTTCTTAAGCTTGAAATTACTCAAGTATTGATGTATCATGTTCTGTATAAAGAAACGGCAACAGATTTCCATTTATAATGTTTTCCTTTATGTGCTGTTTTAGGCGTATCTTTGTCAGCGATTAGCAGGAGTATAGTACTTGTCGATCCAGATATACCAGAAGCAAAGAAGTTGAGATCCTGGTATGTAATGGCCATATGGCTATTGCCTCATCTTCTTGCCTTTATGACCATGATTTTTTAACTATATTTTTTTTCCGGGACAGGTATGATTCCGAGGGTAAAGAAAGTTCATTGGCTTCTGTCAGCTCTGGCATGAGCCCATCATCAAGGAACGGATCGAGGTCAATGTACTCGGACCGAGTCTCCATTTCTCATATCACCAAAAACCCATCCTTGGGCGAGGACAAGGTATTATGATGAGCTCTTCATTGTTAAAATGAATTTTCCTTTTTATTTTTTCAAGTACTTATAATATTAAAGAGTAAATATTCATTAAAGAATTTACCCATCGAAGCAAAATTTTACTTTTGATAGTTTTAACTTTTTGTGTTGGGGCAAATAGAATTCTCTTCTATGGGATTTTGCAGTGTTCTTAAAGGTTCCAATATGGTCGTTGTAATATTAAACAAATTTTCCATGTTCTATGACTAGGCTCGGAAAGGTTGATTTCCGCAGCTTTACGTTGGGTTTTCTGTTTTAATAATATCCGGGCTTTGTTTTTGTTCTGGGCAGCCTGTGTTTTTCAGCATTAGAGGATATATCAGCTTCATCAGGCCTGATCAAACGATGTGGTACCGTGCTTGCAAAACTTGCAGCAAAAAAGTGACAGAGGCTTTGGGGTCTGGGTATTGGTGTGAAGGGTGCCAGAAAAATGAGGAAGAGTGCAGCTTAAGGTGAAAAATTGGGAAATTTGATAAGACTAAAATCAACTTGCATGTAGAATTTTCAAAATTGACCTTCGAATTCACTTTTTATACTGTTTTTTTTTTTCTCTTTTAGGTACATAATGGTGGTCAAAGTTTCTGATGGTAGTGGTGAAGCATATTTCTCTACTTTTAATGAAGAAGCAGAGAAAATTGTTGGGTGCTCTGCTGATGAACTTGATAAGCTGAAATCCCAGGTAAACTACCAATAAAATCAATCTGACTCGTAAACCTAACATGTAAACAAAGTAAAATGTTTGGTGAACTAGTATCAACATCTCTGTGGTGAAATCTTATAATCATACTTTTTTTCAGATGGAAGAAGAGAATTCATACCAACTGAAACTGAAACAAGCTACATGGAATCCTCATCTTTTCCGGGTTAGTGTTGCTCAGCATGAGTACAATAACGAAAAGAGGCAGAGGATCACAGTCAGGGCTGTTGCTCCAGTTGATTTTGCTGCTGAATCAAAATTTTTACTGGAAGAGATATCCAAGATGAGAGTTCCTAAATAGGGTGATTAAGATTATTAGTATTATTATGCCTGCTTTTTGGTAATATTCCTTCACATCAATCTAAATCTTAGGAACAGTTTCTTAATTGGATGTTGATAAGACTAATCGTTTTTTGCTTGAAGTGTTGGCTGTCACACCATTGCTTGTAATATATTTCTTTTCAGGTGTATGATATAGGTGTCTTTTTGTCTTCGGATTATCCAGCTATAGATTTCTATCACAAATGTCCTGATATAATGTTTAATGCCTGTAGCATTGTAACTCTTATGTCCTTTTTTTTTTTTTTTTTAGGAAAATGATAATTAATTTGACATAACTGAATTTTACCATCTAGCAGTATTGCTTCGAATGGATAGAAATGACTTGCCCTCAAGCTCTAAGAATCAAACCCCATGATGTTGTGCAAATTTTGTTTGAAACGTCATCGAGAAACCCAAAATGTATAGTTTTTTTTTTTTTATATAATCAAACTATCATATTGTCCCATTTTAGGCCATTTGAAACCAACTCAGGTGCTTATTCATCATAAGATATAAACCTAAAATGAAAGCAAGTCTTTGTAGTAGGAGGTAATTGAGAAATACCACTTTAATGGTTATTCTTTTTTATGGTTTTATTGGTTGGTGATGAGAAATTAGTCACCAACCGCAACTTGGTAATGAGTCAGTCAGTCAGTCAGTCATGGGCAACAAACCAAACATGTTGGCTCTCAATAGTTGTCTGGTTTCCCTGTGGCTGTAAATATGCTATCATGGCTTTCATAAACACATTTTAGATGCTTCGGTTTGGTTCTAGGCAGGATTTTAATTGAATTCCAAAGTCGATAATGTAATGTAAAGCTATGACTGAAAATTCAACCGTATAAAAGATAACAAATTTTATTTAATCATATTGATAAAAAAAAAGTGCTTTATCTGGACCAACATACAAGCTTGACTGCAAGCCAATTACAAAACTTTTTACTGATTTGCTCAACAGCTGGAGGGTTTATTAGGAGTTTGGGAGGAAAACAACTGAAAATTGACCTTGACTTGCCGAGTTTAAGCCATGCTGTTTGTTGTACACTGAGAGTTCATATAAAAAATGATGATGCCATATAATCATAGGTACAACTTGCCTTTTCATACCATTTCATAGGAAGTGACCATCAATGCAATTTTATGCAGTAGCTTAGAAGCTCTATCATCACTATCGTTTAAAGCCAAAGAAGAGGTCCATTCCTGATAATTATTGAGGCTGCCTGTGAAGTCCGTAAAGAGTCCATCAACTCCTATCTTATTAATCCAATATTCATATTCCTGATATGGGTCTTGATGAAAGTTATAGTGTAAGGACTGGTTCTCATTTTGGTAAGTGTATGGGTGCACCTGCATTGAAATCACCATGCCAAATATGCAATTCAGCTCAAGAATTTTGTGAAAAACTACGAAATGTTAGAGAAAGTCACAATTTCTCAGCCAACAAATCTGAAAAAAAGAAAATGAGATAAAACTCATTTACAAACAACGGGATCCGTACAGATAGAGCCATGCAGTATCAGACTATCAGTATCTAAAACATCATATTTCTGAAGAAAATATTTAGTTTTTCTTTTTCTTATTCTTTTTTTACAAGTGAAGATACCAAATGTTAATGAAAGAGGCCAGGGGCACAAACCAAGCACATAGGAAGTAGACAAAGCAAAACACCTTGTTAGGGCGAGGGAGGAGAACAAGAGTTCAGAAAATCTACAGCAGATGAGTAAGTGTTGAGTGTTTGTCCAATCCTACAGTGATTTGAGCATGGAGGTATTTAACTCTAGTGATGTTCATTCGTGATCTTCAAAATCATGGATGTTTCTTTCCTTCCACATACCTTACATTGACACAAAGGAGCAATCTGCCATACCTCTGCCTTTAATCCTGAAGAGGTGGAAGTATGTGGTTTAGAAAGCCCTAGCAACTTAACTAAGAAGCAACAAATCGTCCATAGTTTCCCAACACTTGTACATTGAGCAGCAATCCATCATCTTACCTCTTTCTCAAATTTGAAAACATGTGGTTAAAGGCAGAGGGTTTTGTGGACAAGGTAAAGAAGTGGTGATTGATCTATGCTACATTGGATCCCTAGTTTTGTATTTTCTTGCAAGTTGAAACCTTTAAGAAAAGATCTGAAGAAATGGAACGAGGAGCATGAACATTTTTTCTTTTTATCGGTAGAGAGAGCCTTATAGGAGAGGTGTCATGAGAAGATATTGCTAGAAAATTAGAGCAGATAATCCTGAAGGAGGAAGTGAGCTGGAGACAGAAATCAAGAGTGTATGGTCCAATTTTACAACTGTCTCTACTCTTAATGGTTCAGCTGGCAGCCGAAATTGGATGTACTTTCCTTTGATGCTATTGGGGTGGAGGAAGCCACGTGGATGGAAAGCAAGTTTGAGGAAAGTGAGGTTCTTGAAGTGAAGATTTCAAGGAGAACATTGAAAGAGAGCTGGCGCCCAAGACCAGAGTGCTTTGATTTTCTACTGAATGCATGCTGGTAATTTGCGAAATATTCTTAGAGAAGTATATTGAAACTAAATTTAGACCTGAATTAGAAATTTCACTGGCCATAAAAAAAAAACCATAAATTAATATCAAACAACGTTCACTACCCAAACCATGCAATTATCACTAGCAACAACCTCGGTTACCTTTTGATATCTGTCAGTTGAGAAGGCATATTAACCCAGAAAATTTGACCAATCCTAAGGTTGTAAAAGAACTTATCCACGACTGATCACAATGAAGAAGAACCATTGAAAAAACTTTTCAAAGAATATTGAGTTCTATACATCTTATAATTTTCTCTTTAACGAAAGAAACGCATATCTACAACTCCATATAGCCATGCCTTAGTTCAATTCATGATATTCTCTCTCTTATGTATCTGAGTGTCGTTAATTTCTGGCTGGACCAATGATAAGTATTGTTCATTGTCAATGCTGTTGTAACACAGCAGTGCAGGCATTTTTACTCAATGGGGAAAAAACGTTCAGGGATCCAATACTTACCGTTTGCTTACAGCATTGGCCATAAGCTCAGTAATTAGGGTGAAAACTATTCCATTATATTAACAATTTTGTCCTGGTTATTCACTGAGTGCCACAGACTGTTTGAAAGAAACGGCATCATCTTTTAACCCTGTTTGTTATTCAACATTTGAACTGTAAAAAAAGATGGCATAAGTACTTTGACTACATTAGGAAATATGTGGTGGGCATTGGACCTTGGAAGGATACTGTGGTTCCTGTTAAAGATAATTATTTGCAAACACCTACTGATCTTGTTGCTCGAGCACACTCCCATAACCTACAGGTACATTTCTTTTGTCAAAAATAAAAGCTTTTGACAAAAGAAATGTACCTGTAGGTTATGGGAGTGTGCTCGAGCAACAAGATCAGTAGGTGTTTGCAAATAATTATCTTTAACAGGAACCACAGTATCCTTCCAAGGTCCAATGCCCACCACATATTTCCTAATGTAGTCAAAGTACTTATCCGAAGTAATTTCCCAGTATGACTGCACACCATTAATGTCATTTTATTCCCTCAGGAATCCAAATATTGGAAATTTCATAATGGAAGAATAATACGTACTGCATAACCAGGAATTGGTGAACAAGTTTTGGATGACCATTTAAGGTTAAAAAAATGAAAGAAATAGAACATAGATTCTGAACCGGAAAGCCATGATTCATGGCCACACAATGAGTTTTATGTGATGCCAAGTGTCTATCAACTATGGACTCATTACATAACTTTCCTTTTAAGGAAGGTAGAAAATATAAAACCGTATGATAAAGTGTAAGTAAATAGATTCTGCTATAGGATATATGGTTTTTGTAGACATTCATTTTCTGACAAAAGGTAAATATTTATTAAACAAAGCCTGGTAGCACTGCTAGGACATTGCTTTTCGTTGACAGTTAATAAAATTTACATGATCTACACATGTAAATACTCCAGAATATTTTAGCATATGTTCACTCTCGAAAAGGACCTAAAGATATATGAAATGTTTCAAAGATCATCACCTCACCAAGTCCAAATTAATTTAAAAACTTATAAAGCATATGCAGAGAAGTTAACAAATAATTGTGTTTGTTGTCAATAGGGAGGTTATGCAAGTGAGAATACAAACCTGATCAGTGTCTTGAGTTGGCATAGTAATATCATCAATTAATAAAATCTTGGGCAAGCCTGTCAGATTTGAGGCATATATAAGTGAAGTAGGGGCAAACGACTGAATGAATACAGGTTGTGCCAACCACTCTTTTGACAGATATGAACCCTTGTATCCATACTTCTTGAGTGTCTCCACAAACTTGTCTTCAAATCTCTTACCACCAGGCCATTTCACCTGTTGATGGTATTGATTGATATGTTAGGGGAAGAATAATTAGTGTATAAAAGAATGTATAGCAATAAAAAACCATATCATTCACTCCCCTGTTATATGTGATTTCAAATTAATATTAAATGATATATGTAACCAAAATTAGAGTTATTAAATAAAAAGGATATACTAATTAAGCTAATAATTTCCATTTAAAACTAGTACAATCTTTTAATTCCTAGCGCATCTTTTTGGTTATCTCAACTCATGCATTTTTAGTTTTCTAACCAATTGGTTTATTGAAGTAATTGAATTTTAGAGGAAGTTATTGGGCCTATAAGTTATTGCCTTGAGGGATGGGTTACTTTGGCATACTAGACAAAGGGCTCTTGGCCCCTCTCTCCACTCAGGAAAAATTTATGAAGTTTCTTATAACAAACATAGAAAAGAGCAAGGAGTGAGGAGATCAAGGCGCTTGATAAAATTTTTGGAGACCAATGTGATAACACTCTTTTCAAAGGTTTCATTATTGTCTAACAGCTCAAAGTATGTTAACTCAGTTACAGATGGTATTTTATTTACTAAATTTAGTTATTCCTATGTATCGCAAACATCTCCAAGTAGTCTCGGTGAGTTTTAAAGCAAAGAAATTTGTACTGCACAACCACTTTTTGGCAGAACTTAGGAAGAAATTACTCACTTGCTGGTTAATAAATACTGGATTCTTAATCTCTGGATATATTCCAACAACTCTGGGAGCATCCAGTGCAATTGAAATGTACTCTTCAAAAGTAATAATAGTAAATTGTCCTGAGGAATAGAGCACAAACGTAACTAGTTAAATATTTTAATATCTGGCCCAACTGAAAGGGAAAATATTTCCTTGAAAATGAAAGATACAGTGAAGAAACAACAATGCCCTAAAATTGAATAAAAAAACGTATAGCCTATCATACACAAAGGTTCGATATAAGGATCTAGGCAACCATGACCAAGGTGCAAGATATTCTTTTTTTTTTTTTTAACAATGGATTATGACTTAATGTGAGGTATAAGCATACAGATTAGATTCTCACAAAGATACACAGACAAAACGCAAAATTTTGAAAATAAAAGATGGGACAACCTTGGGCTACATATGTTTGACCTCTTTGTTCTTGTAATACCACCAACTTAAATTAAACAACAGATAATATTTTATTTTAGTGGTTCAACAATATTTTGATATTAAGACAAATCATACAAAAAAAAAAAAAAACTTCTAAATAGCACTTTGAATATAATTAACAAGAACAAATTATTTGAAATTTAAATCTAACTCGAGTTATCATCTAATTTGCCCAAGGGGCCAAGAGAAAAGCTTAGCTATAAGTTTTAGAATTAATTGTCAATTGGGCTTCATCAAGGCAGTGGCTACCAGAGGCAACCCAAAGCCAATCAAGTGTGACTTGTTGTATGATGCACTCTGGGTGCATAATACTATTTAGCTACTGATGCACTACATCCTAATAATTGGTTATAGCCAATGTTACATGATCTAGTGAAATTAAGCAAGGGAATTTCTTCTCTCATGAAATGTAGCAAACTATGAAAAAACATCATTCAGAGCAGAGAATAAATTTTACATGATCTAGTGAAATTAAGAAAGGAATTTCTATGCTAAAAATTATTTATCCAAAAAGAGAAACTAACCATTATATTGTTGATCTCGAAAAGGATACCTCTGTCTCACCCGCAGTGACTTTAGTTCTTTTATTGTGAAATCAACTGCACATAATTAAATTAATGTTCAAATTTTTTGAACTCAAATAAATCTTTGTAACAGGACAAACTAACAGTAGGAGAAAAGGGCAATGAAGACAACAAGATCTCGTACAGACACACACACATGCACACAGAGTGCAAGTTTGTTGGTAGCTTATGCATTAAACTTAACCTTTTAGCCAGCTAGACTATATGATGAATCTTCGGAATGCGATGATAAAAGGAAGTTGCAAGCTGAATGGCTTCCATACCAGTAAAAAAGCCAGTGGTGTTTGTCCCTTGGACTTCATAGGTCCTTTTACGATTGGCGAACTCCTTGTGTTGATAAACATCAGTAGTAGCATCGAGTGTAAAATCGTGGAAGCATATAAGAACGCCATCTTTGGAAGATAGTATATCTGTTTCAATGAAGTCCGCACCCTCTTCAATAGCTCTCTGCAAGAATAAGTAATTTTTATGGCAATATTTTCCAAGGATAGAGAAGAGGCTCATCAAGTTAGGAAAAACACTGTGCCCAAAAATTTGTTTCCAATAGTGGTTTCTCATAATTAAATTGGCAAAGCTGACAAAAAATGAAAAGGATAATGTTTGTTATACCACTACAATTGTAAGCAAGTCTACATCTTATGCACATGAACAGGCACGTGCATGCAGAGCTAAAAGCTCAATTTCACCCACACCCCCACACAAATCCCACATTTTATGCATATGTTTTAAACTCTGATTGGTGTGGATTGTAAACTTGTTTTAAGTAACTAACCAACATGAATAAGTTCATTTATAGAAGGTTAAAAAAACCATTTACAGAAATGTGAAATTGGAAACTTTTAGCTCAGTGATTTTATTTCACCTATCAGCATGAACTGATCAACCTCAAAATCATATACGTATAGAATGGTTGAAAAATATAAAAATCTACCAGATGGGCATGCCCAAAATTACCATGTATGCTGGAGCAGTTTCTTCAGGAATCTCTCCATTTGAACCTCGATGTGCTATGTTGTATGGACGAGAAGTTTGTAACGGCTTTCTAGTGCTCTCAGCTACTTTACTAGGGAGTGGATAGAGGGGCCTTGCAGTGCACCCGACAATGAGCAATAGAAATACCAATGGGTAAAAGCCTGCCAAGTAAATAATACCAAAATATGACTATACAATAAGCTTAACTAAGAATCAGAAAGAGACCTACATATAATTGGCATAAAAAATGTGCATATTTCCACACCCAAAAAGTTCTTTGTTGCAATTATCAGAGTTTAAACACAAGGTAACCATAAAATGCTATAAAGAAACCCGATATAGGTTGTAAAATGAAAAATGGACCATGATTTGCATATCCAACATACGGCAAACACAGTATGCCATGTTATGCTAAAATTGGCGTCCAAATGTTCGGAGTGGCACACATTCATTGGCAACATTAAAAAGGGAAAAAGCAAATTCCAGTTCATACACAACAACCTTTGTCCAAAAATAGTTCAAATCGAATGTCCAATGTCTGTGCTAAAAACAACAAGAGAAGATATTGCAACTGCTAAACAAGAACAACAATATCAAAAGCATATCAAACAACCCAAAAACTCAAAAAAATTTGCAAAACTCAGTAATCATTCATAAATTCATCAACAGATCAAAGAAAACGAAAGATTGAAAAAGAAAAAAAAAAGAAGAAGAATGTAACGTAAGGATAGTAATGAAGCTTACAGGGTGAGAAAGCCATGGCCATGGCGTTGACCCTTCTTTTCTCCATCACTTTGAGCTGTGTTCTTCGAGTCTTCTTCGTCAACCTCTTTCTTTCTCAGTCACGGGACTTCCGAGGTTTTGAAAGATGGTTATGGATTCGTGCCGATGCAAAGTGTGTTAAAAAATAGAAGTATATACTTTAAATAGATGCTATTAAAATGAGAACACATTTTTTAAAGTCACGAGACTGATGGGTTTGAATAGAAGATGAGACGCACTTCAGGCCGTTGATCTCTTGGAGATCGGAAGCACTTAGGGTGGATATTGGTTTGGTTGCATGAGGTATGAACGTGACTGTTATTTTAGTGTGCTGATTTCGGACAATCGTTTGGCCCTGTAAAGAGAATGATTGGTGATAAGGTGAGGTCCAACCTCGCATGAGCAAACTGACAAATTCCCATTGGTTGTTGACCTCTGATTTTGCATTATCCAAAGTCAGATTGATGCTGACGTGGATAGATCATTAAGGTGAGGTCCAACCTCGCATGAGCAAACTGACAAATTCCCATTGGTTGTTGACCTCTGATTTTGCATTATCCAAAGTCAGATTGATGCTGACGTGGATAGATCATTGTGGCTGGATTACACCAAGGAAAGAAACTTACTGCTTTTTTTGTTTTTGATAATAATATCATTACACCTTATTTATTATTTAGTTATTTTTTTTTATTTTTTCTATTTAAATTTAGATTAGAAATATCAAAACATGACCCTTTTACATAATTTAAAAGAATATAAATTTAATCAATTAACGTAATCATGTAATTTAATTAAAAAGAAATTCAATTTTATAAAATTTAACTCAAAGAATAAAAGAATGATAATTTTTATAAAATTAAATTTATTTTTTAATTAAATTACGTTGGTTAATTGAATTTATTTTCTTTTAAATTATGCAAGAGAGTCATTTTATGAGATTTTTAATTCAAATTCAAAAAGCAAAAAGAAAAAAAAAATAACTTAATAGTAAAATAGTAATAAAGGAGATGTAAGTGTCATTACCCTTTTGTTTTTATTCCTTTTTGGGACGTTGGGTTAGAGTAGTAGAAATATTACTTTGTGCTAGATCTTAGCATTCACATGAATTTCAAATCTCTAATAAAATAAGGTCAAATTTTATTGGATTTGGGGAAGAGATACTTGAGAATATTCACATGTTGTGCATGTGAACCGCAACTTGGTAATGAGTCAGTCAGTCAGTCAGTCATGGGCAACAAACCAAACATGTTGGCTCTTAATAGTTGTCTGGTTTCCCTGTGGCTGTAAATATGCTATCATGGCTTTCATAAACACATTTTAGATGCTTCGGTTTGGTTCTAGGCAGGATTTTAATTGAATTCCAAAGTCGATAATGTAATGTAAAGCTATGACTGAAAATTCAACCGTATAAAAGATAACATTTTATTTAATCATATTGATAAAAAAAAGTGCTTTATCTGGACCAACATACAAGCTTGACTGCAAGCCAATTACAAAACTTTTTACTGATTTGCTCAACAGCTGGAGGGTTTATTAGGAGTTTGGGAGGAAAACAACTGAAAATTGACCTTGACTTGCCGAGTTTAAGCCATGCTGTTTGTTGTACACTGAGAGTTCATATAAAAAATGATGATGCCATATAATCATAGGTAAAACTTGCCTTTTCATACCATTTCATAGGAAGTGACCATCAATGCAATTTTATGCAGTAGCTTAGAAGCTCTATCATCACTATCGTTTAAAGCCAAAGAAGAGGTCCATTCCTGATAATTATTGAGGCTGCCTGTGAAGTCCGTAAAGAGTCCATCAACTCCTATCTTATTAATCCAATATTCATATTCCTGATATGGGTCTTGATGAAAGTTATAGTGTAAGAACTGGTTCTCATTTCGGTAAGTGTATGGGTGCACCTGCATTGAAATCACCATGCCAAATATGCAATTCAGCTCAAGAATTTTGTGAAAAACTACAAAATGTTAGAGAAAGTCACAATTTCTCAGCCAACAAATCTGAAAAAAAGAAAATGAGATAAAACTCATTTACAAACAACGGGATCCGTACAGATAGAGCCATGCAGTATCAGACTATCAGTATCTAAAACATCATATTTCTGAAGAAAATATTTAGTTTTTCTTTTTCTTATTCTTTTTTTACAAGTGAAGATACCAAATGTTAATGAAAGAGGCCAGGGGCACAAACCAAGCACATAGGAAGTAGACAAAGCAAAACACCTTGTTAGGGCGAGGGAGGAGAACAAGAGTTCAGAAAATCTACAGCAGATGAGTAAGTGTTGAGTGTTTGTCCAATCCTACAGTGATTTGAGCATGGAGGTATTTAACTCTAGTGATGTTCATTCGTGATCTTCAAAATCATGGATGTTTCTTTCCTTCCACATACCTTACATTGACACAAAGGAGCAATCTGCCATACCTCTGCCTTTAATCCTGAAGAGGTGGAAGTATGTGGTTTAGAAAGCCCTAGCAACTTAACTAAGAAGCAACAAATCGTCCATAGTTTCCCAACACTTGTACATTGAGCAGCAATCCATCATCTTACCTCTTTCTCAAATTTGAAAACATGTGGTTAAAGGCAGAGGGTTTTGTGGACAAGGTAAAGAAGTGGTGATTGATCTATGCTACATTGGATCCCTAGTTTTGTATTTTCTTGCAAGTTGAAACCTTTAAGAAAAGATCTGAAGAAATGGAACGAGGAGCATGAACATTTTTTCTTTTTATCGGTAGAGAGAGCCTTATAGGAGAGGTGTCATGAGAAGATATTGCTAGAAAATTAGAGCAGATAATCCTGAAGGAGGAAGTGAGCTGGAGACAGAAATCAAGAGTGTATGGTCCAATTTTACAACTGTCTCTACTCTTAATGGTTCAGCTGGCAGCCGAAATTGGATGTACTTTCCTTTGATGCTATTGGGGTGGAGGAAGCCACGTGGATGGAAAGCAAGTTTGAGGAAAGTGAGGTTCTTGAAGTGAAGATTTCAAGGAGAACATTGAAAGAGAGCTGGCGCCCAAGACCAGAGTGCTTTGATTTTCCACTGAATGCATGCTGGTAATTTGCGAAATATTCTTAGAGAAGTATATTGAAACTAAATTTAGACCTGAATTAGAAATTTCACTGGCCATAAAAAAAAAACCATAAATTATATCAAACAACGTTCACTACCCAAACCATGCAATTATCACTAGCAACAACCTCGGTTACCTTTTGATATCTGTCAGTTGAGAAGGCATATTAACCCAGAAAATTTGACCAATCCTAAGGTTGTAAAAGAACTTATCCACGACTGATCACAATGAAGAAGAACCATTGAAAAAACTTTTCAAAGAATATTGAGTTCTATACATCTTATAATTTTCTCTTTAACGAAAGAAACGCATATCTACAACTCCATATAGCCATGCCTTAGTTCAATTCATGATATTCTCTCTCTTATGTATCTGAGTGTCGTTAATTTCTGGCTGGACCAATGATAAGTATTGTTCATTGTCAATGCTGTTGTAACACAGCAGTGCAGGCATTTTTACTCAATGGGGAAAAAACGTTCAGGGATCCAATACTTACCGTTTGCTTACAGCATTGGCCATAAGCTCAGTAATTAGGGTGAAAACTATTCCATTATATTAACAATTTTGTCCTGGTTATTCACTGAGTGCCACAGACTGTTTGAAAGAAACGGCATCATCTTTTAACCCTGTTTGTTATTCAACATTTGAACTGTAAAAAAAGATGGCAGGCATTATTTCTTGTGTTCCACTGTTCAGTTTGATGGGAAATTATCAAAGCAAAAGGAAGCTGGAGAGACTGGTAAACAAATCAATGCAGCATTAAACAAAAATGACTATTGATTGTGAAAATTTTGAATTATTTATATAACTAACCATAAAAATAAAAGCTTTTGACAAAAGAAATGTACCTGTAGGTTATGGGAGTGTGCTCGAGCAACAAGATCAGTAGGTGTTTGCAAATAATTATCTTTAACAGGAACCACAGTATCCTTCCAAGGTCCAATGCCCACCACATATTTCCTAATGTAGTCAAAGTACTTATCCGAAGTAATTTCCCAGTATGACTGCACACCATTAATGTCATTTTATTCCCTCAGGAATCCAAATATTGGAAATTTCATAATGGAAGAATAATACGTACTGCATAACCAGGAATTGGTGAACAAGTTTTGGATGACCATTTAAGGTTAAAAAAATGAAAGAAATAGAACATAGATTCTGAACCGGAAAGCCATGATTCATGGCCACACAATGAGTTTTATGTGATGCCAAGTGTCTATCAACTATGGACTCATTACATAACTTTCCTTTTAAGGAAGGTAGAAAATATAAAACCGTATGATAGTGTAAGTAAATAGATTCTGCTATAGGATATATGGTTTTTGTAGACGTTCATTTTCTGACAAAAGGTAAATATTTATTAAACAAAGCCTGGTAGCACTGTTAGGACATTGCTTTTCGTTGACAGTTAATAAAATTTACATGATCTACACATGTAAATACTCCAGAATATTTTAGCATATGTTCACTCTCGAAAAGGACCTAAAGATATATGAAATGTTTCAAAGATCATCACCTCACCAAGTCCAAATTAATTTAAAAACTTATAAAGCATATGCAGAGAAGTTAACAAATAATTGTGTTTGTTGTCAATAGGGAGGTTATGCAAGTGAGAATACAAACCTGATCAGTGTCTTGAGTTGGCATAGTAATATCATCAATTAATAAAATCTTGGGCAAGCCTGTCAGATTTGAGGCATATATAAGTGAAGTAGGGGCAAACGACTGAATGAATACAGGTTGTGCCAACCACTCTTTTGACAGATATGAACCCTTGTATCCATACTTCTTGAGTGTCTCCACAAACTTGTCTTCAAATCTCTTACCACCAGGCCATTTCACCTGTTGATGGTATTGATTGATATGTTAGGGGAAGAATAATTAGTGTATAAAAGAATGTATAGCAATAAAAAACCATATCATTCACTCCCCTGTTATATGTGATTTCAAATTAATATTAAATGATATATGTAACCAAAATTAGAGTTATTAAATAAAAAGGATATACTAATTAAGCTAATAATTTCCATTTAAAACTAGTACAATCTTTTAATTCCTAGCGCATCTTTTTGGTTATCTCAACTCATGCCTTTTTAGTTTTCTAACCAATTGGTTTATTGAAGTAATTGAATTTTAGAGGAAGTTATTGGGCCTATAAGTTATTGCCTTGAGGGATGGGTTACTTTGGCATACTAGACAAAGGGCTCTTGGCCCCTCTCTCCACTCAGGAAAAATTTATGAAGTTTCTTATAACAAACATAGAAAAGAGCAAGGAGTGAGGAGATCAAGGCGCTTGATAAAATTTTTGGAGACCAATGTGATAACACTCTTTTCAAAGGTTTCATTATTGTCTAACAGCTCAAAGTATGTTAACTCAGTTACAGATGGTATTTTATTTACTAAATTTAGTTATTCCTATGTATCGCAAACATCTCCAAGTAGTCTCGGTGAGTTTCAAAGCAAAGAAATTTGTACTGCACAACCACTTTTTGGCAGAACTTAGGAAGAAATTACTCACTTGCTGGTTAATAAATACTGGATTCTTAATCTCTGGATATATTCCAACAACTCTGGGAGCATCCAGTGCAATTGAAATGTACTCTTCAAAAGTAATAATAGTAAATTGTCCTGAGGAATAGAGCACAAACGTAACTAGTTAAATATTTTAATATCTGGCCCAACTGAAAGGGAAAATATTTCCTTGAAAATGAAAGATACAGTGAAGAAACAACAATGCCCTAAAATTGAATAAAAAAACGTATAGCCTATCATACACAAAGGTTCGATATAAGGATCTAGGCAACCATGACCAAGGTGCAAGATATTCTTTTTTTTTTTTTTAACTATGGATTATGACTTAATGTGAGGTATAAGCATACAGATTAGATTTTCACAAAGATACACAGACAAAACGCAAAATTTTGAAAATAAAAGATGGGACAACCTTGGGCTACATATGTTTGACCTCTTTGTTCTTGTAATACCACCAACTTAAATTAAATAACAGATAATATTTTATTTTAGTGGTTCAACAATATTTTGATATTAAGACAAATCATACAAAAAAAAAAAAAAAACTTCTAAATAGCACTTTGAATATAATTAACAAGAACAAATTATTTGAAATTTAAATCTAACTCGAGTTATCATCTAATTTGCCCAAGGGGCCAAGAGAAAAGCTTAGCTATAAGTTTTAGAATTAATTGTCAATTGGGCTTCATCAAGGCAGTGGCTACCAGAGGCAACCCAAAGCCAATCAAGTGTGACTTGTTGTATGATGCACTCTGGGTGCATAATACTATTTAGCTACTGATGCACTACATACTAATAATTGGTTATAGCCAATGTTACATGATCTAGTGAAATTAAGCAAGGGAATTTCTTCTCTCATGAAATGTAGCAAACTATGAAAAAACATCATTCAGAGCAGAGAATAAATTTTACATGATCTAGTGAAATTAAGAAAGGAATTTCTATGCTAAAAATTATTTATCCAAAAAGAGAAACTAACCATTATATTGTTGATCTCGAAAAGGATACCTCTGTCTCACCCGCAGTGACTTCAGTTCTTTTATTGTGAAATCAACTGCACATAATTAAATTAATGTTCAAATTTTTTGAACTCAAATAAATCTTTGTAACAGGACAAACTAACAGTAGGAGAAAAGGGCAATGAAGACAACAAGATCTCGTACAGACACACACACATGCACACAGAGTGCAAGTTTGTTGGTAGCTTATGCATTAAACTTAACCTTTTAGCCAGCTAGACTATATGATGAATCTTCGGAATGCGATGATAAAAGGAAGTTGCAAGCTGAATGGCTTCCATACCAGTAAAAAAGCCAGTGGTGTTTGTCCCTTGGACTTCATAGGTCCTTTTACGATTGGCGAACTCCTTGTGTTGATAAACATCAGTAGTAGCATCGAGTGTAACATCGTGGAAGCATATAAGAACGCCATCTTTGGAAGATAGTATATCTGTTTCAATGAAGTCCGCACCCTCTTCAATAGCTCTCTGCAAGAATAAGTAATTTTTATGGCAATATTTTCCAAGGATAGAGAAGAGGCTCATCAAGTTAGGAAAAACACTGTGCCCAAAAATTTGTTTCCAATAGTGGTTTCTCATAATTAAATTGGCATAGCTGACAAAAAATGAAAAGGATAATGTTTGTTATACCACTACAATTGTAAGCAAGTCTACATCTTATGCACATGAACAGGCACGTGCATGCAGAGCTAAAAGCTCAATTTCACCCACACCCCCACACAAATCCCACATTTTATGCATATGTTTTAAACTCTGATTGGTGTGGATTGTAAACTTGTTTTTGTGAAATCACCACTTGTTCCAAAAGCTTAAGCTAATGGGAAGAGGTAGATTTTATTATTTTATATCTTAACAGTTTTAAGTAACTAACCAACATGAATAAGTTCATTTATAGAAGGTTAAAAGAAGGTTAAAAAAACCATTTACAGAAATGTGAAATTGGAAACTTTTAGCTCAGTGATTTTATTTCACCTATCAGCATGAACTGATCAACCTCAAAATCATATACGTATAGAATGGTTGAAAAATATAAAAATCTACCAGATGGGCATGCCCAAAATTACCATGTATGCTGGAGCAGTTTCTTCAGGAATCTCTCCATTTGAACCTCGATGTGCTATGTTGTATGGACGAGAAGTTTGTAACGGCTTTCTAGTGCTCTCAGCTACTTTACTAGGGAGTGGATAGAGGGGCCTTGCAGTGCACCCGACAATGAGCAATAGAAATACCAATGGGTAAAAGCCTGCCAAGTAAATAATACCAAAATATGACTATACAATAAGCTTAACTAAGAATCAGAAAGAGACCTACATATAATTGGCATAAAAAATGTGCATATTTCCACACCCAAAAAGTTCTTTGTTGCAATTATCAGAGTTTAAACACAAGGTAACCATAAAATGCTATAAAGAAACCCGATATAGGTTGTAAAATGAAAAATGGACCATGATTTGCATATCCAACATACGGCAAACACAGTATGCCATGTTATGCTAAAATTGGCGTCCAAATGTTCGGAGTGGCACACATTCATTGGCAACATTAAAAAGGGAAAAAGCAAATTCCAGTTCATACACAACAACCTTTGTCCAAAAATAGTTCAAATCGAATGTCCAATGTCTGTGCTAAAAACAACAAGAGAAGATATTGCAACTGCTAAACAAGAACAACAATATCAAAAGCATATCAAACAACCCAAAAACTCAAAAAAATTTGCAAAACTCAGTAATCATTCATAAATTCATCAACAGATCAAAGAAAACGAAAGATTGAAAAAGAAAAAAAAAAGAAGAAGAATGTAACGTAAGGATAGTAATGAAGCTTACAGGGTGAGAAAGCCATGGCCATGGCGTTGACCCTTCTTTTCTCCATCACTTTGAGCTGTGTTCTTCGAGTCTTCTTCGTCAACCTCTTTCTTTCTCAGTCACGGGACTTCCGAGGTTTTGAAAGATGGTTATGGATTCGTGCCGATGCAAAGTGTGTTAAAAAATAGAAGTATATACTTTAAATAGATGCTATTAAAATGAGAACACATTTTTTAAAGTCACGAGACTGATGGGTTTGAATAGAAGATGAGACGCACTTCAGGCCGTTGATCTCTTGGAGATCGGAAGCACTTAGGGTGGATATTGGTTTGGTTGCATGAGGTATGAACGTGACTGTTATTTTAGTGTGCTGATTTCGGACAATCGTTTGGCCCTGTAAAGAGAATGATTGGTGATAAGGTGAGGTCCAACCTCGCATGAGCAAACTGACAAATTCCCATTGGTTGTTGACCTCTGATTTTGCATTATCCAAAGTCAGATTGATGCTGACGTGGATAGATCATTAAGGTGAGGTCCAACCTCGCATGAGCAAACTGACAAATTCCCATTGGTTGTTGACCTCTGATTTTGCATTATCCAAAGTCAGATTGATGCTGACGTGGATAGATCATTGTGGCTGGATTACACCAAGGAAAGAAACTTACTGCTTTTTTTGTTTTTGATAATAATATCATTACACCTTATTTATTATTTAGTTATTTTTTTTTATTTTTTCTATTTAAATTTAGATTAGAAATATCAAAACATGACCCTTTTACATAATTTAAAAGAATATAAATTTAATCAATTAACGTAATCATGTAATTTAATTAAAAAGAAATTCAATTTTATAAAATTTAACTCAAAGAATAAAAGAATGATAATTTTTATAAAATTAAATTTATTTTTTAATTAAATTACGTTGGTTAATTGAATTTATTTTCTTTTAAATTATGCAAGAGAGTCATTTTATGAGATTTTTAATTCAAATTCAAAAAGCAAAAAGAAAAAAAAAATAACTTAATAGTAAAATAGTAATAAAGGAGATGTAAGTGTCATTACCCTTTTGTTTTTATTCCTTTTTGGGACGTTGGGTTAGAGTAGTAGAAATATTACTTTGTGCTAGATCTTAGCATTCACATGAATTTCAAATCTCTAATAAAATAAGGTCAAATTTTATTGGATTTGGGGAAGAGATACTTGAGAATATTCACATGTTGTGCATTGACTATTTTTTTTTTTTTTTAAGACCATTGACCATTCTTTTTTAATCTCATCTAAAATCTTAATTCGCCTTTCGTGAATGAACCTTGTGGAGGAACCTTATATATATATATATATATATATATATATATATATATATATATATATATATACACACACATATATATATACACACATATATATATATGTGTGTGTAATATAATATAAGAGAAAAGATACTTACAATCGTGAATTGCATAACTGTCGCGTAATCGCTTTGAAAAAAATGAATAAAACATGAGACCCACATAAAAAAAATTAATTTTTTAATAGTGGAGCCCACTCTTTTTCAAAACGATTACACGGCGGTTACGCACTTCACGGTTGTATGTAGAATTACTCATAATATAAAGTTATTTTAGAAGTTGAAAAAAGCACACCGATTTTGTGTCAAAATTTCATAAACAAATTTTCATATGTTTTTTAAGTTTTCCTATGGTTTATAGTTAGATGCTCTTTTTCCCAATTAAATTTTGGCCAAATTAAAATTATCAGATACCATAGGAAGCATCCATTAGCATTAAAGTGTAAGAAGGATTATATCCTTTTGCTTCTTAGAAATGAATCAATTCTAATAATTTTCTATAGTATGTATCTCAATTCACCATAATCTTTTGCCTAATATAAAATTCTAAATAATTAGATGTTTTGGTCAAGATAATGTTTGTTTTCATAACCATTTTCAACTCATCTCATCTAATCATTCATTATAATTTTTCTAAATTTTCACACAAAATAAAATAAAAAATTCAACTTTTTCAAATCCCAAAATAGAAATAATATTAAAAATATATATTCTAACAATATTTTATTCAATTTTCATCTAATCTTATCTGCGAAAACAAACGAGGCTTAACAATCTAATATTTGTCCATCTCTTATGAGATGCTTAGAGATGGTGTCTCCATATCCTCAATTCCCATATGAAAATAAAAAAAGAGAAAGAAAAGCAAATGTTTTGGCATCATTATAGTATTGACGTTGTTTGACAACAACCATATATTTTAAGGTTAATGGTCCATTGACAGTGAAATTTTGAGGGTGAGAGAGACACTTCAATGGAAAGAGTAATCTAATGTCAATGCCACCCTCTGCGGGGGAGAGTAATCCAAATAAACTCTGCACTTTGAGTTGTCTTATTAAACAAACAAATGTACTTTCAGTGAAGTTGAATTCTTTATCAGCATGGGCTGGTACTTCATTTCATCAGAATCTTTCCTGTTAAATTATTCTATTACAATTCAACTAATTAAATGCCAAGATTCATGTCATACATATATATATATGTATATATATATATATATATATATATATATATATATATATATATTATATGTATCCTGGGAGTAATGATACTCTTTGTCTTAAATCTTATTATTTTCAATCATTCTTGTTGACACGAGACATTTTAAAGGTATAACTGACAATAACAATCTAAAGAGAAGTGCTAAGGCTATCGAAGAAGTAGCCCCAAATTGTGTCCCGAACGTGTGTTTTATTTTTTTATTTTTCTTTTATTTTTATGTATTTTTTTAATCATCATAAACATTTTTTAAAAAAATTAAAAATGCACAACATCATTAAAAAACACTTCTTTAATCACTAAGTAAAAAAAAAAAAGGGGAGATTCGGGACACTTTTTGGGTCTCGAATTGGGTACCCAAAGCATTTCTGCAATCTAATATAAAAGGTAGGATGCACACCAAATGTGCACTCCAAATATGCACACAAATGCAAATGATTTTTTTTTTCTCTTAACATTTTTTAAACATTCTTAACTATTACAAAAAAAAATAAAAAAAAAATATAAATTCACTAATAGTCGCTTCCTTAACCACTAAGAAAAAATTAAAAAATAAAATAAAATACACAACACATTTGTGAGTCATACTATCATTTTCCAAAATAAAAACATCATTTCTCATATCCCAAAGAAGACTTGAACAGAATAAAATGTGTTGGCAATGTAAGCACTCTCCAAGAGAGTAAGCACACCCTCCCCTGGCATTATCCTTATCTCCAGTATGCAAGCCAAAACCTTCAAATCATAGTGCATTGGCTAATGAGTAGTAGGAACTAAGTAGTGTACAGCATTGAGTAAGATGTATGAGGGTTAAACTTCACTACCCTCATGGTTGAGTTTTAATTTAGGCATGAGATATTTTAGTAGACCGAGGACAACAAAGGTTGATGAGAATAATCTATTCTGACAAATGAGATCCAGAATCTGGAAATCTTCTCATCATCACTTCCTGGACATCTTCATTTTCCTTTCTGGTCATGATGCTCTCCCTCAGCTTGATCAGAATTGTTCACCCGTGAATACATGGACAAAAGACCTATATGGGTCAGCCTGACTACAACAGTTTAAACATGATGTAAGCTATGATATGATGCCTTGCTAACCTATAACAAAAACATCAGTATTATAAGAAGAAAGGAAAACAGAAAGATTGGGTTCGATTTTATAAGGGCTTAAAAGTTTCCTTTAACCAAACTAAAGACTAAAGAGGACAAAAGACAAGTAACACATAAAAGATTAGTTCAGGTTGTTCATTTGGAAACATTTCAAAAGGGGTGACAAAAGCCACCGCCAGTAACTATATAAAAGGACTAGAAGCTGGGGAAGACAGTGATGTGCTTCAGTGGGTTTTTGACATCCTTTCCACCGGCATGCTTGACGAATTCGGCTGGAGAGAGAGAGCTGCCATGGCAAACACATACTATGCTTACTTGATTTTTTGTATACCTGTATAAAAACCCTTCAATTCTCTTACCGTTTGGGCCATCTCCAGTGGTAGTCACACTAGGCATCTGTTTCATCACATCCATCCCATTGTCTTGAAAGCAGCCTTTAGAAACTTTAACCTTCTTGGACGGTTTCTCAAGCTTACGCTTAGAAAGTTTCACTGATTTTCCCTTTTCTGTTGCTTCAGGAATAAACACAGGCTTAGTTTCCATTGGATTGGACAATGACAAGGAACTGGTATCAATCTTTGCTGCAGCCACATCTTCCAGTCCATCTTGGAATTTATGCAAAAACATGTAAGCAATAAAGCAGAAAAGAGAATGTGAAAGAAAAAGAGTTCAGCACAAAACAGAGTTTCGTCAATGATAAAACTGCAGGGATCTCAAGATTATAGAGAGCTGAAGCTTCTTTCTTTGAGGGTTATCACCACACAGGAACTACTTTCAGCATTAATATTTTACACAATATAGAAAAGTCTATCAGATGAGCACTTGTGCATACATATGAAAATATTTGTTTGTATGCAATTAATACTGGTTTAGATGAGGATGCTAGGCTATTATAGACAATTTTAAAGCTAGGAAAGTTTGCAAGATGTAGGATTGTATAAAGCAAAGCAATGCTTTGTTGCATTCTAAAGTAGCATCCTCTTCCTTATTGCCCATTTTCTTTTTGGAATGTGGAACTACTTTTATTTTCTTCTATGTTAACTTGGGAGGAGTATATGTTTACCATTATTAGAGTTGGCATGCAACTCTCAAAAGTTTTTTTTCCCTTAGTTAGAAAGATCTATAAAACAAAAGCTGTCTTGTACTAAAAGTCTATATATGGTTGCTGTCCAGAGCTGGTGATTTCTTTTTGACATAGGTTTGCCAAGTATTTTACCTTTACTTTAATCTTTCTAATTAGTCCAACATGATTGGTTAAGAGTACCTGAAATTGATCCTGGAGTTACGTTTATTTACCGAAAAACAAATATGTTAAGTACATACTGCAACAACTTTAGTCTCCTTACCACCATAGTCATCAATTCATCAACAAATGTTAGTAAGACTTGACTCTCTAGAGTCTTCAAATATATATCATTTCCAAATAATTTCTGTCTAAGCAGAAAAAAATTGAGACATCCTATAAATACTTACCGTATGAAAAGATCATGTTTTTAAATGGTAACTTTCATTTAAACATAAAGAGATTTGAAAGGAGAAGTAAACAATATCCACACATAAATAATTAATATGGAAATCAGTAATAATAAAAAAAAGAATGCAAAACGGATTTTGACAATAATGACTAAAACTGGTGTACAAATGCATACTTGTTCTGAAAAATTGCACATTGATTCTGTTCTCTCAACAGTAAGACTAAGTATATCCATCTTCAATTATATCAAAACCTTACTGCCAGCAAGAATAATTCCGTAAAGCAATTATACACACAGAACAAGCATTTGTACGCGTCAGTGCATGGAATGCTGAATGTTTCATGTTTTTGTTCATCTCACTGCCTTCTATTGGTAACCATACTTGTCTGATGGTGGTACAACCACCACAGAAAAGGGAAACTGCAATTTAACCAAAGAGGAAGGCTAACTTTGACCATGAATGATCATTTGACTTCAATTGACATATTGGTTTGTTGCTAAATACTATAGTAGCCTTGTGATTTCATGCTCCTATAAATCTAAGACAGGACATGCAAGTTAAAGTGAATAATCTTGGTAGATGTGGAAGATTATGAGAAAAAATAACCTTCCTGAGAATAATGTACTTCTAGAAGAATCCACAAGGATTTTCATTAGCAAACAATTGGTTGAGAAGTAGGTGGTGAAGATGGCAGTGGAGATGAAGAGTCCATGCTTGATATAATAAAGGAAGCATGTGAAGCAACCAATCTTCTCAAATTACTAGATCCTTTTCTGGTTAAGCTCAAATCAATCATAATAGTAGATAACTGAACGTTTCTTTGTTTGTGAGGAAACTGCTAAAAAATGCAGAACATCATTGGACATTGGAAATCATGCATACCAACAATACGAGGAATTGTTTTATTTTTCATCGCACTTGGGAGGGCATGCACTCCTAATTTCAAGCACATGCTCGGATGTCTGTGAGGATAAAATAATTACTTTTGTCGATACATGGTCGGGCTAAAATCTAATCTTGCAGTGATGTTATCTTTGTTTGTCGATTTCTTGTCGGATACGGATTCTCTATGTTCTAGTTATATGTGCATTGGTTCCAAATTCAGCATGACTAACCAATTACCTCAATTTCCCTTTCTTCCAAGTAAAACAACCTATTCTCCTGATTTTAGCAATATCGTTTTCTTTGTTTGTCGATTTCTTGTCGGATACAGATTCTCTATGTTCTAGTTATATGTGCATTGATTCGAAATTCAGCATGACTAACCAATTACCTCAGTTTCCCTTTCTTCCAAGTAAAGCTATCTATTCTCAAGTCTCAAAATTGCCCTTCCAACAAAATTGCAGATTCCTACCTCATGTATTTAGTAAGATAAAATTTTTATATTCTCATTCTGTTAAGATGTTTTAGCTATGACAGTATATATTCAACTCCAAATCCTAAGAAAGGATAAATTTTAAATGAAAATTTTACATTAAAAATCCAAACAGAGTGTAGAACTCCATAGCAATTTCTTCAACAGAGGCATATGCTGCTATTATCCTAAACATGATATCTGAAATCAAGGAATTTTAAACTAATTATGCTAACAGAGAAGCATATAATTAAAGCAATACCATGATTCATTTCTAATTAATAATTAATATCTTTTATTTTTTAAGGCAATCTCTCTACTTGAAAAAGCTATTATAAGAAGAAAGCAGAATAAAAGGAATATATACCCTTGAGTTTTCGCTTCCCATATATTTGTCCCTCGGCTTTGATCTTTCCAATGGCACGGCAAAGTGCAGGGCTCCTCGCCGCAGAAGCCACTGCCCAAGCAGCCACGTCATACGTCGGCGACGGCGGCACCGCCTTCTCAGCTGAAGGATTTTCTTTCTCAATGGCTGCCATGCCGCCTTTCCACTGCTTCTCCACCAGACTCCTCTGGGCCTCTATTCTCTTCTTTGCCGGCAAGTCCTTGATCATAATCTCCCTTTGCTTATTCTCCACCGGCAGCGAGCAAGATCTCTGAACAGAAAAAAAGACACCCTGCATGGCCGAGTTGGGTTCACCGGTGTTTACCTTCTCGGTTATCATTCCAGCGTTCGAGGATGACCGGATTACAGGCTTTTCTTTGAAGTGTTCACGGTGAACTCCACCCAAAGAGAGTCCGAGACTGAGGTCTAGTTTTGGTTTAGCATTGGGTAATTCGGTGTGCTTGGGATTCTTAGACGAGAATGTCAGCATGAGACTTCCTGGTTTTCCACCGGTTTGCTTGGAAAGGTTGGCTTGCGAAGTCTTTCCTTGGTTTGGTTCACCCATTTGGACACACAAAAAGAGAGAGTGAAGAAGGAACTGAAATTCTTCTCCTTTTTCCTCCTGTTACCAAAAAAGAAAACAGAAAGAGCTAAATGCATAAATTTGACATGGAAAGCTCGAAACCAGAACTGCAAAACCATGGCCAGAAAGTGTGAGAAGATGAGAGAAATCAAGAAGGACATGCAAACCCAGGAAAGCTCAAACTCAGTTTGAAAAAAAAAAGAAAATAATCAGGATGCCCAACCCGAGCAAAGCAAAACTGAGCTTACACGGTCTTTGCAGTCGATTGCAGCAGCAAGAGCGGACAAGAACAGGGACTGATTAACACAGAAGTGATTATTGTTCGACAGAAGGAGAAATAGAAGCTATCGCGCACTTAAATACTTACACGGGAGAAAAAAACAAAGACAATACTTAAACAGGAGAAAAAAAAAACGAGGACAGTTTCTTTTGCTAGCTCCTAGTTTTGCAGACGAAAATTGACAACGCAGTTGAACATTGTCCACGTGTTGAACAGTGGAAAGGAAGAGACTCTGAGGACGGTTTCACATGGTGTACGGTTACTGAAAATAGCTCAGAACCAGAGTGTGTGCGCAAGTTGAAGTTGCAGTTGCGCCTCACTCACTCAGGGAGCCATTTTCAGAACATGTCGACGTCCTCGATTTGCCAGAGCTAGCCTTGTCGCTGTCGCTTCCCTTGAGGCATTGGGTGAGTGTTTAGGAGCTCTGCCTGGTGTGGAGATGAGATAAAAGATTAACGTTTGAACGTTGATTTGAGTTAAAAGTGATTTATCAATAGTAATGACTAATAGTAAAGAGTTGAGATGAACGAGGGAGTTTTGTAGAGTATACTTAAAATGAGTTTAGGCTGCGTTTGGATATTAAACTGAGTTCAGTTCTTTATAAATATGAATTGAGTAATGGATGAAATTATGTGGGACCCATCTAAACTGAATTAAAAAGTATGTTTGGATATTAAGATGAGTTTAATACTTTTTATGAGAAGTTGAAAAATATTGTAGGTTTCAAGTTTAAAGATGTGTTAAGTTGAAAAAAGTTATGGATTCCACGTATAAGAATGTTTTGAGTTGAGATGAGTTTAGTAATTTGAGAGTGAGCATTTGAATGTTCGACTCAACTTAAAATTAGATTGAGCTCAGCTGAGTCTTGTAACCAAACACGGCTGTTTAAATGTGTTTAGATGCTAAGATGAGTTTAGATGTATTTATGTGAAATTGAAAAAGGTTGTGGGTCCCACATATAAAGAAATGTTTAATTGAAAAAGATTGTGGGTCTCACGTGTAAAGAAGTTTTGAGTTGATATGAGTTTAGTAATTTAAAAGTTGGGTGTTTGGATGTTAAACTTAGTTTAAAATTAGACTGAACTGAACTGAACTCAGATGAGTTTAACAGCCAAATAGGGCCCAAAAATTTGTGGATAATAGTTAAATTTTTTGAATTAATATATTTTATGAGATATTAAAAAAATAAGAAGAAAAAAGTTAAATAAAAATATTATAAAATTAAAATATTATTATAATATAATTTTTAATATAACTTTTATTTTGAGATTTAAAAAAAGTTGAATTATTACTTATGTTTTATTTAAAAATTTGTAAAAATTATAATGGTTAGTTAATGATTAAATGAAAAAGTTGAAGATTTGAAATTGATTAAATGAAAAAGTTGAAGATTTGAAATTGAAAAGTGTTTCAATTTATGTTTTTGGATGTTGAGATGAAATAAAATCATCTTACAATCCAAATAGAGCCTAAATCTATGTCTAAACAATTTTAATTTTTTTTTTTTATATCAATGTCCAAACAATTTAAGCATTACATTCATGTAACAGACAAAAACAGTTACACTAATTTCTTTTAAAAGTAATGTGATATGCATATAATGTCAATCACTTTAATTTAAAGAAATCACAATCTTTCTGTATCAGTTTGGATTGAGAAATACTCTCAACCAATCTAATTTCATATAATCTCATCATTACCACTTTCACAAATTTTCACAGAAAATTCAATAACCAATTCTAATTTTTTAAATTTTAAAATAATAATAATATTCTAATAATATTTTATTCAACTTTTAACTTTTATCTCAATTTATCTTAACTTAACTGTAATATTGTTGTTTGTAGGAATTGTGAATAATGATATTTTCAATTTTTAACGAAATGGATAATATCTATTTATTGTAAAATATAGATTATTTTAGTCATTTCACATTATCTCATTTATGAACTTAATGCGACATAATTATCCTACTGCTTATAGAGGAGCTTTTGTCACCAATTTCTTTTCCATGTTTAACCCATTGAAAATCAAGAGAAGTTGGTGGCTTTGGTTTCGGAGTTTTTTTTGGTAGATTATAGAGAAATCTTAGGAATTCACCAATTTTACACTTGAAATTTGATATGTGAAACACCAAATGAAGCTTGAATGTACAATGTAGTAGTGCTATGAAAATTAGTTTATATGACTTTATTTTTCATATTAGTCTCTAAATGAAAAATAAAAATGTAAAGATGTACCACAAAAATAAAAATAAAAAAAATCTCCTAAACAACACAATGGACCAAGGGATATGATCGAAATTTATTAGGAGTATAGTAGGGCTGTGAATGAAAAGAACCGCGAATGAGCTACTTGAACTCGCCTATTATAGATTTGCTTTATTATAATAAATGAGTTGCTCGTAAATATAATATTTGTTCAAATATTAGACGAGCAAAACTTTTATAAGTTTTGCATAACTCGGTTTAAACTCATAACTAAAGATTGTAAATAAGAATATTATAGTAAATTTCTCCTCCCCAAATGCCTATGGACGTAGGCATTATGCCGAACCACAAAAACTCATGTGTTCATCTTCTCTTATTTTCTCTACACATTTCATCGCCATGGACGTACACACCGACAACGTACAGCCACACCAGCACACTGCTGGGGGTTCTAACAACACCAACTGAGGCCCAAGTCGCCCCCGTGGGCTGGGAATGACTTTTTCTCCTCTTTCGGCCTATTGTGTGATTTTTACAGCATCAATCAGTGTAAATAGTAGAGTATGTATGAATGTATGATGTATTAACTTATAAATGACATAAATTATCACATGATTTATAATTTATTATTAATTGATAGAATATTTTATATTTTATATTGTCAACGATAATAAATTAGATGAAAATTACATCATTAACTTATAAAATTACTATATAAAATAATATATTAAATTATTAAAAATATTTTTCAAATATATATAGGAATTCGGTTTGGTTCGGTCCAAAATTTATAAACCTTGGGATTAGATCAAATTTTTTCTGTCCAGAATTTGTGGGATCGAGATCGACCAATCTCAACTTTGGTCCAGTCTAGTCTGATGGGTTTTTCCGATCCATACCGGACTTCTTACACACCCTAATTTATAATTCTTTGATAAGTAACCAAAAGGGAGTTGCGGGATAAGTAGTAAATAGTAAAACAAGATAAGTAGTAGAGAGTAAAGAAAATGAGCAAAGTAAGATAAGTAGTAGAGATTAAATAGACTAGATAACTGGAGTTGGAGTTGGGACCGGATAACTGGAGTGATAGTGCAAGTAAATAAAATCAAAGTAGGACCAGATAACTGGAATTAATAAAAGCAGGACCAGATAACTAGAATCAAAAGGAAATAATGATAAAGAGAAGATGAATGCAAGGAAATAGTCGTTTATTCCAAATAGCTTACAAAATATTATCAAGAAGGTTGGACAAGAAACAGGTGGTATCAAAGAGAGATGGGAGAAGAAGATGTGTTGTTCTTCTGGAGCCAGGTTCTACTTTTATAGATTAAGGAGGTGCCTTTACAATTATTTGAATAGTATTGAATAGTGAATACAAGTACAATTAACAGTGGACTCAAACTTTTTTTACTATTCATTTAACCATAGGAAAGTTACTAAAAAACAAGAGTCCAATCAGAAGGAATCTCTGTCTTTGCAGGAACCATCAACGAGAATCAAGGAGTCATTATCAGGGGTCTTCAGCATTTTTGGTGGGCTTGTACTAACGTCAATAATTTCATCATTTCTGGATGGGGGATCAATCACTGGATAACCTTGGGGTAGTTTCCAGATCATGTCCAAATATGTTATCATAAGGAACAGTATTGTCAACAGAGGCTTCAGAGGATGCCTTAGACTCATCATCAAAATTATCATTGTCGTCCTGGAGGGACTTCTTCAATAAATAAATCAAATATTTTTTCTTAAGTCCTTGGAGAACAAACTTCTTCTTGGACTTAGAAGATTTATATGATTTTTCATATGTAGTAGAGAAAGTATGTTTAGCAATCTGTTTAGGAGAGGTAGTGGCCTGAGTAATTGGGTATTCATGCAAGGTTAATTGTTTAACAATAGGAAATTCCGCAATGCTTTTGAGATCTGGAGCAGTTTGAAGAAAATCTTTAGCAACATTATCAATAATATCCTGTATGTGGGGTATCTGTCCCACCACTTGATGAACTAATAATGGACCAATATATCTCCATTCCGTTGATAACTCCATTTTAAGATCCAAGGAACCTTGTCTTTCTTGCAAAAAATGGAGGAAGTAGGGGAATTTCTGATTATGTCAATCCATTTTGAAAACAGTAGCAAAACACTTGATGACCTTTTGAAATTTATCAGGAAAGATTTCAAGAATAAGGCCAAATTGGTGCCACCATCTCTGGAACCAAAGAGACAAATCAGACTTGAATTTCTTGTCAAAATTAAGAAACTAAGAGTGGGTCATCTCTAGGGTTCAAAATAGCATGAATTTGAACCAAACATTAATGTAATTATAGTAACAGTAAACAATATCAGAATGAGGGAGTTTTTTTGAAGTATAGGGATGGGTTCCCCATTTTTCTTCATTAACAATATTCAAGATGTAGGCATTATGATAGATCAATTTGGTCTTATCAATCTTATCATAAATGAGTTTAATAATAAGAAATTCTATTTGAAACATGATAGCGGAGTAACATTGAAGGTTTTTAGCAAGATTCTCGAGAATCTAGTGAAAACCAGGGAAAAATAACTAGAAGCATTTTTAAAAGGATATGTATACATAGACGTATTTGGTTCAATGTAAAACAGACTTTGGGCAATTTTTTATTTTATTTTATTTTATATAATCAATTTTTGAAGCAGGGTAATATTGGGTGGAGGTAATAGGCTTAGCATAAAGATCATAAGGTGTCTAAGAGCATATGAAAATGAAGCATGTTTAATAGTAGGAATACTACCAAGGTAGTAAACCTATTAGCAATATCTAATGGAGTAGCAGACTCATTTTTAATAAGCTTGATGTTAGCAATTGGGAGATGAGTGACAATCCTTTTCCCATTGTTTTTTTTCTTGATCATGGTTGCTGTAAGAATTCACGAGTAAGAAAATTAGGAATAAAATTTTGAGATCCTTTAATATATTCAATATCAAAATCAAATACAGTTAAAATAGCTTGCCATTTGGCAAAAATATGCTTAGAAGCAATGTTTTTAACATTTTTTTCTAAAACATACTTATCACTTTTACAATCAATACGTAATAAGAATTTTTATTTAACAAATCACTTTGAAATTTAGAAATACATAATACTATAGATAAAATTTCTTTCTTAATAGTACTATAATTAAGCTGTGTATTATTCCAGACTCCAGAATGGAAATGAACAATTTATTCATATGAGTCTGGTGAAGCAGTTTGTTTTAGAATGCCACCATAACAAATGTCCGAGGCATCTGTTTTAACTATTTTGAAAGAAGCGTAAGTACGAATACCAAGACACGGAATATTTTTAACATCTGTCTTGATTTGTTTAATAAGATTAGTATATATTTCAATCCAAGGACGAGAGTTAAAATGTAGTCGCTTAAAGATTAGTACAAAATCCTTGTAGAATTCTGCAACATAGTTGAGAGAACTAAGAAATCTCTGCAACTAGGTTTTATCAAGAATAAAATTGGAAAATTTGTGAGCAAATTCAATAGCACGACTAATAGATCGAGTCTTGCTTTAAGAAATATCATAATTAAGGAATATAATCTTGGTTTAGAACAATTTGATTTTCTTAGCAGAGACAACAATACCATTTTTTCTAATGATATCTAGAAATGAATGCAAATGTTTTCAGTATTCATCAATATACTTTGAGTAAACAAGAACACCATCAATGTAAACAATAGTGAAATGGGTGAATGAATTGAAAATATCATTCATAATGTTTTGGAATTCACTAGGGACATTTTTTAGTCCAAAAGGCATTACATTCCACTCATAATGTCCAAATGGGATAGTAAGGGCAGTCTTATATCTATCTGACTCACTAATCTGGATTTGCTAAAATCTTGATTTCATGTCAAACTTGGAGAAGACTACTGTGTTTCTAAACTTATGAATCAAATCATTCTTATTGAGGATAGGGTACCTAATCCACTTTAAGATTTTGTTCAATGATTTGTAATTAATAACTAGGTGAGGTGTCTCTCTCTCAATCTCTGCATTTTTCTGGACATAAAACTCAGCACAAGACTAAAGAAACTTACTCTGCCTAATAATATTCTTAGCAAGCAAATCCTGTATTTCAGTTTTGCAAATTTTTAAAGTCTCAATATTCATTTGAATAGGTCGAGCTTTCGTGGAGATATTTTTCTTAGAAAAATCTTTAAAATAAGGTAAAGTAACAACAGGTTTCATCTTATGCCAGAAAGCATTTGGAAGATCAGAACAAACATCATCAATTAGTTTTTTTTTTTATTAAAATCACTGATCTTTAATTGTAATAATTTACCAGAAAATTATTCAGCAATCTTTTTATATTTGATTTCCTGTTGTAAGAAATTCAAATGTTTTATTTTATCAAAGATTAAAGATTTCAAACTTTTATCAGTATCAATATCAAATTTGAAGTAAATTTAAACTTTACTTTCTGACTAAAAGAGTTAGTAGTAATGCCATCATTTTTTGAAAGGAATGGGCATAAAGCAGAATAAAAGGAATCCCTAATATGACTTTGTTAGTCATATTTCTAACAAGCACAAAAAGAATTTTGAAACAAACATTATTCTTACAGACATGAGCAGTGTTGAGCTCATACTTGATCTTCATCCGAGATCTATTAGCCGAAAATAATATTTTTTAGATTTTTCATAATATTTATTAGGTATTATTCATTCCTAAATACAATTCATATATGATCTAGAATTAATCATAACAATCACAGTAAATTCGTATTCATGACGGATAATAATAGTAACTTTAGAAAACCACTTGGGAATAATATTATGATGGATCAAGCAAATTTGATTGTTGTCAAAAGGAGAAGGTTTTTCCTCCTTTTGACTCGAATCTGAATCATTTATTTGCTCATCATTATCATAAGGAATATTTTGATTAAAATTTTTATCAAATTTTAAACACAATAATTCTTTTTTAAAAGAATCATTTTCAGATTTGAGATTGTTAATCTCAATTTTAAATTCAACAACTTCACGTTGTAAATCAATAGTAGAAATTTATTTGGGTTTGTTCTTTTCAAATCTTCCCAAACTTTCTTAAAAACTAATTTTTGATTTAGAAGTTTCATGTCCTTGGTGAACCATCGTCTTCTTGAGCTTATGAAGATATTCTTTTTTGAGTTCAACATTAGTAATCTGACTAATCAAGGTTAATAAAAGACTTTTTTTGTTCTTCAGCTTTGGTTAATACATTGATTGTTTTACCTCAAAGGTTTACAATAAGAATCATTACAACCCAGCTTAATATTTGGAGAATCAGTTAATTCAGTTTCTGAGTGATAATCATCACTTGAATTGAATTAATTGATATCAGATGATTCAGAGGATTTTGATTATAAAATCTGAATCAGTTCCTCACGATTATTGCTATCAAGTTTTAATTGATTAAGCTTATTTTGAGATTTATTGGGTTTCCTTGTGCATTCTTTAGAGAAATGACCATATTTGCCACAATTATAACATTTTCCTTTTGAAGGATTTTTGGAAGTATTTTTGGAAGTATTTTTCTTATAAAAATATTTTTTTTCTTATAAGAAGAAATATGTTTCTTATAAAATTCATCACTCTTAGTATAATTTTTCTTAGCGTGAGTTTTGTAATTACTAGATTTATCAAAGCGCTTGTGTTTCTGTCTAGAAGGAGCAATAGGAGGAAGGCCAAATTGTTCACAGAAATTACCTATTTCATATTTGGCTTTCTTACTATTCTTCATCTGTTGACGAAATATTTTTTAATCATTGCTCATACTAATACCAAACTTCTTAATTGTACTGATAATATCACCATAAGTGTAATCATCATAATTAAGACGTCATGAGATATTAGTAAGCTCATCCTTAACTTTGTGAGCAAATAAATGAGGTAATCCATCAATGAACTTTTCTTTCTAGTAGGGTTTGTGACTATCATCCCTAAGCATAACTTTAGAAAGAAAAAACTTCTTGATACCATCTATAGTCAGACATTTGACAACATTTCAAATTATTCAAATAATCACTAAGACGATTAGTAATGTTGGAGGAGTTCCAACAAAATGCTTGTGTATAGTATAAATCAAAATATTAACACCATCAGGGATACCCCTTCCTATGGTTGTATAAAATAGGTAAACTCTTACCATCATGCTTAACTACATTCTGAATGGTTTCTTTTACTTCTTTTGGGAGATGCTTATCCCACCAATGTCAAAGCATACCAGAAAATCTTGTAGTTAATAGATCAACAATCTTAGTTTGGCAAAGAGTGTTGTTTTAACATAGGCAATTGCAACCATGGACATTTTATTCATGGTATTGAGAATTTATTGTTCAAAGAAATCATCAATATTCCATTCATATGATGTATCAGAAGAAACAGAAAACTAGGTTTGAAAAAATCTTTCTTCAAATTGTAAATCAGAAGGAGTAGGTTTGGGATTCTAATTCTTCGTTAGACTCATTGGATGAAGCCTTTTTGAAGAAAATCTTTTAATCTCAGATTTTCCCAAGTCAATATCTTGAAAATTCTTTTCAAGTAAAACAAGATCTTTATTAGTAGAATAATCAGTATCAGATGATTCATTTGTAGAAAAATAAAAAAACAACTTCCTTGCCATTGCTATTTAAAACACTGGTAGAGGGTTGTTCTTTCTTTAAATCAGCAAGCATTTGATTAATTTTATCAATAGTGTTGGCCTATTTGGTCTTAGGACCTTGCATATTCTCTGGTAAAATAATCAAAAGTTTTTCAATTTTGGAAGTCGAAATAGAAACATGACTTCCGACCTTTTCTTAAGTACGAACCAATTGTTGACCTATAACCTAAAGAGTTTGATTGACAAAATTGTTTTGTTCGATAATCTTTTTTGTTTCAGTAAAGTGGTTGCTTTAGGATAAATATTAGGTACTTTAAATGGAGAAGCATTTATATCTGCTCGCTTATGAGAAATAACAATTGTAACACCTCGTATTTTAGTGTATTTTTAATGAAGAAATTATTTTTGTTGATTCAATAATTTATTCTCTTATTTTAAAATTGTTGGATTTTTAGTTGGGTTATTTTTATGATTTTTAGTTTATGAAAATTATTTTTGAAGTGCTTTCTCTAAATTAATTATTTTTATGCGTTTCAATTTCTTCTTAAATTAAATTAACTTATTGTTGGGTTTAATTATTTATTTTCATTTTAATCATTTCGTTTGAATTATTTTATTTCACTTGCTATTTTAAAATTGTTTCCGTTGGATCATTTTTGTGACCCAAGATGTGAGGATTGGACCTCATTTCTTTGCCTACATTTTCTCTTTCCTCTTTTCTTTTTATTCTTTTATTCTTTTCCTTTCTCCCTGGCTTCTCCCGCGCACGACGCTCTCTCCCTTCTCTCTTCCTGTGTGTCGCCCCTCTCCCCTAGCCCGTCGCCGGTGACCGACACCGCCCCTCCCATCAGCTCCCCCACTGGCCGGCGACCCTACCCCTCCATTTCCAGCCCTTCTCGCGCCGCCGTTAACCACCACGAACTTCTCCAAGCTGCGGCACTTCTTGCGCCGCTGCGCCGCCGTCGCACCACCATTGGCCACAATTTCTTCACCACATCATCCTCCACCTCCTAGCAACTCATTGGACCCAACCCCACCTCTGATCCGTCACTGATGAAGCACATTCATCAACATTTCTGTTTTGGATATTTTTGGTCTTCAACCACCATTTGCGCCGCCACCCACGGCCAACCATCACCACTACTAGCTTCACCGACATCCTTAGGTCCTACCCTATTAATCTCGGGTCTTCGTTTGCACCCGTTCAAAAGTGGGTCTTTGAGACCCACGGCTACAGTGCATTTGGCACTGTTTTGTAGCTGTGTTGATACTTATTGCAGCCCCGTGATCCTCCGGAAATTGCTATATAGCGCTGTAAGTATTTTCCAAAGAATTCTTGTGAATTAAATGTATTTTTGCACTAACACATTACACTGTATTTGAACTGTTGGTTGGTTTTGCCGGACCGAGTCCGAGAAGTACGGGGGTCGGATAGATTGGTGAATGGAGTTGTTTGATTGGATTTGATTGGGTTGGTTATTGTTGGTTGTTGGATATTGTGTTTGGTTCATGTACATTGCATAATTGCACGCATGATCATGTTTGTAAAGGAAAATTGGGTTTTTGTGTGTTGCATTCATGTTTATGTGTTTAATGAAAACTGGGTTTTCATGTGAGAATGATTTTGGGTGCGTGTGTATCAAGACCCCAAGCCGAGATGGGGCATTATCTTGGTGGAGCTCCTCTGGTCACTCAGGAGCGGAATATACTGAGTGACGTCCCCTGGATTGTCGCCGGGGGCGACAATGGGATCGGACGATATGGTCTTGTGCCGACTCCGTGGTCCTTCTACTGGCAGGGACTAGAGTATGTCTGGCCACGTACGCGCCGGGCGCAGAACTGGGCATCGCTTGTTGCGTAGTGTGGATGCTTGGCCACGAACGCGCTGGGTGCGAAACCGAGTATCGCTACGAAGCCAGGACGTGCGGATGGTCCCTAGGGGAGATCATGGTGCATATGGTAATAATGGAATGGACTATTTTCTGGGAAAATAGTGTGTTGGATTTTGTGTAAACCATTTTCTGGGAAAATGTTTTACGGATATTTTGGACCAAATGAGAGTTTGGCGTGTGTTGGAAAATGTTCATTTTTGGGAAAAATGATGTTTTGAGAATAATGCATATTTCATCATATGCATGCATGTTGGTCGCATTAATGCATTTTTATCCCTAAGGGTTGTTTGGTTTATACTTACCTGAGGTACCGTTTTATAGTAACGCAGATTTCGATGCAGATGAGGCTGAGGGTGAGCCTGAGGATTCGGCTCCGCCCGAGGAGTGATCTGGGATCACTCGTTTTGGTTTGGACTTGTAATATATTTATTTTGGATGACTGTATGATTTTTAAACCTTTTTACTGATTGTTTAAATTGTGTTATCAATTATGGTACTTAGTTGACTTAATTATTCGCTGCATTGTTATTGTACACTATTGCATGTACACACACTTAGCCCTATCGTTGGGATGCGTGACCGTGTTGTCATTATCTTGGCGTCTCGATTCCCGTATTTCCTTACATGGGGGTCGAGGACGCCACAACAATTGTCTATAAAAGAGGGTGACTAGATTTAACCACTGTCTTTCCTTCTTCCTTAACAAAATTGGTTTTAACAACATTTAAACTATGCTTAGAAACATAATAATGTTAAAGGAAATCAAAGAAAAATATATGCTTCTGTAGGGCATTTATATTTTCATTCCATTTCCTTTTAACACGTAATTTCTCAGAATTAGAAAAAATAATTTGATAAGATTTTCTCTTATCGCTATTTTTAGCAGAATTATATTCATTATCTAAAACAATTAAATCAATTTCAAAAGCTTTATTAATCACAATAAGCTGTCTGTGATGAATAGAAGCAATCATATCTGAAACTGTAGGAGATAAAGATGAAGCATATTCTTCTTCTTTATCAACTTCTTCCTTTATGGCTTTACCTTTAGATATTTCGGTATCCTCGGTAGTGTAATAAGCAGAAGTAACATGAGAGGAGGTAGAAACACTTTTCAGTTTTAAATCATGTTTAACAATTTTTACTGAATCTTCAAGAAAATTCTTGAGATTTTGGTCTCTTCTTTCCAAGTTATCAGCAACAGATCCAACAAAATAACATCTAGTTCTAGTAAAAGAATTTATTCTTTCATTGTTTACTAGAGGTTGATCACAGTACCATTCAAATATTGTTAAATATAATCAAGGTTAAGTTCATCAGAAATAACCTTAGCTGGAGGAACTTCATGTTCCAAAGTCCATTCATAAGGAAGAGTAATATATTTCCAATGAATCATTTTTGAAACTTGAATAATAGCATAAGGAGTAGAATTTTAAATTAACAAAGTTTTATTTCTTGAATTTTTGAAATAGTTTTAGAATTTAAATTATTTTTTAATATATGATAAAAAATACGGTAAACTATGGCAAGAGATTTGCTACTTTCTTCCATATCATATCCAGATGACAAAATGTCTAAAGTAAAAGTTTTAAGAATGTTAGCATCATCCAAAGCAAGAGTTAAATTAGGAAAATAATCAAAGTGGACAATACCACTAAACAAAGAAGATTAAATCATACCAAGTATACTGGTTTCAAATTTCTTGAACCTAGCATTGTGCAAACAAAGAAGTATCGAAGCATTGATGCCTTTCCTCGTGAGAGGTTTAACAACTTGAACAGAACCAATATGTAGAAATTTATAACTTTTTACCAAATAATCTTGAATTGATTTTCTGTTAACCAAACAACATTTCTCATGGGTTTTAGAAAAGCATATGTTTGTTCAACAGTTTTAACATTGAACTCAATCTTAAAAGCAGATTGAATCCAACTGGTTTTGTAAATAGATTTAGTATCAATCTTTGGAATATTGAAGATAATCCCAAAGATCAACAAGACCCAATGGCTACAAGTCCCTTTATGGAAATTTAGACTCAAATCACCCCAACGGCTACAATTTCCTCTATAGAAACTAAGACCCATTTCACCCTAACGGCTCCAACTCCCTCTATAGAAACCGAGACTCTAGCCAACCAAATTCACGTCAATGAAACAACGGCTACACGTGCTTTATATGGAAAAATTCAACAAAAATCTTTTGTAAACGGCTAGTTAGTTTCCTTATTTTTTTTGCTTTCAATTCATTGTACATATAGAATATATATTGGAAGGCTCTCATGCCTGGACTCATAGTTTGTGAGACTTTTTTACAAACAACTTGAATTCATTTATCTTTATGGTATCCAAAGCCTTGTGAGAGTACAAGAGAGTCTTCCTCTCGATTAAACATGGTTTCCATCTCACTGAGTGTAAACAACTTTGTTACTCTCAAATTCACCCAAGGAAATTATCCTTTGTGGAGAGCCAAGACTTGGTCGAGCACCTCACTGGTGACTCCCCCCACCACCCCCACCTCTCTTGCCGATCATCTTTGGCAGTTCAAGACTCTATGTGACAGTTTACAAGCAATCGGACGGCCCATGGAGGATAAAATGAAGGCGTTCTCCCTCTTGAACAGCCTTGGACCGAAGTACGAACCATTCATCACCTCCATGCTTAAACCACCGATGCCAACATATTCTGAAGTGGTGCCACTCCTCCAAGGGTATGAGCTCCGATCTCACCTTCATAATTCTTTCTCTAACAATTCTATGGTTTTTTATGGACAAAGAAACAGACCCTAATACTCAGCAACAAGGTGATCGATCCTTCTCCTCCAAGGGATGTGAGTTCACCCAGTCAAATTTCAACTCAAGAGCCCCTCACAACTCTACCCAGCCGCATGCACCACATCCCTCAAATAACTCTTCTTCGACACGAGATTCCAAAAAAATTGACACTTGTCAAATTTGTGGCAAAAAGGGACATGTGGCACTTAAATGTTGGCAACATTTTGATCATGCTCTTCAATCTGATGATGTTCCACAAGCTTTGGCTACGCTCACTCTTAATAACTCTGTCTCCGATATTGAATGGACTGCTGACACAAGTGCCGCTGGCCACATGACAGGAAATTTAGGTATGCTTGAAAATCTTTGCCGTTATTTTGGTACTGGCGCTGTTATTGTTGGTGATGGCACATTACATGAAATCACTCATATTGGTGATACTATTATTGGATCTGGAACTTCTCAAATTAAATTAAAAGATGATTTATTAGTTCCCGATCTTGCTAAAAATATTTTATTTGTTAGTCAATTAACGTCTGATTATCCTTACTTGTGTGAATTTTATGGTATTGGTTTTTCTATAAAGGACAAAGCGACCAACCGCACAAGACGGAAGGGTAACCTGTATGTCTTATCCCCACCTGTTGAAGCTCATTTCTCCACCCGATTTCGATCGGTACTTGAAGAAACGTGGCATCAATGGTTGGGTCATCCCCAAGCCTCTACTCTTCAAGTTCTTCGCTCCAAAGGTCTTATTCAACTCGTCGGCAAGCATACTGGTACCTCGATTTGTGAAAGTTGCCTACTAGGAAAAATGGGCAAATTACATTTTTTGTCCTTCGACCTTCCTGATCTCAATGTATTTGATAAAATCTATTGTGACTTGTGGGGTTTTGCTCCTGTTTAATCTGTTGGAAAATTTCAATATTATGCATGTTTCGTTGATGGATTTTCAAAATATATGTGGTTTATTCCCCTTCGCAAAAAATTTGATTTTTTTAATGCCTTTCTTTTATTTGAAAAATAAGTTGATCGTCAGTTTAACAAAAAAATCAAAATTTTTCAATCTGATGGCGGCGGTGAATTCGCTAACCATAAATTCAATTCTCACCTCTAGCAACAAGGAATCTTGCATCAATATTCTTATCCCTATACTCCTGAACAAAATGGCTCGGTTGAACGCCGACATCGCACCATTCGGGAATTAGGCACGACTATAATTTTTCATAGTGGTGTCCCAAAACGTTTCTAGGTAGAAGCTTTCACTATCGCTGTTTTTTTAATTAATCGCCTTCCTTTTACCACCCTTGGCCTTGATTCTCCCTTTTCCATCCTCTATTGTCATTTTCCTGACTATACCTCTCTTCGATTTTTTGGTTCGAAATGCTATCCTTATACTTGGGACACCAAACATAACAAGTTTGACCCCAAAACTCTACCTTGCATTTTCTTAGGTTATAGTGAACACCATCAAGTACAAATGTTACCACCCACCCTCTCGACGCACCTTCATCTTACGACATGTTGTCTTTGATGAATCCCCTTTTAAACAACCTGGTAACCTTCATGTCCCCTCCTCCACTACTCAAATATTCCACTACTCAAATATTGTCTGTATTCCATGAGTGGCGCTATCTATTTCAAATACTGACTCTTCAGGTGCTGCTAGTTATTCTACCTTGCAGGTCCCCCATCTTGATGCAGATATTCCCATTCCTCTGGTGATTGTGACAGAACCATCCACTGCACCTACCTCCTCTGGTCAAGAAATGTCGAGTAATGCTCCCTATGAGACAAATGCCTTCGCTCCTTCATTGCCATCACCAGTGGCCTACTCTACTCTGTCTCTTTCTCGCCATCACATGGTTACACGCTCCAGGGTTGGTATTCACAAACCTAACCCAAAATATGCTAATCTTCATGCTCTTGTTAATCTGCCACAGGAACCAAAGACCGTCCGCTTTGCTCTCAACCATCTTGGTTGGAACAAGGCTATGCATGACGAAATACAAGCACTCCATGACAACCACACATGGACCCTCGTGCCTTGTTCCCCATCCATGGATGGCTGCAAATGGGTATTCAAGACCAAAATCAATGCTGATGGTTCTCTTGATCGACTCAAAGCTCGACTTGTTGCTAAAGGATTCCATAAAATGGATGGGGTCAATTATACAGAGACTTTTTCTACTATCATCAAACCTGGCACCATTTGAATTGTACTTACCTTAGCTCTTTTTCATCGTTGGGACATTCGCTAGCTTGTAGTCAAGAATGCTTTTCTCCATGGTGATCTACATGAAGATGTTTTTATGGATCAAGCTCCAGGTTTTATCCATCCAACTCTTTCCTCACATGTTTGCAAATTAAACAAAGCTTTATATGGTTTAAAACAAGCTCCTCGTGCATGATTTGATAAATATAGTAATTTTCTCATTGCTTATGGGTTCTCTTGTAGCACTATTGATCATTCTCTTTTTACTTATCACTTTTCTCATAGCACTATATTCTTTTGTTATATGTTGATGATATTATCTTAACTGGCTCCGATCCTAGTCATCTCAACACTTTCATCACTACTCTTGGCCAATAATTTGCCATAAAAGACATTGGTCCATTTCATTACTTTTTAGGGATTCAAGTCACTTGCACCTTTGATGGGCTTATCTTATCTCAGGCCAAATAGGCTTCAGATATTTTAGAACTTGCCAAATGCAAGACTGCAAGCCCATGGGTACCCCCATGATGCCCAAAACCAAGGGTCTCACTAGTGACATTCCCTACCCTGACCCTGGTCATTATGGTAGCATTGTTGGTGCCCTTCAATATCTTACGCTCACTCGTCCCGACTTAGCATTTTTTGTCAACTTTGTCTCACAATTTATGCACTCACCCACCATTGCTCATTACAAAATGGTAAAATGCATTCTTTGGTATTTACATAGTACAGTTGATCTTGGTATGCATTTTACTTCACAATCTACGCTTGATCTTTATGCTTTTTTATGCAGATTGTGCTGGTTGTCCTCAAATTTGTCGCTCTACAATCGGCTATTGTTTTTTCTTAGACAGCAACTGCATCTCTGGGTCCACTAAGAAACAACACACTGTCTCTCGCTCTAGCTCCAAAGTTGAGTATCGTGCTATGGCCCACACCGCTGCAGAACTTACATGGATCTCCCTTTTGCTCTGTGATCTTGGTGTTCAACTCTCATCACCATTCATCATCTCCTGTGATAATTTAAGTGCTCTTTATATGAGTTTCAATTCTGTTATCCATACTCGTAGCAAACATATTGAGATTGACTACCACTATGTACGAGAACACGTTGCTCTTGGTCTTCTTCAAACACGGCATGTCCCGGCCTCTCTTCAACTTGTGGATATTTTTACCAAACCTCTTGGTCGTCCTGCCCTTTATTCTATACGTTCTAAACTTGGCCTTCTACCTCGGCACAGTTTGCGGGGGCATATTGAAGATAATCCCAAAGATCAACAAGATTTAAAGGCTACAAGTCCCTCTATGGAAACTCAGACTCAAATCACCCCAACGGCTACAATTTCCTCTATGGAAACTAAGACCGATTTCACTCTAACAGCTCCAACTCCCTCTATGGAAACCGAGACTCAAGCCAACCGGATTCACGTCAATGACACAACGGCTACACGTGCTTTATATGGAAAAAATCACCACAAATCTTTTGTAAATGGCTAGTTAGTTTCCTTATTTTTTTGCTTTCAATTCATTGTACATACGGTATATATATTGGAAGGCTCTCATGCATGGACTCACGGTTTGTGAGACTTTTTTACAAACAACTTGAATTCATTTGTCTTTATGGAATACTCCATTTATTAAAATCATCATTATGAGTTTATTCAATAGAAAAGTCGTCCTCATTAATGATATCAAGAGGTATACTAGATCTAGAACTAATAGATGAATTAGATCTAAACATTTTATTTATCATGAAATCAACCAAAACTAAAATTAATACTTATTAATCCTATCTTCACTCATGTACGACCTGTTGTATTTCGTAACACATATCCTAGGGTCAACCATCTACCAACTCATGCCCAAAACGCTCTTTCTAGCAAAATGGGTCTTACAGACATGATCTTTGAGATTCTTTACAACCAGGGTGGTGCCAACAAAAAAGGAATTGGACAAGAATAAGAAAGTACGAAATAAAGAATGAGAGACAAAACAATAGATAAGATGAACAAATATAAATCGCCTACTAGAAACCAAACTCGTTTCTAAGAGTTTGATCGGCGTTAGCTAGTGTGATAGAGGATGACAAATCCATAATGAACAGTACTACATCACTCATCCTTATTTAGTTCACAAAATCATGGTCAAGCACAAAAATTCAAAACTTCTTATACTAGTTATTGCTATTTGGGTTTTGTGATTTTATAATTAGTCCTTATATTTTATATTCCATCATGACAAGCCATTCAAAATAAAAAGTTAATACGTACGTACGATCAGATGAGGTCAGAATATCATATAGATCTAACTGTAAATTAATACAATGCTTTAGAATAGTTATAAAAATAGAAAGAAGTTAAAAAATGTATAAAAGGAAGTAATGGCCAAAAAAAAAAAAAGATAGTTACTAAAAAAATTAAAATTATTTAATTAACCACTTTGTGTAGTAATAATATGATCTAATTAAGAGCTAATTAATCCATTTTATTTAGAAAGTTAGTTTTCAAGGAATGATGTTTTGAAATATTAGGTAAGGCCAAGATCAATATATATACATGCATGCATGGACTTGGTACTGGAGCAAGGTTGTTAAGCATTCAAGCTAGATGTGAAAATTAATAGAATTCCTTTAGATGTGAGATATTCAATTATAAATTGCTCCCTTAATTACTATAACTCAGTTAAAAAAAAAACAAATAAACCATAGTCATTATCCTCAAAATGTTAAAAAGCTGCTCTCCAAAACAATTACAAGGCTAGCTAGCTAAACCCTAATTAATTAAGGATATATATATAGATATATATAAATATAATATGAGAAAATCTTATTGATTGTCTAGTCATATAATAATATATATGAGAAAATTATTATCACCTCATTCCGACAATTGTCTACCAAAAGTTTCACGAGTAATGATAGATATATAATTTTTCTTTTTACAACCATTTTCACAATCCTATTTTATATAGAGTGATTTTATAAAATATATAGCTTGTAAAATAGATAAACATAATTATTTTATAAGAATGCTCTTCATTTAAATTTGAGTCATTAAAACTGTTGCAAAAAGATTGTACCTCTATTATCATTTTTCGAAGTTCACATAGTATGTAGAAAGATTGACCCCATAGAACTCTATAAACTTAAATTATAAAACCATTCAGGAGAGCAAGCATTCTAAGAAAATAAACTGTATGGAGATGGAAAAAATCGAGAGGCCAACTTGCCTTCTTCTACTTCATCTGATTTAAATAATATTACACTAGCATTTTACAGAATACAGCTTTACAAAGCTAAATATGGAAGTCTATAGCTTTAAAATAGTAACTATGGTAATATTGTACAAAATGGAGATACAAGGGAAACTCAAAGAGACACATCACGTTGATTTAGGATGAGACTGAGGAGGAGATTGTTCTGTTGCTTTTAGTTTGGAATTTTTATGTATAGCAGCTTGATATTGAGGAAGAGATTTGATTGTTGTTCTTGTTTTGGAAGGTCCATGTATAGCAGCTCCAGTTTTGGGATTTTCATGAATACTCTGTCTAACACCCCCCATTTATGACATCAAAATCACCATTAATTTGGATCTAAGAAAGACAAACTGAGGAGCAATTTGACCTTTGGTGAAGATATCACCAATCTGATCTTGTGTAGAAATGTGCTTCACTTGAATGTTTTTGTTGAGAAATTTTTCCTAGATGAAGTGGTAGTTGACTTCAACATGTTTGATACGAGCATAAAATACCGGATTGGAGGCTAAGGCAATTGCTCCAATATTATCACACCAGATTGTTGGAGCTGACGGGAGTAAAACACCAAGTTCATTCATAAGCATCCGTATCCAATACAGTTCAGCTGTAGCAATGGCTACACTGCGATACTCGGTCTCTGTACTACTTTTTGATACAATGGGTTGTTTCTTTGCTGTCCAAGTGATTAGATTTGGTCCAAGAAAGATGCCATAACTGGTTGTGTTGCGGCGGTCATCCGGATTACAGGCCAAATCTGAATCACAGTAAGCATTTAGATGAATATCACGAGATGAAAATTAAAGGCCGTAGTCCATACTACCCTTGAGATAGCGAAGCACACGTTTCATAGTAATCCAATGTGGCTCACGAGGATTGTGCATAAACTGGCACAATTGGTTCACAGTATAGCAATATCAGGGCGTGAGATTGTACAATATTGAAGAGCACCAACCACTCGGTGATATTCAGTGGGATCAGACAATAATTCACCTTCTTCTAAAGAGAGGTTTGGCCCTGATGTTGTTGGACAATTTAGAGGTTTAGCACCCCCCTCCTGTAACACCCCATATTTTAGTATATTTTTACTGAAGGAATTATTTTTATGGATTCAAAAATTTATTCTCTTATTTTAAAATTGTTGGATTTTAGTGGGTTATTTTTATGATTTTTAGTTTGTGAAAATTATATTTTGAAGTGCTTTCTTATTATTAATTATTGTTATACGTTTAAAATTTCTTTATTTTAAATTAATTACTGTTGGATTTAATTATTTTAATTTATCTTTACCATTGCGTTTGAATTATTTTATTTATCTTTACCATTACGTTTGAATTATTTTATTTATTTTGTGGTTTCGAAAACGTTTCCGTTGGATCATTTTTGGGACCCAAGTTATGAGGATTGGATCTCATTTCTTTTCCCCTATTTTTCTTTTCCTCATTTTCTTTTCTTTCTTTTTCTTTTTCTTCCTTATTTTTCTTCCTCCCGCGCGCGACGTCTCTCCCTCTCTCTCCCCGTACGATTCGTCCCTCCACCCAGCCCACCGCCGTGAGCCGGCGGTGACCATCACCGCCCGTCCCATTCGGTTCCCCTGCCGCCGGCGACCACCCCCCTCCATTCCCAGCACCGCCCGCGCCACCATTAGCCTCCACGCACGGCTTAAAGCCGCATCGTTCATTTCGCTCGCTCGCCGCCGTCGCGTCACCACCAGCCACCATCTCTTCACCACTTCATCCTCGACCTCTTAGCAACCCATTGGACCCAACCCCAGCTCCGATCCGCCACCGGTGAAGCTCCACCATCCACATTTCCAATTTGGGTGTTTTTGGTCTTCTACCGCCCATTGCGCCGCCACCCACGGCCAACCTTCACCACCACTAGCTTCACCGACCTCCCTAGGCCCTACCCTATTATTTTTGGGTCTTCGTTTGCCTTCGTTGAAAAGTGGGTATCTGTGACCCACGACCACAGTGTATTTTACACTATTGCGTTGCTCAGACGTCACTTCTTGCAGCTTCGTGATCCTTCGAAAATTGCTTTATTGCACTGTAAGTATTTTCCAAAGAATTCTTGTGAATTTAATGTATTTTTGCACTAACACATTTCACTGTATTTGAACTGTTGACTGGTTTTGCCGGACTGAGTCCGAGGAGTACGGTGGTCGGATGGATTGGTGATTGGAGTTGTTTGATTGGATTTGTTGTGATTGGTTATTGATGGATTTTGGATTGGTGTTGGTACATGTGCATTTCATTATTTCATGTATAAACATGTTTGTAAAGAAAACTGGGTTTTCGTGTATTGCATTCATGCTCATGTGTGATTTGGAAAGTTATGATTTTATGTGAGAATATTTTTGGGTGCGTGTGTATCACGACCCCAAGCCGAGATGGGGCATTATCTCGGTGGAGCTCCTCTGGTTACTCGGGAGTGGAATAAACTGAGTAACGTCCCCTGGATTGTCGCCGGGCGACAATGAGATCGGACGAGAGATTCGTGCCGACTCCGTGGTCCTTCTACTGGCGGGGACTAGAGGATATCTGGCCACGTATGCGCTGGGCGCGAAACTGGGCATTGCTTGTTGCGTAGTGGGTGCTCGGCCATGAACGCGCTGGGCGCGGAACTGGGCATCGCTACGAAGCCAGGACGTGCGGATGGTCCCTAGGGGAGGCCATGGTGCATAGGGTAATAACGGATTAAATGGCTATTTTCTGGGAAAATAGTGTGTGTTGGATTTTGTGTAAATCATTTTCTGGGAAAATGTTTTATGGATTATTTTTGGGCCAAATGGAATTTTGGCTTGTGTTGGAAAAATTATCATTTTCGGGAAAAAATATGTTTTGAGGAAAATGCATATTTCATCATATGCATGCATGTTGGTTGCATTAAATGCATTTTATTCCTGAGGTTTATTTGGGTTGTACTTATCTACGGTACCATTCTGTGGTAACGCAGATTTTGATGCAGATGAGGAGGAGGAGGGTGAGCCTGAGGAGACGGCTCCGCCCGAGGAGTGATCTGGGATCACTGGCTTTGTTATTTTATTTTACTCATTTGTATTTTAGGGCATGTGTTAAACTTTATTTTGGGATGACTGTATAACTGCCTTTTAAACTTCTACTGATATTTAAATTGTATTTTAAATTCTGGTACTTAGTTGACTATCCGCTGCGTTATTTTATTTGTACACCGTTGCATGTACACACACTAGCACTTCGTTGGGATGTGTGACCGTGTTGTCACCATCCTGGTGTCTCGATCCCGGTGTATTTATATAAGGGGGATTGGGGGTGCCACACCTCCCCCCATTTTGGTGCTGTAAAGCAGATTTGTTATGTAGCATATTTGCTGTAGGTGTAGCCTATTTTGATCACGACTTGCTTGGACTCCTAGGAAAAAACTTAGCTCACCCAGATCTTTAACAAGAAATGAATCCTTGAGGGATGAAATAAAAGAATCAATTGCAGCCTTGCTTGAACCAGTGACTAGAATATCATCAACGTAAATCAATACATATAACTTCATAGATTCAATGGCATAAATAAAAAGTGAATAATTAGCAGTAGATTCAATGAAACCATATTCCAATAGAGACTAGGAGAGACGTCTAAACCAAGCACGTGGTGCTTATTTTAGAACGTACATTGATTTATGTAGTCTACACACATAATCTGGGTAATTTTCATCAACAAACCCTTTGGGTTGCTCCATAAAAACTTCCTCATCTAAGAACCCATGTAGAAAAGAATTTGAAATATCTAATAGACGGATATTCAAATTAAATGACATTGATAAAGCAAGGATCATTCGAACTATGGTGTGTTTCACAACTGGTGAAAAGGTTTCGCCATAATCAATTCCATACTGTTGATCAAAACCCTTTGCAACTAAACGCGCTTTATAGCGCTTAATGCTACCATCTGAGAATCTTTTTATCTTAAAAACCCATTTATTTCAAACAACATGCTTACCAGATGGGTGAGGACAGAGGGACCAAGTGCCGTTGGTGATTAATGCGTCAAACTCACGCCCCATTGTACCACGCCATTCGGGAGAAGAAGCTGCTTGTGTGTAGGTGGAAAGGCTCAGTTTCGATGACCACCATGGAGAGTACCTGCAGAGGATGACGAGTCGAATACACTGTAAAATCATGAAAAGTTTATGGTTTGGATATCCCAGTCATGGATCAAGTTGTGACACGGCTTGGGTTTGGGCTTGTGTTGGTGGGTATGGTTGTGGTTGATGCGATCAGTGGTACAGGGAGTGCGAGTTCAGTTGGTTCATTTTGGGTCTGGGTTGGATTAGGCGCAGGGGAAAGGTTTTGGCTTTGAAGGTCTTGGTCGATTTGGTGAGAAGGATTGGGATTTTGTTAGTCTCTTTGATTGAGTTCAGATGTGGGAGATGGAGGTAGGTTCGAAGAAAGAATAACTGGAAGGGAAATGAACATACCTGGGGAAACTTCACTTGGTGAGGCAAGAGAAGAGAGGAATCCACGTGTTGCAGGAAATTCGGATTCATTGAAGAGAACATTGTGGGACACATATACATGTCGAGTTTTGTAATCAAGGCACCTATACCCTCTTTGTTGACTAGCATAGCCAATAAGAATACACTCTTTATTATGGAAAGAGAGTTTTTGGTCTTCATAGGGTTTGAGTAAAGGATTACAAGCCGAGCCAAAAAAATTTAGATGTGAAAATTTGGAAATTTTTTTGTGAAGCATGTAAAAAGGAGTTAAGTGATGTAACACTTTTGTTGGGAGTAGATTTATGAGATAAACAGATGTGAGGAAAGCATCGGCCCAATATGTATTCGGTAGGTGAGACCAAGTTAGAAGTGTTAACTCAGTTTCAACAATATGACGATATTTTCTTTCAGCGATCCCATTTTGTTGAGATGTGTAAGGACATGTTAAGCGGTGAAATATGCCATTTTCTTGTAAAAAATATTTAAAAGAGGTGGACGCGAATTTGCCACCGTTATCGGTTTGTAATTGTTGAATTTTACAAGAAAATACATTTTCCACAAGAGCCTTGAATTGTTTAAAAATTGCAAAGACTTCATTTTTAAGCTTAATGAGATAAAACCAAATGAAGCGAGAAAAATATCAATAAAAAGCACATAATATTTTGCTCCACCAACCGAATACATAGGAGATATCCATACATCTGAATGAATAAGTGCTAAAGGCCTAGAGGATTTGCGAGTTGAGTTACTAAAGAGTAATTGTTTGGATTTTCCTGAAGGACATGACGAACAAAACCCAAAGTAACGGGAATTGGAAACATCTAAATACTTGGACCGAAATAACTGATTTAAAACATCTTGAGACGGATGGCCTAGTCGATCATGCCAGGTGTCGAGAGTGGTAGACACACCGAGGTTGGCTGCAAAACAGGAAATTTTATTGGAATGATTTTTATTTTCTGCAATTGGATAGAGTCCGTTCTTAACTTGCCTTTGGAGTAGAAGTCACCCCGTGTTGGCCAGCCATGTCATGACTCTTCAAAAACACCAAAAATTGGATCGACCAGGTAAGGTAATTGGGACCATCCAATTTCAGAAATTGAGGGGTATTTTGCAGGGAAGAGGCCATTGGATTTTGTGGTGATGGTGTTGTGGAAGCAAGGTTGTAGGATTTTCTTTGATGGGCGTTAGCCTTAGCTGGCTGATACCATGTAAGAAAATACACTGAATGGACATGGGAAAAATCGAGAGGCCAACTTGCCTTCTTCTTCTACTTCATTTGATTTAAATATTACATTAGCATTTTACAGAATACAGCTTAACAAAGCTAAATGTGGAAGTATACAGCTTTACAAGAGTAACTATGGTAATGTACAAAATGGAGATACAAGGGAAAATTAGAGAGACACATCACGTTGATTTAGGATGAGATTGAGGAGGAGATTTTGTTGTTGCTTTTATTTTAGAATTTCCATGTATAGCCGCTCGAGATTGAGGAAGAGATTTGATTGTTGTTCTTGTTTTGGAAGGTCCATGTATAGCAGCTCCAGTTTTGGGATCTTCATGAACACTTTGTCTAACAAGCATGGCATGGGTTTTGTTGCAAAGATCAGTAAGTAACTTTTTCTTCTCCTCCCGTTCTTCTCTCCTCCAAAATGCAACTATTATGTTATGGAAAATCTTGTGAATTTTGCTCATAATATCTTCAAGAGATGACTCTACTTCAACTACTGCCTTCTTCTTCATCTCCAACGAACAAACAAGTGCAGTATGGCGGGCATTGGGGGCTTCAATTTCATTACCAAACTCTTTTATAGCAGCAACATCAGCATCTATCGTAGCTCGGAGAGTTCTAAGTTTCTCCTTAGACTTAAGAGTATTCTTTGCACAAACAAGCAACTTTGAAGCAGTTAGATTTAAGATCAACCAAGGACTGTTTCACTTGTTCCTTTATTTGAAGGACCTCCTTACTCAAAGAAGGAATCTCCTCAGTGATCAGCTTGATCAGCATGTTATCAGGGTGTGGCTCAAATATGAAATTTTAAGCAACATTCATCATGTCAAGGACTACTAGTTGACAGCCATTGCTATTTAGGTTTTCTTCTTCAAACCAAAATGGAAGCTGATAATCATATTATAACATCATAGAACAATGAATTTTTGCAATAATAGAATGGTAAATGACTTGGGAATTTTTTTTTATTGAAAAAAGATAGATGACAAATAAAATGATCAACTAAAGTGACAAAAACCTAAAACAAGTGTATTGTCTATTCCTTTTTAGACTCATATTCTTCAAAAGAACTCTTTTACGTACATGTGATAGCTAAGATATAACAAAAAAATGAGCAACTATTATTATCTAAGTTTAAACCTATTCTTGCTATTCTATGTTTGTCTTCCACTTAATTAATTAATTAAACTTGGATGTGGTTCGCGATAAAAACAGTTAGCTAAAGCTAAATCTTGCTATAACTAATGGTTGCATATATTCTTAGACCTAGATAATTTATGAGAGATATGCACTGAAGTGAAGACATTAATTATCCAACCGAAACTTAAGTTGAAGATTCATCTCAAAGCAAAGGTTTATGATCAGTATGTCAATTGTCAAATACAACATGCTGGGAAAAAGGATAGAAGAATATTACTAACATAGTTTAAGCATGCGTTAATACAAGACGAGAGCACTTACATTTAGTTTTCTCTCCACCAATGGAGTGAAATTTAGTGTTACTTTCTACATTATTCCACACCTTCTGATATTTCCATTTATCCATCTCAGTCATTGAATGAGGCATTTTATAAGGAGGAAAACCTGGAGCCGGAGATACTTCACGATCATCTAATTTCTTAGAAGTTTCCCAAGTATCAACTCTCTTTCCCTTGTGATGGGGAGGGAAGTCTAGAGGGGGAGAGATTTCATGTTCATCATCAACATTTGAAGTTTTCCAAGTGGCAACTTTCTTTCCCTTGTGATCAGGAGGGAAACCTGGAGGGGGAGAGACTTCACGACCATCATCAGTGTATAAAGTTTCCCAAGTGGCAACTCTCTTTCCCTTATGATGGGGAGGGAAGCCAGTAGGGGGAGAGACTTCACGATCATCTTCACTAGAAGCTTTCCTAGTGGCAACTCTCTTTCTCTTATGACAGGAAGGGAAGCCTGAAACCTGAAGAAGATGGAGAACTTGAAGAAACAAGAGAAAGTTGTGGGAGGAACTGATTGAATGAGATTGTAGAGTATATATACATATATGTATAAGAGAGGAAGATCTTGATCAATATAAAAAAACTACATATATACAGAGGGCGGGATTTTTATCTCACATGTGTTTGTCTAGAGGATAAAATGTAGGTACCGAGTACTAAGGTATGAAAAATGTATGCATGAGAGAATGGAGGCCGCCAGAGGAAATGTATTGAATGTATAGAGTATGAGAAAGGTTCTGTACTATGCTAACACTACAAGATTCATCTTTATATATTCTATACAACCTCCACACACCACATTTTTTAAAATTTTTAATATTTTTTTAAAATTTTTTTTGGGTTTATTCTTTTGAGTTTATTTTTTTTTAAATAATTTAATTTTTTTATTCATTATTTATATATTAAATATTTGATGAAAGAAAAAAATAATAAAAATTAAAAAATGTGTGGTGTGTGGAGGTTGTGTAGATTTTTTCTATATATATATATGACTAAATATAGATAGAAGCCACTGTTGGGAGTAACCATTTTGCACACATGATGTGGCATCATATAGACCACACATTTCTCAAGTCTAAAAAAAAGAAATAGAGAACTAGAAGCAGCCATGTAGTGAGTGCAAAGTGTGCACTACTACATTAACTTCTCTCTAGCATTACTATATATATATATATATATATATATATATATATAAGCGAGAGATGAAAGCTCGAGGATCGAGGAGAGACTTCAGGATCATTTTTGTAATTTGTTTGAAATCTTCCCAATAGAAACCTTCATTCCCTCGCGATTTCTCATTTTCTAGGACAATATTGCAAGTACTGTACATGAACGTGAAAATTCATTTTAAAAAATTAATAAAATCAGAAAGGGAAGAGATCGATTAAGTATATATACAGACAACATGTTAGCAATCCCCTCACTCCCAATATTGTGTTCAAATTTTCTTTTATTCCTTTTCGAACAATGCTATCTATAGTTTTCATTTGGGGATTACAATACAAGTCTAGGTAATTGTATTTTTAAAATTTTTAAAATTATAAAAATATTCCTCTTAAAATGATATTTTTTCTCATTTAATAAAGGGTCTGCACATACAGTCCCCAAGTGGAGACTGCAAATAAAATTTCTCTTTTTTTTTTAAATGCAATATCATTAATCATTATGCCACGTGAATGGTGTACATGTGGAGAAGCCTTAAAAGAATAATGATAGGGTTATTCCCCTACCCATCTATTACTCTTTTTGTATTTGATTTTTTTTTATTTTACTTAATAATTAAGGAAGTAAGTATTAGTAAAGTTATATATTTTTTTAATTTTTTCTTAGTGGTTAAGATGTTAAAAAAATACTTAAAAAGAAAACGATAAAAAAAATTGAAATGAACTTGGACTACCCGCCTTTAAATAGAGTTATTCTATTCCCAATACTCCTTTCACTATTCATTCACACTAGTCATCACTCGCACAATGTGGTAGAAAATGATTAATTCTATTCTATGTTTAAATTTGTTTATAACCTAATTATATATATATATATATATATGAAGTTGTTTAATATGAACTTCTTTAATTAACTAATTTTAATGAAATATATATAAATGAAAGAAGATTGAGTTTCATAACTTTTTAATTAAGCTAATTTAAATTTATGATCATTTAACAAATGAAATTAGGAGAATGTGGTTCAACTGAAAAAGACAAAATGTAGACATGCAAGAGAAAGAAAAGTGTTTAATCTTTAAAATTCTATGAATTTCAATACTCTCTTTTAAATTTATTGTCATAACCATGTGAGATAACCATGATACAATATTATAATTTTGTAATTAACTTTATCATTGGCTTATCTCACATTTTAAAGATTAAACCCTTGTTTGGATTGAAAAGTCACATCAACTCATCTCAACTCATATCTGAATCCAAACGGGTAAATCAATATAACTTTTAAGCTTAATCTCATATATATATATATATATAATCTTATGTAAAAATATAATGGAAATAAAAGTATTAATAACATCACTTTATCATGGGCCCGTTTCTTCAAGAAAGAGTGTTCAACGTCAACACCCAATACATGGGTGAAAAGTGAAAGGGGCCGTTGTGTTTAGTGTCCATACTACTAATTCTAAAGACTAATTAGATGTAAAGGAAAGGGCCTAAGGCTAATGGTGAAGCCTCCATCGTGTTCACTTATTTCACACAATTCAGAAAGTTTGAAACCCTAACCTAATTCTAGAATTAGGTGTGAATCTCGAGTCCTAGAATTAACTTGGCAGAGCCAGTCATGATTCTCGCCTGGACAGACGCAGTTTACAGGTGAGCTTATGGGTGTAAAAGTTCAATATTTCTCCAAGTGACATTCCACAAAGCTCAACGCGATTATGGAAAGAACTCTATATGGAACTAGCAAATATTGTGATCATCTTTAGCACGTTTGTGTATCCACCACAGTGTGCTCAGTTTCTCTCATGTTATCATTTTCAAGCCAAACAAATTAATCTCTAAACTACACTGACAACAGAAGAACTGATCGTTGGCATAACTGCGAAACAGGAAAGCTTATTATTGTTCAATTGAAACAACGACTCTCCAGTCCAAAAGTATTTAAGTACTAACAAAGAACCGCCAACAACTTCGTTCATCAGAAAATAAGAGCTTGCTATCAGCCCTACATCCGCCCTCATATTGCCATAAGATCACCATAGTTCCGCATCAGGAAAATTGATCCTGCAAAAAGCCCAACAGCACGCAGCAATTTCTGCGGAGATAAAAAGAGAAACAAAAGAGACGAAGAATAAGGGAAAACGATACTTCATTATTAAACAGTATCTTATAAAGTAGATAGCCAATGTGTTCAACATATGAGCATAAAATGATACTTTGCTAAACAAAACAAGTATTACGGGCATTTTTAATTTGCAGGGAAATGGCAGTGGGATTAATTCTCAAATTCAGGGCATGCAAATCGTGAAAGTCCTGCCCATTCACGAATGGAAGGAAAACCATTTCCACAAAGGGGTAATGATATACCATTACCATTCCTATTGGGGCCACAGCATACTGCCGATGAATAATAGGTAACCCCACCCCAGGCAGAGTTAGTAAGCCATGTGATGGGCAACCAACCTCACTCCCATTTAGGGCAGTGCCATGTCATCTCAGAAGTGCACTTTGAATAAACACCGGACTTGGGGATGTTTTCAACAAAAATGAAGATTTGGGTCTCCCTCATGTTTTTGGGCTACATGTAACATCTATCATACATATATATAATGGAAAATTGGATTCAATTGTCAACTTCTTCTGTTGAAAAGACTACAGATTTGAGCTATGGCATGTGGTTTCAATTTTCCTGACTTAAATAAAGCAGGTTTTACATCAAGAAGGTAGCTGAGCATGTTCTATTCGATATGGGTAGGAGAAAAACGGAAACCCACATTCGTTTCCACATTCTTTCTTCCCAATTTCTGCACTACAGGAAAAAAATACTAGAAAGGATGAACCACACGGAATAACTTTTTTCGATAAGTACAGGGAATGAAAATCTCCCGATCCATGAAAATACACACACATAACACCATCACAACCATTTGTTGGGGTTCGTTTTTTTTTTTTTTTTTGGTCCACTACTACAAACTCCCACAACATTGACTATTCCTTTGCCCTCGTCATCATCACCCCAGCCTCTTCATTTAATCTCTCTTCTTTCCCTATAAATTGATTTCATCACGTTTTCAGCTCCCCCCCCCCCCCCCCCCCAAACACACAAACGCCAGTGGCAAACCAAATCAACAGATTTCTTTCAATGCACATCTCCCCATTCTGGTTATAAAAAAAAATTGCATCCATCCCCCATTTCTTAGATCAAACAGTACAGTCCAGTCCATGTCTAACTAAACGGAGGATTCAAAATCAACCTTTTTGAATGGCGATGGCAGGTATTAGGTGGCAAATTTCTGCTCCCATCAATACTATTCTATATTATTTTATTTTGTGGTAAAATCCCATCTAAAAATCATTATGTAAAAGGCACCTCTAGCTCCCCGACTCTTCAGTTTCCACCAGTTCTCCCAAGTCCAACTCTAGGTTTCTCCCGAGTAGGCTCATGAGCAATGCCTCTAGAATGAGTAACTTTTAGAACTATTAGTTTCCAGAGAAGTTTCCCGTAACAAATTTCCGACATTTGAGCAAATTATCTACTCTACACTCACTAAATTTCTCAAAGATCCCTGCGTCCATCCTCCCTGCCATAGTGTTTAAGAAGCATTACTATTAGTTGTCAGTTGCATCACTTATCCCCGCTTCTGCATGCACTTCATCTCATAAACATGAAACCAAACTTCATTATGCTTCGTTGAAGGCCTGGAACAAACCTAGGTTCTTAATAAAGCAAAGTTTTCAACACATCACTGGACAATGTGCAGGAATGAGGAACTGAATGAGTGAACTAGTTGAACCATCTAACTAAAAAGATCTAAGGTTTTATGGAAATGATGCCAACCTTGTAAAAGATAATAATTTGTTAGGTCAACAAAGGTCAAACTGCCACAAACTACAACACACCACACACCCGACCTTCAATCCTTATAATGTCATATTTTATTGCTTCTTCATTATGTCATAATTACTTCCATTGTCAAAATGCCACTCTTAAAAGATATTTCAACAAGTCATTGAGACTTGTCCTGGGTATGAACTCAAACTAATAGACAACTCACTAGTTAGTCTGTCCTCTCACTTCTTTGCTTTTTTACTCCATAAACACAAATCACTGTGACAAAGGATGAAAATAAGGAAAATAGCCAAGTCTGCAGATAAATAAAAAGAATCAACCAGAAATTCATAGTCAAACTGCTCTTGAAAGATAAAAACTCCAGCATCGCTCACATTGCTATGATAATGAAATATGTGACCAAACAGTCCGTAGACTCTGTTTATTTTAACGGGGATTAATTCCAGAATATGATTCCAGAAATAGTTTTACAAACAAAAGGGCATCAAGTTTGGCTTCAAGAAGGGAGTACTATTCAATTAGCTTTTGAGGAAAAAGTTTAGCGTCTAAAGTCTTTTTTTTTTTTTTGATAAGTCATATTAACTTATATTCAAGAAGAATTTCCACTAAACCTAATTGAAACTAAGACCCAAACAAAAAACTATAGAATGGATGTATAAAATCAAAGTAAACTAATTGCTTTCACTTTCTTGAACCAGGCCTGGTAAAACAACTCTTTACAGCACAAAATTTTGAATTTGTTGGTTGCTGTCACCTAACTTATGAGAGAAACATCAAAAAAAATAATAGGAAAATAATAGCACAAATCTTTTAGAAAAAAAAAAAAAAAAAAAAAAAAAAAAAAAAAGACCTTACATCAACATCAAGAGAAAAACTTAAAAAATGGCATGCCAATCATCAGAAATATAATACTATTTCACTCTGGTTCATGATTACTTAAAGAATCCAAGATACCAAAAACATATAATACATCAAGTCGGAAGAGGAGTAGAAATTTCGGAGAGAAGTACCGAGTTGAGGGCCCACTTCTCCTCATCATAGTACTGAGAATGCACGAAAGCTTTCAGCTTCTCAACCGAAACTACAGAGTCCGCCATCGAGTTTAGGGTTAGGGTTTTTGCGTTCTGAGTTTTAGACAAGAGAGAGAGAGAGAGAGCGCGCGAGGGTTTATGCCTTTACAACGCGAGATGAAAAGAGCGAAGGATTTCTCTTTTTGCTTAAGGGTGCTGGAAATGTGAAATTACCATTTGAAAGAGGAACTATACGCCAAATTATACGTATTCTAAACGGTACTTTGGGAACTATCTGTATATTTTTTTTCTTTGGGAAAAATACAAAAATGGTGTTTACTGTTTAGGAGTGAATTATTTTTCAAACTGATTTAAAGAGAAATATAAATTAAAAAATAAATAAATTTTAAAAATGTTAGAAAATACAGAAAATCGAAATATATAACTAATATAACTAAAATCAGCAAAATCAAATGAATCACGAAGAATACTTATAATTTTTCTTTTTATAAAAAAAAACTAAAAGATAAATAGAATACTTGATAACCTAAATTTATAAAAAGATGAAAATAAGGTTAATTTTTTTTTTAAAAAAATCATTAAATAAAACCTAAATTACTACAAACAAAATAAAAACTTAATAACCTAAAACTAAAAAGAAATAGACTAAATTCAGAAAAATACAAATTCAAAAGATTGCGAAAAATAGAGTAAGAAAACAAAAAAAAAAAAAGTAGAAAATACTTCAATAAAATAAATATTATTTAACTTTGGTGGAATTGTTTAAGTTTAGGATATTAGTTTTTTGTTTATTTTATATTTAAAGTTTTTTAGTTTTTGAATTTAAAAAAATAATTATTACATCAGCATTTTCATTCCAGCAGTTAAATTAAAAAAATAAAATAAAAACTAATCGATCATTTTTCCCAAACACAAATCTAAATAATAGTCTCTTTCCAAAGTAATGATGAGTGTGGGGCAGAGCAATATCAGTACCCATTCATGCACTGCCACGTGGACATTGCAACCCCAAAGCCAATCCATGACTTTCTTTGTCCATCATTCGTTCATTCGTTCATTCATTCGTTCAGAGAGTAAACCCAGCCCCCATCACTCATCACCACCAGCTTAGAAGTTCCACAGGAAGGGAGAAAATGGAGTCCATGACAATTTGTAGCAGCAGCAGCAGCAGGGCTGTCCCAGCTATTAACAATTGTACAAGGAGAAAGAACGCAAGAGCACACAACTCTGCTGCTTTTACACCCCTTTTCATTCGATCCATGGCTGCCCAGAAACCTCTGCCATCTGCTACCAAAACTGTTAGCTCTAGAAAGGTCAGTGCTTCCCCCCCAAGTTTACAATTTTCTGCTTGGCTAAGCATGTTCGAAAGAGACATCTTTCGTGGGTCTAGAATTTGCAGCTATCTTCCTGAAAATTGTATAGAAGTGCATAGCTCATATGTTAGTGATGGATATATAGTTGTTCAATTGTTACCAATTGTATAGACTATGTTGTCAAATGACTACTCCTTCTCAGATTTTATGTGATAATGTAGAATTCAGCTGTTTTCTCTGTTGGAGAGCAGGGCCCTCGGAGCAGCTCCTTAACGACTTCATCGCCGATAAAGCTACTGACAAGAGTGGAACAGCTGAAACTACTAACTAAAGCAGAGAAAGCTGGCCTGCTATCGGCAGCCGAAAAGTTGGGGCTCTCTTTGTCGACTATAGAGAAACTGGGACTTCTCTCCAAGGCAGAGGAAATAGGAGTCCTTTCTGCAGCAACAGATCCGGGAACCCCGGGGGCTTTGTTGAGCCTCAGCTTAGTTCTGCTGCTTTCAGGTCCCTCGTGTGTTTACCTTGTCCCCGAGGACCATCCCTGGCAGATAGCATTGCAAGTTGTGGTTGCTTTACTCTCAGTACTTGGTGGGTCTGCGGCTCTTGCCACATCAAATTTTGTATCCAACTTGCAGAAATCAAACTGAATATGGCAGTTCCAACAATGTGTCAATGCCCTTTATGGCTTTCAATCAAATTCTTTTTCCATTTAGCAGCATTGCTTTACCTCCATAGTTACTCCATATCCAAGGTCCTGCCGCAACTTGTCGGAAAAATAATGTTATCAACTTAACTTTTGAATTTCCGAACATCTTTTCTATGAGCCGAAAGGGAAGAGGGAAAGGAAAGGAGCAGCGGCTTAGCGATGCTCGAAAACCCATATCATGACAAAAAATGTTATGTATCAGTCACTATTCACTCTCACACCCCATAACTTAACTTTTTTATAGGATATAGACGTATTTTTTAGAATGTTTTTCATAAAGTGTGTAATGGTGAATAGTAACTTAGGAGAAAAATTTTTCTATCATGACATCAGGCTGCAATTTGATGACTTTACATTCCTTTTTGAAACCACAAAATAGCATCAACTTAGGCAGCTGGAATAGTTCCACCACGCGTTAGCCGAAGAGAAAACAAGAAGACAGTCAAAGCTACGGCAAACGTAATTTCAATAAAAATCCCAATTTTATTGTACCCAAAATTTTTACATCAACTTGAGCAGCTTGAAATCAGCCGCCGATGCAAAGTTTTCTGCATGTGAAGGGTCGGATACAGAGATTTAAAGTTACAAAACAAACATGCTTTATGATAGGATACATAATCACACCGAAACGCCTCTTTCATGTCCAGTAAGCTTTATGGAATAGTGGAAGAAAGAAAAATCATAATAATGCTTTCATTAACATTTGGGATTGGGAAATTGAAAACCTGAATATCTAGAGCTATAGAACCCCTCATTGTAACTGTCAAAAAATCATCTATCAACCACTTTCTTCAATGTTCAAGTAGCAGCATTACGGTTCACGCCACCTTGACGCCCACCCCTTCCACTGCCATTCTGATTAGCCCGCTGATGACCCTCTCCATTGCGACCAATTGAACCCCTTGGTCGGCCTGAAAACTCACCCTGGTTTCTGAATTCATTCCTGCCATAACCTCGGCCACCACCAAAATTCCCACGGTTCTTGAAACTGTCACTCCGAAATCCACCTCGTCCTGAAGAATACCTCCCTCTCCCACTGCTTGCAACTGTAAAAAATAACAGTGTCCTCAGTTTCCGTCAAAGATTTATGCATGTCCTTGTACTGTTAAACAAGTTGGCTTCAAGCTGCACAAAAACAATGAAACTAGAACTTACCTCGGGTGGTAGTTCTCTTTTCCTCAACAACAGCCTGACGATCCCCAATTGTGATAGGTGAAGCCTGCATTTTATTTATCAAAAGATCTCTGTCAAATATGCAAATTGCTTTAAACACCAGAAAAATAGCATGCAATGGTACACCATCAAAATTACCCACTTCCTCTTAAGCCCTCAAAATTTATTTAAATTTTACAAAAATAAAAACAGCGTTCAGGTGCTTTCTTGACAATGAGTCGGTGATGAAAGTGAGTATCCACATATGTTTCACAAGAAGCAACGTCATCAGCCCATTCCTAAACAAGACAGGAACTCAAGATTAAGAATCCACCATTTTTTATTGTATGTTACATGTGCACCGTGAGGATTAGAACTCCCAGCACCATCTTCACCATGTTCTTTTAAGAGAATGGAGAGTTACAGCTCATTGAAATCTCCACCAACTTAGTAAAAGGAAACATATTTTCATTTTCCCTAGTAAATGGAAAACAAAAAAGTAAAACAGGCAAAAAATGTCTCAAGCCTTATGCTAGCTAGGACTTGTAATAACTGGTTGAGTGGAGTTTCTGGGATTATGGGTTATCAGTTGTGTTAATGATTTTCAATGGGATTCAAACAACAAAAAATGCTTTTAGGATGCATTTTATGTTTCAGCCAAAACATAAAAAATTAGCAATTATTTTAGCACAACCTTTCTATTGAAAATATTAATGTCGAAGAAACCTACCCAAAGAGTCAATGTTTTATGGGTGTGGGTGAGTCTTTACAACAACTTCGATTAAATTTATTCTTTTTTGCAAGTAACAAAAATTTCATTAACAGGCACCTTCTACAAGATATACAAGAGAGATGCCTATTTTAGAGAGAGAAAAAGATACAAGAAAGTCTACAGAAGCTATCCAAAGGAGGGTATTGAAAAAGAAAGCCCTGAGCTCCATCATTGTCCATTCATGGTCCTCAACTTTATTTTTTTTACTAGGCAAGAGCCCAAATACATGGGACATGTACAAGTGCATTGCCTATGCATGGTGTTCAAGTGATGCAAAAAATTCATAAATGTTCAAGCCATTAAAATCAAGTACAATCGACCAACAGAACAAAAGTGTTAAAAAGAGTTCTAAGCACATCCATTGACCGCTCACTATCTTCAAAGCTTTTCTCATTCCCCTCTCTCCAAAGACACAATCATAGGCAAATTGATCTTGTATATGTCCAGTGTACTTGGCTATTCCTATTGATATATATATATATATATATATATATATAATATTATTACTTATAAAAAAAAAAACAATCATAGGCAAATCGGAACCATCTTCCAATTGCTGCAATATGTGAATTGCCTTGAAGGCCTCTCCAAGAAGCTAGGTTGATCACCCTTCTTTGCATCACCCAAGTTAAACCGCAGCAAAGAATTCAGTCCACAAGATCATGGCAATGTCACAATGAATTATTAGATGATCAACAGACTCCCCAGTCTTTTTGCACAAACAACAGCAATCCATGACAATGTTTCAGTATTTCCTTAAGTTGTGAGGATCTTCCCCAAGGAAGTTGTCGATTCAAATAATGTTGCCTTAGGGGAGTCTATCTTCCAAACACTCTTCCATTGGACTTGCATTATGCATATTCATGGTTTAGTAGGAGTGAATGGTGAACTTCCCTTTCTTAGGGGGGTGGGTGCCAAGAAGCTCATCTTCCCCCAAACACACACCCCTCCCCCCCCCCCCCCCCCCCCCCCCAAAAAAAAAAAAAAAAGCGAATAGAGTATACTAGCTTATAGATCTCCGAGAAAACACTAAAAGATCTCCAAGAAAACACTAACTTCCCAATCTTGGGCAGCTCTAAAAAATGTCACATTTCATTAGGGAGTGCCATTGGACAAATCAAAGAGGTCCAAAATTGAAGTTTCCTTCATTCTTGCTATACCATAGAATCTGGATAAGCTTCCTTGAGTGCCCTCTTGCCAAACCATATGTCATGCTAGAACTTAATTTTAGACCCATCACTTACCTCAAAGTGGGTGTAGCAAAAATACGTATCCCATCCTATTCTTATGTGCTTCCGAAGCATCGCCACATGTAGCCCACTCACCTCCATACTTCGAATCTATTATAATTCTCCACAAAGCCCCTCGTTCTAGTTGGTATCTCCATAGTCATTCACCCATCAAAGCCTTGTTTAAAATCTGCAGGTTTCGAATACCCAATCTTCCTTTTGAACTAGGGGAACATAGTGTGGTCCATGCGATAAGGCACCTTGGTGGGAAGCAAAAATAATGATAGGACGTAAGTCGGCAAGTTGAAGAGGATACTTTTAATAATAAGTGACCCTGCCACCTTTGGATATACATCCTCTTCCAACTAGCCAGTTTCTACTCCATTTTTTCTAGCACAACATCCCAAATTGATATCAATTTGAATGGAGCACCCAATGGGAGGCCAAAATATTCATTGGTGAGTGAGATTTCTTGCATCCCAAAATGGAAGCTATACTCTCCACATTAGGAATATGCCCCACGGGAAATAAGAGATGAGATATATTGATAGAACGAGTGGTCCATTATTTGCCTCTAACGTTGAGAATCCAGATGGGAAACCACCCTCCACGATACCTAAGATCACTTTCTAAAAGCTTCCATCACGAAAACAAATAATAATGGTCATAGATGATCATCTTGTCTCAAACCCCAGGAGCTTTCAAATAAACCCCTTGGTAGTTCTCACAATTTCTATAACGACATAAAGTTCTCATACCCTTAAACCTCTTAATTTCCCTCCATACACCATATGAGGCAAGTAGGAACCATTTTCCACACTGCTACAATTTGTGGGAAGGACCACAATTCTTCTAAGCATGACTTGTTGTGCTTCACAAGCCACATAATTTTTTGGCTGGTAGTATCTCAACCCTTAACTACTAGAGCCTTATAATATAAGGCATTTTGCCAAGAAAAAATTCCAAGCCAAACCACACTGGCTGAAAAATCATCCCCAAAGCACTAAACATCTTGTAAGGAAGTAAAGGGCAATCAACAAACTCTTGCTCCTCTTACACATGCAGCACCAATCAATCATAACAACGTGTATTTTTCTTGAAATATCCATGGTGAGAATCTTTCCTAGAGAGACTCTCCAAGGGGAAAAAAAAAAAAAAACTCTTAAAGGTGCCTTAATCCACCTGATACTCTTACAAGGAAATGGAGAACTATCACAGGGAATAAGGACCTAACTGAAAGATGAACATAGAAACATCTCTTTCTTGGAAGGAACCCAAGGAAGCAAGAAATAAATTACCAACTTGGGGGAAAAGAACCTTATAGAAAGATGAACATGGAACATCCCTTTCTTGAAAGGAACCCAAAGTAGCTTGTCTTCACCTCCTCGTCTTGAACTAATAGAGTATAACACATTAAAGAATGCAGTAAAGGCTTCAAAGTCCTACCTCAAAGTGAGGAGTTTCTATGATAAAGCTACAAATGGGGATCAAGATATCTCCGAATGGTATGCCACAGAAGCAAGGTTAAAAAAAACAGGGATCAGATTTTGAATCGGACAAGGACCGACTCATTGAACTGAACGATTCAAATTCCGATTCATGACAAGTTTGAATGGATATTTTAAGGTTAATAAAACAGAACTGATAAAAATACATTGGAACTCAATAATTTCAAATCAAGTAAAAATGAGCTTAAAATATGAATTCACTAACTAGTTTCAATAAAAATATGATACGACTCCAAATAGCTTCAATAAAATGCAAGTCCTGAATCTAACTTAGGATGTCTTCATTATTTTTATTTTTATTTTTTTGCCCTAAAAATACTTGTTTACAAAGACGATTAAGTACCCATAAGTTACCAGGTCATGTAATGACAGTATTTTGGGCATTGTCATAAATTTAATACAAAGTACTCGGTTCTTCACTAGTTTTTTTTTCTCTTCAACCAGATAAAGTAAAGAATTCTATTTTTTATCCCTTCATCTTTCTACCAGTTTTACTGAACACAGATTAAAAAGTAAACATATGCTCAGCAGGATCATGGTACTGATACTATTTTGTGCATAGTCATAAAATTCATGCAAAATACTCGGTTTTCACCTAATCTTTTTCTCTTCAACCAAATAAATTAAATAATTCTATATCTTAAAATCAGATCCTTCTACCAATTTTACTATACAAAAGGATGAAAAAGTTATACCTGTTCAGCACTCATATTTTCGAATGAGAGAAAAAAGGAAAGAAAAAAAAAAACTCATCACATAAATAAATTAAAAAAATTAGTATTGAATCGGCTAGAGACCATTAGAATTGGTTCCGAATCTTTAGATTAAACTGGTTCTTTGTTCTCAATAAAAACACACTGAAATCAGTTTGGTTTCTAACCAAAAAAAGTTGAAACGGTCTGAACCAAACTTTTTTAGCCATGTATAGAAGAGTCCTTAATATGAGCAATGCTACACATCCGAAAAAGCTTCCTTAAGAGCCCTAACCCCAAACAACACATCATGTCAGAATCTAATCCTGGCTCTGTCTCCCACTTCACGTCTAATATAATTAGAAAACTTCACAAACTTTTCTCATGGTCTTCCATTATCCAACCCTATAAGGTTTGTAGACCTCATTAGACCATCCACTCACACACCTAGACCATCCACTCACACACCCGTATTAAAAGTATCCCAGGCTCTATTGATCTAAGCCTAGTATCTAGGCCCTCGTTTGCTAATAAGGACGGAATCTAGTTTGTCTTGCTCTGAAACATGCATTCTGGGCTTTCAAAATGATCTTCTCTATCACCCTGCACAATTTATTGACAAGACATTTAGAGATGATCTTGTAAAACCTGCTCACCATATTAGGTCTGTAATATTTTAACTTTCAGCCCCCCCCCCCCCCCCCCCCCACACACACACACACACACTTTTTAGGTGTGAGGGTGATGAAGGTAGCATTAAAACCTTTTTCAAGTTTAACATGGGCATTTTAACTCATGAAACACGCACATAATAGCTTCTTTAATCGTATCCCAGTATACTTGAAAGGAAGCCATAGAAAACCCACCGAGCCCTGTGCCTTTCCAATGTTCAAAACTAAACACCTCCATCTCCCCAAACAGCCTCTCAAGACTTGAGGACTCCTCCACAATGAATTTAAAAGCTAGACCATCTCGCATAGATCATTTTTGAAAACCAAAAATTTCTCAAAATTTTCCTACTTCCAATCCAAAAATCTTTACACCAAGCCATCTCAAACATTAAAATATCCTACCGCAACTTTCTTAACAAACAAAAATTGGAACTACCACAAGACTCAAAACAATTCACAACAAATTTTTTTCCTTCATATTTCAATTGGCCCCACTTTAGGTAGGAACGCCCGTTGTCTAACCCTATGAACAAAGCCTTCAGCTCTTAAACACATGTTCTCGAGTTTGAAGTACCTACTACCTCCACATGATCTGTTAATCGCCAAGCCTCGCACCTCACACCATGCAAATCTTAAATTTCTTCTATTAAAGAAAAAATTTCATATTTCCTTCTAGGTTTGTTTTCCAGTCATTCCATCAGCACAGCAACAAAGTTACAACCTCACACCTTCCAATTTGACAACCACCAGAAAAGCCCATTTGAAGTAATAAATAGTAAAATACAAGCAAGGACATGTGATAAGCTTGGTAATGAGATCTTCCAGCATAAATTGCTCACCATCATTATACAAGGACTCAAAATAGTATAGGGATTTAAAATTGGTATACTTTGTGTACAACTGTATGAGGTGTCACTGAAAAAGGGCCAAAAGTGCAAACACTTGAAATCAACACATTGAATACAACCATGCTATAAATGAAATCTTACTACAATAATTGGTGACATATGAAATAATAAATAAATGATAAATATTCATTCAATTCAGATATCTATAAGGGATGTACCTCAAGCGCACTATGCATTGAACGGATTGTTTCAAATTCAACAAAGCCAAAAGTGAATCCCTGCTGCAGTACACAAGAAACTCATTACTAGTAAGCACTGCATCAGGACACACTCACCTGGGGGCCAAATGCAAAAAAAAAAAAAAAAAACAGACCTTGTTACTTCTAACTTGGATCCCCCCATGCTTGATAGGCCCAAACTTTTTGAACTCTTCCTCAAGTTGTGTATCTGTTGCATTGTAAGGTAAGTTCCGCACATATATGGAGTGACCTTCAGCTGTAAATAGCACATGGAAAAATAATTATAGACTTCAAAAAAGCAACACGGCATGAAAAGAATAGGATAGAAAACTCTGATGATGAAGAAAATGACCTGCCAGATCCACCAAACTGGCTTCGCACTTCAAATTTAATCTCTTTATATCAAAGTTTATATTAAATAATGGATTACATTTTGATACCGAAACAAGTAGCCAATTAGATCTCAACCTACAATTTTTTGAAAGTTGATAATGATCTTATCAATTTGTGTCAACACTAATAGATACCTTCCTCAGGAACATCACTGCTTTCAGGAGCACTGTCACTATTAGGAGCTGATGCCTCAGGTGCAGGAGCAGGTTTTGCAGAACCGTGTGACTGCTGATCAGGATACGCGGGTTCCACCCTCAACTTTCTAATGGGAACATGGGCTGAATTAGGCACTGTTCCTTTCATTACCTTAACCTACATCAAACCCCACAAGTTAACATAATTCAAACACTTGGTCAACACCAACAGGTTTAAACAACTATGAACATAAACTCACAATTGAAGCATAAGACTTCTTTGGGACATCCTCCTCAGCTGCAGGAGCTGAATCAACAACTGTGGAATCAACCTCTTTAAGAATTTCGTTCTGAGTAGAATGAGCTGGGGATTGAATAACCTCGTCTTCAACAACTGATCCTTCCTCATTATCTGAAGGATCACAAACTTCAGGCACATCAGTAATATCTTCCTCCTCAAAAGAAGATGCAGGTTCAACGGCAGGAACCTCAGGAGCATGAGCAGGCTCTGGAAACAGATATTCAAGCAATTGCAAAATGTCAGAGTGACATAAATCTCAATATAACACTTGTAGAAAAAAAATTATTCCAACCTGGTTCTGGTGTCAAGGCAGCCGTAGGAACATTTTCATTTATGCTGTGGACAGCGACAGAATTGGTTTGCAACAGGTCATTTTCCTCAATGTACCTAAAGACATCATTTAAAACATAGTAGCCTTTGTCTTGAGGAGCGAGAAAAAATGATTGTGTGAATTTCCTCCTCAAATTGTCCTTTCCAGTCAAACATCCCGTCACTAAAACAATCACCCCTTTTTCATACGAGTCCTGAGCATCTGCAGTTTTTATCTCTGCTGTATAGTCATCATAGTTGAAATCCAGTATCTTGTCATTGATTGCCTGCTCCAACATAAGCAATGCAATTATTTTAACAACATACATTACTGACCATGCTAATCTAATGATCTCAATTAAATTCAATATATTAAGGGGTTGTGTACAGAAAATAAGCACTCCTTTATCCAGCTTAGATGTGTCATTCTATTTTAAATGACTATTAGTAAAAAGAAATCTCAGTTAATTCCCTTTATTTGGTAAAAATGAGGATAACAATAAGAATCTTGTTTACTTTTGGTAAAAAGCCGAGGGTAATATAGGAAAATGTAAGTGTTTCCAATTTAGAAAGTGTACAGCATTATTTAAATTAATATGTATATGTAAGAACTTTCATTGAACAAGCGAAATAGAGGACACAACCTTAAAGAGATCTTTTTTTTCTGAGAAGTAAAAATATTATATATATATATATATATATCAATAGGAGTAACCAAGTACACTGGATGTATACAAGAAAACACCTAGACCATACTAGCTAGCTCCAAATGACCCAAAAAGCCCATGAAAATTAGAAATCTATCCAAAATACATCAAGCCCGAATTGGAATAGAACACACCTCCTCAACCCTCACCCCCCGTAAGACTAATACTCCACCCGAAACTCCCTATACGAGGACGTCTTCATAATGCCCTCCCTTTCGTCTTCCCTCAACTTGAGCTACCTTCCTTAGCATCGTAGTTGGTTGCCCAAGAAAGACGCTTTAACTCTCTGCTTTTCTTAAAACTTGATTTGGTTTCAAGCAAGTGGTCTACCTCTATCGCAGTGAGTAGTGCTTTAAATTGGTCTTCACATCCTCCGTATGAAAGACCCACAATATGCTGAATCACATTAACCTTATGCAGAACCCAATCTGATGGTGAACCCGCTATGTTGTTTGTTGGAGGAAGAGAAACCAAGAGAACAACATTATCCCCAGACACTATTCCCAACTACTCTCCCGACCCTAGACATTCCTCCTCACAAGGCACCAACGATAAACCCGTAATTTCCTCCCCGCAGTATTCTGCATTCAAATCCCGAACCTCCTCAATAGCTATATTGTTGTTGTCCGTTGTTGTTGTCACCATTAGAGGTTCCTTCACCTCCGGCATAGGTGTTGTCATTCCATCGACGAGAACATTGCTGGTAGGTGCTCCACCCCCCGACGACCCTTTCTGTGCCACTTTGTCAGACCCTACTACTCCCTCAGGAGGCATAGATCAGGTAGGGGGGCACTACCTTCTGTTACCCCATTTTCATCTTCTGAAAAAAGCTCGTCTGCTTCTTCCAAAGTACTCAAAACCCTAGAAGGACCCCCATCTTCAACTGAAAGTGAACCCTAGAAAAATGTACCAACCCCAATTGCAACTGGTGATTGAGGGCAGTCAGATTGCAAACCGGCTTGAACAGTGATGCCGGCATCCGACGACCCTATTTGTGACGGCATCGAAGTGCCCTTTGCCAGCGCACTTGAAGCCTTCAAACCAGTAGGATCTACCCCCCCCCCCCCGGGTGCCGGTCCATTTTCAACCCACACCCAAACTCATGACCAGGTCCAACCCTATCTACATTAATCATAAGATTTCTCACATACTCCATAACTCCCGCCAATTGAGTTTTAATAGCCCACAAGACCCCCTTCACTTCTCCCACACTCAAACACTCGACCGAGGCAGCCATTCCACCCGTGCTTACCCTCCACTTCTCTCAATTTCACCCGATAGCCTTTTGTCTCCTACAAGTGTCTTACATTTTCCTTCCGTCGCGGAGCTATTCTTGACCGGACTACCCGCCGGTGACCTCAACACTAAGGCGTACGAGGCACCTTTGACCAAGGAAGGCCTTCCCACTGTCTTTCCATCAACGAACTCCCCTCTGTTTGCATGCTTCAGAACAGCGGCTTTGGATCCAGCGACGCTTCAAATGGAATTCAGAAAACCTTTCCATCTGATGTCATTTGCGTATGTACTTCTAGTAAAGTAATTGCTAGAAGTCATGACAAATGGAGCAATTACTTCTAGTAAAGTAATTGCTTCGAATGGAATTCAGAAAACAAAGCATTACTTTACTAGAAGTCATGACACAAAAAATATATAAATTAATTGAAAATCTGGTAGAATGCAGAGCATGATCTGCATCATGAATACATCCCTGCATAATATACACCCCAACAAACATGCATCATAAGTACATACAAAAAGGACTTACTTGCATGGATGTCACTGTTGCCATGTTACCATTGGCATCTGGCCGGCTTAGCAAACTTGTATCCTGATAAAATCTATGCACCAAGTTAGGGGATTGGTGAAGAATATGGTAGTACTGCTCCACAAAGGCATTCCCAACAACTTGGGCACTGGGAGCAAGGGTGGGACTTGCTTCCTGCATTGCCATCTACAGATAATCTTGAACAGAAACATATCAGTAAGAAACCAAACAATAAAACCAATGAGAACATGGAAACAAATCGTAAGACGACTAAAAAAATAGTTGATTCAACATAAATGAAAAACAAGCATAACGATGCAACACCTGCATCCCATCAAAAAATGAAACAATGGGAACCTGGTAACAAATGCACTCAGGGAAATTCATCAAATCATCAGAACATTATAGCAAGATGTAGTACACTTAACCATGGGTTGAAACAAGAGGGGAAGAAGCCATTTCACATTTCCCTTTTGTGTCGAGTAAAAGTCTATTCTGGAAAGCGGCAACTTTAACCCTATTAACATCTAATACTCACTTTATAACTTATATGTCGAGACTCTTCAAATTTGGTGGTGGTGGTGGTGATTGTAGTACAGCAGTTTGTTCATACACATAAAATCCAGAATGATTATGATAATGATTACAAGTAACTACACAACCAAAAGCATTATTAGATCTTGTTACATAAATCTGAAAAATACTTCCAGTAAAGCAAACCCAGAATATAATAAAACCCAAGTACAGAAGTATCAAGGTAGACCCAAAATCCCACTCGGCCAGTCCCAAACGAAAAGCTACAGTGGAGAACCAGAACACAACAATATAGCGATAAAGTCCCAACAAGAATACCTCGGAACTGAAAGTCACCCACGAAATCAAAACTAACAGAGTAATTTACAACATGATAATTCATAGGGAGACACATGCAATAAAAAAAGGAAACTTTATTAAATTTCATAAAAAAAAAAAGAAAGTAAGAAAGAAATGAAAAACCCAGAACAGTAAAACCGTAACAGAAATGGAGACGATTACAAAAACCAAATTGACCTGAAATACAAGATATTGAAACAGATCGGTCAAAGCCCATAGTAGAGTAGATCAAGTAGATGAAGATGTAAAAAGACCAGACAGCTTACCTTGGTGCGTATGATTTGAGCTGTGAGGGGGAGAGGGAGAGAGATCTGTTGGCTTGTAGAATAGCACAGCGGAGAGAGGCGGAGAGTGAAGCACTTCGTTTGTGAGTTTATAATAGTTTATAGAGGAATGGAATGAAATAGAAAGAAATGAAATGGAACCGACGGAAATTTCTTCCTTTTTTTATGTTTTAAAAGAAATGAATGAAAAAATAAATAATCTGATTTAAAGTATATAATAAAAATAATGGAAATTACTATTTTTTATGAATATTACTATTATGTGTTCCTTTAAAATCGAGAAAAATGAATGATTTAGGAGTAGAGAGTCAATGAAAAGAAAATATAGAAATGAAAATGATAATTATGAGTGTTTTAGTATTTTAATAAAATATAATGGCTATTAATTGGATTTCGAATGGAATGAAAATTTGAGATTATAAGAGAAATTAAGGAAATGGGAGTTCCCTTGGCCTTCTTCCACTCAATCCATTTTCTCTTAATTAAATCTCAAATAAGAAAATAAATTGAATTATTCTAAAAAAAAAAAAATCTATTTTTTCCATCTCATTCTATTTCATGCCCTCCTCCCAAACAAGCTGTAAATCTTTCTTCCATACATCAACAAATATTTTTTCATTATCTTTGTTTCATTTTTACTGCTAAATTATTATTATTAATCTTATATAATGATTCACTTAGGTCTCGTTTGAATAGTGAAAGTGTTTCATCTCATCTCATCTTATCATTATAATTTTCTCAAATTCTCTCACAAAATATAATAAATAATTCAACTTTTTTAAATTTTAAAATAATAATAATATTAAAAAAATAATATTCTAATAACATTTTATTCAACTTTTAACCTTTATCTAAAATCATCTCATATTGTCTCACTATCCAAACCGCAACTTAGAGATTAGGGTGAAGCCTTTCTATTTGTGAAAAGCCACTCAATACCTACTTTGCCTTCTTTCTATTTTCTTGATTGTTAGACTTAAAAAGGTGAATGTACCATGAAGAACTAGTTTTCACAGTTTGTCTATTGAAAAGAATGATTAATAAACGGGAATTAAAGAGGTTGGATGCTTATGGAATTTTCTGAATTTTCACGTTTCAGAGAAAATGTCAAAGTTAGGAGTTGGGCCAATGTTGGGTTTGTAGTATTTCGTTCTATAATAGGGATAAGGTTAATTTGGGTTTAATCAACCAAAGGAGAGAGAGAGATGTGAGGTATTGTATGTATTAAATGCCCATGTGTTCCGAGTGTTTTCTAAGCCCATTTTGCTTTATATTTATCCAATCTGATTTTGTTAGACCCATATTATCTATACTAGAAAGGTCCCCAGCACGTAGCGCCCAATTGGAAGAATAAAATAGCTATGTTGAAAGCATTTTTGCAAAAGCCATCACTTTAACAATTCATTCAAAAAGTGTCAAAATTAATTAAAATTTTCAAAATAGAAGTATACATTATCATTTATTTCATAACAACATGCACTAAAACTTAGAATAGATTCGTGAAAATTAAGTTGAAAATATTGAATTAATGACAAAAACTAAGACGAAAGCTCTTCAAAAATATATTCTAAACAACACTAAATTAAAGACATTCTTTATATAAATTGAACAATATACAAAATCACTATTCCATTGGCAAGCTCTTATTGTGAGAATTACACATCCAAAATCACCAAATTTATAAACACCACTCTTTACATAAATATTATAACAAAAGATCTATCCCTACAGCATCAAAAGTGGTCTTAATTTATAGTTGAATAAATAAATTATTTTATTATGATTAATAATCAACCTAATTATTTGTTTAATTAAGGAACCATTAAGGATTAATGAAAATTATGAAAAAAACGTACTAACCTATTTTGAATAAAATGGCGTCAAGAAGGTAGTGGAGATAACCGACATGGGGGACTTCAGTTTGGACCCCAAAACTTCATCAGACAGAGAAGATGAGCTCGACAGATACGATATGAACTCCATAATCGTGTCGACCTCCACCGCATGCACATCCCAGAGGGTCCAGTTCTGCCACTCAACTCCATCTACGATTATATCCTCAATTCTCTTTTGAACAACCATCTGTTTCCTTATAATTTCAACTTAAATAATTTTTTTCATCCCTTTCTCCCACTTTTTATTTTTCCACATTGATAAAACACTCTTTCACATTGGTGCATTTGAAAGCCTCTGATGCACGACTTTCTCCCTCTAATCTCAAATGGTGCCACCCTCACTTTCTCATGAATTTAAATGAAAGCAATAAATCTAGTTGGTATCACCATTTACGTACTTCTTTTATCAGTGGATCATACAAAACAGGCACCTTTATTTCTGCTAGTTTTCCATTATTCTCTTATTTTCTTTAAATAGAAAATTGGTGTAAAAATTTACAGGGTACTCTCCCTTTAAAAACAATTAAAGATTGATGTACAAAAAATGGAGCTACCGTCAAGAATGTGCTCTATGATCATATACAAACCAACTCAATCATCAAAATTAGCTCTAAGTTGACAGCTACCTTAATGTCTATGTTTCAATTATTATTATTTTTTTATATTCATATAGGTTGCAACTATTAAATGCCCAAACTCAAATCTAATCTAATTCTCAGGAGAATAAATAACGTCTAACAGGAACATCAAGGAAAGACACATATGCACCTCAGAGTACTGTGGGATGTCAACCTATCACTTTAGCCTTGGAAAATTCAGATATAAAGGGTATGCATACACAACATAGGGAGAGATGATGAACGGGTGGGAAAAAAAATTAAAAAACAAATTATCTATGACAGAATTCCCAAAAGAAAATAAATAAATTCTTATGAGAAGCCTGAAAGGGGGTGGATCTACTTGATTGTTTGAGAGGTTTTCAAGTAATCCCAAATGCGGCCATGTGGAAAATGATTCCTCTGCCTCATGTGGTATATTTGGCTTGAAATGAATGGGCGACTGAGAATGCTAGTCGGAAGAGCTTAGATGTTTCTCTTTCCATTGTTATTTCTTTGGGTCTTTGCAATTGTTTTTTTTTTTTTTTTGGGTGGGGTTAATTTTCATGATTTTCTTGTATACTTTTATAGCTCCTAAATTGTAATTAGATGTTCTCTCTTGTATACTCCCTAGAAGACACTAAAAGAGATTACCAATAACTTAGTTATGACACTGACTAACAAGCAACTTCAAAGAACCTTTTTTTATGGCAAAATGGAAGTTGCATTTAGAAAGTGACGAGTTTGTAGTCAAGATACCAACTGGGCTCCAAATATTAAAAAACACCTTTTGATACAGTAGATATATATCAGAACCTCCAATATGGAAACAAAATAAGATAACGTTTGTACATCTATGTCACTTTGTTGCCAAAAGAAAAGCAAAAAGAAATAGAATTATACTAAGGGTGGCAATATGTGACACGACCCGTTAATCCAACACGAACACGGCACGATAAAAGCGGGTTAGGATTTAGCATTAACGGGTTCAAGTCAAAACGGGTTGACCCGTTAAGACACAATTGCTTAACGGGTCACTAACGGGTCAACCCGTTATGACCCATTAAGAAAATTAAATTTACCTTTATACCCTTAGACCTCAAAATTCAAAATTCAAAAAACCGTAAACTACCTAACCCACTTCATTCTTCAAATTCTAAATTTGTTTAGATCTGTGTTTTTAATTTTTTATTATATTTAGGATTTTAACATTAATATATTTACAATGTATGTTTTGTTTATTATATTTGGGATGTAATTTTAATAATGCATATTATTACAAATTGTGTGGATCATATTTGTTTGGATTGTAATTTTAAACTTGTAGTTAGTTTTTATTTTATTTTTTATAGATATTATTTATATTTAAATATTTATATAAAATCAATCAGGTCAAACGGGTAGTGTCGTGTCGTGTCGTGTCGTGTTTGTTCAACCCATTAACGTAAACGGGTTGAAACGGATCCGGTCGTGTCGTGTCGTGTCAATTTATTTCTTATTCATTAGTGGGTCATAACGGGTCGGGTCGGGTCGGGTCAACCCGTTATCTTACCGTGTCGTGTTCAGATTTGGAATTTTGACACGAAATCCTTAACGGGTCGTGTTTGTGTTGACCCATTAAGTGTAATGTACATACCTTGACACGACACGAATACGACCCGTTAACACGATTTGACACCCCTAAATTATACCATCTTAGGCTCAGTTGGTTTGGCATAAAGCCACTGGGGTGACACATGTATGCTATTTTTTTATGCCACCTGATCTGCAATAATGAAAACTAACAACTCTTTACATCAGAGTAGAAACAAGAGGCAAAATGACAGCATAGAACATGCATATGACTCAATAGTTCATCGTTTTGGCAAAAAATAAATCCAACTCAACAATAATACCTTTCGACTCATCAAGCAACCCCATAAGTGTCTTGTCCTCTTCATTCCCTTCAGAAGCTTCTCTTGGTAAAGTATGAAAAAGATGAAAAACTTATTATGTTAAGTTTCCAGTTGCACTTCTTCCATTACAAAGTGCAACTCGAAACAAACAATAGAGAAAGAAATAGCTTATAATTGTTGTCCTGAAACGTGTATAAGAGCTCAAAGCTCAATCGAAAATAGATAGAATGCTCCAAGCACTGAACCAAAACGCTCAGAGCTCTAAAATATGAAAGATTTCAGCCAAATAAATAACTAACTTCCCAATAGTCATCCTCATGGGTCAACAAATCTCGGGCAAAAAATCAATGTCATTCCTAGGCATTCATGAACTAAACTGTAAAAAACCAGAACAACCATGTGGTTATATAAACCCCTAAAGTTCTATATTGGAACGGGAAAAAAAATGAAACCAACATAAATAAATAAAAATGATATGAAATATGACCAATAAAAGGGAATGAAAATCAGAAATGTATTTGCAGATTATGTTGAAAAAAAGTAATCTTGGCAACTGACAAATACCTTATGATTCATGCCAAATAGAGAGTATATCACAACTGAATATATAAAACGACATTGACTCCAACAAATCAATAAATATATCTATTAGTAAATTACACTCTCAATCTACATTAAAACCAAAGTACTAATCTGAAACTAAAAAAGAAAAAAAAAAGTTGAAAAACTCATACTTTTACCCGTCAAAACTCACTACCCATCTGATAAAAAGAACAGAAAATAAAACATATATTTTCCCCAACTATTCAACATCCAGCCGAAAGGTCAAATCTTGTTCAAAAACAAAAACCCAAATATTATATAGACAAAATCTTCCATACAAAATTTGTTGCCAGTGTACTTCGAGAGCAAACCATGGATCAAAGAATCCATTTAAAAACCATTTAAAAACATTAAAAAAAAATAATTTTAATACAAGAAAATATAACTTCGAAATCACAAAAACCTAAAAAAAAATTAAAAAGAATGAGAAATACAGGCAAGAAGGAGAAAACAAAAGCAATACAGAGAAGAAAGCGTAGAAACTTTCGCGAATTGAAAGGTTTACCTGGCGGTGAAAAGGTTAAACATTTTCTACTGACACGAGAGAGCTTGAATTGCAAGAGCTTTGGTTGGTGCCTCAAGCGAGTCTGTGAACTGAGCTGCAATGAGAGAATCAAGAGCAAATCAGCATTCACCAAAGCAAAATAAATATCTACCTAGAGATATAAGATGAAAAAGAAAAGATCGAAAGAGAAAAAAAGAAATAAATTTGCCTACCCTCTGACGCACCTGTAGTGGCTCCAAATCTTCCGCTTCTAAGTAGCGGTGGGGGAGATTGAGAAGAGAAATGGAAGATATGGGTGACTCGGCGTAGTGTAGAGCTTGCTAACAGCAACATCGGTTGCAGAGAGGGAGAGAGGGCTCAGGGTGGGCTGAGGTGCAAAGGAGAAAGGAGGGAGAAGAGAAAAGAAAGAAAGAGAAAAAAATAACTTAAGCTTTAGGAGAAAAGAAAACAAATCTGAAGAGAGAAGAGGCAAAGACGAATAAGAAGAGAAGATCAGATCTTGATGAAGATGAAAAGAAGATGCAGAGAAGAGAGAGAGAGACAGAAAAGAAGAAGAGAGAAAAAGCTTACCTTCGATGAGAAGAAGAAACAGAAAATGAAGAGGGAAGAGAAACATGAAAGTAGAAAGACAGAGAGAAAAGAAGGTAAAGCTGTCGACACTCAAAAGACATTTACATCCTCACAAAAATGGACACAAAGGAATAAAGAAGAATGACAAAAAAGACACAATACAACACACAAAAATTTTATACGGATAGATAAGAATTATTATTCATTACTGTAGCAGCTTGATAGCTGCTTATATAATAGATATAGATATATGTGTATGTAATTTTACTCAATGCAAACACTCTAGCTTGCACCCACTATCCTAATCTTCGTAGGAAGTTCCATTCTGGCTATAGTGCATTTGCCATAATGTTTTTTCTCATGTATCTCTTCTCTATGATAAAATAGTGAGTTTAAGTTCTATGGCATAGGTTTTATTGTACTCGATTGACCAAATTGTTTCTGCTGCTGATTCAAAGTTGGACTAAAATGCCTCTCTCTATATCATATTAGACCAAAATGACTACTACAAATTCCAGTGTGAACTAAAATACCCTCCTACAAATTGAATTGGACTAAAATACCCCTACTACAAATAACAGTTTGACTAAAATGTCATTCCTCTAAATCAAATCAAACGATCAAACACAAACCAGATTATCCAACAAACCAAACCAGATCATATAGATCAAATCAACCATCCACAAATTAAGCCAACCAACAAATCAAACCAACCAAACCAGGCGCATGACAGCTTGAGAAATATAAACCCACATCATCAGGTCTGGGCAACTCACGATAGCGTCATAAGTATGGGTACCAGATCCACAGTGTTGCCATGGGCTCTGAGTACTAGGCCCATGGCATTGCCGTGCACCAATAAAACCAAACCACACACCCACAGCACTAGAAACCCACGAAAGCGCCATGGGCTTTGAAAACTAGACTCAAAACTGCCCTGTAGATCTGTGGACCTTCATTGACCCATGACAGCATCGTGGGTTTGAGAACCGAAGATTCATGGCGCTGCCTTGGATCTAACCAAGAGTGTTTCCGGAGAACATGAGATGAACGAGAATAAGAAATCATGAGGAACCAGGAAGAGTAAATCGTGAGGGAGAGAAGAAAGAAGTAAAAAGGGAGAGAGAAGAAGAAAGAAAGGTAAAGTGGTTGACTGATTTATTGTGTACATACGTGGTGCCATATAATAGGGTCTTTTTTGTGTTTCAAATTCTGGGCAAACTGAGGCACTACGTACACCTGGTTTTCTTAATGAAAAGGTTTCATTATTATATTTGAAGGGTGTAATGGTGAAGAATAGAAAAGTGTAATGTTCATATGGGGGGGGAGGGCATGGCAAGGCTTGTAAATTGTCTGAGCTGGTACAACATGCTTATTGGCAAACCTGATCTTGTAGCGATGTTGGCAGTGGCGACAAAAACAACTGATATTCCTATTGAAAGGGGAATACTTGGTCGTGACTCAAAATACTATACATTTTCGAGGTTCATAGAAACTCAAACTCCCCTTAGAATGCAAAATCATGATATCCGACAAAGAAACTCTTTTTAGGTCCACTTAGCTACGCATGCACCATGTTCTACTCTAAGAGTTGTGCTTTGATCCTTACCGATACCTTCCTCCGCGTTCCTCGCTGCTTGAGGCGCCTTCTCCGTGGCCATTAATGATTCTTTAATTAAGGTTTCTTTCCCTCTAATAGCCCAAATGATCCTTATCTAAAACTAAAGGCACACCCTCGATGAAGAATGTGACTAGAGGTGCTTCCAAGCATATAACTCCAATGTCAATGCCTCTATCGGTGATGCATGCAGTTTTTATAGGAGGCTATTCATCAGGCTAGCCCATGCAACGACAAGATCTCAGGGAGCCTTATGGACTTTGAAAAGAAAGGACCTCTATCAACGAAGGTTGCCTCTAGAGAAGCGTCTGTCTTTCTTAAGTAGAAAGTAGGCAGTCGAAGCTAGGAGGACACGATGTTGCTATCAGCGAGCTAATGACCCAAGCTAAAGTGCTCAGACCTATATCTACTTTTGTACCTAAAAAATAGGACCAACCCAAATTAGATCCTCCATTTAAGTGAGGCCTTGGCTTTAGGCTCGGGCTAAAAGCCCTAACTTCAATGGTAAATCATTTTTTAATGTGCCCATTCCTCTAGTTGGCTCTTCATTTTCCCATGTGTACTTGGAGAAACAAGGCGCCTCTTAAGGAAGTTTTTTTGTTTGGATGGTTGCCTCAGGAAAGATCTCTTTTAATAGCAATATATTGATTTGATAAAAAATACAAAAGGCATAGCCCAAGTACATATGCAGTATACAAGAGGAACACCTAATTAGAAATAAGAAAATAGACAAGAAAGTCATGGAAACTAGCCAATTATAATCCATAGAAGAAACCAAAAGAAAAAAAATTATTAAAATAGAAAAATCTTAAACTCCTCCAATATCTATTGGTCATCCTGAAGTTATTTTCCATTCCCTTCCCTCTAAATCAACAACCCTAGATAAATAAGGACCATATTCTATTTTGTTGCAATTAGGAATGATCTTAATAGTGGATAATTTGAAAAGGAGGCATATTACAGTAATGGAGTGGTGTTGTATGTGCTATTAAAATGGGGAGAAAGCTTTGATCTTATACTACATTGTGAGTTGGCTAGGAACTAATGGATATCAATATCAAACACTTTTGAGGTTGAGTGGATAAAGCCCTGGCCAGCACGTGATGGAGCTATTGGTGGAATCCCTGTGAAATTCATAGAAATTAAGACCATTAATATTGTGTAAAGGACTAAGAGTTAAAAGCCATGCTATGAAACCGAAACCCTAAACAGTTTCCCCAATCCCCAAACCCCAAACTTTATTCCAAACTCTAAATGGATCCGATTTCTAGCATTGTATTTAATCACTTGACTAAATCACTTCCACATACTATTGATTTCTCAAATTTATGTTATGATATAATTATTCAACCCTTTAAATCTTAGAAATTTTGTTGGGAAAAAAAAATTAGATTTGAGCTTGATAGCATCTCAAACCCTAACCAATCCCTTTTTAAACTCCAAAATGAGGCTCATTTGGTTAAGCCCATTAGGCCCACTAATTTGGATCACCTTGGTGAAACTTGTTCACCACCCATGGCAGAGCAACCTCTGCCCAAGGCAGCCCTCAAATGGTACTTGATGGGAAAGCAAAGTCCAACTCATCACCACCTCATTACACGACAGCTATAGGTAGCCCAATACCATGGGCAGTTTGCCCCTTGTTTTGGTAAAAACCACCATTAATCAAGTGTCACTCAAGCCCTCCATTCGCCCTTTAGATTGTGTAAGAGGCGTGCAGACCATCCCCATCTCATTTCATCTATTTTCCCACACGTTTCTTAGAGAGAAACTTAGAAAATCTCTCATATAGTTTTCTGAACCTTTTTTATTGCAATTTTGGAAGCCCTTGTAAGTACTTATGGTGACGCCCCCAACCTTCACTTGGGATGGAATGGAAACTTAGAGCGTTGGGACATGCAACACAAGCTTACATACTGACTCACTAAAAAATGAGCAACACAAAAGCTGTTCAAAGTGCAGGAGGATGTTGTGTAATAATTAGGAATAAATTCCTAAATCGTATTCTCAGAAAAAGTTACTTAAAATCAAATTCGTTTAAAATTGTGAAAATATTCACAAAGAGAAAATAAAAGTGGTGGTATGTGCAATGAATGGAAGGGTACAACAGGATTGAAAAGGGCACTAGTCGTGGACTAGATTCATATTTTTAGATTTTTTTGAGTGTCGAAATGAAATGTAAGAGACTAACAAATTGAAATTAACAATCAAGGAACCAACGGTTGTTTATTTTCAGAGATGAGATGAATTGAGATTAAAGTTAAAAAGTTGAATAAAATATTGTTAGAATATATTTTTTAATATTATTGTTGTTTTGGGATTTGAAAAAGTTGAATTGTTTATTTTATTTTGTGTGGGGATTTGAAAAAGTTGTAATGATGAGGTGAGGTGAGATGAGATGTTTTTGGAAAACAAACAAGGAATAAAACCAAAATTAATTAAGTCCTAATTAACCTAATATGCAAAGGAACTAAAAGATTAACAAAATTAAACTAAGAACTAAGTTAGATTAGAAAATAATTAATGCAATATGAGTTGAAAATTGAAAAGCCCCAAAATCAAAATTCTAGGGTTCATCCTTGTATTTAAATCATATATTCTCAAAATTAATCCATAACAATTATAATGTCTATTTAATGGAAGCTTAAAGAAGTAAGGAAAATAACTAATATCAAGTAAATAAACAATAAATAAAATGCCCAAACTTCTAAGCCAAAAATCTCAAAAATATATCATAAACTTTAAATTAAAATTCATTAAAAAGTAGGGAGTGAAAATAGCAAGCCAAATGAATGGAAATGAAGGTGGTAGGTAGTGGAGGAGGCTGGGCAGTGGCAGTTGGACCCTTCAAGGTTCTTCAACGGCGCTGCTGTGTGTGTCTCTCTAGAAGCCAAAAAGAAAAACTCCATTTTTTCAACCTGTCCATCTGTTTTTGTTCTTCAGTGTGCGTGCATGAGTTTCGGCCTCAAGGAGCCGTGTTGCCTCCTAACCCACAAAAGAAATCTCTTTTTCATTTTAGTGTGCCTTGTGTCCTGGGCCTTTCTTTTGTGCGTGCGGTGTGTGTTTCTTAGAGAAATCCAAAAGCTGCATTTTGTTGCTTCCGTCCATAGTCCAAACACCAAAAGACCTGGTGCATTTTTTACTTTTCTCATACTTTTGCATTTCTTGACTTGGAAAGGAAAAATAAAATAGAAATCAGAAAAATAAAATAAAATAAAAAGAAAGAATAGAATACAAAAAATGTGTTGTACATGTGAAGAAATATTGCCTAATTAAATCACAAGTTATAAAATTAAGTATTAACTATGCTATAAATTAATTTAAATCACAACTCGGATTTATGAATTTTATCCATTTTTCCATCTAAAACCACTAATCATGTAATGAAATAATTCAAATATATGGGTTCTAGATGTATAAAATATGCAATAATTCAGCTCAACGCACCCCCAACTAGCGTTTTGCTAATCCTTGAGCAAAATAGTGAAAAATAATTTATATGAATATTGCATAAAGATCAAAATCCAAACAGAAACAATCAAACACAATTTTGAATTCTCACAAAAGGTGACCCATGACTTTTCAATCCCAGGAGCTATACCCATCAAGATTGTCTCAACAGTCTTTCACATAGAATTGGGGAAAATGTCTCAGAACTCATATGTGTGTGTAGCTAAACGGTTGTGTGTTCCTCATTACTAACCATGATTTGTCCTAGGATTTTTCAACCTTAAAATTAATCATTGTTTATTCTAACTATCTCAAAACCCAATAGACTAGCAATTTTCACGCCAACTCTGTTTAAAGGTTAAACACTCAACCCCCAAAATTTTGGGTAACTGTTTCTAGCCCTTTACTTAGGAAAGCCCACTAAGCCGCCTTTATCCTTTTTTTTTTCTTTTTTTTTTTCAAATCTCTTTTTTGTTCTTTTCATTTTTTTTTTCTTTTTTTTTTTCTTTTTTTTTTAGCATGGCTCGGTAGTCCTGCAATTTACTTCTTCTGTGTTAAATCAGTCAATAGTAAATAAGGAACACTATGGGTGTAAGCATGTGCTAAATGTCCTTCAAAATTTATCATTCATTCTATATAAATCTTACTAAGTCGCATCTCAATAAGTATAGTATCTCGGTGTTTCAAGCCACACATCAACAAAATATGATGCATCAAAAATCATGTTTTATGCTTAAGTTTGAAAATAAATCTTCACAAAAAGAAATCTGCTCAACCATTCCACCAAGGTGCTCAAATTTTACAAAATGCTAGAAATAGAGTGTGTGTCAATCATTTGTGTATCAATGTACATCACATTAATGCAAAATTGTGTTATCTGGTGCACACACGCACGCTACCCCCCAACTAATGAGAGACATGGCTCTCAATGAATCGAATGAAAGAAACCAAAATGCACAGGAATAATTAAGCAAAACAGACAACCTAGCATGTGATATCAAATCAAAGCAAAACAATTAAAGAAAACCGTAAAGGGAAGAAAAAAAAAACAAAATCAAAATTAAGATACTACTCTGGGGGTCTTACACAAGCAAGATCTCTTCGTTTGGATCAAAGGCATTCATAAAGGGCTTTAGACGTTATCCATTGACAGTGAAACTATTGCCATTTTTTGGATTGACAATATCTGTCGTCCCGTGAGGATGAACCTTCTTTACAATATACGGCCCACTCCATCGAGATTTCAATTTACCAGAAAAAATATGTAAGCGAGAGTTGTAAAGAAGAACTTCCTAGCCAAGTGTGAAATGCTTGGGATGAATTTTCTAATCATGTAGAATTTTCATGCGTTCCTTCGCCAGCTGAGCGTTGTTAGGCATCCCGACAAGTTTCATCCAATTCATTGATCTGTAATTTTCTCAATCTTGAAACTTCATCAAATGACATGTTAATATGTTTTATAGCCCAAAGAGCTCGATGTTGAATATCAACAAATAAATGACAAGTTTTACTAAAACTAATCGATAAGGGGACATCCTTAGATTAGTTTTAAAAGCTGTCCTATAAGCCATCAAAGCATCAAGAAGCTTAACTGACTAGTCTTTCCTACTAGGATTGATAGTTTTCTCTAAAATGATTTTGATCTCTATGTTTTCCAATTCTGTTTGCCCATTTGTTTGAGGGTGATAAGGAGTAAAAACTCGGTGTGTGATACCATATTTTTTCATGAGTGTAGAAAATAGTTTGTTGCAAAAATGAGAACCCTCATCACTAATGATAACTTTGGGCATGCCAAAGTGAGCAAACAGAAGTTGTAAAAATTTTAGGACAATACGATGGTCATTTGTTTTGCAAGCGACGACCTCCACCCATTTTGAAACATTATCCACAGCCAATAAAATATATGTGTTTCCAAAAAAACCGGAAAATGTCTTATGAAGTTTATTCCCCAACAGTAAAAAATTTTTAAAGTAAGAATAGAGGAAATAGGCATAATGTCTCTTTTGCTAATGGATCCTAATTTTTTACGAGGCACAAGCCTTACAAAAATTGTAAGCATCTTTAAACATGGAAGGCCAATAAATGACCACCACATGCACCCATATGACAAAATCTCAGCACAGAAGAAAACTCACCATCAGGAATGCATCTTTGAATCAATTAGTCCAAACAATATTTGAAAATATATGGATCATCAAAGTAAAAGTGTCGTAGCTCAGAGAGAAATCGGCACTTATCTTGGATGGACCATTCAGAGGGCATTTGCTTAGTCACCAAATAGTTGACTATGTCAGCAAACTAGGGAGCTTTGTGAACCACAAATAGCTACTCATCCGGAAAACTATCATCAATAGGAAAGATGACTTTTGAAGGGGAGGATGGTGGCAATCTGGAGAGATGTCCAACCACCACATTTTTGACTCATTTCTTGTCCTTAATGATGATGTTGAACTCTTGAAGTAGTAAAATCTAAGCCAACAAATACTTAAGAGCAAAGTGGTCAGTGAAAATAGTGACATGGGAACCAATAATGTAAGCCCAAAATTTATCAAGTGCAAAAACCATTGCAAGCAATTCTTTTTCAATAGTGGTTTAATTTTTATGGGCATCATTCAAAGTCCTACTGGCATAGTAAATCACAAAAGACATGTTATTCACACGCTGACCCAAAACAGTTACTAAGGCATAGTCACTTGCATTAGTCATGATTTCAAAGGGAAGGTCCCACTGTGGGGATTGCATAATGGAGGCAGTGGTAAGTAATTCCTTAAGGGTATCAAAAGTTTTTTGGCACTCATTGGACTAAACAAATTCAAGATCATTTTGTAAAATAGTGCACAAAGGTTTTGCAATAGAATTGAATCCCTGAATAAATCGCCTATAAAAGCCAACATGACCAAGAAAGGAATGAATGTCTTTAACTATCCTAGGGATATGAAGTTTAGATATTAATTCAATTTTTATCTTATCGACCTTTATACCTTCAGAAGAAACAATATGACCTAAAACAATGCCATGAGTAACCATAAATTGACATTTCTTCCAATTAAGCAAAATATTTTTTTCTTCACATCTTTGAAGAACACAAGCAAGATTATGTAAACAATTCTCAAAAGATTTTCCAAAAATAGAGAAATCATCCATGAATACTTCACAAATATCCTCAATCATGTTAGGAAAAATACTCATCATGCATCTCTGAAAAGTAGTTGGAGCATTACACAAACCAAAAGGCATTCTGGTAAAAGTAAAAGTGCCAAAAGGACAGGTGAATGTGGTCTTCTCCTAGTACTCAGGTTCTACAATAATTTGGTAATAACCAGATAACCCATCCAAGAAACAGTAAAATGCATTACCAGCCACCGTTCTAAAATTTGATCCAAAAATGGTAAAGAAAAATGATCTTTCCTACTGGCTGAATTAAGTTTTCTATAATCAATACACATCCTCCAGCCAGTGACCATTCTAGTTGGAATCAATTCATTTTTCTCTTTTTTGACAATAGTTAAACCAGATTTTTTTAGTACCACTTAAGTTGGATTTACCCACTTACTGTCTAAGATGGGGTAAATGATATCCACTGCGAGCAACTTGAGCACTTCCTCTTTGACAACTTTCTTCATGGTAGGGTTGAGCCTACATTGAGCATCACGAACCGGTCTAACATCGTCTTCAAGATGGATGGGTACAAACAACAATTTCTTTGATATCGGCTATTGCCCAACCAATTACGCCTCGATACTTTCTTAAGACTTCAATCAACTAGGTTTCATCATTTTGATTTAATTTCGAGGAAATCACCACAGGGAAAGTGCCTTATTCAGGACCAAGAAAAACATACTTTAAATCTTGAGGAAGTGGTTTCAGTTCCAACTGGAAAACTTCTTCCTCTAAAGATTTAAGTATGTCTGGTGGTGGTAGAGTTTCAAACTGGGATTACCATCTTGCACCTGCAAATTGTACTTCAAGTGGTAAAGAAGAATTTGCAACAATCCAAAACTCAAGGACATTTTCATCAACATGGTCAGTTTTTTCATCAAGTAAAAATTCAGGTGTCTGAAAAATAGAATCATCATCAAAGAAAGGAAAAGTCGAGTAAATAAATTATGTTGGTGCCAAACCCTCTAAACATTCAAATCACTTGTGTCATCAAAATGTGCTGGCATTTTGCAAGCATTGAAAACGTTTAACTCAAGTGTCATGTTCCCAAAAGTAAGCTTCAGAACTCCACTTCTGCAATTAATCAAAGTATTTGATGTAGATAGAAATGGTCTTCCAAGGATGATAGGAGTTTGGTAAATAGTGGAGGCTGGCTACTGCATATCAAAAACTACAAAATCCACTGGTAGTAAAATTTGTCCACCTGGACTAGCACATCCTCAACAATACCCCTCGGCACCTTAACTGATATGTCAGCCAACTGTAGTATGATGGAGGTCTTTTTCAGGTCACCCAATCCCAACTGCTCATACACTGAGAACGGTAGCAAGATCATACTACTCTCCAAATCAAGTAAAGTTCTCCTAATGCGTGACTCACCAATCATAATGGTAAGGTTGGGAGAGCCGGGATCTCTGAACTTCTGAGGAGTCTCGCTCAATATTAATGCACTAACTTACTCCGTTAAGAAAGTTTTCTTCTTTACATTCAGCTTACTCTTCACTGTGCACAAGTCCTTCATAAATTTTGCATATGAAGGAACTTGTTGTATGGCATTCAAGAGTGGAATATTAATCTTTACTTGCTTAAAGATCTCTTGAATCTCAGTGTGATATTTGTCCTTTTGGCTAACTGTCAATCTCTGAGGATAGGGAACCACATGTTGGTACCCCCTACTAGTTTCAGCCTCTGCACTCACAGGTTTCTTTGACTCTGGTCTCACTACCTCTGGTTCTTTTTCAGCTTTATCAATCTCTGTTACATCTTCAGGTATGGGAGCAACTACTTATCTGTCCATGGTCATCACAGGCAGAGGAAATTTCTTTCCACTTCTCAAAGTAAGAACGACCAATGCTGTCTCAATAACCTCCCCTGAGACATTATGTACCTATTGTGGTTGTTGCCGGTATACTTGAAGATTAGGCTGAGGCTGCGCTGCAAATTTTCCTCTCTCTAGAGTGCTCAATATCGTGCTCATCTTATTGATGGTGCCCGCAAGTCATTTATGACCTGAGTGTTCTGATTGTTTGTGGTGGCTTGAATCTGCATGAATTGCTAAAGTGTATTGGCCATTTGTGCCATACTGTCATCTAGAGACTTCTTTGCAGATGATTGAGGCTGAGAACTCTGTGTAGCTACATGAGGCTAAAATCCTGAAGGTGCTACAAAAGGATAGCTCTGAGAACTCTGATATGGTTGATACTGGTGCTGAGGAGCAACTTGATGAAATGGCTGCTGAGAAGGTGTCAGAGACCGGCCAGGTTGATCATTCCTCCATGAGAAATTTGGGTGAGTCCTCCACCCTCGATTATATGTATTGGAGAAAGGCTGATTTTGTGCTCTGTTCACACAGTTCACTGATTGCATCTGCTCAGACCCATTCTCTTGAAATACTGGCATAATTGGGCAGCCTTGAGTTTTGTGGTTTGAATCAGCACATAAAGAGCATGCCTCTACTACTTTCACGGCCTTCATTTTTTCCATCTCCATGACCTCTAATCTTCTAGTCAATGCAGCTATTCGGGCTTGAATGTCAATGTCTTCCTTAAACTTATATCTACCCCCACCAGCAATAACCCTTAGTGGCTGTGCTGTTAATGAAACTCAATCAGTCCGAGTGCTTCATTGTTGTGCGCTCTTAGTAAGATAGTAAAAAAATGGCAATGCTTCATCAGGTTCCTGGCTAAAGAATTCTCCATTGCACATAGTCTGAACAAACTGCTTGCATTCTGGAGTGGGACCGGTGTAAAAATAATTCACCAGCCTCCAGGATTCAAAACCTTGATGTGGATAGATGTTCACCAAATCCTTAAACCTTTCCCAGCTGACTTGGAAAGTCTCGTCAGATTTCTGATTGAATTGGTTGATTTGCTCTTGTAAATACTGAGTTCTCTGAAAAGGAAAATGATTTTGTAAGAACTCACGCTGCATATCAGACCAACTAGAGATAGAATTAGGCTTCAAAGAATTAAACTAAATCTTCGCTTTATCATTTAAAGAGAAAGGAAATAAACGAAATCTAATAAATTCATCAGTAGTGGCTCTATTGATTAAAGTAGTGCAAGCCAACTCAAAATCTGTTAGGTGCTGATAAGGACTCTCAGAATCCATCCTGTGACACTAATGTATCACTGACATCATGCCATGCTTAATAGAAAAACTAGGTGCATCATCAGGTAAAATAATGCATGATGGTATAGTAGTGTGAGTGGGCTGCAAATAATCCCTAAGAGTGCGTGGTGCAAGTGCAGCCATGGTTTGTTCAATTTCAATGTCCTCTTCTGTAGAAAAAACAAAAGAGTTATTTATCTCTGAGTTGTGTATACTACTCTCAGTGCTCGATGTAACTATAAGCAACCTATTTGAATTATCTCTTACGCATAACATGAAACATCAGTCCAAATAGCATAAGTTAGGTTCAAGCGACTGAGTAGTAGGTGACAAGTGAAATGTGTAATCAGAGTTAAGATAGTGAAAGAAACATTTGAGATAAAAATAAAAATAACGAACTTAAATTTACGTCAAGCAACTATTCCCAGGAACAACGCCAAAAACTTGATTCACTAAAAAATGAGCAGCACAAAGGCTGTCCCAAGTGCAGGAGGATGTCGCGTAATAATTAAGAATAAATTTCTAAATCGTCTCCTAAGAAAAAGTTAAAATCAAACTCGTTTAAAATGGTGAAAATATTCACAAAAAGAAAATAAAAGTGGTGGTATGTGCAATGAATGGAAGAGTGCAACGAGAATGAAAAAGGCATTAGTCGTGGACTAAATTCATATTTTTAGATTTTTTTAAATGTCAAAATGAAATGTAAGAGACTAACAAATTGAAATTAACAATCAAAGAACTAACTAAGCTAAATAATATCAATTAATCAGAAAATTAATTAATAAAATTGAAATTAATTAAGTCCTAATTAACCTAATATGCCAAGGAACTAAAAGATTAATAAAATTAAACTAAGAACTAAGTTAGATTAGAAAATAATCAATGCAATATGAGCTGAAAATTGAAAAGCCTCAAAATCAAAATTCTAGGGTTCATCATTGTATTTAAATCATAAATTCTCAAAATCAATCCAAAACAATTATAATGTCTATGTAATGGAAGAAAAATAACTAATACCAAGTAAATAAATGGCAAATAAAATGCCCAAACTTCCAAGCCAAAAATCTAAAAAATACACCATAAATTTCAAACTAAAATTAATTAAAAAGTACGGAGTGGAAAAAACAAGCTAAATGAATGAAAATGGATGTGGTAGGCATTGGAGGAGGCCGGGTAGCGACAGTTGGACCCTTCAAGGTTCTTCAATGGCTCTACTGTGTGCGTCTCTCCCAAAACCAAAAAGAAAAATGGCCTTTTTTCAACCCGTCCATCTGTTTTGCTTCTTTAGCATGCGTGCGTGAGTTTCGGCCTCAAGGAGCCGTGTTGCCTCCTAACCCACAAAAGAAATCTCTTTTTCATTTTAAAGTGTCTTGCGTCTTGGGCCTTTCTTTTGTGCTTGCGGCGTGTGTTTCTTTGAGAAATCCAAAAGCTGCCTTTTGTTACTTCCGTCCAAAGTCCAAACACCAAGAGACCTGGTGCCTTTTTTACTTTTCTCATGCTTTTGCATTTATTGGCTTGGAAAGAAAAATAAATAAAAAAATAGAAATCAGAAAATATAAAATAAAATAAAAAGAAATAATAGAATATCAAAAATGTATTGTACCTGTGAAGAAATATTGCCCTATTAAATCACAAGTTATAAAATTAAGCATTAATTATGCTATAAATCAATTTAAATCACAACTTGGATTATGCATCTTATCCATTTTTTCATCTAAAACCAATAATAATGTAATGAAATAATTCAAATATATGAGTTCCAGATGTATAAAATATGCAATAATTCAGCTCAATCACATACCCCCGTATATGACAGTTAATATGCAATACATCCTGGTATGAAACAAGCAGTATACAATAATCGCAGCGGAAATAAAATGTTAAAGAATAAGAAATGTCAGAATAACTAAAAACATCTCAACTATATTAGAAGTCGTCATGTTCAAAATACCAAAGTAGCATAGACTTATATACAAAATCATATCATTCTCTTCATGATTTCTTAAGCACGAAGGACTTGGGCTATGAACAACTGAATTAAGTCTAGATTCCTCTCCAAATCCGGCTCCTCCTTAATCATGCGAATCCATTGCTCCATCAATCTCATCCTGGTCGAGTCCTGAGACAATTTCTATCATTCCGAGTGTGGTCCCATAAAGGGTGAGATTTACTCGAAATCTTATTAAGTTAAACAACCAACGTGCACAAAAATAAATTAAGCATGAAGAATGATAAATATGTAATGCATGAAATGCAAAAACAAAATCAGTATGCATGTCTCCCATCCAGATTCCTCAACATCTTTTAAAAGAAAATATGGAGACAGGTTTTTACTCAGTAAATAATTTCTTCATCATTTTTGAAAAGAAATAACTTCTTCATAAAATTTCATCATAAACTTTCATCATTAATATCAATTCCTGATTAACATCGTAACGTTTGGTAATGTCACAGTTCCCCATATGCACTGTGAGTACCTGTCGGTGACCGTATTACAACTCACATTGAAACTAAGTTGTCTATAGACTCGTCCTCAATGCATTAGTAAATATAACATAACATCATAAAATTCATAAAATGTACACTCATCAGCGTTAGGTGTCATAACATGTTAATTTTGCTCCGGTGTTTTTTTAAGAAGAACTCATACAAAGCGTGTTGATTGTTTTTTGTCAACCCAGGGGTCACCACTCCATTAGTAAACACTCCAGAGTGGATAGAGGAGTTTAACTAGGATAATTCCCTCTCCTGACCTTTGGGGTCGTGATAAAATGATTTTCATATTATGCTTTGAAAGATGTTTTTCATGAAATGTGCATATGTAGTAAATTTCATGCAAAAAATGACATTTATTAATGTAATATGCATAAATGCTATGCTTTGAAAGATATTTTTCATGAAATGTGCATATGTAGTAAATTTCATACAAAAAATGACATTTATAAATGTAATATGCAAAAATGGTGAAAATGTCATATGTTATGAAAGTATGCACTCAATGTGTCATATAACATGATAATTTTTGCTCAAAATGATAATAGAAGAATAAATTAAGCATTTATCAATAATTCATAAAAAAATTTATCAAGGTGTAAGGTAGAGACCAATTTACCAACTTCCCGGGAAATTCGAAAATAACGTCGTAGCTACGTAAATCATGTGTATACTAAGTTATGATTAATATTTCTACGGATACGTTCAAAATCAAAGACTTCAAAAATTGGATATTTACAAAAATACCCCTAGACTTTTAAGAATTGCCATTTAGGCCCTAAATTTTCACTAATTGCAAACGAACTTTAAATTTAACCAAATTTCGTGGACTTTATATTTTTGGCAATCTAAAACCATCTATTCCTTGAATTTTAAAAATTCAAAGTGAAACTTATCCAAACAGTCCCAACCCGTGGCATGCATCATAGTTGATGCCTAAGTATATTTTTAACTATTGATTCCTATGAATGCATGCATATGAGATTATATTTAATCACAAATGATCACTAACTTCTTTAATGACATGAAAAAGTCTAATTCTTGAATAATTAAGTTCATCCCAACACTTAATTGTAGCTTAGAAATCCTTAATCACCAATATGCTCAAAATCGATACATGTTTGATAATCAAAACAAGATAGATTCAAAACCTATCATGGCATGCTTCTAACCACAAATTAAACCTTCCATAATCATGTTAGGACAATGATAAATTATATCAAATCATGCTTAAGACATGGCATAACTAAATTTCCAATTAAAATCATCCAATCATTAAAACCATCTCTTAATTGATCCGGTTTTGATCTAAGTGTGATAACCTTCTTAAAACTTAACCAAATTTCATACCAACACTTGGAAACTAAGCTTGACATGCTAACTAAGATCAAAAGCAAGAAAACTTACAAATTTAGTGGTCTTCCAAGCACTCAAAACTGTCTTAGACAAGAACACTCAAGAACTCACCAAAACTTCACTCAGTTGCACTCTTTTGATCTCTAACTGAAAATGACGGGTGTTTTAGCACTCAAAACATGCAATGGGCAAGAGTTTGAGTGTTGACTCACCAATCATGCTATAGCTGGGGGCTCGATGGGGGTCTTTCAACGCTATCCTCGGACACCTCATCCTGGGTGTGGTAGTAGTATTCATCCTCCTCTAAATCATAAAAGGTGTTAACTCTCTCTTGGTATTGTCTACATTGTCTAAACTCCTCGTCCTCAAGCCATGGGTCCCCCTCCTCTCGAAAGCGAGTGCGTCTCGGAGAAGAGTCAGAAGTATCCAATGTGTTGACGGGAGTAGGGCCAGGAATGAGTGGCTCCTGCTCGTATTGTCGCTGCTCTACTGCCCAGCTCGACTCTGACTAGTCTGGAGCTACTGAGAGAATCAATCTCATATGTTGTCTGAGCCATCTAGCCCTAGTCTCTCCCATCCAACGAATAGGGTCATAAGGCTGACGCTCCTCATGTAGCTGTGCTCTCCTTAGATGGACGCGTCCTCTCCCATCATAGTTGAGGATATGAATCCTGTGATGCTCCAGCCTCTCCAACTGAGCCCAGAAAGCGTTAGCCATGCAGTCTAAGCATCTTCGTCTCTGCTCCGCTCTCAGCCTCCGAAGTTGGCTACGAGTCATATATGTCTGACGGGTGGTCCTGTCGTTGCCGGCCATGTCATAACTGAAAATGACATGAAATGATGTGGATGATATATGTGAAATGCCATGGGATGTTGTGCATGAATGCAAATGCCATGATGCGATGCCAAACAAGTCACATGCAAAATAAATAAGGGTATTTGCTTCTCATTTCAGCTTCTTTCTCCAATGTGGCTTCTTCAACATTATGATTTCGCCACAAAACCTTAACCAAGGGGATTTTACGATTCCGTAGTTCCTTATCATTCCAATCAGTGATTTGAATCGAAACTTCCTCCTAGGAGGTCAGGTTGAAGTGAAATATCCCTCATGTCAACAACAGTTGGAATTTGCTTTTCGAAGCTCTTCTTAAGAGAAGATACATGGAAAATATTGTAGATTTCTTGAAATTCAGTGGGAAGATCCAGTCTATAAGCTACTGTGGAGAACAAGAACACAACAATATAGCGATAAAGTCCCAACAAGAATACCTCGGAACTGAAAGTCACCCATGAAATCAAAACTAATAGAGTAACTTACGACATGATAATTCATAGGGAGACACGTGCAATAAAAAAAGGAAACTTTATTAAATTTCATAAAAAAAAGAAAGTAAGAAAGAAATGAAAAACCTAGAACAGTAAAACCGTAACAGAAATGGAGACGATTACAAAAACCAAATTGACCTGAAATACAAGGTATTGAAATAGATCGGTCAAAGCCCATAGTAGAGTAGATCAAGAAGATGAAGATGTAAAAAGACCAGACAGCTTACCTGGGTGCATATGATTTGAGCTGAGAGAGGGAGAGGGAGAGAGATCTGTTGGCTTGTAGAATAGCACAGCGGAGAGAGGCGGAGAGTGAAGCACTTCGCTTGTGAGTCTATAATAGTTTATAGAGGAATGAAATGAAAGAGCAATGCTAGATACAGTTTCCATTTGGAAACTGCAATGCAAGCCTAGGCAATTATTTTTAAATTTTTTTAGATTACAAAACTATCCCTCATGAAATGATGATTTTTCTCATTTAATAAGAGGCCTGCACATGCAGTCCCCAAGTGAGGACTGTAAATAGAATTTCTCGGAATGAAATAGAAAGAAATGAAATGGAACCGACGGAAATTTCTTCCTTTTTTTATGTTTTAAAAGAAATGAATGAAAAAATAAATAATCTGATTTAAAGTATAAATAAAAATGGAAATTACTATTTTTTATGAATATTACTATTATGTGTTCCTTTAAAATCGAGAAAAATGAATGATTTATGAGTAGAGAGAGAATGAAAAGAAAATATAGAAATGAAAATGATAGTGATGAGTGTTTTAGTATTTTAATAAAATATAATGGCTATTAATTGGATTTCGAATGGGATGAAAAATTGAGATTACGATAGAAATTAAGGAAAGGGAGTTCCCTTGGCCTTCTTCCTCTCAATCAGTTTTCTCTTAATTAAACTCTCCAATAAGAAAATAAATTGAATTCTTCTAAAAAATAAATAAATCTATTTTTTCCATCTCATTCTATTTCATGCCCTCCTCCCAAACAAGCTGTAAATCTTTCTTCCATACATCAACAAATATTTTTTCATTATCTTTGTTTCATTTTTACTGCTAAATTATTATTATTATTATTATTAATCTTATATAATGATTCACTTAGGTCTCGTTTGGATAGTGAAAGTGTTTCATCTCATCTCATCTTATCATTACAACTTTATCAAATTCTCTCACAAAATATAATAAACAATTCAACTTTTTTTAAATCCTAAAACAATAATAATATTAAAAAAATAATATTCTAATAACATTTTATTCAACTTTTAATTTTATCTAAAATCATCTCATCTTGTCTCACTATCCAAACCGCACCTTAGAGATTAGGGTAAAGCCTTTCTATTTGTGAAAAGCCACTCAATACCTACTTTGCCTTCTTTCCATTTTCTTGATTGTTAGATTTAAAAAGGTGAATGTACTATGTAGGACTAGTTTCACAGTTTGTCTATTGAAAAGAATGATTAATAAATGGGAATTAAAGCGATTGGATGCGTTGGGACATGCAACACAAGGTTACATACCCCCGTACATGACAGTTAATATGCACTGCATCCTAGTATGCAACTAGCAGTATGCAATAATCGCAGCGAAAATAAAAGGTTAAAGTATAAGATATCCTGCTGAGCCCAGAACACGTCGGCCATGCAGTCTAAGCATCTCTGTCTCTGCTCTGCTCTCAGCCTCCGAAGTCAGCTACGAGTCATATACGTCTGACGAGTGATCCTATCATTGCCAGCCATGTCGTAACTGAAAATGACGAGAAAGGATGCGGATCATATAGGTAAAATGCCAGGGGATGCTATGCATGAATGCAAATGCTATGATGCGATGCTAAACAAGTCACATGCCAAACAAATAAGGGTATTTGTTTCTCATGTCAACTTCTTTCTCCCATGTGACTTCTTCAACATTATGATTTCGCCACAAAACCTTAACCAAGGAGATTTTATGATTTCGTAGTTCCTTATCTTTCCAATCGGTGATCTGAATTAGAACTTCCTCATAGGTTAGGTCGGGTTGAAGTGAAATATCTCTCGTGTCAACAATGGTTGGAATTTGCTTTTTGAAGCTCTTCTTAAGAGAAGATACATGGATAACATTGTGGATTCCGTGGAATTCAGTGGGAAGATCCAGTCTATAAGTGACTGCTCCTATTTTCTCCAGAATCTCATATGGTCCCACGTATCTTAGACTTAACTTTCATTTCTTTCCAAAATGAAAGACTCCTTTCATGGGCGATACTTTAAGATAGACCCAATTGCCAAATTCAAACTCGAGGGTCCTTCTTCATCGTCCAACATAGCTCTTTTGCCTATCCTGGGCAGCCTTCATCCTTTCCTTTATTTGACGGATTTGATCATTCATCTCTTGAAGAATCTCCACACCATAGATCATTCCTTCTCCTACTTCGTCCCAGTATAGGGGAGATCTACACTTCCTCCCGTATAACGTTTCGTAGGGCGCCATCTGGATGGTGGCTTGGAAGCTATTATTGTAGGCAAATTCTATTAATGGCAAGAGCTTCTCCCATTCGTCATTTTCTTGCAAAACACAAGCTCTTAGCATGTCCTCTAGGGTCTGAATCGTCCGTTCAGTCTGCCCATCAGTCTGAGGGTAATAGGCACTACTAAAATTCAATTTTGTGCCTAGAGCATCCTGAAGGCTTTGCCAAAAAGAGAAGTGAAACATGTACCTATCAGATACAATCGTCCTTGGGACTCCATGTAACTGCACTATTTCTGCTACAAACAACCGAGTTGACTTCTCCATAGGGTCGGTATTCTTAACAGCCAAAAAGTGGGCACTTTTCGTCAAACGATCGACCACGACCCAAATAGAGTTGTTTCCCTTCGAGGTCCTTGGTAATCCAATTATAAAATCCATGGATATGTCCTCCCATTTCCATTCTGGGATTGGGAATGGTTGTAAATCTCAAGCGGGTCTCTGATACTCTGCCTTGACTGTTCTACAAATCGAGCATCTATTAACATAATCCGCTACGTCTTTTCATAACCCTTCCCACCAAAAGTGTTGTTTCAAATCTTGATACATTTTGGTGCTCCCTAGGTGGGCTATGTATGGAGTCTGATGTGCTTCCCTCAGTATCTTATCCCTGATATCTTGATCAACTGTGATAACTTTCTGGTCCTTGTAGTATAGCAACCCATCATCTTTTAGGGTGAAACCTTCGGGTCCTTCCTTCTTCTCTATCTTCCATCGAATTTCTACCCATTTGTGATCCTCCATCTGAAGCTTCTTCATTTCTACCCACTCCATTATTAAACACTCCAGAGTGGACAAAAGAGTTTTACCAGGATAATTCCTCATCTTGACTTTTGGGGTTGTGACAAAATAATTTTCATGTTATGCTTTGAAAGATGCTTTTCATAACATGTGCATATGTAATAAATTTCATACAAACAATGAAATTTATAAATGTAATATGCAAAAATGGTGAAAATGTCATATGTTATGTAAGTATGCATTCAATGTGTCATATAACATAATAATTTATGCTCAAAATAATAATTGAAGAATAAATGAAGCATTTATCAATAATTCATAAGAAATTTATAAATGTGTAAGTTAAATGCCAACTTACCAACTTTCGGGGAAATTTAAAAATAACGTCGTAGCTGCGTAAATCATGTGTATACTAAGTTAGGGTTAATACTTCTATGAATAGGTTCAAAATCAAAGGTTTCAAAAATTGGGTATTTACATAAATACCCCTAGACTTTTAAGAATTGCCATTTAGGCCATAATTTTTCACCAATTGCAAACGAACTCCAAATTTAACCAAATTTCATGGACTTCATATTTTTGGCATTCTAAAACCATCTATACCCTTATATTTTCAAATTTCAAAATGAAACTTGCCCAAATAGTCCCAACCCATGGCATGCATCCTAGTTGATGCTTAAATGTGTTTTCAACTATTGATCCCTATGAATGCATACATATGAGATTTTCTTTAATCACAAATGATCTCTAACTTCTTTAATGACATGAAGAAGCCTAATTCTTAAATAATCAAGTTCATCCCAAGACTTAATTATAGCTTAGAAATCCTTAATCACCAATATGCGTAAAACCGATACATGCTTGATAATCAAAACAAGATAGATTCAAAACCTATCATGGCATGCTTCTAACCACAAATTAAACCTTCCATAATCATTTTATGACAATGATAAATCATATCAAATCATGCTTAGGACATGCTATAGCTAAATTTCTAAATAAAATCATTCAATCGTTCAAACCATCTCTTAATTGATCCGGTTTTGATCTAAGTGTGATAACCTTCTTAAAACTCAACCAAATTTCATATCAACACTTGGAAACTAAGCTTGACATGCTAGCTAAGATCAAAAGCAAGAAAACTTACAAATTTCATGGCTTTCCAAGCACTCAAGGCTACCTTACACAAGAACACTCAAGAACTCACCAAAACATCACTCGGTTGCACTCTTTTGATCTCTAAGAGGGAGAAATGCTCTCAAGACTCAAGAGGATGCTTGGAGCTGTGGTGTGGATAAAATGAGAAGGTGAGGGAATTATTTATAGGTGGCCAAGGGGTAAGGGGCATTGACTTGGGTGCTTGGTGATTGGGTGAAGTGGGAGGTGCTTAAATCTGGAAAATTTCCAAACTTGTTTGCATGGGCTTAGGTCATCTTGTGCAAGAGGAATAGTGGCCTAAAACCATCGTGATTCCCTCTCCACAGTTGCTACATTGATCCTATGAGGTTGGCCTGGTTGTGGGACCTGTTGAGGATTGGGTGGTGAAGGAGGTGGCATGGGGTGGTGGTGCAATCCATGGCAGGAGGCTGGTTCAAAATCAATCCAATTGATGACAACACAAACTAAACCAATTTCGTTGGCTCAAACTAAGTTTGGGAGGGTCTCATTAGGTATTTAAGGACCATATTACCCTTGAAGATAAACCACAAAAATGTTGGGCCCAAGGGCAAAATAGTCTAAGCATTACAAAGAAGATTGCACAAAATCGATTGGTGCAAGGTTTGAGCTTGTTATGTCATTTTTCTTAATGACTTGTGGGATGGTTTAGCTAGTGTATTAACATGGTCTAATCATGGTTTAATAGAGTATTAATTCAAAAAAATTTGAATTAAAAGGTTTAAGAAAAGATTAAACTCAATTAAGCTTCAAAACATGGCTTAAAGTGCACTAACCTCAAGTATGCTGATTAATGGCCTTAGCTATTTTTCAAAATTTAATTTGGGTACTTTAGGTATGATTTGGGCCCAAACATTGTTTTGAGTCATATGGGCTTAAAAGGGCCAAGTGTATGGATTCAAGGCTTAAGGGCTTCTTGGGCTTTGAATGAGGGGGCCTCATTTTCCAGATTTGTCTGGTTAAAAAGGAACCTCAAGATCCACTAAATTGGGTTTGACAAGATTTGACTTGGTCTAATTGGGCCATGGGTCTATTCTATACCAAACTTGGCCCAAAGGCCCTATACTTTCCTTATAGTTGGGCCAAAACTAGTTTTGATTCCCTAAGGGCTTGGTTCAAAATTTTCTTGGGCTGGGCCCATGAATGCACTAGGGTCCTAAAAAGTCTCACCAAAATTACTAATAGGCTTGCCTCTCTAATCCTTAACTCATTAATACTAAGTACCAACATTAATGTTACTCCCACTATTAAACTTAATGTAAGTAATTAACCAATAATTAAGAGCCTAATCTAGAGTACTTAAGGGTTAATTAAGGGTTAATTAGGCGGGATGTTACACTTTCTTACAATAACTCCTTCATGAAAGCTTTTCCTCTTTAAGTCTAGTTACTATGGGTACCTTTTGTGTTTGATTTCATGGTCATTCGATTTGTCAAAATTTGTTTTAACTATAAAAAGATCATTCTGGGCGATAAACTGGATAATATGTTATATTTTGGAGTTTTTGACCCAGCTAATGGACAGATGTTGGTCTGAAAATTTTATGAAGTGTAGTTAACATGTTTATATGAATGTTTGTTAAGGATTTATTGTATTTTATAAGCTATTGATGATTGATTTTCGATCTAGAAAGTTAGAAATTGGAAGGAATAAAACAGTTTCTGTTTTATGAAAGTTTTGATCTTTTGTGGTTTAATTTTATTCCAATGACTTTGATATTTTTATTTAATGATCCTAAGCCTTTTATCTAGATGTTAGGATATTGGTTTGAAGATTTTAGATGTTGATTTGTATAGATATGATTTTTATGCATGAGGATACTCAGTTAAGTAAACAATGTGAGGTTTTTTACTAGATCCATGTTTTGGTTTAGTTTTGTCGATGTGGTTTTAAGTTTAATGCATGGATCTACTTTGAAATATATTTTTTAAACCATATGATGACGTTAGTTTGTGGTTTTTATCATTGTATGTCTAGGATCAAGATGATTGATCAAAACCAAAGTTGAGAAAATTCTATTTTGATGAAGTGTTGGAGCCGAGTGCTTCAAGTTGGATTTTTGTGACTTTTGGTGATTTGTATTTGATGATTCAAAGCACGTTAGTTCTTAGGAGTGTGTTATGGACATGTTAGAATAAAGTTTTAAATTTTTGGAGTTCTAGGAGATATTTAAAAAAAAAGTCAAAACCTTGATATTCAAAGGTTTGTGTTTTAGTTAAAAAGTTTGGATCTTTTTACTAAAAAGTTGTGTTTATGTGAAGTGGATTTTTGTTCTTTGTTTTAAGTATACTTCTAAGTATAGAATGTGATGATCTATGTTGCAATATTTTGGTTTAAGCATAAGTTTTGAAGTTGGATAAATTTACAACAAAAATCAAAGAGAAATGGCCTAAGGGTGTTTCGGCCGTAGTATGTTTCTCATAGTTATTATTTATTTTAAAAATTTCTTATTAGATATCTGGATTTAGAACAAAATTACATGAGAAATGTAAATTTTGGTGATTTTTGAAGTTAGGATGTGAAATCATTAAGTTAGGGATAAAATGATTATTTTTCCATATGTAGAGGGTAAAATGGTAATTTTACTCTAAGATAGTATTTTTATGTTTCTAAGTTATTAGTGATGAAGTTATAACGTTTAGAAATCCTTACTTACAATTTTTTCATGTTTCGTACTTTCTCAGTAACGAGACAGTCACTGTAAGTTAGCTATTAACTTATTATTAAATTTCTGTGTATGTATGTTGGTAAGGAAACTACTGTTTATGTACTTATGTTATCCTATATGCCATGCTACATCATGTATGTTTGTTACGCATGTTATATTCTGTCATGACATGTATTTGTCACATAATATATTTTGTCATGCAATATTTATCTGTTACATAATATACTCTGTCATATAATATTATCTGTTACACGTTATGTTATGTCATATAATGTTTGTCTGTTACATATTATGCCATGGCATGTAATGTTTGTCTGTTTCATGTTACGTCAAGTCATGCGTCTTATGTACATAATTCTGATTGTTAGGGTATCTCATTTAAAATACTTTGGGTGTAATCATTCTGATTGTCTTAGTATCTCTAACGGAATATATTCGGTGAAATCATTATGATTGTTCACTATACCTGACAAAACAACTAGCGAAATCATTTTGATTGTCAGAGTTCATGTTCAGTTTCACGTTAAATTCATGTTCAGTTTCAGTTCATGTTCAATTCATGTTCATGTTCAGTTCATGTTCATGCTCAAGTTCAGTTTATTGAACAAGATTTCAAGTTCATGTATTTCACGTTCAAACTCATGTTATTCAAGGTCAAGTTCATGTTACGTTAAGTTCAAGTTCATGTTATTCAAGCTCAAGTACATGTTCAGTTCATGTTTTAGTCAGCTCACATTCAAGTTCATGTCATGTCAAGTTTAGTTTCAGTTTAGTCTATGCTTAAGTTCAAGTCACGTCAATTCATGCCTTGTTAAATGTCAAGTCACGTCAAGTTTGTTTATGATCATGTATGTATTCATGATTTTACTATCATGCATGCATCTTTGACCTGTGTATTAAGTTATCTATTAACTTTCTGAGATAGACAAAGTTTTAGGATTAGGAGACTCACTAGAGGTTGACCTACTGGAGACGGTTGATTAGATAACGATGGCACGATGTAGAACTCATAGGTTCAATGCTTCGATTTATCGTTAGTATTGTGGCATCCTTGATTGAGTTGCGTGAGCTACTCAATGGATCAGCTTAGTAGTTGCATTAGTTCCTGCTTGTACTTAAGGAGCTCGGTCTCCACTACTTTTATGATTGCAGACCTTTTGGACTCATGATGTAATAAAAAAGGTCTATCACTTTAATGTTTATGTATTATGTTTAAGAATTATTTGGGATATTATTAGTTGGTGCATAGTATTGCTTAAGAAAAAAATTATTATCTGTTGTGAATATTGCATATTGCTACATAAATGCTAGATGCATTGCATCTTTAATTGTCATGAACGAGAGTAGGTAATCTTGTGTCCTTCCTATCCCAAGCGGAATCTGTGGACGTCACATCAGACCTTCAGGAGTACTTAAAGCTGTTGTTAGAAAGATGGAGACGACCTCACCCATATTGGACAAAACCTTGTACCTGAATTATCATAGAATACACATTTTCATGTCTTAGTACAACGAGTCTAAACTAAAAAGACAGAATAATACTGAAATTGTAGAAATGAGGTATACAAGTCTAACGTGTTAAATTCAAAGCCTTTCAAACAATTCCTGATCTTGGTTGTGCAAGGATTAGATTTATTTTTCCTTCTTGTGTAAGCATTAGATAATTATATCGCTTGAGTTGCATGAAGTGATAAATGGACTAACAAATATCAAGCATATATTCTAGCTCTACAATGACAGAAGAATTATAGTAATTGTTTTTTTCATAGTAACCTTTTGGATCATCGTGATGTAGAAGTCAACAATTTTGAGCATACACTTAAGGTTCTCTTTCACATAGTAAAGATGCATGGCACACTGAATTCTAGCATTCTATGTCTACTAGGGTTTGACAGTTGGGCTCCACAAAGATGAAACCTCAAGTTTATCTCCTATATGCACCATTTCAATAGCAGCACAACTGGTCCCTTCCTTTTAAACCTCATTTCGCTCGATCCCTTCCTTTTAATGAAACGAACTGTTTCATAGAGCTATGTGGCCTCTCCTCCACATTAGATCGTGCTCGGGATCTCCCTGATAGGGCACTGAATTTAGAATTTCTTTGAAAAATGAGCCTACAAGGGTGGGGAAACTACACTATTTTGTGGGCTTCATTTATCTGATGTCCAAACAGTGATGCTGTTTTGTAAGGGGTTCAATATGACAGCCTTAGGCCCCGTTTGGAACTTGGACTGAATTGAGATCAATTCAGTTCAGTCTAATTTTAAACTGAGTTTAAAATCTAAACACGAAACTCTCAAATTCATCCAAACTCAAAACTTCTTTACATGTGAGACTCACAATTTTTTTAAACTTAACACATCTTTACACTCGAGACTCACAACCTTTTTTAACTTTACATAAATATATCTAAACTCATCTTAACATCCAAACATATCTAAACTCATTTTAGGTGGGTCCCACAAAACTCACTCCATCATTTCAACTTATTACTATTTATAAAGAACTCAATTCAAGTCAACATCCAAACGGAGCCTTAATGACACCATAAGTGGTATTATACAAGAAAATAGTATATTGTCTTAGAACATAACGTAGAACTACTCAGATATCTTAGCACTTAATATTTTTTTAAGGGAGGGGGTTGGAGGAGCAATAAAGTTAAGTTTTTCTTTTATTTCTGTCATAGTTGTTGCAATTTATCTTACTTGTTACAATCAATGCTCATTACTAACATGGGATATTTGTTAATGGACAGATTCATTAAGTTTGACTTGCTCAAAATGTTCATAGGCTAGCCGATGAAAACTTACATTTGGAATTAGAGGCAGATGTTGAGGAGGAATGCACAAAACTTGATCCACTAGATTGAGGGGATTTAACTATCATATATACTTACCTAAAAATTAGATTAATTTTTTATATATCAGTTTGATTTACCATTATACTTATTTTGAGTACTTATTAAATAATATGTCTAAAATTCTCATTTAATAATTTTAAATTAGAATGGTTTCTTCATAATTGATAATTTCTAATTTTGAAAAAAACTCACATTAAATAAATTTGGGGACAAAAAATGTGGGAATTTTCCATTTAAATATGTTGGGGGAATTTCCAATAAATAGTTGTGTTTTATTAATAAAACATATCATTCCATTATTACAAAAATTTTAATAAACCAATTATTGATGAGACTCATAACTTTTTTAAATTCTCATAAAAAGTTAAAACTATCTCAACTTATTTTATATATCCAAACATATCTCAATGGGAACCACACTCTTACATAAACTCACTCAAACATTTTAACTCACTACTATTTACAAATATTTTAAGATATTTTAAAATACTCACGGTATCCAAACTGGCCCAACTATAATCTTTTTGGGATAATTAGAACTGGTGTACCCGCTTTGTAGGCCTTCTACCCGCCCTCTACGAGCAGGTAGTTGCCCCTTCCACACCTTGTCCCTATCTTAGCCCCTACTCATCCGTATTCGTTTAATAGACAAACGGATTTTTAATAGATTTACAAAAATATACAAAAAAGAAAAAATGCAAAGACACAAATAATTTGCAATAAATCACATTTAGATTTTTAAAACTCAATTAATTTGCAAAATATTACATATATATATTTGTATATGCACATATAGAAACCTATACATATTCTCAAAAAATTACAAAAATAGACAAACAAATATGCAAAAACACAAATCTCGACACTTCCTCCAGTAATACCATGGTGAGGTCGATACCTTTCTGGCTTCTGAGAGAGGGATTTGAATTCTAGACGTCATAGGTCTCACTGAACACAAATATGAGACCCACGGTATAGAACACACACCTAAGAGCCATGGTTGCCCCTGGGTCTTAATGAATACAAATATGAGACTACACAATGTGGAAGCAGGTCGCAAATCCACCACATTAGAGGCTAGTGAATAAGGCCAAGGGAAATGAGGAAGAAGAAGGAAAATTTTTTTTTGATAAGTTGGAAGAAGGAAAAAATGAAGAGAAACAAAACACAGAAAGAAAAGAAAAGAGGAAAAAATAAAAAGAGTAGGAGAAGAGATGACAAATAAAAGAGAGGGGATGAATAGTGGAAGACGACGAGAAAAAAGAGAGATAAAGGAAGAGTCAGAAGATGAAAAGAAAATAGAAAGGAAGAAAAAGAGAGGGAGAGAGAGTTTGAAAAGAGAGAAGAGAGGGAAGAGAACAAAATTCGAAATGACTAAGGGTCTGCTTTTATATACTAAAAATAATATATATCATTAATAAAAGATAGACGGGCAGTGAATTATGGGCAGATGAGGAGTCTCACCTATCAACTACCCCTGCATATCTATAAAAAGAGAGAATTCGCCTGCTCGCTTGTAGGGACCGAAAAAGCTATCCGCCCATAACCGGTAGAGAGTATGTGGGCCCGATATGGGTGCCTGAAACACCCCTACTCCTACTCCACCAACTAACAAAAGGATACTCGAAGGTTATGTTTGGATGCTAAGAGTATTTAAGGTCATCTGTGAATAATAATGAAATAGTTTATGAATAGTAGTGAATTGTTTATGAATAATAGTAAAATAATCTAAAATTTCTAAAGAGATCCTAAGTTGTTACTGTTGTATATGGTCGTGTAATCCCAAGGGTGACACCGAGGACTTCAAACCACCAGGTGCCCATCGAACACAAAACCTCACTTAAGCCGACGTTTTTAAATGTATTTATGTTTTTATATAGAAATTATATTTATATTTTGTTAAATAAGGACTCCTCTCCACCCATCCTTATTAGGAGTGAAAAAAAAATTGGTGAACCGGTAAACTGGACCGGACATGACCGAATTAGTGGGTTTGGTCTGGTACCGAGTTTGATTTGGTTTGATATCGGTTTTATTTTTTCTTAAAACCGGTCAATATCGGTCCGGTTCTGGTTTTTTTTTTTCTAAAACCGGATTAGACCGAACCAGACCGGTTTATATATATATTATAATTTTTTATATTGTATATAATTTTTATATATAATATATAATTATATATAAAATAGTTTTGTATTATAATATATCACTATAGTTTATAATACAATTTTAATATATATTAAATATACTACAATATATTAAAACCAGAAAACAATATTATATATTATAATATACTATTATATATATATATATTATATAATATCGTATATAGTATATTAAAACCAGAAAACTAGATCGAACCAGACTGGAACCGGTAAAACAGGAAGTACCGATTTAGGGGGTAACCGGTACATAATCGATTCTTGAAAATATAAAACCGGTGCATATCAGTTAAGTCCCAAATTTTGTTTAAAATTGGACCAAAGCAGGTTGGTTACACCCCTAGTCCTTATATTGTAGTTTTTTAAAAAATTTTATAATAATTTAATATTATTAATATTATTTTTTATTCAATTTTTTTGTTCTAATTTATGTAGCTTCTAATTTATATTACTCATTTTGTCCATTGACGTGACATCATAATATTATGCCACTTGTCTTGTTAAAAAACTAAGAAAATTAAAAACACAAACATAAAAAAGTTAAGAGAATTTAGAATATTAGTCTTCATTTTTTTATATTTTTAGATGTCATTTTATTTTAAATATATATTTTTAAAATTTTCTTAATAAGTCATGTGATAGTGTAATACCATATTGTGGTGCTATATCAAGCAAATAATACGAGTGGTATAAATTAGAGAGTATAATAATATTACTCTAATATGATTTGCTGATTTTGTAATTTTTTTGTCACTGATTTTGTATTTTTTAAAAATATTAAATGATGATATATATAATATGAAGAATGCTAGATCACACTCTACTGTACATTGCACTCTCCACACACCTCACATAGTTTTTTGTTTCTTTTCTTCAACCCAGCACGTTAAGTGTGCTGGGGCTGTGAAGAAGAATTTTTCATATAATATATGTTTTTTTAATGAGAAATGCTGGAGAGCAGCCGCACGCCGCGCCATCCCAGGCAATTTTTTTTTTTTCACTCAATGTACTGAGTGTGGTGGGGGATGTTGTATACACTAGAGAGATATTTATATTTTCTGTTTTTTAATTAATGCTATGCCAACATTTTTCTCCAAGGATTGTGAAGCCATTTTCAATCTTTGACCGTCACCTAAGAAAAGAACCCCCTCCTCCATCCCCCAAAACTTCTAGGCGTGAAAACAAGGCAGTGGTGTTTCTCATTTCTCTACCAAAATGGCGAAGCCTGTGTCATCCCTCTTCCAGAACCTGAAGCGCTACTTCAAGAAGCCCTGGGAGATCACCGGACCTTGCGCCGACCCAGAATACAGATCAGCTTTGCCCGGAGCCCTCGAGTACAGGGTCACCTGCCCCGCCACCATCAAGATCGAGCCATGGATCCCCAACTCCGACCCCGAAACCGTATTTGATATCAAGTACTACACCCGCGATCAGCGTCGCAACCGCCCTCCCATCCGCCGGACTGTGCTTAAGAAGGCCGACGTAGAGAAGCTGATGAAGGAGAAGACGTTCGGTGTCTCGGACTTCCCGAGTGTCTATCTGACTGCCAAGGTCGAGGAGGATGAGAATGCTCGTGGCGGAGGGTACCAGTAATAGGTGAGAAATCTGCCACTATGTTGGTCTCGGTTGGGATGTTTTGAGTGGTCGGGGATTAGTCGGGCTTTGTTCTCGGACACCCGGTGCCTTTTTGGGGTTTTTATTAGGGCCTTTTTCTCCTGTTATTTTAGCATTTTTCTGCATAGCTTAATTTTTTGCTTTGGAGATGTTTTTGTTGGTTTGTGGTTGCATAGGTTTTGTTAGGGTGTGGATGGTTTTGTTGATTTGGGGTTCAGAGTAATGATTTTTGGGTTTTTTGAGTTGGATATGTGTTTGATTTGTGAGTTATGGTTGGTGGTGATGAAGGTTTACATTGAGATGATGGTGACGTATTTATGGGAATGAATATGAAGAACTAAATGAATACACAATCTATTATTCGTTGATCTGTTTAGTTTAATATATATATATATATATATATATATTAGTTAAAATATATATATATATATATATATATATATATATATATATATAAACATTGAATATGGCGGGAAAATATAATAGACCTTCTCTAGTCGTTGATCTGTCTACTCCTGACCCTCAAGCATCGACGTCGTCTTGGGACATTAAAAACATAGAACATACGAAAAGCGAGTTGAGGACTCAGCAAATCGCATATCATATTATAAACATAGAAGAATTTAAACTAAGACTTTTACCTTGGAAATGTTCATGAATAGTTATACTTATATCTCTTGTGGATCATTTAACAGTAACATAACATATGCGGAACTCATAGAAGATGTGGGATTAACCATGGAAATTTTAAGTGACGAAATGTACATCATGGTCATGGATGAATGAATTACTGAATCTCTAACATATTCCATGCATGACTTGTTAATCTTGTCTTTCACTTGCATAGTGGCTATCATATCATACTTTCTGTGTGCATCGACCCAATTGTTGCTAACCACATCATAATTTATAAGATCTTTGGAGGACCACACCTTCACGTAAACGTTCTTTAGTGTGGTTTGCACATTCACCCATAACATCATTGGTCAATCATTAAGGCTTAACTCATTGTTCACATGGTTTTTTTAATTGTATCTTAACATGAGTAAGGTTAAGACCCTACTCATGGTAAGATGAGGAAGAATGGGTGTCTGTCTTCCAAATACCCTTCGAATTTACATTATGAGTATTCATGGATTGATAGAAAGAGCAGGATGGTGAACTTCCCTTTCTTAGAGGGGCATCCTATCTTGAACAGCTCCCCCCCCCCCCCCCCCCCCAAATGGAGTATACTAGATCATTGAACATCTAAAAAGTGTCAACTTCCCAATATTGTCAAGGCTTCTTTCATTCTTGCCATTCCATAGAATTCTTGATAAGCTTCCTTGAGTGCCCTATGCCGCACCATATGTTTTGCCAACATTTCATTTTGGATCCATCACCCGCAAGTGGGTATTTCTAAAATATGTATCCCATCCTCTTTTTATGTCTATGTAAAAAATAGACAGCAGTATTCTATAAGAGGTATAATCACATAGCTCGAAATTCACCAAAGAAGTGCATACATTTATGAGAATTACCTACTTAAGAGTTGCTGTAATATAGGGTGAATCATAGAAGATTGAACTCTTCCATTCTTGACCTGGACTACTGAAGTAGAGTGGGATTTAGTGCATGTATCTGACACAATGCAAAAATAGGAAGGGTTCTCTAGTTTATTTCTCAGCTTGGTTGCAGCAGTGCTTTAGGAGACTTCTTTCAGTCATTTAGCAATTAAACTCAAAGAGTGTTTTGGCTTGGAAAGTGGGGCGGCAAAGAGGAGGATTAGTGGCAGCAGACTCCTTTTTGGACTCAAACTAAAAAACTTGGGTGAGTAGAGTCAGAGTGGTAGCTGAGTTCTCGGCTTCTGAATTCTCTTGGCTTCCCTTGGGAGTGCAGATGGGTTAAGAAGAAATGTAGGGATATCTAGGAATCTCTTGGAGGCTGGCGTCACAAGCATATAGCTAGGGTTTTGTTGCTGAAGATTTCCTTTGTAAGTTTTTGGTTTTTGGGAAATAGGCAGCAGCTTTCTGGCCCATGTGCATGGGGGTTGCTTTTGTTTTCCTGACAGCTCCTTTTGGCTCCTGAAAATATAGTTAGGGTCTTACCCCATCAAAGTGGCGAGAATAGTGCTGGAATTCCTGGTCTGGACAGATTTACTCTTGACTTTCATTGGGGGTTGTTGACTTCCTTGAAAAATTAGGTTTCCTATAAATCTACGGAGTTGGCTGCCACATATTGAGAGTTTTTCATGGACATAGCGGCCCTGCCTCTTGGGAGTTTCCCTGCTTAAATAAAAAGAATCTTCTTTAAATTAGTTCTATGTTGCAGCAAGGTCAAAATATTGCAGAAATCTCCCCTAGCATTCTTCCTGTTGGCTTGATTGGCAATTAAGCCCAAAACTTGGGCACCAAGTTGGTGCCACAAGGGAAATTTTGGGACTTGCCGCAGGTTTCAGAACAGAGGGGCGACATTAGGGGCTGGATTTTTGGGGCTAGTTTGCGTTTGGGGAGAAATGGTGTGGTTGGATTGCCCAATGCGTCTCTTTTGTATGATTTTCAGTATTGGTGAATGGTACTCTCGAGGGGGTCTTTAACAACTTGGGAGGGAACCCTATCAAGTTTGGGGAATCGGAATCGAAAATCTAATAAGAGGACCACCACTGTCTCACCATGCCAAATCCATATGCTTTAAATCACGTGTTTTCAAAGCCTTACTCATTGCTATTGAGGCGGGCCACTCTTATCTCTAGATCAGCTTGCTAGAAGAAATTGGGAATGAAAGAGGCTTACTAGCTCTATAAGTTATGATTCTATGGAAGACAATGCAAGCTGCGGAAGGACCGAAGGAGGGAGTCAAACCTTCCTTTATGAAGTCCAAGACTCTTTCATGGAACATTTTTGGGGCTGAGCAATCTTAAAAAGCGCCTCCATCTTGAAAATATGATTCGGCATTGGAAAACGGATGTTGTTTGTTTGCAGGAAACAAAGTTGAAAGTGTTCCGCTTCTAAGCGGTCGGGCTGATATTAGAAGGAAAACAACCCTCCTTTCATTTGCTGCCACGTCAGAAATTACACAATAATTTCAATAGTCTCACTCGCACTAAATAGTCTCACTCCACGAAGAAGAGTTCGCTGCCCCTCCTCTTTGCTCTGCTTCCGTCGCATTGATTTCTGCTGCCATTGGTCCATTGCCTACCATCCCAGTTGCCACCAGCAATCCGACGCCAACCAGCTGGCGCAGCCACCCACTCCAACGCAATCACCACCGTCCTCCAGTCACCGTAGAAATGGTTTATTTTTTTTTGTCAAAACAGCAGATTCTGTGATTTTTTTTCTATGCCAAATCTGCATGTGATTTATTTTTTCCAACCCAAATAAAATGCAAGGCATTATCTGGAACAAACAAGGATGGGCTACGTGATTTTATTTTTCCCAACCCAAATAAAATGTTAAATCTGACAAAATGCATTACAAAAGATGCAAGGAATTATCTGGAACCTAGACAATAAAAAACAAACCTAGCACTTGTGATAATTGGGGTGGGTGGCGTCGATGGAGTGGTGGAAAAGAGGAGAGGGGGCAACATCGATGGATCTGGGGGTGTCGATAGATCTGATCTAGCAGCAGAGTGATGAGAGAGAGCAGAGTCATCGAGCAGATGAGGGATTTGATTTCCATCTTGGGTTTTTTTTATTGTGTGCTGCACATCCATTATTAATCCATAGATGGGTTACGTGGCAGAAAATAATTGAAGGCTATTTTCAACCTAATAACAGCATGACCGTTGAAAAGATATTCTCAAGTTGAAATGTATCGATATAAGTATCATTAGAAGTTTGTGGGGATGTTCTTAAGTGGGTTGGGTGTTTCTAGCCTCTAATGGGGCTTTGGGTGGTATTTTTTGTGAGTTGGGACAAAAGGGTCGTTGATCTTCTTGATAAGTGTGTTGGGGAATATTCTGTGGCTTGCTCTTTTCAAGCAAGTGGAGGATGGATTTGTTTGGGCTTTGCAGGTATCTATGGGCCCAATTTGGATAGTAGCAGGAGAATTCTTTGGGATGAGGCTGCTAGTTTGTGTGGCTGGTGGGATGTACCTTGCTGTATCAGAGGGGATTTCAACATCACTCGTTTTCCTAGTGAGAGGTCAGGGGAATCTCATCTTAGTACGACCATGGTAGATTTTTTTGGATTTTATCTTTGACTTGGATGTCGTTGATTTGCCTCTTGTCAGGGGTGCATTTGCATGGTCCAACAACTAGGTCCAGTATAGATTGGATAGAGTTTTGGTGTCTCCTTCCTGGGAGGTCCATTTAATGATTTGTGTCAAAAGTGACTTTCGACAGTATGTCCGGATCCCTTCCCCATTTTATTGGATTGTGGGGGAATCCATTAGGGTCGCAGATATATCAAATTTGAAACGACATGGTTAAATGCCAATGGATTTGCCATGGTGAGACAGTTTCGGTCTTCTTATTAGATTTCTGGTTCCCCAAGTTTTATAATGGCGGCTAAGCTCAAAGCTTTGAATAATGATTTGAAGAAGTGGAATGTGGAAGTCTTGGGGAATGTTGATTGTCAGAAGATGTCTTTCCTTGTGGAGTTGTAGGGGCTTGGAGTGTAGGGAGGAGATAGAGATTCTCTTGGATGAGGAAAGATTTAGAGAAAGTTCTGTGGCAGTCGAACTTGAGAAGGTGATATTGATGGGGGAGATCCTATGGAGATAGAAGTCTCTGGTTCGCTGGTTGAAGGAAGGGGACAAGTGTACTAAGGTTTTTCCTTGTGTGGCTAATTCTCATAAGCGAAACAATACTATTGAGATGCTCCATTTTAATGGTGTTCTTTCTGATCACCCTGAGATCAAGGACCATATTGTTCACTACTATGGAAGTCTCGTCATAGAGCAATTCTCTTGGAGGCACAAACTTGATGGTTTACGTTTCAAGCCCATTGATCTTTTGAGTGCCAATTGGTTGGAAAGACCATTCGATGAGGATGAGGTTCATCATGTGATAAGAGGGTTGGCTAAAGACAAAGTCACTTGGAGCGGATGGCTTCTCCATGCCATTCTTTCAGGCCTGTTGGGATATTCTTAGAGAATCTCGTGAAGATTTTTCATGAACTCTATTCCTATTAGAAGTTTGAGAAAAGTCTAAATGTGACCTTCATTGCTCTCATTCCGAATAGGGCACGGGCCTCAGATGTGAATGATTATCGCCCTATCAGCCTTGTGCATAGGATATATAATATCATATCCAAGGTTCTTGCCAATCACATGAGCATGGTTATGGAGAAGATTATCTCGAAGTTGGTGAGGGATTGAGGATCAGATTTTGGCATGACATTTGGTGTGGTTATTCGGATCTTAAGATTGCTTTTCCTAACCTTTTTTGGATAGCTTATGATTAGGATGCTTCGGTGGCAGATATTCTGAACATCTCTAATGGGTATTTATGATGGAATGCTGCTTTCGGCTACCCTAGATTGGGAAGTGGGGGTTATTTTCAAGTTTATCAGGTTGTATGCTTCGAGCATTGAAAGATGGATAAGTTGCTTTGGATTTATATGATGGGAGCAAGAAGTTCACGGTCTGTTCTTTGTGTAAGGTGATGTTAGGTCAAACCCAGAATTCCTTCCCATGGAAGTGTATTTGGAATAGTAGAAGGTGCCTTTCCAAAGTTGCTTGCTTTGGTTGGGCGGTTTCTCATGCGAAGATCTTGACTGTGGATAATCTGAGAAAGCGTGGACTTATTGTTATGGATTGTTGCTATATGTGCAAAAAAGGTGGTGAATCTGTGGATCAGTTACTACTCCATTGTGAGGTGGCAAGGGCTTTATGGGATGAGATTTTTAACAGGGCTGGAATTGCTTGGGTGATGCCTAGGAGGGTGGTGGATCTCCTAGCTTGTTGTAGAGGTCATCTGGGTAACTCCCAAATTTTCTGCGGTGTGGAAAACCATTCCTCTTTGTCTTGTCTGGTGCATTTGGCTTGAAAGGAAATCCCATGGAATGCTCTTTGGATGAACTTAGATGTTTCTTTTGTCACACCTTATTTTTGTGGGCCTCTGCTGTTGTTTTCTTTGGGACTAGCTTTCATGATTTTCTTGTATCTGTATCTACATCTAGTCCCAAATTTATAACCAGGTGGTGTCTATTGTATGCTTCCTGTGTACCTGAGCTTGGCCTTGTTACTTGTTTCAATAAAATTTTATTTTACTCGTAAAAAAAGATTCATTCTCACGTTATTCTAAATCACTCCATACAGGGATGTTTATGGGGTGGATTGCTATCTACTCTCGCATGAATCTATTTAGTGGTGTGTTGTAACCTTTGTAAGAGAGGCTAATGACTGGTGGGTGGATCTCATTATATCTTTCTCCAATAGGTTTTATTCAAGTTAATGTTGAAGATAAGATGGTGCGGTGACTATCCAGGAAATGATTGTTTAATGTAAAAGTCATTTTGCAATGTATTGTGCACTCTAGATAGTGCCACTTTCCCTTGACAGCTGAATATGGAGGAATAAGGCTCTTCTCAAAGTGAATTTCTTTATTTGGACTGCAACTTTGGGGATGATTCTTACCCTGAACAGTGTAAGGAAGTGAGGCACGGTAGTAATCAATCGGTGTTGCATGTGCAACAAGAACAAGGAAACATTGGATCATCATCTACTGCATTGCAATGCTGCTGATGTCTTCTAGAACATGGTTTTTGGCTTATTTGGAATTGATTGGATCATGCCTTTTCGAGCGGTAGATCTCTTAGCATGTTCGAAAGGGCTGTTTGGTAGATCCCTTTCCAACATGGTAAGAGATCTACCACTTGAAAAAGTACAATCCAATTAATTCCAAATCCCTATGAGCCCCATTTAGGTTAGATGTCTCAATAAGTATAAACGAGCTTATAATCTCAATGTTAGGAGGCAATATATATAGGTCTAGGAAATGAAAAGTGGAAGCAAAGGGGCATATTTTGGGAATAGAGTTGTATTCCCTCCAATCATTTGATTATATACTTTTACAAGGTTTCTTGTCCCTCTTTCTTTGTTTCTTTTTTGGGGACTGACACTTTGTATTCTTAGTTGTACAAGAAAATCAAATGCTGGTTAAACTTGAATGTCATATTGGCTCAGATCTGGATTTCTGGGTTTGACAGATTGTGTGTGGTATCAAAAATCTGAATTGATGATTGATAATCATTTTCATTGTGACTTCACAGGCATGGAAGGGTAAAGCTTTCTCATTAATGAATCTTATGAAAGATCAATTGCTTTATGTTAGACATATTACTGTACAAAGACTAAAAAATGCAAACTCAAGGAGCCTAATGATGTAATAATATTTACACTAGCCATTAGTGGGGCTTATCCAAGTTAAGAATCATTGCTAAATGATATAAATTCCCTAGGCCCTATTAGAAGACCCTTATAAACTTCCTTAATACTTGGTGACTTAATTTCAACATGACGTAAGGGTTGAAATTATCAACTAACTTGTGGGAAAAATTATGGTAAAGCCTTTCAGTGGGTGGCCGGCTTTCTTCTGGACTTCTGCTGCATGATTTGGATTATTCCAAAATGATTTTTCTGCAATTAGTGTTTTTTGTGTTCTACAAAGAATTCATGGAGTTGCTTATAACGCCTCTCCCCCTCTATCCTGTTTAGAAACATCTTGAAGTTGACCATATACCACCGGTTCTGGTGTTTGTTTCTTAAAAGCCTGTAAAAAAAGAGTTTCCATTTACCTTTCCTAAGAAATACAGACACTGCACTTTTCAATTATACTTTTATATTGTTTTCCAAGTTGGGTTCTTCAGGCTATGTATTTTGTATAACCTTCCGTGTGATGAAAATAATTGTGCTTGTGTATTCTTTGATGCCTTCACATGAGATGACCAGGTTTTGCATGTCAACAGGCCTGTGGGATCGGGGAGAAATAGCCGTGCTTTAGTCTTCTTTCTGTTTTTCTAGCTCGATCCGTGACTGAAGATGGGCAAGGTTATATCACAGAGTACAAGGGATTTCTCTGGACTTTTCATTTTGAGAGGATACGGTGCATGAATTAATAAAAATGGTTGCGTGCACTTGAATTTCATTTCCTTTTACTTCGTGCATTGATGTGTTTATTGTATAAATTCCAAATGTAACTGTAGGTTGGGTGCTCGATGAATCAACTGATGTTTCGAACTTCCAGATTTTTTTTTTACATGCAACTTTCTGGTGGAACTTTTGGAGTATCATTTTTCTATTTGCAACTTGCAACTAAATAAACACTTGGGTGTTACTTCTCCTTCAGTATCACGCTGGGATACCATTTATAAGATGGACTTGGTATAGATGAGTTATGCTTTATACTACCATTTTATCATATTTCCATTCTATTGTGCTGATGAGCAGTACCTATCATTGCTATCAACTACTAGATCAGCTCTTGTTTGCTAAAATGGAAAATTCAAAGGTTGGATAATGCAACATCATCCCTCCAGTATAAAAGTATGATGAAGGTGTAGTATTTTACAATATCAAGTGTAACTTTAGAAGTCCTTCAATCCCAAAGGCTTGGCTCAAGTGTTAAGGTTGGTGGTCTTTCTTGGGTTCTATTTGGATTCAGAAATGAGATGAGATGAGTTGAGATAGTTTGTGAATAGTAGTGAGATTGTTGAGATCATGAGATGGTTTTACCTTTTGGATATGAGATAGATGTGGGTTCTACAAATTATTGCATGGTGTTCGTAATGATTTTGTTTTCTTTATAAATATATTTATAAATAAATAATAATAATTTATAAATTACCTACCCAATTTTTATTTTTTATAATATATTTCATAATAATATTATAAGATGACAATATGTTTTTCTAATCAAATTACTTTTTAAAATATCAAATAAAAATATTAATTATTTCTAAAATTGTTAAATAATTATTTTATATATATATAATATTTTTTTATAAATAAATTGTGCTTAAAATCATTTTCCATATTCAAGTATTAATGGTCATTTTGTCCAGCTTTTGACCCTTTCAATTATAGTCAATAATAATAAATTAGATGAAAATTTCATCATTAACTTATAAAATTATTTTATTTTATAATTTTATTATTATAAAATTAAATATGGACTAATCATTTATTTAAATAAAGTTACGTATAGACCTTGTAAAATTAACGACACTAATTTGTAAAGAAATTTGCTACAAACTTCCTCTATGTAATTAAGTAATCTATCATGACACCCATATTAAAATCAAATTTTAGTGTTATATATCATCAGAATTTTAAAACAAATATTACATAAATCACAGATAAATTCGAAATATACTTACGAATTTGTAATAAGTTTGAATAAGCAATTTACCATTCAATCACCACTCATGTCTGCCCACATAGCAATGACAATGTCATCCCTAATTGCAGCCATAGCCTGATTCTACGGTCATGTCAGGATGATGTGCTGAAGCTGCGGCGTCACCAACTGCATGGCTGCTGGGACTGAGCTACGCGGTTCTCCAATGCTTAAACAACCAGTAGTTCGATGTCGTCATTCTAATAAAATTGTGTAACATACAACATGCAGTGATCAGGAGCCATTGCCTCCTAATTGAATATATAGGCATGAGTCTTAAAATTATAAACCGTGATTTCAAGACCCAAAATGTACGTTCTATTACGTTACAAATAGTTGAATGACGATAATTAAAATAATCCTTATACCCATTAAATCCCCGTTGACCTTGACAGTCACTTCTATGATATTTTTCTCTGGGATCGAGGGCATAAATCTCTGAGTACATGAGAATGCTGAATCGACTAGATAATAATGTTTTGTTAACCCATTAACAACAAAAAACTCACTTACTTACCAACCATTCCCAGAGATGTAACAAAATACATATAAAGACTAATAATGTTTTTAACAAAACAATTAAATAATATTAAATGTTTACCATCCAGAGGCCATGAAAATTGGTCCTGACTCAATGCATTGATGAATATGCGTGCATCATGTGCGGTTCCCTCCCAACCAGTTTATAGAAATGTGAACTTCATATTTAAGTCACATACACACAAGACGTTTTGGGCAATTCACCCATGCCGGTTGCGAAATGCCTCACGTACCTCTTTAGGTACAATGATGTCGATTATGGTCCCATCAATCACACCAATGCAAACGACGAACCCATCTTATTATGCTTGCATACGTTCAAATAATTAATTTAAGCAAAACTACTGCATAATCAAAATTATAATTTATTATGTACGATAAAGTACTTATCTCAAATCAAGGATAATTTCTTGGGTTGGCTGCGATTGTTGGGTGCACCTCGAATGTGTGTGTTGGGTGAATAGGATGTATCCCAAGCCTACACAGGGCCAGTGTGACTTCCCATATGTGTCGGTTAGTAGTTTCTGTTGAATGTTGAAACCGCTGAGTCACAACCTGTTGTTCTTAGAGGTGGGCTCCGACTCCGACGGAGTCGGAGTTGTCATTTCCGACCTCCAACTCCGACAAAAGTCAGAGCCAAAGTTCCCCTCCGACTCCGACTCCGAACGTAGTCGGAGTCCGATTCCGATCGGAGGTCGGAGGTCCGACCTCCGATCGGAACTCCGACTGGAGTTCGGAAGGAGTTCCGAACGGAGGTCGGAGCTCCGACCTCCGTTCGGAGTTCCGAACTCAATTTCAGATTTTTTTATTATTATTATTATTTAAATTTTGTTGTTCAATTTCGTTTCAGATAGTGGGCAACATATATATATTTTTTTAAAAGTGAACCATCTACAAATATTTGGTTTATTCAAGAGTTTTCAATAATTTAAATATTCGTTCTGATTTTGTTACTGAATTTTGATTATATATTTAATTTGTTTTATGTCCGCCTGAAATTTAGCATTAAAAGTGCTCATGACTCATGAGTTGAAAATTACACAAATTTAAAATTTTATAGAAAAGAATGATGGTACGAATTTGTATCACCTGATTAATTTCAGTTGGATAATAAATTATAAACTTTTGAGAGAGGATGGATAAGTACTAATAGAAATTATAGAATAAAGAGTACTTATCCCACGTCTTTGCTCGGGATATAAGTACATAAATATAACTATATAAATAGTTTAAAAAGTAAATAACATGTATGATGCAGCCATAAGTTATAACAGTCTCATTTATAACGTAATAACAATATGACTCAGTCTTGAAATATAACTACATAAAAATTAAACACGGGTTTCACTCAAACCCCAATGTTCCATTGGTCACGCCTGAAATGAAGATAGAAAGTAGCAATCAATAGATGAAAAAAAATTGATAATAAAAAATTATATACGGTAAAAGAATAATTTGATTCTTACCAAGAAATGTGGTTCTCTCAACTCCATCCCAACTCTCAAGTAGCGTCCGTTCCAAACTCTCAATCATCGGTAATTATGTTAGGGTTCACAATTAGATCTATAAAATCATAAAAAGTAGAAGTTATAAACATTAAAAATAATTAAATCATCATTTAAAAGCATATAAACTTACCCGATTCAAGCCTATAGCTCTCGGCATCAATGCCAACGGTATCTAGTCCAAGGGGCGTTTCACTTATCCAATTCTGTGTGCAAACGAGGGCCTCCACGGTTGACGGTGACAATGAACTCCGATAAGCATCCAACACGCGACCTCCAGTGCTAAATGCCGACTCTGAGGCAACCGTAGTGACAGGAATGGCTAGCACATCTCGGGCCACACGGGAAATGACTGGATACTTGGTGGAATTAACTTTCCACCAAGTTAATAACTGAAATACATCACTAGGTGCCTCGACAGCTTCCATAAAATATCGTTCAACCTCAGATGTACAATGCATAATATTCCTTGTTGACATGAGTTGATGATACTGCCGTATAACACGATTGCCTCTAACCCCTACAGATGGCTCAGTATCACCTGAGGGAACTGTCGATCCTGTCGGCCTCGAATGTGAGGAGCTACCAACTGCGGATGAAGGCTGAGCACTAGTACTGTAGTGATGATATAAGTCATCAACATCATTTTTTAGCAATCTAATAAACTCTCCAGCCTTCACTGCCCCGAGGACGGAATTTACCCAAAATTCTAGAACGGCCAACTTAACTCGGGGGTCAAGGATCACAGCCACAAATAGCAATCTATTTATCTTCTCAATATTCCCCCAATATTTATCATATTTGATCTTCATCCTCGTAGCCATATCAGATAACAATCCAGCAGAGTTAGTACAACTATTTTCCAACTGGAAGTGAAGCTCCGAGAGCTCACTGAAAAATGAGTTCGCAGTCGTATATTTGGATCCAGATAGTCGCATGGTTATCTCATAAAAAGTTCTTAAAAATTCAACAAAATAACTCACACTGGTCCAATCATGTGCGTCTGGCGCACCGAGCCCCTGTCCTGCTGGCTCCAACAAAGCATACCTCAGGCCCCCATCCTCGACCTCCATCCGCTCGAATGCTTTTTGGTACTTCTGTGCCACATCCAACATCATGTATGTAGAATTCCATCGAGTCGGAACGTCCAAGCACAGCATACTAGAACATTCAATCTTCAAATCTTCTGCTATTGCCTTAAACTTGGCAAGCCTTTGAGGGGAACCCCTCACATATCGTACAATGTTGCGGACTCGGGTTATGGAATCATGAACCTCTTTTAATCCCTCAACAACTATGAGGTTAATGATATGAGCACAGCATCGAACGTGAATAAACTCGTGGGCCCGAATGACATCATCTCTCACCGTCATGTTCCGCTTAAACCAATCAATTGCTGTTTCATTCGCACTGGCATTGTCAACTGTAATACACAGCACTTTTCGAATTCCCCAGTCCTTTAAACAATCATCCATCTTCGCCCCAATGGATGCACCTTTATGATCCACAATTTCTTTAAAACCAATAATTTTTTTATGCAAAATCCACTCACTGTCAATGTAGTGTGCTGTGATACACATGTAGCAGACGTTCTGTATGGAAGTCCATGTGTCAGTCGTAAAAGACACTCTCTGGCCAGTGGTAATAAACATCTTCCTCATCTCCTCCTTGTCCTTCGCATGCCTCTTCATACAATCTCGCATCACTGTATACCATGATGGAATGGGAAATCGTGGCTCAACAAAATTTAGAAACTTTCGAAAGCCTCTTTTCTCGACTGTGGTAAATGGCATCTCATCAGTAATTATCATCTCTGCAAGCATGTTCCTCAACATCTTCTCACTGTATTGAGGGATGACCAATTTCTTAGTCTGTGTACCATCAGTGGCTGTAGAAGTTTGGTAACTGAGGTTGGTCTGATCAGTGGCTTGCAATCCCTTCGCTATCTTATATCGTTGGCAACCATTTAGATGTGCTATTAACACACTGGTACCTTGCTTCTTCGAATGACATCCACAAAGTGATCCACAGTAATGGCATCTTGCCACTGGGTTCGCAATTTCACCAGGAATTTTGGTGAAATGCTCCCATGTCCACGACCTCTTTTTAGAAGGTCGTGGTGGTTGATCTTGCTCAATGGGCATCTCCTCCTCCTCGTTGAACATATCTTCATCCTCTATATCAACTGGGAGTGGGAGTCGACTACTCGCACAAGATGTAGCTGCTCTAGATGTAGCTGCCCTAGATGTGGCTGCCCTAGATGTGGCTCTAGGGGTGGAAGTACCCACCGATGTAAGAGTTGTAGCATTGGCATCCGCCACATCCCTTTGTGGACGATCATCTCCACTATGTCTACGATCCATATCACAATCAATAAAGCTGAAAAAATTAAATTAGAAGCAAAAAATTAGTTTAAAAATAAACTAGGCTATTGTATTATACAATAGGACATGTATTATTGTATCATAATAATACATATATCGATGTATTATGACATTGAGGTTCGGTTGATGTGTGCTTGACTCAGACGAACCCATCCAAATGAGTTCGCTCGACGTGCGCTCGACGTGCGCTCGAGCAGAAGCCATACAGAGAGGTTCGCTCGACGTGCGCTCGACGTAGCGCTCGAGCAGAACCCATCCAGAAAGGTTCGCTCGATGTGCGCTCGAAGTGGCGCTCGAGCAGAACTCATATAGAGAGGTTCGCTCGATGCGCGCTCGACGTGGAGCTCGAGCAGAATCCATCCAGAGAGGTTCGCTCGACGTGCGCTCGACGTGGCGCTCGAGCATAATCCATACAGAGAGGATCGCTCGACCTGCGCTCGACGTCGCGCTTGAGTAGAATCCATACAGAGAGTTTCGCTCGATGAGCGCTCGACGTAGCGCTCGAGCAGAACTCTTCCAGAGAGGTTCGCTCGATGAGCACTCGACGTAGCGCTCGAGCAGAACTCTTCCAGAGAGGTTCGCTTGACTTCCGCTCGACATATCGCTCGAGCAATGTTCAATACAACGTGCGCTCGACTTGCGCTCGACACCTCGCTCGAGCGCAAGTCTTCAAAACAGTGTAAAATTCATGTTTTTGAGCGCCGTATTGGGGACTATATTGAATATTCAATACACAAGAATCACAAGAATCACAACTGCTGGCTCCAATTCATAAGAGACGTGCTTGAATTAAATTTAGGGCTCACCGTAGGTGGAAGTTGAACAGAGGGACGGCGGCAGGGAGGAGCAACGACGAACGGTGTTCTGAAGAACGCGAGACGGAGGGTTCACTGGTTCATGCACTGGGACGGGAGACGTGAGACAGAAGTGAAGGAGGAAGAAGAACTGAAGAAGTGAAAAAGGAAGAAGAAGAAGTGAAAAGGAAGAAGAAGTGAAGAAGGAAGGAGAAGAAGAAGTCGTTCTTCAGTGAAGAAGAAGCCCCTTCAAGAAGGAACTTCCGAACGACACCGTTCCATATTAAGTGGAACGGTGTCGTTCAATAATTTTTTTTTAAACCCAGTTCCAAAACGACGTCGTTTTGGAGCTGGGTTTAAAAAAAAAAATTCGGAGTCGGAGTTCGGAGCTCCTTCGAGCTCCGAACTCTGACTCTGACTCCGACTCCGACTCCGACTCCGACTCCGAATAATTATTCGGAGCTACTCCAAATTCCGACTCCGAATTCCGACAACTCCGACTCCGTCGGAGTCGGCATCGGAGCGGAGGTCGGACGGAGTCGGAATTCTTGGAATTCTGCACACCCCTAGTTGTTCTTCTCCAAGCGCCACTACCAATGTGAACATGCCTAATTGTTCCTTGATGGTCGGCCCTTTTCTAGTATCCCTCAAAAATCCATTGTTCTGTAACAAGCCGCATAATGCGCGGAAGGCATCAACCTCCATTCGGAATAACTCGCGACAATTCCATAGATTTCCATTCAAAACTTCAAAAATAAATTGATGTCCCCGCAGATTCCCTAAGAATTCGATTGTATTAATCGTGTCTTCTACAAATTCATCACTACTATCACTTGCACCCCATTAGGAAAGATATTGTACGCATCGAGGTTCACCATCCCTTGAGGAGGTTCCTGCTGACCAATTCGTATCATCCATGTTATGATCACGTTCTACCAATTGCAAATTATAATCTGTATAATTCCAACATTATATTTTAATATATCAAGCATAACTATATTTCTACTCTTGTTCTTATCAACCACCAAGATATACTTGTCAAGAAAATTGTGTAATAAAAAAGGTGGCATTAATACCAAATGCATATCATGGAAAAAGTTGAACTCATCACAATTAGCAATAACATAAACTCATCAAACTCATACAAAGCAATAACACAAACTCATCAAGTACCAATAACATGCATATGGCCTCATGAAAAAAATAAAATAACAGTCACGGAAATAAATAGAGGATAAAACAATTATCCTAGATGCTCCTCAACAATTTCGAACCCAAAATTCCCTCCCATTTTCGTCCATTGACAAGAAGGTTTGCTGCATTTTTGGATCAAGTAACTCCTTCACTGCACGATACCACAATTGGCCCCTCCAGTCTCGGGGAAATCTCGTTGAGCAATTTTATACAATGACGTGTCAGATCATAAGCTCCATCACTGCCCTCAGTAGGCTCTGATCCTCTGCTGCGCTTCACTGAAGACATAGCACTAGCCTCCTTATACCGCTTACATCCCGCGATCTGCGTGTGTTTCACCTCCTCGAGTGCTGCAGAAATCTCTTGATCGAGCTGGCTCATTTTGTTCTTCTGCGTACGTGATGAATGTGTCAATACATCGCCTGAAGGTGACCCCATCCCCATCAACTCATCCATGTCATCAATCTCAATGTGCAATCCCTGTTGATTGCCCAATGCGGGAGGGCATCGAGCTCGCATCTTTGAATCAAGCCTCCGCTTGTCGTCACTATCTGGGGATAGTTGTGTTTACGTGTGTTGCATAGTCCCCTATACAACAGAAGCACCAAATATGGTGCAAAGCTCCTCGTACTTTGGGCAGCCAAAGGTACGAAACCTCTCCCATTTTGATTTAACCTAACAGTTCCATAATATACACACATGTCAATAATAAATTCTGTAGTGAAAAAACTTGCTGTTTGGTGAAATAAAGATACTTAGTAAGTTTATTTTTACCCTGATGTCATTTTCCGAGGCCTCATTGCTCCCTACTATCGTCTTCGTACTAGGATCCCAACCCATCCTGGTTTGGCTCACTAGATCGTTAAACAGGCACTGATGGGCCTTTAACCTTTGGATTTTACCCTGAATCTGGCTTGCGTCAAACACCCGCACACCAACAGCGGTGAGCCGCTTAGCATAAGATGTATGTGCTTCCTACTCGTGATCTTGCCAGTCCTTAATCTACCATGAAAGGCGTCCTGGTAAAGCATGTCAATGAATACCTCCTCCATGCCATCGCCCCAAATTTCATGATCATGACTCGTGTTTTCTGGATCATCCATGTTTAATAGCTAAGAAATTGATAAAATGACAATGCAAGTAATTGTTTGTAAGATATCCAAAATTATAACCTCATGTCAATTTGTACAGTTCTTTTGGTAGGGTAGACAATAAAAATAGAAATAAGGAGAGGATATCTAGAACAGGTAAAATCAAGTCGACAATCATCCATTCTAAAGGGGAAAAAAAAGGTCATATTAGGCTACATTTTCTAAGACCAGTCACATTACATCTCCTCTATTTCACTAAACATAAGTTTACTCATGAAAGCAGCCACATTCAAGTATGCATGCCAAAAAAAACCAAGGCAGATATATAAAAAACAACATAACAAGTAGTACCGAAATCATAAAATGTATTATAAAGAACTAATACAAGTAATGGGTGTGGAGTGAAAGTTTACTCATACCTGTTGCGATGCACACAGATAGAGAAGAGCATAAGTAGTACCGCTATTAGAACAAAAAAGTCCAAAGTGTATTAAACTTAATATAAACTAATTCAAAAGTACATATAAAAATATGTAAGGAATAAAAAAATGACTCGAAGGCTGCCTACATACCCACCACCTTGATATCCCTTTCCAGTGGTTAAACAATAGAAGTAATAATTGTCTATCACGCAATCTTCTTCTATGGGAAGATACACAAACTCCACTCGAACTACCACCCAATTTGGAAACACTTGCCAAATTATCACCTTCGGCAATACCCTTCAAACTATGGTAAAATTGCAATGTACGCCCCTTTTTCCCCTTCAATAAAAAAACTAAAGAATCTTAAGAAAAAAAGACAATGCTGTATTACATTCAAAAGAATGTTTTGAATGTTTATGAAAAAGTTGAATATTTTTTACAGAAATAAAAATTACCTTTTAAAAATAAAACTGGTCTCTTAGAAAAAGTTTTTTAATTGATGCTAAGGTCACTCAAGGGTTATTACGACAGTCGTCAGCTATCAAGCTTTGGCAATGGTGATGATTGGGTATTGTCAGGCCGACATTTGTTTTTATAACCACAACTAAAAACTACTACTATATTTGAACCTACTTTCATCTGAAACTACTACTGCAGTGGTGATAGTTGAACCTACTTTCATGTGAAACTACTACTGAAGTGAAGACATCTTGGAGGAAAAAATTATGACGACAACACTAGATTCTTGTCAAATAGATCAACAGTATTGATAAACTCGAGTATGCAAAGCAAGTTTTGAATCATTCAATTCATTTGTAATAAGCAAACAAAGAAGCCAACATTGAAGTAGCAAAAAAAAAAAAAAAGTTCATACAGGAAAAACAACATAGCAAGACTAGCAATGCAAAATCTATTTGGCATTATAGGAGTCATGATAATTGGGTACTGTCAGAAAATTTATTACAAAGAAATAATAAAGGTAATGGGTGCATGTGGAGTCAAATAGTTCATACTTGTTGAGATGGACAATATGTAAGTGGAGCTTAAGTTGTACCACTATCAGAACATAAAAGACCAAAGTGTATTAAGCTTAATATAAACTAATTAAAAAGGTACATATAAAAACAATAAAGAATAAAAAAAAAGGACTGGAAGGCTGTTTGGCTGTGAAGAATGTAGTATATGTGCTGTGAAGGGTGACCTGTTACATGCTTCAAGGGTGACCTAATATTGATGTTGTTAATATCAGGCAACTGGTAGTTATAAGGATGCAAAAATTAAGTCCCATGAAAAAAAAAGAGAAGGCAGTTGGGACAGCAACAAAGTTAAGGTCTTTGTTCAAGTCAAGCGAGCTTAGAGCAAGAGAGAGGTTCTTATGAACTTTAAAATGTAAGTACTAAAAAAAAATTATGGCATACATTTAAAAAAAAAAAGAACTATGAAAACACTTTTGGGAGGCTGTTAACCTTGAAATATGAAGAATTTTACTTTTAAAAGGGCTACTTACCCCTGATTTTGATACATACAAACGTGTATAGTATCTTATTATGCACATATGCATATACATTTAAATATGTATAAATAGGTATTAGTGCTAACTGAGACCTGTTCTCGAGTTAGAGATGTTAATTCGATATGAGTAAAGAATTCAAAGTAGTTATTTCAAAAAGGATTTGAACTGTCCATTTAAAACTATGTGATAACGGGTACAATGCAAATTGTAGGATATAAGACCAATGCTGTAAGCTAAGGAAATCAATCAATAGTACAAAATGACTGATCCTTATATTTTAGAAGTTGTGATGACATCATTGATTTTTAATAGGGATTTTGTGTGATACCCCATATGATAAGGATAATGGTAGGTGGTGAATGAGATCTCACATTGCTTGAGAAGGAAAAGTTCTTGCTCTTTATAAGGTTCCAATGGGGCTCCAATTGTATCATTGACTAGTCATTTTGAAGTATAGGCCATGTAGTTTGGGCCTTCCATTGGGGCGTTACAAATGGTATTAGAGAGATTAAGGATTTGATTTTGAGAGAAGTTCATTGTTCATTGTACACGGTTCACATGGTTCACCCAGGTAGTACTAAGATGTATCGGGATTTGAAACAATACTATTGGTGGGATAAATTATGAGGCACAATGTTTGACGTGTCAGCAAGTTAAGGCAGAACATCAAAGGCCCTCAGGTACACTTCAGCCACTTCCTATACCAGTTTGTACGTGGGATGAGATAGGGATGGATTTTGTATTAGGGTTTCCTAGGGCACCAGGAGGTCAAGATGCAGCTTGGGTGATTGTTGATCGACTATCAAAATCAGCTCACTTTATTCCCATTCAGAAGACATACTCTACTGATAGATTGGCAGAGTTGTATGTGAAAGAGATTGTCAGACTACATGGGGTACCATCCAAGATTGTCTCTGATAGAGATACACGTTTCACCTCAGCATTCTGGAGAAATGTACAAAAAGAGTTAGGAACTCAGCTAACTTATAGCACTGCTTTTCATCCTCAGACAGATGGCCAATTGGAGAGGACAATTCAAATTTTGGAGGATATGCTTAGGGCATGTGTTATGGAGTTTAAGGGCAGCTGGATACGATATTTACCCCTCATTGAGTTTGCTTATAATAACAGTTACCAAGAGAGTATTCAAGCAGCGCCATACGAAGTTCTTTACGGACGTAAGTGTAGATCACCTCTCTATTGGGATGAAGTTGGAGGGCACAGAATAATGGGACAACAAATTATTCAGGACATGTGCGAGAAACTTTCAATTATACAAAAGAAACTTGTTGTTGCGCAGGAGAGGCAGAAGAAATATGCGAATTAGCGAAGACGGGAACTAGAATTTGAGGAAGGCAGCAAAGTACTACTAAAAGTTGCCCCAATGAAAGGGATAATGAGATTTGGTAAAAAGGGAAAATTGAGTCCGAGGTATATAGGCCCTTTTGAAATTTTAGAAAGAATAGGAGTTGCAGCATACAAATTGGCACTCCCACCTCAATTATCTGCTATTCATAATGTGTTCCATGTCTCTATGCTTCGGAAGTATGCCCCGGACCCCAGTCATGTGTTGGAGCACGAGCCTCTTCAGATTAGAGATGATCTTACTTATGAAGAATTTCCAGTGGAAATATTGGCATAGAAGGATTAAGTCCTACGCAATAAAACTATCAAAATGGTGAAAGTACTTTGGAGTCAACACACAGAGAAAGAAGCTACATGGGAACGCAAAGAAGATATGAAGGAAAAGTATCCCTATTTATTTTAAACGAGGTACGTTCCATCTCGAGGACGAGATTTCTTTTAGGGAGGGAGATTTGTAACGGCCACGATTTGTTTATTTATTTATTTTAAGTTAAAGATTTTAAATTATTTTATTTTTTTATGTTTATATCATTAATACCATTATTATTACAAATTTTAGTCATTAATTATTTCTTTAAAAACTTTTAGATTTTTTCAGCTGGTGTTTCTGTTTCCATTCCTCGGACGATCTCTTCAATTTTCAGACGTTACATAGTAAAGAACCGAATTCTTCAATTTATATTCCATAATCTCCGTAATTTCAGCAGTGCAACATATACCCTACCTTCTTTATTCTCCATTTTCGTCCTTTTGCATCAAGCAAAAGTTTCTCTTGATCTCATCCATTGTTCTGCAGATTAAAAAAGAAAATATTCTGTTCGTGCTCGATTTTTTTTTCCTCTGGTGGTAAGCCTCACTGGTTGCCCTTTCCTCTTCCTTTCTTCTGATATTTTTCATCAGTCTAACAAACAAGTATTTTGCTTACCTTAGGTTTTGCTCCATCATGCTTGTTGGAAGAGGTAGATCTCTGTCTAGGAAAAAGAAGAAATAAATTTTATCAGGATATATCTAATTTTGAAATTTTATAAGACATTGTTAGTTGTTAATTGATGATATGTAATGTGATACAATTGTTATGTTTTTAAATTTTATGAAATTAGTATTTTTGATCTGTAAGTTCGAATGTAAATTAAAAACGTTCGAACACTGACTCACATTCGAACCAACGTTTGAACGTGAAAACATAAAATTATATAGTAACATTCGAACGTAGGCCTCATCGTTCAAACACACTCACCCTCAAGCGAACAAAACGTTCGAATGATTAAACGATTAACATTCGAACAAACCTCCGAACGTACCACTTGCATTCGAACGCTCCTTCGTTTACATTCGAAATAATGTCCGAACGTTAAACCTATTACGTTTGAACATTGGTTCATTAGCATTCAAACGAAAATTTGAACGTTTATTGTAATTAACGTTCGGACACTTAAAAGTTCGAACATAAATATGATACGTTTGAACTATAATCAACGAACGTCAACTTCTGTCATTCGAATGCCAATCGGTCGGGTTGCCATTCGAACGTTCAATTGGACGTCCGAACATTATTTTCTGTGACAGATCTCAACTTTCACAAAAAAGGGAACGTTCAACCAAACGGAACACCTCCAACTGTCACTAAAAATATTTTTAGTGACGGTTCATCAGTAAACCGTCATCAATTATTTTCTGTGACGCACATTAGGTGACGGTCGTGGTGACGGTTTCAAACCGTCACCAAATATCTTTAGTGACGTTTTGGTAATTTTTTGTGACGGTTTCCTTTGTCACAAAAGACAAATTGTGTTGTAGTGAAAGTTACTTCTTGGAGATGAGGGAGATAAGGTAGGGTTTTTATTTTCTTATTTTTTTTAAATCCACTTGGCAGTAGCCAAGTCAGTCGGTGGAGGGATTCTGTAAAAAAATTATGTGGGCCTAGCATTTTCATATATATATATATATATATATATATATATATATATATATATATATATATATATATATATATATTCTTCTTTTTGAATTGGAGAAACAAAACTAATTCACTTTATAGTTAAAACTCTGACTGAGAAACTTACCGACGTTGCCTGATGAAACATTGTTTTCTTGGATCTAGGGACCATTATCTTTATGACAGAGTATTGCTCTGAAAAGGAAAAGAACATTAACCCTTCTCGTGGAGCCCACCAGTACATGCACAGCTTTCTACGAAATTGCTTATAGAGAGAGAGAGATGAAAACCCTAGCTAGCTAAAACAATGGTTTATTTTCAATTTCATGAAAACCTTTTTAGTCTAATTTGTTTTAAGAAGACGTACGTGCAAGTACTTCAAGCTGGAGAATCATTAATCAATCTTGGTTGAGATGGTGGGCTTTTGATTCATTTTCTTTTTCTAATTTAAAGGGGGCAGCTGGAAGAAACCAGAGAGTTAATGAGTGATCTAGATCAAGAGGCACCTAATTTTTCCACCAACAAAAAGTAAAAGGATAAGAAGGTGGGCGGTTACTGAGTTTGCATGAATACATGATATTGATTGTCCATCAAACTGAAGATGCATGGCCGGCCTGCCTGCTCATGAGGGTTAATTATTTATAGATAGGTTTGAAACTGTGAGCTAGGGTTTCTCCATCGTTTTAATGCAATAGCGATATAAAGTAGGGCTCAGTGTGCTTTTTGACTGCTACTGCAACTGCAGCTTGCTTCAGTCTATTACACCTCAATTAATATTTCGGTGAAGATTCCAATATATATATTGAATTCAGTCTAAGATGAATTCAACAAGCTGGGATTATGGACCTATAATTAATGAGAGATCATATGATTTTAATTCTTCTTTTTTTTTTCAAAAAATCTCTTATAATTATTAGCTAGGTAGTACATAGGTAGGCCAGGTTTCTTAGGCCTGCAGTACTACTAGCTGTTACCGCCTCATGTACATTTTTCTTTAATTAAGATGCCGAAGAGCTCAAACCTCTCGTATATATTTCTTCTAGGGCTAGCTTTCCAGCTTGTTTTAAGTTTGAAGTTTGCAAACCTTTAATTTACTGACCTGAAGTAGTGCTCAATTAGCTAGCCAAGGATAAGATTTATTGATAAGCTGGTTTTCATGCATGGCCGTATGATCATGCATCTTAATTCTAACGAGATTTGGAAGTATTTATTATCACGAAGGTGGTACCGCCCTTCCTCAACCTGTGAACAAGAACCATGATCTGAACCGATCGAGTACTGAAACCATCTCTAGCTGTGTGTACATGATATATATGGTTATAAAGTCTAACTTGTACTGTGCAAATCTCACTGTCATATGTATAAACATGTGGTCCTTGTGTTCTGATCTGTGGATGCCTTAAAGAACCTATATATATACGTTGGTCCCTAATCTATAAGCTGGCGTCTCTATCTATCTATTTGCTATCAAACACTACTCCAGTAGCTAGCACACATGCACCACAACTTTGGAAGTTGCAGGACTGCACCCTTTATCTAAATTGAATTTCTCAGCCTTTCTTTAGTTGTCTTGCATGTGAAATCATGTAGCCAATTACTGATGATGATGATGATCTACAAACTCAGATTTTACCTGCATATAGCCCCATCATGATGTTTTCCCCCAGCTTCCACTGTGCATGCCAGATCATGATGATAATCAGCCCCTTTCATCTGTCGAAAAAAGAGGCCGATGAAAACTTTACTACAAATTGACCAAGCAGCGTACGAATTCCGATATTGAATACTTCTGGTTTTTCACTTAATTTCTGAATTTCCTCTTAAGTTAATTTTCTCTTGACATGCATGAGGATCGATCATAACCTCAAATAAATAAACATGATTCTCCAACTTCAGGGTTTGAGATATATAATTGTACATATATGTTCCGATACCGTCTGGTGATAACATGAAGTACTACTAGCTTATAATAGGCAATAGGCATGCATGATCTTTCAATCCATGCATGCATACTCCATGAAATGCACTAATGATGATGAAGTTATTTGTACTACTCGTCGATCTGAGTATGTGTAAAGTGTAATTAGCCTAATAATTTACTGATCTTGTGTGTTTGGACCGATGCTTTGAAGCTAACTATATATATAGTACTTAAAGATACGATATATATAAACAATAAAACCTACATTTTTCCATTTCCGATTCTGAAATAAGTGATGATTTTCAATGATATTAAAGCAAAGGTTGTTGACTCTAAACTATACCAAATTTAATAAGATATTTCATGTACTGTATCCATTAAAAACTATTTAATTATATATATATATATAGCTTGTACGTACGTACTGTTATATATATTAATAAATTTAAACAATATCTACCTTGTAGTACTATTATATTAGGAAATTTAAACGAATTCGTACATGCAGCTAGCAACTGGCCGGACACCAAGCCGATTAATAATTAAGCCTGTGATTTTTCAATATGTGGTGTATGTATATATATATATATATATATATAGACGTAGGACTACTAGCGAAATTGACAAAATTACTAGTGTTGGATCTGATTGGTACGTGTCACTGTGAATGGTCACGGCCATGTGGGTCTAGCTAAAAGCATGCCATTCTTTTTTTTACCTTCGATCCCTGCATATATGCAACAATATTATCATCATGTATCGGTTAAAATTAAACGCATGGCCAGCATCTTTTCTTTGATATCTCCAAATTAACTTAAATATTCTCGACATTTCTGAAAAATATTTTTATTCTGCGTAGTGCCTAGCTTTTACCCAGCTAGCTGCTGCTCTTCATGACTTAGTCGATAGATCTAAGAGCTTTCTTGAAGACTTTTTTGGGACTATGGCAAGCATATTATTATATGCATTCTCATCCTCATTTATGTTGGATAAACAATAGCTAGCCTGCAGCATGCCAGCTGAGAAGAGTTTGTTTGCCTCATGTAAGTTCATGTTCTTCTTATAATGATCATATCATATTTCAATTTCAATTCTCAGGCGAGCTAGCTGGATGCATATATATATATGTGTGTGTGTGTGTGTGTGTGATGTCTGCTTCTTTAATTTCTTATTATTTCATCATGTTCGTCTTATATATCTCGAATCAGATCTCTCTCTCTCTCTAAATAATATAGGTTTCCATCTGCCCTAGATTCTCTTCTTCTTTTTTTCTTTCTTAATTTCTTTTTTATGAAGGGGGCGAGGTGGAAGCCTTTGCCCTAGATTTGTAATAGCCATTCAATATTCAAAAACATCTTCTTCTAGCTTCTTCTTCTTCTTCTTCTTCTTCTTCTTCTTCTTCTTCTTCTTCTCAGAAGCAACGTGTTTCTGACCTTCTGCATTTTCTTTTATGTTTCTATGTCAGATGCAGCTAATTAACTCAGTTAAATATACTAGCTTGATATGCTCAAAGTAGCTGCCATAATTAATTTTCACATAATTGAAAGCAGAGCTAAACATGGTCCTCCAGCTAATGAAAGCATGATACATATAAATCATTGTAATTGAGTTATAAGTAGCTAGGGATGATCATCATACTCAGAATATATATAGATCTAGCTATATATAGGAAGTTTAATACTAATAGATTAATTTCTATTATTGGTTCCATTTGATCCATGCATGCACAGCCCAATAATGAGAGAAGTAAGATGATCACAAAATCAAGAGACAAAGATGTTCAAGCTAAGCAAGAAAGCCCAACCGATTACAGAAAGTGTACTTCATCAAGGCAATGGTCATCTAGAAATCCAAGGATTGTACGTGTCTCTCGTTCTTTTGGAGGAAAAGACAGGCACAGCAAGGTTTGCACCATAAGGGGATTGAGGGACAGAAGAATTAGGCTTTCAGTGCCCACAGCAATTCAGTTGTACGATCTACAGGAAAAGCTGGGGCTTAGTCAGCCTAGCAAAGTCATAGATTGGTTGCTTGATGCCACTAAACATGATATTGATCAACTTCCACCACTACAAATTCATCAGGGATTTGGTCAATTCCATGAACAATTTTCCCATGAACCAAACACATCTGATCAGTACTCTTCTGCCATTTCTTCATTCGATGCAAATGCTGCATTTATAAAGGAAGTTGCTGATAAAGGAAAGTGGGTCAAAACAAATGAAGAAGATCAGATTCAGTATGGAATTGGTGGACAAAATCCAGCTCAAAAGCTTTTCCCTACGCCAAATCATTCCTATTCCACTTCCTTACCAGGATTGCTAAACAATGCCATGGCCTACAATTCTTACTATAATTCTGAGCCTTCTGCTTTATCTTTATCTCAGTTTGGAAGCCATGGATTATCTCCATCACATATAGATCATCATTCCCATACAAGCAATGCCATACCAGTACCGCTTCCATCTGGGTCTCAATATTTTTTCTGTCCATCTGCAACAACATTACCAGCAGTTTTTACTCCATATCCTTCCTATATTTCGACCCTAATAGAGAGTGACCCAAGACAGATCAACCATATCCAATTGTTGAGCTCAAGTTCACAGCATGTTCTGCCTCATCATCCTGGCCTCATTCCATCTCTTCATTCAGTTGGATCACCTTTGAAGCCCTTTGCAGCAAATGATCAGAATCCCAAGCTAATTCCTCAATCACATCCCAACAATGATCAGAACAAACTGGATCGATCATAAGGATAGCACTGGTTTTCTTATTTATATATTGCCTTCTTGATATCATTCTACGGCTAGCTTATCATGGATGGATATGTTCAAAAACTGGCAGGAGAGGAATCATGATCAGTTACAAGATGGTCGATGTTTCAAGCGCGCTGCTCTTCGAATATATTGTCCAATACAAGTAAGACACTCAAAACAAAACAAAAAAAATTCCTGCATCTAACCCATGATTTGCAGAAAATGGTGATCATCATGTCAATACATGCAATTAATTAGTTTGTAATGATTATAGTACTTGAGATATTTGAGTGCTTAGATATAATTTTTTGTACCAAACCAATCAGTTATTTAATAATGGAGATATTAGAGAATTTTGAATGCGTCAATTGAATTACTTATACTACATAATTATAAATAGTAGTCATTTAAATTAAAATCTGCTGATCTTCTTTTTGTCAGTAGTGTTCTAATAATCTATTTTAGACCATTACAAGTGAAGTACTTAAAAAGTAGCAGTAATAATATTATATATGTTATGTGAATTTAATATTCTTACAACATTAATATGGTACGTACTAATATGTACATGGTGACAGTACTGCAACAAAATTGCTTGTTAAGGACAAAATCTTTTATCTTAAAAGACTTTATTTCATCTGTATTTTAGGACGAAAAAATCTCATTCTCAACTCATCTCAATACGTCTCTAAATGAATTTTGATTATTTCCATATATATATATATATATATATATATATATATATATATATATAGATGATCATGGCCTAGCTAGTATATACAAAAATATTAGACCTTGGTATTGAAACTCCGCCAGCTAGCTAGCGTACATGCATACCCATATAATGTACGTGCCAATTAATTACTATCGGGGAGTAAGAATTTAATTTCTCTGATAAAAGAAATTAATTAGTTCAAATATATATAATTAATGTTAAATCAAGATATATTATGAGAAGATCAAAAGCTAGTTTAAATAGAAATAATATTCAATATTACTGAATTATTTCTGTTTGAATGTTGATAATTGAACTCATGTAGCCAGATATATAATATTAGGCTTTTAATTTAAAAGAAAACACGTTTACACTACTAGCTTTGTACGTAATTTGGACACTTAATTATTTGGTTATATATATCTTGTTCTTTTCAAGCCATATATATATATATATATATATAGCATCCGTATGTATTATAATTATAGTAATGTTACATACAGTCATAGAATATGCAAGCGTTGTACAATCGCTTTGAAAAAGAGTAGGGTCCACTATTAAAAAATTATTTTTTTTTCATGTGAGTCCCGTATTTATTCATTTTTTTAAGTGATTGCGCAGCGCTTGTACACTGACGACTGCAACCATCATTTTTCTTATAATTAAACCGATATATAAAAAAAAGCATCATTTATTATAGTACAAATTATGTATCTCAAAATTCTAAAGATAATTAATTTAATTAGCTGGTGACTATATATAGAAGGCAAGAACACAATACAACCATGTTCAATTTTCCAAACCAACCTGAAAACTTGTAATGAACCTAGCTGCAGATTGTTAGAATGACAATGGAAATGTATGGAGAATTATGACTTATAGTAGATATAAGAGCATTGTAACAGTAATGAAATTGATGAACAATGAAGAAGATAAAAATGGCTACACCTTGGGAAGTTCGAGGCTCCCAATTCCTGCATAGATGCAAATAACAGAAAGTTCAACAATATTTTAGAATACCTCAACAAGACTACCTCCCCCTACATATACTGGGAAACAATTCCCTTAAACGGAAACCTTCAAACTAAGGTCATGGCCCACTACCTACTCACATTAACTAGGCCCATGGGCCACTAACAATAGCAACTAATTAAAATAACAACTAAGTTGGGCATCAAGCCCAGCCCACTTTAATGAGATTCATAAAAAATTCTCCCCCTTTAAAGAACCTTGTCCTCAGGTTCTAATTTATCATTTCCGCCTCTGTTGCTGTTCAAATCTGTCACAATCCAACACAGGCTCGTGAACCCACATGGATGATAGAAGCCACATTGCTGTATTTTGTGGGCATTGCTAGTGTCACAAGAAAGGGCGAGTATTGAAGACCCTCCCTTGCAGTCTGAGCGGTTGAAGCCAACACTTGAGTGCTCATCTTTGGGAACAAATGACATTGCAAGAACATCTCTTTTGAATAGATAATCTCCAAAACTCGCCACTCCACACTCAACATCCAATATAACATGACTTCGTTTCCCCCATGCAATTGCAAGAAGAGATCTTTGGATCAAATCAATGTAATGAAGAGCACCATGTTTGAGCTGAGTTCCACCGCCAAAAAAAGTGAGGTATTTACCAGTAACTTGAACCCAATTTTGACCCCCCTTAAAGTCTGCAAGCTCTTTATGGGGAAAATCATCATGAGTTAGTTCCATACCAACAAACCTTGCAATAGAAATCAAGTGTAATACAACATTATGTATTATGCAATAGAAACCATGACAATAACCAACGCATTCTGTAGGAATTTTGGAGTGATAAGATCTCGTGGTTTCAAGTCCATCTTTAGTAATTCCAAAGGATACCTTTCGGCTAAACGACATTCCTCCAACTTCAATGGATATTCAGCAGGTGTCCAAGAGCTGTAAGGCAGACACATTCCCATTGGTTCAATAGAAACCATGGTGTTGGCCGTATACATCCCACCACAAGCCCCTGCTCCAAGGCATGAGTTACGAACAACAACCTTTCTTTGCTCATTAGTTATGGATCCACTAACAAATTCTCCAGAACACTGAAAGGCAGAGACAATATCATAAGAATGGCCTTGAAAATGACCAACATCCTCTTGTGCATGAGCTTGTAACTTTTCAAGAATGGTTTCAAGGAGAAGAAGGTAAGAAACTTCTTCAATAAAGACCCATCCATCATCCCATGGTATTCCCCTATCAAAGGGTTTAAAAATCATGACTTTAAGTGGCAATAGATCAAACCAATAGTGAGCAAAAAATTTCTTACTCATAATCCTAGCTCTTGCAGTGCCTATGAACCCCCATTCATTTTTAACAGTATGCAAGTCAGAGTGGCCAACCTCGAAGTAAAGTATCTTTGTCGTGACATCCTCTTCACCATTCATTTTTTTAGGATTTACTTCCACTCCTCTATTGTTTATTTCTTCATCAAACAGATGGAGAAAGATACGTTTTCCACTATTATTGTTTATTATTGTGGATCATACAAAATCAAAGATCCTTTTATTAATGTTCATGTTAAAATATCTAACATGTGGTATCAGAGCTTCAGGTTATAGATTTTTATGATCTCAATGAAATTTACAGAAAACATGTGCTTTCATATATTATGATTTTATCAATCTGTAAAAGATTAAAAACATTGTTTTTACAATCTGAGGAAAATTTTATAACGATTGATTTTGTGTAATATGATGCACTGACAACTATTAATATATTTCGGTTTTGTACCTATTTCTCCTATTACGATTACTTGCATCTGTTTTGATTGAGTGTATTTCAAAAATTACGCATTGTTTACATTGATGCGTGTTGGTAGAATAAAAAAAAAAAAAAGAAACCTTGAATGAAGTGGACCTCGGCGGCGGGAGGAAGATGGGAACGCCATGCCATCTGTTCCTCGCCGGTGTCTTCCACCATCGCGCGGCACTGAAAGGAACATGGTGCTGCGGCGCTGGAGGGGTAGAGTTGATCTGGAAGGCTGGAAGAAGAAGAACCCGTAGGGTTTCTTCTTAATGTGATACGGGTCTGGGCCGTGGGCCTTGGCCCAGCCCGAGAGTTTATTTTTCTTATATTTTGTAATAAGGGTCTGGGCCGTGGGCCTTGGCCCAGCCAGAGAAAAAGACCCAGAATAAAATAAAAGAATCAAATTGGGCCCTGTACAGTAGGCCCGGTTTCTAGCCTGTTGTGTTAACCGGCCTTATCACTGAACCGGGTTTCGGCCCGGGTTACTGTACGGTCCGGTCCAGACCCGGACCGGTTATATTATATTATATTATAATATTATTATTATTTTATTTATTAAAAAAAAATTCTGGAATTTATTTTCTGTTATTTTATGCATGTTATTATTGTTAAAGACATGTATTAATTTTTATTAACATGTTATTGTTGGTATAAAATTGAATTTTATACATATTATTGTTAAGGACATGCATTAAATTTATTAACATGTTATTATTATATACATGTATTAATTAGATTTTGTGCATATTATTAAATACATGTATGAATTGTTTATTTTGGCTATTATTATGTCATGCATATTTTATCCAATATAGGGCAAAATGATTTATTTCAAAAATTAAGAAAATATTGGTTGCCCAAAGGTACAAGATTTTTTTAATTTTTATGATAAATCATTAAACCCATAGTAAGGTGGATATAATGGAGTGAACAATTTGTGTGTTAAGATCTACTCCCAAAGGAGGGTCTTGATGACACTTCTATCTCATCCATCAAAAGTAAAGATTGGAGGGAACACTTTGTATATCGGAGTTTACTCCCAAAGGAGAATTCTGATGATACAACTAGTTCATCCACAGAATTTAATATTGGTGAGAACACTTTGTGTATTAAGATCTACTCCCAAAGGAGGGTCTTGATGATAGTATTAGTTTATCCATAATTGTTTAAATTTTGATTATTATTTATAAGTGTCTAACTCAAAGCATTATGTGATAAAAATTTTCTTGCAGTAAGCGTATCTACATCACTACACTCACAAACTTCATCTGTTCTTGTTCTGACTGGCTCTAATTTTTCTGAATGGGTTGAGAGAGTTAGGTTCACCTTGGGAGTCCTTGACTTGGACTCATCTCTTACAAGTCCAAAACCACCACCCATCACTGAGAATAGTAACAAAGATCAGAAAGAGTCTTTTAAACAATGGGAGAGATCAAATAGGCTAAGTTTGATGTTCATGAAAATGACCATAGCCGAAAATATAAAAAATTCACTCCCTAGTGCTGAGGAAGCCCAAATTTTTCTTGAAAAATGCTGAGGAGAGATTTAGGTCCGCAGATAAATCTTTAGTAGGAACACTTATGGCTAGACTTACCACTATGAAATATGATGGTGCTAAAGGAATGCAAGAGCATATCCTTGAAATGACCAATATTGCCGCTAGATTACAAACCCTTGGAATGAAAGTTGAGGAGTCATTCATTGTTCAGTTTATTCTGAACTCATTGTCACCTCAGTATGGTCCATTCTAGATACATTATAATTCAATTAAAGACAAATGGAATGTGAATGAGTTGGCAAGTATGGTAGTTCAGGAAGAAGCGAGACTGAAACAACAAGGTCATTACTCTGTTAATTTTGTGATCAAAGAAGCCGGAAAGAAAAAGCACCAGTATAGCAAGATGAAACGAATTAGACCACCGAAAGGAAAGCAGCCTGAGAAAGTTAATCAGGTTCAACATAATAGTAGTAAATGCTACTTTTGTGGGAAGCATGGACACATGAAAGCTGAGTGTCCGAAACGTGAGGCTTGGTTTGAAAAGAAGGGTAAGTCACTTACCTTTGTATGTTTTGAATCAAACCTTGTAAATGTTCCCACTAACTCTTGGTGGTTAGATTCAGGTGCTAATGTTCATGTTTCTATAACCATGCAGGGATACCTTACAAGCCAAACACCAAGCCCCAATGAACGTTTTATCTTTATGGGAAACGATAATAAGGCTGAAGTTTTAGCCATAGGAACTTTTCGTTTGGTTTTAAGTACCGGTCAATTTTTAGACCTTCATAACACAGTATATGTGCCTTCTGTGAGGCGTAATTTGATTTCCTTATCCAGACTAGATACTGATGGTTATTCTTTTTCGTTCCATAATGGTAGTTTCAATTTATTTCGAAATGATTTATCTATTGGTTCTGGGTTTCTTTCCGATGGTCTTTATCGACTTTGTCTCGATAATACATTTATTAAAAATAGCTATACCCAGTACCATAAAACATGTATTGGAACTAAAAGAAACATGATGAATGAAAATTCTTATGACTTGTGGCATAAAAGATTGGGGCATATCTCCAAAGAACGGTTACAAAGATTAGTAAAAGAATGGATACTTCCGCATCTTGATTTTACTAATCTTGAAGTGTGTGTGGATTGCATTAAAGGAAAGCAAACCAAACATACTAAGAAAGGTGCCACAAGAAGTAAAGGGCTTCTTGAAATAATCCACACCGATATATGTGGACCATTCTCCACTGAATGTTTTGGTGGAGAAAAATATTTTATCACCTTTATTGATGATTTTTCACGGTTTGGATATATCTACCTACTACATGAGAAATCTCAAGCTGTTTCAGTACTTGAGGTATTTCTCATGGAGGTGGAAAGGCAGTTAGATAGAAAAGTGAAAATCATCAGGTCGGATCGAGGTGGAGAATATTATGGAAAGTATGATGAATCGGGCCGTAACCCTGGCCCATTCGCCAAACTTCTTGAACAGCGTGGCATTGTTGCACAATATACGATGCCCGGGACGCCACAGCAGAACGGTGTTGCTGAAAGGCGTAATCGGACCTTATTGGATATGGTCAGAAGTATGGTAAGCAATACTACCTTACCCAAATCATTGTGGGGTGAAGCTATTAAGACGACAATGTATATCTTAAACTGAGTTCCTAGTAAGTCAGTTCCAAAAACTCCTTTCGAGCTATGGACTGGTAGGACACCAAGTTTAAGGCACATGCATGTTTGGGGTTGCCAAGCCGAAGCTAGACTTTACAATCCACATGAAAGGAAATTGGATCCTAGAACTGTAAGCGGGTACTTTATTGGGTACCCAGAGAGATCCAAAGGGTATAGGTTTTACTGTCCTAATCACAGTCCGAGAATAGTGGAAACAGGAAATGCTAAATTCATTGAATTTGGTGAGATCAGTGGGAGAATTGAACCCAGAGATGTGATAATTGAGGAAGTACGGATAGATGTCCCTATACCTACATCCTCAGAAAAGATAATAGTTCCTCTAATTGATCATCACGATGATACATTGGAACATGTAAATGATTATCCATCTCAGAATGATAATATCACTGACGAACCAAGTTCGGAGTCACCAGAACAGGTTGTCTTACGCAGATCTCAGAGAGATCGAAGACCTGCTATTTCAACAGACTATATGGTGTATCTCCAGGAATTTGAATTTGACATTGGGACAAGTAAAGATCCACTAACATTTTCACAAGCTATACAGGGAAATGATTCTAGTAAATAGATCGATACCATGAAAGAAGAATTGAAATCCATGGATCAAAATCAAGTCTGGGATCTCCTTGAATTGCCTGAAGGGAGTAAAAGAGTCGGGTGTAAATGGGTCTTTAAGACCAAACGCGACTCAAAAGGCAATATTGAACGATATAAGGCCAGACTTGTTGCCAAGGGTTTCACTCAGAAAGAAGGCATTGATTACAAAGAGACCTTTTCTCCAGTATCTAAAAAGGACTCTTTCAGGATCATTATGGCTTTGGTGGCTCATTATGATTTAGAGTTACACCAGATGGATGTGAAAACGACTTTTTTAAATGGAAATTTGGATGAAGAGGTCTACATGGAGCAGCCAGAAGGCTGCTCAGAAAAGGGCAAAGATCACCTAGTATGTAAGCTTAAGAAATCAATATACGGGCTTAAGCAAGCTTCCCGATAATGGTACTTAAAGTTCAATGATACCATTACTACCTTTGGATTTAAAGAAAACATTGTTGATCGATGTATATATCTAAAGGTCAGTGGGAGTAAGTTCATAATTTTGATTCTGTATGTTGATGATATATTGTTAGCTAGCAGTGATCTTGGCTTACTTTATGAAACCAAGGGTTTTCTCTCTAAGAACTTTGAAATGAAAGATATGGGTGAGGCATCTTTTGTGATCGGAATCGAAATTTTTCAAGATCGAAAACAAGGACTGTTGGGATTGTCTCAGAAAAGTTATATAGAAAGAGTTCTTGAGAGATTTGGCATGAAAAGTTGTTCATCACTGGACACTCCAATATCAAAAGGTGATAAGTTTAGCCTATCTCAGTGTCCTAAAAATGAGTGGGAGCGCAAAGAGATGGCAAAAATCCCCTACGCATCAGTCGTGGGGAGCTTGATATATGCACAGATTTGCACAAGGCCAGATATTAGTTTCGCAGTTGGCATGCTTGGGCGATACCAAAGTAACCCAAGGATGTCTCATTGGAAAGCAGCAAAGAGGGTATTGCGATATTTGCAAAGAACTAAGGATTACCAGCTTACCTTCAGAAGAACTGACAGTTTGGAGGTAACTGGATACTCAGACTCTGATTTTGCTGGTTTCTCTGATAGTAGGAAATCCACTTCAGGGTATGTTTTCCTGCTGGCTGGTGGAGCGATCTCATGGAGAAGTATGAAGCAAACCATCACTGCTTCATCTACAATGGAGGCTGAGTTTGTGGCATGCTTTGAGGCCACAGTACATGGTTTATGGCTGAGGAACTTTATTTCAGGGCTTGGAGTTATTGACTCTATAGCCAGGCCGCTGAGAATTTATTGTGATAATTCCTCTGTAGTATTTTTTTCCAAGAACGATAGGTATTCTAAAGGTGCCAAGCACATGGAGCTCAAATACCTAAGCGTTAAGGAGGAAGTACAGAAACAAACAGTGTCCATAGAACATATTAGTACTATGCTTATGATAGCAGACCCATTAACAAAGGGTCTAGTAGCAAAGCTATTTAAGGAATATGTTGATAGAATGGGTCTTATGATGTGAACATGTTAATGAGCTTGTAAATGTTTTGAATTCTATTTTGACACTTAATGATATCTACTATGGTTATTTTGTTTCTGTTTTCTTGTCTTTCCACTTTATATGTACATTAAATGATGTGGATGAATGATGACAAGATAATGTCAACAATAGACATGAATTGGAACCCAAGACATTATAGCATTAGCCTTAATTATCCCAATCAAAGATCATGTTAAATTAAGTTACTGATGTTGTGGTACATGGAAGGGAATTTGTTGATTATATAACAGAGGACCGCCATGACTCGCATTAGTATCTAGTTTGACATTGATATTACGGAACTCTTGAAATGTAAATTAAGCTATGAAAAATTTCAGGAAATGAATTTGCGCAGTATGGTTAATTTCCTGTAATAAACTCATGAACGAAAAATATCATTTATGGGCGTATGGGCCAAGTGGGAGAATGTAAGAGTTCTATTTGAACTCTATGTCCCACTCACCCATATCTGATAGAGTTTTAAATGGTGTTAGAGTTATAATGGGATTTAAACTCCTAAGAGATAAGATTAACTCTTATCTCTAATTATAGTCAAACTCAAAGACTTAGATTTCATGATGGCCAGAAATCTATAAATAGGACTGAGGGGTTAAAGGGTTCTCACCTACAACATTAGAGTGCCTCTAGCCATCGGGAGACACTAGTGAGGCCAAGTTGCTAGGGTGATCCTTATCTCATAGCCAGATTTATTTCTTCATCAAACAGATGGAGAAAGGTACGTTTTCCACTATTATTGTTTATTATTGTGGATCATACAAAATCAAAGATCCTTTTATTAATGTTCATGTTAAAATATCTAACAAGGAACCGAGTAGGCGATACGTTTATAAATATCGAGTGGCATGGTGGAGTCCACGAGAGCCACGACCAGATTCTACAGCTTATCGACCTCCAAGACCACTGAAGATTTCCTTTTAGTGCCGAGGATGACAATGCAATCAGGAGGCTGCAGAGGCGCGAAGTAGAGCTTTTTGTTACTAGAGCGGAACTTCTTGGGGCTGCGAGTGTTGGTGAGGAACCCACCAGTTCGCCAAAGCGAGTTCTGGTTGGGATTGTAAAGCTCGATCTTCTTGGTCATTTGGTCGAAGATCTCGTCGAACAGCGGGTTGGTGTTCACGAACATGAAACGGGCATTCTGATTGGCTAGGGAGATGATGAAGGTGCAGGCGTTGCGGAGGGAGATCAGGGTTTTGTCAGAGTCGATGATGGCCATGCCGTTGTGGATGCCGTAAGTGTAGGCCTTGAAATGGTCAACGGTAACACACAGACCCATGTGAGCATTTGTGCTCAGAAGCTTCTAGATCACAACAAAGTGGATTGTCATTGCGATTGCATTGCAGAGCGAGCAAGTGCAAATCCGGGTTTCGAAGAACACGAATTCCGTTGGAACTTTCTTTGGGCTCCATTTTTGTGGACAGTGCCATTTTGCTCCACCATCTCTGCTGCTTTTAATATTTCTTCCTCCACAGCTTGGTCGTGAGACTTCACTAAGGATTTCTCTCTTAGGTTGACAACGGCGAAATCTTCTGTTGACTCTATTATCTTCTCCACTTTGTCTGCCGTCTCTTTTCCTTCCTCTACAAGATCTTCATCTTTCGATTCATTTGTCATCTACAGTACTAATTTTTGTATTGGTTGAATCCGTAGTTTCTTCCTCCTCTTCTAATTTTTTTGAGTCGTATTCTTCCCTCCTCATATCCAGAAGAAGACACCCATTTCTCAGTATTTTCGTGTCTGTTAACTCAACCTCATCTTCCAGAAGAACATCTCCATCCTTCAATATTTGTTGTTCCAATAGATAGATATGTCTTCCATGTGCGTATTCAATATTCTGGTTCACATAATAAATCATAAAGGAAGGTTCAACTAAGATTTTTAAATTTTTTCTGTTTGAACATTTCATTGTACGGATCATTTGTCCAAGATCTCTATACAATTCATCATAGAGTGCACGGTGAAAAATCTGAAAATATTCATAAAGTTCTGCATTATTCAACTCCATGTCAAGATCGTGGGCTCTAGATACCATTTGTAATGAACCTAGCTGCAGATTGTTAGAATGACAATGGAAATGTATGGAGAATTATGACTTACAGGAAAGATAAGAGCACTGTAACAATAATGAAATGGATGAACAATGAAAAATATAAAAATGGCTACACCTTGGGAAATTCAAGACTCCCAATTCCTCCATAGATGCAAATAACAGAAAGTTCAACAATATTCCAAAATATCTCAACAAGACTACCTCCCCTACATATACTGGGAAACAATTCCCTTAAACAACAACTTTCAAACTAAGGCCATGTGCCACTACCTACTCACATTAACCAGGCCCATGGGCCACTAACAACAACAACTAATTAAAATAATAGGTAACAACTAAGTTGGGCATCAAGCCCAGCCCCCTTTAATGGGATTCATAACAAAACGCATAGCAATAAAGAAAATATAACTCTCGTTTTCCTTGACAAACTCCACCAAGTGATCACGCACAAACTTGAAAGGGAAAAAATATAAGAGGATTCACTTTCTTTGGAAATTTTCTTGGTAACGAAAGAAGAAAAATTCTTTATTTGGATCGTGAACAAGAGAGAGAATGAAGTTTTGGCGAGGAACTCGATCGGTCGTCCCTTGCCATCTCCCAAAAAGGAGATCTCCCCACCAAGAAAATATCAAATGGCAGGAAACGAGAACCCGGTCTCCAAACAAGATGCAGGAGATACGGTGGGCAGAAACGGTGAAGGCCGTGATGGAGGGACACGACAAACCGGTCGATCTATGGAGGCCATTCACGAGATATGTACCAAAGACCGAGAGGCGAAGATTACGGTGTTAAACAGTTGGAATCAGTTCTTGCTATTTGGTTTTCTGGAGTCTGGAATTGGAAGTTTTGACCTTCGTTCTGCCACGTCAGCAGAGTGTGCACCTTCGTCCGCAAAAGTAATTGTACATAGTGGGACTGCACACATACATATATATATATGTGTGTGTGTGTGTCGGAGAACCTCTCCAAGGTAGGGCTCTTCGGATCCATCCCTGCAGAGTAAACCTTGGTCCTATACACTGTACCCTCGAAAGTTTTCCTACACGGAAATTGTTAAATCACTGGCTTTTCACCAGGAGTGTGGCCCCAAAGAATTGTTTGCACCCATGAGGTGTTGAACCTTGGTCCTTGAAGGAAGTAATATCCCAAGACCAAGGCTTTTATCACTTGGGCCAAACCCTTGGGGTTTATATATATATAGAGTAATATTTTATTTCGGTGTTATCTAATTTATGGTTATTGTAATGGAGAAAATTGGTTGTATTTATAATTAACCATTTTTAATAAAAACAGACGCGTGAATTAAACCAAAACAAAAGAAAAACAAAAAACAAAAAAATGCATGCAAAGGGCTAGCTCCATACAGCACCAAGAATGAGCATTAGATGTGTATCTTAGAATATACATGAGGGCTATATCTATATATACAATGAGCATTAATTGTGTACCTTAGAATATTTATAGCCATCACAGCACCAAGCTCACCTTAGTACGATTGTCTATATTTATGACACTTAATTAAGGTTAGATCTTAACTAATTAAATTAATTAGCATTAATTGGTCTTAACTTACGTAGATATATGTCATGACGTTAAACGTACAAATTATAGGTTTAATGCATTCATATCGTTCAGATCGTGTTTTAGTAATTAATCTTTGGAAGCAAATATACAATATCCCTTGGTGATCGATCGATGAATATTCATGGAGTAAATTAATTTGTCAATATAATTCTTTTATTTTTTTTTATTTATAAGGTAAAATTAATATTTTGATCGCACGATCAAAATAATGTGTAAAGGTAAGAACTTTAATTGGATAGAGTAAAATTCGAAGAGCACTACATCTCTCGAGAGATGTAGCTCGAAAGTGTTTCGAACAGGCAATTTTTTTTTTTTTTTTTATTTCATGTATTTTTTTAATCATCATAAATATTTAAAAAAAAATAAAAAATTCACAATATTATTAAAAAATATTTTTTTAATCACTCGGTTAAAAAAAAAAAATTCCATTAGAGACAATTTTTTAAAATCCGAATTCGAAATCCAAAACATTTCTAAATTAGAACTCTGAGATATAACTGGGGTCGTGTTAAACTTACAGTAGTTTTCTCTCTTGCTAGGTACCAATTATAACCTAGCTATGTTTTACATGAAGTCATGCAATACCATATATAGTTAGGATAATGTTAAATACTATTTTAGAATATGTAACTCACACGTCTCTGACCTTTGATCGAGGGAGACTGTCCCCTCAACAATTTCTCACAAGATCCAAGAAACATTAAAAGGACAGACACCTGTCTCCGACACCAGTTGCAGTTGTTGCAGTTTGCCCCTTAAAGGTGCATGGCATGCATCGAACAGTACGTACGAAGATTAGGTCTAATTTCATGCTATATTGCATATAATTAATATAGATATAGGCTATAGCTAGCAGGCTAGCTGTATTGAAAATAAATTCGACCCTAGCTAGCTACCCAACGGTACTAAAATTACTTTTGAATGTGAGTTGAGTTGAAATTTTTATGAATAATAATATGTTAAGATAGTAGAGTGAGTTTTATAGAATCCATTTAAAATGAGTTTAAATGTATTTGAATGTTAAGATAAGTTTAAATGTATTTATAAAAAGTTAAAAAAGGTTGTAAGTCTTACATGTAAAGAAATGTTGAATTTAAAAAGGTTGTAGGTCTCACGTGTAAAGAAGTTTTGAGTTGAAATGAATTTAATAATTTGAGATATGAGTATTTAGATATTAGACTTAACTTAAAATTAGACTGAACTGAATTGAATTCAGATGAGTTTAACAACCAAACAGAACGTAAAACTTTCATTTCCTATATATCAAAGTACTATATCTCATGACTTTCATCTATATAAGATATAGTACATTTGTTATTATTTGATGAAAAAAATTATTTAATAAAAAACTATCAAATGATGATAAATGTGTCATAATTAATAAAATGAAATTAAAGTGAGATGATAAAATGTAATTACATGCATGTGGTATATAGAATTTCTCTTAATAGGATTCAAATAATTAAGTTTACATGAAATCCTATATATGTATTATTTTATTCTGAAAATTACTAATTGCAATTTCTATAAAAATGATATATATGGTACTGGTAATAGCTAGCTAGCTACTGTAATAATGTAAGCTAGGACAGTGCTTAAGCACATAAAGCAAGTCTCCCATTTACTTTTTTGAAGCATGCATGGCAGCACTTGTGGTCCTAATAGTAGCAAGAAAAATATATATAGTAATTAGTTGATAGATATAATATATAATATACATATATATATATATATATACACGTGCAACGTCCATCACTCCCAGCTTTTAATCAGGTGTTTTTTTTTTTTTTTGCTTTTTTTATATGATTTTTTAACACTTTTAAATATTTTTTTAAAAAATCATAATATTATTAAAAAATACTTCCTTAATCATTAAGTAAAAAAAATTAAAAAATCAAATAACGAAAATAATAACATTTTCCATATTATATATATACAGGGGCATGCATGCAAATTATAAGGACATCCGTACGTGTATCATGTAATGTCCAAAGGCGTAAAAACAGTCCCATGGGCTACTATGCCGCCTCGATTTTACAGCTGTGCTGTCTAGGTTTTTTTTTATTTATATTTTTTTAATACATTTAAATATTTTTAAAAAATAAAAAAATATATTAATATATTTAAAATCATTCCTTAATCATTAAATAAATAAAAAAGTGACCAGCGGTCAACTTGAGCGATCAAGTGAGGGAGGCAAAGTAACTTTTTTTCATATATATATATACTAGGTGAAAGTAACGTGCAATGCACATTGCTTAATTTATGTTTAATTTTTTTGTTAAGAATTATTTTTTTTATTAATAAGGACATAATGTTTTAGGTTAATTAAATAACGATGTAATGTTTATGTAATTTATAAATAATTACACGCTGCGATATATTATAAAAAAAAGAGCATTAATAGAAGCTTTAACATGATCCTATAAATAAACATCACAAGCAAAATAGATCATTGCATACCAAAATATCTATCTCTACAGCATTTATGGAATATGCATGAAAAAACAGAAAAAAGGTGGTGCAGCCGGTAAGACCAAATGTGCATTATTTTTAAATTATACTTGGGAGGGAAAACATTTTTGTACTTTCTCTAAACAAAATTGAAATATTGTTTCCAAGTAACAAATAATTAGAACATAAATTATTTGTGGAAACATCAAAGGATTCATATTTTGAACTAATGTTTTTATTAGATTTGTATTAATCTTATCGCAGACAACTTTGTTAAAACATTACGCTCAAATATTTGCTAGAAGAAAATAAACCCGGCAATTCATTTAATAAACCAATAAACCAAACAAGATTAAATGAAAAAAAATAAACCAATAAACACTTACTTAATTATTAAGTGAAAAAAATTAAAAAAATACAATTCGATGGAAATTTTAGGTAAGAAATTTCTGTAAGAATAGTATTTTACTTTTTTTTTAAAATAATCATTAAGTAAACATTTACTTAATCATTAAGTAAAAAAAAATTAAAAAAAATGCAATCCGGTGGAAATTCACGATCTTGGGGATAATCAGATGACGTACGTCAAGTTTATCTTCTTCTATTTTTTTTTTCTTTTCGGTTGTTTTGGGGGACATGCATGCGTCATCTCTGAAGTCTAAAGTTAATCACAACATTTATGACAAAATAAAAAGTCTCCAAAATTGACTATTTATGAATAGAAAATAGAATATTTTCATAAGAAATAATTAATAGTAAATTAACAGATTTTTTTATAAAAAATTTGTTTCTTAATTGATCAACACATGGCTCCACAAAAGTTTTAGATTTAATAATAGAGTTAATAATATTGTAATAAAAAGATACATGCACTATATATTTATATAATATGAACCATATTTTTATTGTTAAAAAACACATGTACTGTTTTTGCTTTTCGATTTTCGATCCTCAAAATAATTAATAATTTCATTGTTCTGCCTCTATTCCTACATTTTACCATTCTATATATATTCCCAATATATATCTTAAAAGCTGTTGAAAGATAGGCTATTTGTAAATTATTATAATGCTTTCCTATTATAATGAATACGAAAAGATAAATCTACATAAATATGTTTTCCTATTATAACGTATTTTCAAATTGGAAATTGAATCCATGATTTATTATTATAATAAATCTACTTTATTAGCATATTTAAAGATATTAATAGTGGAATAGAAACCAACAGAAACTATAAAAGTAGCCACAAATAGAATGTAAAGGAAAATACAATTGTATCTCAATGTTCTGTAGTTATTACAAACGGATGGAAAGTTAATGAAAACCAGCATATTCCGTTAAAACAAGAAATTTATGTTAAAACAAGAAAATTCCGTTTCATAGGCTCTTGATATATATATATATATATATATATAAACTGAACATCCTTTGAATTTCTTCAAAGAACAGCCTAAGAAAAATATTGAAAAACCTTTGATCAATTTACCCGAACAAAGGCCTAAAGTAAATTTTCAAAACCCTCAGGCCAAAACTTTGGAAAAAATTGACCAATTGATTGCTGATCTAAAGAAAGATCAACCCTCTACCAATACTCTTAACATTAATGGTGATGGTGTTGTTCTTGAAGAAACTTCGGAAGAATATGCTAACGAAGAATCCTCTGAAGATAAGGATATTGATTTTAAAACAGCGGAATGGGAGATTATGATGAAAAGAAATGAGAATTTGATAAGAATGCACAATTAATGGCAGGCGGTAGAACCGACCATATGCATGTATGATTTGATAAGAATGCACAATTAATGGCAGGCGGTAGAACCGACCATATGCATGTATGATATGCAAAATAAATTCAACAATTAAATAAACATAAACATATTCATAAACTTTCAAAATAATTACAAAGTTTATGGCACAAGGTAGAGCGTTATTTGCTCTTGGTTGGGTTGAGAGAAGGTAGGCAGAAACTTACAAGGGAAGAAATCTCTGGGAAAATCTCTGCCTAAGAATGAAATGAGGTTCTCCTTTTATAGATGAAGGAGTCCCTGTTTACAAAAGTATCCGTGAGTGACAGCTGTCATTACTGTTAAGTCACGGGTAAAGCAAGAGTAAAAGTAAGTCCGTGAGTGAACAGTATTAGTACTGTTCAACCACGAGTGTCATCATTGTGTCTGGCGGCGGCTGCTGCTTTCGGCACAAAACGACAATTCTGATAAAGGAGACCGGTCAGTGGGTCTTCTTTGAACTCAAGTAGTGGTCTGTCAAAGGGACTTGTCATTAGTCTCTTTTGTCAAGTAGCAATTATTCTTCTTCTGAGTAGAACCCAGAGTTACCGAAGACATTGCTGTAGGAAGCCTCTGATGCAGTGTCTGAATCTTCATCTTCAGATTTGCTTTGAGACTTTGATAGTGATTCTTTAAGTATGTTGATTAAATCCTTCTTTTTAAGTCCATCAAAGATGTCAGTTTTCTTTTTAGACTTAGAGGATTTAGAGGATGAACTATCCTTTACCCCCCCGGATTTTGTTGGAGATGTAGGGGCCTGAATTAAGGGATATTCAGGAGCATTGGATGGTCCAATCATGATCTTTGGAAATTCTTTTTTATCCTGCAAATTGGGTGCAGTCTGTGGAAAATCCTTGATCAATAAATCAACAATTTTATCAGTATTTGCAAATTTATCCCACCATTTGGTGAAATAAACTCGTGTCATGACATCACCATTTCTTTCATAGTTCCATTTAAAGATCCACGGAAGGTGGTATCTTTTACAGAAGTGCAAAGAATGATGAAATTTTTTAGAATGTTGATCCAAAGTTGGATCAACAATTTTTGAATATTGCTGGTAGGCTGTAAAGAGCTCACCAGGAAGATTTTCTGGAATTAATCCATATTGGTTCCACCATTGAACGAACCAAAGTGGAAAAGTTCATTTGAATTTGATATCAAATTTTATGAACCAAGAGTGGTTCATATCAGGGGTTTGGAAGAACATGAAGCGCTTCCAGGCATCAATATAATCAAAGTAAGAAAAAGCAGTGTCTGTTTTCTCAAGTCTTTTGGAAGTAGATGGGTTTGTTCCCCATTCTGCTTGAGTAATGACTCGATGAATATGGGCACTGTGATAGATGAGTTTTTTGGTGTCATCCTTGTCATAGATAGGTTTGATCACCAGAGAATTGGTAAGAAGTAGAATACTGGAGTAGAATTGAAGATTTTTTGAGGAGTCTTCAGGGATCCAGTGAAAATAAGTGGGAAAATAAGAGGAGCAAATTTTGAAAACATCTGTATATATTGTGCTGTTAGGCTCAATATGGAACAGATATGAAGCAAAATTCTTTTTTAAATATTCAGATTTCCCTTTTGGGAGGAAAAACTGAGGAACAATAGCAATTTGGTTTTTTGACTCAATTGCTTTCGCATATGGGTCAAAAGTGGTAGTGACCGCAGACGAAAACGTCTGTGGTTGTACAGGTTTGCCGAGTGGCTTGAACCTGTTGGCAAGTTCCAGTGCTGAAGATACAGCACCAGTAGTAGAAGATCCAGCCTCATTCTTGATGAGGTTTATACTGGGCATTGGAGGTGGTGGATTCACCTTTTTGTCTCTCTCTTGTTTTCTTCTTGTTGGCCATGGTGTGATTTCTACAAGAATTCACGGGTGAGAAAGTCAGGGATAGAATTTTGTGTGCCTTTGATGTATTCGATATCAAAATCAAAAACACTTAAAATAGCTTGCCATCGTGCAAAAATATGTTTTGATGCAATGTTTTTAACATCTTTTTCTAAAACAAATTTAGCACTCATGCAATCAATTCTGACCAAAAATTTTTGATTTAAAAGGTCATATTGAAATTTAGATATACATAGTACTATAGCCAAAATTTCTTTTTTAATAGTACTATATTTTTCTTGTGCAGAATTCCAGGTTCCAGAATGGAAACGAACAATTTGTTCAGACGAACCTGGTGAAACACATTGTTTCAGAATGCCACCATAACCAATGTTTGAGGCATCTGTTTGAACTATTTTAAAAGAATCAGAAGTAGGGATACCAAGGCACGGAAGAGTTTTGACATGTGCTTTGATTTTCCTTACTAAATTTGTATGGATTTCTGTCCAAGGAGGAGGATTAGAAAGAAGTCGTTTAAACAAAGGACGACATTGTTTCCTCATATCCTTGTAGAAATCAGCAACATAATTGAGAGATCCTAAGAATCTCTGCAATTGTTTTTTATCAAGAATGACATCAGGAAATTTGTCAGCAAATTCGATGGCTCTTTGGATAGGCCTGATTTTGCCTTCGGAGATGTCATAACCAAGGAATCTGATCTTGGTTTGAAACAATTTAATTTTTGTTGCCGAAACAACAAGACCATTGAGTCTAATGATGTCAAGAAACGAATTCAAATGTTTCCAATGTTCATCAATAGATTTAGAGAAAATAAGAACATCGTCGATATAGACAATGGTAAAAGCAGAGAACGAGTTGAAGATATCGTTCATGATATTTTGAAATTCACTGGGAGCGTTCTTAAGGCCGAAAGGCATGACGTTCCACTCAAAATGACCAAAAGGGGTAACAAAGGCAGTCTTATACCTATCTGACTCGGCTATTTGGATTTGCAAAAAACCGGACTTAAGGTCAAATTTGGAAAAGAGCACAGCATCACTCAACCTATGAATTAAGTCATTCTTATTGGGAATGGGGTACCTAATCCACCTAAGACTTTGTTCAAAGGTTTGTAGTTGATAACTAGACGAGGGGTACCACGTTCTAGTTCTGCATTTTTCTGGACATAAAAGGCAGGACAAGACCAAGGTGACTTGCTTTTCTTGATAATGCCTTTATCTTGAAGATCTTGTATCTCCTTTCTGCAATATTCCAAAGTCGTTCTATTCATCTGAACAAAAGTGGCTTTGGTTGGTATTTTGGATTCATCAAAACCTTTAATGTATGGGAGAGAAACTATGTGTTTCTTCCTATACCAAAAAGCATTCGGTAAATCCGAACAAACATCTGTTATTAAACGTTTGTTGAAATCTCCAATTTTTGAAATCAAAAGAGAATAGGATAATTGTTCAGAAATCTTTTTATACTTGATTTCCTGTTGGAGGAAATTCAAATGTTTTTGTTTTGCTAAAAATAAAGATTTCTTGCTTTTATCCGTATCAATTTCAAAACGGGAAGCAAAATTGAATTTTACCTTTTGACCAAAAGGGTCGGTAGTTATACCGTCTTTTTCAGTCATGAAGGGATATAAAGAAGATATAAAAGAGATTCCCAAAATCACTTTGTCAGACATGTTTTTGACTAAAACAGAGGGAATCCGAAAACAAATATTATCCTGGCAAACATGAGCATTATTGAGCTCATAATTAATGGTCATCTTTGAGCCATTTGCCTAGAATAATTTTTCGGTAGATTTTTCAAAATATTTACTAGGAATGAGTCCTTCTTGAATGCAATTCAAGTCTGATCCGGAATCAATCATAGCAACAACAGAGAATTGAAAATCATGAGCAACAATAATATTAACACGTGAAAACCATTTAGGAGGAATGGTATAACGAATTAAACAAATCTGGTTGTCGGCAGGAATATCCTGTTGACTAGAACCAGCCTCAGTTTGCTCATTGTCAGAAGGAATATCTTGATCAAGTTGTTTATCAATCTTGATTAATAAAAATTCTTGTCTTAAAACTTCGTTCTCAGATTTGAGGTTATTTATTTCAGATCTGAGTTCTACAATTTCTTTTTTGACAGAATTTATTTCATGTTGTAAATCAGAAACAGAAATATCCTTGGATTTTTTCTTTGAAAATCTTTCCAAGGTTTCTTGAAAATTAATCCTTTGATTAGAAGGTTCTGGATCTTTGCGAACCATTACCTTCTTTAGCTTTAGAAGATATTCTTCTTTAAGCTCAGGATTAGTAATTTGGGAAATAAGGGTTAGCAAAAGGTTTTCTTGTTCTTCAGACTTAGTCAAGACATTGATTGTCTTTCCTGGTGTCTTACAACAAGTAGTATTACAATTGCAACCCAGCTTTAGATCAGATGGTTCATGATTATCAGTTTCAGAGTGATATTCGGAATCACTAGAACTGATTTCAAGAGTATCCGATGATGAAGACGATTCTATTTCTAGGAGTCGAAACAGTTCTTCTTTATCATGGTTACCAATATCCAACTGATTAAGCTTTTTCTTAATTTTTTGACCCTTCTTGGGACATTTGTCAGCAAAATGCCCAGTCTTGCCACATATAAAACATTTTCCTGAAGAAATTTCTTTAGAATCTTTTTTCTTGGAAAACGATTTAAAAAAGGGTTTTTTGTGTGGTTTTTTATAAAATTCATCACGGGGTTTTCTCCTGAAACCACCATGAGGTTTATAAATTTTGTGCTTTTTTCTGGATGGAGCAATATTAGGAAGACCGAATTGTTCACAGAAAGTGCCCATTTCATATTTGGCCTTCTTATTATTTCTCATCTGTTCTCGAAGCATTCTTTGATCATGACACATACTAATGCCAAGTTTCTTAACAATACTGAAGATATCACCATAAGTGTAATCCTCATAGTTAAGTAACCCAGAGGCATCAGTGAGTTCTTCTTTGACTTTATAAGCAAATAAACGAGGTAATCCATCAATAAATTTCTCCTTCCAGTAAGGCTTCTGGCTATCATCACGAAGCATTACTCGAGAAATAAAAACATCTTGGTACCATCTATAATTAGACATCTGGCGACATCTTAGATTATTCAACTGGTTGCTGACGCGGCTAGTTATATTGGATGGTGTCCCAATAAAATGTTTTAAAATAGTATGAATTAAAGTATTGATACCATCAGGATGAGCCATCCCAACAGTCTCATAAAAAATAGGTAAACCTTCCTCATTGCGTTTTACCGCATTTTGGATGGTTTCTCTAGTATCATTGGTGAGGTACTTATCCCACCAGTTTCTTAAAACACCAGTAAAACCTTGTGTTAAAATCCTGACAATATCTGGTTGCCTAATGTTATTGTTGATATAAGCATTTGCAACCATAGACATTTTACTCATGGTATTAATGATTTATTGTTCAGAGAATCCATTAATGTTCCATTCGTAAACTTTGTCGGCAGAGTAAGAAGACTGGTTTTGGAAAACTTTTTCTTCAAACTGCAAATCAGGAGGTGTAGGTCTGGAATACCAGTTTTTCGTCAGACTCATAGGCTTGGGTCCTTTTGAAGAAAATCTGGCAATTTCCAGGTTTTGAAAATTCTTTTCAATCAAATCAATATCCTTATCTTCAGAGGATTCTTCGTTAGCAGATTCTTTCGAAGTTTCTTCAAGAACAACACCATCACCATTACTGTTAAGAGTACTGGTAGAGGGTTGATCTTTCTTTAGATCAGCAATCAATTGGTCAATTTTTTCCAAAGTTTTGGCCTGAGGGTTTTGAAAATTTACTTTAGGCCTTTGTTCGGGTAAATTGATCAAAGGTTTTTCAATCTTTTTCTCAGGCTGATCTTTGAAGAAATTCAAAGGATGTTCAGTTTTAAAAACAGGGTTGGAAGTAAAAATAGGCTTCTCAACCTTTTCTTCAATCCGATCTAATTGTTCCCCGATCGTATGAAGAGCAAGATTCGCAAAATTGTTTTGAGAAATAATCTTTTTTGCTTCTTTTAGAATCTTGTCCTTTTCTGGATCTTTTGAAACAATATCAGATAGTTTAAAGGGCGAAGCTATTACCTCTTTTCCCTTAACAGGAATAACAATAGTCTCTAAAGGAGGATGACTGGCTTGAATGACAGTTCTTCCTTCTTCTTTGACAAAATCATTTTTAACAACATTTAAAGTATTTTTAGAAACATAAGTGTTCTCTGCAAAGTCTAGAAGAGAAATATGCTGTTGAAGCTTATTCATTTCTTCCTTCCATTTGCGTTTAACACGTTGTTTTTCTGAATCAGAAAATTTTGCAAGGTAGGCTTTACGCCTTTGCTTATTTTCTGGTGCAGCAAAATCTTTTAAAAGAGTAGGTAGATCAATTTCAAAAGATTTGTTTAAAACATTTAAACTATGATGAACAGGTGCAACAGGGGCTTGCATATCTGAAGCTGTTGACGACATAGAAGATGTATCTTCTTTGTCTGCTTCATCATTTATGTCCTGATTTTTTGAAGAACCAGCTGCTCCTTGTGCAGTATAAAAAGCAGAAGTAACTTGAGAGGACGTAGAAAGTCCTTTCATTTTTAAAGCAGGTTTTGTAGGTTGAACCGTTCTTACCGAATCTTCAAGAAATTGATGGAGTTTGATATCATTCCTTGGATTGATCTGAACAGGATCAACAAAACTAGATCTGGAACCAGCAAAAAAATTTCTTCTTCTACTAGAGGTTTCAGATTTATCAAAAGAAATTTTAACAGTTCCATCCAAATATTGTTGGATGATGTCAACATCAGCACCCGTAGCAATATTTTTAGGAGGCATGGGTATTTCTTGTTCCAATATCCATTCATTGGGAAGAGTTATGTCATCCCAATAAATTCTTTTTGGAATTTTGATATCCACATCTGAAGTGCTACTCTGGATCAGGAGAGTATGCTTTCCAGAAGGTTTTGCAATGGCTTTTGGATCTAAATTTGTTTTTAAAAGACGATAATAAATCCTGAAAATTAAAGCAAGAGGTTGACTTCCTTCAATCATATAGTATCCGGAAGTTAAAATGTTTAAAATCAAACATTTCATAATATGTTTGTCTTTTAAAGACAATGTTATGTTCGGAAAACAATCAAAATGGACTGGTCCTTCTGATAAAGAAGATTGGACCATTCCGAGGATGCTATCCTCAAATTTGAGAAATCTGCCATCTCTTAAACAAAAAAGAACAGAAGCATTGATGCCTAGCCTTGTTAGAGGTTTGGCAGCAATCTGGACAGAACCTATATGAATATATTTATATCCCTCTTGAATGTATTTTAAAATGTCATCTTTGTTAAGAAGATAACACTTTTCATGGGATTTAGATATACTATAGGTTTGTTCAACTGTTCGAACATTTAAAGTTTTTAGAAAAGTATTTTTCAACCAAGTAGTTTGGTATATAGAAGATGGTTTAATATCTGGGATCTTCCATATATATATATATATATATATATATATATTTATATATATATATATTTATATATATTGTGTGCGTGGGAGACTTTATTTCTGCAATTGTGTAGCGTACTCATGAATATTACCATATTAGCTAGGCGTGCTAGCTTCTAATATATTTTCCTGATTTAAAATTATTAATTAATGGAATTGGTGCATTTATATATATATATATGGTCCTGTACTAGCTAGCTAGGTGCTACATTATAAAAGGGACCATGCACGTACGTCATGTGACATATAATATATTATGTTAGAGTATATATTATATATATATATAGGGATATTAATTTATTAAAAACCCAAGCTATTTTGGGAATTAGAATAACTTTTATTTTACGATGAATCCGGAGATTATTGGAATTTGGTCCGGCGCTGATCTAGCTAGTTTGATGGATAATTCGCCTTCTAAACAAGAAGTTATTCTGATATTTATGGTTTCAAATTAATTAATATTAATTGGGTTTTAATTTGGAATTCAAACAAGGCTAGGTCCAAGAACGTCCTAAAAGGTGAGATTAGGGTGGTGCAAAACCTCTAACTGGCATCCACTCTAGCTCCAATTTTGACAGAGTCTATTTATTGTCGAAATTCTGAGTCAGAGTGACTCCAAAATTTAATGTCGGAGTAGGAGCAAATGTCGGCTCCGACTTCCAAACTTCCACTCTCATAGAATTTTTTCTTTTCGCATTGGAACTCCTTCTCCTGCATTGTATTGTTGCTTCTTTATGCCAGCCAGAGATGTCTTTTGTCTTTAGGCATTCCAAAAATACAGTACAGGCACAGTGGAGAGATGTATTTTTGTCTCAAGTTTTGCTATGTACAACCGGCATGTGTAACGAGATGCAATCGGCTATACATGGCAAAGCTGATGTGGAGATAATAATAAAAATAAAATAAAAAAAAGCAAAAAGACTACGAGAACGGTGGTCCTGCAAAATTTGGAAACCCACACATGTTTCCACCATGGAAACACAGGTAGATACCTTGTGGGTTTTAGTACTCGCATCCAAATGCAAAACTTTCTCTTCTCAAAACACAATTTTTCTCTTCGTTTTTCTCTACGTGATTTTGGCACTCGTTTTTCTCGAATGTATGGAGGAAAAAAAAAATTAAAAATAAAGACATTGTTGTAAAGAATGGAGTAGCTATTAATGAATTTTTTATTGTTATAAAAGAAACAAGACATTGTTGTTGCTGACATGATTTTTTCGAATATATGACCAAAGCTTCCTCGTTTTCTTTTCCAATAAGAGAGAGAGAGCACTGGAGCAGCTAGCACTTAGCAGACATCGATCCAAAAAAAAGAATGGAAGAAAAACAATACTACAAGATAGAGAGCTACAACCAAAGTAGTGAATTTCAAGTCTCTAAGCATTTTTCATCTTCTTTTACCATAAAAACACAACTTTTCTAGCTTTTCTTTATCCCTTTTGTTTTTTTTAAACAATCATGTGTTGCTTCTTGTATCCTGAAGGACATCAACCCCAGTTCTGAGACCCTAACACAAGGACTCACGGCCATGGAGTTCCAATCTTGAAAATCCATTGACTCATTTTCCAAGAACCCAAAACCTGTTTTCCTTTTTATCGAAAGAGAAGAGGAAAACATACAATGAAGGATTCATAGAGACCAAATCTGAGTGGAGAAGAGAAGGGGTTGCTTTGAGTGGAGATGATGAAGGTGGCTTTGTGGGTTCTTGGAGACCAGGTCTGGAGTGGAGAAGACGAAGGGAAGGGGTTGGCTTTCGTGGAGAAGACTTGTGTTTTGAGAATTCAAATGAAACGGTGCGTTTTATCTCCACGTGGGCACCTGTTCCCCAAGGTCGGTTGCACACATCATTTTTCTATATAAAAAGTTTCTTTCTTTCTTTTATCTTCCTCCACTCTCATTAAACTACTTTTTATTCCCTCCCCCTTCATTTTCTTAATTGATAGAAGAATAAGGAATCATATGCATTTCTTAATTGATAGAAGAATAAGGAATCATATGTATCAGCCATTACTTTCATACTCTACACTCAAATTTTTTTTTTTCATAGGATGTGAGAGTGTTTTTCATAGTGTGGGGTGTGAGGTAGTGAATAGTAACTGATGCATAGAATTTTTCTAAAAAAAAACCTGCACACTTTCTCATGCATGCACACTCAAAGTAGAACCCAGAGCCCACTCCCTCATACACATACATCACTCTAGTTCTCTCTGCCATACCATACCTTATTATTTCGCCTTTTCCCCTCTACCACCCGATTCATCAAATCAAACCTAACACTAAAACTATCTTGAGCAAACCTCTTCTCCTTCCCAGTCCCCCCTCCCCCTCATAATGAATTCTCTTTTTGAATTTGTAAACCCTTTTCGTCCTTTCATTTTATTTTTATCGATTATTGAAGATTTGGAAGCAATATTCTCTCCTGGGTTCTTTATAACCCTCACAAAGCTCATCAAACTCTCAGGGTTTTTTTCCTCTTTAATCTTCTTTTATTTTCTACTTCTAATTATATTTCCATGGACTCGGACCAAAGCTCTGACTTCCAACTCCGACTTCAACTCCGAAGTTCCTAATCGGAGTCACTCCAGAGTCAGAGTCATAGCCCAGACCTAAATGAGACTACGGCTAGTTTGGGTTATGAGATTCAGATGGGTTTTTCGTTTAGATTTTGTTTCCCTCTACATAAATTAATGGTCCAAAGCAATAGGCCTCAAACTTATGTGATTTCGAGTACCATAAATCCTCACCTAGGCTGGTACATTAATTAATTTAGGTAGGCTTATAAATTTTTTACTAGGAATAAAATTGTTTTTCTCCCTTCCAAATAAGCTAATAATGCAAAAAGTTTCTTATATTAATATTAACCAGAAATCTTAATTTTTTAACTGTTATTAAAGAATCAAGATCTCTTCAAATTCATGTCTCAACTTAAGATCATAGACACATGAAGTAGGCACTACAACATTTATTGTTTATTTTGTAATTTTTTGGACAACAGTAATGTAGGCCCATTAAATATGGCTATCTCCGATCCAATTATACCCCCGAGTTTGGGTAAGAACTTAAAAGATATTTTTCTGTGTGTAAGGTTATGATTGATACACACCATCGCATACCCTATATATACACACACACACACACATATGTATATATACAAAACTCATATTTGCAATATTAAAGTGCGTAAGTCCCGCACACTTTTGAAAAATGTGGATAAATCTGAAAGTTGCATGAAAAATAATGTTTTTAATGGTGGACCACATTTTTTCTCAAAAGAAGTACATGAGACTTGAACACCTTAAAATTATATCTAGTATTAAATACTCACATATATATATATATATAATTGAATCATCTTTACAAAATAGTATTATGAATACAAAAAAATAAAATAAAATAAAATTAGAACAAAAATTTCTTTTCCACTAAAAAACTTGAAAACTTTGTTGTGCTATTCTTCGTGGATGTGCTCTTATTACTAACATTTCGTATACCAATGACCTACTGATTTTTACCAATGGGTCTAGGAGAAGTTTGGATGATCTAAGCATTTTATTTCTATTTGATCCTTTGAAGATGGATCAAGCCCAAACAATGAATCCATGTGAAAGTACCTTCTTAATGCATAGGTTCGCTAGCTCCTATATCAAGAAAGCATTTGGGGGTTGCTTCCAGTGTCTTTCTAGAAGGTTATTTCCCTATTATAGATCATAGAGAGAACCAACCAGATCCAGCCCACCACTTACTCATGGCCTCCTACCACGTGGAGGGAGAGGGAGAGGGAGAGGCATTGATATGGTATTAAGATGCCTTGTAGAGTGGCCATTTCCGTAACTGGGAAACCTTTGCTAGGTCCTTACATATTCGATTTGGCCCTACGGCCTATGACGATCCAATGGAGGCATTAACTAGTTTGAACCAATCCACATCTGTAGTAGCTTATAAGGCACAATTTGAGGCTTTGTCCAATCGATTAAGGGGCCTTTCAGATGTGCACAAGTTAACCTATTTTCTCAGCAGCTTGAAAGATGGAATTTGACTACCCATACGTATGCTAAACCCTATAAATTTGAATGCAACATTGATAGCTAAGATTAAAGAGGAATACCTCTTAAGCACAAGGAAGGCATTCATACCTGTTGGAGATAAAAGCATCTCATCCTTGGGGGATAACCTTAACCAAGGAAGAAAATCTGGTGAAGCTAGCAACAAGTGGTAGAAGAGTTTTGTCCCTACAAGAAAAATTTCATCAGCTCAGATGGATGAGAAGAGGAAGAAGAGACATTGTTACCACTGTGAAGAAAAGTGGAGCCTAGCACACATGTAAAAATCCTAGGATTTATTTACTACAAGGCAGTGAAGAGGTGTTGGAGGAAAATAAAGAAAACCATGCTCATGAAAGGGGAGGAGTAGATGTGACGCCCCAATCCCCGCTTGGGATGGAACAAAGACTTAGAGTGTCAGGACATGCAATACAAGATTACATACCCCCGTTTATGATAGTTAATATGCAATGCATCCTAGTATGCAACTAGAAGTATTCGCAACGGAAATAAAAAGTTAAGGTGAAAAATATATCAGAATAACTTAAACATCTCAACTTCATTAGATAATCATCATGTTCAAAATACTAAAGTAGCATAGACTTATATACAAAATCATATCATTCTCTTCATACGATTTAAGGCATAAAGGACTTGGGTTATGAACATCAAAATTAAGTCTAGCTTCCTCTCCAGATCCAGCTCCTCCTCAATCATGCGAATCTAGTGCTCCATCAATCTCGTCCTGGTTGATCCCTGACACAACTTCTATCATTCCGAGTAGTGGTCCCATAAAATGGTGAGATTTACTCGAAATTTCAGTAAGTTAAACAATTAACTGACATAAAGATAAATCAATCATGATAAATATGCAATGCATGAGATGCAGAAAATCAGTATGCATGTCTCCCATTCAGATTTCTCAACATCTTTTAAAAATATGGAGACACGGGTTTTTACTTAATAAGTAATTTCGTCATCATTTTTTATAAGTCATAACTTCTTCATAAAAAATTTAATCATAAACTTTCATCATCATAGACTTATATCATTATCTTAATTAATAACATAACATGTGGTAATGTCACCGTTCCCCATATGCACTGTGAGTACCTACCGGTGACCGTAGTATAACTTACGTTGAAACTACATTGTCTATAGACTCATTCTCAATGCATTGGTAAATAACATAACATCATAAAAATCATAATGTGTACACTCACCAGCGTTAGGTGTCATAACATGTTGATTTCGCTCCGGCGTTCTTTAAAAAGAACCTATTTTCGAAGCTTGTTGACTGTTCTTCGTCAACCCGGGGGTTACCACTCCATTATTAAACACTTCAGAGTGGATAGAGGAGTTCCACCAGGATAATTCCCTATCTTAGCCTTTGGGATCGTGATAAAATGATTTTCATACAATGTTTTGGAAAATATGTTTCATGACATGTGCATATGTAGCAAGTTTCATGAAAAATGACATTTATATGCAATATACTAAAAATGGTGAAAATATCACATGTCCTGTAAGTATGCATTCAATGTATCATAATATGATATTTTGTGCTCAAAATGATAATTGAAATATGAATGAATATTTATCAATAATTCATAAATAATTTATCAAGGTGTAAGTTAGATGCCAACTTACAAACTTCCGAGCAAATTTGAAATTAACGTCGTAGCTGCGTAAATCATGTGTATACTAAGTTAGGGTTAATACCCTTATAGGTTTAAAATCAAAGGCTTCAAAATTTGGGTATTTACAAAAATATCCTTAGACTTTCAAAAATTACCGTTTAGGCCTTAAATTTTCACTAATTGCAAACGAACTCAAAATTTAACCAAATTTTATGGACTTCATATTTTTGGCATTCTTAAACCATATATGCCATTGGATTTTCAAAATTAAAAGTGGAACATGTCCAATTAGTCCCAACTTGTGGCATGCATCCTAGTTGATGCCTATGTGTATTTTCAACAATTGATCCCTATGAATGCATGCATATGAGATTTTCTTTAATCACTAATAATCACTAACATCTTTAGGGATATTATGAAGTATAATCCTTGAGTAATAAAGTTCATCTCAACACTTAATCAAAGCTAAGAAATCCTTAATCACCAATATGCTTAAAACTGATTCATGCTTAATAATCAAAACAAGATAAATTTAAAACCTATCATGATATGCTTCTAACCACAAGTTAATCTTCCATAATCATGTTAGGATAATTATAGATCATATCAAATCATGATTAGTACATGCCATAGCTAAATGTCCAATTAAAAACATTCAATCATTCAAACCTTCCTTTAATTGACCCGGTTTTGCATTAAGCATCATAACCTTATCAAAACTCAACCAAATTCCGTACCAACACTTGGAAGCAAAGCTTGGCATGCTAGCTAAGATCAAAAGAAGAAAACTTACAAATTTTGTGGCCTTCCAAACACTCTAGACTGCCTTACACAAGAACACTCAAGACTCACCAAAACTCACTCGGTTTGCACTCTTTTAATCTCTAAGAGGGAGAAATGCTCTCAAGGCTCAAGAAGATGCTTGGAGCTGTGGTGTGGGTGAAATGAGAGTGAGAGAGAAGTATTTATAGGTGGCCAAGGGGAAAGGGGTGTTGGCTTAGGTGCCTGGTGATTGGGTGAAGTGGGAGGTGCTCAAACTTGGAAAATTTTCAGATTTGCTTGCATAAGCTTAAGTCACTTGTGCAGAATGAAATAGTGCTCTAAACCACCATCATTTCCTCACCACAGTAGCTGCAAGGGTCCTGTAGATGACTCCAGGTCGTGGGACATCATTTGGGTGGCAGAAGATCCCTCAAACCACCCTTGAAAACTGGTGGATAGAGGTGGTTTTGTGGTGGCAGAAAATCAGTTCGGTTTGGGATGTTTTTGGGCAGCAAAAATGAGTCAAAGTCCTTCATGATGATCGTGGGACTTCTTGGTGATTGGGTGGAGAAGGAGGTGGCATGGGATGGTGGTGCAAACCATGGTAGGAGGCTGGTTCAAATTCAATCCAAACGGTTCCTACACGAACTAGACCAAGGTGCACCCAGTTTGGTTCTTTGAGTTGGTTGATGCAACCAATTTTGTCCAAGACTCAAACTGAGTTTGGGAGGGTCTCATGAGGTGTTTAAGAACCATATTACCCAAAACACAAAAATGTTGGGCCCAAGGGCAAAACAGTCCAAGTATTACAAAGGGCAATGTACAAAACCGATTGAAGCATGATTTGGGTTTGTTATGTCATTTTTCTTAATGAAATGTGGGATGGTTTAGCTAGAGTATTAACATGGTATAATCATGGTTTAAGGGAGTATTAATTCAAGAAAATTTGAATTAAAAAGTCTAAGAAAAGATTAAACATGATTAAGCTTCAAAGCATGACTTAAAATGCACTAACCTCAAGTATGATGGTTAATGGCCTTAGCCAATTTTCAAAACTTAATTTGGGTACTTTGAGTATGATTTGGGCTTAAGGAAACCAATGGTATGGTGTATTGAACCTTTGGTATTTGAATAGTGAAATGAGTCCAAACATGGCTTTGGACATATGGGCTTGAAAATGGCCAAAAGCCTTATGCCTTCCTGTACTTGGGCCAAAACTAGTCTTGATCTCCTAAGGGCATGGTTTAAGGTTTTATTGGGCTAGGCTCATTGTAACACTCCGTATTTTAGTATATTTTTATTGAAGGATTTATTATTATTAATTCAAAAATTGATTCCCTTGAGTTGTTGGATATTTAGTTGGTTTATTTTTATGATTTTAATTTTGTGAAAATTAATTTATGATGTGTTTTCTTATTATTAATTATTGTTATGCATTTAAATTTCTTTTCATATTAAATTAAGTTATTGTTGGGTTTAATTATTTTATTTTCATTTAATCACTACGTTTGAATTATTTTATTTTACTTGCTGTTTTGAAATCGTTTTCGTTGGATCATTTTTTGTGACCCAAGATGTGAGGATTGGACCTCATTTCTTTCCCTCACTTTTTCTTTTTCCTTTTTTCTTTTCTTTTTCTCCTCATTTTCTTTTTTTTCTCTCTCTCTCCTCTCCCGTGCGCTGCGCGACATCTCTCCCTCTCTCTCACCGTGCGTTTCTTCTCCTCCACCCAGCCACCGCCGCGCGCTACCGTGACCGACACCGCCCAGCCCATTCACTCCTCCACCGGCCGACAACCACCACCCTCCGATCTTAGCCTCTCTCGCGCCGCCGTTTGTCCCCACGCTCAACGCGAAGCCGCAGCACCTCTTCGCTCGCGCGCCGCCTTCACGCCACCTCCAGCCACCATTTCTTCACTACTTCATCCTCGACCTCCTAACAACCCAATGCACCCAACCCCAGTTCCGATCCTCCACCAGTGAAGTACATCCAACTCCATTTCCGTTTTGGGTATTTTTGCACTTCAACCACCCTCTACGCCGCCACCCACGGCCACCACCACCATTACTAATTTCACCGACATCTCCAAGCCTTTCCCTATCAATCTCGGGTCTTCGTTTGTACCCGTTCAAAAGTGAATTTTTGAGACCCACGGCCACAGTGCATTTGGCACTGTTCTGTAGCTGTGTTGCCATTTCTTGCAGCTTCGTGATCCCTCAAAAATTATAAAATAGCACTATAAGTATTTTTCAAAGAAATTTCACGATTTATTTTTGCACTAACTCATTATACTGTGAACTGTTTGGTTTTGTCGGACTGAGTCCGAGGAGTACGGGGGTCGGATGGATTAGTGGATGAAGTTTGATTGTGTATTTGGACTGTGTTGAAAGGTTGGTTGGGGATTGTGTTGTTCATATACATTGCATATTTGCACGCATGATCATGTTTGTAAATGAAAACTGAGTTTTTGTGTAATTGCATTCATGTTCATGTGTTTATTAGTTTTCATGTGAGAAGATTTTTGGGTGCGTGTGCATCACGACCCCAAGCCGAGATGGGGCATTATCTCGGTGGAGCTCCTCTGTTCACTCGGGAGCGGAACATACTGAGTGACGTCCCCTGGATTGTCGCCGGGCGACAATGGGATCGGACGAGATGGTCTCGTGCTGACTCCGTGGTCCCTCTGCTGGCGGGGACTAGAGGACGCTTGGCCACAAACGCGTTGGGCGCGGAACTGAGCGTCGCTCGTTGCGTAGTGGATGTTTGGCCACAAACGCGCTGGGCGAGGAACTAGGCATCGCTACGAAGCCAGGACGTGCGGATGATCCCTAGGGGAGATCATGGTGCATTCGGTAAAATGGACTATTATCTGGGAAAATAGCGTGTGTTAGATTTTGTAAATTGTGTGATCATTTTCTGGGAAAATGTGTTGCGGATATTTTGGGCCAAATGAGATTTTGGCGTGTGTTGGAAAATATTCATTTTCGGGAAAAATGATGTTTTGACAATAATGCATATTTCATCATATACATGCATGTTGGTTGCATTAATGCATTTTTATTCCTTAGGGTTGTTTGGTCTATATCTACCTGCGATACCGTTTTATGGTAACGCAGATTTCGATGCAGATGAGGATGAGGGTGAGCCTGAGGATTCAGCTCCGCCCGAGGAGTGATTTGGGATCATTCATTTTATTTGAGACTTGTAATATATATTTATTTTGGATGACTGTATAACTTTTTACACCACTTTTACTAATATTTAAATTGTGTTTAAATTCTGGTACTTAGTTGACTTAATTATCCGCTCCGTTTTTATTGTACACTGTTGCATGTACACACACTTGGCACTATCGTTGTGATGCGTGACCGTGTTGTCATCATCCTGGTGTCTCGATTCCCGTATTCCATACATGGGGGTTGGGAGACCCATACCCATGAACGCACTTGGGTCCTAAAACCCCTCATCAAAATTACTAATGGGTTTGTCTCTCTAACTCTTAGCTCATCAACACTAAGTACTAACATTAATGTTAATCTCACTATCAACCTTAATGAAAGTGATTAACCCATAATTAAAAGTCTAATCTAGAGTATTTAAGAGTTAATTAAGCGGAGTGTTATAACCACGGTATTCATCTGCCACAAGTGAGGGCTATTTAATAAAAATGGGAGGGGATCACTCTTAGACATGTGACCCTGTCTCTTTTAAAAAAAAAAAAAAAAAAAGCGGGGTGTTAGAGTAGAAGAGATTATGGTCCTTGCCAACACAACAGAGGAGACTGAAACTTCCCTAGCTACTATAGAAGGGACACCTACACCTAAGACCATGAGAATTGTGGGCAATATTTTGGGGGAGCAGGTGGTAATTTTGTTGGATTCGAGAAGTACTCACAACTTCCTTAACTCATCCCTTGTGCCAAGGTTGAACTCCCAGTGGACACATCCATGAACCTCTGTATCAGAGTATCTAATGGACAATGCATCAAGAGTGGAGGGCGTTGTGAGGCAGTGAACCTCAAGGTCCAATGTACCTAAGTTTTTACCCTCTTTTTATATATTAGAACTTTCTGGTTGTAATGTAGTATTAGGGGTCCAATTGCTGGAAATATTGGGACCCATTACTTGGGATTTTTCTAAGCTCTCCATGAAGTTTTTGTATGGGGATAAATGGGTGGAACTTAAGGGGATAAAATTGAAACAATCCATAGTAGAAGATAGCCATAAATTAATGAGAGCTTCAACGGCCAATGGAAATGAATTTTTGCTACAACTTGTACCTGAATTAACTGCCCCCCAAGAGAGTAACACTGTTGTTGAGATATTGCAGCTGCTAGAGGAATTCCAAGGAGTTTTTGTGGAACCAACTGAGTTACCCCTAACCTGAGCCCATGCTCCATTACGAGTTTTTGAGAATGCCATTTGGGGTAACCAATGCTCCATCAACCTTTCAAGGCTTAATGAACGATATATTCAAACCTTTCCTAAAAAGGTTTGTATTGGTTTTCTTTGATGACATTCTTCTTTACAACAAGTCTTGAGAGGAGTTTATCTCATTTAAGGCAGGTTTTACAGATGTTGCAGCAACATAGCTTATATGCTAAGAGGTCGAAATGTAGACTTTGTGTGGGGAAAATTGACTACTTGAGCCATGTGAATAATGCAGAAGGGGTTATGGCTGACTCCTCAAAGGTTGCTACCATGTTAGAGTGGCCTGTACCTAAGAATGTGAAATCCTTTAGAAGACTTTTGGAGTTAACAGGGTACTATAGAAAATTTATAAGAAATTATGGCCACATTGCAGCACCCCTTATAGCTCTATTAAAAAAGAACTTATTTTCATGGAATAAAGAAGCAAGCAAGTCCTTCTTGGCCCTCAAAGCAATTGTGTCTCATCCCCCAGCTTTAAAGCTGCCAGATTTCAGCAAGCCTTTTACCATTGAATGTGATGCAAGTGGTATTCGGGAAATTTTAATGTAGTTTGGGCAACCCATCTCATACTTGAGTCAGGCTCTTAAAGGGAAGGCTCTCCTCTTGTCTAAATTTGAAAAGGAGTTGATGGCTCTAATGACCGCAATCTAAAAATGGAAACACTACTTATTAGGCCAAACTTTTGTTGTTAAAACCAACCAATATGCACTCAAACTTCTCCTAGAGCATAAGGTTGGCACGGAAACTCGGCAAAAATGGGTCACCAAGCTTATGGGATGTGATTTCTCTATTGAGTACAAGAGGGCTAAGGAAAATAGGGTGGTATATGCTCTTTCAAGGCGAAATGATGAGCTCCAAGATGTAGCCTATTTAGCTATGATTTCATTTCCCTGCTATTCCTGGCTCGAGGAGCTTAAGCAAACTAATAAGGCCTCTAATGATTTGGCAGAGCTCTTAAACAAGCTCATACATAACCAAGAAACTCCTAAGAGTTTCTCCCTATAGTAGGGGTTGATAATTAAAAAGGGGCGTTTGGTAATTGTACCTGATTCCGCCTTCAAAACCAAGGCCTTTCAGCACATTCATGCTAATCCCCAAGCAGGGCATTCAAGCTATTTAAAGTTATACCAGAGAGCCAAAAGGGATGTTTATTGGAGGGTATGAAAATGGATATCAAGCTACTGGTGAAAGAATGTGAGGTATATCAAGCTACTGGTGAAAGAATGTGAGGTATGCCAAGCCTATAAATATAAGACTACTCACCCAGCAAGGTTACTTCAGCCGTTGCTCATTCCACAGCAAGCCTAGACTGACATTTCACTAGATTTTATAGAGTGGTTGCCTACCTCTAATGGTCTAAGTGTAATCCTTGTGGTGGTGGACCGTTTTACCAAATACGTTCACTTCATGGTATAGGCTTATCCCTAACCAGCATAAGGGGCTACTCAAGAATTTATAAATGGTGTGTTATGCATGGCTTTCCCTGAGCTATAATGTCAAACAGGGACCCGATATTTTTAAGTTCCTTTTAGAAGGCCTTATTCACACTACATGGGTTGTCCCTAGATCTCAGCTCAGCTACCATCCACAAAGGGATGGTCAAATCGAGGTCCTAAACAAGTGTGTGGAAGGGTACTCGGATGCCATGCAGGAAGCAAACCAAGAGTATGGTCATAGTGGCTTACCATGGTAGAATGGTGGTACAACACCACCTACCACACAACTACCAAAATGACACATTTTGAAGCCTTGTATGGCTATCCACCCCGAAATCTCCTATCTTTTGTTCCAAGTACCTCTTCTAACGTGGTAGTGGACAAATTCCTTTGCACCCGAGAGCAAATTATCAATTTATTGAAGGAAAACTTGACAGAAGCACAAAATCGTATGAAGATCTATGCAGACAAGCAGAGAATAGAGAGGCAGTTAGAGGTTGGAGATTGGGTTTACCTAAGGCTCCAACCCTATCGATAGAAATCCTTAGTTGTGAGACACAATTTGAAACTCAACCCCAGATATTAGAGCCCCTTCTAGATTGACAAGAAGATTAGCCCTATCACATTCGGTCTGAAACTACCCGAATCCTAAAACATCCACCCCACCTTCCATGTCTTGTGTCTCAAGAAGAAGATCGACTCTCAGATCCAACCCCTTCTGACCTTGCCATCCACTGATCAAATGGGTGAAATCCAACCTAAACTAGAGTTGATTTTGGAGCGTCGCCTTCAAAAATAGGGAAATAGAGTTGTCATAGAGGCCTTAGTCAAATGGGTTGGAGCTTCAACGAAGGATACCAGTTGGGAGCTGCGCTATGGAGGCTTCAAGCCCTTTACCTACACCTTGTGGGCAAGGTGCTTTGAACATGGGGAGTTTGTCAAGAACCTGTAAAAATACACAAAATACATGCTAGAAATCAAAATCTAAGTAGCAATGATGAAAACGAAAATGGTGGAAAAAATACCTGCGGAAGCCATGTTTGCAGAATGCATATAGGCAGATCTTCTCCTCCTTGCTCCTCACAAATTATCAGCTATCAATGGGGCAAGCCAATGGACATATAGAGAGGAGGAGGGACCTAGCCTCTTATAAATGAAAACTCATAAAGTCCACCCATTAAGGACTCAAATTAATATGGGTCTATAAAAATTCCATAAACAAGACCCTTGGTTTTCCAGGCCTACATACGTAATTATACCACAATATAAATAGGATATAATCCTATATCACTAAGGTGCAATAAACCCCAAATGATCACTTAACTTAGTGGGTTAAAACAAAATATCATTGTGAGCTATATATATATATATATGTCTAACCCGTTTTATAAAAAGTGCAATCAAATGAAGCCCATATTTAAAAATATTCTAACATTCTCCCACTTGGGCAAACATTGATTGCTATAAAATAAAACTTGTTTGAAAATGACTCTCGGGTTAGACTACATAGGTGGCCACACAAATACATAGCTCAAATGATAGCACCTTAGAAAACATGATCCGGTCCAACAAGAATATCAACATCGAACATGGAAATCGTTACACCACTTAAACGATGTAAGACCACTCCACAGCTACAAATGCTAATATACTTATCGACATGGATCCCCATCCTCCAACCAATGTGGTAGTATGTAGTATGAACTTAGCACCAATGTGATCAAGAGTTGTGCTAATTCATATCAGTCCTCATAATGCTCCAAAATGAAGCCATATGTCTCTAAAAGAGACTCATCTTATGTCTTTTGCACATATATCTCGAGATCATAATGATATTATAATAAAAGACATAAGCCAAATGCATGCTCAAAATTAGTGTATGAATAGGGGAGATTTATTTTTATTGGAAAGAGGCTGCACCCTAAAACAAATGGGTTGCCTACGTACCCTGTAAAGGGATCAAGCCAAACCGTAGTTCCTTTTACATAAGTAACTCCCACTAACCAAAAACATCAAAAGTTTCCACAATACCCATATTAGTAACATGTGTTTTAAAAACTTTAGGAGCGAGTCCCTTAGTCAAAGGATCTGCAATCATCGCCTCTGTATTAATATGCTCTATCTTTGTCTGCCCTTCTTTGACTCTATCTCTGACCACCAAATACTTGATGTCAATGTGCTTGGATCCACTAGAACTTTTATTATTCTTTGAAAAGAATACCGCTGCACTATTATCACAATAAATAGTAATTGGCCTCGAGATGGAATCAACAACTTTCAGTTCAGAAATAAAGTTCCTTAACCAAACAGCTTGGATAGTAGCTCCATAACACGCCACAAATTCAGCTTGCATAGTAGAAGATGCCACCAAAGTTTGCTTAACACTCTTCCAAGAAATAGCACCCCCAGCTAGCATAAAAACATAACCTGAAGTCGATTTCAAATCATCTTGACATCCAGCAAAATCAGAATCTGAGTAGCCTACCACCTCAAGGTGATTTGAACGCTGGAATGTGAGCATGTAACCTTCAGTTTTCTTCAAGTATCTCATAACTTTCTTAGCTGCTTTCCAATGCTCTTGCCCTGGATTCGACTGAAACCTGCTAAGAACACTAACTGCATAGGCAATATCTGGTCTAGTGCAAACTTGAGCATACATCAAACTCCCCACAGCACTAGCATATGGTATGTTCTTTACAGATTCCCTTTCAAGTTCATTTCTGGGACATTGAGTTTTGTTAAACTTATCTCCTTTTATGATGGGTACATCACCAGGTGCACAGTTATGCATTTCAAATCTTTGCAGTACACGCCGTATATAAGCTTTCTGAGAAAGTCCCAACAAACCACGATCTCTATCACGACATATTTCAATGCCAAGCACAAAAGAAGCTTCTCCCAGATCTTTCATCTCAAAATTAGCAGATAACATTTTCTTTGTTTCATGAAGTAATCCCAAGTCACTGCTGGCAAGCAAAATGTCATCTACATACAAAATAAGAAAAATAAAGTTTCTCCCACTGGTCTTGCGATATATACACTGGTCAACTGCATTTTCAACAAAACCAAGTGAAGTTACAACCTCATCAAACTTCAAATACCACTGTCGAGATGCTTGCTTTAGGCCATATAAGGATTTATTTAACTTACAAACCAAATTTTCTTTTCCCTTCTCAACAAAACCTTCAGGTTGTCTCATATAAACTTCTTCATAAAGATCTCCATTCAAAAATGCTGTCTTTACATCCATCTGATGAAGCTCCAAATCATAGTGTGCCACAAGTGCCAGGATAATTCTAAAAGAATCTTTAGACGAAACTGGTGAAAATGTTTCATTATAGTCAATGCCTTCCCGCTGAGTGAACCCTTTTGCAACTAATCTTGCCTTCTTTCGTTCAACATTTCCTTTCGAGTCTAATTTACTTTTGAAAATCCATTTGTTGTCAATGGCTTTAGCATCTGGAGGAAGTTCAACAAGTTCCCAAACTCTATTCTTTTCCATAGAATTCATTTCATCTTCCATAGCACTAAACCACTTATCTGACTCAGGACATGTCAAGGCTTGCTTAAAAGTAACAGGATCAACTACATGTCCAATATTAAAATCACTTTCTAACAAATAGACAATGTAATCATTAGGTAATGCAGACCTTCTTTCTCTTTGAGATCTTCTGACTTGTGGCTCAGAAACTGACTCTACCATTGTTGGAATTTCTTCTTGTTGTTCTGGTTCTTCACTAACAATCTCAATTGGCGGGAAAACAGCTCTTTCCTGTACAACAGGAACTGGAACAACAAATGGATTAGGATCAGCAAATAACTCCTTCAATACAGAATTCCCACTGACACCAACATCATTTTCCAAAAATTTTGCAGTAATGGACTCAACAATTCTGGTGCCACGATTAGGACAATAGAACTTATATCCTTTTGATCTATCTGGGTACCCAATAAAATAACCAGGAGTAGATTTTGGGTCTAGTTTCTTTTCAAGAGGATTATAAATCCTAACCTCAGCTGGACACCCCCAAACTCTGAAATGAGCCAAACTTGGCTTACGGCCCGTCCACAATTCAAAAGGAGTTTTTGAAACAGCTTTACTAGGAACCCTGTTTAAAATATACATAGCAGTTTTCAAAGCTTCACCCCATAGATATTCTGGCAAATTTGTTCTGCTCATCATACTCCTAACCATGTCCTTTAGAGTTCGATTTCGTCTTTCAGAGACACCATTCTGCTCAGGTGTTCCTGGCATGGTGTATTGAGGCACTATTCCACACCCTTGTAAAAATTTTGCAAAATCGCCCATGTTTTGACCAGACTCATCATATTTCCCATAATACTCGCCGCCTCGGTCAGATCTTACAACTTTAATACTTTTCCCACATTGATTTTCTACTTCCATTTTGAATATCTTAAATTTCTCAAGAGCTAGAGATTTATCATTAATCAGGTAAACATATCCATAGCGTGAGAAATCATCAATAAAAGTTATGAAGTACTTATTTCCACATATGGTAGAAGATAAAGGTCCACTAATGTCAGTATGTATTAAGTCCAAAATACCGTCACTTCTAGTAGAACCCTTTCTTGTGGATTTAGTCAACTTTCCTCTTATACAGTCCACACATGTGTTAAAATCTGAAAAATCAAGAGAGGGAAGTATCTCAACTTTTACCAATCTCTCCATTCTTTCCTTTGAAATATGTCCTAATCTCTTATGCCACAACATGGAAGATGATTCTCGGATTAAAGACCTTTTCTTCGCTACATTGGTAACACAAGAGACTTCACCAAAAGAAGCCAAAGTCATTCTATATAAACCATCACACAAAAGACCATTTCCAATCAAACGAGAATCATAGAACAATTCAACTTTTCCATTGCCAAACTTAAAAGAAAAACCAGATTCATCAAGTTTTGATATAGAAATTAAATTTCGTCTCATTGACGGTACAAAAACTGTGTTCTCCAAAACAAGAGAAAAACCAGATTCCAAAGATAACTTTACTACTCCTATAAACTCGACCTTCACTTGAACTCCATTCCCAACGCATAAGCTCACTTCATTCTCACTTGGCCTCCGTTTGCTTACGAACCCCTGCAAGGAATTCGCAATATGAATACTTGCACCTGAGTCTATCCACCAAGAATTTAAAGGCACATCTACTAAAGAAGACTCAAAACAAACTAAGGCCAAGGAGGTACCTGCCGAGTTCTTCTTCTTCTTCTCCAACCAAATTTTAAATTTAAAACAATCCTTTTGCCAATGACCCTTCTTCTTACAAAACTTGCACTGATTATTTTTCTTCACAATTTCTTTAGGACCACCAGAAGTCTGACCTTCAAACCTTTTACTGTGCTGATTTCGATGTGACCTATTTTCCTTATGGAACTTGGACTTATGATTATGAAAAGACCCATTGTTTTGTTGTGGCTGAAAAGCTAATTGCACAGTTTCAACAGTCTCACGACGCATCCTACACTCCTCTTGGGCACATACCACTATCAAATCATTTAAATCCCATTTATCTCGCTGAGCATTGTAAGCAACCTTTAGCTGATTAAATTGGCTAGGAAGACTATTAAGAACATGATAAACCAAAAAAGGCTCAGCAATGGGAATTTTGAGGGCTTCTAGCTTAGAGGATATATGTATCATTTTCATAATGTACTCCCTAACTCCACTAGAACCATCATATTTCATACTCATCAGTCTATCCATTAGGTCTCCAGTTTCAGCTTTATCGGATTCAACAAACCTTTGTCCTATGGCACCCAAAAATTGCTTAGCACTATCATTGTCAGGAATAGCTCCCATAATGGAATCTGATATAGAACGTTTGATGATCTTTAAACAAAGTCTGTTTGCCCTATCCCACTTTTGATATTCAGCCACATATTCAGCAGTGCTCTTATCAGTAGGTTTTGAAAGTTCGTCTTCCAGGGCAAAATCCAATCCCAAAAGACCAAGAGCAATTTCTACGTCTCGTTTCCATCTCACATAATTATTCCCAGTCAAAGTTTCAATAGCAGATAATTGACTTGAAATAGAGGAGGCACTCAAAACTGTGGAAACATGAAATAGTACATTTCATTTAATTATCATCCAAACAGATAGCATGCAGTCAATAGATGATATCAAATCTTTCTAATTAATATGAGCTATTAATTAGACAATCCATAATTAAGCTCGGAACCATATGAGCTTCATTACAGTAAGAGCCTTGGTGCATCATTGTTAAGTCACCTTTGGGCAGACTAAAACAACATGCTATAAGGTACTCTTAAAACATATCACAAAACTAATTAATAAAATCACATCAGTTTCAAAATACCATCACCTTTAGGCAGAAGGAGATTTCTAGACTAATGTAATCTCATTAACTAATTTACACAATTTTCTAAAATGTCACACACAATAACACCTTTGGGCAAGATATTATGTGCAATAAATTAGAAAACAAAGATATCCTTTTTTTTTTTTTTTTTTATAAATATCAATGAGTGTGCCACTTTGGCGGCTACCACCCACGAATATTTCAAAAATTTTATTTAAAGGAAAAATAAGGATAATCTAAATGCCCATGAATTACAATCACAAAATGATAATAATAATCATCAACTTGATACAATCAAAGTTAGAATTCAAATGTGATTGTGACACTAAAACAGTGTGAATAGATCAAACATATAAGACAATAGATATGTCTAAAATTAAATATGAATTTTGAAAGCATATATATACAAAATACTTATAACAAGTCACAAAAATAACATGCATCCAAAACATGTTAACAGAGAGAGTACACATATGCACAAATCATATAAGATACTGACTATTCACCACAAAAAATATTATAATATTCAGTACACTGTAGCCCACAGAAAAATGTGTAAATAATATTCAAAAATATAAAACAGTGTCTTATGATGTTACAAAAAATTTTCAAAAAATATATATAGATTTAATAGGGCGAGTACATAAATACTGGAAAAAGAAAACCAGAAAAAACACTGTTCACTGTGCTACACGCTCCGCACGCGCCACCTGCTGCGCGTGGGCAACGTTCTGGCTGGAGGTGAATTCATCTTCAACCTCCAGCCGGGTCATCAAGCGGGTCGTGGGTCTGAAAATCGGGTCTACGGGTTTTTAAACGGATTTTTCTCAATTTCTTGCAATTCTTGGATCAAAAACTAAAATTAATTTAGGGGAAACAATATATAGTGCCCGAAAATTACAAATATGATGTTTTAAAGCAATGGGTATCTTTATTTAAGGAAGATTAATCAAATTTTGAAATCGGTATTAACCCTAGTTTTGTAAAAACTCAAAACCAAAACAATGGATCGATTAAACATTTCTAAAACAAGTAAATAGCATTCCAAAAAACCGATCTTGATATGAGTTTGATCAATCCATTATGCAATACGATTTTCTTGCCAAAAAATGGTTTCGAAAATTGAAACAAAAATATAAAAGGTGAAACCATAACAGTAAAGTTGCGGAAGCAATGAAGAGAAAATAAAAACCCAACCAGATTGAAGATTTACAGCAAATAAATCCTACACATTTCATTTTGAGCGATCGATTTGCATAAAGAAAATAAAATCGAAAACAGAACAACGAAAACTACACATCGCATTCTTAGAGATTCTGATCCTAGCATGGTGGCTCTGATACCAAATGTAAAAATACACAAAATACATGCTAGAAATCAAAATCTAAGTAGCAATGATGAAAACGAAAATGGTGGAAAAAATACCTGCGGAAGCCATGTTTGCAGAATGCATATAGGCAGATCTTCTCCTCCTTGCTCCTCACAAATTATCAGCTATCAATGGGGCAAGCCAATGGACATATAGAGAGGAGGAGGGACCTAGCCTCTTATAAATGAAAACTCATAAAGTCCACCCATTAAGGACTCAAATTAATATGGGTCTATAAAAATTCCATAAACAAGACCCTTGGTTTTCCAGGCCTACATACGTAATTATACCACAATATAAATAGGATATAATCCTATATCACTAAGGTGCAATAAACCCCAAATGATCACTTAACTTAGTGGGTTAAAACAAAATATCATTGTGAGCTATATATATATATGTCTAACCCGTTTTATAAAAAGTGCAATCAAATGAAGCCCATATTTAAAAATATTCTAACAGAACCTACTAGAAGAACGAGTTAGGGATGAAGCTCTTCGAAGTCAGCTTAAGAAGTTCAACTCTAAAGTAGAAACGTAGTCATTTAGTTACTAAAGTATTAGGCACAAGAAACATAGCGTTTTATTTACTTGAAACGCAGTATTTTCTATCTTTTAGATATGTATTACTATTTTTGTTGAGTGTTATTTTGTCTTTTTGCTATGGACACGTGTCGTGTAGCTAGTGTAGGAAGGAATTTGTTAGGATCGATCTCTTATAACACCTTTTTAAGGCCAGAAGGGAGAGAAAGAAGAGGACGTTATTGGAAAATTCTGAAATCCTTTTGGTTTTGTAAGAGGTTGGATTGCCTCGAACAATCCGTAAGTTGCTTTAATTTTCTTCAATGCAATTCATAGTATTATTCACAAAATATCGCTACAGCATTACCATTTTTACATTAACGTGTTTTCAATTATGAGGGATCTTGATATTTTACTAATTTTGATGAGATTTTACAACTCAATCGGCATGAGATTAACCATATAGGGTTGTGCTGCGCATCAGCCGGAAGCCGCAGCACACCACACAAGTTTTTTTATTTTTTTTTTCACACAATCCATTGAGTGTGCTGCAGCTGCAGCGCACAGTAGGCTGCAATATATATTTTCTAAACCATATATATATATATATATATTTTTTTTTTTTTGGTGTTGTTGCGGCATTATCCTCTCACTCATGGAAGAGAGAGGATAATTCCCAGCATCATCTCATCTTATAGCACAAATTCCCCTCCTTTGATTTTGGTAGTTAATTGGTTTACACATGAGATATTAAATGATTTAAATTTTTTATCGAAATTCTCTCTCTATTTATATATATATATATATATATATATATATATATAATGCTATTTATTATCTTTTTAAATATTATTTTTTAATCGTCTCTTAATGTGATATTGAATGATTTAATTTCTTTTATTATATTTCATATATCTATCAATTATTTGATAACACATCAAGAGATAATGAATAGATGACCGTATTAAAATTAAAGAATACTGCCACATCCACAAATAAATTATATAAAATAATCTCACAAATTAATATGATTTTATCTAATCTGTTAGATCTACTTTATAATAAAAATAATTTTACAATCTGACGAACCACATCAAACTACATCAATTTGTGAAATTATTTTTGTGTAATCACTTTGTGGCTAAAGTATTTCCCAAAATTAAAACCGTATAGTCGTAGACGGTATTTATCAAGATAATAAAATTATCCCCAAAATAAATCCCAAATAGTACTAAAACAACTTTTATTAAAATTAAAACGAAAAAAATATGAACTTGCAGGGCATAATTGGGAGTAACTTTTTTATGATTATTATATGTAAGCAGCTTACTGAAAAAAAAAAAAAAAAAAAAAAAAAAAAAAAAAAAAAAAAAAAAAAAAAAAAAACGCAAACAATGAACTTCATGCAAACATTGAAGTGAAGAATATTTATGATGTTTAAGAATATGTATGTTCCAAAACTCGAAGAGATCAATTCCTTTACATTCAAGCAGAGAACTTCAGTCCTTACCCATATATTGTTATGCTTTGACAAAGAACGTACAACAAATATAAATCACAGTAAGAAAAAAGAAAATCAAAGATAAGTGGAAGTGAAGAAGAATTAGAAGAGATTACTTTGCAAACATGAGCTGCCTACGCCTACCTGGCTTGGAGGATCGCATACTAGCTGCCTCACCAATCACAATCTCATCAACTAAGTCCTTAAAAATCAATCTCTCAACATCTAGCACTATGCCTGAGATCTCACCCTGCAGGAAACCAGCCCAACTCCCAGACCGATGCATCACATCCTCCCACAAGATACTTTTCAATCCATCCTCCTCATCCTCCAAGCTACACACCAACTTCTTGGCTTGAAACTGTTCTATCTCAATGCACAATTCTTTAAGAAGCTTTTGTGCACTAAAGGTCTTCCTTGCCAGTCTTTCAGGCTTCAGCCATGGCTCAGGACAAATGCCAGTGAAAAATAACTTTGTAACAAGAATCTCATTAACTGCATCAAATATAAGTTTACGGTGAAATTTCTCCCGGTCTGTCTTTGAATTGGCAGACATTCCTGGGCTTCTATCTTCTTTTAAAAGCAAACTGCTTGCCTTGGTTTGCTCCAAAACAAAGAATAACTCGGGGTTAATAGGGTAGCCTGATGGGTGCAGCTGAAATGTCGTTAGCTCAGAGCTAAGGTCAATGAGTAGAAGGCCTGAAGCTAACAGTATTTCAGATATGTATCTGTGGTCTGGATTTGAATTCTCACAGAGTGATGCTATGTAATCTGTTCTGCCTTCATCATGATTGGAGTTCAGCCGCCTAAGTTTCTGAACCAAGTGTTCGATGTTCTGTAATTTCTTGCGACTGATCTCTGAGGTAAGACCAGACTCCATGCCATTACATAAGAGGTCATCTGTAGGGTTCCATTGATCTACAACGTGGCTGTCATTATAATCTTGAGCACCATCACCTGTTGCATGAATGGATATTAGAATGAGATATGCCCTTCTATCTTTAACTAAACAACTAACTATGAGAGAACAATTAAGGGAAAATATACTTTCCACCCTCCATCTAAAAAGTGATCTCTATTTCGCATCTCAAACTAGAAAAACTGACATGACACCCCAAAACTAAAAACAAGAAAAATAGAAATAGAAATAGAAATACAAACTTCGTCCCATTCTGACCTTTAGTATGGAAGGAAAATATGTGAAAATAGATGATATTTGATCCAATGCACTGGTCAAAATTGGATAAGGGTGCTATTTGACAATTTTTGGTAGTTGGAGAATGCAATGTCACTTTTGGAGGTTTACATTTGTTAATAGGAGGCTGAAAGTGTATTTTCCCTAACAATTAATTATCTTTAATTTATCCTGTCTCTACTTCCAACTACAATTTCTTTGTAGAAAATTTAAATAGTGGACACATAGCAGGTATGTAAAAGCAAGTTTAATTCCAGATCAGACTTGGATGTACAATCGAACTAGTGGTCCTTATATAATACCCAACCTTTTAAAACCACAATTCATCTAACCCATTTAGACACAATACTTCATAGGCCATAAAAATGGAAAAATATTCCTGTCACTGCAAGTAACTCTCTCTCTCCCCCTCCCCACCCCTTTCACGTCTATTTGCGTGAAGAGAGGAAACTGGTGTTGCTAAAAAGTAGGTGGAAAAATGAATGAGAACAATGATGACAATGTAGACTATGATTATATCAACTCACATTTTCTCCTGTTCTTAAGAAATATTTCATTGCCCCTATTCATTATTCTCTTCCCTATTTTTTCCTCTCACATTAAGAAAACAAGTTTCACTAAAAATATGCATAAAATCTCACTCCTATACATGCCTGCTTTGCATCCTTTAGCTTTTCCCAGATTTCCCATTTTTGTTTACTGAAGCACAAGACAAAGTTTACACATGACTAACTTGCCCAAACCTGTAAAATGTATTTTCATACGTGCTCCACAGACATAACCTCAGGTCTGATGGCCAATCTTCATAAATTGGTCCAACTAAACATGAACTCGTTGGGCAAAAACTGAATTTTGTTGTTAGACTTGAACTGAATCATTTAGAATAATAACTCCACCTATACCTCGTTTTTTGTTTCTTTCCAACAGGGCAGTCTTATTTATACCATAACTCATTTTCCAAATTCTCAAACAGTCCCTTTGGAATGAGATCATAATTGATATTACTGTTTTTTACATTTTCCGTAATATTTTCCATTAATGTGATGTTTCTTAAGAAGGGAAAATAGAGGAAAGAGACGTGTTCTAACACATCATCGCAGGCAGCGTGGGAGAATTAGTCATTAGATCACCCGATACTCAATATCTAATTAGCTTAGTTGGGCCAGATCAGAGTAAAGTTTTTTGGGGAAGAAATTTAATGGAAAAAATTGAGTTTTTGGGTGACAGAAACTTTCACCTTTGAGGGAATTTGGCGTCTGCTTTACAGGAGATGGTGCATCATCTCTATATACCGAGCCATCGAGCACAGAGACAGGACTGGGATGTTCTGGGGCAACAGTAGCAAGTTCTGCCAATGATTCATCTTCATCCAACCTTGGAGTGGGTTCCTGATCAAGTAAAACAATACATGTAATTCATCCAAAGAAAGAAAAAATTAAATGTGAACTAATTTTTCCGAATACTTTAGCGGGAAAGAAGATCCAAAGCACTAACTTTTTGCATTGAGCAAGAAGCAGAGTAATTGACAGCCTCCATAGATGGACTCTGGCTGCCATTGACCTCAATAGATTGTGCAGTACTCGTGACTTCAATGTCAATCTTTGAGTCCAAGATGGTATTACCGTCCGATTGCACAGACATGTCATCTCCTTGACAACTCAGACTTCTTGATTCATAACTCAGCTCACTCAATTGGTCATCACTTAGCTGTGAGTTAGAAGATTGCGGTCTGACTTTTACACCTGAGGAACCCGAGTCTTTTAGTTGTCGGTTGGATTGCCTTCTGGGTTTGTTTGACTCGGATGGAGGGGTAGGTGGACGAGATCGCTTCTCCAACTCAAGCTTCTTCTGTTGCAGTCTTGGGCTAACAGATCCAGAGCCCTTTACGGAACTTATGGCGTTTTCTTTTGAGGAATGTTGAGACCTTGATGAAGATTGTGTTGATCTAATGGTCCTGCCACTAGCTTTCTTATCAGTGGAACTAACAGCAGTGTTCCTGCGACTGCTTTTCAGAGACTGATCTTTAGCTGTTTGGCTATTAATTGAACCCTTTTTAGCATCTGCAAATCCACAACCCTGAATTCTGTGCAGACCAGAAATATCATCCATTGGAATTACTGAGGAGGCAGGAATACCAGATCTTCCATCAAGCTTAGCTGGTTTCATGATCACAATGGGGGAACCAAAAGTCCTCAAAGAATTAGAACCCCTACTGGGAGAAGCAATAACATGGTTTCTCTGTTGGATTTGGGGGCTGTGTGATTTTGAATTTTGATTTGAACTAGTGCATTTTGGTTCAGAGACTCCTTGAACTCCAAACTCTGAAGCTTGTTCTTCTTTTCCGGTCTCTAATAACCCCTTTGCCTGCATTGCTTCCAGTATCTGTTTAAGGGCTCTAAAATTCTTCCCAGACTGTTTAAATTCAGGATCTTTCAACCTCTGCTCAATCTCACCACAAACAGAATTGAAGGAGTTCGGTGCCATTGGTGGAACTTTTGCAGGCCTGAAAGCTTGCTTCTGTGAAACTCTATTTCCATCCAGTTGCTTCCAAGGAGCTGGTTCAATTGGAAATCTTGAACTTGAAATGGGTTTCATGAAAAAATCAGGATTCTTCCAGCGTGGGGATGTTGGGTCCTTGGATGAGTTTCTGGGGGATTTAGAAACTCTGATAGCCCTGTTTAGATCCTTTGTTTTTAAAGACCTTGAGAAGGGATCACTATCTTCAACTGCATGGGATTTGATCACATCCAAATGACCATCACTATCCAATGCAGAATCAGGCAAGGATTCCAAGCCCATTAACTTTGCCACAACACTAGGAGGCCGCTTCTGAGTTCCTGATGATTGGGGTATATTAAGGGCTTTGTCCTCTAAGTTGCCACCATTATGGAAGTTTTTTAGGTGATTAAGTTTTGAATCAGAGTTGGAACTCTGCCATGAACTTTCCTTACTGTCCAGTGAAAGTCTGGGCAGCTCTTTAAGCTTTAATGTGGATTTGAGGGTTTCTCGTGATTCAAAGGATAAACGATTTATCTCTCTCCCATCGTAAGAAAACCTGGGAGCATCCCTTGAAATCGAATGCCATGGCCCATCTTTCGCTTCATATGTTGATGTTGGATGTTCCTTTGCTTCATTGTAATACCAAGGAGTTTCTTGAAGTTTAGCAAGAACTTTAAGAGACTCCTTCAGATCATCAGGTGTTTTTTTCTTTATGTTAACCCCAACTCCATGAGATCCATCCACAGACTTGGACAGCTGTAAAGGCCTTGGGGAATCTCTATGGTTTCTGGCATGATTTACTGGTTCCTCATTTGTTGAAGTTCTAATTGATAGTCCTCTAGCTTCCCTATACATGGAGTCCTTGACCACATCACGAAGATCAAAGGACTGCCGCCCTACATATGGAGAGGTACTTGGCTGATTCATCACTGGGTCCCTCGATGGAGTTTCAGGAAAACTTACTCGATCAGATGAGGTTTCTGGCTGAGTTGTTTTGTTGCAGTCCAGAGAAGACAAGGTAGATGAACAAGAGGATGAGAAAGAGGCTCTTGAAGATTCTGTTGAAATTCTTTGTTTCTCGTGCACATTCTTGTTTAAACTTATTTCCTGCGAGCACAAGTTGAGAATATTCATCCAAATAAATTATAGCTCCATGCAGAACACAGGTGAAATGACGTAGAATGTGCACATTTAAGAAATAATATATTTGTTTGTTTAGGTAAAAAAAAATATATGTTTGGAAATAATTCAGAGGCAAAAGGAGATTTTCTCTTTGGATCGATCACTGAGGAGAAGTGGTAAGAAATATGAACATTTAAGAAAGTAAATCCAAGAGTTGATTCCATGTGAATCATATTCAACAAATGAACATTAGATAGGTTAATGCACATTAAATCCACGGATGCATATGGTTGATAAAAAAAGCAAATCCAAGAGTTAATTCCATTTGAATCATATTTAACCAATGAACATTAGATAGTTTAATGCCACATTAAATCCATGGATGCATATGGTTGATGAAAAAGGAATATAGACAGACTAGTGATCTCAGACAACTAAACTTAAAACTGAAAACTTATGAGCATTGGTAAAAAATAAGTGGATCACGGAGTGGGATAGCTGGAAAAGAAAAGCTTACAGCTGTTGTCTGTCGATGGTATATGTAATTAGACTCTCTTTCCAGGCTGCTATTGTTGAAGTGGGAATTACCTATTGAAGAAACAATAGAGTTAAATTTACAGGCTGCACTACTGATGGCTACAAATTTTTGAGCCTGCAAAAGAGCCGTAAAATACATGCTAATTGGATCGAATCAGAGGAAAAAGTTGTACATGCACCAACCAGAAGCTGAAAGTATGGGAATATACCATTCTTTAGATCTGATATATCTAATTTCTGGAATAGAAACTGGAAAAAATTACTGTTTTGTTTGGAGTTTGGACTAATACTATTTTTAAACTAGTACCTATAGCTTAAAAAGTTTCAAACTAATCCCTGGGGTAAGGTGCCTATTTCAAAAAAATCACTCCGTCCAAGCTCCATCAGTTTAGTGACAAAATGCTGACGTACCACATAACTGCCACGCCATAACGGTATAACCAATCAGAAGAGTACATATATCAATTGATATACAGTCAGCTTTTAAAAATTAAAAAATGCATAGTCAACATCAATATTAAAAATTAAAAATTAAATTTATAAAAAAAGAAAAAAAGGAGGGGTCACCAAATGGGTTGCCAGATTCATCAACCATCCCAAGGACAACCATATCTAAGTTGCCCAAAGGGGTGGCCCTTTACAGGCCTCCCACCCCTTGAGTGGCCCAATCTTTTTGAAATAAGCACCTAATCTCAAGGATCAGTTTAAAATTTTTTAAACCACAGGTACAAGTTTGAAAAAAGGCTAAACCCCAACAGTAATTTTCCCTAGAAACTGTGATATGTTTTCATAGGATAAACACTTGTGAGACATCTATCCGTATTCATTTGTGTACAGCAAGTAAGAGCTGGAAACATGACAATTAGCTGGTCCAATTCCCAATGGACATGTCCTATGAAATCCTTGATGTCATGCCTTCACACATTCATCATGTACATTGTGGGATTATGCAAGGGTGCACACACACATACAAGACGGAGAAATTGTTAAGTATTAAATGATATTAGGATTGGATATAAAAGGAGCAAAGAAAGAAAAAACTAAAGATAGAAGAATCAATTGTTTCCATACCAGTAATGAATCAAATCAAACAACACAGACACAAGAGCAGCTCCAGATACACTCGCGCAACCAATGAAAAGTATTAGATACTGATAAGATAAAGCAATCCCCACCTTTGACACAACGAACAGTAGTAATAATTAAATAATATCAAGGTCAAAGAATACCTGGAGGAAGCCTCTTGTGGCTAATGCGCCTACCAGTGAGGACGTTAGGACGATCAAAGATTTGAAATATCCCAGTCATGCATCCTATTTGCTTCTGCAAATCTGGATTGTCATCAGCTAAAGAATGTAAAAGCTTTGCAGCCATCTCCCCCTCTCTCCTCAGCTAACACAATTAAACACACCTACTTCCTATCCCTCCAACAATGCTTTCTAGCTCCAAATCAAAGAATATCAGCAATTCAGCCACCGTCAGTAAAATTTATATCTTACACTCAACAAATATGTTGAAGCCGGAGTTTGCAGTTCACAAATTCTGAGATATCTAAGCAATTCTCAGGTAGCCCAATCAAGAATGAGAGATTTCAGACACCTCAGAGACCCTTTTAACCTCTGATTCCAGACTATTGAGAAGCTTAACCATAAGACAACAAAGCGCTTTCCTCATTCATGAAATTCCAAATGCAGCATTCCAAAACAGAAATCACCGCTACATCAAATTACTTATATTTGCTAATCAACAATACACCAAAAATCGCTCTTAAAACCCAGTTTTCTACAGCTACTTACAGCTCAGAAACATGAAATTTTGGCTTCAAACGAGATCAATACTGGCCTTTTGAAATCGAAACAATCCCAGAATGTTTACTTTTATTGTAGCAGTAAATACCCTTTTCTGGATTTTCTCCCAAATCTCAATTTGTTGAAAGAATCAAGGAAAACCGAAGATACCCAGAAAGCGAAAGAATCAAATCTAATCAGTAACGTGAAAGAAACTTATTGGCTTTCACGGAACAAACTAGACAATGCCTTGTATAGGAACTACAAAGTCGCCAAAAGAAAAGGAAGGGACCCAACACCCATTTCAGTATTAACAATGCCCGGAGTTGTTAGCAACATTACCTTTACGCTACCAAAAAAACAAAACTAATACCCTCTGCAGATCGAAGAAGAGATTTTTTTCAGAGAACTAGTGGAAAGACAGCTAGAAGAGATAGGAAGTATCATGAAATAAACCAATCCGGTGTGAGTTTAACAGTTGGCAATTTTTAATTTTTTCTGAGAAAGAGAGAGAGAGAGTGTGTGTGTATGTGTATGAATTGTGTGGGTGAGATGTCCTCTAGGCCATATCTCACACATCCATGTGGGAGGTCTGAGGAGAATGTGGGTGGGTCTGGAACTGTCTGCATGTGCATGTGAATTTGTCAGAGGAGAGAGAGATGGAAAAGTGGATACATTTGTACTGGAAACTGGAAAATTAGCCAAAGAAAAGAAAATGCCATTCCTCTTGCCCGCAAGTTCCAATTGGCTTTTTCCAAGCACTTATCACATGCTGGTTTACCATATTACCCTCCTGTAGATTTCCTGTTTTTTGCCCTTGGGAGGTGGCAATGACTATGAGCCCACACTTACCAGACTTTGATATTCATCATTAGAGACAACAACAGCATTAAAATAAAAAAAAAAAGCAATAATTCAACAATGATGCAGAATGAATTAATTTTTGCTTGATGTGTAATGAATGATAGCTTTTAATAATGCCAACTTGTAAAAAGCACAAGTGATTTAAATCTAAATAAAATAAAATAAAAATTTATTATGCATCAGTCACTATTCATTCTCATACTCTATATTTATAACTTTTTTACAAGGTGTGGAGATGTTTTTTATAGGATATGAATGTATTTTTTATAAAGTATAGAATGATAAATAGTGACTGATGAAAAGAATTTTTCAAAACACTACTAAATAGACAGATAATGTAGCATAGCATGCATATGGTTGGGCAATTCACATCTTTCATATATTCTTAGTTCAGATGGCCTTAACAAAACTGAAATTCATAGACAATCACCAAAGAAAAAGTGAAAATCAGACTGAAACAATACACCACATATTGATGGGAGTGACTAGATGGTTAGGAAGATGGGATAGAGAAAGGAAAATTAAAATTTATTTTTTAATTATTTGATGTCACCTAATTTTTTTTAGTTTTTTTTATATCACATAAAGATATGATAAAATGATCATTATTAAAAAATATCATTTTTTTCCCAAAATATTCATGAGAAAATGCTACTAATATTTCGGTTTTATTGATCATGCAAGTCACCTAAGAAAAAAATTAGGGTTGGGGATTTTATGTTATTTTGATTAAGAAAACAATAGATCGTGCTAGCAACTCCCTTACAATATTTACTAGCCTAGCTTGGACAGTGAGTTAAGAAAGTTTGTGAATAATAGTGAAATATATGAGTTGACATGGTTTTCAATATTATTTTTGTTTTGGATTTGAAAATTTTAAGTTGTTTTTTGTGTTTTGTTTGAAAATTTAAAAAAAAAATTGTATAATTATATAAAACAGTTGAATATTTGAAATTAAAAAGTATTTGTATTTGTCGTGTTTAGATATTGAGATGAGATGGAAGCATTACTCTATCCAAACTACGACTAAGTCTTGTTTCTTTTCGCAGATGAGATGAGTTGAGATAAAAGTTAAAAGTTAAATAAAATATTATTATAATATATTTTTTTAATATTATTTTTACTTTGAGATTTGAAAAAGTTAAATTATTTATTTTATTTTGTGTAAAAATTTAAAAAAATTATAATAATTAAATTAAATGAGAATGATTATAAAAACAAACAATATCTTAGATTTGATCTCTAGTGTGAACATGTTGAATTTGAAGCAATAGATATCATCTCTCATTACTTGTAATTTGGTCCAATAAAGTAACTGTTCCCATAAAAATATGAGAAAAGATACTTACAACTAGGAATTGCTTAACCGTCGCGTAATCGTTTTGAAAAAAATGAATAAAATATGGGACCCACATGAAAAAAATTAATTTTTTTAATAGTGGACCTCACTCTTTTTCAAAACGATTACGCGGCGGTTACGCACTTCACAGTTGTACGTAGAATTACTCTAAAAATATATATAAACTTGTAGGGGACACAGGAATAAATGTTAGCCGACCTATGATAAACAATATCATATGTATATATATATATATAAAAGGTGCGTTTCTCCAGGATTATAAGCTACAAATTAAGTATCCAGTAATTAGTTATTAGGAGGTACAATGGGGGACGTGGCAGAGCAATGAAGATTTATTTAAAATAAAGAATTATTTTAGCAAGCAATAAAGAAAGTTTACAATCATAGAACTAAAACGTGTGAAGTGGTTAGTTTGCATGTCAACTCTCTTACATACGCAAGAGATCAATTAGCCATTAAATAATGCTTTATTTGGTCTATTGGTAATGCTTCAAAATTTTAATTGAGATTCTCTTCAATTATTTTGTTGAAGTTGATAATTCAATTTCAAGACAAGTAAAAAATAAAAAATAAAAAACCGATTTATTAAAGTTTTATCGGAACTCAAAAGGTTAATTTAAATGGAAAAGATAGACACTGAAATTAATTTTATAGTATTTATCAAATAATTAATAATGCTTAACAGATTTGTGCATACATTCTACATACAACCGTGAAGTGCGTAAACGCTGCATAATCGTTTTGAAAAATAATGGAGTCCATTATTAAAAAATTAATTTTTTTATATGGATCTCATATTTTATTCAATTTTTTCAAAGCGATTACGCGGCGGTTGCATAATTCACAGTTACAAATATATTTTTGAAGTCTTTAAAATTGGATAAAGATTTTAAAAAAATGATATTTAAAGTCGTGAGTATGTAAGCGCCGTGCAATTAAAATACGTTTGGAAAGAATATCTCTAACTTCGATCTCTTGATTATAATTGGCTCTAATAGTTTAAACGAATTAGTTGAATCCTATTAAAAAAAACATATAATTAAAGTTGCACAAACCACTACATGGAGGTCATCACTCCCAAGACCCCCAAAAATTCCTAAGCTATAGGTAATGATAATCGTCAAAGACAAATGAGAAAAATATCAAATATGGGTACGGACTTGACGATATGGTATTGAAAATAGTATAACCTTATATGCAACACTCTTATTTTATTTTATAAAAACAAATATACAATAAAATCATAAAAAAGTTATAATATAGGAAGCCAAATGCTGTGTCAGATTCCTCTAACACATGGCTCCCCACCTTCTATTTTGTCAAGTTCTGCCTGTATCCTAATTCCTAGTCTTTATTCTCCAAGGCTCGCAACTCCCTTTTTTTTTTAGTTGAATTTGAGTTATTTTAAGTTTGAATTCTTATTTTTAATTAAAGAAATTGTATTTACAGTCGTAGAATATATAATTATTATGCAATTTGTTTAAAAAAGAGTGAGTAATACGGGATCCACGTTTTAAAATATTAATTTTTAAGAGAAATGATACTTGCAGTCGTGAGTGTGCAAGCGCCGTGTAGTCACTTTGAAAAAAAGTGAATAAACATGAGACCCACATGAAAAGAAATTAATTTTTTAATAGTAGACCCTACTCTTTTTCAAAACGACTGCACAACGTTTCCGTATTCCAAGACTGTATGTAGCATTACTCATTTTTTAATAATAAATTCTATTCTTTTTTAAAATGATTACACGACACTTATTCAATACATGACTAGATCTAACATTACTCTTTTAATTTTATGGTTTTAGATTTCATATTAGGTTGTGATTAATAAAAATTACCAGCTTGAAATATCACAAGTTGGGATTAGGTTCGAAGTGTACTAATTTCTATCGAAATTGTTTAATTAAAAAAATTGATGCGCGGCACATTAATGCAACGTAATAATTATTTATTAATTTATTTTTATCTATCTAGAGATTAACGAATATATCTAATTTTAAGAATTTTAAAATTAAAAAATATCAATATTGAAAAATTAAATATTATGAAGTTGATTTGTAAAAATATATAAACTCAAATAATAATATTATAAAGAAAATGTTAATTTTTCCGATGGAAGCTTGGATTTCTTTTATTATTATTATTTTTTATTTAGTAATTAAGGGAATATTTTTTAATGATATTGTAAATTTTTTATTTTTTAAAAAATATTTAAAAGTATTAAAAACATATATGTAAAAAAAATAAAAATAAAAAGATCCAAATATATTAACGGAAGTTCCAACGAGAGCTCGTAGAGCCACCCATACTATAGGGTGTGTTTGGATGTTGAAATGAGTTGAGTTGAGATGATAAAATATTGTTAGAATATTATTTTTTAATATTATTATTATTTTGAGATTTAAAAAAGTTAAATTATTTATTATATTTTGTATTGAAATTTGAAAAAATTGTAATGATGAGTTGAAATGAGTTGAGATGAGTTTGGCAACCAAACTCACCCTAACTATCTCCCGTTTTAGGTAACATCAACATTTTCTTTTACCCATAATGCTGTGGATTCATTAAAAAAGCCTTGGGAGTTGTCATGTCATGATGATTGAAGGAAAGAATTCCAGGCCAACTCGATGCACGATCTAAATGAATTGAGCAGTATAGCCCGAAAGTGTTAGGTAATTTTTTTTTATTTCTTTTATTTCATGTATTTTTTTAATCATTATAAATATTTAAAAAAAATAAAAATCTATAATATTATTAAAAGATATTTTTTTAATCACTCGATAAAAAAACAAAATATCTCATTCGAAATATTTTTTGAATCCCGAAGTCGAACCAAAGCATTTCTCAAATGAATTTAGATTCACGATTTCCCTGAGCAGGTAAGAGATCTACACGCTAACATGGCTGGTACTAAAAGGATTCCTTCTTCTGAGACTACTAATCCGTTTGGATATTAAAATGGTCTATTTAAAATAAATTTAAATGTATTTAGATGTTAAAATATATTTATGAAAAGTTGAAAAAGGTTGTAGGTCACGTATATAAAGAGATGTTGAGTTAAAAAATATTATGAGTTTCATGTGTTGTGTTATATATGTACTATTTGGATTTAAGACCTTGCGCATCTTTTAGCAATAGCTCTATTGTGGTGTGATCTTTTTTTAACAATAGTCCCTTCTATTACAATTTTTTTCTATCGCCATTGTTAATGCATAACATTGCTCTTTTTCTATCGCCATTGTTAATGCATAACATTGCTCAACAGGCCAGAACATAGAAAAAGAGTCTTCCTTGACCCACGGAAGTGATTTAAGCCACGATGGATATAGTCGAAAAGTCCACGGTGATGACTATATAATCATATGTATGGTATATTTTGCTTCTAGATATAGACTTTTATGTCAAATCACGTAAATTTATGTTTGTCCATTTATTTCTTTATTATTACCGTTTCGATGGCTTGCTTCTAGATATACATATGGCTTGCTTCTCTATATACATATCATTATATAGAGGATTTGGAAGTTGAAGAAGATGGCTTGCTTATGGATAGAGGAGCTTTTAGGAGTCATCATGCATAATGAAATCTTGCCAAATTTGAGGAGACTCATTTGTTTTTATAGATCTCTCTTTCCTTTCTTAGAGTAATTAAGTTACACCAGTCTCATGAGGTCCTTTCTTTTTACATAGTAAACTTGCCTTATCTCTAGGCTTGATTCTTAGCCTTATTCTTGGGCTTGATTCCAGCTATTGACTTTACCCCCCAACAACCATTAATGGTAACACTTGGCCCAATCAAAGATGATCACATCTCAATTCAATTCTCAAAATTAAAAAATTTAACAAATGTTTTTAAAAACAAGAAATATATTTTTAAAATAATAAACTATTTTGATATCTTTTCTTAAAAAAAAAACTCATAGTAAACTAATCTAACCATCGGCTGAAATGGAAATCCTAACTTTTAACCACCAAGGCCTAATCTGGCCACCTGCATGATGGTCATGTCTCAGCCAATGCGGGTGGCCATGATCGGTGCTTACAAGAGTTCTTCACATAATTGACTTTACTCTTTTATATATATATATATATATATATATATATATATATATAATATATATATATATATATATATATAAATGATACTTGCAGTTGTGAGTGTGCAAGCGTCGTACAGTCGCTTTGAAAAAAATGAATAAATATGGGACCCACATGAAAAGAAATTAATTTTTTAATAATGGACCCCACTCTTTTTCAAAGCGACTACACGGCGTTTACGCATTCCACAACTGTATGTGATATTACTCATGTATAGAATACATTGGTGAGGGTGGATTCGATTATTAATTCTCTTAATGAGAAATTAAGGTGTTGCCAATTGATCCAAAAGATCTTGACGCTTTTACTCTTATATTATATGGCAAAAAAGAGTACATATACAAAACGGACCTTAGCGATTAATATACGGGGCATGCATTTATGCATAAGATCTGCAAAAGGTGACAGTGATATATATACATGGCGACAGAATTAGGAAGATTGAGAGGGAAAGGAATGAAACCCCACATCCATTAAATATATGGGAGGGAAATCACATGTGGTATGTATGAACACTAATAGGCAAGGCCAACAAACCTATCCCAATCATCCTAACCCATGTTCCAAGTAACATCACTCATTCTCCCCCTCCTTGATTGGCGCATTATGCCTTACTTTACCCCCCAAAATAAAAACAAAAACAGCTCTTCCCCACCAATGCTCATGATCATGTGCATAGACGACACTTGAGATAAGTTGCATGGGAGGGTTTAAATAATTACAATTAAAAGTTGTGGATGATCAAACCCTAAAAGTTTTTCCAATCAATAACGTACGTACATTAAAGGTCATGATGAGAGAGAATAGCTTAAACCCTAGCTGGTGAGAATCAGTAAAAAAAATAAGAAAATTACAAAAGTGGATAGTACGGATCGTATAAATAATAAATAATAAAATAAATAAATTTGATTGTAAAAAAAGTAATATGTAATTTCCTTTATGAATGTTGAACCCGTTTGGATACAGAAATACTCTCAACTCAACTCATCTTATCATTACAACTTTTTCAAATTATCATATAAAATATAATAAACAATTCAACTTTTTTAAATCCCAAAATAATAATAATAATATTATTAAAAAATAATATTTTAATAATATTTTATTCAACTAATCTCAAACTATCTCATATCACTATCCAAACGAACTCAATCATGTCCGTGATCCAAATAATCATTCATCACATGAACATTATTGAAACGCCCTTTCATAATTATAGTATACTTTTTTCTTTTGAACAAAAGCCTTTAATTTTCATTGCAATAAGAATCAACAAACCAGAGTTTGTCATTCGGTACAAATTAAGCTAAGTTAGAGCTTTGTCCTTCTTCAATCCAAAAGTGTTGTCCATGATTTTTCAGAGCCAGCTCTGCAAGCTGATTTGCTACTTGATTCCCTTCTCTGTAGACAAAAGTTGGTTGACCTGCTGCATGCTGATTTGTTCTCGAAACTTGACAACTCTCTTCAGGTCTTCTATGATTTGTCCATATATACTATCTCTCTGTTTTTTGTAACTTTAAATATGTCCCATTATTCTATATCTCTTTTAAATATCATTATTCTTTACAATCTCTCTGTTTTTAGATACAAATAATTAAATCAAGAGTAATTTTAGATACAATATTAGGGTATATAAGCTCTGTATATTCATTTTGAAAAAAACGAAATCCACTATTAAAAAATGAGTTTTTCATGTAGGTCAGAATTGTCAATTTTTTCAAAAGAAATGCGCAAACTTATACATGCTAAGACTATACAAATACTTTTATGTTTGGCAAACATAAAAGTATCTCAAATTTCCAAAATCTTTCATAACTTCATTTCCAAACAGCACTCAAACATAAACATTTTTTACTTTTAATTTTCAATTTTTTCATCTAATCATTACTCAATAATTACTTAAATATAAAAATCAATACAACTTTTACAAACTTCAAAATAAAACTCAAAAATCTATATAACCTTTACAAACTTCCATACATAAATTATATTTAAAAATTATATTTAGACAACTTTTTAACTTTATCTATTCGTTTTTACAAACTGCGATACAATATTTATTTTAAAATATATTTTATTTTTATCTTTTTGTTTCTCCTTCGTCAAAATCTAATAAAATATCTTCACTCAATTAATTTCATCATTATTCACAAAATTCTAAAATAGTCATGAGCATCCAAGAGTGGCTTAGTCCTAAGAGTTTTGTTTAATTTTCAAGAAAGGATGAATCCATGAGTGGCTTAGTCCCACATCTTTTGATCATGAACTTTCTACTCATGCTTATAATAAATAAAATACCAAAACTATTTCTGTTAGGGGAGTCCATGGAGAAGAGAGAAAAAACTGGGGACATTCATCATTCTTTTTAAATTGCACCCAAACTACTGAAAATATCAACTTGTACCCCCAAACTATCACAGTTTTCAAGTTGTACCCATTTGTCCATGGGATAGCTTAAATTTGTTGAGAAATTTCCTAAAATACTCTCGAAACTCTCTAATTCGTTAATTTTGAAAAAAAAAATAATAAAAAAAAAAGATTGAAATAATTTAGATGGAGCAACCCACGACGGCCACCTTGCAGTGATGGAACGTTGAATTCACCGAACTTATATATTAATAATATTTTTTGTATATATATGTACAATAGTAGAAAAAGGAACAATGAACATGATATTAGATACAAATACATTATCCACATTTTCATTAACCTAATATTGCTTAACGTGCGTGGTAAAGATTCAAGCTAAATTTTGGTTGAGCAATTTAGCTTTAGAAAAGCCGCTATGTATATATTTTTTATTGAATTTTTAAGAGGACTAGATAGGCTTTTCTCTTCTCATCATACTAGCCCAACAATACCAAGTAAGGCTTATACGGGAAGCCCAATGAGTTGAAAGACTACGGGTGTACTATACGCTTGCCGTCATGAAATCGCACCACCTAATAGGATTAATATGGTAATCGTCGTTGATAGCTAGAGATATTCCCTTCTAACGAAACAACGAGATATTTGCCCACGATATGGTAAGTCCTTCCTTCTTGAAGCAAATCTCGGGAACTCGATAATCGAGTCCCTGAGGTTTGGGGAAAAGACCAAACTATCTTTATCAACAATAATTCGTGTCTATAGAAAAAACCAGCACTAGCAATCCAAGGTAACTTTTCCTGATCCTTCATTGCAAGGCAACATACACATATTTCTAACTTAGGTATTGGAGATGTATTAGGCATACTGGGCTACCATTTTTTCTTGTCACCAGTTAACGGTTGAGGTTAGTTGGTGGTGAAACATGTCCAAAATATTAGCACCCTGAGGTCTATTGTGTCTTCATGAAGACCGGCCAGGTCCCCCTCCAGCAAGCGTATGTAGTCATCGGCTTGGTCGAGGATTACCTCTAATTCAACATTTTCAAACTGTAGTCGCGCGACCTTCTTCCATGCCCAAAAGGTGATCATACACCTGGACCGAACTTCATCCTCCAAGTCGTCCTGATTGTCAATGATCCTGACGGCTAGCCGATCCACACCATGCCAAAGTCACATACACATATAAGAATCCAATTCCAAGAAAGAAAAGTAGGGGCCAAAATAGACAAACAACCTACCGAGAAAAAGAAGTCTCTCAACTTGTCCACTATATCGCAAACAAAATCATCCCTTGCCTGAGACTCCTGCATGTTCGAGGGTCGAGATGGACTGGGGCTTGCCTTGCCCTAAGGAAGGGGCACCGAGCCACGAAAATATCCCAAAAGACAAGGGTTAGAGGCACCTACACGCGAGGGCGAGGACGGACCGTCAAGGTCACCTGCCCCTCCCTCATTGATGGGCTGGGAAGAACCTGCTATATCGAAGTTGACCATCGAGGACCGCCCCTCGCCTCTCCCCTCGGCGCGACAAGAGTTTTCCACATGCTCGTCCTCCCGAACAGGGGAAGATGACACTGCCTCCTCTGTGATGATGGGCGAAGAAGGTCCTTCCTCGCCCCTAAAGAGGCACTGAACATAGAAGAAGGATATAAAACCCGACCCCCGCTCAACATCAAGTCGTTAGGGAGCACAGGAGTCACATCACCTGAGATGGTCAAGGGAATGGAGCCCAGGGTAGGCTCCCTTTTCCTTACCTCTTCTTGAGAGGCAAGCTTGGCCTGCGGCTTGCCATATATTTCTAATTTAGGCATCGTAGGTGCATCATGCACACCGGACCACCATCTGTCCTCGTCACGGGTTAACGGTCGAGCTCGAGTGGCGGTAAAACACGTCCAAAACAAGGACCGTGGGTTTCTTTATATTTCTTACTTGTTAGATAAGTCTACATTAAAAATCGCATGGCAGTTATTGGGAACAAAAAAAGTATGTAGACCCGCCCATGAGAGGATAATGGCTCATGAGCAAGGAAGTAGGAGACAAAACCTACCATTTGGTTAAGCCTAAAGCTGAATGTCTAACATGCAAAAAGGTGAAAGTGACATAAAGAAAGTGAGATGCGGCTAAAAAGAGACAATTATAAAAAGAGGAGACTTCTACATACTTGGGGGTTCTCCCTTTTCACTTCCAGACTTCTACACATATGGCATCTTCTTCAGCTTTTCCTTAACCTCTATTTTCACTGTTCTATTGGAGCAAGATAAGGCTATGAGAGATTATAAAATCACTAAATATAGTAATTTATCTCTCAAAAGACCAGTAGATATACGCCTTAGTTCCAAACCACGTAAATCTCAATCTTTCTCTTTATTTTTATTTCTTGCATTTTATTTATTGTTTAATCCATGCATGAGCATCTAAGTATCGAATCGTTGTGCAAGCACCTCTATGGGCCATTCGACTGTATCGTGAACTTCTGACGTTGACAACAAATTGCATCAACACATATTATATTAGATACATTATTTTTCATTTAATGAATTTTAAACGCTGTGACATGACGTATACTAGGAGTGTGTAGGACAAGCAGTCGAGCAAACATTTGCAAAGTATAGAGTGAACTTTGTACAAGGACCGCCAACGTTTTATTAATGCTGGAGGATATGTTAGTATTTCTAGTGTTTAGGGTGCAAATGAGTTTGTTTACATGTTTCTATAAAGAAATTGGAGTTATGTAGCTCTTGAAGTGCAGAAATCAAGTTGGTCCCTTGTAAAGATTAAAGCTAAGTTTAAAATGAGGAAGGTTTTGTGAGTATCTAAATTAATTTTAATGATTTACTTCTATAAGAAATTTAGAGGAGGTGGTTGCGCAGCAAGAGTACTAGTCTCCAGAGTTCTCCAAAATAGATTTTCATTTACGATGAATCATCCTTACTTTGTCTTGATAGAGGTTGGTACCTCAATATACTTATGATAATTGTGATTTCACTTGTCATTTTACTTGTAAGTTATGCATTCATATTCATAGCCATTTCTTATATTAACAATTGCTGTCTTGAGTTTGAACTTATTGAAGTTTCATTGAAATGTCACCATGGTCGTCTTACTACAGTTTTGCTCTTCGAAAGCGTAGAGTTTGATGCAGATATAAATCAGGAAGGATACTTCTAAGAAGAAATACCCATGCAGCCTGAGGAATAGTGTGGGGGCCTATCCCCGTTAAGATTATAATTTTCAGTATAATCAGTGATGTTTATTTGTACTAGGTGACGAACGTGTTATATATTAGTACTATTTGTTTTAGGCGATGAACAAATCCTGATTTGTAATATTTGGATGATGATGTGGAAGTGACTTGTGGTTAATATCATTGATGGGCGTGTGTGTGTATATATATATGTGTGTGTGTGTGTCTCAGGTACTTTTATTTCTAGTTACAACTACGACCTTATACTTTTTTCGCTACGATTTTTCTATACACATGTGTGCTTAGCATACAAGCAAGCACACAAGACTCCTAGAATGCGCAAGGCAATGCAACCCTTGTGGCATGCATCCCGAGCACCGCGGTTCCTCACCAACTACAATCAAGGGTCGGGGGCGCCACAGTCGGTTTTCAAATTTCATACCAAGCCCTATCTGAATACGAGCACGATTATTTGATACGAATACCTAGTTAATACTTGGTATCCGTAACCGGGTTTCACATTTCAAAAATAATTTGCTTTAAAAATAAAACGACTTCGTTTTATGTTGGTAACCAACATCTTTAAATTGGATTTTTGATAAATCTAAATTAGGTACCGGCCTGGATTATAATTGGATTAACTTGGGTGGGTACCTGGACTGCATTATAAGCCCAAATGTAGATCTAGATATAGCTAGGTACTCGGATGATGCGAGTTTATACCACTAGTTTCAATCTTGTAGATCTTTGTTCTGCGTTGTCCTCACTAATTATGGGAGGCTCACATTACTTTAGCATAAAATACTCATTTCTATATTGTTAATTGAATGAGTTGAACTTTGCTTCACATTGCAACAAATGCCTAATGTTTGGAGGATTCCACTTTTCCAAGATGGTGGTGGTGCTGGTGGGTTCGAGGGTGGGGGCCGAGGGGACGAGGGTGGGGCCGCTGGTACCTAGACCTAGAGTTAGCCGCCTACCACCTCAAGAATGTTCTGTCTGCCATCTCGCATCGAATGTATTTTGTTCTCCATCTTGTCAACTCTTTATTACCTCACCATGAATCAAATGTCTATTACTCGATGCACCCAGCTACATTCCTTGATGGAAGAGAGCCAATACTATCATCAATAGAGATGAAAGAATTCCTAGCCTATCATGGATCTAAAATGAATTAATGGGGCCTTGCCCACCAATAAGGCTCCTTTTAGATTGGACCTTGAGTTTTATCGGCCTTGGTAGCTCATATTCCCAATAGCTTGTAACTTGCCTTTCTGTTTTATCATGAGAGACCTTCAAAAGATACGATGTTGGGCAACAAGAAGTTTTTGAAACTTTTCTCAACATTTTCTTACTCTCATTCCAAACATATTTACAGAAACAATCCTAAAAGTAACATTAACCAAAACTAGGGGTAAGCGCCGACTAGGTGCTGTTTGGATAATGAATTGAGATGAAAGTTAAAAGTTGAATAAAATATTTTTAGAATATTATTATTGTTTTGGGATTTGAAAAAATTGAATTATTTATTATATTTTGTATGAAATTTTAGAAAAGTTGTAATGATGAAATAAGAATACTAGCATTGGATTCATCAAATTTATCTTCAAATTTTGATGAAAAGTATATGTTTTCCATATATCTAAAACATCTTTATCCATAACTCTACTTTGGATTAGCCAAAATTTTGATGAAAAGTACATGTTTTCCATATATCTAAAACATCTTTATCCATAACTCCACTTTGGATTAGCCATTGGATTCATCAAAATAATAATATAATATTACTTTTTAATATTAATATTAATATATTTTTTTTTCATATTTTGCAATTACACTAATCACAAAGACATGCAAATTTACTCAAGAGAGACCACAAGTACCTTTATACAGTATACCAACAAAACTTTGCCTATCGAGAGACACAAATTCAAAGACATGCTTTAAAAAAATATATAAAAGACTATAAACATTGCCTACACTTCGCAATTATAGAAAATTGCCTACACTGATATAACAATCGAGTACAAATGCAAAATGATAATAATAATAGTCACAAAGCCGAGCCTGATTTTAACAATCACTGCTTGAATGAATACATTGGCTACACAACTCAACAATTGACACCATGGAGTCATATAGGCTGCCTAGATCAAGTAAAACATGAAATGAACAATTCAGATTACAAGTCACAGTTCTCCTTCCAAAATCAAGTCACAATTCCACAAAACATCAACTAAAATTCAGATTACAAGTGGCTGCTCAGATCACAGTTCCCTTCAACAAAATTAGATCATAATTCCACAAAACATGAAATGAACAATTCAGATTACAAGTCACAGTCCCCTTCCAAAATCAAGTCACAATTCCTCAAAACATCAACTAAAATTCAGATTACAAGTGGCTACCCAGATCATAGTTCCCCTCAACAAAATTATGTCACAATTCCACAAAACATGAAATGAACAATTCAGATTACAAGTCACAGTTCTCCTTCCAAAATTAGGTCACAATTTCAAAACATGTGGCTGAACAGACACTAAAACCTGGAAATTTTTTTATCATATCCAACAGTTACACACCTCCATGAGGTGTGGATGGAGATGAGTCGAATGTACCTTCGAAATTATTCAAAGAGTCCTCATAAATTTTCCTCTGAATATTAAGGAAATAGGTTTGTTGCATGACAGTCATGTTAGAAAGATCCTTGCTCATGATCTCCGCCTCGAAAAGCAAAAATAATCTAAAGAGTTCTCATAACAGCATTACAATTAGTAGTACCCAAAAAAATTCAGCAAACAATTAGCAGTAATGAGGATGTATTTTAACAATTTCTTCATCCAAATTCACATGAATTCAGTAGAAAAAAGCCCAAAGAAATTCACAATTTCTTCATCATTTCTATTAATTTCATTACCACAAAGTAAAAAGCAATAATAAAAACTGTTCCACATGATAAAACATAATTTTATCAGTTCCATAATTTTAACTATATTGCCATTGTTTTTGCAAAAACAGAGTTTTATCAATTCCAACATTAAATAGAGCAGTATACATTATAAAAAAAAAATGTCCAAAGCAACTTCATAACAATGGGATAATACTTTGAATATGTTTCGATCACAACAACCCACAAAAAGTTACAATAAATATTACAATTCAAATCACAATTCAGATTACAAAAAGTCACAATTAATTTTCAATGTAATCACAGATATATTAATGGAATATGAAGAAGACGTTATTTGTTCCTAGTGCTTTCACAGGAAGCACTCACTTTTGCGCTTTAAGTTCACTTCATTAGATGCACTTTACTGTAAGATTAAGAAGCAATTTCCCTTGGTGCCTTGTGCTTGCATGTAAGCAAGCATGCATCCACAACATAGGACATATTGTCTCTGCGCAAAATGAAACTTTTAGACCCCAGAACAGCAAGCTTACAAAGTTAATTTTGCATATGGGACACAACACCCACTTAACAACTTTTAACTACATAAATTGTAGTTAAAATGTCACCAGAGGAGAAACATCCAGTAATAATGAAGTTGATAATAGATGGAAGGGCTTATGGGATTTGAATATATCAGAAAATGTGAAATTATTTCTATGGAAGGCTGCGAATGACTACCTACCCACAAAAAAGAAACTATTCTCGAAGAAGCTAGTGGAATGTGCACTCTGTCCAATCTGCCAACAGGATAATGAAGATGTTATGCATGTTCTCTGGAAGTGCAGTGCTACAAATGATGTATGGTATGAGTCACTGATCAAAACTCAAAAAGGGTGCACTAATGAGAATGATTTTATGGACCTTTGGAGAAAACTACTCTAGTTGCACATTGGATAAAAATTACTTTAGTTGCTAACACCAAAGTAAAAATGTTGTGTCCTTAGTTCTATGCTTTCTCTATCATTTGAGATAATAAAGATCAAGATTCAGTTCCATGAAAACATGAATTAATCAGTTATAGGCTTGATTTTACCCCCACAACACGTACCAATTCTACTCGGCCAGCAATTTAAGTTTCTTAATTTCACACACAATACATTAGAAATTAATTGAAAAAAGCATCTATATTTTGAAAAAAATCTATCGACTCAATATAAAGCTCCAAGAAAATTAAATTAATTGAAAAAAGTATCTATATTTTGCCTTGAAGAAACAACAGAAAGCCCACAAAAAAAAAAAATGAAAAAACAACTCTTTCTTTCAAACAACTCAAACGGATTGAAATACATACATGGAGTTGAAAATTTCGTCACGGGCAAAAATACATACATAAGCATACAAATGTAGTGCAAAATTTCTCATATATGCTTATATGATTAATATATATATATGAGAGAGTGAACTCACAGAGATGGAGAACGTTCGGAGCAAAAGAGAAAGGAGCAGCAATGGTGTGCCTATGGAGGTGATGGAGGTCCTCTTTCACCTGAAACACCTCGTACGAACTTGAACATCTGCTTTACGAAGATGAGCTGGTCACTTTCTCGACAAAGGATATGATAGAAGCTTTGCGAAAAACAAGAGAGGAAACGGAGGGAAGAAACAGAGAGGAAGAAAGGAAATTTGGGAATCGGGAAAATTGGGAGAGGAAGAAACAAAAGGGAGATGAAGAATCGAACAGGGATTTTTGGGATTTCGGGGTAGAGAAGAAAGCAGAGAAGAGAGGGAAGAAAGAACAAAATTGCATGCGAAAGAGTGATTTTCGTAATAAAATAATCCGATAGATGTTGAATATTAGTTCTTCAAATTTGAAGATAAATGGGATTCTACTGTAGCTAAAAGCTTCACATTTGGATAAAAGATAAATCCAATGCCGTGTGTTTAAAGTGAAATTCATCAAAATTTAAAGATTAGACTCATTTGATGAGTCCAATGCCAGTGCTCTAAGATGAGATAAAACACTCACTATCCAAATGGGTCGGAGTCAGATTCTCCTAAATCCGACTCTGACTTATGTAGGTTCCAATCCGATTTCGACTCCGACTTGTCGAAGCAGAGTTGGATTTGGGCTTTCAACTTTAGGCTTTTTTGAGCTTCATATTTAGCCCATTTTCAAAAACAATTTTTTGTGGGCTTTCAAATTTTAATTTTTCTTTTCCAAAAAATTAAAAACTAAAACTAAATTATTCACTGCTAATTTACTTCTATACTAATGTCTAACTTATTTTTATACTAGACTTATACTATAATGTCTAATTATATGTTATCATACTATAGTTTTACATATTATTTTTAGTGTCTAATAATTATCTGTTATCATACTATAGAATTACATATTATTTTGAGTGTCTAATTATATGTTATTATACCTTAATAAATTAGTATTATGTGTTATTAACTTATTATACTAGACTCGTTAGTTATTTTTATACTAGTGTTTAATGTATTTCTATATAAGACTTATAATATAGTGTCTAATTACATATTATTATATATTAGTATTATATGTTATTATACTAATGTCTAACTTATTTCTAACCTAATTATATACCAGACTTTCTAGTGTCTAATTACATGTTATTATACTTTAGTAAATTAATATATGTGTTATTAACTTATTATACTAGGCTTATTTAAATACTAGTGTCTAACTTATTTCTATACTTGATTATATATTGTAGTAATACTATGATTTTTACATATACTAAAATATCATTAGTCTATTTATATTATAGTATAAGGATATTATTTATAATAATTAACTCATATTAGTGTATTATTGAATTTAACTATATAACTATATTAGTATACATGATAAATATATAGATAAATATAGATACTTTTATGAGGTCCGCTTTGCAACGGTCGGGCTAATAAACGCCCAAGAGCAGCCCAACATTAAGTGGTTTCCACGTAAGGAAAAACACAATCAGATAAATATGCTTCACCACACGGAACGATTCTAAACACCCACAGATTTTCAGCGGTCTTTCAGGCTTTCAGCTTTTAGGAAAAACTCTCTTCTCAATCGGTTCTTCGTCCATTTCTCAACCTTTTGCTAAACCCTCCTCCATTCTCTACCTAGATGGCTTCCATTAACTTTAACCCCTTTGACAACTGGTTCAAGAGTCTTATGCAAAAGGCCATAGATGGAGGAAAAGCCATTTTCAGAGAGAAAATGACCCAAATGCATCCGATAGTCGTAGAGAGAGAGAGAGACACAAGAGTTGAGAAAGAGAGACAGGAAAGCCATGGAAATGACCATTACTAGAGAATTATCAACTCTAATTCAAAAGATAGAAGTCCAAAATCGAAATTATTTCCCAAAAAATATCCAGAGTTGGACATGCTGAATACAAAGAACCAAAGAAACCCAATGCTTCGTTAAAGACATTCAAATCTGATTTGACCGTATAAAAGCCCCTCAAGAACCAACATCAAATTTCCTAAACTAAACCTGGAAAAATTTCCTAACCAATATCAGAGTTCAAGTTAGCCACCCAAACCTCCCGGATCACAATCAATCTCAGATGTGGATTGGGATCGCCAGCAACCATGGTCGAGGGAGTCTACCGAAAAACCAAAAATTACAAGTCTTCTTTGCTTCGTCTATAGTGAGTGGGTGAGAAAGTATCTTAGTGAGGATATATACAAGCCAACGAGGAGATGGGAGAGAGAGTAGAAGGAAGACCAGAAAATTGAAAAAAGAAAAGTAAGAAACAAGGGGAAGAAGATCAACGAAGGAGAGAGAGAGAGAGAGAGAGAGGGTGCTTTTCGGATTATAGGAAGGGAAATACTATACATCTGCCCCACACCAGCACACACTTCACTTCACTTTTTTTTTTTTTTTTTTTTTTTACACTCAGTACGTTGAGTGTGCCCCGGAGTGGGGCAGATGCAAATATTTTTCCTTATAGGAATCTGCCAATAGTTGATAATCAGATGTAGTGGATATACAGGAAGATTGAGGTGGAAAGCTTAGGTGTCACTTAATTAGTGGTGGGCTGTTAATTGGGAAATATTAGACCGACCGATGTTAAGGATTTCTCTACTTTTATAACATATGTATAATACCGGAGTAGGAGAGCAAAGTTAGAGTCGGAGTTGGTCTAGCTAAACCTCCAACTTCGACTCTGATTCCAATTGAAAAATTAAAAAAAAAAAAAAAAAAAAATCTGACTCCAACTCCGAGCGGAATGGAATGGAGTCGAATTTCTTAATTTTTGCTTAGCCCTAATCAAAACACCTTATCTCCACCTTATCTCCATTTTTGTAACGAGCATAATTATGGGATTTAAAATTTAAAAAAACTTTCACAAAATTTAAAAAGAAAAAAAAAAATTACGCCACCTTTCCAAACTTGAATAAATAAAAAATGTTAAAAAGTCTGGGATAAATACGAAAACAATCCTTTTCAATAGATTAGTTAATTCCCTCTAATTTTAAAATTAGTACTCTTTATACTTTCAAACTTCGACCAAATTAGGTCTTTTATCAGTAGAATAACTCGGTAAAATTCCGTGTTAGTATTAATGATTATTCAGGATATAGAAAATTAAATAAAACAATTAATATAGTTAATAATAAACTGATTTTATTAACAACATCTGCCGATTACATTTATAATTTTTTTATTTACTTTCCAAAATCTTAGCTATGCAGCACTAATTTGGACGAATTAGCTTCCAATAAATTACATGGTTGGACCATTTTTTTAAAAAAAAATTTAAAAAAAAATTGTACAATACTTACATACATATCTTAAACTGTATTTAACATTACTCTAAATATTACGACATAATATACTTAGTTACAAATAATTATCATATATACATGAGGACGTTGCTGGCAGCTTTAAGAGACAATGAATGGATTGAATAAGAGAAAATTGATAGAAATTTCTTATTTTATCAAATGGGAGAAAAACCAAGCTAACACCTATTCAAACAGTTTTCTTTTTTTGAGTTAAATACCAAAACTTACTTTTTAGTCATTTTCTTTTGCTTTAAAAATTGTTTTCAATATATATTTTCCAAATGGGTTCCCAAATTGATCTCAATTTATTTAACTTTTCCGAGAACTAGTGGTGTTTCTTTGCATTTTCAATTAGTGAAAATCTATTTAGAAATTTTATTTTTTATATACCCAGCGCACCACTGATGTGGAATCTTTCCGCATCAATTATGCTAAAACATAATCAGTGGTTTCGTTTTTTTAAAGTTATAATGGATCCCACTATAAGTGATGTGCTAACACAGCGGCTTGTGTAGCAAAATTCTTTTAATTATTATGCCACATGTATGGTGTATTGTAATGTCCCGAAAGAAATTCGATAGAAGAATTTCTTTAGACCTTACAAATGTCATGAAATCCTTAATCGAGCGATCGATTAGGTTTTAGTCAATTAACGTATTCGGATCCCGATCCACTATGGAGATGAAATTTTCTTTTTATTAATTGAGGCACGTAGGAGTATAATTTTATGAAACTAATTGTATCATTAGACTCGTATAAATATTTAGGATTTTATGGTGTAATAAAATGTTTTGAATTTTCTAGGTGAATGGTAACCCTTTAGGAGAGTCACGTGGCACCTGATTCAAATAGTTGTCAAATCACCATGAACGATGTCCAAATCCACTCAGGATCACTAGAAAATCTTTTCAGACACATGGCAAAATCTTAGCCATCAACTTGGAAAGCCATTGGACACTTGTCAAGATGAGTACAAGTGTGTAAGTGATAGAGTGTGAATCCAAGTACTGACGCGGTCGGTGCTTGCTAAACTCAATGATATATCACTCACATGCAACAATTATCTAGGCTCTAGCATGTTCAATAAAACAAGTGTAATGTTTATCCCCAATGGTTTTTCCTATAAAATTCTCTACATTAGTACAGTTTTATACATAAAAGTTGGGACATTAAAGGTAGACACATGATTATGCATTGTATTAGTAGTGAAACAACTGATACACAAACCATTGCTACATGCCTTATATCCACTTTCAATATGAAATAACTTTTGGAATGATTGTTCTTATTAATATCTTGGACATTGAAGTTATTCCTTATTATTTTTACCATAAAATCTTCTTTAGTGGTATATAATTTAAGGTTAGGGCTTAAAGGCAAATACTTATTATGCATTATATTAGTACTAAAACCACATATACATAAACTATTACATATATTTATGTGTTGCCAGTAGGGTGACTATTCTCAGGAGTTTCAAATAAATCTAAAGGAATCTGTTATGCAATTAATAAATCATAACAACTATAGCAGATCGTACCATTTCAAAACAAATGAATGAAGGATGGTGAGGTTCTTTTCCCTCAATCCCCTATTTAAATCAGACCATCATATATCTTATAGGTCACATTTTCTTGTTCCATCCTAAATGGGTTTGGACATTAGTCTGTACTCTCTGCCAGTATTGCTAGCATATATGATCTAAGAAGACAATTTCTATTTTTATGCTAGCAAGAAAACTCACAGAAGGTAAAATTGCAATCAATGATCAATCCAACACACAGAATAGTGCTGGGAGATGGAGTTAGGGGCACTGCGAAATGACGTGTATGTTACATGCTAACAAGGGGAGGACTTGGAGAGTGCAAATAGGTAAGAGTATGGGCCTTTGGCAATAGACGCGTTCGTGGTCAGGAGCTATGGGCAAGGAAAGACTTCAAGCTTTTTTATTTTACTATTTCCTTTATGTAATGAGTCTTAGATCTACTTTCTATCTGGCCTGTGGGCCTAGTTGTAATAAGAACATTTTAGTAAGTTCTCATTTAGATATACGCTCAGTGGGGGGAATTGGGAGAATATCCAGAAGATTCTATTGTTCACTATTCATGTGGAGGAGCTCCCCTCAAAGAGAGCAGTTATCATTTCCATTTTCTAGATTGAATACAATTTCCTTTCATCTTCATTACACCTTTACATTCCATTTTAGTTACCAGATGTTACAAGTTGGTACCAGAGACCTCGATCCCGTAATTTATAACCCATGGTAGAAGGAACCTATTTCATAGAATTACAGGAATGATTCAACTCCTTCAAGAAATCTACAGAATCCCACATCAAGAATGCAGAATCCCAGTTTAAGACTATAGAGGTAGAGATGCAAGCCTTGAGAAGACAGATGGAGGCTGTGATGCTCCAGCTATCTTCTGTGGCATCAGATCTGCACAAAACAAACAACAAACAGTCACATGGATCACCTGATAATGAAGAAACAAGTAGAAATGGCCAGATGATACCTCATACGGGAGAGGTCCATCCCAGGGTAGTATGTTTGGATTTCCCTACTTTTCATTGTGAGGATCCCCTCGGATGGTTATATAAGGTGAACCAATTTTTTTATTTTCCACAGCACCATATGCAACTTGTGTCATTTTACATGGAGGGCAAGGCACTAGTATGGTTCCAGGACTTGGATGAGTCTGGTGCCTTGAAACAATTAACTCGGTTGAGACAAGTAGGAACAATGGAAGAATATATAGCTTATTTCGAAGGCTTATCAAACAGGCTAAGAGGACTGTCGAAAAAAAAACAAATTAAGTTATTTTCTAAGTGGTTTAAGGGATGAAATACACCTACCTGTTCGAATGTTTAATCCCCAAATCTCATTACTGCCTATAGCCTTGCCAAAATCCAGGAAGAAATGTCACCCTCCACAAGAAAATAAGCTCTCGACACCCAAGCTAACCCTATACAGAACCAGCTTCACTTAAATTTAACTACAACCATTAGAACCTTGAATCCAACAAAAACCATGGAAAGGCAATAGTCCTAGCATAGAAAATTAGCCAGAACCAAATGAGGGATAGTAGGGAGAAGGGTTTATGTTATTATTGTGATTCCAAATGGAATCCAGGGCATAAGTGTCAAAGCCCTAAGTTGTATTTGATTGTAGAAGTGGAAGAAGAATCTGAGGTGGTTGGGACTAACTTTGATCATTTGAATGACCAGAAGGATAGTGTGGGCATGTTCAAGTCTGACAAACCTCGAGAAATTTCATTACATGCCATTATTGGCTCCATAAACCCGAGAACTATAAGGATCAAAGGAAAGATTGACAGTCAAGAAGTGATAATTCTCATTGACTCAGGAAGTACCCATAACTTCCTGGATCTCGCAATACTTTCTAGAGTTCCCTTAACCATGGTTGAAGAAGAAAAAGTTATGGTTAAAGTGGCCAATAGAGATCAAGTGGACAGTGAAGGGAAGGTGTTGGGTGTGAATGTAAACATTGAGGGAGAAACCTTCAATGTAGATATGTACGTCTTGGTTTTGGTAGGTTGTGACATGGTGCTAGGGGTGCACTGGTTACAAGGGTTGGGCCCAATTTTATGGAATTTTCGCGAGCTCATAGTGTTGTTCACACACAAATAGACTATTGTTCAATTAAAGGGGCTCAGTGTTAATGCCTGGATAGAGGAGGGCTCTATCAACAAACTCCAAAAAGGGAGAATAAATGAGTGCTACTACAATTTGTTGAAGAACTGCCAGCAAACCAAAACCAAAATATCCCAAAACCTATCCAGCAAATCCTAAACCAATACCCTGATATTTTTACCTCTCCAACTGGCCTTCTACCCATACCCATGACTGTGCCATTACCCTCCAACCAAGAACCAAACCAATTTCTATAAGGCCCTATCGTTACCTATTTCCAAAAGGACAAAATTGAGAGGATAGTGAAGGAGCTATTGGATTGAGGGGTCATTCGTCCTAGTCTAAGTCCCTACTGCTCACTAGTGTTGTTAGTGAGGAAAGCATATGGTATATGGAGGTTATGCGTGGACTACAGGGCTCTAAACAGTGCTACTGTTAAGGATAAATATCCTATCACAGCAGTGGAAGAGTTGTTGGATAAATTACACAGAGCTAAAGTGTCCTCTAAGCTCGACTTAAGGTAAGGTTACCATCAAATTCGTGTGAGACCATAAGACATCCCCAAAACTGCCTTTAGGACACATGAGACACTACGAGTTTCAAGTTATGTCATTTAGCTTAACTAATGCACCCTTGACTTTTCAGAGCCTAATGAATCAAATTTTTAAACCTTACCTTATAAAGTTTGTTTTGGATTTTTTTTATGACATCCTAATATACAACAGGGATGCAGAGGCACATGTGGTCCATTTGAGGGTTACTTCTGACACGCTAAGGGAGAACCAGTTGTTTGCTAAGTTCAACAAGTGTAGGTTTGGCTGTGAAGATGTCTCCTATTTAGGCCATCTCATTTATGCCCAGGGGGTTCGAGCAGAGCCTAAAAAGCTATGGGCAATGGTGGAATGGCCCATACCTCGCTCTATAAAGGCCTTAAGGGGTTTCTTAAGCCTGACATGATATTACAGGAGGTTTATCAAGGGTTATAGAACCATAGTTGCTAAGCTAACAAACTTACTAAGGAATGATAGTTTCAAGTGGGATAGTGAAGCCCAAGAAGCATTTGATAGAGTCAAAAAGAAATGACCCAACCTCCAATCTTGGCCTACCCAATTTCCTATCCCCATTTGTAATTAAATTATATGCCTCGGGTGAGGCCATTGGGGTTGTACTGATGCAGGGAAGTAGACCCCTAGCCTACTACAGTCAAGCCCTAAAGGGGAAGGCTCGTGGGATGTCAACATATGAAAAAGAATTATTTGGACTAGCCTCAGTAGTATAGAAATGGCGTCCTTATTTGCTAAGACAGTCCTTTGTGGTCAAAACAGACCATCAAAACCTTAAGTTTCTACTGGACCAAAGGGTGGCAACTACAATGCAGCAAAAGTGGGTATCCAAGTTGATGGGCTATGATTTTATTGTGGAGTATAAAAAGGGGAGGGAGAACCTAGTAGCAAATGCCTTGCCTAGACAAAAGAGGGAAGTTGAAATTACTTTTTCAATGATATCACTACCTAGTTGTAAATGGACGATAAAGATTAAATCTCCGTATAACTCAGATGCTAAAGCACAAGACCTATGGGGAAAATATCTTGTTGGAAACTTGCCTTCTTCTTACTTAATAAAAAATGGGGTGTTGTTCTACAAGGACAGAGTATATATTCCTAACAGCCAAATTTTTATCAGCAAACTTTTAGAATTGGTGTACAGTAGCCCTATGGGGGGACATTTGGGTTTTGATAAAACCATCCACAGATTGAAAATGGATTTTTATTGGCTATGGCAGAAATCTGATGTTAAGAACTTCTTCAAGGGATGTGGCATTTGTCAAGTGCTAAAGGTGGAAAATACATTCCCTAGTGGTCTGCTCCAGCCCTTACCCCATACCCTCACGACCCTGGGCAAATATCACAATGGACTTTGCTGAGGAATTGTCTACTTCATGTGGGTTCAACTCCCTATGGGTTACAGTCGATAGATTCACTAAATATGCACACTTTGTGCCCATCTCTCATCCCTACACATCAAAGGTGGTAGCTCAGCTATTGCTAAAACATATATTCAAATTTCATGGAATGCTCCACTCCATTATCTCAATAGGGACCCTATATTCACTAATAAATTTTGGAAGGAGCCCTTATCTTTACAAGGAGTCTAGTTTTCATTTAACACTGCCTACCATCTCCTAACGGATGACTAGATAGAGGTAATGAACAGATGGGTCAAAAAATTACCTAAGGAGCTATGTGGGGGACAGACCTAAGGGCCGGTCACAGTGGATAATCCTAGCTAAATTGTGTTATAATTCAAGCCAACATGCATCAATGAAAGTTACACTTTTTGAGGCACTATATGGCTACAAACCTCCTAGAATGTTAAGCTATGTTTCTGGAACAACTAGGGTCGAGGAAGTGGAACTTACCCTACAGAAACGAGATCAACTATGGAACCTATTGAAATAGAATATGGCTAGAGCCCAAGAGATAATGAAAAAATAAGCTAACAAAAAAAGGAAGGAAGAACGATACTAGACAGGTGACTGGGTCTATTTGTGGCTTCAGCCCTATAGGCAATCTTCCATCAGCCATTGTCAAAGCATCAAGCTTTCCCCTCATTTTTATAGCCCTTTTCAGGTGGCGCAGCGGATCAGGGAGGTGGCATATCGCCTAAGGCTACCAAAGACTGCCCAGATCCACGATGTTTTCCACATCTCTCAGTTGAAGCGTAAATTGGGTTAGCACATAAACCCTATAGCCAGGCTACCATCTGTGGATGCTCGTGATGTTATGAAACATGAACCGGAAGAAGTACTTAACCAAAGGAGAGGAAGGTAAAGAACAAACCTTTATTGGAGTTGTTAGTCCGATGACAAGGTCAACCGGCAGAGGATGCTTCCTAGGAGCCGTACCACCAATTGTGGTTAGACTTCCCCACCTTGTGGGCAATGTCTTCTGATGGGGAAGGAGTTGTTACATGCCGACAAGGGGAAGACTTGGAGAGATCGGGGTGTAATAAGGACATTTTAGTACTTTCTCCTTTAGCAGTTATATATGCTCTGTGTGGGGAATTTGGGAAATATCCAGAAAATTCTACTGTTTATTGTTCATGTGGAGGAGCTCCCCTCGAAGAGAGCGGTTATCATTTCTATTTTCTATATTGAATATAGTTTCCTTTCATCTTCATTACACCTTTACATTCCATTTTAGTTACTAGTTGTTATAGCGTACTTAGTCCAATCCACGTCGTCCAAGGTCGACGCTTCGGGCATCCACTTCTTCGCCATCGAAATCAAAATAATATGTGTAAATAAAGATGAAGAAGAGTGGTACGTACAAGACTGTGGTGTTCGCTAGCTTGGAAGGAGAAATTGTGGTGGTTCATGGCCTGGGTGTAGAGTTAGGAGAGGGAGTCGGCCGCATTAAAAAATGATGCGTACCTGATCCGATCCACGTCTTCTAGTGTCGACGCTATGGATATCGATCCTCTGCTTCTGCTTCAAGCTTCTCTCTCTCTCTCCAATTTCTCTCTCTCAAGTCTCTCTCACTTGCTCAAATCTCTCCTTCCAAATTGCTTTTTGGGTCTTTTTGTTTTTTTTTTTTAAATGTTGCAGCAACAATTACCTTTGTATTGTTTTTAAATTTAAATTCGATGATCCATCACCTATTATTTTTCCCTTATTAAAGTATCAAAACAAAATTAGTCTCACAATATTTAATAACTTCAACAAAATCTTAAAACAAAATAGATTTTTACTCAAACTAGTATTGAAAATGCAAGGAAACGGCACAATTTTTTGGAATAATAATCTAGGGAAAAAAATGAAATAAATAAATGAGATCGATTTGGGAAACTCGTTTGAGTACTGTTATTCTAAGGTCTCAAGACTCTCTACACCATACACTGTTATTTTAATACCTCTACACCACATACGACTACTCTAACTCTTGGAAACAAACCCACAAAATGATGTTTTGATCCTTTATAATTGAAAATCTTTCTTAGTAATTGCTTCAAAATCACACCCACATCCGACTTGCCATAATAGAGAGAAATTTAGGCTACGCCTGGTAAATGAAATAAAATGAAAAATTCTCAAAATTTCATTCCCAAACATCACTCAAAACACAATACATTTTTCAATTTCAAATCATTAAATTTTTCATCTAATAATTATCTAATCATTATAACTTTTATAAACATCAAAGAAAAATACAAAAATCAATTCAACTTTTTTAAACTTCACAACAAAAATAATGTTAAAAAATTATATTCAAACAAATTTTTAATTTTATAATATTTTTATTCAATTTTTTCTTTCTCATTTTCCAAAACCCAATAAAAAATCTTAACTCAAATCATTTAACTACTATTCACAGACCATTTCATTACCATTCACAGAATTCTGAGATACTCCCAGTATCGAGCCCTAGTGTAGCTTCTATTTCTTATAATTAAATGAAAAAAAAAATATATATATATATATTATAATCAGGATGAGGTGTCAAATTAATGGGTTTTTCCACCTTCCAAACAAGAACTCTCACGTTAACTTTTTCATCATAACTAAAATATCACCCACACATATTCAAAACTTTATAATTATTATTTTTTTTTTTTAAATTAATGGCGGCTGTCAACGACCACATTCTGACGACCGACCACCAAATTCCAGCGACTGCAGCCACCACTTTGAATGACTGCTGAAATAGTGACAGAGTGTGCATTCTTGCTCACTCGCATCAGAAGTTCGAGAATGTGAGCTGAAACAGTTCGAACAGACTAAATAGAGAACCACGAAACAAATTAAACATTAAAAGAACTCTTTACCTCTCTCCATACTTGGGTTCAAGTCTCACTACACTATTATTACATATCAGAAATCATTTATATTATTACATAAGATCCAACTCATGTTTCCTACTAAAAGATACAGGGAATAAACTAAACTTCAAGATACATTGCACTGCCAATTGTCACATCAACCAAAAAAACTGCATATCAAAAAGAATTTTCTGAATACTGTCCTATGCTTGGTACATCATGTTACAGCTAAAGCTGAACAGAACAAAAGAAAGCCTTCAGCTGATGATTTTTACTACAACCATCTTGAAACGTTATGTGGTTAGGGAACAACAAAAGGTCAAGGGTCACGATACAAAAGGCCCTTAATATCAAGGTGGGAGCCACTTACAGTAGAACTAGGTTGAAGTATGTAAGGTTATCATACAAAATCCATTCACATTTGAACAACTGACAACACAAGTACACCCACCAGCATCTCAACCATCCCTGAGTACTCTCCATTTGTGTTGATTTGAACAAAATTCAATTTGGAACTTTCTGTCTTGGGTGAGTGATGATATGAAGTGCATCACTAGTGGTAAGCAAAGCATGTATTGGCATCATCTTGAGGTTGGTGTGCATTGGTAGTATTGGAATCATCTTGAGGTGTGTGTGCATTGGTGATCTCAATAACCTTACGGTAGAAACCCCATGATAGGTTTGATTCAGTAATGGCACGTTGACCAAATGGATTCTCCTCAACATATTTCTGAACATTCTTGGCCATAGCTAACCCTTCCATATAAACTCGAAGATCACCGCCAGGTCCTGTGGTGAAAGCAAGTGCAAAAATTGTGGCTTATTGTAAAATACTCGAGCAAAAGTAAGATGGTGCAAGACTTTACATTCCAAAATTACCAAAATGACATACCTGCAGTTCGAATTACATAGCCAACAGTATAACAAGTTCCAGTGGCAAAAATGTAAAGAACACAGGTTGGGATTAAAAATCAGCAACAATACCAAGTGATTCATTTATAAATTTTTGTTAAGTGATTGGAGAAGAGATTTCTATTAGGACAGAGAACTTTCACTTTCCATTAACCCAAAGTGTCTCACCTAACGACATATCTTCAACATTCCAATATCGATATGTATGTGGAAATATTGCTGTGTTCACCTATAGCAACAAGAAGATGCAAAGATGAAAAAATATATCATTATTGGAGTATAATCCAGAGTGTAAAAAACAGGCCATATTTCCCAAGTGACAGTGGGGTTGATTAGCTCACCGGATTAAGTAAAGCCTTGTACGGTGAATCATCGACCAACAATGTGTTTGCTTCATTATACTCCCCCTTTTCCCATGGAAGATTAGGCTCAAGCTTTTCCCATAGTTTTCTAAGTTCCTTCAAAATCATAGGCTTCTCTTTATTCTCAACAGTACTGAATCCGGTACTGGTACAGTGTGACTGATCCTGCCAAAAAAAAAAAAAAACCATTAGAAAATATTGCACCATATGATGCCTTGCTAAAAGCCATGATTTTTGTCAACATCATATGGATTAGATAAATCATCAGCTTTTCATCAATGGGATGTAGCCCCTAGAAATTGTTTGCACCCACGGGGTCGAACCTTAGACGTAGAGGGAGTATACCACTACGACCAAGGCTCTTACCACTTGAGCCAACCCCTAGGGATTAAAAAACCATGGTTTTAATTGGTTGCATCATTCACCAAACAAGATTGCAATGACAGAAAGAACAAAAAATACACAATAAATGTTTGATGACATTATGCTTTTTAAAAATTCCAACTTATTAAAGCAAATCACAAGTTCACAAATCGGGAGCATTTTAGAATGGTAGCAACTCTGAAAATGTTACTATGAATTTGCTGCAGCGCCTGATCATAGGCAAAGTGCGGGAAGTGGACGAGCAGAAAGTGGACACTCCTTAAAGATTTTTAAAGTATTAAAAATTTAACAAGTTTACAATCTTGACAAAAACAAAGTTCAGAGAGTAGGTACTGGAACTTTATGAGGCAACTGATTACAACAAAGGAAAGTTTAATCAAATACGACAGCCATCACTTCACCTCTTTTAGTACCGCATTAAAATTGTGAGTGGTGGTGACTGGTGAAGGATGAACTAGAAAGGGAAACATAAAATGCCAAGCAAACTTCATACCCAGAAATTGATACAAAAACATGAAATTTAGTAACAACAAAGGAAGATTTACAACACAATTACCCAGCAGAAGAGCAACTTGTGTCTGGAATCTCCCATAAGTATATCAATCAGCCTGTCCATGTTCCTCCTACAAAATGTTACAGTTAAGGCACAAATTCATCAATCATAAAAAATGAAGCCGATTGGATCGCGATAGTCTACACATCTTTTAAAAAAATTAAATAAAGAAAGAATCATTCAAACTTAAGAGGAAAAAGAGTAATCAGACAGATTGATTATTACTTGGTTCTTGATGACCAAACACCCACGACAAATCTGTCAAAACAAAACTGTAGAAAATCGTCACAAAAAGGCCTCTTAAAAACTGGGGAAAAAAGAACAGAAAGAGAGACAGTCAAGTTAGAATTGAGTCTTTGAATGCCAAACTCTATATTCATGCTCAGTGTCAAGTTTCACCTGCTTTGCCTGATATCATTATGTCTGCATTATACCCATTAGGAACATAAGGAACAATATCAGCAAGAAGCCCATTCAAATCAAGGATGAGAAGCTTTTTCTTAGAAGAATCCAAAAGAGATTTTTCTGTTGGAGACTTCAATATTTCTGAAAAATTGTGCTCTCTGACAACAATGCCCGAATCAGTGTCATCTTCTACTACACCTAAGTGTGATGGACTGACTTTCATCTCGGCTATCTCAACATCCATCTGCTCTTGGTGCTTGTATGAAGGATCACATCCAGATAAATTAGTTGTAGTCATACCATTACCATAAGATGCAGGTTTATCAAGCTCTTCATTTACATGAGATGTATACTGTCCTGTGATATGGTTCATATGAAGCTTTCCCCCATATTTGTGGTCTTTGTGGTCTTTAGGGACATCTGGCACAGAAGCATCATTCACAAAACTAATTTCACATAAATTATTTTCCAAATTCGTCATTTTGCTTCTCTCCTTGCAGTCCTTAGATGCAAGTTCACTATTCATGCAGTTAAATGAGGCATCCTTGATCAATTTATCTTCCATAACCTGTTTTATGGCAGCATGCTCTCCTGAGAGTGAGGTATCTAACTTCTCCATTAACTCGGATGTCGGTACTTCACCCAAAAATTGGTTCATAAGCCCTTGCATATCATCCTTGATGGATTCTAAACCATTTTGAAAGGATGTAGAGGACACTTCACTTCTCTCACTAACAGTTCTACCTCTTTTCCCCCTACTATAAGTTTTCAGATTCTTCTGGTCAAATAAAATACATTTGTTCTCTAGGTCATCATCACATTTCTCTGTCAAACCAGTATTTGCACTCTCAATAAATCCAATATGCTCTCCAAGGATGAGGGGTTTATGCTTTACATCTGCCAAGTTCATCTCTGAAACTTCAGAAACACTGTTCTTCTCATCTTTCCCAAAATGCTTAACATTAGTAGCAACTTCTTGAAGATCACAGTCCATACCCTTAACTTCTGACCCAATATGCCTTTCATTCTGCTCCTTTCCCTCAACCTTCACTTGAGAACAACTTACTTCTACATGAGACCCTGCCATTTCTCGTTCCAACATTAAGCACGATTTGACTGGAGACTGTAGAGATTGATCTACTTCAAGGGCAGTAGGCAATCCCCTCTCCTTTCTTCTTTTCTTTGAATCTAAATTACTTTGGGGCATTCCCGATCCTGTCATTCCACCAACAGTATCCAAAGAATCTACATAAACCACTTTCAGGACTGGTTTGCATTCAAGAAGTAACCAGCTAATGTATCACTAATCTTCACACAATGACTGTGCTTCTTAAATATGCTCCACGCTCCTCTTAAGCCACAAACTCCATTCTGCATCGCTTATATACTCACCACATCCATCTTTAACTAATATTATTGGAAGCCATATATATCAATCTCCGCATTGAAGACCTTCCACTATAGCATTCTTCCTCCCATTATCCACTTTTACTCCAAACAATCTCCAATCAATGTCTCCTTGCGGGCCTCTTCCCCATAGTTTGAATACGCGTACAATCTTGTTTGTTTGATTCTTTTTAGTCCCTTTCTTTACAATTCACTGCAACAGTTGTCAATATAAACAATAAGTAACCATCATATGGTATAAAAGAAATCTTATACAGAAGTCCTGCTTGTCAAACATATAATTAAAAACACAAGTAAAAGATCCAAGAGCAGAGCTCAACATTTCTTGTAGAAAAGATTAGGGTCTCGTGATAGACTGATAAAGGAAATAAGTGGAGGAAGGCATTAACCCCCAAGACCTGAGCTGGCTTCTTGTGATGAATTTATAATCAATGGGAGCACTTGTTCTTGAATCTTAATAATGTGTAAATTTACACGAGGACACCAATTACAAGAAAAATATGAAAGCTGTCTTCTGGTAAATGACATATACAGTCCAAAATAGGAAGTTATACGCAATTTTATTGTAATTTCTTATTTGAGAAGAAGAAGAAGAAGGCAAGAGATTGTCAAAGAAGAGTAGAAAAGACAGGTCTACATAAGTCTCATCATCATAAAATACATATAAACTTCCCATTCACAAATAGAAGGGAAGTTACACAGATGTTATAATACCTTGGATCGTATATTAGAAGATGGTGAATGGGATTTGACATTGTTTGGGAAGAAGAAGTAGCTGCCTTTTATAATGGATTCCAAGGGGCTCGAATTATAACATTGACTGGTCCTTTTGGAGTAAGACCCCAAATGTGGCTTGGGCCTTCCTTGGGTCATTACAAACGGTATATGAATCAATTCCAACTAGAAGTGTGGGATTTGAGTCGTGCCACCTATGATAGAATGGCCTGACGAGGACATCAAGGATTAAAGGGGAAGATTGTAACACCCTGAATTGTATATAGGAAAGTGGTGAATTCTTGGGTCGTTACGATGTTCTCCTACCCTCCTCCTAGTCCATAATTCAAACAATTACCATCTAAACTTTGTAGTAGTAATCTCCTGAAATACATCAAACCAAATAAAATCACCAAATTACTATAAAGCAGATTTCTAATACATCTTGCTACTATTTGACATAGCAAAAGATGTCTGTGTCACTGACAATAGATTACATAAGCTAATGCAATACAGACATCAGAATGGAATAGCTTCCTAATAAATGACACGTTTTATTCATAGAAAGATAAGCCACAACCTTTTTTTTTTCTTTTTCTTCTTAAGAAGTAAAATACAGGCTTATTCATAATAGAAGTGTACAGGATTTTTAAATAACCAGACTTGAGAAAGTTGGAAATAATTATTACATTATCTGTAAGAAATTGTCAAACTATTAAGCAAGAGTAACTTTCCAGGCCTCTGAATTCTTACATAATTACACATAATAGTTGATAAATACAACCACAAATGCTCATAATCCGTTGGGTGCACAAGTCTGAGCAACATTTAAACTTCAAACTAATGCAGCAGCAATACCAAGCCAATAAGATTGCTGGAGGAGTTCTGAGCTAAGCATTGGCTAAATCTTGAAATTCTAAAACTCCATAATGCTTTCTAAGCCATACTAGGATTATCCACCTTCCATACTTCTAATAATGAATGCTCGTGTTGCGGCCAAAGTTTTGAATTCCGTTCTGGTGATCATTCCGGTTAAGGTACTGGTACGAAATATTTTGGTACCGGTACGTTTCGGGATAGTCGTTATATAAATAAATTATATATATATAAATTACATTCTAAATCTTAAAAATATCAATATAAATATTAAAAATATAATAAAAAGTGAAAAGTTACTCAAAGCTGTTTGAAAATGAAGATAGTAAAAAGCAAAGAGATTGACAGATTGTCAGTGGGTTTTTCATTTGTACAAGAGGTTTTTTATTTATAGGAGTATACATTGCTTGAGAAAGTTAAGAGAGAGTAATGGATATTTTTATTTTCAGGAATACTTGCTCCAGAAAGCTAAGAGAGTTTATTCCAAAAAAAAAAGTTAAGAGAGGGTTTTCTCGTTGCTCCTGAAAGCTAAGAGAGAGAATTAGAGAAAATTCTTTTTTTTTTTTTGAGAGAGAGAGAGAGAGAGAGAAAGAGCAGTGACTGCTTTTTTGTAGGTGGCCATGTTTTAGCATCGGAGGAAGCTGGGTGTGAATTCGGGGCTGTTTTTGAATTTTAGAAGGTGGGGTGACTTCTTTTTCTCTTTGATTATTTCTTCCCAATAGGGTTTCACTTCTTAATGGTAATGCCTTTTGTCTGTAATTCTTGTTTGTTTACATGGAGTTAGTTCCTAAAACTTCATATTTCAACAGGTTTGAGCCCTCTGTCTTTCTATGACATCTTTTTGTCTTGTACTTCGGTTCTTCACAAGCTGTAAGAATTTATTTTCAAAATATAAAAACTCAATCTTCATCACAGTTTTTAATCTTGGATGCCTTCTGTTTTGTTAATCATGATTCTAGAGAATTCGTACAGAGTATTTCTTCCCCATCCTCCCCCATCACTCTCTATTACAGACTTTTCTTCATCAATGTTTTGGACCGGAATGCTAATTTCGACCGGAATACCGGAATGGGCTGGAACATGCCGAAATGACCGGAATTTCAGCCGGTATGGAACATCCCTCTAAGCCGTTCCGGATGGAACGGAAATGAAAACACTGGTTGCGGCAATTCCAAACAAAGGAAAAGGAATTACTCCAAGGGAACTCTCTTGTACAAGCTCAAGTCTCTAGGCTAAGTAACAGGATAAACTTTTAATTTGTTACAAGCCCAAATGATGGATTCAGTAAATTCTTGCCAATAACCACGACCGATGGATAGAAACACTAAACGAAAGCCTCAAATACAAAATAAGCAAGGAAAAAGTGCCATATTCAAATAAAGAAAAACCATGAGAATGAATTATGACAGATGCCATGGAACAATATCATTTTTTTTTTTTTTTATAACCGTGGGTATTCGGGCCAGCTTGCGAGCACCTCGACTAATCCCATGGGCCCCTAAAGTTAACGACCAGGTAAACCTCCAGTGGCCCTAAGAGGACTCAAACTGGTGACCATTGGGGCCATGGAACAATATCATATTGAAAAGAGTTCATCTTCCATCGGGGATGTGGTGCAAAAGCTCTCTTTACACCATCAAATAAGAAGTTGACAGATCAACGTCCCATTATTTTATAAAAAAAAAAGTGAAATGCACCAGATCATCAAAAAAAAAACCAGAGAAATTTTCCAATCCTCTTTAAGTTTGGTCTTTGGTTGTTGAGCATTTCCATCTCCAACTGTCACATCTTATCACCCACTCCCATCACCTCCCTGTTTTAATAGCCACCCCAAGTTTGACCCTCTCACTCTTCTTCTTAGTTAGTTGGGTATTTGGATCGGAAATGAAGCCCTTGACTCTGGAGATGTTGGTTTTGTGATTTGTTCTCGTTTTCAATTTCTAAGTTTTTATAAAGTTTTATTTTCTATTAGGATTCATGAATTCTCTGAAAGTTCAATACGAGAAAGAAGATAGGGTAAATAAAAATGGGTACAAGGATGGTTATGTTGTTACATATTCCCAAGGCTCAAGTAGATGCTCTGTTTATGGCAGAAACTTCAGGAAGGAAATGGTAGTAAGTGTTGCAGTGATAGTTGAGCAAACTTAGTAGCGTCAAAGGATCCTTTTTGAAGCAAGAGAGGATAAATGGAGAGAGAAATTTTATGAAGATTAAACTGCCAGTTTTGACAGATTCAAGCAAAATGAACTTTAAAGATGCACTCCAACAAAATGAGATTCTGGGAAAATATTGTGCCATGTATTAGGAAATATGCACGCCTTGAAAAGTTAATAGAAAAAAAAATGCATAAAAAAATCACAAGGTCATTCTGCAAAGTAGTTGTGAGCTTGTGGACACTGCAAGGTCATTCTGGGAAAATATTGTGACATGTGTTAAGATACTGCTTTCACTCTTTTCTCGACCGAGGTGATGGAGCCAAAATCTCTTTGTGGAAACTGAACATGAAAACATGATGTAACCTCTAGTAAAAATTAATCAGAGTAGGTGGCAAGCATCAGCTACTGTTTTCATCTGCAGCCAGCAGACCAGGGTGAGATGTGTAGCAGAGATTGAAGGGATCAAAGCTAAACTCAGAGGCTGGAAAATATCTCTCAGAATGAGATTTATATGAATTTGGGAATCAATTCAGTTCAACTCATTTTTCTGAAAATACTGGGAAGCTGACATGCCATCTTCCCATTAGAAGGTGTAAAATAAAGTTTTGCACCGCATCCTGATCAAAGCCCATCTCTTTTAAAAACCAGTAGACTATATAAAATTCTGAAAAGTTATCAAATTGGACTAAATATTTATGAACCTATATAGGAACTCACGATCATGATCACAACTTTCAGGACTGATTCTGCAACTTTTAGAAGACAAATCATTATCTTCTGTAATTAACCTTGTTGAAAATTAAACAACTTTGTAAATATATCACTGGTCTTAATAGCTTGAACAAAGCACCTTGAAGCACATATTTAAATTTTTTTGACAAGTTAAATTTGAAATATTCTTCTTTTTCAGTTTATCTCTCTTCAACTAGTGTAGGTGCTTCTCTCATATAATTGAACGTTATAGGGTTGTACATCCTTGGTCTTTTTTCTTCAATAAAATTACTAACTATCGCAGTTGGTTGCAAATCAATCAATCAATCAATCAACCAAAAACAAAATCACTAGACCCAGTTGAATAATTATAGCTATGTACACCACAAATGAGAACCTTTGGGTCTCTTTCAATCACAAGGGTGGACAGGGATATTTCCAACATGCTAATGTACCTATGGGGTCCTTGATTATCTTTCAATGACTATACTTCTTCCAACTATTTTAAATAACAACACAAAGCCAATCCTATTTCTTTTCAATAAGTGCAGAGAGGAAGGTGAGCATTGGAAGAAACTTACAACCTCTGTCCCCAACTAGATGGGAGCTTATAAATAGCAAGCATATTAATGAGACAAAATATATATATATATATATATAAATTAATCTTCCTAAATCTGAAGAGAAATAGAATGAAAAATAAAATATTTTAAGACAGCCTATAAAGGAAAGCACCTCATCTATTTCAAGACAGGTGCTATCTAATAAACAATGATCATCCTAAAAGAAATTAATCTTCAAGGGTAACAAGTATTTGCACGCAGTATGGTAAAGAAATTATAGCAATCAGCTAGATCACCAAGTCAACAAATCCACCATGACTGAACGGATTCAATCACTTCAAATGATGCAAAGATATTCCTTGATGATGAGGAATCTCAGCATGCAAATGAATCTTTTATTTGGTTAAACCCATGACCGTGTAACACGTCCACAGCACATGGGTTAGGTAAATCATCAGCTTTTCACCGATGGGATGTGGCCCCAAGAAGTTGTTTGCACCTAAGGGTTCAGACCTTAGACCTGGGAGGAGCATACTCCTAAGACAAGGGTCATTACCACTTAAGCCAGCCCCTAGGGGTTTGATACAGAGATATTAAAAGTAAGGAATCATAGAGCAAAAAATTATTTCAAAACAAAATATTTTTTATAAGTCAATTGTTTCAATAGCGTAGATGTGTGCAACCCACATACAAAGGAAGTATATAAGAGAACACACCCTACTAAATAGAATAGGAAAAACAATAAAAGTCCATAAAATCTAGAAAACTAGCAAATCAAGAGTTGTTGCAGGCAGCCATCCAACTATGACGGAAGCCGAGTCTAATGGCTTTTAACTCTAATACTGTCCTCTTGCCAACTTCAAAGGTTCTAGCATTGCACTCTTGTGAAATACACAACCCAAAGCATAAAGAAATGATCTACCCAAAGGGTTTCGCTAACAACTCCAGTACCTACTGGGACATTAATCCACTCAAACCCAAAAAGATGAAAGATCAATAGTTTCAACTCCCTATCTAGCTAAAAGTGAAGCAGAAGGTGATCGATGTCTTCGCCACTTTGGATCCACATATAACGTCAACCAACTTTTTAACCTGTCTCTTTGTCAAATTATCCACCATAAGAATCTTCCCAATGGCTGCCGTCCAACCAAAGAATGCTACACTTGAAGGAGCCTTGTTCCTCTGTATGCTTTTTCAAGGAAATGAACCTCCGACTTGAGGGTTGAGCACATCATAGAAGGATTTGACCTCAAAACGAAACACAAATTGCTTCTTCTTTTTTCTCTCTATAGAGTGGAACCTCAAGAAAGAAGAGCCCTTTGAAAAAAACTCTAGGGCTGGGGAGTAAACCATGGATGCCATACCTCACCCACCAAGTTTTGGTGTCAAGTAACTCCTGGTGTGAAATCAAACCAGAACGTCCGAATCTAAGCTCATCCCAAGTTCATCTTTTGACTACTAAATTGCAATTGACCGGTAAATTTGTAACATAACAAGGGGAAACAAAGCATCGAGGACAGGCTAATTCCTAGTCATAACTAGCCTTTATCAACTAACTCTCCAAGTTTCTTTTCTGGGAATTTCTCAGCACTTGCCGCATTCATCAGAGCAAAGTCTTATACTTATCAGGAATATAATATAACTATCTCATTTCAAAGAAAACAGCACAAAAATTTTGAATCTCGGATCTGCCGAGACGCGTAACCGCCAAACTTTCTCTTATTTTAATTGTATTTAGTTTTAATCTGCTTCAGTTCGTCTCAGCAATCAAACAGAGTATCAATGAGAATGTTAAGAATAGAAGAAAACAAGTAAAACCAAGAAAAATAAAACATTGCCAATGATGAAATCAACACTTATAACGCTTAATTCTGTTAGAAAGAATCTCTACCAAAACCCATTTCGTAAAAATTTGGCAACTTTGAAACGAATTGAAGACAGATCCACCAATAGATAAAACTAGAGCGACAACGTTAAAGGAACAGAGAGAGAGAGAGAGCACCTTGTTATGGGGATTTGAGTCGCAGGGATCGTAAGAAGAAATTCGCAGACAGAGGTCGGAAAATTCGACAACTTTTCTTTGACGTGAGTTGCTTGTGCAGTTGAAACAGCATCCTTGTTGGATTATGGATTATGCAAAATGCAAATGTCATAATATCAGATGATTTTATATTTATTTATGTCACTCAAAATTTATTTTTACATTAATTATTTATCTATTAATCAAAATAATAATAAAATATTATCAATTTAATAATTTTTTTTCTAAATTAAAAGCTACATAAAAATATTAATATTATACAATAAGAGACTCCATATATAAATCTTACAAGGACGATGATGCAAGAAAATATGGATTTATCTTACAATAGATGCAAGAAAATCCCTAATAACAATATGGATTTCTTTTGCACTCTATCTTACAAAGAAAATCCCTAATAATAAAATCTTAGATCCTCAATCCACAATAAAATCATCACACCACTTCTAAATCAACATCACAATAAAACAAATTTAAAACATATTTACCTATTTTGTAAAACTTATGGCAAGATCTGCTGGTGCTGCTGCAACAGGCTACTGCTATTGACGAACAAAAGTTGTTGCGATGAAACCCAAGTCTAGGAGGAGATTGAAAAAAAAATTCAATCGCAATAACCCCAGCTCGCAAACAAAAAGGCAGAAAAGAAGAAAGGAGGGGATAAAAAAAAAAATGAAAGAATCGATGTGTAAGGGGATTTTTCTCCCACTAAGCCCAAAAGGCCTGTGAATGAAAGAGAAGCAAGATCAAAAGCCTAGCTCGAGGAAGAGAGTCCCTAATCTGACCCACGGGAAAGCTCCTCTTCACACAACCTGCAGGAGGGATGGTGTTGCAGGGGATGAGACTTGTCAATCTAAGGACCCCTCAAGTAGTGTACAGTCCTCAAGTACCCGCCCGCACAACAAGCGTGATATACGGGAGCCATTGATCTACTGACAGAGAATACTGAACGGACTAGAGGGGATACAGATTGAGAGAAAAAGGTCAGAGAACCACGCCGCATTAATGGCTCCACCACCCGAGCAACACGCCACATTATTAACGCCGTCGCAGAGTCACGCATCATTTAAAGACTCTGACATAAGGAACAGTATGGGGGACATGGACTTCATGGGAGCAAGCACTATCTGCTCCTCAGACATGTAGTATAAATAGCAGATCCCAAGTGATCCCTAGACTCATTCACTTATTTACAAACTTCCAAAAATATTTATTAACTTTCGCATCGAAAGTTACCCGGCCCCTAGGCCGTCCTTTCAAAGCCACAGTTTTTTCTACCTCTTGCAGGCCCATCTTCGAAGACCTAAGTTGTTGGAGCTTAGCTCAAAGGTGTGTGAAACACGATGTTAACACAATGAAACTGCTATCGACAGACAGAAGCCTTAGGAGGGGATCGAAAGAAAATTATATTGAAGACACACTCGGAGACGAAAAGGTAGTGATTTTAATTGGTCATGAGAAATGAAAGAAATCTAGCAGAAAGGAAGAAATGGAAGGGAAATACCGCAGGAGAGAAATGAGTTGGGGAGAGGGAGAATCAGGAGAGAGAGAGAGAGAGTGTGTATTTTTTATTCCATTTGGTCTAGCTGCAGTGAAATCCAAATATGACCCACAACATTAATTTACTGTAGCTAGAGGTCATTTTCTTTTATATTTACACAATTCAATGCATGTATCTTTTGACTCTATTATTCAAACTCCTCATTTTTATTTTTATTTTGGATTTGCATAATGCAATGAGGATGCTTTAACTTCTTGTGCCTGTGGATTTGCAACAGTGACGGATGAGCTAACCGTTTACCCAAAGTTACATTGGAATGGGCTTGTCTTGCTTATTGATAGGAGTGCCCATCTTCGAGTTCCCAAACAAATCGAATCAATAGGTTTTATTCATTATTATTCCATAATACAAATCATTTTTATAAATGTGATATTTTTTATCACTCTTGAATTATCTCTTAATTTTTCTAAAAGAATTTTAAAAATTGATGAAAAATAATTTAGGGGTGAGAATCGGTCGGTCTGGACCGGAAAAACAGATCGAACCGGGATTGGTCCCGGTCGGTCTCGGTCCGAATTTATATGACTGATTTCATTCGGTCCAATCCACGGTCTAGGGGTTTTTCGGACCGGACCGAATTAAAATTTTAAAAAAATATATATATATTAATTATATAATTTTCATTTAACCAATTAACCTAATCCTATCACTAACTCACCATTAAATAATTATTAACTAATAGTCTAATACTAATATTTATAATTTTATACTAATACTAATATTTATACTAATACAAGTATTATATTAATAGTCTAGACTCTACTTCTAGACTCTAATATGGTATATTAAAAAAAAATACTAATAGTCTAATATAGACTAAGAGTCTAAGACTATAGTTATAGTTATACTAATATTATAATATAGTTATAACTTATACTAAATCACTATAACTAATATTAGTATATTACTAATAGTCTAATACTAATATTATTATATAGTTATAACTTATACTAATCATGGATTCATGATTCAGAATAAGTTATAACTAATCACTATAAGTCTATAGTATTAATGTATTATTATATAATATATAGTATTAGTATCACTATATCATTATAATATAAATATTATAATTTAGTTATAACATGTACTAAATCACTATAACTAATATTAGTATATTACTATTTACTAATAGTCTAATACTAATACTATTATATAGTTATAACTTATACTAATCATGGATTCATGATTCATAATAACTAATCACTATAAGTCTATAGTATTAATGTATTATTATATAATATATAGTATTAGTATCACTATATCATTATAATATATATCACTATTACTATTAGTAATTTAGTATTGGTATAGTCTATAGTTATTTAGTATAATATAAGTATTATATTATACTAAGTACCAACTATATAACTATTATAAGTTATAATAACTTTACTCATATAAGAGTTATAGTATTAATAATTTAATAGCATATTATAAGTTATAGTATTATAGCATAATATATGTATAATAGTATCGTATTAATATCACTATAAGTTATAAGTATAACTATATATACCTAATAGGCTAATAGCCTAATACAATGATTTATTCATCATATAATGATATACTTAATACAATGATTTATTAATCATATTACAAATTTACATATACAAAATGTAAAAACTTAAAAGTTTAATATATGGAAGAATTGAAAGTTATCATAAATTTATAATACATTGAATTTGAGTCATTGACTCATTGACAATGTGACATACTCTAAGTTAGTAACAAATTAGCAATTAACATTTAACATCATAAATATAATTATCATTAATTATTTTTTTAATGAGTTAATTAAATAATCCACATTAAGTAGTTTATTTAATTTTAATTTTACTAATTTAAATAATTTTTTTAATTAATTTATGTGCCAAAAAGATAAAAGAATCACAGATTCACAATAAAGTTCCAATCTGCTACCAGAAACGGCACCGTTTGGGTATAAAATTGCATCCAAACAGCGCTATTTTAGTCACTGCAGGCCAAAAAAATAACTAGGTTGCGCGAAATGGCGTCGTTTCATGCAACCCAGTTATTTTTTTCTAATTTAACTTCCCTGAAACGGCGTCGTTTAGGGTCCAAATTGGACCCACACAACGCCATTTCAGGGAATAACCTGACTAATGTAAAGTGCATTTCGTCTTCCCCAAATCCCCCCCCCCCCCAAATTCATTTCCAATTTTCCAATTCTTTTTTCCCCAATTCCCCTCCCGCCGTCCCGCAAACCCTAAGCGCCCTCCCGCCGTCTTGCCAACCGTAAGAGCCACGAATCGCGATCCACCCTCCGTTTCTTCCGTCTTAACACTGTAGCAGGCCCCGATTGATAGTTGGTACTCTCTCTCTCTCTCTCCCAGAACAGGTTTTCGTTTCCTTGTGATAAAAATAGTTTTGTTTTGCCCTAGGGAACATATGCTTGGTTACTTGGTTGTTGATGCTGTAGGGAACATTCGTTTCGTTGTGAATCTGTGACAATTTGTTTTGGCATCATTGCATCACCATGACACCAACCCACCTCCGTATAAGTCCATTGCTAATTTGCTAGATTAATTAAATGATTTTGCTCCAAAATTATATTACTCCTGGAATTTGTTTTTCTTAAACTTTTTACTTCATGCGGCTTTAATAATGATCAAAAGTTCAAAAGAGTACCTCTGTTAGAAATAGGTTTGTAAACTGTTTTTTTTTTTTTTTCTTTTTTTGTAGGTCATACATTTGTAAATTGTTACAGGTGCCAAATCAGCACCAATCACCACATAAAAAAGTAAAACTAAAATACTTAAAAACAAGCAAAAAAATCCTTTTTTTTTTTTCAAAAACCACCCCTTTGGAAATGTTATTTGAGCCTAGTTCAGATGGCATAGACTAAGTACACATTATATATACAAGTGGAACGCTAACTAGAAAGAGGAAAAGATACAAGAAAATAATTAAAACTCAACCCATTAAAATGTATAGAAGCTGCTCAAAGGAACAAAGTAGTGTTGTAGAGTATGAAATAGAATTTACCATGACTAGTTTATGGACAGTAAACAAAAATGTATGTTTATAGGCAAGTACTAGACATGTAACATTCATGAGTAATGACTGAAAAATAGGAAAAATGATAGACAAAATATAAAGTTATTTACTTCATTTACTTTATTTACTTCAAGATCAACTCAACGGGGTAATTTCTTATATTTAGAAGTGTCATTTTTTTGCTTTATAGTTTATATATAGGAATTGTCTGATAATTTTTTGGCATATAGGAATTGCTTTAAAGTGTCATTTTACTGTTCAAAACTATCCATTGTTTATTGAACCTCCTTAACTATTAATGTTTGTTTTCTAATTATTTTATCCTTTTTATAGATGAAGTCTTCTACATATGATGTGCAAGAGTCAACACCAAACATGCATCCACCCCCACGCCCACCCCCACCCCCATCCAATGTAAGTGATCAATCAGTTGGTGAGTCACAAAGAGGTAGAGTTAGGTCTTTTGTTTGGGATCACTTTACAAAAATACCAAAAGGTGATCCAAGTAAACCTACGGCTGCATGTAATCATTGTGGTGCTTCGTATGCATGTGATACGAAGACCAATGGTACGAAAAACATGAAGTATCACATTGAGCATCAATGTAAGAAATGCTCGTTTAAGAAGACGGCTAAATCTCAGACCACTCTAGGTTGGAAAGAGGAGGGAGGAAGTGGTAGTGGTAGTGGGAGACTTGTGCCTATTGCATTTAGTGTTGAAGCTTGCTAACAAGCCTTAGCAGAGATGATTATTTTTTATGAGTTGCCCTTTAGGTATGCTGAAGGGGAGGATTTTAGGAAGTTTATACTTATGGTTTGCCCTAAGTGAGTAGGGCTTCCATCCAGTATGACGGTTGCCAATGATTGCTTTAATTTATTTTTGAAGGAAAAACAAAAGTTGAGAAATGCTCTTTGAAGGCAGCGAGTTTCCCTCACTACGGATACATGGACATCCGTGCAAAACCTAAACTATATGTGTCTCACAACATACTTTATTGATGATGACTGGAAGTTACACAAGAGGATTATTTCCTTTTGTTTGGTTGAAAATGACAAGGGTGATACCCTTGGTAAGGGCATAGAGATGTGTTTGCATAATTGGGGGTGACCAAAAATACTTGCACTCACACTTGATAATGCAAGTTCTAATGATGGGGCTATTTCTTATCTGAAAAAAAAAACAAAGTATAGGAGAGACACGATCTTGGAACATGAATTCTTGCATGTTCGATGTTGTGCCCACATTTTGAACTTAATCGTTCGTGAGGGGTTAAAAGAGTATGATGAGTCTATTGCAAATGTGAGGGGTGTTGTGAAGTATGTTAAATCATCCCCTCAAAGGTGAAGTACATTTAAGAAATGTGTGGAGTTGGAAGTGATTCAATCTAAAAGCCTAGTTTGCCTAGATGTACTGACAAGATGGAACTCCACCAATCTTATGTTGGAGAGGGCTTCAAAATTTAAAAGGGCTTTTGATCGGTTGGAGGAAGAAGATCCGTGCTTCCTTAGTAGTATTGGAGATGACGATGATGACGATATCGATGATGAAAATATCGATGATGAAAATGTGGACCATGTGGTGAATACGAGAAAGTCAAAGAAGTTAGTGCCTCCCAATGCATCCGATTGGGCGAAGGTATAGTTGTTTGTGAGGTTTCTTCAATTATTCCATGATGCAACTTTAAAATTCTCAGGGGTGAATATGTAACTTGTAATATTTTTTTCTCAGAGTTGATTATTATTAAAGATGCCATTAACATGGAGTGTGAAGAACGAAACCCCATGGTGGGATTAATGGCCACAAATATGAAGAGAAAGTTTGACAAGTATTGAGAGAACTTGAAAAATCAGAATATGTTTCTATATGTTGGTGTTCTTCTTGATCCTCGCTACAAGATGCGATATCTTGATTTTGGGTTGGGAAAAATGTATGCACATGATCATGCAAAAAAAAATTGATTTCAGTTGGAAGGTGAAAAATGCATTTCTCCGCATGTATGAGACATACAAGGAAAATGAAGAAGGGCATTCTCCTCAGCGCACAAGTTCCCAAAATGAAGATGTAGCTCCTTCAGCTGACAAAGTGGCGAGTAGAAAGGCAAATTTGATAGCCGAATTTAAGTAACAATTACAGTTAGAAGACAGTTTAGAAAGTAAGTTAGAGGTTGATAGATATCTACCTGAAAAATGTGAGGATGAAGATGATAGTTTTGACCTTCTAATTTGGTGGAAGGTGAATTCAGCTAGATATCGCGTACTTTCAAATATTGCACGCGATGTACTTACAATACCGGTATCTATTGTGTCCTCTAAATCTACATTTAGCACTGCGGTACGGGTCGTGTACTTGACCCTTTTTCGAAGTAGTTTAAATCCAATGAGTGTTGGGTCTCATATGTGTACAAAACTGGTTTCGTTCTTCTTCTACTCCAATAAGCCTTAGGACTTTAATGGATGAAGTGGAGGAATTTGAAAAGCAGCTGCATATGGGTATGTAATAAAATTACATTTGATATCTTTTGTGGTTTATTTTGTTTTATCTTCTATGTTATCTTTGTTATATAATTTTATTTGACTTGTTTTATTTAAAATTTTTATGGATAGAACTTGTTGGGGACCCGAACTTTGCTGATTTTGTGGAGGCATCAAATTCAATGCCTATTGGCCCTAGTCCTACACCCAATGTTGATTAAAGACTAAAGAGGTGAAAAATTTGTTGGTAAACTAGGCTTTGAAATTATGTCCTGATCTTCAAGTGGTATTTTATCAGATTTTAGCTACTTTAAATTGTCTACTCGGTCAACTGTTTACAGCTAAATTATAAAGTCATACCTATCGAAACTTGTTCTATCATGTTCTTCCTTTAGATGGACTCATGGAAGTATGCTTTTGTGGGAACTTTGGAAGTAATTTCAGTGATTGAAAAATAAAAGGTATGAAAGGACTGGAGCTTATCAAATTTTGCATGCAATGACGCTAAACTTATTCCAATTCAGTCTGGGCTGTAAATTATAACAACTTTATTAATTTTCTACATTAATGGATATCTCAACTTCATGGCCTCTATCTTTTTGGGATCTACACGACAGCTTAGTTTTTTAAATATATTAGTTTCATGGGAAATGATATATATACTTACGACTGTTTTATCGATAAAAAAAAAAAATACTTACGACTGTTTTATAATTATTTTATAATTTCATATTAAATGAAGGGTAATTTTATAAAATTAAATTTTATTTATAATGAAGTGACATGAGCTTCCATATATTGGCTAATTCAAATTGTAACATGCAACTTCCATATAATCTTAAAGCATCTCTTTCCGCCTTGCAACCTAGTGAGCAGAATACATATGCTGAACTTGAAGCTGCATACAAGTATCTTGAGGAAAGCTCCGGACCGGTTTTACCGGTTTTGAACCGGTCCGGTCCGGAACCGATTTTTAAAATCTAACAACCGGCTGGTTCCGGTTTTGAGATTTTTTGGACCGAACCGAACCGGACCGGACCGGACCGGTTGATTAAAAAAAATAAAAAATAATATTTTTATATATAAGTTTTATACAAAATATTTTATATATATTAAATATTAATATATATAAGTTTTATATATAATGTATAATTATAAATTTTTATGTGAAATTTTTATATATAATATATATAATTATATATATTCATATATGAAATAATTTCTTATTATAATTTATAAATTATTACATAAAATGTTAATACTAAATCACTACAAGTTTATAACTAATACTAATATATAACTTATAACTATATCAATAGTCTAATATTAATACTATTATATAGTCTAATATATTAATAAAAATATAAAACAGTTTTTTTTAAATCAGTTTTTTTTTTTTTTTTATAAAAAAATTTTTAATGACAAATTGTGAAACTTACATTTTAAAAAAACCGGAAAACTGGACTGGACCGAACCGAAAACTGGTAAAACCAGAAGTACCGGTTTAGGAGGATAATCGGTGCGTAATTGATTTTGAAAAATACAAAACCGGTACATACCGATTCGGTCCTAGATTTTATCCAAAATCGGACCGAACCGGACCGATTACACCCCTACTTATGGGCAATATGTTGGCAATGGGCCAATGGCCCCACTTTGGACCTTGCAACTCAACTGCCTCAATTAAGAGCTGTTGTTCTGCATAGTCTCATACTCTCTGGCTCTGTAAATTACTCATTATATGTTAAGTACTTAAGTTATTAAGTTTTGGATTATAATTTGTTATTTGTAATAACTTTTGGATTATTATTATTATTATTATTATTATTATTATTATTTTAGTTTTTTATATAGATTAGTTTTTTTTAATATTGTATTTTTCAAGATCAAGTTTTTTTTAGTAGTTTTAGCTAAAAAAAAATGTACAAAATTTAAAGTGGGCAGAAAATAATTTAAATTGGGCAAAAAAAAATCAGATTTAGATGGGTTGAATGACCCATTTTAGGCATGTCTAGACCGACTGGACCGACCCTGGACCGATCCTATATGTGACTCGATCCGGTCTATGGTGGAGAATTCTTGGACCGAATAGGTCCGGTCCGGTCCGGTCCACAAAATCACCCAAAACCGAACCGGACCAGACCAAGATCACACCTAAATAATATCACTTATTATAATGGGATAAAGAGTGGGACAATGGTTTTGTTTGTAAAATTTTTCATTACTAAATTGCTTGAATACTCTTGCAATAAATGTTATTAAATATTTAGACGAAAAATTTGTATAGTATCAAAAATCAAACAATATTAAAAGAATATATAAATCTAATTTTGAAAATTTAATTTAAAAGATCATACAAAGATTTTACTCAAATCCTTGAGCTAAGAGAGAAAAGTCAAAGCTTTCCAAGATAATGCATTTTGAATAAAATGCTCTAATATTTAATGTGTGAGTATCTGCCTATACTTAAAAGAGCGTATAATCATTACTATTCATTACTGTTCATCGTGAACAGTAAATCTAAATCAGGCGTTTTTTTTTTTTTTTTTTTTTTTTTTACTGTTCATCGACAGTATGATGAACAGTAATAAACAGTATTTTTTTTTTTAAAATCCGTGTGAATGTCAATGTGCGACGTAATACTGCAATCGTGCGTTGGGAATGAGAGAGAGAAAGAAAAAAAAAGTGAAAAAAATATTAATTTTACTGTACATTTTTAAGAGAAAAAAACTATCTATTTAATTTGAATTTTTAATATAATTTAAATTTCATAATAAATGATGAACATAAATAAATAATAGTTTTATTCTTATACATTAGACCATTTTAATATTTGAAATTACACTTTATTTTTTTCTTCAATTTGACAGATGTGGCAAACGTGCTTTTTTTACTGTTCATCGACAGTATGATGAACAGTAATAAACAGTATTTTTTTTTTTTTTAAATCCGTGTGAATGTCAATGTGCGACGTAATACTGCAATCGTGCATTGGGAATGAGAGAGAGAAAGAAAGAAAAAGTGAAAAAAATATTAATTTTACTGTACATTTTTAAGAGAAAAAAACTATCTATTTAATTTGAATTTTTAATATAATTTAAATTTCATAATAAATGATGAACATAAATAAATAATAATTTTATTCTTATACATTAGACCATTTTAATATTTGAAATTACACTTTATTTTTTTCTTCAATTTGACAGATGTGGCAAACGTGCTTTTTTTTATCAATTAGAAAATCTTACGCCATACAGGATTGCTCCTTCTTCTACAAGACAAAAGTTATTCCTCCCCCACAAAAAACATTAATATTTTTCATATATTTTTTTAGTCATCATAAATATTTTAAAAAAAAATAAGAAATTCACAATATCATTAAAAAAAACACTTCTTCAATCACTAGAGATTAAAAAAAAAAAAAAAAAAAAAATTGGCAAACGTCCCTCGGACGTTATCCTACTGCTAGTAATATTTATAAAGATGTAGATTAAGACATGTGGGAGGCACTGTTTGATAAAGAGAGCAACTACCTAGAATGTTTATTGGAAGGTCACAACCACAACAGTCCCTATGGTCACAATATAATGTGAATTTCAGAAAATATAGAGACTGGTATGTTAATGAAGCGCTATGTTACAAAATATTCCCTTTCATAAAATAAAATGCACTTTATTTTAAAACTTATAACACTATGAAGTTGAAAAAGATTGTAATATGGAAACTGAAGTAACGATGTCTTTGTCTGCAACCAGAAGTTGTGGCGAGGTGAGCAACAGTGAGCCCTAGCTTCTATAAGGTGAGCACGGTGAGCTTGGGTGAGGGAGTTGAGAGATTGTTTTATTTTATTTGGATAAATCCATGTCATCTACACGCTCCAGTGTGGCCAATGTGTTAAAAGGGCTTCTCCCTAGCAATTCTCTAAAATAAAACTTCTCTAGAGTGAGGTCTCATGGCATTTATAGCTGCTCGAGTGAGCTTCTTGAGCATACATTAAATGTTCAATAAATATTGTGGAACCTACTTTTCCTCTACCACTCTAGATTTTAGAGTTTGAACAAGAATTTTAGGGATTCTAAATTCGAGTTTTGCTACCCGATTGTTCCCCCAACAAGTGATGTGTTTACACCGATTCTATCTCTACATCAGCCCTAATAACATTCTTCCACCACACAGATGCTCATCACATAAATATTTTTTACCACACAAGTGCTTATAACATAGATATTCATCATACAGACTTCTCATACAAAAATAATCGTTGCACCGAGAATGTTTCTATCTGGCCAACCAACTCGAGGACACCTCCACGTGTACGTCGAGGGATCCTACATCCCAAATATCAAGTGAGGCCAAGCATGACACCATTCCACCACAATCTCCACGAGGCATTCTTCTTCTCGTATGAAGCACGTACCAACGTTTCGCAAGAAGCTCCAAAGCCATAAAAGAACTACTAGGGATAATTTTAATATATTATTAGTACTAGTCTATTGAAAATTAAGAATAAATTAATTTTAAAATTAGAATGTAACACGAGTTATTCCATTAGTCTATTAAAAGACTAGTTCGTTATGAATGGAATAAGAGAAATGATACTTGCAGTCGTGAATGTGCAAGCGTCGTGCAGTCGTTTTGAAAAAAGTGAATAAATATGAGCCCCACATGAAAAGAAATTAATTTTTTAATAATGGACCCCATTCTTTTTCAAAGCAACTGCACGGAATTTGTGCATTCCACGACTGTATGTAACATTACTCATAAAATAATCAAGGAGAATATTTGAAAAGATGAGGTGTTCTATTACTCAAATTAGAGAATCACTCTTTAAGATTTAATCATGTAAGTTTTCATTGAACCATGCAAGTCGACAACATTAAATGAACAATAAATATCATAGGGACGAGCCTGAGGTTTCCATCTCCCTTGCACTTGAGACCATCTAGTTTGGGCAACAATTTAAGATCTTTTTCCCACAAATCCACTAATTAAAAGACCAAAGACCAGCCATTACGCCAGTGCTTCATTTTATTTTCTTTTTTCCACACTGGCTCTCATCTTTTTCTACTTCTTTGTCGTCGGATACCTCCTTTGCTATGGCTGCTGCGTCTTCTTTTCTTTGGCAAAGTTCTCTCCACTTCGGGAATATATAAATGTTATCTCAAAATTCTCATTTCATTTCATCTCATCTCATCTCCTTCCCAAATATAATTAAAATACAAATATTTTCAAACTAATTATTACAACTTTTCCAAACATTTAAACAAAAAATAAAAAACAATTCAACTTTTTCAAATCTCTAAACAAAAATAATATTATAAAACTATATTCTAACAATATTTTAACTTTATAATATTTTTTATTCAATTTTTTCTCACTTTTCTCAAAACCCAAAAAATATTTCACTCAAACTATTTCACTACTATTTACAAACTATCTTAATACTATTCACAAAATTCTCATCTCATCTAACTCCCCAAACAGGCCCTAATGTTTCAAAATATAGAGAACTTCCCTCCTTATTTCTGAGATAGGATTTTTTTTTTTTCCCAAACAATACATGATTCCCATTTCCACATCAAATTTTTGTCATAATTAGTAAAAAATGGAAGATATTTACCGAGATGTTGCAAGAACAGTAATTTTATGGATGGAAACATTTACAGAGGAGTCTAGAACAAAACACAACAGCTATATTCCAAGAAAACCATACATGCACCCTTCGCAGCTGACTCACAACTCTGCCGAGGTTGGGATCCCAAGTAACCTTTGTCCTCAAGTTCATCCTCCCAAATGCTGTAATATTTTTCTTGCACTTGAAATTGCAAACCGCAAAAAGTACAGACTTCAAGATGCCGGCAGAAAACTCCATCTATTCACAGAACCCTACAATGTTGACAAAACTATCATAGAGCTCAATTTGCAAATCTTCTACAGTAATAAGCTGGAATCGCAGCTTACATCATGATCTTCTACACCTTGACGTACTTATCCACATAGCCCTGCAAAATATGTTGGGAGAGTGGCTGAGAAGTCTGAAAGATATAACTTCAAAGTATCATAGAAGTACATGGTTATGCATAAGCCACTGTTTGCAGGCTCAAACCCCCACCACCCCCTTAAGAAAATTTCTGCACACAGTTTCTACATAGAACCCCTTCAATTTTATATAAACGTCTTGATCAACTACATTCTCACAGATACCGGAAAAAAAATATAGAATGGCCATGAAGCAGTTCATATACAATTTCTTGTTTTTCTTGACAGAAAGATAGAGAAAGTTGGGGAATTGAATATGGGAGCAATTAGCACCTTGTGTTAGTATGTTTACTATTATTTATAATAGCCTACTAGGCCATCTCTTCCCAGTTTGAAGTTTAGCCATTGCTAGGAGAAGGTTTAGGATCAAATGGTTCAAAATCACTTCACCAACCTTTTACAGCGACAAGTTATTGATAACCTCATGAGATGATAAAAAGGGGCAGGCCATCCACTAACGTCATGCCATGTGAAGAGTGAAGACCCATCATCATATTTAAGAACACAAGGATTGGGCTGAGTTCGTAGCATCTATTTTCTTTTCAACAACAAATGCTTCATACATCTAAAGAGAGAAAATCCATAAAAACAACACGAGTATGGGTGGGCATGTAGAAGCCAGAAAAAGGATTTACCATCACAAGTTTGGTCAGTTTCCGCTGTGATGAATCAATATATTGATCTATCTTTGCCTGAGACTTGGGTACCTTGTGGCTCTTCATGGCTCCAGACACCTTATCAACAGTCTTCTTTACAATGGTCTTAAATGCCTCCTTGCTCATATTACCTTGTCGCCACGAAGGCTTAAGAACCTCTTTTACAAAATCAGCAACAGCAATCTTGAAAAGTTTCATCGATCGAGAATCTTTGCTCTTTTTGCTCTTCCCCGAGGACTTAATCTGATCAATCTCAATGTCACCCCCAGTTACGTTTGCTACATTAACAGGAGTACTTGGGCTCTCATTCTCGACAGCACCCACTTCTGCATCTGCAGTCTCACCATATTCATCATTGTCCAGAGATGTAGTTGAAGCAACAGCCCCAATCTCCTTATGCTTCTCTTCCACATCAGGCAGCTTGCGGGTCCCACTGAACCTTAATATGGAGTCAGACTCACCAGTAAGTTCTGGCTTTTGACCATGATCATCTCTCCTGAAATTCGATGCCGGTTCAATGCTGTCAAAAAGTGGGTCATACTGGTCGCCACCTGACCTAGGCAAAAGCTGCCCAATTGCTTTAGTGGAACTTGGTGAGAAAGTCATCTGGCTTGATCTGACATGGCCTACACCTAGCCCATCAACAGGAACATGGCTCGGCTTGAAAGAACTATCAAATGTACTAGAGTAAAGTGCGTCCTTTTCTTGCTTGAATACACCAGAACTAAATTTGGAGCTCAGTGGCTGCTCAAAAGTAGATGCATAAGGATTATGATGAGCAGAAATTCTTGAACCCCCAAACTCAGGAAGTTGAGACGACTGATGCCCACCCAGAAGATCTGAAGGGTATCTGGACACCAAGCCAGTCTTTCCAGGCTCACCCAAAATGATATCAGTTGCAGGGTATTTCAAACCATATGGTGGCTGTTGGCTCTGTGAATAAGGAAGGCTCTGAGAAGATGACTTTATAAGTTCACCTGGAGGCAAACTGTCACCAGAAAAAGAATGCATTTTGTCTTTAAATAATTCTCGTGCAGAGGGCAGCATGTTGCCAGCAGCAAAGGAGCTTGAAGACATTAAATCCTGGGCTGGAAGCTGTGGAAAGTGATTCTCTCTCATAAGATTAATGCCACCAAAAGGCTGACTAGAGTGGTTGCTCTTTGGCAGAGGGTTTGATCCCAAATCTTCTACATAAGGGAGTGGTTGATTAGGCCCCTGCCCTGGAGGACAGGCTTGAAGAGGAAATTCACTAACTCGTATATAAGCAGCCCTATCGCTAGGGTAGATCCTTACAGAAGCCTGAGAACTATAAGGGAGCGAGGGGCTCTGCTGAAACTGTGAAGAAACACCTGGGGTGGCAGTTCCTGCATCACCAGTTGAATCATACAGTGGTCGTGGAGGGGGTGGCGGCAAGGAGGTCCAAGAAGAATTTGGGGGCACAGAATATTGGGAATGTTGTTTGGGTAGTGGAACTTGATAAGGATGAAAACTGTCCCCAGGAACAGATTCAAATGGAAAGGATGCACCCTGTGCTGTCAAGTCATCCTTCAGCAGCTGCACCGCATGGCCAGCATTTACACCTTGTGAGACAGGAGGAGGGTGCAACTCAGAAGGATGATGAGAAAACCCCATACCAGAAATGCTATGAGATGACTCTTTGGGAGCCAGAGATTGCAATGAAGATCGTTCAGACGAAAGCGGCCGGCTGGTAGAGCTTGAGTCAGGCCATGGCTGAGTTGATGATTTCATATTTGGTAAAGGTTCACTTGTTGAGAATTTATTAGAAGCCAGGGATGTATGACCAGGTGATGAATCAGATATAGAAGAGTCATGTATCAGCTGAGATGGGCGATCGGCATTTTGAACCCCTGTAATAGAAAGATTGTATTGACATTGCTGATTCAATATATTTTTAATAAATGAATGTGCATCTGGAGAAATCTTACCTTGTAACTTTGGGATATCAGCATCACTTGCAGCTTGAGAGAGAAAACCATCCACTGATAATGGCTGTTGAGAGTCCACTGTTAACCGACTGTTCTCAGCATCATGAATATTAGTAGTTTGCTGCTCTTGCTTTTCTTGAACAACTTGCATTTCCCACAATTCAGCAGCTACATCTCTAGAACTATCATGATTAATGATATTAGAATTAAAAATTGGGCCATCACTATCCGAAATACCAGATTTCCCAGCATCATTAAGAATATCTTCCCTTTTCCAACTGATGTTCCCATCTTTCGTAGCACCATGCACATCTTGATAGGGATGCAGCTCCTGGCTCTTCGATGCTTCGCGCTCATTATTAGATACATTTGCTGAGGTTTTATGGATGTCTTCACGAGTATTAGAGTTCCTCAAACTAGGAGGATCTTCTGGATACTGTCGTTTGCTCTTCTGGTACCTTGATCCACTGCTCCTGTCAGATTCATGGTGCATATACCGACAGGATGCTCCCCGGTAACACCTTCCTCTACGGAAGTCAAAGCATTCTGGAAGATGACCCTTCTGCCGCCTCACATTTTCAACGCTGACCTCACCTGCACGCCAGGATAGGGGAGACCTGCTCCTGCTTCTTCGATTCCTTGGAGACCAGCTGAAACACGGGAAGTATTGACATTAAAGTTTTGACAGCTTCTATGCCGCAGAAAGTTATGACATAAGTACAAAGTACGAGGTCACAAGCAAAGTAAAAGGCCTATTCTAAACACCAAACAGCAAGTAATCAGCCAATTACAGTGATCAAGTTGTATATAAAATGCACAAAATACCTGCGAGATCGGCTTCGCCTCTCCCTTCTTTTTCGGGGACGACTCCTCCTACTCCTGTCTATAGGAGATTGGCTACGGCTCCTACTTCTTCCCCTCTTACTACGCCTCCGAGTGTGGCGGGAATCATCAGTGTCACTGTCAGTAGCATCATCCTTCACCAATCTCCCAAATTCATCAACTTTTAAAGGTGTCGATTCAAGTTTCATGTTTTTCTCTTTATTTTTCTTTTGAGACATGGCACTCTTAGAAACATCAATACCAGTGCCTCCCAAGTCATCTTTTTCCAAGAGAGCCTCACGGGAAGCAGCATGGCTAATAGCCACTTGATTTTCATGGTCATAATCAACATGTTCATCAGTTGTCCCACTTGAGATAGATACTGTACCGGTATCCTTCACCACCTTTTGTGAATCTGAGGTAACTTCTGGAGCCTTATGGACAATGCTAGATTCAGAGTGCAGTCCAAACCCCTTTTCAGTCCTGTAGAAACCCTTGGATACTACATCTGTCCCTAGATTATAACCAGAATCTCTATTGGAATTTATAGCAAGAGGTGTAATTGATGGTGAAAGCGTTACAGGACAACCATCTTCATGGTGGGGCTTATCATCATTTTCTGAACTGTCATCGGAAGCATAGCCTTGTAGAAGTCTGAATGGGCTGCCACCTTTGATCGGTTCACCGAAACACTTATCAGTAGGGATGGTTTCAGCTGCAGCAAAAGTCTTGGACGGACGAATAAGCTCATTAGATAGAGGAGCACTAGATTTCTCTAAATTTCTGGCAATGGTATGCTCTGAAGCTCCAGCTGAACTCACAATTGGGACATGAACATCATAACTTGGCTTTCTGAATGTTGAGTTGTCAAGATGAAGCCCTGAATAAAATATAATAATAATAAAGTCTGAACTTAGAGGAGGTGCAACCCAATGAAAGCTCATTCGATATCAATGAAAAAGAACAAGCTAGATGAGAAATGAACAAAAAAGAGAGATTATGAATACACAGTTGACATGAGATAAACTTTAACAAAGTTAAACAGGTCTAATAAGGTTATAATTAAACTTTAACAAAAATTACACAGGTCAAATAAGGTTATAATTAAACTTTAACAAAAATTACACGGGTCTAATAAGGTTATAATCCACTGCCTCCATCAATTGGTGTATTGTTGGGAGGGTAGTTTATCAAGATTGAAATTAAACAACCCTACAGCTGCATCAGGAACTGAAAGATCCAAACCAACCGAGTCCCTTTGGAGCAAGGTACTATGAGCATGATCTCCAACTCCTAGAATAGGTAAATGCCTTATTTTTCAATGAGAAGTTAATACTAAAATTATAAGTTACAATTAGAAATTGAGAAAGCTGAATGTAAAGATGAATCTTGTGTACTGCAAACTCTATTAATAATTCAACGAAAAGAATCCTCTAGAAGAACTTCACTTTCAATATAAACTGTGTGAATAAACAAAAATTGGAAATATACGAAGAGGAGAAATATCACTAATACTCATGAAGTTGATATGACCCTAGTCAGAGTATAAAGTCACTTCAACAAATCTGTGAACATTAAACAAATAAATTACATTATTAAAAACAACTCTAAAGCTCGAGCAAGGCTCATGGTTTGAGGCATAAATTAAAGAAAAAGCTTCAAGGTGCATGCTTAGAGACTTTGAAAAGTGATTCACTTTGGAGGGAAAAGATCAGAAGAAAATCTATGCTAAAATTAATAATGAAGAGAAAACACAGAAAAGAGATATTCAAGTACAACCTTTACCTTCTTCGCCTATTTTGGAGGGCCCAGAGCAAGTCCCTTTTTCAGATGAGGCTTCCTTCATTAGACTACCTTCCACTAAACTATGTAGTGCATGTAAACAATGCTCATTTGCATCAAGCTTCTTAGGGACCAAATCACACCCATTGTTTGGTATTTCAATTGAGTGATTGAATCCCTGATCATTGTCAGACTGGGTGAAATCATCTTAAAACCACCCATTAAAGGACAAAAAAAAAAAAAAAATCAGCTTCATACTTGTCAAAAAAGGGTGCTCAATCAAAGACTATATAGACCAGGAGAATTATAAATAACCACTTTTAACAATTCTTGTTTTCCCCCAAGGCCTCTAACCAACAAAATTCAACACTTAAACATCATCAGAAGAAATGACTTGCAATCCATATAAAAAATTAATAAGCGAATTGGACAGCCTGAACAAGATCAACGTTAGATAAATTCACTTCAACTTAGATATTATATGAAATTTAAATGGAATAAAGAAAAACTAAACCGAAAAAGGCTAGACATTAGAAAGATATGATGACCTATATTTTGGCTTAAATGAAGGCCAGAATCCAATACTCTAATGGGAAAAAAACTAGACATTAGAAAGATATGATAACCTATATCATGGCTTACAAGAAGGCCAGAATCCAAAACTCTAATGGAAAAGAATCTCATAGCCTGTGATGACAAGTGAAATCTAAATCAACATCCTTGGTAGATTGTATTTTTTCACTAAGAACACCAATTAACAAAATTATAAAAAATAAAATAAAATTTGCACAATTGTGTTCATTGAGATGGTTTATCACTGGTTGCTTTGGATGTGAGAGCCGAAAGGTCAGTTTTACTGGCTTTGTGGTATTAAGTTTTCTACATCGAGCTATAGGTTTTCGTAAATGGGGCATTTGGATGGAGGTAATCTTTTAAGATTCTTGAGAATCTTAAACGATTACCCCATTTGGATAGACTTAAGTGGAACCCATCCCAAGCACTTTTTTTTAACGAATTATTAACTCCATTCTAAAGTCCCACCTCACTTGGAATGTCCTTTTTTTAAAATGGACAAAAATATCATTTTAACTTTTTTTAATTAGTTATATAGTTTTATTTATATAATCTACTTACAGCTGATCAACATTCGTCTGATTATTTTTTAACTTTGTCTAATGACTATAAATATGACTAAGTGATTCAAGTTGTTGTAGATGCAACTGCGAGTCGATTATATATGAGTGGCATTGATCTATGGTCGATAAACTTTTTAACATTTGCATAAACGTGTTTTTTTTAATTGTATGCTGTTTTTTGTTTGATACTATTTGTTTGATAAACTTTTATGCTACTATTGGATCAAAGAATTTTATGTTACAATTTTGTTATTTATTGTTTCCATTTGTTGAAATAAAAAAATAGAAGAAATACTTCAAAAAGCCCAATACACTTCAGAGAAAATATTGGGATATTTTGGAAAGAACAAATAGTTCCAATGGAATTCTTAGAAATAAACCATACATAAGAACCTCATATTACAGTGAATCATATCATATTCCTAGTATTCCCAAAATTGAATTTAGTCATATTCCCAAGAATTCAAATTCACAGACATCATATTCTTAGGAATTTATATGCCAAGGGAATGTTAGATTTCGCAAACAAAACACCCCATGAGGGTATAATCTTCTAGGTCCTTATTCAGTGAACTCCTGCATATCATTTGTTCATTATGCACAATCAAAAACTAGAAACTTGAAATTTTGATGACGACATTAATTATCAGCAGTAATAAATTTCAGAAATCCAGACAGCCTAAGATTTTATTATTCACACGAAACCATTAGATTTACACAAGAAAAATTTAGCAATAGTAGAGAGGAAAAGAGAGAGAACCTTCAATGCAGCATTGTAAGTCAGTAAATCTTATCAGCATTGAAAAAACTCAGAAAAAATTTCATAGTCATTCAATGACATGGTTGGTAGACTCCAAGTTTATTATCTACTTTGCTTGACAAAGTACTGAATGATCTCCAAAAATTCATTTCCACTGTTGTAGTATTGTATCCTACTAGAGGATTTCTGCAGTAAATAACTAGTAAGTACAGTTTTTTAAATAATGAAAAATTAACTCTTTAAAAGGAGCAAAATCCAAATGCTTTCTCAACAACATTCACATGATTTTTTAAACAGTAACTTTTACTAGTGCGTGCTGAACTCTAGAAGTTCATAACAAAAACCTGTTGAACCTTAAAAATAAATTTGTAGATCTCATCATAACTACATGACAAACAGATAATGAAATTCTAAGAAAGTGACAAGTATCTTATAACACATGACATGAAAGCCAGTGAGGTCAAGCCTTCATCTAAGGAAAAGGGAAGCAATCAAGCATACAGTAAAAACACACTAGATATAAAAATGCCATATTACTAATACTGGGAAGAACAACCACAATAGGTCATACGTACCCTCCATCTCCATGTCAGAATCTGTAGGTGAATAACGTCCAGATCCAACAATTAGATGGTCAGGTTGTGTTGATGACTCATTTTTTAAAGGCCTCAATGACGAACCACTTTGCCATTCACACGTCTTATATGCCAAGATGCATTTCTTCCTCATCCACAGGAAATACTCATGAGCAATTGCAGCTTCACTTCCTGGCTCACCACCATATAAAAATGCAAATTCTGGATTCTTGGATTCATTTATGTGAGCCATATCTTCAACACAATTCCCATTCTTAGCAATAAGCTGGCACAAATCTTCAATGTTCTGAACAACTTTTTTTTCTGATGGCTTAGGTGGAGGTGGAGGAAGATCCGATATGGCACTTCCATCTGATGTACCATCTCCAGCTAGAGGACCCACCTCAGAGTCACTTCCACCTTCCTGATTTAGATAGGCAACATGGGTAGGGGCATTATGTCTAACCTGACTGGGGGCAGAAGATGATGTAAATGAAGACGTGGGTGGTGGTGGAGAAGGCAGACCAGGAGGTGGAGAAGAAGGTGGTGGTGGTGGTGGCGGCGGCAGCGGCAGCGGCGGCGGCAGAACCATGGAAGGCATATGAGACTCTCCAACAGTTGAAGGTACAAAACCTCCTACTTGAGCAGGACCAGATAAACTAAAAGTGGGAGGGCGAGGTGGGATATGCTGAAGACCCTGCACAGAACCAGGCTGCTGTGGACGTGGATGAACAGGAGATCTATACAATGTTTGTTGCGGAGGAGGAGGAGGAGGAGGTAACACCCTGGGAGGAGGTGGGGCCTGTAACACTTCCGAGTGAGGACCAAGTGGTGGAGGTACTGGTGGTGGAAGGTGATGCATATTTTGTGTCCCTAAATGCGAATGATATTGCGAATTCTGTTGACTATTAGAGTATGTAAGAGGCAACTGGGCACTTCCATGAATTTGTAAATAAGATTGACCTGTGTTTGGCATCCCACCAGCTGGGACTTGAATGGGTGGACCTTGGTGAACTGAGAGGGATGGAACAGGAGCAACATGCTGATGATATATATGAGGACCTGGATGACCTACATGAGGTGGAACAGCAGGAGGAGCTTGTTGATTCAAAGGAGGTGGTGGGACTGAGTGCCCTTGATGAGAATGAGGGGGAGGAGGTGGTGGAGCCAGAGGTCGCTGTGGGTATGCAGTTGACATGGGTGTATTAGGACCCTGCCCAAAATGAGGAACATAATTCCCTTGACCATACATCTAATGTGTTACGGCTTCACTGTCAATCTGGTAACAATTCGGTCACTCAGATTTTCACAGCCAAAACCCAATTTTTGCCCATCTCAGATGCTGACACAACTCATAGCACAATTTCTGGTTCAACAACATAAAAAAGCTGAATGAATTCATCGTGAGAAAAAACCAGTAAATACTACAATGCTACAACATTTATGTATGAGTACTACAAAGCTACAATTAATAAAGCCAAAAACACTTTCGAACTATTTCAAAATTTAATTGGGACCCAATGCACAAATATACAACTTTTGGAAACCCATTAATGAAATTAGCATTTTTGTTTATCATTTCAATCTTAGCACCTAAAGTAATTCCTTCACATTTATACGTCATGCTTATAAAAAAAAAAAAAAAACAAGTTCAGAAAATTACAAATCATACCGAATATGCCTCAATAACCAAATTCAACTGAAAAAGAAAACCATTTCGGAAGTCGAAATTATCCGAAGCAAAATCCTCTCACTGGAAATGTATCATCCCCATCATAAACGGTATAATTTTTTACAAACACAATAGGAAAAGCGACCGCTGATCTTCCCTTTCAGTGCCCAGAAAACCTAAGATAAGAAGCGAAAAGAAAAAGACCTAAAAGTATCCACTGTTTTAAGTCTAACTCCATTGAAGTATTATTTGGCAATAAGCAGATTGTGTCAATCTCAAAAGACCGTTTTCCGTCGTCTTCCTAAATATTCCCAGCAACCAAACAGAGAATAAAGCAGAAATTCATTGAAAACTAATTCAGAACTGGCCGAAACCTTACCTCTAAAATCCAAATTCACGGAAAGGAAATGACCAGTCCACGCGATTCAAAGGATTAAAAGTGCGAGAGAATTTTGAAAACGACGTAGCTTTAGGGAGCTTCGAAGAGCTGAGACTATAAAGTATAAACCCTAGAACCTGGGCAATTGAAAGTTTTGGTTGTTTTTATTTTTATTTGTTTTTCAACAGTTGGAGTGAATGTGTGAGCATATTGGGGGCTTTATAAACCCACCCCCAAAAAATAAAGAAAACAGAAAAGGTCTCATTTTGTTTTTGTTTTTACTTTTGTATAAAGCTATGTTTTGATTCCCTAACTCAGCGATAGCGTGAGAACAAAGAAAGGAAGACACAATGGGTGTAGAACCAATGTTTTGAATATCGTACCGGACGTTGTACCAGTTAAAGCACTGGAATGAAATATTTCGATACTGATACCGTTTCGGAATAGCGTTTTGGGATAACGTTTCGAGATAGTCGATATATAAATAAATTATATATATAAATATATATATAAAAATTATATTCCAAAATAATAGTATATATATAAATAAATTATATATAAATACATATATATATAAATTATAAATAATCTAGTCTGAATTAGGGGTTAAAAAATAAGTTTGTATTTTGAAAAAACCAAAAAAAAAACACACACACACAGGCCGAAATAGTGGCCGGTACAGGTCGAAATTTAGTCCGGTATGGCCGATACCGGCCGGTACGGCCGGTATTTTAGCCGGTACGGAACAGATATAGTACATGTACCGGCCGGACGGCCGAAACGAAAAATTTCGACCGTACTGGCCGGTACGGTACGAAATTTAAAACACTGTGTAGAACCCAATCCGGATCCGGATATCCGACCATAATTGAATTCAGATTAAAGTTTTAAAAATCGAGTGGTTATCCGCCTGGATAAGTTCTAAAAAAATTTGGGTGATAATTAGATTTATTATATATTTTTATTTTTTTTCTGAATTCGGATATCATGTTTAAGATCGAGATTTTTTTAAAAAAATATTTTAAATACTTTTTAAAAGGTTTTTTTTTTAAAAAAATCTTTTTTAACAATTCAAGAGGCTTTTTTATAGGCCTTTAATTTTTATTTTTTTTATACAAAATAAATAATAATACATCAACACACTATGCATGCATACTACATCTTACATTGTTGTTTACATCACAATGCAAAACATCAATTTACAAAAAATAAAATAAATAATAATACATCACAACAATATCAAATTGTAACACTCAATACTATCTGCCTCCAATATAAACTTATCCAAACTTATTGTTTCAATTTACTTAGTTGGTGATAAATTAAGAACATGTATATCAGGAATCATAAATTAAGATTAACTTTGGTGGAGAATGTTACTCCAAGCATTAATTTATCACAAAACTAGTGAAATTATGCCAGAAATTTCTAATAGACTTGCTTGGGATAATCACTCATGCATGCATTTTTTTTTTTTTTTTATAGGCAACAAGAGATTTTATTCCAAGTAAATAGGCATAATCCAAGTACATAAGAAGTATACAAGAGCATATTAGAATAAGTATGCAGGACAATCACTCATGCATGCATGTTAATTAATGTTGGTATATATACGACTTCAATAAGTCAAAATAAGTACTCGAGAAGTTTGTGAAAATGCGCCTTCTAAAGATAGTATATTTGCATAACAAATAGGTTAATTTGAGGCGCCTTCAAAGAAAAAGAAAAAAACATAAAAGTATTGCATGCATGCATAGTTAATGTTAAGATTTTAGAAAAACATTTCTCTTAAGTCATCATTTTGGATGTTGAGATGTGTTAGAATGCACAACAGAAAAGTACCTCAAGCTCAGCTTAAAGAATTGCTCCACTAGTTTTTCCAGATTGATAAACTCCAAGCGTTTCCTCTTAGTGGCGAAAGTGTACTAGGTAGTATGGAACTAGAGTAACACTTAACAAATTCACAGCCTAAGTATTTTATCAAGAGAGAACAAAAAAAGAGAGAGAGTCTTTTTCTATTTTTCAGATGGTGCCAAAAACACAATTGAGGAGGACTATATATAGTCCTCCTATGCATGGCTGGCCTTAAAGGCTAGCCTTCAATTGCATTGTGAAACGGCAGTAATGCATGGCTTAAAGCCATGCGTTACAAGCAGTCATTTGGAGGGGGTCAGCCCCACGTGGGCGCCCCTCCATCTAATATCTCCCACTCGCACACAGTGGGCATGACCCCAGGTCAGCATCTCTCTAATATTCTCAATCGTGTTCATATAAATAAATAGGCCGTGCGACCACCAAGCACATTTGTAGAAAGGAGGGAGTACATGCACCAAATCTCTCACAGAGAAGACCAGCATAGTAACATTCCTAACGTGTCTGGTCATGTCCTAGACTTATTCGATCGCATCAAGATCAAGTATTTTTGAACCCTCTTTAGTTTAAAAAACTCAGAACAATGCTTGACTACCTCCAAATATTTCAATGTGTTCACAACCTTTAGCCGCTACCAAGATGTAGTGTCATTTGTATGACGTCAGCAAACACTATTGAAGATACGATATTGAATAGTCTTCCTTTTACACTCATATCACTCAATTTTGGTCGAACTGCTTTCCCAACAATGCCTCTTTAGACCGTATCAATCATGGCCATAGACAACATGCCAAAGTAGCAAATATCACAACCTTCATCTCGTGACATAGTTAAAAGTAAAGGACATTTTTTAAGAAATGAGACTCACACAGTGAGAAAGAGGAAAACATTTTACTCACTTACTCATATGGTCGTATAAGCACATATAGTATGAAACATATGCTACGGTGGATTTCTCTTTCTCAAACAGCATATGTCTATATCAACACCGTACAGATCTCAGTCTAGCCGCTCCTTAAGCGTCTAACCCGAATTCCTCAATTTGCACGTCTCCAAGGCATCAAAGAGGAACTCGCATCTGGCTTACTACAGGCTACATGGATGGTGGGGTAACCCATGCATAGTCCTATCAATGGACCTCATCTTAGCTCCCATTAAGGCGACATAACTTTGTGTCAACCAACTTAACCCTTTGGACAAGTACCTAGGGACACAATATCTCATCTCTACTCACTACTTAAGCGCTAGAGGCGATCGCTCGTGTGAATGAGCCGATCTAAGCCTGTTGACATATCTTGTGTGTGTATTAAAAACAATACGATAAAGACAAGAACTGAATCATATTGTATTAATATCCCAAAGAAAATGTTACATCTTTATGTCATTTGATATTTATAGTCTACGCAGTCCTAGATTCCTAACATGAGCCTCAAAGACATCTCTTGCTACAGGCTTCGTTAAGGGATCAGCAACCATGCGACTCGTAGAAAGATGTTTCAGAACCACTTCATTTTGCGCTATCATGTCTCTGATGTAGTGATATATGATATCTATGTGTTTGGTTATTCCATGATACTTTGAGTCCTTAGCATATGCGAGAGCTGCCATGCTATCGCAGAATATTGTCACCGGATCTAATGTATCCGTGCCAATATCTAAATGCTTGAGGAACCTCTGTAACCAAACAACTTCTTGAACTGCTGCAGAACATGCTATGTATTCTGCCTCCATGGTGGATAACGCTATACAGGGTTGTTTCTTGCTGCTCCATGTAATGACGCCTTGGTTGAGCAGAAAGACATACCCAGTGGTTGATTTGCGCTCATCTAGGTCGCTGCCGTAATCGGCATCACTGTAACCTCTTAGCTGCAAATCTGAACCCTGATAGCACAGCACATAGTCCGCAGTTCCCTTGAGATATCACATAATCCTTTTGACCGCTTTCCAGTGAGCTAGTCCAGGGTTTGATTGGAATCTACTCACTAAGCCAACTGCATAGCATTTGTCAGGCCGAGTACACATCATTACGTACATTAGACTACCCACAACATTAGCATAAGGGACATGGGCCATCTTTTCTTTTTCTTTTTGAGTCTTAGGACACATTACTTTAGACAAGTTCTCGCTCCTTGCAACAGAGGTGTCAATGGGTTTACATCCATTCATTAGGAAGCGCTCGAGGACTTTCTTTATGTAAGTCTGTTGAGACAAACACAAAAGTCTCTTTGAGCGATCTCTGTAGATCTTAACTCCCAGAATGTATTCTGTCTCACCCATATCCTTCATCTCAAAATTGAAGGATAACCACTCTTTTGTGGCGACTATCAACCCTTTATTATTTCCAGCTAGTAGTATGTCGTCAACATATAATGACAACATAATGAAACTCTTCTTAGACCTTTTGACATATACACAATGATCCTCTGTGATCATCGTAAACCCATTCGAGAGAATGGCTCGATGGAATCTGAGGTACCATTGTCTAGATGATTGCTTTAGGCCATATATAGATTGTTTGAGCTTGCACACTTTGCGCTCTTGACCTTTGACCACAAAACCCGTTGGTTGATCCATATAGATCTCCTCATCTAGTTCTCCATTGAGAAATGTTGTCTTAATGTCCATCCGGTAGAGTTCCAAATCCATGTTTGCTACTATAGCTAGAATCAGGCGAATTGAGGCAAACCTCACCACTGGTGAAAAAGTCTCCTCATAGTCTATACCTTCCTGTTGGGTATATCCTTTCGCCACTAAGCGAACTTTGTACTTATCTATTGATCCATCCAGCTTGCGTTTGACCTTAAGAACCCATTTGTTCCCAATAGTCTTACGTCCTATTGGTAGATCAACCAGATCCCAGACCTGGTTAGTCTTCATAGACTCAATCTCATCATTAAGAGCTTTCATCCACTCATCTTTAGTAGAAGATGAGAGAGCCTCATAAATTGTCCTAGGCTCGTCATCATCATGTGGAGCTACCATAAAAGCTTCCCCTTCAATCTCAAAACGACGACAGGGAATACTTTCACGTGTGCTTCTACGCGGCTGAGGTTGTTGTGATTGATTGACAAGTGATGTGCTCCCACTCGAATTCAAATAATTTGTAGGAGCTTGAAGCATTTCTTCCTCATTCTCAACTAAATTCCTTGGAGCACTTTCCTCTTGTTCCACAATCTCATGAAGTTCTAAACTTCTATCAACCTCACATCTACTTGGAAACTCATCTTCAATGAAATCCACATCTCGTGACTCAATCTCAGTCACACTTCCATCAGATTGTTCACCTATTAATACATACCCTTTAGAGTGTTCTGAGTACCTTATAAAGATACACTTCTTCCCTCTAGGGCCTAACTTCCTATACTTATGAGAAAGATTGTGAACAAAACCCATTGAACCCCATGGCCGCAAGTTACTCAAATTGGATTTCTCGTCGGTCCATAGTTCATATGGGGTGGAAGTTACTAATTTGGAGGGCACTCAGTTAAGAATGTAGGCAGCAGTCAAAAGTGCATCCCCCTAAAAAGAAATTGGTAGGTTTGCTTGCGCCATCATTGACCTAACCATCTCAAGCAATGTTTGATTTCTCCTTTCCGCCACGCCATTTTGATGCGGTGTATTCGGCATCGTCAATTGTCTTTTGATTCATTTTTCATCACAGAGCCTTTTAAATTGCTCAGAGAGATATTATCGTCCTCAGTCAGTTCTTAGAGTTTTTAAACTCTTGTCTAACTGATTCTCAACCATTCTTAGATATCGCCTAAAGCATTCCAATGTTTTAGACTTACGAGAGATTAAATAGACATGACCGTAACGTGAAAAATATCTATAAATGTGATGAAGTAGACACCTCCGTGTCTTGTCCTCACACTCATTGGACCACAGATGTCTGAGTGGACTAATTGCAGTGGAAAAGATGCCCTTGTGGCTTTTCCAAACGGTTTTCTTTTAGCTTTTCCCATTAGACAATGTTCACATGGGCAAGATGATCTTAGCGAGATTGCCTATTAGGCCTTCTCTAGCTAACCTAGTCATTCTATCTTGCTCTATATGGCCAAGCTTAGCATGTCATTTATATGAATCCAAATTATCAGATGTAGAAAGAAAAACAATAGACTCATTTATATTTGAATACTCCAAATTCAAAATCATAAAACCGTCTTGAAGAAAAGCATTTCCATAAAACACATGGCCCAAATGAAAAGAAACATAATTATTTTCAAATACAATTTGAAAACCAAGTCTTAATAAAGTGACTACAGAAAGTAAGTTTCGTCGGATCTCGGGAGCGTATAGCACATTGTGAAGGAAAAGAGTGTAGCCACCCCACAAGTCCAGCTTGTAGGTACCAAGTCCCAGTACCTCCACGCTAGCTCCATTCCCCACCTTGATATCACGACTCCCAGCTGGAATCCGGCGATACTCAACAAACCCGACTCTGTCTCGCGCTATGTGTTCGGTCGCTCCTGAATCAACAGTCCACACAGGATAGGAGTGAGCAACCATCACATGACTAGTTACAAAAACAATGCGAGAAAAGTCAGAGTGTACCTTCTTCGGCTCAGTGCAGTCACGAGCGAAGTGGCCATTCTTTCCACAGTTGAAGCACTCTAATTTCGACTTATTCTTCCCGCGCTTGCCCCTCTTGCTGTGCTGAGAAGTTCCTGACACCTTCTTAATTTGTCCAGTAGTTACCCCATTCTTGGACTTCTTGCGCTTAAGCCTTGATGCCTTACGCGAACCAGAATCAGCCACATAGGCCGTGTGATTGGGCTTGGCAGCCTCTAGGCGCTCAGCCTCCAATTCCAAGTGACGCGAGACATCATCAAAGTCTTTGATATTCTCGTTATGCGTCAGGTTCTGACTCATATTCTCTCAAGAATTCGACAGTGATCTTATCACTGTCTGGACTTGCTGTTCATCAGTCAGGTTGTTTCCTGCCGACTTAAGTTCGCGGATCATGGTTGACATAGCCCTAAGATGCTGCTTCATCGTGTTGTTAGAGCGCATCTTATAGGAGTCAAACCTCATGATTAACCCACGCAACCTAGTGGTTGAAGTTCCACCAAAATTCAACTTCAAAGCCTCCCATATGCTTTGGGTAGTGTCATAGATCTCGAACTCACACATTAGATCATTGTGCATGCTGTTTAACATTATTATGCACGCGCACCGACTTTTCTTAGCCCATTGAGTATAGGCTAGTTGATCTATTTTGTGTTGTTCCGAGGTCCCTTCCCCGGGCTCAGTAAGGGAGTGAGATAGCCTCCAAGACCTCTTGCTCATCTAAAACATATTGGATCTTGTGATACCAAATGTCGTAGTTCTCCCCATCCAATTTCTCCCATTTGTTTAAATCAGCAACTATACTCTTGGATGCCATTTCACTACAATACGCAAAGAAGGGATATTACACACACATCTAAGAAATCTGCCCCGTCCATCCAAGTTAGAAAAAAAAAATAATTTAGACATGTCGCAAGATCGAAAAATCGCTAGGCTTCAGAATTATCTCTTGCGCCACAATATCCAATTATTAAATTTCTAACCTAATTCCCGAACAAATTCAAAAAAATATGGGAGAATTAATCATAAATCTCAACCATACTCCCACTATCTTAAGTAGTCATTTAATCCTAGTCACATGTAAAGACTTAACCTACTAAAATCGCAGTTACCTGTTGGGCCAGTCAACAAAGATGGTTCATATAAGACCATTACAGTCCATTTTTCTTGTTCTATCAGTGCATTTACAGTTCTTACTGGGGTCACCGTAATTTTTTTTTTCAGTCTGTCATTTACACTGACTATTCTAACTAGGACTACTTAGTGGGAATTTTTCTATTTTATCAATAAAGACTAATGTATAAACATTTAAGCCTAACATTCATAGATGATAAAATAATCACATATCCACATGTTCAATTCACATATACATGTTATCACATTTAATATAACAAATTAAATAAAAAATCACATGTAATATAACATAATGGAATAAAAAAAATAGCATGAATATAACTATATATTCACATGTGATCACATTTAATCTAAAACATTAAATAAAAAATCGCATGTAATATAACAATATATCTTAGCATATATTAAGTCATGCAAATTTCATCCCCTCCTTTTATTTTCTGTTAAAAAAAAATGGGCTTGAACAAAGTTGGGCTTTAAAAAAAATGCCCATTTTTTTTTATTTTATTAAAAAGAACATTGAAGGGCCGAATGGCCCCAAAAAAAAACATTGGGCCAAGCCCAGCCCGAAATATAAAAAAAAAAAAAAAAAAAAAAAGTGTGGGCCGGGCCGTGAGGCCCAAGCCCATGGAAGTCAGATGACCTAATGGTCATCTTCTTCCTCCATTCGGTTACTATTCACGTGAATAATAGCCGTTCCACAGCAGCACGCCGCTGCACCTCCGTGGTGTGCGTTGCACCGCGGTGGTGAGCACAACACTGCGCTGGTGCTCGCTGCACCGCAATGGTGCGTGCTGCATTGTAATGGTGCGCGCAGCACCACCTGGTGTGCGCAGCGCCTTGCAGTGGTGCGCACAGCACCACTGCGTTGGTGCTCGCAGCACCACCTGGTGCACGTTATTATTATTATTTTTAAACAGATAAAAAAAAAAGAGGATAAAAAAAAAGACACCATACAAATCTCAAGCATATGCGAAAAAATATTATAAACTGGAAGCAATTTAAAAAAAACTTGTCTCTGATACTAATGTTAGAATGCACAGCGGAAAAGTATCTCAAGCTCAGCTTAAAGAATTGCTCCACAAGTTTTTCTAGATTGATAAACTCCAAGCATTTCCTCTTAGTGGCGAAAGTGTACTACGTAGTATGGAACTAGAGTAACACTTAACAAATCCACAGCCTAAGTATTTTATCAAGAGAGAACAAAAAAAGAGAGAGTCTTTTTCTATTTTTCAGATAGTGCCAAAAACACAATGTCCTCCTCTGCACCGCTGGCCTTAAAGGCCAGCCTTCAATTGCATTGTGAAACGGCTAATACATGGCTTTAAGCCATGCAAGTAACGCATGTTACAAGCAGTCATTTGGAGGGGGTCAGCCCCACGTGGGCGCCCCCCATCTAATAAGATGAGATTACTTGGTTTTGATAGTAAAATGAGATGAGATGATTTGCTAAAAGTAGTGAAATAATTTGTTAATAATAATAAATTATATGAGTTAATATGTTTTATGGAGTCTTGAGAGATATGAGATAAAAAAAAAATGAATAAAAATATTATAAAGTTAAATATTATTAGAATATAAGTTTTGTATATTATTTTTATTTAGAGATTTGAAAAAGTTGAATTGTTTTTTGTGTTTTTTTTAGATAAAACCTGGTTACATAACTGGATTTGTAACTGGGTCCATATTGGATTCGATTTCATCTTACCAACCCGAGTCCAATCCGGGCGAATAACCGCCCGGATTTCTAGGTTCTGGACCGAATTAGAAAAAAATCCGACCCGGTTGCACACCCCTAACATTGGGCCACCTCGTTCTTTTCGCTCGTCTTACTGGTTGACGTGGTCCTGCCACATGGTTAAGTTATGCTAAAAAATAAAAATAAAAAAATGGAAGCCCTCCTCCCCAAGCTATCAAATCCAAACCTTAGAGCATTTGAAACCAAATCACTCATTTTTGAAACCCTAGAGCCTCATTCTGTAATTCCTCCTTCCCACTCCGTCAAGCAACCAGTGATTGTTCCCGAGCATGTGAAAATCCAAGCCCAAGCAACCATCTCTCCCAGTAACACGCGTCCAAGCAACCATCCCTCTCCCCACCATTTCCGGTCATCTGAGTTACTGGCGTCCCATTTCTTTTAAACCCTATCACTAGAGAAGTTAAGACCCTAATCAACTTACAGAACCAAATGGTGGGGCTTTAAAAGTCTAGAAGAGAACAACCTGAGCAACCATAAATTTGTAAAGCCCTCCAAGAGAACAGCCCCAACGTTCAGAGGCCCTATTTTCCTGCAATATACCCATCGTTCGGAGGTTGCATGTTACATTGTATATCCAACGTCTAGAGGCCCCATTTTCATTTATGAGAAGTTCTTGTCCCCACTGATGAGCAGGTTAGCTCTTTTGCATGAGTATGTGTGTGTATGTATATATGTTTTTAGAGCATTAATATTGGATTATGCAATTGCAAAGTCATATTCTAGATAATATAGCATGTTTTGCCTTTTGCCTATTCCATTAAAGAGAGATTTTCACATTAGATTATCCATCTATTAGCCAAAATAATAAAAAATATTATTAATTTAATATTATTCTTATTTTTTTCTAATTTATTTATTTTCATATAATTCTAAATTTATACCAATCATATGATTGATAGAGACAAACTATATAACCAAACAAAACAACTCTTCTACATTAGAGACAATAAAGTTTTTTATTAACTTTTTTATTAAACTCTTCTACACTAGTGAAGACCCAAATATGACCATGGGATGAATTCTATTGTAGCTAAAAGTCATATAATTTTGCATTTGGATAATCCAATGAAGGCAATTTTATATAAAATGTGTTAAATTTTGCATTTCACTAATATTTAGATAATCCAATGCGAGTGCTATCTTCTTGGTATGCATATTTGGCAAAAGTTTATGAGGGATTATGAAAGGATTTAATGTTTGATTCATCAATGCATGAGGATGTGGAATTGCTAAAATTTTGTACTGTTGTGGTTAAAGTTTGAATTTTTTGTCATATTACATGGAAACACTTCGTTTGGAGAGAAAATTTGAGATTTAGGTCTCGTTTGGATAGTGAGATTAGATAAAATGATCTGTGAATAATTGTGAATGATTGAATTAATATGTTTTATGGGGTTTTGAAAAAAAAAAAAAAAGTTGAATAAAAATATTATAAACTTAAAATATTATTAGAATATTATTTGTATTTTGGGATTTGAAAAAATTAAATTACTATTTGTATTTTATTTAGAAATTTAGAAAAGTTGTAATAATTAGGTAATAATTAGATGAAAATTTTAAATATTTGAAATTAGAAAGTGTTTATGTTTGTAGTGTTTAGATATTGAGATGAGATGTGATGACTTTGCTATCTAAACCAAGCATTATTATTCATTTTTTGGATGGGATGACTTGGGAGGGCATGGGAGCCCTTTTGTCTGTTGATGAAGTTCTTTTAAGGTGGTAATAGGAAGTAGTCCTCAATTGGCCCATTCTTATTTTGAGGTGGTTATTCCCTAAGAAAACAACACGACATATATGTGTGTGCTAAATATATGGTATTTTTTTTTTTAGAATTGTGGGTAAAGGTTTTAATTTTCAAAAATAAAATGACCGTGGGTAAAGTTTGTGTTTTCATTCCGGTCAAAATGATTTATATTATGGGTAAAGTAGCATAGAAAACTACTTATTTTGAAAATACAATGGAAAATTTTGGAAAACCAGCAACTGTTATGTAATCATTTTCAATGTGAACAAAATACTATGCTCAAAACTATAGATCTATACATGATTAATCATTTGTAATTTTTTTTTACACCTTTTTCTAGAGGCTGATGATGGAACTTTCACTTCTTTTTTAAGGAATAAGGATGGTAATGGTTCTTGAAGTGGTAGAATCTCCGCCCCCTTGAACTTTGCCCCAACATTACCTTCAAGAGATTGTATAATTTGTAATCTTTTGTTCACCTTTTTCTAGGGGCTAGGCAGGCATGTAGGACAATGTCTGTGACACAAAAGTCCAGAAGGTAGGAGAAATGCAAAGATATACCTGAAAGCAATGGCTTGATGATGGGAACATTTCTGTATTTACTGGTATATCCTTTGGAATGACACCCTCTCCATGGTGATGGTTGAGGAAGTGTCAAGAGACACAACATTTTGATTAAGTTAAAAGGTTGTGTCACTTACCAATGGTTGTGCCCCTTGCCAATCAGTGCCTCATGGTTTATAAATAGAGACCATTTGTGCACAATTAATACACTTGAATTCTCATTCATCCATCACCAACTTGTGGGACAAATACCATCACGGGAGTATCACCATATTGTCGAAACTCTATCTATTTTCATTCCATAAAATTCTACAGTGCTATCAAGAGCCTAGTTATGACAAAGAGGTTATTTTTGCACATTGAGAAGACCATCAATAAGCAAGTACTTCATTTGACAATCACACTTGCATATTACAATCATCTTTGTAAACTCTCGGATCCAAAGAAAGCTAAATTACGATGGGAGACCTAAAGTATATTGGGAATCTTCAAAATCTGATAAGTAGTTATTATTTTGAAGAAAACTATTGAAATATTTTCAATAGGAAAAAAGTACTGTCCGAAATAGAGAAAAGTGAAAATTTTTCAAAAACTGTTCTAGCCGATCACCGGAATTTCTCACCATCACCGGGATTTAAGAGTGTCAGATATTGCGTTGCCGTCATCCAGTACGCCGTAGGAAGAAACCACTTGGAATTTTACAGAAACGGGTAGTACTGGGAGCGAGGAAAAAGATAATACCTTTGGTCTCAACCAACGGTACCAAAGATTCAAATAATTTTGTGCTAAATGATAATGTCATTCAGTCGAGTGGAAAGGAAAATGACCAAAACGACATTGTCATTTTGGCTGCGTCTAGGGAACCAAACGATGCATCAGACGATGTTGTTTCGAGCAAGGGCCCGTTGGAAGCCGCCTGTAAAAAATAACACGATATCATTTCTGCTAAACCGAATGACATTGTTTTATTTAGAACAGGCTTACTCCAAATGGCACGAATTTAGGCCAAGCCTCCAACCCACTTCATTGAACCCTGTGGACTTATATCGGCTGGACTCAGAAGCAAGCCCAAGCCTAGGATTCCAACCCACGAGCCACCATGTGCGGCTGCAAGCCGCACCTTGAGCCAAGCCGTGAGCGCAGAGAAGAAATAAACTACTCCTTGAGTCGTTGACCGCGCCGTTGACCTGACTTGAACTGGCTAACTCAAATTTTTGAACTGGTGCAGGCCAATTTTTGTGTTTTTGGCCGATTTGGGTCATTACAAGCCCGATTTGCTCGATTCAAAAATCGTTGTGCTCCAAAGTTCGTGCCAAATCATTATAGGGTACTTGTTGGTCAAAATTATTGCTAGAAATTCCTTGAAATGGAAGAAACATCAAGAAATGTTTGTGGGAATACTCGATCGGAGTGTCACTTCCATTATTCTCCTTATTTAAAATATAATTGGAGAATTTTTAGGCTACCATCTTGGGTTAAATCCAATGACTATTATTATTATTATTATTAATTTTGTAATAATCTTATTTTCTCATAGTTGAACTATTGTATTTAGCTTATCTACAGTATAACACATTTATTATTTCTACATTTTTGTTGTTAATTTTTAAAGTTTATTATTTATGACGCCGAAGAAAAGTATCGATCCCTTGTGATAGAAAATTTGAATAGAAGAAATTTTCAGGCCTGGAAAATGTATATAACTTTTCTTCCAACTCATGAAAAGACCTTGTACACATTGACAACAATAAACCCATCAAAAAATGTATAAAATGGGTCGAATGGAAGTAGAAGCAGCGTATGAACCAGAGATAAGTGGGAAGAACACAATGCATGGGCAAAAGTTTTAATTTTTCATTGTATGAATGATCATATCATTCCTCTTTTTGAAGACTATAAAACTACCAAAGAGGTTATAATACAATTGAGACAAAGTATGGTTTAAGATCAGACACTTATATACAATTATTATTGGGTAAATATAACCGAACTAGCATGAAAAAGAATGATGACATATACGATCATGTGCTCCAAATGGAATTGATTACAAAAGAATTATATGATGCTAGTCATCCTCTTATTGATAAAATGAAAGTTACTACCATACTAAATAGTCTTCCTTCATCTTGGGATCATATTGTTACTTTTTTAACACTATGAAATAACAATGACGTCGCTTCCAATACTTTTAGTACTTGAAGAAAAAATAATGAAAATGGATAATAGGGATAGTAAATCATCTAATTTGTTGATGCCTTGGGATAAATATTCTACACAGAATTTAATGAAACCAAAATAGTTTAAGGAAAAAAAATTGTTGAAAAAGAAGAAAAATATACCATTTACTGGAAACTGTTTTAAATGTGGGAAGAATAAGTATTACAAATCATAATGTCCTAATATGGAAAAAGTACAAGAAATTAAAGAAATTGTGATGGCAGTTTCACAAGTAATACTCGTGGAACCAACGTCAAATTCAATGTGGGTTGACTCTGTAGCAACAAGACATATATGCAAGAACAAAGAGCTGTTTGTCAAACTTGAAGAGAAGCAAACAGGTGAGCACAGAGTGTATATGGGCAACAATACATATTGCGATGTCTTGGAGCAATCTACATGTAAATTTATGTTAATAGTTCCTTTATTTTACTTAGTGATGTATTATATGAACCTAATATTCGTAGGAATTTAGTAGCAATACCTGTACTAGATTAGAAAGGCTACACAATTGAGTTTAAGTCTGTAACTGTTATTTCAAGGAAGGGTGATATATTAGTGAAAGGCATGAGAAATCACGATATGTATGTACTAAATGTTGATATTAATAAAGTGTCTATTCTGATTATTTAAATGTGTCTACTGATTGTGCATGTTTATGGCATTTAAGGTTAAGCCATATAAATAAAAATAAGATGATCAAAATATATAAAAGTTGATTAATAACACAAATAAACTCTGATAATTTTGATATATGTGAACCATATATTAAAGAAAAAATGAGTAGTAAATCTTTTTTCAAAAGTTGAAAATCCACATATTTAATTACTTGAAATGATACATTCTGATGTTTGTGGATCTTTTAAAACAAAAACCCATAGAAAAATGAAGTACTTTATTCATTTCACTAATGACTATTCAAGATATAGACATATCTACTTACTCAAATATAAATATGAGGCAATTGAAAAATTTAAAGAATATAAAGCAGAAGTAGAAATCCAATTGGGTAGACCCATTAAAGGTTTGAATAGTGATAGATGAGATGAATTTAAAATTTTGAATAATTTCTGTAAATTGAATAGTATAAGACATATTTATATTATGCCATATAAGCCTTGATAAAATGGCATTGCAAAAAAAAAAAAAAAAAGAACTCTGTTGGATATGACGAGATCAATGATGACATATGCTAATCTACCGTCACATTTTTTGAGAGAAGTATTATCGACTGTGACATATATATTAAATAAAGTTGAAACCAAAGCGAAACCCCTAAAACCTTACAAGATATGGACGAGACATATATAAAAACTCAAGTAAACTCAAAGTGTGGGATTGTGAGGCACAAGTGCTCATCCCAATGCCACTTAGGGACAATTGAAAAGTAAAACCTGAGAATGCAGGTTTATTGGGTTTGTAGAAAACAGAATTGTTACTCTAGTTGATCAAATAGATTTATTAAATGATCTTGAAAATCAACAAATTTCTATAGAATATGAAAATGAAAATCCTGACATTACTTAGATACAAAGTAATGGAATTAAAAGAAAGTTATATAAAAATCAATTTTCAGATAATGATATTGGAGATAGTGGGAGTAAAAGAATCAGATGACAATCAATATTATTTCAAGATCACTATACCCTAAATACAAGTATGGAAAACTTAGATAATGATCCTGAAATTTTTTTGTAGGCAATTAGTTGTGTCGATTTAGATCAAATGATTGAAGCCATAAAAGATAAAGTATAATCGATAAACAAAAATGATGTTTGAGAGTTAACAGATCTTCTAAAAGATAGAAAAGATATTGGTTCCAAATGGGTTCTTAGAAGAAAATTTAAAGTTGATGATAGTTTAGAAATGTATAAAGTAAGGTTAGTGGCCAAATGATATACCCAACAATTAAGTATAGACTTTGTAAGTATAGACTTTGTGGACACGTATTCGCTTGTGGCGAAGCTCACATCTGTAAAGATTATCATGTCTATTATTATCAGGACGAATATAAAATTACGTCAGTTAGATGTAAAGATAGCTTTTCTTAATAGTGAATTAAAAGAGGATATATTTATGATTTAGTTAGAATGATTCTAAATTAAAGAACATGAAGAAAAAGTCTATAGGTTGAAGAAATCATTGTATGGACTTAAGCAATCTTCAAGATAGTGGGATTTAAAGTTTCACTAAGCCATTTTAGAAATGAGATATGAAATGAGTCTACTAGATCATTGTGTATACTTATGAAAAAATGATAATAAAGTAACATTATTATCATTATATATTGATATATTTCTAGCAAGTAATTATTTAGATATGATGAATAAAACAAAAGAATTTTTGAAATCTAAATTTAAAATGAAAGACATGGGTGAAACCACCTATGTTCTTGGTATAAGAATTTTGAGAGATACAAATTCAAAAATTTTATATTTAGATCAAGAAAAACATATATAAAAAATACTTAAAAGATTTGGTATGAAAAATTGTAAATCTTTAAGTACATTTGTTTGCAAAGACCATGCTTTAAATAAAATATGTGCCCAAAAGATGAGGATGAAATAAGCGAAATGCTTAAAGTTCCCTATGCTCAAGTTGTGAGAAGCCTCATGTATGCAATAACAAGTACTAGACCAAACATTTGTCATGCAGTAGGATTGGTAAGCAGATATCAATCCAATCCAAGTAAGGAACATTGGCAAGCAATAAAGTGTATATTAAAGTATTTACAAAGTACCAAAAATATGAAATTATGTTTTGGGATCAGTGATCTAGATTAATCGACTATTGTGATGTTGATTTTAGAAGTGATGTAGATAATAGAAAATCTATAAGTGGATATATATTTCTATTTGGTGGAACGACAGTTTCTTGGTTGAGTAAGAAACATGGTTGTGTTGCTAAGCCTACTATGGAAGCAGAACATATTGCTTGTAGTACTGCAGTGAGTAATGCGGTGTGGATGAAACACTTTATTGAAAGCTTAAGTTTGGGTACATTCACATAACCAGTTTTGTGATAATCAGTCTGCCAACTCATTGATAAAAAGTTGAACACAAAGTTCTAAGGGAAAACACATTGATGTGCATAATCACTATATTTTGGATAAAATGGAAAGATGTGAGATTAAAGTTAATTTTATTTTCTCAACTGAGATGGTAGCAAATCCGATGACCAACAGATTGTTTCTGGAGAGATTCAGAGAACGTGTGACTAGAATGGGGTTGAAAGATACCTAGGTGAGACAACCTCATGATTGACATGTGTAACTTAGGAAATTCTGGGGACGCCTAGATAAATGGAGTTATAGTGATTTATCCAAATGAAAATTTTGGTCATTTGTAAAGTTTTTGATAAGGTGATTAAGGAAAACATCAGTGATGACCTTAGATTGAGTACTTGATAAAATTTTAACGCAGGTTGATTAACCAAATAATTGGTTGATCATTTATAAAGTCGCAGATAGGGTGATTAGGGAAAGTCTCAAGAATAGTCTCTAGAGGAAGTACTTTACGAAAATTCAGCGTAGGTCGATATATGTGTTATGTATTTGGCTGAAGTTGTCAATTATGACATGGATATTATTGATTGTTGATCCAGCCACGGAGAATTGATGCCGTTCACTATTAGTTTTTTTTTTTTTTTTTTGTGAAATGAAGCCACCCTTTATATGTGGTTTGTGGGAGCACATATGGTTAAAAATGTGCTCAAATAAGGTAATGACAAAAGTGTGCGCACGTAAAGGCTTGTCATGCTCTGACACCAATCTACAGGAGTCTGCAGATGAGAGTTGAGTAGTAGAAAACTTATATTGATACCAAGGTAAAAGTCTCAACTGGATCATCACCTTTTTGTGTGATCAAGTGGAATATGTAATTCTAAGGAGTGCGATCACCAAACAATGTACCCCTTGGAATGACACCCTCTCCATGGTGCTGATTTCCATGGGAGTGATGGCTGAGAAAGTGTCAAGAGACAGAACCTTTTGATTTAGTCAAAAGGTTGTGTTACTTACCAATGGTTGTGCCTTTTGCCAACCAATGCCTCATGGTCTATAAATAGGGGTCATTTGTGCACAATTAATACACTTGAATTCTCCTTTGTCTATATCACCAACTTGTGGGACAAATATCCTTACAAGAGTGTCACTATATTGCCGAAACTCTATCTATTTTCGTTCTATAAAATTCTACATCAAGCTTAGAAAATTCAAGAGTTAAGTACCCAATATGTTAGGATAGTATTAAAACATGTCAAAGAACTATCCATACGGAGAAAAATGAGGGACGACGAATTTTTGGATGCCAAAACTAAATGGTAAAATTTTGTATTCTTGCCCTTATTTCATATGAGTTGGTAGTCTTGATTGCTAATGTGTACTAGTAGTCTTTCTTGGTAGTTTTTCTTGCTGATTTTTCTTTCGGTATTACCCTAAAATACTAATATATGACCAAAAAACAATCAAACGATTACAACAGTCAATTGATAAATCAAAAACTAAAATTGAAAAAATACAAGCAGCAATGGATATTCAAACTACTCGACATCGACTAGAAATAGAGGCTAAAAGGGGTAAGAGAAGATTAGTTATATTATAACAATTTCATTTTAATGGTTATTTTTTTAGGAATATTTATATCCACTTCATGCGTTGGTACAAAGAACATTTGATGTTGGAATAGAAGTAGGGAACGTGGAAGCTCTAGAAGTAAAAGTTCTCGTGTGTATTTATATGCCGATTTCTATGTACATCAATGGAATCGTTTTGTACTTAGATATCAAGATCATGACATATTTTGATTCAATTACATTTATATAAATAAACATTGCCTATGGTTAAGATGTTATGTTAGGTTGATAAGAATTGAACCCAACGAGCCAAAGTTTCTGAGTTCCTCTGATTACAATGATCACCACTATTGAGCGAGTATTTTTCTATCACGAAATTTATAAAATCTGAATTGCATGCTCAAATAGAAGATGGGTTTCTTATAATTCATTTGCTAGATTGTATTAAGAAAGAAATTGTCAAAAATTTCACTTCAGAGATGAAAATTGATGAATTTATTCCATAAAAAACCAAGATCGAGCTTAATTAAAGGTGATATCCTAAGTCCCTTTTTTGTTTCAAAATAAGGATTTTTTTTTTTTTTTTGAATTTGAAAAGGAAATTTTTAGATCAATTTTTTTGTATACACTTATATGATGAAAGGTTATTTTCAAATTAAACTTAAGCCACATCTTTGTTTTTTATATAATCACATGCAAAGACACCTTACTTATGTGGAACCATACGACACACTACTTTGATCACCCCCACATATCCCAAACTCTAGTTCTGCCATTGGAGACCATGCTTGAAGTGGCACAATTGATTCAATGTGTGCTTCAACATGTGTAGAAGTTGGTGGTTAGTCCAAAATGGTACTTAGTAAGATGGTTTGATTAGTAGGCTTGCATCATGCCAAAATTCTCAATCACACTTGTCTCAAAAGTTTAAGCCGGTGAGAAGAGATATATTATATTATTTTAAAAGTGGTAGTGTAGAGTCGGGGTTCAAACACAATATCTCTATTCTGATACCATGTAAAATAATCACTTATCCTAAAAGGTTAAGCTGATTGAAAGAGGTAAATTTTATTATTTGTATTATACTCTTAACACTTATTAATTTAAGTAATTTTATGTAATAATCACCTTAATAGCAGCTTCTAATAATATAGTATATACCACCTAGCAATTGTAATTAATGATGACAAAATTGAAAATTTAAGATAAAGAAAGTATTTATCTACGTGCAATTAGAATGTGTCTTCAAAACCTATACGATGCATTATTTTGTGTATTTTTTTATATAATTTTCATGCAACTAACACAAAACTCTATCTTTTAATTTAAAAATAAGAATTTTCAATTAAAAAAAAAAGAGAAAAAGAAAATCCCACACAAAAAGACAACAAAACCAATAATAAACTAGAAAATAAGTTAGTATTCTATACAAAGTTTAAGAATCCTTCCAATAGTATCAGCCCATCTGTCCCACGTGGCCACATCCCTCCATATTCATCTAGTAGTCATGCTACAAATATATACAATCGTAGATAATTAAGAGATGATATATTTCCAAATGGGATAAGAGAATTTCTATTATTCTATTGTTTTCCATTCTCTTAATAAAAAAATAATTGAAACAAAGTACAAAATGAGTAATAATCCCTTGTAACGATTCAACATGTCAACATTTTGGTTATTCAGGTTGGGTATTCGAATTATGTTATTGCTTTATGAATGTATTTAAGGCTATAAATAAACAACACTACTCGACAAGCCGGTCGACATTAAGGCTATGTTTGGATAGTAAGGTAATCTCAAATGATCCGTGAATAATAATAAAAAAATAATAATAAAATATTGAATAGTAGTGAATAGTAGTAAAAGTAAGTGAAAATTAATAATAAAATAATAAATAGTAGTTGAGTGATCTGATCCACTACCCAAACACAACATAACCCTATAAAATTCGAATTCGACTCAATTCGTTTATTAAATGAATTATTCATGAACACAAGATTAATGGATCGATTATTAATCTACTCAACTCATATAAAACTCGGCTAGATTCGTATAAACTTGAATAATTTCATATTATTATTTTTATAGTATCAGAATACTTTTAACATTTAAAGAGAATCAAGCATATCATGTCCCTAATACTTGATATGCTACTTGAATCATATAATCATTAATATATGTATATATAAACTTTATAAATAGATTAACAAAGAGTCAAAATTTGTAGATAATGTTATAAAATATAATATAAATATCATTTTTTTTTTCAAATCGAATCATCTCGTGAACAAATTCGTACTCACTTGAATATTAAATGAGTTTGTTGTGAACATTATTGATATATAAACCCAAGCACTGATAAACGAAAAATAGAGTTCCATTGATAATCGATAATGTTGGGGAGGGGAACCGATCAAACGTTTGGAAGAAAACTCAAAAGAAGAAAATGAGAAAATCAGACCAAGAAAACTAGGGGCTCGTTTGGATAGTGAGATGAGATGATTTTAGATGAGTTGAATAAAATATTATTAGAATATTATTTTTATTTTGAGATTTAAAAAAATTAAATTGTTTATTATGTTTTGTGTAAAAATATAAAAAAATTATAATGATGAAATAAGATATAAAATAAGATGAAATGAGATTATTTATCTATCTAAACAAGCCCTAAAAAGACAGATATCAAAGACATCATTGACCGACATTTCACGTCGAGGTGGCGTAGGATTGAGAAACCAATCCTTTGGATCAGACCATCCATGTTCCGATGAACCACCCTCATCGAAACATTTATCGGCAAGAACATAGCCGAAACAGGAAATTCCGATTCCCCCTCTTGTAGGTGCTCAAAAGATTATGGAAAATGCTACCATTTCCGCTGTGATTTTTTAATTTTTTTTTTCCTTAATGATTAAAAAAGTATTTTTTTAATGATGTTATAAATTTTTTATTTTTTTTTAAATATTTAAAAGTGTTAAAAAATACATGTAAAACAAATAATAATTTAAAATACACTATCGGGAGCCACAGCGGTGGCTGTAGAGCCACCCAAAGATTATCGAACTGTAAAGCTAGGTTCTTTGGGTTGCAGATACTAGACTTCCCATGCTCATCCGACCCAACGTGCGATCATCTCGTGTTTGTCAGAGCTCAGATTATCATGAAAGTCAGACTAAACCAAATCCAAGGCAACATAACTGCTGGGTTGGAGGGACATCATGACTCAATCCAGCGTTTACTCAGACCATCATGGGTTGGAGGTTACCCCACCACATGCTAATCTACTACAGCTAAATCAACGAGCAACATCAATTTCCTCAGCTGCCAATCTTTGATCTGACTTCCATCCTCTATTGAAGATATCAGATCCATTTGACACCATTGATTACTTATATCGCATAAATACTACCATAGGAAAAAAATATATATGATAATGAATCAGGAACAGAAATGTATTTTCCAGTGAGGGTCACTGAAAACATAATTTTTCTGAATCTCAAATGTGATATATTTCTTAGAAAGTGAAGCCTTGAAAGGCACTCTTCGGAAAACTTTCCAGGAACTAATTTCTTTAACAGATTTCAGAGGGAGACAAGAAGAAAATATCTAGATTAATTGAAGGCATTTTGACATCTCATTATAAAATGAGCCAGCAGAAGTATGTGCATTGCTGCAAACCCATTGATTCTTTTGCTGCAAAGAGAGATACGCATATAGCAGTTGCCAAGTTATGAATAATTTTCTTCTTTCTTTAGCCACAAAGTAACTTAAAGTAGTAACTAATTGAGTATTCACCAGTCTCGGCAAGAGCTTCTATGTACTACAGTCAATCAGTATCTTGAGATCAAAAAATAGCCAGTTAGAAAATTCCGTACATCACCTGTCATATCCATCTATGATACCTTGCAGTGAGGAATGTACAAATGGCTGGTGATTTGTGTTTAAGGTTATGTTCAGAACTGAACCTTGACCAGGGTCCAATTTCAATTTGCGGGTTCACTAGAAGTAGCTGTCCTGCCATCTGCCATCACAAACCGAATAATTATCAGTTGACAATGAAAAATTTTACTCATCATTTTTACACCACACACCACACGTGATTTTTTTTATCTTTTTCCCTTAGCAAATATGTAGCGTAGGGATGACGAGTAGAAGAACACAATTAATTAAGCAGGAATAAAACAAAAAAAATTAAAAAAAAAACTAAAAAAATAAAAACAAATATTGTGTGTGGTGTGTGGGATTATGAGTAGCAAAATATTGATTCATAACAATATGCAAGCGCACACATTTTTTTTTTATAAGTAATATGCAAGCACACAAAAATAAAGCATACACTTCATGCAACCATCAAAAACAGAAAGCATCATAGTTCGTCGTCCTTCCCCGAAAATGGAACTTTCAAACTGGAGCAAGAACTAGCATGAATGTCGATCTAGTATGACCAGCATGGTGGTTCATATTTCATCTTCTTCCAAGCCGAGCCCTTCTTAGAAAGCACTCACTGAGTTACATACGGAATATCAAATCTTTCTCGATCGAAAATTTATTTGATAGTCCAGGAGTACGAATGACTTGGTACTTTTTTTTTTTATTGGCACCGGGTGTCCAAGAACAAAGTCCAAACTAATCCCGAAAATGACTTGGTACTTTCATCCTATCACAAGATGTCATGCTATCAAAATTGGTTACATGAGCACTAAATTTTAATGACATCCTATCTTGTATAGGATGGAGTACCACGTGTCTGTACTCTTAGACTACCTAATAATATGACACTTAAGTACTTAAATTTCATCTCCTTATTGCTATCTACTATCTATAGCATTTGAAATAAATTTCTGAACCTTTATCAATGTATAAGATGATTATAAGGTTATCATCGCATGCCTTGGTGTTTCTAATTTCTCGTCACAACGGGCCGAGATCTACGACACCCTCCATACGTATGGCTGACACTGGGGTCTTGTTTACCAGCCAACGTACCTCTTGTGTCAGATTTTGGTATGACAAATGGTGTGGTGAACGAAGCCTCCAAGACACTTTCCCTGCCATATTTGAGCTCGCACGAGCAAATGATGCAGCAATAGATAAGATGATCTAGAGCACTTCCAAGAAAGGTAAATTCACTGTCAGATCATTTCACGAAGTTAACAAGCCCAAGCATGCCCACATACCCATGGAAGAGTATTTGGCAAATGAAAGCTCCTTCAAAAGCAAATTTTTTTGTTTGGACAGCATCATTGGACAAAATTCTCACTACAGATAATTTAAGGAAACATCGGGTAATTGTGTTGGACTGGTGTTGCATGTGTAAGAAGAATGATGAATCAGTAGATCATTTGCTTCTATATCGCGAGGTGGCCACGACCATGTGGGATGATTTTTTTTGCAGGAATTGGATTATCATGGGTCATGCCTCTTAAATTGGTGGAATTTTAAGCAACCTGGAGAGGCCTCCGAGGTAATTCACAAGTTGCAGCAATCTGGAAAATGGTTCCTATATGTATGTGTTGGTATATTTGGCGGGAATGAAATGACAGAAGCTTCGAAAATGCAAGAGAGCCAATGGAGGAGCTGAAAGTTTTCTTCTTTAAAGCATTGTTCTTATGGGTGGGGGCCATGTTTGTAACAGACTAAATGTTGATGACTTTTTACTGTTGTTGTAAACTCTAGTTAGGTACTTCTCATGTATACTCCATATGTACTTGGGCTTTGCCTATTTTCTATGAATAAAACTTCTTAATTACTAATAAAAAAAAAAATTCTCATTACATAACCAATATTTTTTTTTTTTTATAGGTATCACATGACCAATATTTGAAATCATATGATTGTCAAAATGAAATCGTTAACTGGAAATAATCAATTGAATATAAGAGCGGGTAACATCATTGGGTTACTTATTAAACAAGTGACTGACAATTTTTTACTATCAGATCCACAAAGTGGTGAAATCTTGGAGTGCAACCACTGTGTACAAGAGGCTCATCATCAGTTTAAGATTCAAGCTAGCTAGATTGATAAATTTAATGAAAGAAATCTGTGTAACATGCATGAATGGAAGGTAACTGGTCATAGAAGAAACTGATTGCTCATAGCATACCCTGGCAGGAGAAAGAAGTGACAGGGTCCTTGTCTGCCGCAAATGTGTTCTCTTTTGGAATTTCAGGATTGCAATTTGGATCGTTAGTTGTCGTATCCTCTATTTGAGCTTCACTGTTGGATCTGGGTGCATCATTTTGCAGATCATCTTCCATTTGCAAAGATGGAGGCACTGACTCTTCTGGGTTTACGTTGACCTGCAGAAAGTGAGATGCAATTTTTTGCTGAGATGAAATTAGGGTTAGGGATGTACAAAAAAACAAAAGGAACGAACAGACCGACCGGAACCGGCTGATTCTTCACTGGAACCAGTCAGTCTCCAGTCTTTTTTTCCTTTGAACGGATCAGTTTGGTTCGGTTCTCGGACTGAGGAGACCAGTTCACAAAGACCGAACCAAACCGGCTCATAGCTATTTAATATTATATGTATTACAAATGGGCTATACCACCTGGCCTTTGGGCTTTAAAAAAAAACTACTTATTAACTTGGCCATGCCAATCAGCCAAGATTTTAAAGAAACTATAGTAGCCCGAACCACCCAGGCCACTTTTAGTCTTCTTTTTCATTGGAGCCCTATTTTTCTTTCTTTTCCTTCTTCACTGATGTGATTGCTGCGACCTGTCATTGCTTCCGCCAAGCGCCAACCAATGCCTTGCCTTCTGCTGCTGCAAGCAATGTCTCACCAAATCTTCATCTACATTCGTTTGTCCCTCATTTTCATATCACCAGTAGGGGTAACTGCCTCTCAAGTAAGGGTCAGTTTATAACCTTAACCCAACCCCCTCACTGAAACAAGGGGGTCGGTTTATACCCTTAGTTAGGGTATCCCACATCAGGCCAAACCTAGTGTGCATAGCAAATGCATGGACAACTAATCATCGCATCTGGTGTGGCAGATACAAACCTAAGTACAATTCACGTGTTGCCATGCATGCACAAGATGTCATGAGTGATAAGGAAACAAACAAGCTTATATTGTCCAAAACATCTTGTACCAAAATGCATGGTCAACCAGTCATCTGATCCTGAATAACAGCTATGAACCTATGTATGATTCAAGTGTTGTCCTGCATGCACAACAACATTTCACAAGTGATACATGGAAAAAAGAAGCAAGCTATATTGTCTGAAACCTGTTTTTGCTATTTCTTTTTGTTTAATTTTTGCCTCTCATCTTTTTCCCATCTTCAGTCACAGTTGACCTCAACATGATACCCAGAGCTGCAAGTTCCCCTCCCCACCCCCCAAAATAAATAAATAAAACAGAAGCCTAGATAAAACAAACTATGAAGTTGGGAAAGGCATAAATATGTCACATAACAAGAATAATTGAATGGGATCGATCCTCAGTGGAAGAAAGAAAACCATTTTCAATTTACCCCAAAAGTATCTCAAATTTTAATTGATTAAATAAAACATGTAAGAATGAGCCATCCCTTTAAAGTAAGCAGTACACATTATTTTTTATTTTTATATAAGTGAGCAGTACACATTAAGTTATCAGAATAAGTTATATAACAAAGAAGCACAATATTCTTTTACTAAATAAAAAAAAACAAGAACCACAATATACTTTATCATAGTCAAATTTGTAGCTATATTTCTGTCAAACTTTCTGTTTCCAATGATCTCAAGTTATCAAGTCAGAGTATGTAATGCCAGTGCATTTTTAGAAAAAAAGTTTAACCAGAAGTTGGTGTTTGTAAAGTTGTTTTCCAAACATTTTTCTTTCAAGTTCTGTTTATAGTAGCTTCTAAGAGTCTTTGTCTAACATGATGGAAAGAAGATCACACCTTCAATGCATCAGAAGATGCTAGATTCTTTAAAACAAGAGCAGCAGGTGCATCTGTCCTGGGCTCATGCGATGTGGACTTTTCTTGAACGCCATCTACCTGTCTGCGATCAATTGTGTCCTGCTTTGGAATTCTGGGCATTTTCGATTTTCTGTTATAATCTCCATTTGACACACCAACTTCCCCAGAAGCTCTCTTCCTGTTTTGAGAATTTCAGTATCAAAACTTAAAACCAAGATAGCTTAAGAAAAAAGGGTCATAGCTATTAACTCTAAAATAACGTGAATACAAAATGACAATATCCTCACCTACTGTAATCATGATTAGCCGTGAGGTAAGAGTTTGACTTGTTAGAAAACAATATTCCACGAAGTGGCTTTCCATCAATGATAGTTTCAATAGTGTATCCAACTGGGATGTTTTCAGTAACCTTTGCTTGAAACATGTTCTTCCCTTGAAGAGGTTGGGACTCTTTCCTTGGGGAATTTTGTTTCCCTATAATTAAAGAACCAGAAGTTTAGGTACACAGCTTCATGCCACAATTCACATCTTGAATAGTTAACCAGTTTGATCAAGTAACCATAAATAGAAAAGCATGTGTATTTCATTACAAGTGCCAAAGTCCTATTCACAAACATGAGCTTGCACAGATGAAAATACATACAAGTAGACCTCCGATGAAATTTCAGGACCTAAATTTCAATTCACAACCCACACCTCTTCCAATTTCTGGATAATCCCAGCAGCTCATGCGTGCACACTTGTAGCAGAAAAAATGCATGCCAATGATTGAAGCATGATAAAAAGATCCTATGAGAACCCAAACCCCAAGCCCATGGAAAAAAGAAAGAAAGAAAGAAAGAAGAGAGAATTGGCACTTTTCACTATTCCTTTCTAATTCCCAAAGCTTCCTATTCCCACTGCCTCATTCTTCTCTCTCTCTCTCTCTGTGTACCTCACAATCTCTCTCTCTCTCTCTCTCTCCCCCCCCCCTCCCTTTCTTTATGCGTTGGCCATCTCCCACGACCACCTTGACGTCCAGCCGTGATGGATGGCCTCCCAAAACTTTAGCTGCACTAGTGTTGGTGAAAGTGCTAGGTGCACCTATAAGCAAATGTGGTATAGAGCCTAGGTGCAAAGCACGAGCACACATCTAATTAAATCAAAGCACCATTTTTTATAAAACTTTACTATAATGAAAAAAAAGAAATGATACTTGCAAAAGCTGCGCAATTATTTTGAAAAAGGTGAATAAATACGGGACCCACATGAAAAAAAAAAATTTAATTTTTTAATAGTAGACCCCACTCTTTTTCAAAGTGACTGGACAACGCTTGCACACTCCACGACTGCATGTAGCATTACTCATGAAAAAATCCATAAAACAATTAAAAAAAAGGTTTAAAAAGCAAGATGGTAAAATGTTTAGCCTATTAACTCAATTTATTAGAGTATAATGTAAAATGAGAATCAATTGATCATCTAATCACAAACTTTAAACATAGCATTTTATAGAATTCTCTCGTGCTTTACTAAATGTATACACATCTATGATATTTGATAGCCATAATCAACTCATAGTACAAGTTTGAATAAAAATATACCAAAAAGGCCATTACCAAAAAAGCTCACGAATTCTAGTATTGACTTCTATGCACATAAGCAATCAAATATCAATCCATTTAGAAAGCCAACTTGGACTATACATTTGATTCAAAGCATATACATCACATATGAAAGCCTTTTTTTCTTACAAGTAAAAGGGAATTTTATTCAACAAATGTAATAGGCGAAACCCATGTACACAGGAAGTATACAAAAGACAACACCTAATTACATTCTAAGGGGAAAAAGAAGACAGAAAATCATGAGTTGAAGCTCCATCAAGCCCTAAAGCAGAAAACCATTGCAATAAAGAAAATACAAAGAGTTTCGAGATTTCCTCCATAGTGCTCTCCTTATTATTAAAGCATCGCTCATTCCTTTCCCACCAAATACACCACATGAGACACAAAGGAACCATCTTCCACACCGCAGCCACTTGTTTAGAACTACGAAGCCCATCCAGCACTCAAGCAAATCCACTAGTTTCATCGGCATCACCCAAACCAGCCCAACTCTACTGAACACACCATCCCACAATTTGCCACCTCATTGTGCAAATGTAAATGATCCACAGATTCCCCATGTTTCTTACACATGAAGCACCACTCCATAATAACAAAACCCCACTTTCTCAAGTTATCGATCGTCAAAAATTTTCCAAGTGATGCTGTCCATATGAAAAACGCTACTTTGGAAGGCACATTAGACCTCCAAATACGCTTCCATGGAAAAGGAGAACAATGTTGAACAGTCAAAACCTTGTAATAAGACCGTACCGAGAACTTTTTACTACCTGTATGCTTCCATGTTAATTTATCCCTCTCACTACCCCTAACCCGCAGGGAATATAGGAAGCTGAAAAAATCAGACACCTCATCAAGTTCCCAGTCCTGTACAGCTCTAGTATAACCAACATCCCACTACAAGATTCCATTAGAATGGACTAACACATTAGAAATACAAGCATACCAATGAGCTGCTATACGAAAGATAACCGGAAACACACTAAAAAGAGCCCGATCACCACACCAATTATCAAACCAAAAACGGATCCTTGAGCCCTCACCCACAACAAAGTTCGTATGTTTAACAAAATTCTCCCATCCATTTCTAATAAATTTCCAAAGACTCACACCATAAGTTCCCCTAACCTCCTTAGAACAATCCCCCCCCACCCCCAAAAAAAAAAAAAATACATCCATATTTCTGATCTTTAATTTCCCTCCACAACGACTCCCCTTCCAATTGATACCTCCACAACCATTTCCTCAGCAAGGCTTTGTTAAAACTACTCAAATTTCAGACCCCCAAACCACCATTTGAAATAGGAGAACAAACTCTATTCCAACTAACAAGGTAGATTTTAGTCTCTTCACCCATTCCTCCTCACAAAAATGTATGAAATAATTTTTCAATTCGGTTTCTCACCCCTACAGGCAAAGGAAATAAAGAGAGGTAATAAGTTGGGAGATTCAAAATAGTACTTTTAATAAGAGTATTCTACCCCCTTTTGATAAATATAACCTCTTCCAACCCATCTTCTCAACTACACCATCCCAAATAGACTTAGGTGCGGTTTGAATAGTGAGATGAGATGAGATGGTTTTAGATGAAAGTTGAAAGTTAAATAAAATATTGTTAGAATATTATTTTTTAATATTATTATTGTTTTGGGATTTGAAAAAGTTGAATTGATTATTATATTTTATGAAAATTTGAAAAAATTGTAATGATGAGATGAGATGAGATGAAACACTTTCACTATCCGGTCTTAGCCTTGAAAAACACCCCCAGTGAAAGGCCAAGATATTTCATAGGTAGAGCAGCCATTTTACACCCCCAAAAACTCCGCCAAACAGTTAATATTCCTCACCTCTCCCACCGGAACCATCTCCGACTTACCCAAATTTACCTTGAGGCCTGATACAGCTTCAAAACAAAGTAAAACATGGTACCATGGTATGTAAATGATCTTCAAGATCAACTAAGTCCTTGAGAATTTTTGTTTACATCATTTAGGTTGCGTTTGGATGTTAAACTGAGTTGAGTTGAGATGATAAAATATTGTTAGAATATTATTTATTATTATTATTTTGGGATTTGAAAAAGTTGAATTGTTTATTATATTTTGTGTTGAGATTTGAAAAAGTTGTAATGATGAGTTGAGATGAGTTTAGGTTCCAAACGAAGCCTTACTAGTTCTTCAACTGATATTTTATATCTTTTCCCAAAAAAATTGCAAAAACATGCTTTTCTGCCCTTTAAGCTCACTCAAAAAGTTTCAAAAAATGCGCTTTTGTAAATGCATTCACTTTTGGAAAGCGAAGCGCTTCAGCTTTTGTGACAGCATGTTTTTGTGCTTAAAAACACTTTCACCAACACTGAGCTGCACGAATTAGTATCACAGAAAGTCATTTTTCTCTCACTTTAGCTGCACACATTGGTTGGTCCACCCAGCAAACAAGCAATTCATGTAGATTTAGCCATTTAAGTCTTATGTAAGCAGTCCAAGAGAAATGAGTATCAAGAAAAAAGGTATTGAGTTCTTCCAACATCATTCACGGTCCTCAAAGATTTGAGTTCCTCTATATTCACAGATTACTCTGGACTAAAATAGTAGTGGATAATTCCACATTGTAAAATTTAGCCAAGATCTACTCCAGTTTATTTGGCATATTTACTAATAAAATCTTTGACTACTTATGCAAAAAAAGTCAGCAAAGTTCTAAGGAAATATATAGATGTTAAATTTTACGGATGGATATTATGAGAAATACTTATAAGAGGTAGACCTATAAAAAAATACCTACAAGAGGTATGTTTACCTGGTAGGCCAAAACTAGGCACAACGATAGGTTGGTATAAATCAGCGCCCGTCCCAATCCTAACCAGAGCTTTATCATGAGCATGAATGAAATTTTGCTCTTGACACTTTAGTTTCAATTGCTTCCTCAGAGATAACTTATCTAGCCTCCGTTCTTTTTCCCTGATAAGTCCTAAAAATTAGAAATTATACAAGATCAGTTACAGGATTTAGATTTCACTTTCTTTGGAGGGGTTTATTTAATTCTCTGAACCTTTATTTTTATTTTTATTTTTTTAAGTTAATCCCAGACCCATACATTTCTAGAAGTAGGAAAAAATGTTAGTTCTTAGCTAAAAGGAAAGAATATGCTGGACCTGTGTATAGGTAATACATGTCATCGAGAGCCTCAAGACTCTTATTGCAACCACCTACAAATACAAGGACACCACTCTTCACTGGATCCAAACAGTCGCCAGCCACTGAGAATCTGGCAGAAGGCCCATCATCACTTGTAATTACCTTGGACCATACACCAGTATCTGCACCAATTACAGAAGGTGATGGGTCATATGGAGCATATATATAAAACATATAAAGCAGCATGCAGAAACCATTACTGGCTCTCTCCTAAATAAGCCACTGGGTTGAAAATAGGCAGTTTATTGTTACCTATTCCAAAGTAAGCAAACAAGAACAGTTATCAGAGCATCAAACAATTCATACAGCTATGTGTGAGTGTGTATTTTGCCAAATGACAAAGATCTAAGATGTCAACTAATTATTTTGTTTCAGCTATCTAAAGATACATATTTTTCTTTTCAAGTATTTACCAAACTTGGGACTATCAATTAGAATGCAGTGAAAATGTCAGTTATGGCCATTCTTTAGATTCACCATTGACCCAAGAGAACTCTCAACATTGATTGTAAGTCTGTCCCCACAATGATCACAATGGATATCTAGAAGAAGATTAGTGCAGTAAAATATCTTGGAAGAAAAATGAATAGTTTTGTAAACATGCAAATACAATAATTTAGATACATACCGACATCAAGTGCATAAAGGTCATTGTATAGATTTTGAGCATCTGTAAATCCCCCAAAAACAAACAAGTTCTTGCCAAATGCAACAGTCGCATGACCAGCTCGAGGGGGCAGCAGATGGCCTGAAGTGTTCAGTTCCCTCCAAACTAGAGTATCTAATTAAATAAACGCAAGAATACAACACCAATAAGGACATGAAATGTAGAATTGATAAGTCCTCAGCTAGGCACACAAAAATTTTGATGACAGTTTTTAAACTAAACTGGGAAAAACTATAAGACCTGTATCAAGAACATGCACATCAGACAAATAATAATCATTTCCATCTTCACCACCAATCACAATGACATTGTTCTTCCAGGATGAGCAAGTATGGCTATCACGTGGAGATGGCGGAGTGCCTGAGGTTGCAGCTCGTTTCCATACAAATGTCTCTACAAGAGAAAAAAGAAGGATGGGTATCTTTTTTTTTTATCTACCGTCAAACAATATAGTGTGTAGATTCCAAAGTAGCTCCATAATAGTATATGACTGACTGGTCCTATGACTTAAGTGCTCCCTGCCCCACAACTCAAAAAAAAAAAAAAAACAAAGGAAAAAACAAAGTGGAAAAAATGAAAGTGGGACTGAATCATAGATATCTAAAAGAAAACCCTAGAGACTTTCGTAATCAAGTTAGCTGTTATTTTCACACCTTAAATGCTTCCAGCACCTGATCCCAAAAAAAATATTTGTGGAAGATAACAAACCCTAGACAATTCAATTTTACAGTAACCATCTATAAGTGAACCCGTATGGTGCACACTTTGAGATTGTATGGTGAGCTAGTGACTGGAGTAGGTAAAACAATTTCTGCCAGAGTCAATGCCTGTCTAGGTAGAAAACTTACCTGTATTCAAAATGTAAAGATCATTATAATATATTTCATCATTAGTATCTGCCGATTTCCCGCAGCCACCAAATATAAAAAGCCGTTTACCAACAAGGGCTGCACTATGACCTTCCCGTGGCTCCGGTCCATCACCCCTTATACTTGGAGAAATCCATGTATGTGAAGCTGTGAATTTGCTAATGCATTAACAAGCATGAAACCATGGGTATTTGCAAATTAAGAAATCAAGAAAATACAATTCAGTAATACGCTTCAGAATCATCAGCACCTATACATCACAATAACAGGACTCTCTAGCTTCCTGTCCTAACCACACAAATGCAAAATGAAATTTCACTAGTTGATAGAAATGTTTAGTCGTCAGAACTTAGGCAGCAAAATAACTGCTAGCGCGAAAAGGTTAATATCAAAAGAGAAAGCTTACAAGTATCTAGTATATGCAAATCTTTGAGAGGATTCATCCCATCTGTACCCCCAAATACAAAAAGATTATCAGCAACTGTGGTGCAGCTGTGGCTATCCCTCGGGGTGGGCGGTGAGCCTTTAATCATAGGCTGGCTCCATGTCTGATTAGCTGCAAATCAGCTACTAGATGAGAGAAATATTTATAACAACATGGAAGGACATCAAATCAAATGGTAGAATTAAAATAAAACAAATTGAAATACAAATCAAGGGTAAATCCAATCACTATAACCCTACCCCCACCCCCAAATAAATAAAGTACATAGAAAGTCGTAATTATTAAATTGCTGTGATGGAATAGAGTTTTAATAAACTATACTAAAGGCGTGGGCATACTAGGACATTGAATGACTCAAAAAAAGCCACCTCCCAACAAAAATACGAACCTTACCACCAAAAGGTCCTGGCAAATCAAGTCTAATAGCAAACACAGATCCGAAACAAAATGAGCTACAATAAACCAAAAAGAAACCCTAACAAACTAGGCTAAGGCCATCCCCACAAAGATAAAACACCTGGGTATATAAAAAAGGTTCAAACTTTGTCCAGAAACCAATCATAACAACAATGTTAAACCCAGTATTCACAAAGCCTGTAATAAGCAAACGGTGAAAATGAAGATAGTGTAAGAAAAATCCAACAATCATGGGGCCAAAATTTGGAAGACCCACCAGTGTCATATACATGTACTTGGTTGGTCTGGCAGTTATTTCTGCCATAGCCCCCGAAGACATAGAGAAACCTGCCTCCTTTAATGGAGTTGCAGGTGTGACCCCACCTCTTTCCTGGCCCAGATATGTCACCCACTTCTTGTTGCTGCTGTTGAGCTCCTTCTAGGCTCTGTTTGGGGTGGAGCCCGACCCTTTCCCACCTCATTTCCTTGTGTGAATCAACAGCCAAACAGAGAGAGAGACCCAGTTGGGGAGAAGACACGAGAAAGTGAAAAATTTTCCAAGGAAAAACGCAATCACAGAGAGAGAGAGGAATGGAGAGAGAAAAGATTTTGGGGATTTGAGTGGATTTGGAGGTGTGTTTTTCAGTTCATGCAAAGGGAAAAAAAAAAACCAAAAAAAGAAAAAAACGGCCAAAACAAGTGTCGGGACGAGGCAAAATAAAAGTTAATATTTATTTTGGAAATCTGGAAAGGACATTAAATATTTATTTAAGTTCATATTAACGATGAAGTGAAGTGTCAGAGAAAGGGGGGAGAGAGTGTGTTTCAAATCAGGTAAAAGCTCGGCCACGTGTTCTTTAGACAGTGGTCCGATGTAGGGTTCATCTTAGATGGACCAACACGAGGACGGTCAGTATATTTTTGGTACGTGGCAGATGAAGATGAAAAATGTCTGTCACGTTGGAAAAAAATATTAATAATTAGGCAATTATTAATATTTTTTTTTTCTTACTTCAGAATTCAGATGTTTATCCCTTCAAATTTAGATATTTACGTTTGGTTTCTCTAGAAAAATTTTTAATTTTAATATAATTATGTTTTAAATATAAAAAATATCATATCTTTAAAAATATATAATATTTAAGTGTTTTTTATGGGAAATAAACAATAGAGTGTGACAAATTCTCCTGATAAGTCTTTTTTTCATTCATTTTTTTTATACTCTTAAATATTTTTTTAAAAATATTTATATTATTAAAAAAATATTTTTTTAATCACTAAATAAAAATAAATTATATCGGGACGTATTACCCGTAAAGATCCTCGGGACAACAAAACAATAACCCCAAAAATATATATCTTACAAAAGGTATATCTAAACAACTAAACAATTACACTTTCCCCTTTCACAAGTTAAAATAAAAAAACATATAAAAAACAAATTATCCTAATAAATTATAAATTTTCATTTTATCCATCTATTTTTACAAATTTTTATATAAAATATATCTCAACTTTTTTTCAAAAACTTATAAATTAAAAGAACATTACGTACAAAATATGTTCTTTCTATAATAAAAATTGATATTTGTATTTTTAAAGTGTCTAAATCTCGTGTACTATTTAAAAAAAAAAATGGGATCCATATGAAAAGATTATTTTTTTAATAGTAGACCCAACTTTTTTCAAATGAAGTGTACGATATCTATACATCTTACGACTATATCTAACATTATTTTTTTATAATGTGTATCATCTCGATTGATACAATATCCTACATTTTAAAAAAATAAAAACATACTACATATTTTATAAGAACTTCATAAACATATATTGTATTCAATAGGCCGGTGTTTAATTTCTATGCCAACCTGGATAATACCTAATGAATACTCTTATGAGAATGTAAACCTAAAAACATTCAGTTACAGTTATCCAACAAAAGTGATAATTTTAATTGAAAGTTAAGAGTTTTTAGTAAATTAGTTCATATTTTTCAAGTATTGCCTAATAGAACAGGTAAAAGAAGAAAAACCAAGTTCTGGTGAAAGAGTAAGAGAGAGGAGTGAAAACTAATTAAGAACAATCACAGTATTAACATGAGAGGAAAACAAATAGTAGCTGGGTTAGGTGAAGAAGCTAGCTTGTCTGAATGAAACAAGCTTGAAAGGACGATTTGGTCAGGAATATGAATGTTATGTGTCATCATAGGTTTTTATTTAAAAAATCTATGTGAAAAAACAAAAGATACTTTGATAATGTGTGATTGAAATACCTAAATAATTTAAAAGTTAATCCTCATTATCACCCAACCATAAAAAAAAAAAAAAAAAAAAAAAAAAAAAAAAAAAAAACCACTCTTTCTATGATAGATATGTACTGAGAGATTGTTTACGGAAAGTGTAACATCTATGTAGGCATACTCTCACACCATCTACTTAAGGTTGTAACGCCTAGTCATTACGACAGGCGTTACGCCTTGTACATGAAGTGGCTATTAAGCCATTTATGAGGCTTTATGGTTAGCCTTAATTGCATGGATGAAGATATATAACACAACATCTCATTGTTTAAGGTCGACACACAATATAAAATCTCTCTCAAATATGTGTAAGAACGTGAATATTAAAAAAATATATATGCTAGCATGATTGATAGTTTACATTTTGCTTAATAATTGTATTGAACTTTACATTGGATATCTAGCAGGAGTACTTAGTAGATTTACTGGCAAGATAATACCATGCAATTGAGTGAGTGAGGAGGCAAATTGTACTTGAAGCTTTTAGTCAAATTAATTGGAATACTTGATAGGTAATTATCTTTCAACCATTGATTATGTATTGAAAATCTAAAGGAAAAAAAAAACATTTTTGCTAACTCAAACATAAAAACTAAGTTTATAGCTTTACTTCAGCGAGTGAGGAGGCAAATTGATTAAGAGATTTACTAAATAAGATTTTGTTTATTGAAAAACTAGTTCCACCATTGAAAGAGTATGAAACCGTTATTATAATGGTAAAACTATACCCATACATAATATTGTAATAGTGTCATTAGCACAAATTATGTGCAATCATATGAGAGCCTAACAAATTTATTGATTAAATCCTTGACAAGAGAATGAGTTTGAATAAATCGAGAGAAATGAGGTTAAAGCTCTTAAAATCATGAATCATATATAAGGATACCCAACTTGTAGACTAAAGATCCGGAGAATCAACTTTCATGGGAAGAGCAAATCGTATAGTACTTGTAAGAAAATCACTTTTTTTATTTTTTTTTATTTACTTATCTTCTCCCATTCTTATATATCCTATAATATATATATCCTATAATATTTGATAAAATGAGTCCTTTAAAAACCTTTTAATGGAAATTTGTAACTCTTAGAGAGGATGCTAGAATTCCAAGAACATGCTTGAAAGATTTCATCTATGTGAGTATTGGAGTGGCGCTAATCCCTATTAGAAGTGAGTTTATTCTCAAATACCCTAATGAAAATGGGGAGTAGATAAAGTCATAATCTGTTAGCTAATAAAGTTCATGTTAAGTTGTTAACATAGATTGTTATCGTAAGGAGTAATTCTTTATTTTCCTCATGAAATTATATATCAAACTTGAGATTTTTACTAATACTAAAGTAAAGATTTTTGTTTCACAAATTGAAAATTCAATATAGAGCACATCTTCATTGGGCAAAAATCCTTCATATTTTGTAGCATTTTTCTTATTTTAAATTGCATTTGGTGGGAGTTATATATTTTAATGAAGAGAGGGAAAATGATTAAGTTATAACTTTTATACAACTTATATGTTACTCACTTTATATGAAATGTTGTGTAGTTTTAGAAAATTAAAAATATATTTTTGATGAAATGGCATGATTGTATTGAGTAGTAGTAAATGCGTTGTAAAATTAACGTCTCGTTTGGATTCAGAGTTGATCTCAACTCATCTCATATCATCTAATCATTATAACTTTCCTAAATTTTCATATAAAATATAATAAACAATTCAACTTTTTTCAATCTCAAAACAAATAATAATAATTTAATTAATTTTCAATTTTCATCTCAACTCACTATTCAAAACTCACCTAAGTGAATCATTACATATGAAAATATAATTTAGTTTGACTGAAATGTTGCTTTAATATGCGAAATGGCTAGACAAGCAATTATTATGAGTTAATCGCTTATTTTATTTTTTATGTAAAGTTTGACCATTGTTTTAATGAAGAGTAGACGTTTAATTGACCTATAAAATTTATAGCTTTAATTTCATTAACTCCTTTCCAAATCATTTATTGTCAAGCAATTTTTTTTTTTTTAATTTCGATTATTCCTTCAATTATTTCTAGTAGCGGGCCTAACTAATAGGATTTAACATCTATTTATAAAAATGATAGTGTGACATGTCATCACCAACTAAAGATTGAGATATGTGCCCACTAATGATAAAAAGACGAAAATGCTCATATAATTTAAACCATAACCTTCATAAAGCATCTCCCATCCAAACATAACTTCCTAAAATCATAAAATCATCTACCAGCCTAAACCCCCCACCTCCTGAAAATCCATCCCCTTTCCCTATTCCTCTATTATTCCTCTATCTTCGACATCTATAGTGATCAAAACCAAACCGAAATTAAACTCCTAGTCATCCTTAACCCCCAAATCAATTCTCACTCTAAAACCCTAACTTCCTGAAAACTAATCCCCTTATCCCCATTCCTCCATCACCAACGATTACAATGGATGAGAATCCTTCACTGATGGCAACAATCTAGGTTTTTCTCAAAATTTTAAGGTCATACTAATATCATAATGTAAAGGTTATTATTTATATGTGTGGGTTCTCTTTACATATAACTTGTAGTGGTTGAGATTATGATAAAAGTAACATGCGATATATCAACATAGCATGTAATGTCAACATAATTGAATATTATGGTCTATCTCCATTGTGATAAAAATTCTGTTCATTTTGTTGTTTATGTGCATTTGCAAAAGTCTGACTCAATTTGGCTCCTTTTGTGCAACTCAGTTCTCAACATACTTACACAGAATTTGTATTCAATCTTGACAACCTCATTAGTGCATTTCCTTGCATGGTTTAGATACATGGTTCATCTATTTTAGAACTAATTTGAATTGTAACTTTCAACCATTCATGTCCACCTATAAATATGGTTAAAGTTTATCTCCATCACGAAGGATCTCCAAGAAGCCAATCCATGCCATACATAGGAGGTACAACGGACTACCTTGAAAATTGGGATACTGACTGCCTATGTGTCAGATCATTTCATCAAACAATGTAATAACTGGGTTATAGATAGTCGAGTGGCATGTATTATTAATTAGATGGAGATGTTGATATTTAGCCAGTATAGAGACTAATATTCATGATATGTTGCATGCAATTACAGTGGAAAGGAAGAATGTATGGTATGTATACATCAACCATGTTGTGGATAAACCATGCATTGTTGAACTATTAACATTATTGGCCGATATTCCTGTATTGTCAAACCATCACCAGACATATCATATGACATGAGTGGACCATTACCAAGGATTGAGGACACTGAAAGTGGACATGAGAACAATGATGAGGATGACAAGGAAGACTTCGAGGTAAAGCTTCCATTGAGTGATTTGAACGAGTAAGACAATGATGATCTTAGTTTGTATGTTGTAGAGGGCAGAAAGATAGGGAAAATAAGGCTAGGGATGATGAGGCTATTAATTATGGAGAAGCCGAAACTCAGTGATTTCCATTTGTTGCTAGTGTCGATCCACAGGTTCGAGTGCATGGTGATGAGACTATGGAGGATGGTGATAGCATGGTTGAATCATAATATGGTGATAGCAAGGAATTGCTTAGTCTGGATGAGGAGAGCGATGATCATAGTTCACATAAGAAGTACCTTGAGTTTAATAAGAAGCGTGACATGAGGAGAAACATCACCTTTTCTACAGGGATGAAGTTTAGGGACTGTAGTGTCTATAAAGATTCATTAAGAATATTTGCAATACAACAAGATTTTAATTATGCAAAATGATAGAAGACGGGTAACCTCATTGTGCGAGTTGAAATGTGGATGGCGATTGGTTGTGTCATTGAAAAACAAGGGTAAAGTTGTTCAGAATTGTGTCAGGCATTATTATAATAAGAAAGCCTCTAATAAGTGGTTGGCCAATCGTTTTATTGAAGATTTGAATATTTGTCCCACTTTGACAGCATCTACATGCTCTTTTCCTTTATCCCAAAGTCAAGGATTTGATCTTCTTAGAAATCTTTTCATATTATAGAATCAATTTACAAAACATTAATAGAAAATGTGCACGTGTGAGAGATGAGGTTTTTTAAGTATTTTCAACTGAAACTTTCTTCTTGTATGTTTTTATTTATTTATTTTTTCATGTATATAAAGTTGCCGATTTTGTGCCCCACTCTTGATAATGACAAAGAGAACTTTTGAGAACATCTCTTTTAGGACGCAATCACGTAGGCAAGTGAATGCGAAGTGCCTCAAAATTCTCTCATACTAATTTTAGTAAATAATGAGTTTGTATGTGATTTTTATAAACTTCCGCAATTTTCGTGAGTACGTGGACGTAGGAGGTGATCAACTGGTCTCTCTCTACTGCATGATCATTTTCCTTTGTCCCAAGGTCAAGGATCTGATCTTCTTATAACTCTTTTCATTATTGAAAGACCACATGATATGACTTCTAACAGAACAGAGATCCAGACCCCCGCCCCATACACTAGCTTATGATACCTAATTAATTAATATATACACGATCACAAAGAACTAAAAAAAAAAGTCATTTTTTTTGGAATTTCTTCATGTAGATATATGCATGTCTTTTTGCATGCAAAAGATGAGTCAAGGATGGTGGTAGATTGATAATATCGTTGGATGCTTGTTTCTTGAAGGGTCAATTTGGAGGCCATCTAATTGTTGTGATAGAGAGAGATGGGTCGGGAACAATGACATGTTCCCAATAGCATTTGCCATGTGCAAGGCAGGGCTTCATGTGTCCTATGTTTTAATATTTATGGATGATATTGACAATGTTGATCGTGGGCAGACATTTAAATCGGAAAGACAAAAGACGCATTTATTATTGACTCTTTTAATTATGTTAATGTTTTTAACATGCATGATTTAATAAACACTTACCCACTGTTTGTCATGGTTGTAGGGGTTGGTTGAGATTTGACTCTAGAGTGTCGGTCATGGACTATAGATACTGTGGTTAGACATCTTTACTCTAATTTCGAGATGAGAGGATTTACAGGCAAGGCCTTCAAAGATGCATTGTTGAATGCAGCTTAGGCGACAAACAAAACACAATTTGATTACTATATAGGTGTCATCAAAGACATGAACGTGAGAGCATTTGATTACTTGGATGCGATCAATCTAAATCTATAGTTAAAACATGCATTCAGGACCACATGCAAGAGCAATATGCTATTGAATAACATTGTAGAGTCTTTTAATGCCTGAATTGAGTCTGCAAGGGAGAAGCCCGTTATGCCCATGATGGAGATTATATGCACAAAATTGATGAATCGTATAAAAATGAAGAGGGAGGGGGCATAAGATGCGATTAATCCCATTTGTCCAAAAATAATGAAGAAGTTGAAGAGAAATAAGGCGAAGTTGAGAATTTTGATTTTTCGTTGTAAGAATGACTTCGAGAAATCATATTGTGAGAAGAGGGTTGTTAACTGGATAAACCATACATGTATTTGTGGAGACTAGCAACTAAATGGAATTCCATGTAGACATGCTTGTGCAGCCATCTACGCTAAACATTGGTGTCCTAAGTCATTTGTCCATCAATGGTACTCGAAGGGTATGTATTTGAAGAGCTATGCATGTGATGTTACATGTATGTAATGACCTGATATATGACCCATTTTGAAGAAAAAGATCATATTAACTCAAATTGTTAGGCCATGAGTGGGAGACCAAAAGAGACCAGAAGAAAAAGTATAAATGAAGTGCAAGAAAATTGTAGTGACATGTGGGAACTGTGGTGCAAAGGGGCATAATGCTAAGAATTGTTCAAAACCTCAAACCCCAAACAAAAGAATATGGTCAAAGAGGGTTAAAAAGCCCAAGGTGACACCAGAAAAAAATAGTGGGGTATGATAAAGTATTATTGATTAATGAATTTGAAGATATTTTCTAAAATTATAATCGATATACTGTATTTTTGTAGGCTAGGGTCTCGAGTACTAAAGCTAATGCACAATCTAAAGGATACTTGGAGGCTTATGGATAAGAGAAAATCTGTAATCCATCACATGAACATGGTGCATGGATAGATGCAACTACATCCAATTTTCCCATTTTTTAGCTGTTGCCACTTTCTTATCTCTTTAAGTTTTGTACTTTTATTTATTTATTCTAATCAAACATATTATAGAATAAAAGATAAAATTACAAGAGTTTAAGGTGGATCTTTCCCACTGTCAATAAACAAAAAAGGGAGATTATCTAGGGTTAAGCATCCAAAAGCGAGATTGATTGCTGCCTATTGCGCCATTGAGTGTGCACATCGATTTTGAGGTCGATGAATTTTTGCTAGTTTCCATCTTTGGTGATGACAAAATATTTGTTGAATATTTGCAATGATGGGGAAGATTTGCCAAAATAGGGATGCGTCTAGGCTTTCAATGGCTATGATGACATTTTGGGTGTCGCCTTCAATAATTGCTAGATTTTGTTGAGTTGCTATTTTGGAAGCTAGCAGTGCCGCTGAGGCTTTAGCTACCAGAGGGTTTTAAGTTTGAATTTTTTCTGTTCGGATTTCCAGGATATCCTTATTGTGGTTCCTTCGAGTCGTTGATGCTACTGAGAAACTATTTTTGACTGCGACGTCAAAGGAGAAACTGTAAAAATTTGGAGGTGGAGGCTTCCAAGTTTCTTCTTGCCTTTTTTGTTTCTTTTCTCATGCTACCTTGTATTCCTCTTAAATCTGACTCAGTTGACTAGTTACTTTTCTAGGGACAGGACAGTGTGATTATGGACAATATCATTTCACTTTCTCCAGATAAAATCCATGATAATTACTGCGAATAACTAGAAGCGGTGTTTTTCCTTGTCTCGTAATCCCAATACCTATTTAGGGTGTATGATCATCCTTATCCAATCTGAGATGGAACGGATGGGCAAGTTTGTTAAATTTAATGGCCAGTTGCTTTGTTGTCACAGTATTTGGTTTATTGGACACTCTATGAAAAGATGTAGCAAAGTTTATTCTGCTTGATTGCACAGTGGACATTTTGTTGATTCAAGTTGAGGAACAATTGTACTAAGTCTTGATTTGGTGGGGATGATGTTTCAGAGTAACTTCCAGAGTAGTAGTTGTGACGGTCATGGATTCTTAGACCCCAAAGAGGCTTGAAAAGCGCCATCATGGTATCTTGTTGCATTGAATCTTGGTAGCTAATTGTTACATGCTAGGCTATTTTAATCGAAAAATTTTCACTATGATTTGGTGTCCAAATGATCTTGTCTTGCCCCTGAAAGATTGTTGGTAGCGGAATTTTTTGGATTTTTGTGATGCTTTCCTAGTCAAAGAGATTTTACATATTTGGTGTGTCCCACGATCGTAGATTGTTTACAATTATATCCAAAATAGTGAGGGAATGGTGGATTTGGTCCATACCTTGAATCGACTTTGGTTTGAAATTTTCCATAGAAGGAATCCACAGTTTTGACCAGATGTTGACTGAAAGACCATTGAGAATTTGGTAGCATTGTCCTTTTTTGAGTATGTCTCTAATTTGAAGAAAACCTTTCCACAAGCATGAGTCTAAAGGTTTTGCTGCTGCGTTCCAGAAATTTGTGTTTTGGAAGTATTTTGCCGAGAGAATTGAATGCCACAGGCCATTATGTCTTTCGCTTTATTCCATATGGCTTTTGCTAATAACGCTTGATTCATTTTTCCCATCAATCTGAACCCGAGTCCTCCTAAGTTTTTTGGTTGGCATATGGATTTTCATGATTTTAATGTCATGTTATGAGCTTTATCTTTTGGGAACCACTAAAAATTCCTGAAGCTTGTGTCGAGGACCTTGCAAACTGATTTTAGGAGTTGAAATGAGCTCATGTGGTAGGATGAGATGGTGCTTGCCACTGATCTGATCAACATTGTTCTTCTTGCTTGTGATAAGAGCTTTGATTTCCAACCTTCCAGTTTTTTCCCCACTTTGCTCAACATCTCTTTACAGCTCTCTCTTTTATTTTTGTTAAAAGAAGTTGGTAGGCCCAAATATTTCATTCTTGCTGAATATGCTTTGTAAGGAAGCCACTGAGATATAGATGATTTGGTTGTTGGACTTGTGTTCCTTGTGATGAAGATGGAGGATTTGCTTAGATTAACTTTTTGTCCCATCCATTGTTGATATTTTGTTAGGCTTTCTCAGATAACTTGAGCATTTCTTTCTGTAGCTTTTGCAAAGATAATTGTGTCATCCGCAAAGAGTAGGTGTGAGATGGGCGGGCTGTTTCTACTGAGTTTTACCCCTTCAAGTGTACTTTGCACTTCAGGTTTTAACAAAATTTTTTATAGTGCCTCTGTGACTAGTATGAAGAGGAAAGGGGAGAGCAGGTCTCCTTGTCTGAGTGGTCGTTATGCTTTGAAGAAGCCTCGTGGTGAGCCATTGATGAGAATGGAGAAGGTTGTTATTGTTATACATTCTCTTATCAGGTTTATTTATCTTTGATTGAACCCCAAAGCTTTCATTACCATGAAAAGAAAATCATATTCCACCAGATCGAAAGCCTTTTCCATGTCAAGTTTTATGGCCATTAACCCATTTTTCCCAGTTTTTCTTTTGAGATGGTGGAATAGCTCATGTGCAATTATGAAATTTTGTTTTATATTGCGACCTGAGACAAAAGCCGTTTGAAGGAGGAGATAATATTTGGCAACGTGACTTTAAAGCGGTTTGCCAATATCTTCTTAATGATTTTGTAGTTGACATTTATGAGATTGATTGAGAGGTATTTTCTTGGGAAATTCGGACTTGGGATCTTTGGAATGAGAGTTATGTTAGTATGATTCATCTGCTTCAAGAGTTTGCAGCTTCTGAAAAAATTATGAACTGCTTGGACGACCTCTTTATTTATGATGTTCTAATAATGTTTATAGAAGAGAGTTGTCATGCCATCTGGACCAGGCGGTTTGTGTCTTGGGAATTTGTTTTAGAGCATTCACATTGGCTTCTTCAAATCACATTTCATCTCTAAATTTAAATAACTTTATCAATAGTTGACCCACATTGAATTAGCCAAACACTTTTCATCCTAAATATTAGCTACAATAATTTTATCTTTTTCTTCAAAGATGAAAAAAGCAATATTTCATCTCCAAATACATTGTTTATTAATATCTCGTCGCTCTCTCCCGCGTCTCCTTTCTCTTTCTTCTTCCTCTTCCTTTCTCGTGTTTCGTCTTCCCTTCTTCCTTCTCTTCGTCCCTCTCTCGCGTCTCTTCCTCTCTATTCTCTTCATCTTTTTTTTTTTCCCTCTTTTCCTCTTCTTCCCTCTCCCGCATCTCTTTCTTCTTCATCTTCTTTTCATTTTTTTTTCTCTTCTTTCCCTACAACCGCGTCTCCCGCAACCGTTCTCTCCTACAACAGAGCTCTCCAGCACAGCACAACGACAGCACGGCACTCACAAGCACACGGTAATCATTCGAAACCCTAACTTTGATTCTAGCCCTGATTTCTCTAAAAATTGGTTTGATTTTGTTGATGTTTGGGTTTTATTTTGTTGATGTTTGGGTTTGAAGTCGAAGGTCTCGGGTAGTTTCTTCGAGCGATTGCCTCTGTTGATGTTCTCAGATTTCTGGGGTTTTACCTGCAAGTAGATGGATTTGTATTAATTACTAGGGACCTTTGGCATAAAGATGAAGTTGGTAATCAATGTAATCGTTAGAGAATTCGTTAGAGAATTTCTGGGGTTTTACCTGCAAGCATTAGAGAATTCATGCATTTGAAATGGAACAATGGAATCGTTGCTCAGAGAATTCATGTATAGTCATAGTTCTGTGAGGATCGATGTATAGTCATAGTTCATGTATAGTCATGTCTAGTCATAATTCATGTATAGTCATGTATAGTCATGTATAGTCATAATTCATGATTATTTTGTGGTTTTTTATTATTTTGGATCACAAATATGGGTGTGATGTTTATAGTTTTATATGTTGATTACCACCCTATTCATTACTCTTATTTTGCACTAGTTGGTGATGATGTTTGTAAGAATTGGCTTGATTGCATTGAAGATCGATGTAATTATTTTGATAATATTGATATCGTGTGATGAAATTTTGTTTATTGGATTATGAAAATGAAAATGAATATGATTGTTAGAGATTATAGGAGGTTATGAAAATAGAATTAATTAAAAAATAAAAATAAATTATAAAAATAAAAAAAATAAAAAAAAAATATTTTATTATTATAGAGAATGTGATGACTAATCCAATGTAGATTTTAAGTTTTGAATGGTTAGCTAAAAGTGAAAAAGTTACATATTCTTCAAAATTTAAAGAATAAAATAGCCAATCCAATGCCAATGCTCTTAGAGCTCTTAATATTTTTTCTTCACTTGGTATCGCATTGAGCAATTCATTGTCATGTTTCGAAATTTATTTGTAAAAAATATTTTCAAGTTGCTCTGGGATTTGTGGATTGGAAGAAGAGTATATTGATCTGAAATGATTTATAAATGATGATTCAATAACGAGATGATCCATTGATCAGTTACCTGGTCCCAATTTGATGGAGTCTATGGCGTTTCTGTTGTTATAAGATGGTAGAATTTTGTGTCGAGATCCGTGGAGGTGAGCCAGGTGATCCATGATTTTTTACGCCATAGTGTTTTTGCATTTTCTCTTTGCTTGTGCAGTTTATGTTGTAGGGATCTTTCTTTTTCTTGATTGTGAGATGTCATTTGGTAGTTTTGAACTTCAAGTAACTCTCTTTCTAAATCTTGGACATTCTTCTGAATTCGCCCAAAGTGTATTTTGTTCCATACTTTGAGCGCGTATTTGGCTGCTTTGATTTTCTTGCAGAGAATGTAGGTCAGATTGCCTTGATAGCTTTTACACCATGTTTCTTTTATTATTTGATGGCTGAGCAACTCTCGAATACAAAATTTCTTAAATTTAAAAGATGAGGCTTGACGAAGATTTGCCGAATGATGGCCTGATGCTGATGAGGCTAGATGTTGCAATGATGCATCCGAGAATAATAGTCTCTATTATTGATTTGCTATTACTCAGTCTAGTCGTTCTCTTATAAGTGTTTTTTCATATCTGTTATTTGACCATGTAAATTTCGGACTCGTGAAACCAATGTCAATGAGGTCGTTTCAATCCATGAGGGCTTTGAGGCCTTTGAGTTAATGATGGTTGGGCGCCCATTGTGCTTCTTAGACTAGTCAATGAGATCATTAAAGCAGCCTATACATACCCAAGGGCCCAAAAAAGCTTGGTATATTGAGTCCAGATGTTTTCAAAAATTAGCTTTGTAGTTTCATTGGGCTAGTACATATACATAAGTAATTAACCATGGATGATGATGAGGATCTGAGTAGACTAAAACTGAAATAGCATTCATATTAATTTGTACAAGTTTTAATTCTACACCTGGACGCCACAAAAGTAAAAGGCCCCATTTTTTGCAAGTTGTTGAAAAATGAATAAAATTGTGGAAACCTAGACTATTTACTATAGATATGATGCGTTCATCTGACACCAAGGTTTTCGACAAAAAGATTACATCCGGGCTATAAGTCATAATATTAGCCCTTAAGTTTCTGATTGTCTTGGGTTGGGTTAGGCCCCTGCAATTCCGAGCTAGTGTCTTCATTCTACTAGGGGAGGCATTTTGAAACTTGCCTCGCTAGCTTGTTTGGACTTTCCTGGAGGTGGTGGTGATGTTCTGGCATAAGGGGATATTCGAGTTTTCCCTTTGAATTTTTTTTCTTTCCCCATGAAGCTTGACTACTTTTCCAATAGTGTAAGAGCCAATGATGACTCCTCCATTTGTGATGCATTGGCTGAGAGTTTATCAGATGTTTGCTTTCTATTTTCACTAGGCATTAGGATTTTCTCTTTAGGGGTTGTGAGGAGTTTACACTCATTGGTCTCTTGGATGGGAAGATGGCTAGGTGGGGTTTCCTGGTTTGAGGAGGCGGAGTGGCTATTGGGGATTGAGTGTTTGTCATGAAAGCATATGGTGGTGTTGGGTTTGTGAGATTGTTTACGGGTTGTTTAGTGGAGGTTGAAGTTGATTTTTGTGGTGAGGTTTGACAGGGGTCTGGATTGAAGTGAGGTGGTGGGCTTGCTGGGGTCTTGCTTATTTCCTGGGGGTTGCTTGAGTGGGTGATCGTGTATGGGGCCTTGGTCTGGGGTGCAATAGGCATTTGATGCATTTGATTGCATTGAGTTTGGGGTGTTTCGCTGGCCTCAATCAGTGGATTGATTTGGGTGGACTTTGTAGAGGATTGGATGGACTTTGGAGAGTAGTCGACCTAGCTTTCAGGGAGTGGAGTGGGTGGGCTTTGTGGGCCAATGGTTATGGACTTGGTAGAGAAAATGTTTTCCTCTTGCTTATCAATGAAAATGGGCCTTTGTGTAATTAAATTGGGAGATTTAGACTTGGGCTCACCTAGATGGGCTAAAGAAGTTGTGGCCCGATGTTTGATCAGTTGTGTTTTGTAACTCTGCATCGCCGAGTATATTTGTCTCCAATATGCCTTCCAAGGTGTATGTGTTCTAGCTGACAGAGATGCAATCAGTGGTGTGACTCCTGAGAGATTCTGTGGCTTTATTGCAATTCTTTCTGCTGTTTTAAATCCTGGTCCAATTGATAAAAGGGAAAGTTGGCTATTGATTGCATTAATTTGATTTGAGGCAGTGGTTGGTTCCACAGTGAAGATATTGATTTTCATTGGTGGGAAATTGAATGCACTTGATTCACTGTAGATAAATAGTGGTGAAGAGCTGGATAACATTGTTTGTATGGAGCTTTCTTCGTGTTGCTGGGTAGTCAGCGACGACGGGAAAATTTGAAGAAGCTTTGGAGTTTCCTCTACAAAAGGATTTCTTTCACCTCAAGTAAGTAGATTTTGGTTCAAGAAAGCTATTTGATTGCTTCCTTGTTGTTATTTTTTTAGAGCTGGATTCCTTTCCCCTTGTTGTTTCTGTCGTGAGCCATGGGAGGTTGAGCTATAGTTTCCGAAGGGTCCATTTCTGTATCTTTCCTTCCTTCTATTTGTTGAGATGCCTGAGAGAAACTTGTGCTATTGAAATTCGCTCTAAGCCGAGGTTCGTAGTTAAGGTTCATGAGAATTGATTTTAGATAGTTGCAGAAGATTTGGGAGTGACTCAGTCTTCCACATGCATAGCAAAAATCAGAGAGACGTTCATATTTTATGGAAACCCATATTTCGTGATTCCCGTACCTTGTCATTGCAAATCCTTGTTGAATGGGTTTAGTGACATTGATCTTAACCTCTATCCTAATGTGTTTTCTATAGGCTATCCCGTAGATTGGATCTTCTTCCACTTTGATCAAATTGCCTAATGCTTTCCCAATGTTGGTTGCATTCCTCAGTGTCATGTGGTCAAGGGATAGTCCGTGTATCTACACATTAAACAGTGAGTGCTTTAGGTTGATCTCTTGTAGAGTTGCTCCTGGGGGCCATGGCTTGAGGATTAATGTGTCCTTTGAAGTTCCATGGTGCTTGGTTCAAGACTCTTAGCTTGTCCTGGGGAGATCGAAATGTGAAGATAAACATATTTGTTTCCAGATCTTCTATAAGGAATTTTTGGATGAAGTTCCATGTTGCCTTGATACTAAAATGAATTGCATATTTGTTGAGAGGCCTGTTTGCTACCAATTTTTCTACTAAAATTATGTTTGATATGGCTTTTGCTGAATCTGGTGCAGGTTCAAGATATAAATCTTACCAAGAGAGAGCTTAAGTTTGTGTGATGAGTGAATCCAAATCCATTCGATGCTTCTAAGGTTTGATGTGTTTGCTATGAATGGTTGGCGGTTCTCAGCTTGTGAGGAAAAGGAGGTTGTTTTGTGGTGGCTGGAAGGAAAAAACTACAGTGTGCAGAGGGGCTCTAGTGAGAGAGTAGCTAGTTTTGTACTTTTACTTATTAACCCACCAGCTTTGTTTCTTTTGTCCCTTTCTCTCGTTTCTACTTTATTAGTGGGCTTCTATACACATGGGTTGGACATGTTACATTTTAACTCCAACGTACTTCTTTATCTTAAACTAAAAATAATGAGAGTCATTTATTTATTTATAAATTATTTAAGGATAATTGAGATGTGAAATTGAAATGTATAATATATAATTTGCATTAACATTAACTAGTATAAGGTCAAAATGGATGCGAGAAATTGACCTTAGCTCTTGCCCCATAGCTTATTACTCTTACTTCGATTTAAGAGATCCTCAAATTAAAAGAAAAATGAGTTTTAATTTTAATTTTCAAGATTCAAATGATCTGTTAAATAATTATTATTTTTTCTTTAATATAAACAATACGGAAAGTGGATACGCATTTTATTCATGTACTTTCATTTTCCCAATCATGCGTGCACTTTATTAATTTGTTTTCAAGTCATAGTACTCAATTGTTGGATTGCATGTGGAGCCTAGTTCGTGAGCAGAAAAGGCACAATCTATGTTCGCTTGATGTGCGCTCGACAGTGAACTCAAGCGAAGCTCAACTCGTGAGTTCCCTCGAGTTTCGCGTAACAGTGGGCTTGAGCGAGACACAAAACCTAGTGTTCATTCGAGCTGTGCTCGACACACTGCTTGAGCCAATATTCATTGGTTGTTCGCTTGAGGTGCGCTCGACACTCTGCTTAAGCAAATGACATATTTTTTGCTAATTAGGATTTCCAACTCCGTTTTCTATAAATATGTAATATTTTGATCTTTTGTACACAATTTTTAGCAATTTTTTGTGATAACAAAAGAGGCAAAGTGTGAGTGCATATTGTGAGAGTGAAAAAGCCCTAGTGTGACTGAGTTGAAATTGTGTGATTGTAATCTATTCTAAATTAATAAAATCTTTGCAACTTTATAGACTTAGGCACGTTTCCGAACCACGTAAATTGTGTGTGTGTCGTGTGATCTTGATTGTTGTTCTTTTATTTGTTTGTCACCGTTGATGTGTGTTTTTCACAACAACTAATATCAAGATCCAATGTTTGGGATCTGAATGAGAACGATGGCTAGAGACAAATTGAAAGCACCCGGGATCGAGAAGTTTGACAGTACTGACTTCAGGTATTGGAGAATGCAGATCGAGGACTATATCTACAAGAAGAGACTACATCTTCCACTATTAGGAAAGAAGCCAGAGAGAATTGAAGATATTGAGTGGAATCTTTTAGATTGACATGTGTTGGGGGTGGTTCGGCTGACCTAATCAGGAACAGTGGCACACAATGTTATTAAGAAGAGAACTACATTATATCTCATGATGGCTTTGTCAGGTATGTATGAAAAGCCGTTGGCAAATAATAAAGTGCACCTGATGAAAAAGTTGTTCAACTTGACAATGTGAGAATATATGTCTGTGGCCCAACACTTAAATGACTTTAATACGATTATAAATTAATTTTCTTCTGTAGAAATTGAGTTTGATGATGAGATCATATCATTGATTCTGTTGGCGTCGCTGCCAAATAGTTGGGAAGCCATGAGGATGGCGGGGAGTAGTTCAGTCGTCAAGATGAAACTGAACTACAATGATATACGTGACATGATCCTTGCTGAAGAGGTACATAAAAGAGACTCTGGTGAGTTCTCGAGTTTGGGATTGGCCTTGAACGTTGACAATCGGGGCAGAAGACATGACATGTCAAGCTCTAAGAGTAGGGGTAAGAGCAAGACGAAATCTGTGCACCATATTATTTGTTGGAGTTGTGGCAAGTCGGGCCAAAGTTTTAAAAACCATTCCGTTCTGGCAAGAATGGCCAGAATTTTTCGTGCCTGAACAGTAACTGGCACGAGGTAAGTACCTATTCCGTCTTGGTTCAAATTTTGGCCATTTCGGCCAATTCATTCCTGCCGGAATGGTAATTCCGTACGAAATTAAGTGTAACGTTTGAATGAAGTCAAAACAATGGTCTTTTTGTAAATTAGTTGAAGAATGAAGGAAAAAATTATATTTTTATAACCCAGTCAACTACCCTATCTTCTTATATGCCATTCCCATGCAAGACTCCATCCAAAAATCCTTGCCAAAACACTTTTGATGTTTGACTTGTCATCCATGTCTGACACCTGATTGGAATAACTCCATCTCTCATCTAGTAAAAATTTATGTGTGTTTTTAAAATTCTGACACAAGACTCTTGGCAGAAGAATCCAAAAATTCAAGATTGGGACAAAAGTTCAATTTATAATGCTTTTTTAAAATTATGCATCATGCAAGCAAGTCGGTGTGTTTATTATGGTTTTAAAAATAAAATAAATATACCAATAAATATGTGTTTTACATATATGTGTGTTTTTAATATTTATATTAAAAAGTCTTATTAAGTTTCTCAGTTATGTATATTTTTAAAACTTGTATTGATGTTATTTTGGAATATAGTTTATATATATATATAATTTATCCATTTAATGTCTATCTCGAAACGGTACACCGAACGGATTTAAAAACTTTGAGCGAATGCAGTAGCTAAAGAAATACAAGATGCCCTAATCCTTGCCGAGCACAATTCGATTAATGATCGGGTGTTGGATTCAGGGGTTTTGTTTCATAGCACCTTATATTGAGAGATTATGCATAACTACGTTGTTGGTGATTTTGGGAAGATGTACGCGGCTAATGGAGAGGCACTAGATGTAGTGGGAGTAGGTGATGTACGCATCACACTTTCGAACAGGGGCGTATGAGCTTTACAGTAAGTCAAACACGTTTCAGATCTGAAGAAAAACCTGATCTTTGTGAGACAGCTTGATGACAGCGGTTATGCAATAGCGTTTTCTAGAGGAGCGGGGAAGATCACTAAGGGTGCGCTAGTCTTGGCGTATGATAAGAGATCTAACTCTTTGTATTTAACATCAGGGTCTAGTGATGTGGAAGAAAATACAAGAGTGCAAAAAGACAGGTTTGGTTTCTCGAATCAGATGAGGAAGTAAAAGAGAGTCAGTTTTGTTGTTCCTCATGTAAGCCTGGAGAAGTTGGCTAAGATTACCAGGATCGGCTCGAAACCGGATACTCCTAGTGCAGTGAGAGTTGTGAGTCACCTAGTGGATATTCTGACTAAGGGCGATGCACGTGAGAGACTGAAGTTTAGCTCGACTTCAGTGAGTCTTCTGGCTTAAAGACGGGAGCTGTGAGCTGTAAAAGTGATATGGCTTAGCTGGAAATAGTGGCTTGCATGTGGAGAACCAGTCTCTAGTGTTCGCTCGAGTTGTGCTCGACACATCGCTTGAGCCAATGTTCATTGGTTGTTCGCTCGAAGCACGCTTGACATGCCGCTCGAGCGAATGACGTATTTTTTGCCAATTAGGGATTTTCGACACCATTTTCTATAAATATGTAATATTTTTATATCTTGCACATGTTTTTAGCAGTTTTTAGTGAGAACAAAAGAGGCAAAGTGTGAGTGCATATTGTGAGAGAGAAAAAACCCTAGTGTGAGCGAGTTGAGATTGTGTAATTGTAATCTCCTCTGAATTAATAAAATCTCTGCAGCTCTATGGACGTAGGCACATTGTCAAACCACATAAATTGTGTGTGTCATGTGATCTTGATCGTTGCTCTTTTATTTGTTTGTCATCATTGGTGTGTATTTTTCACAAAATTCAACATAGAAATTGACAACCTTTTTCGATAGAATGAACATTTTTTGTTTAGTTTTTCATTTTTCAAATCTTTCTATTGTTTAGAAGAAATATTAGTTGGAGAAATGCTATTTAATTTGAGTAATGTTAGATACAGTTTTAGAATGTGCAAGTTCTGCGTATTCAGTTTGAAAAAAAATAGGATCCACTATTAATTTTTTTTTCATGTGAGTCTCAGATTTGTCCATTTTTTTCAAAGGGAGTGCGCGAAACTTACACACCTTAGAATTACAAATACAAAACTCTTTAATATCTTATGATCTTAAAAGGTATTCCTTTCATTCTAGAAATTAAGGTGTAGTTTGGATAGTGAGACAATATGGAATGATTTTAGATGAAAGTTGAAAGTTGAATAAAATATTATTATTATTATTATTAATATTATTATTATTATTTTGAGATTTAAAAAAGTTGAGATAAGATGAGATGATTTTAGATGAGTTGAATATAATATTGTTAGAATATTATTTTTTAATATTATTTTTGTTTTGAGATTTGAAAAAGTTGAATTATTTATTATATTTTGTGTGAAAATTTAAAAAAGTTATGATGAAAAGATGATATGAGATGCGATTGATTGAAAATGTTTCTGTATCCAAACGGGGCCTAATTATTGATGGAACACACTATTTTTTCAACTTCTCATAAAAAAGTTAAACTCATCTCAATTTATTTTATATATTTTAACCTAAAAAGTTAAACCCATCTCAATTTAAAAAAGTTAAACTCATCTCAATAGAATTCACAAAATATTACTATTTATATAACTCAACTCAACTTGTTTCAACATCCGAACATAGCTAGTAGTAAAATAATTAGAGTTAAAATATTTTATTGGATTTTGAAAAAAAAAATTAAATAAAAATATTATAAAATTAAAATATTATTAGTAGAGTAATGATACCGTTGCTAAGTATTATTAGAATTTAGTTTGAACCGTTTTATGCAAAAACTATTGATGATAATTTCTATTTGAGTTTTTTTTTATTTATTTAAACAGCTTTATTTATTTTTGGTAAGTGTTTTTTATTTTTATTTAAACAGCTTTAGTAAGGAAAAAAATATTTTGCATCTTGCTCATCCAGTGTATAATCCAGTGTATAAGACACTCTTTACTCATTTCATTTAGAGAAAAGATATTTGCAACCGTAAATTATGCAACCGACGCGTAATCACTTTGAAAAAAGTAAATAAAACATGGGACTCATATGAAAAAAAATTAATTTTTTAATGGTAGACCCTACTCTTTTTCAAAACGATTACGCGGCAATTACACACTTCACGGTTGTATGTAGAATTACTCATTCATTTATATCCATTTCTGTTTCATGTTCATCAACTTGCCGTGAACAACCTTCGGAACAAAAAACGTATTGGTTTGAAAGTAAGGAAATAGAGATACTGATCTGCACTCACATGACCAACCCAATTAGGTTAAAGTTGATAACAGGCTAACAGCAGAGCTTTGTTGCATCTTTATGTTGCCTACCATCATCTTCAGGTTGAACGTAAGAACATACTTCTCAACTAAAAAACTCTTAAGACTGGAAAAATGACGAAAAACAGGACATTTGCACCCCCTACCTCATCCTGAACATGCCATGGAGAAGTACAGCTGAATAGAAACATCATCCAGTTTCAAAAGCCCAATGCAAAACTTATTACTAACTGCATAGGATCAACCAAAATATTGCATACACAGGCTACGAAGTTCTGTGTTTTTAGTAGGTTCCATAGATGAAGAATGTTAAAAGAAAGAAAGAAAGAATAGTTCTAACAAGCTTAGTATGCTGACAAGAAGAAAAAAAGTATGATTGCCCATGTTGCAAGAACTTTTATTTCTAGTGTCGCTAACCATAAGATTAAAACAGCAAGAGAAAATTAGAACAACGTAATAATCATCAGCCAAATGATTCAAACCTCCAAAAAAGAATCCTGATCACCATTTTTATAACACTTGATAATCCCAACATGGTGTGCTAAAAACACATGAGATCAGTAAGCTCGCCGCATCATTCGTTTAGGTTTCTTCACAAAACTCAATCTAATTTGCTTTAGCCGTCTCCTCTTCCTTGCCATCTTCTCCGGCAGTGTCTCCCTCTTCTTCTGACTCTTCACAACCTTCACCTTCTTCTTCACATATCTTGGGTCCACCGCATATGCCGTAGGCTCCATGGCTATACCTCTTTTTCTAGCCTCGTTAAACAGCGCATTCGCCCTATCGAGACGATTATGAGCACACAATTTACCCATCAACAAATCATAAGTCTTGATCCCGGGCTCACAGCCATCCTCCTTCATCTTCTTGAAAACACTCAAAGCATGATCAATCCTCTCAATGCCACACAAAATCTTCAAGAACCCATAATATGCCTTTTTATCAAGCTTGCCACCGTACCCGGCAGACCTCATCCCATCAATCATTTCATCCCCTTCTCCCACCCTCGCCGCCTGATACAAACTCCTAATTAAAACAAGAAACGTAGTCTCATCCGGATAACATCCCCACTCTCCCATCCTATAAAACAATTTCATGGCGTCCTCGGTCTTCCTAATCTTGCATAAATTTGTGATCAACACGTTGAAGGTCTCCACATTTCTTGGAACCCCATGAACATCCATTTGGACCAACACCTTCTCGGCCTCCGAATGAAGCCGAAACGGGTCCTTCTCCCTACAAATCTTACAAACACAGTCAAGAATCGCGTTGTACGCCATTGTCCCAATCTCGAACCCTCCCCTATACATCTCCTCAGCCAATCTCTTGGCCTCGTCAAGCTTCCCATCCACGCACCAACCTTTCACCAATAAATCGCAAATTCTCTCGTCGGGGAAAAACTCTTTTGCCAAGTTTTTCACCATTCGTTCGGCGTAACTCGCATACCCATTACCGCAAAGCTTATCCACTACCAGCAAAAGCGATTCTTTGTCTCGCTTGAGCCCGTAATCGACCTCCATCCTCTGGAAAAACGACACCACATCAGTCGGTCTCCCAGCACGGACGAGCCTGTCAATGGCAGATTCCAGGGTTTTAGGCCCAGCGAGTCCAACTCCATTCACGAGGACTTCGTGGATCGCCTTGAAATCCTTGCGTCGGCCGAAGTAATCGACGAAGTAGGACAGGGTTTCATCGGTGTGAGTGAAACTAGTGTTAGAGATGAGCCAGTGATTAAACCCCAGGACCGTACGGCCGGCATCGGGGCAGAGATTGAGTGTGGAGAGGACCAAGGAAGGTATTGGATTGATGTGCGAGAAGCTTAGGTGGAGTCTTTGGGAGATTGGAAGCGGTTCCGAGTCCGGGTTTTTGAGTAGCTCGGTGGAGAGGGAGAGGGGAATGGGATCTGGTTCTTGCGGTGTGGAGGAGGACGGCGACGAAGCAAAAGTTCTCAACAGAGAGAGAGACTGAGAGCTTTGCGGGTATTGGAAATGGCGGCAGAGATGGTAGAAGAAGGAAATGGGTTTATTGGGCAAAAGAAGCTGTCTTACAACCCTAGAACTAGGGTTTGCCATGTGAAGAGAGTCTGTGTGAAGTTCAGACAGAGGAAGGAGAAACCAGGAAGGATGAGAACGCGTGACCTACCTTAATTCCTTGGTCAACTTTTGCTTTGATGGGCTGGGTTCGGTGGGCTTCATGGGCTCAGAAGATGGGCTGTGATGGAACAGAGTTTTACTAAAATCATACTAAAGGCGTAGGCATACAGGGACATTGAGAAAGCCCAAAAAATTAGGCCGAGGCCATCCCACAAAGATAAAACACGTGGGTATATAAAATAGGTTTAAACTTTGTCCACAAACGAATCATAACAACAATGTCAAACCCTTATTCAAGACAAAAAAATAAAAAAACAATGTCAAACCCACTATTTCACAAAGTCTGTAATAAATAAACCTAAAAAAAGATAGGCCGAAGGGTAATGATATCCTTACATCACCGGCCTACCCCATTTACTATCCATATATATATATATATATTTCATTTTTTCTTTGTAGTTGCCTACTTTCTCTCTGTCCAATGTCTGCACCTTCTTTTAGTGAGATAAAGCTTTATTCAAAAAAAATTCTTTTGGTCTCTCTCATAAGTTGACCCCCTCTCTCTCTCTCTCTTTCTCTCTCACAAGCTGGCCCCTCTTCGCTTAGAATCATTCGTCAAACAATTGTAATCTATATATTTAGTTTTTGTCAAACTTCATCTTAGAATTTTATTGATGTGACCTTTAAATAGCTGTGCAACATAAAAATTAAATGTGGAGACAAAAATGTGGTTTTGAAAGGAAACAAAAAGGAGTATCTCTATGAGATTTAAAAAAAAATTCATTCATAGCGAAGTTGCCATATATAGAAGATTCTATAAAATAAACAAAGTCATTCTTTATGAAAATACTAAATATATAAAAGAGAATCTGCGGAAGCAATTATTAACAATTTCTCCAACCCTGTCTTATAAAAATCATAAATTAATAATTATGTACACGATCTAAGCCTCTGCCTCGCCTCTCTGTGCTAAGTCCCATCCTGCAGCTACATGATTGATATCATTTGTTTGTTTTAGGGTGCGGGAAACAAAGTGGTTCATGGTTTATGATGGCTCCACTGTGGGTTGCAACAAGACAGTGCTGAGGCATGGCACACGAATAAGGGCTTCAGTGCATTTGGTTTGGATGTGCCTTGAGGTGGTTTGCCCTAGGGTCGAGCTTCACAGTGCAAGTGAAGGGAGTTTCTGCGGTGATAAGGTTGTATGTGGCTCGGTCATGTGGAGTTGCATCTAGTCTGGGTGGTTTTTCCATAGAGGTTTGCTTGATCTTCGTCCTCATGGTGTAGCAGTGTGTGTCTTCTTGGAAATTTTTGTTTCTTGTGACAAGGGTTGAAGGGAGGTTGTGAGGGTGCTCCGTTGGCTCTTAGGCCTCTTTTGTTTTCACAACTCTTCCCAACTCATCTCATCTAATCTAATCATTACAACTTTTCTAAATTCTCATATAAAATAAAATAAACAAATCAACTTTTTCAAATCTCAAAACAAAAATAATATTAAAAAAATATATTCTAATAATATTTTATTTAATTTTTAACTTTAATCTCAACTTATCTTATCTGTCAAAACAAGTGAGACCTTAGTTTGGACGTGATTCCATGAGGGTGAAGCGGGGCTTGCGGTATGGTTATAGAGTAAAAAGGAACTATGGTGGCTACTCCTGAAGTGAGAACCCTAGGGCAACACTATTGTTACGTGCGTGGATACTGAAACCAAGTGGCTGGGTGCTTTATAGCACGTTTTCGGATCCTCTATCTAGGCCATTCGGGTCAAGGTTTTCTATAATGGGTCGTGGGCACCTTTGGGCAAATGGTCACAATTTTGGGCCCTTTTTCCATGGGTCATGATCTTAGTTCCTAGACCTATGGGTCCTAGAGTTTTCTCTTGGGCCCTTATTTGGATTCTAACAAATGGGTTGGCCTATTTAGTGAGTCCAACTATATTATAGGGCTTGCATACAATTTTATGGGCTAAGTCACTAAACAACTCTAACGGGGCAATTTTAAACTCTAAAGGAGGCTAACTTGTTTGATAAATACTTTTGGGCTTTTAAATAATTTACTTGGCCTATTATCAAATAGATAAGGGCCCATTTGCTTATAAATATTAAATGGACTTTATCCTAATTATTGAGACCAACAAAAGTTTCATAATTCATCGTAATAAATTTTGGACCATTCAAAATTATCCAATAAACCTCAACTGGGCTTTCCAAGAATATTGGCCCATTATATATACCATCCAAAATCATTCACTAAATCTTAACCGGCCAACTTTTGGGCTTATGGCTCTAATAAGGAATTCCTAACCAATCTCAATAAATTATAGTTGCGTATATCAAATAGCCCATTAAACCTAATTTATACCTAGTAAAATTATCCATATTTCATCATTTGTAATATTGGATCGGATCGTTATACGAGTCACTTGACTATATCACTTGGAGATCATGTGGTTTGCAGTAAGTTGTCAGGGATTGCATGGTAGAGAATAGGGCTGCAACTCCGATCCCCCGCAGACTTGGTGATTTTTCACATGCATGGTAGGGTGTGATGTGATATTGGGCATTGATTGGTTGATCCAATATTAGACTTGTTTTGAGTGTTACAGGAAGGAAGTGATATAGAAGAAGCAGCGTTTCAATTCAATGCAGTGCGTACGTACGTAGGAGCTCTTCACCATTATCGAATATCTCAGCAATATTACAGACTACAAAGGATCATTTCTTGCCTGAGTAGTGGCGTGGCAGCACAAAAGTGATGGGCATAAGTCGGAAGATAACTCAATAGTAGTCTAAACTTAAAACATCATATATATATAAATTATAACTTGTCCAAATTAAGGATGTATTGCTTTGTATATTTTATGTTTCTAAAAGATCACCAATGGAAAGATATTGATGTGGCATGCATGCATCGTCCCGGCCATTGGGTGGTACTGTAACAAATACTTTTATACAATTTATAATTCATGACCATGTATATATATATATAAAGTAGTAGTACTTAATGAAAGTAATCCAGTCTTTCCAAAAAGTTATTCATGATTCGAAGTCGAGAGCTCAAATCAAGGTCAACTCGATCGGTTTCTTTGTTTTAACTTTTATTTGAGATCAAATATATATAGCTCGAATTTATAAATTAGTTAATATTATTAATCGAGTCATGAAGTTTGAATAAGGTGCCCCAGTACACTGTCTATGATGGCAATGAAATGCATGTCTAATATATATATATATATATATATATATAGTAATGCTACGTACAATTGTAGAATGCGTAAATACCGTACAGTCGCTTTGAAAAAGAGTAAGGTCTACTATTAAAAAATTAATTTTTTTTTATGTGGGTCTCATATTTATTCATTTTTTTCAAAACGACTGCACGTTCATAACTATCAATATCATTTCTCATATATATATATATATATATATATATATATTCCAGTCCAGAGCATCATGCATGATGCAGGCCGTAGCTTGCATGCTAGAGTCTAGTTGGAAAAGAATATATTACTGGTTTCCATATAATAATAATAATAATAATAATAATAATATGATGTTGTAGCTAGCTAGCTCCGATTGTTCTGCTTTCATTCAAATTGTAGTGATTTAATATTCTTCTTGGTACTGCAGGTGTGTGGTACTCATCGGCCCATCAGTGATTGTCATAGTCATCTGCATTATCATCACACATGATCATAAAGATGATTAAGGAAGATTCCTTCATATATATATAATTAGACCGCGTAGATCATGTCCTGTAAATACCATCCAATTACAATATGTAAGAACAGCTTTAATAAAGGCTGCATATATATATATATATATGCTGACTTGTATATATATATCTATAATTATATAATTACATGGACCTGCAGGCTACTTTAATCTGGAAGAAAAAGCATGATATATTCCACAACCACAAGTATGAATTAAACCTTTCACATCAGATCATGATGATGATCAACAATCGTCATTAATAATCCTACTTTAATTTTGTGCCCTACATTAACAGATCATCGATGCGCGCAGATGATCTAGCTGGGTGGTTTTGCTTCTACCTGAATCATCAAGACAAGTTGATTCACTGTTCCATCCATCAACGTCACAGATTTAATAATAACAATTAAATACCAAGCCATCTTTTGGATGAATATGAATTATGATCATGTTAGCAAGCTAGTTATTCAAACTATTTATTTGTTATCAGTTATTTTCTAAGAAAATGATTATTTTTTATTAAAATAAATCTATTTTTATCTTAAATAATCATTCTCACTACAAATAATCTGTTCCAATATTTTTTTATTTTTTATTTTTATTTTGTAATGATATGCTCGATCTGCTAGCCTAGCTAACTCGCACTACAAGAAAACTGTTTATTTGTAACTATTTAATTTCAGCGAAATGACTATTTACATTTAAAATGAGTTTGTTTTGATCACGAATAACCTTTTCGCCGTAATTAAATAACCACAAAAATCTATTTTTCTTGTAGTGTCATCAAATGTCTAGTAGCCTAACTTCTAATTATGTTCCAGCCAGCTAGCTAGCTTTATTGATGTAAATTAATAACACAAACTAATGTTGGAGAAGCATCCTACAGATCAAGAATATTATTATGATGATGGGCAAGGTAGCCCCTCGATCGCTCATTGATTACTTAATAAATTTTGTGACTACTTTAATACGTACGCATGCAATATAAATAAAGGAGCTGGGCGGCGGGAGTACTGTGCTTTACATGAAATCTTCCCAAGTGACATTAATTATTATAATTAAAATTCTATTCAAAAGGCCTTAATGCATGGCTATAATTGGTTGATGACGATCTTCTAGCTAGCTCGATCGATCCTTAATTCGAACCCTAGGCTAGCATTAAGGTAGCTTGCTAGGGGTACTACTGTTTTCAATTAATATTATCGACATGATGACTTGAGCATTAATTATATTAATGCAGGGTTGTGATTATTTCTTGTAACTTGACCTACCTAGCTAGTTAGCTGCATGCATCCACTTAGCTATATTAATAAGGAAAATTCTATACATCCTACTATGATGTGACATATTTATCATTATTAAATAATCATTTCTTACATGCTTCTTTATCATCTAATGGTAATGAATGTATTATATACGACTTAATATGATCAAAATAAGATAAGAGTATAATATATAACATTACTCTATTAATAAATATCGATCAATTGGCACCTAGCTAGTGATTTATTTGTGATGGCCAAAATCTCAATCTGGGGTACCTTTTCCAAGGATCTTTGAATCAATTATTTATAAAGCCAGGCATGTTGATCACTTTGTTGATGTGATTGATCACGTATATTATAAGAAAACTGTGTATTTGTGGCCAGTTATATATATTTTAATAAAATGATTATTTTTTATTAAAATCAGTCTATTCTCGATGTAAATAATTTAGTTCGTTGTAAATAATTTAGTATAAATATTCATTTGATCTTGTAACGTACGTAAGAAGGAAAGAAAAAGAAAAAGGAAAAGGAAAAGAAGATGAAGATGAAAAAGAAGATGAACCTAGGCATGCCAAAAAAGCTCAAAACAATAATATATATACTCCTAATTAATAGATGATCCGGTACTGCTAGTCTTTTTTACAAGCAAGCATAAAGCGGGATTTGGACGTATACAGTGAAATCTCAATATTCTGGCTGGGTATCTGTCAGTACTGCATAATTAAAGAGGTATAAGATCATCATGAGGTATATATAAAGTCATGAAATCCCACATTTTGCGATCAAAAGAATAACCATTAAAATATCTTTCAGGAATATATATATATATCTATATAGCTGTTTGGTACCAAATAAGCTGACGACGTACGAATTTATTTAATTCCTTTGCAACTGATGATCATGATCACAATATTGTTAGTAGTCGATTCCATTGGATATATATTAATGAGTACTATATATTTTGTGCAGATATATATGCAAATTGTCCGATTGACATCATTTTCTATGATCTGTAAGAGATATATATATGCATGCATGAATTGCCATGCAGTACCACCCCCGATTCTTGATGCACTTATAACTAGCTAGCTAGCTAGCTACGCGCATTAATTTTAGAGAAATTCTATTTACAATTCTAAATAAGAGACTACGTATACAGTCTCATTGATGAATGCTGATAAAAGAAAAAAAAATTTTCATTTTAAAAAAAATTAATTTTAATTTTATTTTAAAAACATAACTGTATGAACTTGCATGAACAGTCTCTATTTGAAAATTGTATGTAAACTAACTTTTAATTGAACTTATTTTTTCAATTAATTAGAGTAATAATTAGATGGATTGGGAGAGAGGAAAGGAATATATTTAGCTAGAGATCGATCGATCGATCGATGATGATGGCCGGTAACTGATCCCACATGCATGCAACCAGCTTCTTTAAAGGTGATAAAAAGGAGCAAAGCTTTTCAGAAGCAATGCTCGATCCTCGAAAAAAAAAAAAAAAATTCATGGATGGATTTGGATCCCCCATCATGCACAAAAAAGAGTAGGTAGCTAGCTAGTGAGCCATATCATTGTCTTGCTTAGGTTCTTATTCCTCAATCATTTAAAGACTTTCTTTCCCGGCCTGATTTATAAATATATATTAATTAATGTGCTATATATGAATAAAGATCATAGAAAGGAAAAAGAGGGGAATTAAGGAAATATATATATATATATATATATATTAATTAAGAAAAGTAGTGAGATTTCAGGAAGCTAGGTAGGATTGATACCCAGGGCCCCTAGCTAGCTAGCTAGCTGGGTATAAATTAATTAGCAGTATGGGTGGGTGCGATTTCTAGCTATTCAGAACAGTTTCTTGGACCACCGTATACGTGCATATATGCGTGCAATCAACTCCACTTTGTATTAATCTATCTCTAAAAAAATTATACTGTTCTCAAGTACTGTGCAAGCTTTGTGTATTTTGTTTTTTAATAAATGCGAATAAATATGACATCTATATATATAAAAAAAAATTCACATTTTATTGATGGTTCTGCTTTTTTTTTTTCAACAAGGATATATAAAGCTTGCACATCCTATCGATACTAACATTAATACCACTACAACATAATTGTTTTTTTAGTGACGGTTGAAAAATTGTGATAGTCCCCAAACTGCTACTAAAAAGTATTTTTTGTGATGATTTTTGGAGACCGTCACTAAAGACGTAAGGTTTTTTTTTTTTTCGAACGGAGATCAGCAAATTTACGTTCGAGTGTCACATATACGTTCGAACACTGTAGCTACCTACGTGCGACCGTGAAATGGTTTGGCGCCAACGTTCGAACGTTAATTGTAAATTTAAATTAAATATGACTCTAATTTAAAAATGATGTGGTTTTTATAGTGTATAATTTGTGAACAAGTCTAAAAAATTGTAATCTATATTTATATACACACAATTTGTAAAATATAATTATATATTTATATGTATAAATATATTTATGTTCTTATAAATAAATATATATTTATATATATAAATATATATTTATGTTTATATATATTTGAAGTGCAGTGATTTAATATTAAAGTTGAAAAATCTAACATTAAAAAAGATTAAGAATTGAAATTAAAAAACAATAGATATATTAAATAATATTATTCCTTACGTATATTAAAAGCAAAATAAAAAATATGATAGAATTTTGTAAACAAGACTCACGTGAACGCGTTGTTCATGAAATTCGTACTCCGTATCTCCTCAGTCAACCTTCTCGTCGAGGATACCTACACGATGGGCTATCTCGGTGACAGACTCCTTTACAGCCACGATCTGTCGATCGAGATGTGCAGTCAACTGTGAGATCATCGCATCAACCCAAGCAGGCCACGCATCTCCTGCAGATGTACTCGTCGGCTGTTGACTACTACTCCCCACACCGGGCCCGGACTACATCGGAGGAGCTAGATTCGCTATAGGGGGTGGCTGACGTCAAGGATACCCCCTCAACTGTCCAATGCTACGTCGATGCGTGTTCATGTCGAGGGGGCTCATCTAATCTATGACCCGCTCCTTCGGCTGGAGTGGCACTCTTCGAGCAAGTAATAGCCGGCTGATGATGACACCGTATGAGAGGTTGTTCATGGAGATGATGCTCGCCTCGTAACGGATCCTCTCAAAGATGCACAATGGCAAATCGATGAGATCTCCACGTGCCACTCGTATGACAAACTGTGCCTGAGTCCGACTAAATGTGGTCTTATGTGCCACAGGATCCAGGTTTGTTGCAACAATAAGTTGCAACATGCGGAAGAAATGTAGCAGATGTATTTGGTTGAAGGCGTTCTTCCTCTCGATCTGCGTGCGGTCTCTCCCGATAAGGATGTATAAATCCTCGTTTCGGTCATTATCCCGAGCCTCACGGTCAGTACCCTCAAGCCTCTGACCAGTCTCCAACTCTGGCATCATCTGCTGGCCTAGTTGGGCTAGTAGATGATGTAGAAGTGCCTACATCTGCATCGAGTGTGCCGTGTGCAGATGTAGATGTGCGAATGACGACTGTATTGTCAATCTGAGAGTCAGTTGTAGTCGATGTCTCAACTACTCAACGAATCCCGAGTAGCTCGGGGATCACATCTGGTGAAATCTCAAACGACACACCGCGTATAGTCACGGTGTGAGAGGATGCGTCCTGAAACATGGAGCACATCCCCATATAGAACTCTCGAACTATTGAGGGGTATACCCTCCTTCTCCTATGCAAATATTTCCCCAGCCTCTATTGATGAACACATCTCTGAGGTTTGTCTGCTCCCATCTGAGCTCGTCGAACTCATTGATCAGGACCTCTCGCTCCACCATAACGGTATGAGCCTCGATCCGAGCAGTATCCAAAGTGACTCATTCCCTCCCCCATTTTCAGGTATGCAAAGGATGAGGCATATCCTGAAAATAGAAAAGGAAAAAAAAATATTAGTACTATTGATGCATCTTTCGTATCAGCTTTAAATTGTTCTGCATTAACGTTCGAACGTTAAGGGCATAACGGATAAGAATTTTGAAATGTGTTGTGTTCGAACGTTATGCCTTCCAGTTCGACTGTATGGTTTTTACGTTCAAACGTCAATAACTTACGTTCGAATGTATGTTTTTTAGTTCGAATGTATGTTTTTTACGTTCAAATGTATGTTTTTTTTAATTCGAACGTAATTTTTACATTTGTACATATGTTTTTTAAGTTTGAACGTAAATTATTGACTTCTGCAACGTGAAAGGCAAAACAGCGGATAAATTAAAAAGTTTTATGTTCGAATGTTAACATTAAACGTTCAAGCGTAAGTGCGTCGAAAAGTAATGTTCAAATGTAGAAAAGATACGTTCGAACATGGAAGGGCTATGCAATTGTAACGTCATATGTTCGAACATTCTGTCAAAATATTTGAACGTTTCAACACAAAATGGCTGAGTCGAAAATCATGTACCACGGGTCAAAAATGTTCTGTCAAAACGTTTTGACTCAGCCATTATCGAAAATCATGTACCACAAGTCTAAGTGGCCAAATGCTACCATAGTAATGAAGTATATACTTCAAGAAACTTTTATACGGTGATCATTTGGCCAATGGCAACCCGTGGTGGCCGGAAAAAAGGAGTTGAAAATTCGGCCACCACTAACGTTCGGTTTATACAAAATCCTACTAAATCTGAAAAAAAAAATGTAAGAGGACAAAAGAGGGATGCCTACCTTTTTGTGACAGTTGTGGCGGAATTTGACGATGGAGGCGACGGCTTGACGGCGGCGTGCAATGGTGGAGAGATAACGATTTAGTTCTGAGAATGACGTTTCCGGTTTCGGTTTTGGGCTTAAATACACGAAACGTTCGAACGTCATTCTGAGTCACGTTCGAACGTTTGGCGATTTAATTCTCAAAAATATATTAATAATAGAATACATTGTATTATATATATATAATATTTCATATACTATACTATATATATATATAGTATTATGTATACACTATATATAATGCTATCTACTATATATAGTATATTGTTGTTGTTAGTATAGTAATACTATATAGTAATGCTATTAGTATATAAGATATAATATTAAACTAATAGTATACTAATATATTATACGGTATAATGTTATAATATATAACATAATATATTAAGTATTATACATATTATAGTCTAATATAATAATAACTATATATAATAATTATAATTCATTAAAATGTCTAAATTATAAATTAAGGCTTGAATTATAAAATTTGATGAATAATATAAAATATTTTAAGAGAAAACAACAATTAATGAGACAAGACTATACATTACAAAATGTCTAAATAGCATATATATCAAAGTAGACAAGCATCAATAGAGGAATGAGAAACTGATTGCAACTTCTTAAGAAACGATTATCTTTTCGTATCATATATAATAATGTCTAAGTATCATATATACTAATACTATCACTAGTACAATTAATTATGCCCTTTTTGCTATTAGCAAATCCTAATTCTCGATTAACTGTCTAATATTAATATTAGTATTACTATATTAGTACATAATACTAATATTAATATAGTAATTACATAATATATAATACTAATATACTAATATAGAGTGGAGAGATATAGTATAGTAATAATATATAATAATGCTATTAGTATACAACATATAATATTAAACTAATACTATAATAATATATTATATGGTATAATGTTATAATATATAAAATCATCCTAATACTATTAGTACTTATCCTAATACTATTAGATATATACTAATACTATATACTAATATTATATATATAATGGAAAAACAATTCACAATATAAGTAAAAGATTGTATGCATTTATAACAAGACATACAATCATTCTTATAATATTTTCGTATACCATATTTTATTGAGTATAAGTTAGAATATTACTAACAACATTAACATATATTAGTATTGCATATGGTCGGTTATACTGCCTGTTTTACATGGTTTCATGCATATGGTTGGTTATACCGCTTATTATTATTATTATTATTATTATTATTATTATTATTATCATCATCATCATCATCATCATCATCATCATCATCATCATCATCATCATCATCATCATCATATAATATTATTTGTAGCTATTTATTACCTGGGATTTATGTATTTGGTATCAAAGCCATATGCGATTATTTTGTTATATTATTGTTGTATCACTTATTATTGTTATAGGCCGGCCAACTGGCCAACTAAAAGGCTGCTAAGATCATTACCTTTCAAATGTCGCCTCTCCTTCTCAAGATTACTCACCCTGACATCCACCGCTCATAATTCTGAAAAGGAACATTTTTCTCTAACATATTCACAAGTAGGGGTGGACAGCGGGGCCTCGCCCCCGCTGCTCCACCCCGTTTCCGCCCCGCCTCCATATGAGCGGGCGGGCTACCCCGCTCCGCCCATGCGGGGGCGGGGTCCCCCGCCCCGTATAGAAAGGGTCTAGTGGGGGCGGGGGGCGGGATGATCCCAGCGGGGCCCCCCCCCCCGACCCCGCTCCACATATAAATTATTTATTTATTTATATATATAAATAAATATATTGTATATAGATATATACAATTTATTAAAGACTTAAAATTATATTCAAGTCATTGGATTACTTTGGCCTCCTAGGCCAACCTTTATATAGGCCAAAGCAATACAATAGTCATCCTTAAGCTGATGACTATTGTATTGCCTTGGCCTCCTATATAAAGTTGGTCTAGGAGGTCAAATCAATCAAAAATCTAACTTTAATGAGTTTAAGTTTTTTTTATAATTATAAATTTTAATTTATTTTGGGTCTAAAAAAATATTTTTAGACCAATTTTTTTTTTTAAACACAATGTGGTCAAACGGGGGGCGGGGCGGATTGAATTTTTTCCCCCGCCCCCCGGCATCGGGGCGGGTGACCCCGCCCCGCCTCTCGAGGGCGGGGGGAAAACCTCCAAACCCTGCATGGTGCGGGGCGGGGTGCGGGGGAGGGTACTCCCCGCCCCGCACCATGCGGGTATCACCCCTATTCACAAGTGATTAGAGATGATACCAAAATATGCACCTTGAGTAAAGAAGAATTTGAAATTAACAAAGAATATCTCAAACAAGATTATATGAAAGAAAAAAATAGTCACAAAATGTTAGTATTTTTCTCAACTTTTCAAAAATAAAAAGATATTATATTCAAGAGAAATATTATGAGTATCTAGAAAAAATACATACATATAACTATTATATTAATAAATACTAACTACTGAATAACGTCCGAACATACATTTTTTACGTTCGAATGTTAAACAAATGCAGTATTTTCCTGCTCGATTTCCTCAGATCTGTGATGATTTTTTCACGTTTGAACGTTTCAGTTTTATGTGTGAACGTGAATCGAGATATATGAGAGGAAATCGATTGACATTCGAACGTTACATTATAATACGTTCAAATACGAGAAGAAAAATGCGGGAAATTTCTCCCTCGATTTCGGCACCTCTGTGATGATCAGAAACGTTTGGATGTTAAAATTTAACGTTCGAACTTTAGTCGATGAAATTTATTGGGAATTTATAAACGTTCGAACGTCAAATTTCAGTACGTTCGAACATGAAAATAAAAGTGCGAGAAATTCCCTCTAGATTTCGGGCTTTGTCATAGGAAGATACGTTCGAACGTCATCTGAAAATTGGGCGGGATATTTTAATGTTCGAACGTACAAATTAAATGTTCGAATGTTACATCGAATGATTTAGTTTTTGCATGAATACACGCACGGGAGGAAGCAGACTCATTTTTGTTGCTTCTCCCGTGCGCGCAAATAACTGAGAGAGAGAGATGGTGAGAGAGGGTCGTGGGTTAGAGAGAGAGAGTTAGAATGAGAGAGGGTTATAGTGAGAGAGAGTTGAGTGAGAGAGAGTTAATATTTTGGAACTTTAGTTCCATTGATTTTGGTAAGGAAAAACTATTTTTCTTTTGTATTTTTTTAAATTTTATGATATTTGTCTTGTGTTTTATATATATATGCTTCTAATAAGTTAGTGTTGTATTTTTTTGAAGGAGTGGTTTGTTTTGGCAAGTTGAAAGTTTTTGATTTGTAAAAGGATATTGTGAGTGCTAGGTATATTTCTAAACATTAGCAATATGTTTATACATTTTGTTGTGAATTTAGAAATATGTTTATACATTTTGTTGTGATTTTATGCTTACCCTTGAAATATTGTGATTATTGTTTGTGAATTTTGTGAATAATTTGTGAGCTTATGGTGTTCATTGATGATGAATTAATATGTTTAGAAATATTGTTGTGGGAATATTGCGAATATGTTGTGATATGGATTTGAAATATTGTGATTAATTTTGTGAATTTTTATTGAATATGTTTATATGGTTAGAAATATATTGTGTTTAGGTTGTGGATTTATGTGAATTTTTTGATATAATATTTTTTGGTTTTTTTGAATTTGTGAGTGCTAGGTATATTTTTAAAGTTTAGCAATATGTTTATACATTTTGTTGTGATTTTATGCTTACTCTTGAAATATTGTGATTATTGTTTGTGAATTTTGTGAATAGTTTGTGAGTTTATGGTATTCAATGATGAATTAATATGTGCAGAAATATTGTTGTGGGAATATTGTGAATATGTTGTGATATGAATTTGAAATATTGTGATTATTGTTTGTAAATTTTTATTGAATATGTTTATATGGTTAGAAATATATTGTGTTTAGTTTGTGGATTTATGTGAATTTTTTGATGTAATATTTTTTGGTGTTTTTTGAATTTGTGAGTTTAACAAGAAAATTATAAGATTAGGAACTTAATTTAAGTAAAGATTAAAACCATTTAATATGAGAATTAATATTTAATATTTAATAAGTATATATAATATATTCATACTAATTTAGTTAGAATATGATTATTATGCAAATTATAAGTATAGTATAAAACTTAATTTAAAAAAAAAAGAAAATAAAAAATATATAACTTAATTATATATAAAGTATAATATACATATAATAACTAAAATTAATAATTACTTATTAAATATTCTTACCATTGTCAGGTTTCAAACCATTATATTATTAAATATATAAATATATATAAATAAAGAAAGTAAAATACTCTTCAAGAAAAAAGTCTTGAACCTACTAAATAAGTAGAGAGTTGGAATAAATAAATATACTAATTTAAAATAAACTTGATAGTAAATAAATAAGGATTAAATAAATGCTTATGTAGAAATTATATACTTATTGTCTATATAAATAAATAACTCACTCAATTAAGTCTAACAATTAAAATTATAATTTAGGAATGATAATAATTAAAATTATATAATAACCTTTAAAATTATATAATAACAATTAAAATTACATAGGTATCAATTAACAATGTCCTAAAATATATAATAACAATTAAAATTAAAATTTAAGAATAATAATAGTAAATGATTGACTAAATTTTAGTCTAGTTGCTTGACTGTCGTAATCTCTCCGACCTTGAGAGTTGTCAAGGCCGGAGAATTTGTGACAGTTAAGTAATTAGACTAAAATTTATATATTTTTTCAAGATCATTCTCCCTTGTTATCTACTTATGATAGGAAACTTGTGAACATATTCTATTATACTATTTAAATTCGAGCAGATCTTTCTACCATCATTTCTTGATGTCACGGTTCATTTAATAATACATTTACCTTGAGAGGTGTTGTCGAGTAGACTGGTGCAGTTCCGTTGGATGTATCCAGTTGAAAGATATTTGGGTCAACTAAAGTGCACTGTTGGGAATAAAGCCAGAGTTGAGGGTTCAATAGCAGAGGCCTATATACACGATAAATGGTTAACAGTTTGCTATCTATATTTTCGTGGTGTTGAGACACGATTTAATCGTCAAGAGCGAAATGCTGATATTGCTGCTCCACCTCCTCATGAGCTATCAGTGTTTTTCCAGAATGTACGACCATCGGGTGCACAAACGGATTACGATTTAATTGATGGAGAGTTTATGTAAAGTTCGGTGGTATGTGCTAAATAATTGCAAGGAGATTGATGACTATCTCAGGTATGTCGTTGCATGCTTTGAATAATTCTAGTTTTTTTGATGTTTAACTATAACTGTTGTGCTCAAAATATACTTCTTTTGCACTTATATACAGTGAGCACATGGACAAACTTAGGACGGAAGGCGTAGAGAATATAGAGACAAGACACGAGAAAGAAATATATACTATTTCAATTATTAGATTTTGGATCAACCTGTTCGTGATCCTGGATCAATTTCTCCTGAATTGTATGCATTGACCCGTGGTCCCCCAAATAGAGCATTTCAATACACTGCATGCACGGTCCGAGGTTATAGATTCTATACTTTGGAACGTGAACGTAATAGAAAGACTCAAAACTCTGGTGTGTTGGTCGAGGGGAGTCATGAAATATTGACTATTATGGTGTCATACATGATGTTATCGGATTAAAATATCTGGGTGGGTCTGTAACATATGTTTTTAAATGTGATTGGTGGGATCTAGGTGGTGGTCGGTTTCGATACATAGGGATAATCACTTTACGAGTGTCAATACTGCATCTAAATGGTACAAAGATGATCCATTCATATTGGTTTGTCAAGCTATCCAAGTCTATTACTTGATTAATCAATGAAAAGCGTTGATGAAGATAGTGGAGATATAACTTGGCGAGTCGTACAAAAATTTGTCCCTTGAAATATATATGAAGCAGGAATGAGTGCAGATTACGAGAATAGTGGAGATGAAGATGACACTCCGATTGTAGAGGCATACCAAGAAGATGGAGAGGGTATTAACTTGTTTGTTGACCTCGGTGCACTTGAGCTGCTCCCCTTGTGTAGAGATGATGTCCCATCCGTCCGTATTAAATGATCATTCAATTCAAGTAAGTGAGGAGGACGAAGAAGAAGAAGAGTCTGAAGATGAAGACGAATTAGAATAAAAGTACGATAAGGAGGACGAAGAAGAGGCTGGTGATGATGATGATGATGATGTTATTGATGGAAATTCTGAAACAAGCATGGAAAATACATCCGAAGATGAAGAATAAAAGTACTAAATATTATATTCATATAGGTGACTATAAAATATTATACTTTTCATAATTTCTTCTAATTAATTTTCTTTGATATAATTAATCATTTTCAAGGATACCGCCAAAACGACAACGAAAAAATATGCATCCACCAAGTCCAAGTCCCGAACCCATTGATGGCTCCCCACACGAGAAATCCGCTCCTGAAAATCAAGTTAACATGCAACTGAACAAAAACCAGTCGACACATACCAGTAAGGAAATATTGTAGTTGATAATTAATTATATAGTTAATACTTTTATCTCAATAACTATATAACTATAATTATACTATTATCATATAGTTGATGCATTTGCACGTCGCGGTCGTAGCTATACACGTGGCATCTCTCTTGAGAAAAATAGAAGGCACGGAAAACTCAAGATCACTATTTCTAATAATTCCACTAGAGGAGTGGATGATAGTGCAACATTGATTTCCTCCTATATTGGCAAAGTAGTTCGAACTTATGTTCCATTTTATGTGCGCTCATGGCGATATGTTTCGAATAAAATTAAGGAGCACATTCGAAGTCGTGCGCTGGTGAATTACTTTGAAAGTACATTTTTTTCACTTAAATTAGTATATTATATTTTTTTACATGATTCACTTATTAGGACGAATTCGACCTCAACTTTGACAGTAGCGAGAATTTGAGAACCATGAATTCCGATGTCACAAGAGACGATGTCATGACCACTTCAAAAAATTTGAGACGTTGGAGGAGGTTGCGCTATCCCCTTTCCAACAGATGAAGTTAGATGATTGGAGAAAGTGTTGTGATATTTTTCCATGTCCAGATTATCAGGTATTTTACATTTATATCTTTGAATTATTTACATTCATATTCATTCTATATATTATATGTATATATATTACAATTGATATTCTTAATTAATTTTGTAGTACTTGAGTTCTACAAATGCACATAATAGATCTGACTGTCCACCATCGTGTCGGTTCAAGGTCATTCCACCATCTTGCTGAAAAAATGGTAATTAAAAAATTATAGAATTCATTTATTTTTCTGATATTCTTTTATTTAAGTACTAACATTATCATTTTAAAATTGTTAATGTCGCTTTGTTAGAAATGTGATGATCCTGAAAATTTTTCCTTCATTCATATCTATGATGCTGCTCACACTAATGAGCGTAGTGGGTGGATGGATCCTGCCGCTGCAGATAATTATGTAAGCAGTGTTAATTTTGTTAAATAAATTATGAAACATGTGAATAATACATTTTTTATTTCTATTTCTTTTAATACGTTACTTATTAACGATGTGTTTTCTTTCAAATTGCAGGAAAAAATGATAGAGATGTAGTCAGCTTCTGGGGAATCGTCTCCTAGTGACATAGACATATTCACGCAAGTGTTCGGACTACAGTCTAGTATGGCAAGAGGTTTGAGACGATCTTTCAAGTATAGATGTTCTTCCTGCTCAACCTCATCGATTTCACAAATTAATAATCTTACCAAAAATTTAGAAGCTGCATGGTGTGAGAATGAGTATATGAGGTCGAGACAACAAGAGTCTCGACCTCATATAGAGCGACAGTCTCATTTAGAGACGCGTTTGCAGGACAAATAGAGAGACCAAGAGGAAAAAATACGCAGTGAAGTCCAAGAGCAAGTGCAGCGGGAGATGATGGTGCAAATGGAGTGTGTTATGTCTTTGCAACAGAATCGCGGTGGGCTAGGAAAGAAGAAGAAATGAATTTTATCAATTTTATTAGGGTATAGAACTAATTTTAATATCTAATTTTGAAATTTTATAAGACATTGTTAGTTGTTAAGTGATGGTGTGTAATATGATACAATTAGTGTTTTTTTAAATTTTATGAAATTAGTATTTCTGATCTATACGTTCTAATGTAAACTAAAAACATTTGAACATTGGGTCACATTCGAACCAACGCTCGAATGTGAATACACAAAATTATATAGTAACATTCGAACGTAGGCCTCAACGTTCGAATGATTAAACGATTAACATTCGAACAAACCTCCGAACATACCACTTGTGTTCAAATGCTTCTTCGTTAACTTTCGAAATAATGTCTAAACGATAAACCCGTTACATTTGAACATTGGTCCGTTAACGTTCGAACGGAAATTCGAACGTTTATTGCAATTAACATTCGGACGCATCAACTTTCATACGTAAATATGACAGATCTTTCTGTGACAGATCTCAACCTTCATAAAAAAAGGGAACGTTCGAACGTTATACCAAATGGAACACCTCCAACCGTCACTAAAAATATTTTAGTGACGGTTTAACAGTAAACCGTCACCAATTATTTTCTGTGACGTACATTAGATGACGGTTGTGGTGACGGTTTCAAACCGTCATCAAATATCTTTAGTGACGTTTTGGTAATTTTTTGTAACGGTTTCCTCTGTCACAAAAGACAAATTGTGTTGTAGTGTATACTCTGTTTTTTGTTTTACAATAATACTCTTTATTATTACCATTCCGAATAGATTAGATCATGGCGATATTGATCATCGATCATGATCCCCATAATATACACTTTAATTCTTTAATTTAAACTTAATATTGATCAATAATTAATGGTTGCTAGTTAATTAATTTTCTTTTTTGCTGCCATAATTTTCTAATTTACTCGTGCCATAGTTTTCATTTTTGCACGTTCACATGTATATTTCCAATATCCATGCATGTAATTAAGTTCTGAATGACTAAAACATAATTGTACCAAGTAAGTAATCAATTATCAGCTTCAAGACTATTATTTTTTTCTTTTTTAAGTTTTAATCCCACAGCCTGGTCTGATCAGTACTAATTTGCTGGGCAGGCACTACAAGAAAATCTCCATTTTCCAGCGATTTTTTCAATGCCACAAAAAATCTCGCCGCTATAATCATGTAATAGCGACAATTTTGGTGTGGTTGCAAAATTTTGTTGCTAATTACGCTAAAGTGGTTTCATGAGCAGTGCCTTCACTTATTATGAAGATTTTGTGATCTTTTGTGACGATCTTATCGTCACAAATTCTCCTGGTCTAGTGCGTCGAAAAATATCCAATAGAAATAATACTATTACAGCGATAAAAATTATTCGCCGCAATAAACTTGTTATTAATCCTATTCTTCCAGTGACATTTTGGGTGTTTTCTCTTCTGATTTCCAACATCCCCTTCTCGATCTAACTCTACCTCTGGTTGTTGACGTTTCCATTTTTCCCACCAAAAGCCCTTACAGAACTTGCTTCTCCTTTCGCAAGATCTTCATTTCAACGGCAAGTCTCTCTCTCGCCTTTTCAATGGCATTGGACAAGTTTGGGTAGTGGTTTATCTTAGACATTGAACTCGGTATTGATATTGGTATTACAATGAATTTATTTTTTCAGTGACTTCGTATAATGGAGCAGTCTCCAAAAGCAGGCAATGAAAGACCATAAGTCAATCTGTAGTTTGCTTTGGCGAGGAGTTGGAAGATTTCATTTTTTATCAAGTTATTTTTTCCCCAAACTAATTCTACTAGCAAAATCTGAGCTTCGATTTACATCCTCCATTAATTCTCGATTTTTCCATACTAATGATAGGCATAAAAGTTTGTAAAGATATTGTCATTGTCTTTTGTTTTGTACTTGTTGTTGGACGTACTGGATACTAGTTTCTGTGCTGTGGTTTATTAATTGGACATGCAGTTCTATCAAATTGAAATTGGGGGTGCTCCCCCATAAGATATAAACTTGTATTACAGTCTACCATATTCCAGGATGGTATCCACCTTGCAATTGCTTGATATTTGTTCTCAAGCCTTAGCCCCTTCCCTTTTTTATCTTATGCTATTTCTCCGCCACCCACTTTTAGAAACTCTACCAGTTTATACTTTGGGAGATCATTGTTTATTAAGAATGCCTTAAATATATAGAAGGTCATTAGTTACCTTTCTGAGTACAAGTTTAATGTTTTATTGTTGTGATTATAGTGCTAAAGACAATGTGGAGGCTAATTACCAGAGTGTGATGGGAAAAAAGAAAAAATTGGATGAAAAAATTATGCTTTTTGTGGTAGTTGAATCTAAGAGGGATGACCGTAGAAAAATAATTGTGGCTACTGTACTAAATCTCCATTGGCAAGGGAATCTTGTAATGTTACCGACTAACATTAATTTTCCAAAGGGTCAAAATCAACATAAGCATGGCAGGTGCAAATGTAAATTTGGTTACTAAACCTTAGAACATACGAGTCGATCTAGGAAATTTATGTTTATATGTGCAAGTTTAAAGATTAATGATATCTATAGGTTTTGAGTTTTGCACTAGTTAGTTTGATGAGTTTTACATATATATATATATATGTGTGTGTGTGTGTGTGTGTGTGTGTGTGTGTGTGTATATGTGTGTATATATATATATATATATATATATATGTGTGTGTGTGTATGTGTATACATATCCCTCCAGAGCACATTTTTGCCATCCCTCACAAGTTTGTGGTTCCATATCTAAGGCATACTCTCATGTAGTATAGCTTTGGATGAAAAAGGGTTCCGTTTAAATCTGGTTTGTGTGATATTTCTTGTTGAAATATACAATGAGTGGCCTAGTTTCTTAGTTCAAAAGCTTTGACCTTGAAAGGGAATCCAGATATCACACAATCTTCATCACTTAGGCTTTTTGTAACTCTTAGTCCATCTTTTCTTGACCTGAAGCCCCCTTCGATAGGTTAGGATGGGGCTTTTTAAGGTTTGGTTACCCATTATTAACTTAAATGTAGAACCAAAATGATAGCAATTAAGATAAATATTGGCATGTCTCTCTCCATGTAGGTTCAAGAATTAACCTTTCAATGTAATTCAGGGGGAACCTATTATCCAAGTTTTATAAGATCGGTCCAAGTCAAGGGATCGATAGACCTGATAGTGACAGGGGTGGCCACAAGAAAGGCTTCATTATGTTTGAAGAAACTAGGCCAATACTGCCCCTGAGAACTAAGCCCATGAGCCTGGATAACGAGTGTGATAATGTAGCTTCTGCTCATCTTATTTATCGTGGAATATTACTTGCCTCAGATACAACCATTTAGCCTCCATGTATTTCTACTGTTCTTCCTTCCAACAACAATGTTACTATGATTATTCATTGCCTCACTATTTAATACTATGAACAATTATAATAATTTCCAGGTAAGCTTCCTATTCACTTTTTTCTCGTATTTCCAATATCTAACCTAGGGAGTGATATTCTAAACAGAAACTACAATGAATAGAAGTCCTGTTTTTAAACTTCATCGTATAAGAAAATCTCCCCTGAACAAAAGGGAGTTGGCACTATATGTCTAGTGCACAGTAGGAACTTTATCTATTTTATACAAAGTTTAGATTTTGCTTAATGGATGAACCTAGCTACCTGGTATAATTTTTCAAGACCTACTCACTCACAGTTAGCTGGGTATAATTTATGGGTCCTATGATTACTATTGCGAGGATCAATGCAAAAAAACTATGTGATACATTCAGGTTTTTATTTTGCATCTATATTTTTTTGACATCAATTAATGGACGATTCATTAATTTTGCTTGATGCCCCATGCTTCTTTTCTTTTATATGGCTAATAGATCTCCTTATACAAGATCTTTCTTCATGGTTCTAGTGAGGGATTTTAGTGGGGATTGGTAGTATGTAATGTCTTTAGTCGGCATGGTATGAGGACGAACCTTTTGTGTTGGTGTGCCAAACTTCACAATGTTTTTACGTCAAAGATCCAAGGGTGAAATGTAGTTGGTGTGTTGTACAGAAATTCATAGATCGAAATGTAATATGACATTCCACCCGAGCCTATTTCCAAGGAGCATGATCCGAAACCAAGGGACAATGATGCCTACCAAGAAGATGAGTCCCCTAATGTTTACACAACTGTTGAATGTGCTGATGTTGGTGTGGCAATTCCACTACATAGGAGTGACATAAAACCAAGCCTCATTGATAACTCAGCGATAATCATTGAAATTAATCATGATGACCTAGCAGGGGATTTTATCAATGATGAAGATCTAGAGTCTGGTTCAGAGGAGAGAGATGGAAGTGATGAATATTATGATGACGAGGATGTATCAACCGAGATGATCTACTTTCAAACTAGACCAACTAATAACCACTTCAATGTGGGTTTATCCTCTTCTACCCTACAAGCACTTGCGAGAATAAATCCCAAACGAGTATTTCATGGATTCTTGACATAATGCTAGTGATCCTCAGGTATATACGTTGTTGTCCCCAACTTCAAGTTAGTTTATAATTTTTTGTGATACATTATGCACATAGAGATGGAAGTTTTAAGATCTTCATGGTACATTATAAACTACATATTGGAGTGGCTAGGTTTTTTTTTCATAATATATGACACTCCTAACTCTTTCCAATACTGGTTGCCTATTCTTCTTTCAGGTTTGAGATCAAGTATTTGGGCTGGTGGGATATGTTGCTAGCTTGGTGTCATTATTTTGTCTTTGAGATCAATTACTCTGTCTTTGATTCCAATTTACTTGTGATGCTACTATATGTTTGAGGGAAGTCGCAGGAACTGGAGATTGCACATTTTTTACACTAGTCATATAGCTATAAAAATTAGCCTGAACCCTCTGACAATGTGTTTATAACTGGACTTAAAAGCTTGGTGACTTCTTTATGCCGAGGCTTGCAAGCTTAGACAAACTTGCAAGTTGTAATCTATCTACCTTAAACTTGTACAAAAGTGGGCATGTGCATGTTGTATGCAATGGTTAATCTCAACACTGAAGGATGCACATAACTTTTTCAATTAATAAGGCTATTCATGCTTGGGTGCAAATATGAAGATTCTCTATGAAGGTTGGTTAAAGCATACTGTTAAATGGGGTATCCAAGAAAATTTCTTGGATTATTGGACATGGCTTATGCACATAATTAGCTGAAAACTAGTTTAATAATTACTCACACTGACCGAATGACTACTCTATAAGTTTCATGCAAATAATATCAACAACTTTACGAAAGTATGAGCGGATTGAGCCTGATTGTTTATTGGACATGCTGGGGCACCTGACAATGTGTTAGTAAACAAATAATGTTTGAATTTGCCTTTCCTCCCAATACGAGTATCCTATGCAAAAATATCGAGTACAATGGTTGAAGGCACTGCAATAAATCAGGTTTGGTCATCTAATGTTGTTAACGATGGATTGGGTAGACATGATGACAAGGGACTGATTTAATACAACAGAAGAATGCCAAATATACAAGGGCAGGAGAGCTTGGCGCCTAGGAGTTGAATTAAGGGATAAAACTATAACTTGAATAATATTTTAGCCCTTAAATTAATAGCAAAGTGCTTCAGTGAAATGATATTCAGGTAGCAGAGGTAGGGGAGGCACATTTTACTTTTTACATAATCTCACGAAAGACAACCATTTCTTAGTATAGGCTGAAATTTAGAAGGAGACTTCCTTTCCTTAAGGCTGTGTTATGGGTCGCATGGTGTTGGAGATAGATCAACTTTGTAGCTTCTGGATTTAAGAAACTTACGGTCGAGAACCTGCCATCAGGGCTGGGTTCTTCACTATTTTAGCCAAGCTGAAAGTGAGCATAATCTCTACCAAGGTGCTGAGGACCTAAGGAGCAGTTGGTGTTGCTACCCAAGTTGTAGGTTAAATTTCTGTTGCTATTACATTTTGTTTTCTTTTTTTTGAATATAATAGTGACTGTCCATGTGAGTTTCTGATGGAATTTTTGCATGTCTTTCAAGTTCTATACTTTTCATTTGTTTCTTGCCTTCAGTTTCTAGCCAGGGCACTATGTTCTACGTGATTAAGTCCTCTTAGAGCGTAAGCTTATCATGGAAATGGTTAAATTATTATTTTAGCATTGTACATATTACCAACTGGTAAAATGTTAAGCTTAACTTCATAGACTGATTTTACCTCTTGTCTATGTCATAGGGTAGCTTTATATCCATTTCAACAGTATTTTATTATGTGTTTACTTTTTGCAATATTGTGAAGGCAAATATTGGCATGTCTAAGGGCATTTTTTATTATTATTGAAGTTAATGTATAAAAATTTCTTTTAATATTGAGGACACGTTAGACTATCAAAAGATGGTACCAGGTGGACGAGGAAGAGGGAAAGGACAAGGTGGAGGCAGTAGACGTGTTGGGGCTACGAAAATTAGAAGACGGCCACCATAGCGTCGTCCATAACTTGATTCATGGACCCTTAGAGATGACAGTTAGCATAACTCCAATGACTTGACGCAGCCACCAGACATTGTATTGAACAATTTTTTGGACAATTTGCAGGTGGATGCACAACTGAATATGGATGATGATGGTAAGCCAAATGTATCCTTTTTTATAATTTGTTTGGTTTTATCAACTTACAGAATGATAGTTTGGGTTGTTAGTACCTTATAAGATTGATGGAAGAACCATCAGTGCTACCTCCCAAGAAACGTGGACACGGACCCATGAAGTGCAACGAGTTTGATATGCTGCAAAATCATGGGAAGATTTCTTTGAAAATCAATGATGGACAAACAACACCATGTTGCAAGAACGCAACCATGTTTACCACAAGGGTGACATGGATATTGAAGTATCATGCGGACATGAATTATGCTAGATGGACTGATGTACCCGAGCACAAGAATGATGAGTTGATTGACCGTGTTCGAGTAAGAGAAGCTAAGTCCATAATACATTTGCTAAATGTGTAATCGTTTCCTGACATTGTACCATTGCATACATAGGGTGACTGCATATTCGATTGGGATTTGGAGAATCTTCGCAAAACTGTTTGGAAACAGTTTCGTAAACGATTTAATGCCTTCTACCATCAGCTACACAAAAAATATTTGGGGTACGCAAGTCATGAAGAAGCATTGGCTAATGGGTGTGAATTGGTGGAACCTCTTGTTTGGGTTAAGTTATGTGGGAGATGGGGACACGAAGCATTCAAGGTATTGTTGGTTCCTTCCACGTCATATATGTGATCTCCACTATTTTAATTTCGGTTATTTATATCCTAAAATATAAACTGACTTGCATATTATTTTGTGATGGCAGAAACTATCAATGCAAAAGAATAGAAAGATGTTAACTACTAATCACACAGTAGGAAGAAAGTCGTTTGTGAGAATACTAGAAGAGAAGGTATATATAATTTTTTACGATTTTTGATATCTAGAGACAAGTCTGGATAGTAATGTTGAGATACTTGAATAAACTGAATATTACTTTTAACTTTATATGCATATTATAAGTTTTTTTTAATGGTCCAATGCAGCGTTCAAGTACAGCGAAACTGGTGCTGTGTCAATTATTATAGTTATTGCAGTAAAAAGTGTAGTGTCGCAAAAAGATCTATAGCATTCAACTACAGTTTAAAAGTTGTTGTAAAAAGTCGTCGTAAAAAGGTTTAAGCAATGGTCCAACTACAGAGTTCAACTACAGTTTAAAAGTCGTTGTAAAAAGGTTTAGGCAATGATTCGTTATTTCATCGGGCCACTTTATTGTATCGATTATTATAGTTATTGCAACGAAAAGTGAAGTGTCGCAAAAAGATCTATTATTGACGTTTTTTGGTTTTTGTTGGAAAAAAGTAATTGTATCCCGACTTTGGCATCCAACGAGCAGTGAAGCTAGCCGATTTTAGCAGGAAATGTTTTTTGCGTTGAAAAAGGGCACTTTTTGTGACAAATTGAGGCGCTGGAAAAAGGTAGTTTTCCTTGTAGTAGGGCCAAATATATTGATGTTATAATGCAATTCATGATCACTAGCTAATATTATACTAGTAATGTTTGATATAGTTCTATGGTATGCATGTCTCGTACATTTTTTTTTAGAAAAAGTGTACGAGGTCTATTATTAAAAAAATAATTTTTTCATGTGAATTCTAGATCATTTACCCATGCACTCTTTTCAGAAGAAGTAGGCAAAACTTGCACATCCTACTAGCACTGCAAATATCATTTATTATATTATACAATAGTACCAGTACTCTGTGATTAACATACGTTCTCATTTTTTTTTTTAAAAAAAAAAAAAAGTCCCTTTGCATTTATACACACATAATTAATATATTCCATTTAGAACAATGTTGGTATAAATTTAGTTATATATTTGAAAAGAATAAACTTATTGTTTTAGATATAAGAAATGTTTTATTTATAAAAACATTTGGTAGAAGTAAATTCACAATAAAGTAGTTTAATGTGGTACGGTAGATTAGATTGTAAAACTATTTTTATTATAAAATAAATCTAACGTATCGTATGAAATCATGTTAACTTATGTATTTATTTTTAGAGAATTGCTACATCCACAAAGAAATTACACAAAAATAATTCCACAAACTGATGTGACTTTATCTGATCCATTAGATCTACTTTACAATAAAAATAACTTTATAATCTGACGAACTACATCAAGTTACGTCAGTTTGTGGGATTACTTTTGTGTAATCTCTTTGTGGCTAGAGTATTTCCCTTATTTTTATAAGATGATCTTTGTAGTAATTGTTTATATACAAAATTTCACTCGAGCAAGCTGGTTCGTAGGCCGAAGTTTGTGAACAAAAATGAACGGCGCTTCTTCAAGTAAATAATAATTTTTATATATATATATATATATATATATATATATTTATATATATATCATGCAGCAGCACTGATCCAACCACTTCGATAGACATTATATATAATTGATCATTTGCCAAAAATGACAAAACAACCTCCTCGATTCCTACGTGATTGCTAATTTAATATGCATGGGTGATCGTACGTACGTACCCTCAATATCACGACATGATTTAATTTGAATATTCCGACTAAAACTTCAAAAAGACTTGTATATATATATATATATACACATATATATTAGCGTACGTACATGCACTACTCATTTTTTTTTTCACAATATATGATCATATTCCTAACTCTTTCCAATACTGGTTGCCTATTCTTCTTTCAGGTTTGAGATCAAGTATTTGGGCTGGTGGGATATGTTGCTAGCTTGGTGTCATTATTTTGTCTTTGAGATCAATTACTCTGTCTTTGATAAAGTTTTTCTAATGTTTCCAATTTACTTGTGATGCTACTATATGTTTGAGGGAAGTCGCAGGAACTGGAGATTGCACATTTTTTACACTAGTCATATAGCTGTAAAAAGTGGCCTGAACCCTCTGACAATGTGTTTATAACTGGACTTAAAAGCTTGGTGACTTCTTTATGCCGAGGCTTGCAAGCTTAGACAAATTTTTGCAAGTTGTAATCTATCTACCTGAAACTTGTACAAAAGTGGGCATGTGCATGTTGTATGCGCACATAACTTTTTCAATTAATAAGGCTATTCATGCTTAGGTGCAAACATGAAGATTCTCTATGAAGGCTGGTTAAACCATACTGTTAAATGGGGTATCAAGAAAATTTCTTGGATTATTGGACATGGCTTATGCACATAATTAGCTGAAAACTAGTTTAATAATTACTCACATTGACCGAATGACTACTCTATAAGTTTCATGCAATTAATATCAACAACTTTACGAAAGTATAAGCGGATTGAGCCTGATTGTTTATTGGACATGCTGGGGCACCTAACAATGTGATAGTAAACAAATAATGTTTGAATTTGCCTTTCCTCCCAATACGAGTATCCTATGCAAAAATATCGAGTACAATGGTTGAAGGTATTGCAATAAATCAGGTTTGGTCATCTAATGTTGTTAACGATGGATTGGGTAGACATGATGACAAGGGACTGATTTAATACAACAGAAGAATGCCAAATATACAAGGGCGGGAGAGCTTGGCGCCTAGGAGTTGAATTAAGGGATAAAACTATAACTTGAATAATATTTTAGCCCTTAAATTAATAGCAAAGTGCTTTAGTGAAATGACATTCAGGCAGCAGAGGTAAGGGAGGCACATTTTACATTTTACATAATCTCACGAAAGACAACCATTTCTCAGTGTAGGCTGAAATTTAGAAGGAGACTTCCTTTCCTTAAGGCTGTGTTATGGGTCACATGGTGTTGGAGATAGATCAGCTTTGTAGCTTCTGGATTTAAGAAAATTACGGTCGAGAACCTTCCACCAGGGTTGGGTTCTTCACTGTTTTAGCCAAGCTGAAAGTGAGCATAATCTCTACCAAGGTGCTGAGGACCTAAGAAGCAGTTGGTGTTGCTACCCAAGTTGCAGGTTAAATTTCTGTTGCTATTACATTTTGTTTTCTTTTTTCTGAATATAATAGTGACTGTCCATGTGAGTTTCTGATGGCATTTTTGCATGTCTTTCAAGTTCTATACTTTTCATTTGTTTCTTGCCTTCAGTTTCTAGCCAGGGCACTATGTTCTACGTGATTAAGTCCTCTTAGAATGTAAGCTTATCATGGAAATGGTTAAATTATTATTTTAGCATTGTACAGGTTACCAACCGGCAAAATGTTAAGCTTAACTTCATAGACTGATTTTACCTCTTGTCTATGTCATAGGGTAGCTTTATATTCATTTCAACAGTATTTTATTATGTAATGTTTACTTTTTGCAATATTCTGAAGGCAAATATTGGCATGTCTAAGGGCATTTTCTATTATTATTATTGAAGTTAATGTATAAAAATTTCATTTATCATTGAGGACACGTTAGACTATCAAAAGATGGCGCCAGGTGGACGAGGAAGAGGGAAAGGACAAGGTGGAGGTAGTAGACGTGTTGGGGCTGCGAAAATTAGAAGACGACCACCATAGCGTTGTCCAGAACTTGATTCATGGACCTTTAGAGATGACAGTTAGCATAACTCCAATGACTCGACGCAGCCACCAGACATGGTATTGAACACTTTTTTGGCAATCTGCAGGTGGATGCACAACCGAATATGGATGATGATGGTAAGCCAAATGTATCATTTTTTTTATAATTTGTTTGATTTTATCAACTTACAGAATTATAGTTTGGGTTGTTAGTACCTTATAAGATTGATGGAAGAACCATCAGTGCTACCTCCCAAGAAACGTGGACATGGACCCATGAAGTGCACCGAGTTTGATATACTGCAAAATCATGGGAAGATTTCTTTGAAAATCAATGATGGACAAACAACACCATGTTGCAAGAACGCAACCATGTTTACCACAAGGGTGACATGGATATTGAAGCATCATGTGGACATGAATTATGCTAGATGGACTGATGTACCCGAGCACGAGAATGATGAGCTGATTGACCGTGTCCGAGTAAGAGAAGCTAAGTCCATAATACATTTTCTAAATGTGTAATCGTTTCCTGACATTGTACCATTGCATACATAGGGTGACTGCATATTCGATTGGGATTTGGAGAATCATCGCAAAACTGTTTGGAAATAGCTTCGTAAACGATTTAATGCCTTCCACCATCAGGTACACAAAAAATATTTGGGGTACGCAAGTCATGAAGAAGCATTGGCCAATGGGTGTGAATTGGTGGAACCTCTTGTTTGTGTTAAGTTATGTGGGAGATGGGGACGCGAAGCATTCAAGGTATTGTTGGTTCCTTCCACATCATATATGTGATCTCCACTATTTTAATTTCGGTTATTTATATCCTAAAATATAAACTGACTTGCATATTATTTTGTGATGGCAGAAATTGTCAATGCAAAAGAATAGAAAGATGTTAACTCCTAATCACACAGCAGGAAGAAAGTCGTTTGTGAGAATACTAGAAGAGAAGGTATATATAATTTTTTACGATTTTTGATATCTAGAGACAAGTCTGGATAGTAATGTTGAGATACTTGAATAAGCTGAATATTACTTTTAACTTTATATGCAAATTATAAGTTTTTCTTTTCAATGGTCCAATACAGCGTTTAACTACAGCGAAACTGGTGCTATGTCGATTATTATAGTTATTGCAGTAAAAAGTGTAGTGTCACAAAAAGATCTATAGCGTTCAACTACAGTTTAAAAGTTGTTGTAAAAAGTCGTCGTAAAAAGGTTTAAGCAATGGTCCAACTATAGAGTTCAACTACAGTTTAAAAGTCGTTGTAAAAAGGTTTACGCAATGATTCGTCATTTCATCGGGCCACTTTATTGTGTTGATTATTATAGTTATTGGAACGAAAAGTGAAGTGTCGCAAAAAGACCTATTATTGACGTTTTTTGGTTTTTGTTGGAAAAAAGTAATTATATCCCAACTTTGGCATCCAACGAGCAGTGAAGCTAGCAATTTTAGCAGGAAATATTTTTTGCGTTGAAAAAGGGCACTTTTTGTGACAAATTGAGGCGCCGGAAAAAAGGTGGTTTTCCTTGTAGTGGAGCCAAAATATATTGATGTTATAATGCAATTCATGATCACTAGCTAATATTATACTAGTAATGTTTGATATAGTTCTATGGTATGCATGTCTAGTATATTTTCTTTTGAGAAAAAGTGTACGAGGTCTATTATTAAAAAAATAATTTTTTCATGTGAGTTCTAGATCATTTACCCATGAACTCTTTTCAGAAGGAGTAGACAAGACTTGCACATCCTACTAGCACTGCAAATATCATTTATTATATTATACAATAGTACCAGTACTCAAAGTGATTAATATATGTTCTCCTTATTTAAAAAAAAAAAAAAGTCCCTTTGCATTTATACACACATAATTAATATATTCCATTTAGAACAATGTAAAATTTAGTTATATATTTGAAAAGAATAAACTTATTGTTTTAGATATAAGAAATGTTTTATTTATAAAAATATTTGGTAGAAGTAAATTCACAATGAAGTAGCTAGTTTAATGTGGTACGGTAGATTAGATTGTAAAACTATTTTTGTTATAAAATAAATCTAACGTATTATATGAAATCATGTTAACTTATGTATTTATTTTTATAAGATGATCTTTTTAGTAATTATTTATATACAAAATTTCACTCGAGCAAGCTGGTTCGTAGGCCGAAGTTTGTGAACAAAAATGAACGGCGCTTCTTCAAGTAAATAATATATATATATATATATATATATATATATATATATATATATATATATATCATGCAGCAGCACTGATCCAACCACTTCGATAGACATTATATATAATTGATCATTTACCAAAAATGACAAAACAACCTCCTCGATTCGTACGTGATTGCTAATTTAATATGCATGGGTGATCGTACGTACGTCCCTCAATATCACGACATGATTTAATTTGAATATTCCGACTAAAACTTCAAAAAGACTTGTATATATATACACATATATATTAGCGTACGTACATGCACTACTCATTGTTGCCTAGCTACTTCTATATATATATGACAGCATGCATGCAATATAGAAAAACTCTGCTTCCAATTAAGCACAATTAATTAATAATATTAATGTAACATTAACAAACTGATAATATATATTTAAGGCAATAATATTGATTCATTACAAAATGCATGTGTACAAGCTGTAGGGCATGAAAGTTCCATGCCTAGCTAGCTACATGATATCCTGATCATTCAGAATCAAACCCTTAATTCATGCAAATACATTTTTTTTTCTTTTTTTTGAACATAACCAAAACCCCAGATCAAACCCTACCCTATAACAGAAACCTAATTAATTAATACGAAACAAAGATCAGAACATCATGAAAAGTAAACAAACTTATTTGATCCTTAATTTCCGGCGGCCTAGATAGATCATATGTTGGTCGGAAATCATGGAAATTATGACATCACGCTCATGTAATTAACAACAAATTACGCTAGCCCACCATCATTATATAATTTCAAGCAACCCTAGCCCTAGGGATTGCCCCGCAGACCAAGGAGTGCTTCATCTCCAGTGAAAGCTTTAGACATTCCGACAAAACAACACCACGTGATGAATGTTCAGAAGGCACCCATTTGAAATTCTGGAGTAATTGCGCAAGCCAGAGCTCAACAGTGGCCATTCCCATGGCCTTTCCAGGACAGACCCTTCTTCCAGACCCAAATGGAGCCAACCTAAGATCTGACCCCAGAATGGCTACATCTTCCTGCATGAAACGCTCTGGCTTGAATTTGCTGGGCTCGGACCAGACATTCTCGTCATGAGTGATCGCCCACATGTTAACCATGGCAACCGTGCCGGCAGGGATGAAGTGCTGGCCTACGTTGGTGTCGTGGATGGCAAGCCTTGCCCAGGAGAGGAGGGGACCTGGTGGGTGCATTCTCAAGGTTTCTTTTACGATTCCATGGAGGTATGGGAGGTTGGGGAGGTCTGAATCTGACACTGATCTCATGCCAACCATGTTGTCGATCTCGGTTTGGGCTTTGGCTTGGATATCCGGGTGTAATACCATTCTCGCAAGAATCCACTCTAGGAGGATTGCCACTGTGTCAGTCCCTCTGAAGATCATTTCCTGAGATTAATATAGAAAAATCTTTAAGACAAGGGTTGGAATTTCAGTTATATAGATGAGGAAAAAATAGTGACTACATGGACGGAAAAGAAAGCTCGAGAAATCTTTACTGTAAAGCATCAGAAGCAAGACAAGAAAAGGGAATAAGAGGTACAATATTGTTGTCAAGAAAAGAGAAGAAAAAAAGAAAAGTATTCGGATTCTCAATATCATTGGATACCCAGAGAGAGAGAGAGAGAGAGAGACCTTATCCTTATTCAAGCATACGATTTTCATGAAACTAACAAGACAGAAAAGATGAAAAACCAAAGCAAAAAGGACCAAGTAGATGCATCAAAACAATCAAAGCTACCAAACGAAAATATTCCCAAATAAAGATGAGATCTATTTTAGCAAGTAAATAAATAAAGATGAGCTCGAGTACAAGGGGAAAGAACAGCAGAATTTACCAGACAGTGTTTGCATGGAAAAGAAAATATATAACAGAAAATATATATAGCATGTATATGCAATCCAAATAATGACAAGAGTATATCCAGAAATTTTTCCTCAGTCGAAACCCTAAATGAGTACGTTAGTATTAATAATTAATTGGTATTACAATGTCTTAAGTATATTATTTCGATGATGACTGTAGTACCGCTCGAATGAAAGATACATACCCATAAAACAGCAATCATGTCAGAGTCACTGAGCCTATTCTCTTTCTCCAGAGCAAGCAGCACATCAACAAAATCAGCAGAGCTCTCATCATGATCCCCAGAAATATTTCCCTTCCTCTCAACCCTCGTCCTGTGCTCCTCTATAATCCTCCCAACAAAAACATTCACCTTTGCCACTAAATTCCTGCACCTTTTCCTCACCCCTTGCAAATCCAACCAACCCAATAGAGGAAAATGGTCACTCCAATTAAAAATCCCTAGTAAGTCATACCCTTCCCTGACCAAACCCCTGAGCTCACACCCATCATTCCCACACCCCTCACCAAACTCATAACTCCTTCCAAACACACTCATCATGACGTTATTCAAGGACCCAAAATGCAAAACTTTCCTCATCTCAACTTCACCATTCCTGTCCATCGAAGCCCTTATTTCATTCACCATTTTGAGCCCGATCCTTGTGCGAAACTCCCCGAAATAAGCGATTCTCTTTGGACTGAACAAATGGGTCGCTGAGATTCTCCTCAGATTCCTCCAGTACTCGCCGAAGGGAGCGAAACCCATTGCCCTGTGAAAGAGAAGTTCATAAGCCGACTCCTTAACGGGCCGGTCAGCAAAAGCCGAGCTGTTCAAAATCTCTTTAGCCGTGTCTGGATGGCTTGAGATAATGAACCGAGTGAACCCTACTGAAAATGCCATCAATGGCTTGGCCTTGAAAGCCTCAGCAAGCTTACTGAGAACTCTATGTGTCAAGGACCCTGTGAAAGAGAGAACCATTCCAAGAAAAGGAAGACCAGAAGGGCCAGGAATGGCGGTTCGATTTTGGACACCGACACGAGTTTTAGACACCGCCCAAGAAAGACCACCGGGTGAGAGCCAGAAAGCAAAGACAGCGACAAAGAGAAAGACACATAGAAAAAGCTCGATGCTGAGGGCTGGTGAAGAACCAGCTAGAGAAAGGAAGAGATAGGAGTATTGGTCAGATGACATGTTTGGTTGGTTGGTTGTTGTTATTGTTTTTTTTTGGGGGGCGTTTGGTTGCTTAGAATACGTGAGAAAGGAAGACTGAAAACACTTTCAAAACGAAAACAAAATAACAGAACCTTTGAGCGGGGAGGAAGAAAGGGATTGATGATCACTGAATTGCAAAGCTGAGAGAGAGAGAGCGCCTAGAAATCGTGAAATATCAAGTGCGTGAGAGAGAGATTATATAGAGAGAGTTTGATTGGGAATGGAATGGAAGGGGTTGGGTGGTCCAAAAAAAAAAAAAAAAAGAGGAACAAAGAATTAAGAATTAACCGAGGTTAAACACGGTGTTTACTTTGTTACATTTTACTAGGGTTAAGCTAGCTAGCTAATCAAAGATCTATCCTTCATTAATCACACTTGTAATTTCTTAGCAAGGAAGAATCAACTTTGTTACTTTGGTCATTGGGCGGTCGCTTTCTAAGGAAACCACTTCGATTCTACCCTACATATATAATTATATATTATATATATATATATATATATAATTGATAATACTCCAACTTGCATGCCACTTTTATATATATAGATAGAGAGAGTGAGATATATATATATATATATATATATATATATATAGAGAGAGAGAGAGAGAGAGAGAGAGAGAGGATTCTGGATACTACGAAGAGTAGCCATACGGAGGCATTTCACATTAGCCTTCGTTTTCAGGTTTCTTAATGCATCGAGTTCGATCCATGGATAAGTTGAATAGATCGTACGTACCGGTCATCACGTGGATCTTACATTAAAAAAACAACAACAAATGCATGGCTAATTTTATCCTCCTTCTTCGCCATATATGGATTTCGATTAATTAAATCCATGCATGGAATTCTAATTTGGAGCATTAGTAGTGAGTTATGCATAATTAAAATTTAGTCAAGGTTTGACTAGCTTGCTTAAAATGCATCCACATCAAACTCAACATATATACAGTACTTTTAACTCCAACATTTTTGACAAGCCAAATGTAGCCGGTCAAAATTGCTGGCCAAACCATTTTTTTCACAATAATATATTCTTTTCACTCAAAGCATTATTCGTGTGAACACAGCTCCTCAGCTTTTTCTCCACGAACACAGCTCCTCAACACATATTGATGAGCATAATTTTGCCGAAAACGAAGCAACAAATCTCACTGATTTCTCTGTCTGCCACCGTCGACCTCCACGAACACTGTCGCCATTGAACGCCTTTTTTTCTTTTGTTTTTTTTCCAAAACCATGTTTTGATTTGCTTGTTGATTCCAAGGGTTGCTGGGGGTGGGGGAAAATAGATTCGAAGACCCAATATTTTAATAGAATAGAGTTTGTTATTTGGTGTTGTTGAAAAATGATTAGCTAAATTAAAAAAAATGAATTTTTTAGTCAAATTTTGACTAAAGAATGGCTAAGCCACTAACTTTTATAGAGAAGCAAGCTTGAAGCAAGCTGGGAAAGAAAAATCCAAAGATCATGCCAATCTGATTTTGGCACTTCATGAAAAAACATTATTACTTATTGGATTTGATTACAAGCTAGAATAGAATAGAAATGATTGATCGATGACCTCTTTATATCTGTGAATGTCATAACTTAATGACATATATATATATATATATAAACTATATATAAATTAGATCGATCAGTTTGAGTTCAGCTTGTTTGGTAGATAGGGTACGTACTCAAGCACTGCTCTCTCTCTCTCTCTCTCTCTCTCTCTCTCTCTATATATATATATATATATATATATATATATATATATGTATTATATGTTGGTCATCGATCCAACGACGTTAGTACTACGTCCAATCGAAGTACTACTAGAGGCTTCAGGTTTAATTCGCTAGCTTACACTAAATTAACCGAACCAACCTCCTCGATCGAGGTACTGATCACTAGTCAAAGTATTGACTGACCTAGTCGGCGGTCTGCATCTCCGGCCAACAATAAATTATAAAGATTTAATTTATTTAATATGAAGAGATATATATATATATATATATATATTTATATATATATATATATATAATATTACCCTAGCTAGCTAGTTGGTCTATTTCTCTCTCAAAATCTATACATATAAACATTAATGTGAATTCGATCTTAACCAACGGCGCGGCCACCTCCTCCAACCTCGAACAGGAAAAAATGAGAAATAATTAAGCAAAAGAAGATTTTCTTCTAAATTATTATGAGATCAAAGCTGAGAAACATATCAATATATATTTATCAAAATTATTAACAATTTATAGTCCTACTCGACTATATATACACTTCAAATCATCATGTGAAATTACATAGATATTATTATAATTAAGTTTGAATAAAGACTTTTAAATAATTAATATATAATAGAACCGTAAATAATAATTAAATGATAAGTGATGATGATAAAAAAAAACCATAATAAAAATAATAGAAGAATATATAATAATAGTGAATAATTGTAAACAATAAAACCAATAATAATACTAACACATAGAAAAAAATATAAGTATTATCATAATTAAATATTAATTATTATTTTGAATGACCAAATTAAAACGTCAAACAAACTAGGTATATAGTGCATGCTATATTTATAATGCCGGTTAAATAAATCAATGTGGGCCATATATCATCTTAATTCATGATCTACACGCTTCATATATATATATATATATATATATATATATAGAACTTGAGGAATCTCTGGCGCCGTTCTATAGGAATCCTTTGTTTTTTATTTTGTTTTGTATTTTATACTAACAAAAATTCCATCTTCACAAGTTGCACTACAACAGAAGATCAAATCCCAAAAAGTTATGATGTTCTAATAATTTCTTTGGGATGAAAAATAATCGTCCTAAGGTCGTCCCAATATTATCACTGTCCCAAAAGATTTTTTGGGATGAAAACTTGACTTTTGTTCTAAAAAAATCCATTATGTGTCGAAATTAAACAAAGTTGTTTGATAGCATTCGAACCGAAACTTTTTTCAGGATGATTTAATTTCGTCCCAGATATCTGCCGGTTGAACGGTCAAAATTGTTTGTTCGACCGTAAATGTATGTTCAAACATATTGGGTTGAGTGGTTGACCGAAGTAATTTCGTTCAAACGTATTGCCACGAAGAAATGTTTGAACGTTACAATTTCTGTTTGACCATACAATTACTATATATTTTCGAACGCATTACGTTGATTGTTTGATCAAATTAATACACGTTTGGACGTGTTAATAGGGAATGACGTTTGAATGCTCAATTTAGTCTTCGAACGTTGATGTAATGTTCAATTTTGTCAACTCCACGTTTGAACCTTTTTTTACGTTTGAACAGGAGTTCATTATGTCCAATTGTTGTTCGAATGCCGATTATGAATGACATTCAAATGTCCATTGCACTCGTTTGAAGGGTTAGACTGATCTATTGTTCGAATGGTTGTTGGACGTTTGAACAGTACATTATTTTCTTAACCAAATAATGAAAAAGGAAATAAACATACATAACATCTTAAAAAATGTATTAGAATTTGTTCAATAAACATAAAAGTAGTCTCATAAGTGCAAGTTAAATAAATAAAACAGTAGCGTTTATCATATAGAAACAGTTGAAAACTTTGTATAAATTAAATCAGTTGCTTGGAAGCCTGAATTGTTGCATAAGCATATGCATTTGAAGTTGCATATCTCTCCTGAACTCCTCTTGTTGTTGTTTTTGTTGATTCAATCACATCTCCATGTCGACTTGTTGCGCCATTTGAGTCTCTAACTCATGCTGCCTTGTTCTCAATTCCTCGATCTCAAACCTCGCTTCCTCTAACACTCTAGAAGTGTTGTAGGCATTGTTGGATGATGATGACGAGTTAGAAGGCTTCACGCAACTACCAAAATCTCTCAAATATCCTAAACGTGGACCCAAAACTTTTGTAAAAATGTCAACATCACTTGTTAAGGATTTTTGATCAGATACATATTTAGCACGCAAGGAAACCATTTTTCCTATATAAGAGAAATAATTAATATCGTCAAAAATATGCAAATATGTTTAATTAAAACAGATAATAATACTTACATAATTCTCACGGGAATTGGGATGAGTTCACTCTCCATTATGATCAGTATGTAATGCAACATATAATTTTGTCAATTCATAATTAGTATATGACTCTTGCTACAAGACATATTTTTTAGATTTAAAGTCATTAGAATACGGCAAACAATAAATTTGGACAATCCATTATATAAAATAATATTATCAGTTTAGAAAGACGATGAAAAGATCTTGATCCTACATGATGATGAATCTTTAAGCTTGATCTATTTGCTTTGTTTATAGAATTTCGCTCTTGTATAAAAGTTGTAAATACTAGTAAGAGAAAATTATAGAATATAATACGTAAGATAAGTCATTTACCTTATATACAGGACCCTCAAATATGTTACAAAATTTTTTCCAAAAAAGATGTTAGCATGCCACGTAGTACTTGTTCTCGAACATATTGTAATTTAATGCTCATGACATATTGCTTTATATTTCGAAATGCATTACACGTAAACTCGTCAACAGTCTTATGTCTCTCCAGCCAAATTTAATTTGAAGTCATCATTGAAAAATATATACACGAACAAATCACTTGCATATTCTATATTTTGCATATGCATTAAATAATTTGAGAAATCAATTAAACATTACCAAACAACGCTTCTTGGTAAGGTCTTTGACATCTTGGGAGACTTTATGCTATGAACTCGGAGCCTAAGGTACATAAGTTCGTGTAAGAGCACCCACATGTGAAGCAGGGCAAACCGCTGGTTCTTCTTCACCTTCGTTATTTTTGTTATGAATGTTAACCTTAATCTTACCTATTTTATGATATTTTTTTTTCATGTTATACCTCTAGTAGTGCCTTCACTTCAAAGGGATGGTACGGTTAGATCTAAAAAAAATCATATTTATTGTAGAAACAAAGGAAATTACAGTTAGAAAATATTTAAAAAGTTATAAAATTCTTTTGTTCCCTTTATATTATAAGAAAGTAATGTTTTTAAAGTATATATTTTCTTAATTAATATATATTTTAATTTTTTCTTTTTTTCTTTTTTAACAACAAATGTGATTTTTTTAAAGTCTATTGTTTACTAATTAATCATCTTTAGGAATTTAGTTTGTTCACTTTATTTATTCAAATATAATATATATGATAGATTTTGTTAAATTTTTTTTTTCTTAGAGGTTCAAGCATTACTATCTTATATTCTCTATCAGTAATGTGTGTTACTGTTCGAACAACTATATTGGTCATTGGAATCGTCTCTCAGACACCTTCAAATTTTAATTAAATATTATATCCTTCGAACGGTTTATACTCGGTTTCTAGAATCGAACACAGCTGCGGGAAGATTCTCAACATTCACAATAAGTAACTATTTCCTGATCATGCAAGACAGACAAAAATATTTTCTTTTACATTAGAAAACAAATATAGTAATTTAAAAATGGTATTTCTCACTATATATAAACAACAATCATAAACCACTACATCACTTATAATATTATAAATCACCCATTGCCGCAAAAAGCTAGTTACTTTGTCGGAAAAAACTATTTACCCACGAAAGGAGCGCATTTTTGTAAGTTTATTTGTGGCGACTTTTTATCACCGAAAAAAGTATTTATGTTGTCGCAAAAATGGTTTTTCCCAGAACGTTTTACTGGCCGATGTGATTCCATGGTAAAATGATTTTTTTTTTTTTTTTTTTCCACGAGTAGTTTTCGTGTCATCAACACACTATTTGCCACTATCGTATATCGTGGGAAAAGTATTGGTGGGAAAAGCCCACATTTGTTGTAGTTGTGGGTGCAAATGGTCCGGTCCGGTCCGGCGATATTCCGGTCCATCATTTTTCCAGACCGGACCAGACCAAACACCCATAGAGACTGGACCCGACCGGACCGGTAGTTATCGGTCCATTCGGTCCGACCTAATTTTTTTTTTTTAAATCAATTAATAAATTTTTTTTATTTAAAATACTAAATTAAATTAAGTGACTTATTAATGTGGATTATGTAACAAACTCAATAAAAAATATTTTATATGATCAATGATAATAAATTAGATGAAAATTACATTATTAATTTATATAATTACTATATAATTAACTAATTGATATTATATATTAGTTAATTCATAAAATATTAAGAAGTATTAATAACATATTTAAAATTTTATATTGTTAATAATGATAGATTAGATGAAGATATATATAAAATATTATTAATTTATAGAATATTAACAAGTATCAATAATATATTTAAAATTTTATATTGTTAATTATATAATTATTATAAATAATATATATAAATTATTTTTTTATTTTTATTTTTTATTCGGTCAGTCCTGTTCGGTCCAAAAAATCTCCACTCCAAGACCAGATTGAACCGGTCGGTTTCTCCTATCCGGACCGACCGTTTTACACCCTTAGTTGTAGTGCATTGGTGTACCAATTAATTTTGAATACAACTAAAATCCAACATAATAGTTTACTACCTTGGGATGCAAACCCAAATCAACATGCACCAATAATGACCTACATACGCCATATTTAGGAAATATTGTGAAATTATTAAATGCAACACACAATATATATTACAAGAAAAAACGCATGCAGAATTTTGAAGAAGCTTACCAATGAACTATAACCGAAATCTCTAACTGATCTGGGACAAAACCCGGCCTCTCTCTCTATGTATATATATATCACTACAAGAAAACTGTTTACTTGCGATCAGTTAATTCTAACGAAATGACTATTTGCAACTAAAACTGATTGCAAAAAATCTTTTAGTCGCAATAAATTAATCGCAAAAGTCTATTTTTCTTGTAGTATATATATATATATAGAATCTTACCAATGAACTATAACCGAAATCTCTAACTGATCTGGGACAAAACCCGGCCTCTCTCTCTATGTATATATATATCACTACAAGAAAACTGTTTACTTGCGATCAGTTAATTCTAACGAAATGACTATTTGTAACCTAAAACTGATTGCAAAAAATCTTTTAGTCGGAATAAATTGGTCGCAAAAATCTATTTTTCTTGTAGTGTGTGTATATATATATATATATATATATATATATATATATATATGATCTAACTGCATGGGACTCTCTCTAACTGGCGCTGATCTCTTTGTTGGAGGAAATCTGGAACCCTCTCTCTCAAAAACAAATGTACGTGGAGAAATGAATGCGGTGTTTAATGAATACGGTGCTGGGGTATTTAGCTTTTAACTAATTATTATAGTGGCACACGTCGCTATAATAAGTTCTGACGCAGCAAAACAAGTACTGTAAATTATAACGGCGACAAAATATATTATCATATGTGGATGTACGTCAAACTTTCATATATATAGGAATTAGCTAGCATTTCAAACTTTCAAAAAAACACTTTGAAAGTGTTTACCACAATAATAACTATTTTTTATTAAAATAAGTTCATTATCATTGTAAATATATAATTCGTCACAAGTAATAATTTATTTTCTTGTAGTGTGTTATGGGTCACCTAATTAACTAACAGTACTGTGGATATATTGATAAAGTCCCAGCTATATGGTTGTATTCTAGATGTCATTACAATTACAAATATTAACATCAACACAATTAATTGATTAATTATTATACATTTTTTTATTTTTTTGGTATATTTCTATGTACAGCTTCTTATTATCATTCTATAATAAAAATAAAAATGGCAAAGAAATATAGTTTATTATATAAATTTAAAAGGCTGGTCGATCTCTACAGTATTACTACACCATCGTGTATATATATATATATATATATATATATATATATATATATATGCATGACATCACATGAAAACTTAAATAATGGATTAAGTCAAAAGTTAACTTTTACTTTCACATTTTTTAAAATTATTTAGATATTTTTTAAAAATAAAAAAATCATATATATATATATTCATTTAAAAATATTTACTTCATTATTAAAAAAAAAAGAAATCGGTGGCCACTGTAGAAAAAGCATTTCCCTTTTAATAAATAGTAAAAGATTTTATTTACAGGCCAGCTAATCGAGTAGCTAGTTAGCTAGCTAGCTAGTACGAAGCAGCTTCCAGCTTAAAATTAATGACTAAAACTGATTTGACTAAATTAACCGAAGAACCCTAGCTACTAGCATAAGCTAGCTATCATGATCGATGAAAATTACCAATTTTTTATTATTTATTTTTTAATGGTTCAATCGGATGTTTAATTGATTTGACTACTGCACTATTAATTGTTAGTGCCCATGGGATATTAAAAAGATCGAAATGGTATAAATTAAAATTCTCTCTCCGAATCATTTTGTCTCAAATATTCGTATCATGGGTCAATCACTTGAACAAAAAATCTCTTAAAATTCACACATCCTTTCAATATATATTGTTGATCAGGAAATGGCTAATCAAATTCAATCCATGCAAATAGAATAAAAACTGCAGCACTGAGCAAGTAGATCAAGACGTGAAGTAAAATTCGTTATGTGGCACTATATTCTATATATATATATATATATATATATATATATTTTTCGTCTACTGATCATATATGACGTAATTACCATAATAATTAAATTGTATTGTGCTAAAGTGGTTCATACTTGAGATGCACGTAAATGTCTCCATGATACCACCAATTTGAGTTGCTGATCAAAGATCTTGTCTGCTTGACCCAAAACTAGGTGCTGGCCGCCTGGCATTGTTCATTGTTCAACATCCAGCTGATGCATGTTGCCATATATATTAATATATATAGAGGCTTCTGCAGGAACGATAATATCATATATAATCGTAGGGTTCATGCATGTCACTTGTATTATATCCAATAGTATAGCACTCAACCCTGACAAATACAGAGAGAGAGAGAGAGAGAGAGAGAGAGAGGATTCTGTGGTGTAACCAAGTATACAGATCATAAGATGGTTTTACGTAGTTGAGAAATTTGTTTGACCTAATCAATACTAGCTGCGCGAGTACGAACTGCCCAACATTTCAAAGACCAGTTCAGATTTTGTCTATCGGTTGTCTTTGCTGAATAACTTTTATATATATATATATATATTCGTATTCTACAGAAGGAATATAATATAGTCTTGATTGATCTTGTGTTTCGTATTCAATTCTTTAACTTTGAACTAACAAAGCAAAGAAAACCCACTCGGAGGAAAGTAAAAATTATTCTCAGTTTTAAAGAGGATTAAACAATTCCTTTCAAAGTTAGGGTTTACGTTTCACACCTGACTATTGCTATGTGTTGTAGGAAGTATATCGAACATGTAACCGACCACCTGTGATCTACTTAGTTGTAAAGCATTTTTAAGATTACAGGACGCAGAAGAAAGGCTTAGCAGTAGTAGGTCAACAGACAGAGATGCTTTAGGTTATATTAAAAATTGGTTGAATATATGAAAATTCCAGTTGTATTTGCATTTTTTTATTATAAAAAAAGATGAACACGAGTTTGGTAAAGCTACGACCAAACGAAAGTGTTCTATTCTGTCTGTTTACATCATATTAAATATCAACCCAGACAGATTTGTGTACTGGACACGTGCATGATGTTAGGTTTGAATAGACAAAGTTTGAATAAGGTTTGAAGAAACATTGACTTAAAATGAATTATGATACTGGTCTAAACCAGAGTTCATACGAGCTGTTATTGGCTCGATAAGCGGGTTCCCTACCAGCCCATACGAGGCGGGAATGGGTATAAAATGTGGGTACAATTGGTACCCTCCACCCGAGTATAAAATATAAGTTTTTTTAAAAGATCTTCTGTTGGTAAAAGACATATCTACAAAAAAAATAACTTTTTGGGACGAAAGTGATATTTTCATCCCAAATAAGTTTTTCGGATGAAAATTGAGATTTCATTCTAAAAAATATTTTTTGGGATGAAATTAGCCCAACCCATTCAAAAAATTTTGATCGTGAAAAATATTTCGGGACAAAATTATTTCATCCCTAATTCCCATTCGAACGTCCAATGACACATTCACACAAAGAAATGGGTTCAAACAATTGGAACATGAGGTTGTTATTCGAACAATATATTTTACATTTGAATGTTTTGACAATCGTTCAAAGAGATGATCGATAGGGTGTTCGAATAAGAGTAATACCCGCTCAAGTATTGAAACCATATGTTGCTCGAACTCAAATTGGTACTATAATTGTTCAACATTACATTTTCATACTATACCCATTTGAATAAGAGTATACATGTTCGAATATTGAGACCAATGACCATATCTCGTTCGAACTGGTATTGTAACTATTTGAACATTACATTTTCATGCTATACCTGTTCGAATATTGTTAAGAGAGAAGGGAGACGTGTTTGAATAACTCAATGTATTGATTCTGTATTGTGCTTTACACAAAATATATAGATGTACAATGAAACTAAGTACGGAAATTTACAAATAAGGAAAATATTCTTTTGTAACATATGCCTAAAAATAAGTAATCCCTGATTTGGTGCAATCCATAATTTTGAGAAGATATGATTCTGTTAATACTCCCCCTCAAGTTGGCGCATGGAGATCCGTAATGCCCAACTTTCTTGAAAAATGATGGAAAAGGTCATGGCCTAAAGTTTTGGTGAAAACATCTGCAATTTGCTCATGTGAAGAAGTGTGAACTGCTTTGAGGAGACCGGAGCGAATTTTATCACAAATGATGTGGCAATCGATCTCAATGTGTTTGGTACGTTCATGGAACACTAGATTGTGGGCAATATGAAGAGCAGACTAATTGTCACAGTAGAGATTGAAAGGCTCGGGATGAGGGATGCTAAGATTAGTGAGAAGTTGCTTTAGCCAGGTGAGCTCACATGTGGTGACAGCCATGGGTCAGTATTCAGCTTCGGCGGAAGAACGAGCAACGGTAGTCTATTTTTTTGTACACCACGAGATCGGATTGGTACCGAGCTGGATGAAGTAACTTGTGGTGGAACGACGTGTGGTGGGGCAGCTAGCCCAAACAGAATCAATATAAGCTGTAACTTGGGTAGTGCTGGAGGAAGAGAAAAAAATGCCTTGGCCAGGACTTCTTTTGAAATAACGGAGAACACGCGTAGCATCAGTCATATGAGGAACAAGAGGGGCATGCATGAACAGATTGGGAATGTTGACGGCATAAACAATGTCAGGTCGAGTGATGGTCAAGTAAATAAGACGACCAACCAGACGACGATAAATGCTAGGATCAGGAAGGAGGGGCCATCTTCAGTGGAAAGTTTCAAATGTTGTTCCATTGGAAAAGAGGCAGTTCGGACACCAAGTTGACCACCATCAAAAAGTATATCAAGAGTGTATTTTCGCTGATTCAGAAAAATACCTGCAGAAGAACGTGCAACTTCTAGGCCAAGAAAGAACTTGAGAGGGCCAAGATCCTTGGTTTTGAAATTAGTGGAGAGGAGGTTCTTGAAAAACTCAATTTGGGAAAGAGCATTGCCAGCAACTAAGATGTCATCAACATATACAAGAACAATAGTGATGCTGGTGTGAGTGACAAGAGTGAATAATGAGTGATCGGCCTGAGATTGACAAAAACTTGCACCAAGAAGCACAGTAGTTAGTTTGAAAAACCAGTTGCGGGAGGCTTGTTTGAGACCATATAAGGACTTTCTGAGTCGAAAAACACGGGTCTCCCCCTGAGTGCAAGAACTGGGTGCTAAGGTCATGTAGACTTCTTCATCAAGATCGTCGTACAAAAATGCATTGTTGACGTTGAGCTGATGAATGACCCAATTTTTTGTAGCAGCGATTGCCAATAAGCAGCGGACAATGGACATTTTGGCAACCAGAGCAAAAGTCTTATGATAGTCAAAACCTTCAACTTGAGTGTAGCCCTTGGCAACCAGTTGGGCTTTATACCTCTCAATGGATCCATCGGCTTTGAGTTTGGTTTTGAAAACCTATTTACATCCAATGGGTTTCTTACCAGGTGGAAGATGCTCGAGAGTCCAAGTGGAGTTATCTTGTAGGGCCTGGAGCTCAGCGAACATCGCCTCACGCCAATGAGGGTGGCGGATAGCATCAGAATAGCATGAGGGTTCAATACAAGAGGTGAGAGCATTTAAATAAGTAATATAGGAGGAAGAAAACCGAGAATATGAAAGAAAGACAGATAAAGGATGAGCGGTACTTGAAGCTGTGGAAGCAGATGAAGATGCCGTGGGCTCTGTATGTAAGGTGGGGCATATGTAGTCATTGAGATAGGTAGGCTTTGTAGTGTGGCGGCGAGGACGAGAGACGGGTGAAGGAGAGGGTGGGGAGGGTGGGGAGGGTGGGGAGAGTGGGGTTTGAGGAGGATTAAGAGGTGTTTGGGAAGTAGGTAGGACGAGTTCAGGGATGGGAAGAGGAATGATTAGAGATGGAGAAGAAGATGAGGAAGTGTCTGGAATATCCTGAAAAAGGAATTGTTGTTCATGGAAGGTGACGCCACGAGAATAGAAAATGGACTGTGTATCAAGATTGTAGAGTTTGTATGCTTTGTGGGTGCTTGGGTAGCCGAGAAAGACACATTTAGTAGCACGATGAGAGAATTTATCACGGTGGGCACGAAGAGTTTGTGCATAACAAAGACAACGAAACACACGAAGGTGGTCGTAGTTGGGTGTTTTTTTGAAGAGAGCCTCAAGTGGTGATTTATTTTGGAGAGTACAACTGAGAGTGCGATTGATGAGATATGCAGTGGTAAGAACACAATCGCTCCAGAAAGGAAGGGATAAGTGTGCTTGAAAATGTAGACTGCGGGCAACATTAAGTAGGTGCCGGTGTTTACACTCCGCAACGCCATTTTGTTGAGGAGTTTCAACATAGGTATGTTAATGAATAATGCCATGATTAAGAAGATATTATTGAAATTGATGAGAGAGAAATTCTTGACCATTATCAGTTGTAATGATTTTAACAGTGGTGTTAAATTGATTTTTTATAAGAGAAAAATAATACGTTAAATGAGTGTAAGCTTCGGATTTAAAACGCATTAAATATAGCCAAGTTGTGCAGGAAAATCATCGACTATTGTAAGAAAGTAATGGGCTCCACATAAGGAAGAAGTATGATATCCACCCAAAATATCACAAAAAATCCGATTAAAAATAGAAACACTTTTATTAGCAAAATCTGGAAAGGGTAATCTTGTGTGCTTAGAACGAGCACAAACATCACAATCATAAAGAATACAAGAGGAATCTAAAACATTAGGGATAGTAAAACTGGAGGGATGACCTAGACGTTGATGCCATAGAGTCTTATTAGCAGTGGATTGAGTAGTGAAAACCATAGGGGGTTCGGTACGGTTCACGTAAAGCCCCTTGCATAATTCACCCGCTCCAATCAACTTCATCGACTGTGGGTCCTGAAATAAGCAATTATTAGAAGAAAAAGTAATAATGCAAGAACTTTGAAGGCAATTTGGGAAACAGATAATAAATCAAAGGTTAAAAGGGGAACAAAATAGACTTGAGTTAAGATAAGAGATGAGGAAAGAATACAAGTGCCGAGACCTTCGGCTGGGATATCCTGACCCGTGGGGAGTCGAATGGAATGGAGAGTGGCTAAGGGATGGAGATCGGTGAAAGCGTCCTTGTGGTGGTAGATATGGTGGCTGGCTCTACTGTCTACCACCCAATGGAGGCGCCGATTGAAGGGAAAAGCAAGATGAGGGGAAGAAATGTTACCAATGAAGTTGACTGAGGAGGACACGATTGGAGATGGGGATGGCACGAGCAAGTTGAGAAGCTTCTGGTATAACTCCATTGATAAGCCAGCTACCGGACTCGAGGCCGACGGAGTAATGACGAGTTGGTTGATGCTTGATGGGGGCTGACCGAGAATGGAGGGTTGGGTCTGGGATCTCGGGTTGCGACCAGGAGGATAACCCACTAGGGTCCAACATCGATCTCGGGCATGTCCTTCTTTGCTGCAAGCCTTGCACTTGAATGGAGTTTTTGAGCGCCCACCAGGTCGGACTGCCATGGCCATGGTTTCCGATGAAGAGGGCCGAATGTTGAGCAGCCTTTGTTGCTCTTCTTGAAATAAAATAGAGAATACTTTACTTATGGGTGGAAGTGGATCCATGGCTAAGATTTGAGTGCGGAGGGAGGCGAAAGAATCGTTGAGACCAAGGAGGAACTGGAACACCTGTTCATCTTTGGCTTGCTGCTAGAAGGCTTTGAGGTCAGTGCTCTGTTGGAGATGACCGAGCTCGTCCCAAATTTGATTTATTTGGTTGTAGTAATCATGGACTGAATTTTTTGTTTGGTGTAAGGAAGAAAGGGCCCGTTTGAGTTGATAAATTTGGGCGTTATTGCCATAACAAAAAAGGGAGGAAAGATCAACCCAAACATCACGTGGGTCGGTATGGTATTCAAGAGAATTGGCAAGAGAGGGGCTGATAGAATTGAGGATCCAGGTAAGGACCATGTCCTTTGTTTGGTTCCATTGGGTGTATTCGGGTGTGTTAGGTGCAGGGGGTTTGAGAGTACCATTGACAAAGCAAAGCTTGTTTTTGGCATTGAGAGCTCGTGTCATGGCTTTTTGCCATTTGGGGTAGTGGTCGCCGGTTAGAAGGCCATTGACAAGGGTTAAGAATGGTGAATCTGAGGGATGAAGAAGATAAGGGGAAGGGAGGGTTTGGTTGGAGGATTCAGCCATGACTTTGCAAGACCTTATTCTAGATGGGAGACGTGTTTGAGTAACTCAATGTATTGATTCCGTATTGTGCTTTACACAATATATAGATGTACAATGAAACTAAGTATGGAAATTTACAAATAAGGAAAATATTCTTTTGTAACATATGCCTAAAAATAAGTAATCCCTGATTTGGTGCAATTCATAATTTTGGGAAGATATGATTCTGTCAATAAATATGAAGCAATCTGTTCAAAATATAAAACATAATGTGTTTGAACACATGAAATATTATTCGAACGGTTGGCAGCAAACGTAAATAAATAAATTGGATTTAAAATGAAATTTAAATATAATAAATAATAAATAATTCCAAAATTGTTGAAAATTTCCACAAACTATATGATTGTCTTAATACAAAATATTAGGAAAAAAGCTAGAAAATATCTTTAAGATGGTGGAGGCATAAATTATTGCGACAACATCAATTGGGTCTCTTGAAACATTTGTTGGCGCTGAATTGCCATCTCCCCCTGCAGTTCCTCTCGTTATTGTCGTCTTAATCACATCTCCATTTTAGTTTCATGCAACGATACTAACTCCTTCTATTAACTTTGCCTTGACCTTAGTTGCCTGATCTTTAGTCTTGCTTCCTCTAAGTCTCGAGAATTACTTAATCTACTCTTAGTTCCCGAAGAAGAGGTAGAAGGTTTTACGCATCGCCCCAGACCTCTTAGATATCTAGATGGAGTCCCAAAACTTGGAAAAAAAAATCTCAATGTCACTCTCTGAGGATTCTTTAGAAGCTTAGTCATTATGAAGCAAGATCATCTTATCCTACACAATAAAAAGTAATTTAAACTATTATTTATGAGATAAATATGTAATACAATACTAAATCAAAGGTTTCCCAACTCTAACATAATTCGATTGTACTTAAGTATGAGTCCATTTCCCATCACGATTAGTATGTGATTTAGTGCATTTAAGGAAGAATAATTTAATTACTTTTTACTAGTTTCTTGGACAGATGATAGAAAGATCTTGAGCCAGCATGATGATGGATCTTCAAGTTTGATCTATTTACTTTATTGACATGACTCCTCTCCTAAGATAGGAAAAATGAATAGAATATAATGAAATATAACATTTACTTGGTTTCTTCCACTTATCCAATTGCATGGCTTGAAAAGGATTGGCACGCCTACTCATTATTTTCAAATTTTTGATAGTGTTCGTGGAATCTACCTTTATACTTGTAGTATGTATTATCGACTAATTCATCAACGATTTTGGCCTTCAAAAAGACGTTGTTTCATACATTAAATTTTAGATTCCTGCTGCCCTCACCCCCTTGACACACTCTTATCTTAGTCTTTCACTCTCTTTGTCCTTTGAATGATTAAGCTTGATATATGTGCTTATAGCTAAGTTTATTTATACCTATTGCCTAAAAAGCTAAGACATGATCATAAGGAGCCTAAGCATTATTCCTGATATCAAAGTTTTACTAAGTGTTGAACCCAAGGATTCAAGCATCATATAATTGTATACTTACTTATGGACTCTGATGTTAAAAAGCAAGTTCCAACATAAATGAGTCTCAAGTTGTCTACATAATGGAGTCTTGAAGGCCAAGGACAACAATAAGTCGAGCATGAGTAAGAAAGTGAACAAGTTTACAAATGAAGCTCTTAGAGTTTTTTTTTCTTTTTACATTTCTTTCAAATCCGAAAAATCTTTAAGGCTAAAAAAAAATATTTTTAAATACTCATGAAAAATCAATTTGCATTTTTTACATGTGTATGATATGATTGAAAGTCTAGAAATCTGATAGATGATTGATTGTCCTTTTCACATTGTGAATGATATAAAAAGTGAATGATACTCTTTTTAACATATGCAAAAAGCAAAAGCTTTTGCTTGAAAAATCTAAAAAATGAATGATGTTGTCTTTAACAATTACAACGAGAAAAATATTTTATTTGAAAATTTTGAAAAACAAAATATGCTCCTTTTCTATGTTCGAATCTTTCTAAATTTGAAAAGCTTGTCTCATATGTTTATGAATAACTCATTTGAGATCTTAATTCAAAACCAATAATAATTACATGTTTTATTATATTCGCTCATCAAGAGCTCTCAATCTCTATTTTTAGTAGTGAGCCTTAATGTTTGTTCATTTTTAGAGAGATATAGTTTGCGTTATATTGTTCCATTTTACTCATTAAGGAGTGTACTCTGATAACATGCCTACTATTAGCTCTTGTATAAATACTAAAATGGTGTATTTAGCCCATGTAAGTGTAATAGAAGTTTTACACAAGGCATAGTTGAATCACCAGTTGTAAGGTGATCATAAGTGTAAAATGTATTTGACCTAAATTCTTTGAAGCATTATTATTCAAATGTATAATAAGTTTCTATCTTCACCTGGATGAGGGTGAATAGTGAATCTGGGTATACTCAAGGAGTAGCTAGAGGTGAGGATGTAGGTAGTGGGGTTAAACCTAGTTAAAATACTGAGTTTGCATCTCTTTTACCCTTACTCTTTATATTTTACTACTGCTCAGTATTTTGTTTACATTTTATATTGTGTATTTGATATATAATTGTTGATTTTTTGAAAAAAAAAAAATCAAATCACCCTTCTTTTTGGATTGTCATCTGGGCAACAATTCAATAGCAGATGGAAGAAGATGCCCTAAGTTGTAATATTGGTTCAACACATGGGGTGATAGTGACTTTTTCAATCCTAGATGTGGAGGAGTATGGGAGTCTTCCAACACTTTCCTCCACACATACACAAAATCTTACCCATTCCCTTCCACTTTAGTAAACAATTGAAAAAAAATACCAAGCAATCAATTGGTGGTATGAGAACACTATTAAAATGGAGCCTATTGACCATGATAATTCAAAAGTTCAGTACAATTATTGCGCTAAACTATTTAACTGTTACTATAAGATGATACTTCATCCATAATGCATCACTTCCACAATGCATGTGAGACTTCTCTTAGACTTAAAAGAATTGAAAAGAGTCAAATCTCGATTGTTAAGAGGGATGCAGAGGGAAGAGTGTAGAGTCCATAAGGGCTTGTAAAGTATAATCAAGAAAAACTTGGGATGTCGATCACTATTATTAGGTGTGAATTGCCTTTTAAACTTGCGGAGGAAGATGGGTTTAAAGAGTAAGTAGCTAATTTGGAGTGTATATTTACATTGCCATCCCAGATGTGATGCCCCCAACATAAAGTTATATACCTCCATTCATGACAGATAATATGCGATGCACCTAGTATGCATCTAGCAATACTCATTAATTGCAACGATTTTTTTTCTTTGATTGAACTATAAATCGTACCAGAATACACTAAAATCCCAAAATATTATGTGTTAAACAACCATACACTAACAATAGGGTCACAAACGTTGACCCTTCATAAAATAAAAAAGCTTAGCATGTTGTTTTATGCTACATAGTTTTAAAACATGATCATTCATCGTCCTCTAAGATCTCCCAAAGGTCCGTCAACAAACACCTAAAGATCTCCATATAGAAAGCAATCAACACAAGTCAGACTTAAGGGTGAATTCGTCTTCAATCATCTCAGGCCTGTCATCCATCACACTCACTTTCTTCAAAACTTGACACAACATCTACTATTCCGGGTGGAAATGGTACTTGGGATTATCACGGTGAGATTTTTTGATCTCAGCAAGTTATATAACTAAGCTACCATGAGTTTATAAAGCATGCATAATAATAAGTACTATGTGTATGCATGACTGACATGAACTTGCTTTTACAAAATATAACTTCAATGACATTAGAGTTTTCGTACTTCATAACGTACTTGTTTTGATAAAAACATATTTCATTTATTCATAATCTTTCTTTTACATAGAGTGGATGCTCCACGGTTCCTCATAAATCATATGCTCTTGCTGGTTATTGCATCACATCACAATTCCATCCATCAGTTGTGAGTACGTTAACAGAGTCTTATCTTATGGGATTGCCATGAGCCAGTAGCACCCATCACCATTAGGTGGCTTTCACTTCGCTCTAGAAATCTTTTGATCCCATTCGAAGTTTGTTGATAGGTCTTTGTTAACCTAGGAAATATCACTCCATTATAATCACTCCAGAGTGGACCAGGGAGCTCCACTAGGATAATCTTCCATCCTAGCATTTGGGGTCGTGTTAAAAACTTAACATTTCATGCTTAACTCAAAATTCATGACATACTCGTATGCTTCATGACATATGTTTGTGCTATGTGGCAGATATTCATGCTTATGACAAATGAGATCATGTCATAACATTTTTATCGCACATATAACTAGAATTGTGTGGCGCTCTCGAACCCCACGTGTGATTTGGAGGGAGTCGCGATGCCGATGTGCGAACCACACAGATCACACACCCTGTGAGATCCCTACTTTTATGTGTTTTTATTTATTATTATTATTATTGGTTGTGTTATTTTATTTTATTATTGTTATGGGTGTGTATTTTACTTTATTTATTTATTTTTACCTTATATTTTTAATTTTGGTTGGGCCTTTGTTGTGTAGTGGATTGTGCGTAGTGTTTTGTGTGGATTTTCCATTTCAGGCCCAGTTGTGTAAGTGAGTTGAGCTACAAACAAGGGGCCCTGCCCCTTTGTCCTATGCTGTGCATTTTGACCACAAGAAAGAAAAGCCTAGTTCTATTTGTTTTTTCCCCCCTTCCCAACGCCACACACCCCCTAGCCTCTCTTTCTTCCCTTTCTTCTTCCTGCTGGAAAGCGCCTGCACGCCGTTCACCACCTTGCGCCACTGCTACCGCACCTCGCCTCGGCACCTCCCACTCCACCTCGTCCTCTTCCATCTCCCTGCAGGTCTCTCACTCTCTCTCACACACTCTCGGTTTCAATCTTGCGCAACGCAACGCCACTGCAGCCAGCTCACGCTGACTACATCACGAGCTTCCCTCACCGGCCTCCTCCCATTCCCCCAGCCACCGGAACCTTCCTCTTTCTCACTTCTCCCTGGGCAGCAATTCCCTCTCATTAGTTCTCTCTATCTCGGCCTAGACCCACCGCCTCCAGCCGTGCGTCACTGCCCACGAGCATGCCGAACCTCCACCCCTTGGCCATGCCTTCCTCCACTAGCCACCGCCTACCCCAGCCAAGCCTCCCTCTCCCTTCCTCTAGTTCAAAGCCCACAGTCTAGCCCCTTGAAACCCACGGTGCCGCCATGCTCTGCCACGCCCTGCTGCATCAACCTTGTCCTCCACTCACCATCACCCCAGATCCACCATCCCCTTCGCGAGAAACCCATCGGTAGTCCTTTGTCTCGCCCTGATTCTTCATTGTCGCCTTGCACTGCCGCTGCTGCTTCGTCGCTTCTGGCGCCACTTTGGTGTGTCAAATCTACCTTGCATTGCATTTAATCTTCGTTTTACATTTGTACGAAAATCTAACGATTTCATGTTCGTCCAAGTCGCAGTGCGCGCACTTGTCCAATCTAGGACACTGTAGATTGGCGCGTGTTCGATTATCCAGAAATTTGCCTGCCTGTGTTGTAAGTAATCTTCCGATGCGACTGCTTTGAGATTAAAATTTATTTTTACACTAAAGCTTTTCTGCAGTCTCGTTGGTTGGTTTAGGCCATGGGCCAGAAACGGAGGGTGCGAAAATGCGTGTAGTTGTGATTGTGAATTGTGAAACTGGATGATTGAGATTGTTGTGGTTGTATGTGTCTGTTGAGTGGTTTGTCATGTCATCCAATATACTGCTTATCATGTATCGGTGCATTTTATGTTATTGCTATCCGAGTTGTTTATATAACTGTGCTGTGTTATGACATGTGGGTGTGTGTGCATCACAACCCCAAGCCAAGATGAGGCATTATCTTGGTGGAGCTCCTCTGGTCACTCGGGAGCGTAATTAATTGACGTGACGTCCCTTGGGCTGTCACTGGGCGACAGTTGGCTCGGCCAAGATGATAACTATTTTTGTACGACTCCGGGGCTCCTCGCTGGCAGGAGCTAGATGATGCTTGGTCATGTACGAGCCGGGCACAGAGCTGGGCATCGCTAGTTACGAAGTCACATGTATGGACGTTACCCATGGTGTGACGAAGAGAGCCAGGGTGTGCGAATGGTCCATAGGGGAGGCCAGGGTGAATGCATAATAAAATAAATGGTTATATTTGGGCCAATGAGAATTTTGGCGTGGGTGATTAAATGTGTCTTTTTGGGAAAAGGGGTGGATTTGTTCCTTTATGTTTGACTGTATGGATGTGGATGTGTTGGTTGTATTAATATGTTTTAATCTCTTGAGTGTTGTTTGGTTGCTTACTTGCTGAGATTTCATAATCTTACTTTGGTGTTTCCATCTTCGGTTTCTTCTTATGGAACCGTAGTCTTTGATGCAGAGGGAGAGTTTGAGCCAGAAGGACTGGCTCTGCTAGAGGAGCGATTGTTGGAGCTTCTTTCTCCATTTTTGTTGTAGGATTTATTACCGCTTTATTTATGTTTTCAGTTGGATGACGATATTAACCTCTTGGAGGATGTAATTTTTGGGTTGTAAGATTTAAAACTTTCTGGTACTTAGTTTTGACTGCCTTTAATTTTCCGCTGCGATTATTTGTATTGCACACATATTGCATGTTGCACACACTAAGCACATAGCGATGGGGTGCGTGATCTGTGTGGTCATTATCCCGGTGTCACGACTTCCACCAAATCACACGTGGGGGTCGTGGGCGCCACACACCCTATCGCCAAGTGCTAGTGTGTGCAAACATGCAATATGTGTGCAACATAAATAACGTAGCGAAACAATAAAAGGATGGTCAGAGCTAAGTACCAGAAAATTTAAACAGTCCAACCCAAAAAGTAATAATCCTCTAAGAGGTTATACAATCATCCAACTAGAAAATATAAATAAAGCGATAATAAGTCCCAAGACAAATATGGGACATAATAGAAAGCTCCAGAAATCACCTACAGGCGGAGCCGATCCCTCCGGCTCAAATTCTTCCTCTCCATCAAATTCTACGATCCCATGAAACGGAACCGTAGGTAGGAATACCACAGTGAGATTTCACAATCTTAGTAAGTAATCAACATGCAATAACCAAAAGTTTAAAACATGTATTTATACAACTAACAAAGTAAGATAGCCAAACAAACAAAAGACCACAATATCATTTCTTCCACCCTTTCCCAAAATAGCACATTTAAACCGAACACTCACGCCAAAAATCCATTTGGTTCAAAACACAACTATTTTATTACACATGCACTGTGGTCTCCGTTATGGACCATGCGCACACCCAGGCTCCCATCGTCACACCACAGGTAACGTTCATGCATGTGACTTTGTAAAGAGCTATGCCTAGCTCCAAGCCCGGTGCATACGTGACTAGACATCCTTTAGCCCTAGCCAACAGAAGCGCCACAGAGTTCGCACGAGAGTGTTACTGTCTCGTCCGAGCCTGTTGTCACTCGACGACAACTCAGGGGACGTCACTCAGTTTATTACGCTCTCGAGTGAAGCTTCACTGAGATAATGCCCCATCTCAACTTGGGGTAGTGATACGCATGCACCCACATGTTATTAGCAGAACACAAAAACCTAGTTTCCAAACCACACAACATGGTACAACACAGCACAGTGAGATAATCAAACCAAGTTACACGTCATGCAATACACAACGTCACAACAGTCACATGTACACAGATTCTCAAACCAAGCTACACTCGTAATCCCATCCTCCATCCAGCCAATGGCCCAATTCCCAACCACTACTAAGATATTAAGCCCAACATTTCATTGAGCCCAAAGTCCTTCTCAACACAACCAGACTACACACAGTGTTAGTGATAAAATTATGTTCTAAACTCAAGGGTTGCGATTGGACGAGTGCGCGCGTCGCTACACGGACGGATACCAAACCATTAGCAAATAAACAAAATAGAAACAGAAATAGAAACTAAATAAACAACTCGAGGCAGCTTTGGCTCACTGGGGTGATGCCAAAAGTGGTGGAGTAGTGGCGAGGCAGCGGTGGTGCAAGGTGGCAGGGACGGATCTGGGCGAGATAAAGGGCTTTTTGTGCATTTTTCTCAAAAAGGAGGTCAGATCTGGGGTGCTAATTGGTGGTTGAGAGATTCTTGCGGTGGAGGGTGGCGGAGCACGGCGGGACAGTGGCCAAACGTGGTCCTTAGCTCACGGGTTGGGTGGAACTGAGGGGAGGGGATGAGGGCCACTCGGGGGTGGTTACGCGCCCACCAGAAGGCAGTTGGGGCAGTGGTTCACGGCGGCGCTAGGGCAAAATCTCTCCTAAAGGCTTCAAGATGGGCTTTGAAGGGTGGAGACCTAGCCTATTGTGGGCCATGGAGCTAGGGCACGAGGCGCAACCTGGGCTATGATTGAAGGGGCAGGATGGTGGGGGAGGCTCGTGGTGGCTACTCGGTGGCTGGAGGGTGGCGCAAGGGTGGTAGATCTGGCCGTGCACATTGGAGACCCGAGATGGAGAGAGAGCGTGGGAGGGAAGGAGAGGTTGGCGTGGCTTAAGAAGGAAGGTATGGCCGAGGGGTGGAGGTTTGGCGTGCACGTGGACTACGACGTGCAGTTGTAGGCAATGGATCTAGGCCGCGGTGAGGGGAAATTGTGTGATAGAGTGGGCTGCGTGTAGGGGTGTAACCGGTTCGGTCCGGTTTTGGATAAAATCTAGGACCGAACCGGTATGTACCGATTTTGTATTTTTTAAAACCGATTACGTACCGGTTACCCTCCTAAACCGGTACTTCCGGTCCGGTCCGGTTTTTCGGTTTTTTAAAAATATAAATTTCACAATTTGTCATTAAAAATTTGTTTATAAAAAAAAATTTGATTTAAAAAAACTGTTTTATACTTTTATTAATATATTAGACTATAAAATAGTATTAATATTAGACTATTGGTATAGTTATAAGTTATATATTAGTATTAGTTATAAACTTTTAGTGATTTAGTATTAACATTTTATGTACTAATTTATAAATTATAATAAGAAATTATTTCATATATGAATATATATGTTATATATAAAATTTCACATTAAAATTTATAATTATACATTATATATAAAACTTATATATATTAATATTTAATATATATAAAATATTTTGTATAAAACTTATATATAAAAATATTATTTTTTAATTTTTTAATCAACCAGTTCGGTCCGGTCCAAAAAATTCCGGAACCGGAACCGGACCGGAACCGGCCGGTTTTTACATTTTAAAAACCGATTCCGGACTGGACCGGTTCAAAACCAGTAAAACCGGTCCGGTCCGGTCCGGTTTTCCAGTTTGAATTTACACCCCTAGCTGCGTGAGGGGCATATTGGGGAGATGAGTGGTTGGTTTCAATAGAGGGGAGGGTCGCTGGCTTGAGGGGCTTGGTGCGGTGGCGCCGATGGCTGCGACAGCAGCACTGCTTGTGCCGAAGGAGGGAACCCTTGCGAGAAGGAAAGGGAAAGGGGAAGAGAGGGAGCTGCGCCATGGGTGGGTTCGGCGAGGAGGTGTTCGTCAGTGAGAGGGAAGTCTGCTGGTGTAGCAGTGGTGGCTGGACTACGGCGGCGTCACTAGCTGAAGAGAAGAAGAGAATTGTTGAAGGAGGAAGGCGTCGGCTAAGCTGAAGGGAGAGGGAAGAGAGAGAGGGAAAGTGGGAAATGGGGGAATTAGGGTTTCTCTTGGGGATTTAATCTCAAACATCCATCTAAGGGTCCGTAGATTAATCTAAGGGTGGAGATGAATCTTGAAAAATAAAATAAAATAGAATAAAATAAACAATAATAATACTAATAAATAAATTAAAACACCCTAATTTGTGGGGTATCACATCCTCCCTCCTTAAAAGAAATTTTGTCCTCAAAATTGCTTAGCTAACTAGAGCTACTTCCAAAGGGCTCATCAAGCTAATAATCTTTGCCTCCACTTCCAATAGTACATAATGTCTAAAACCTCACGGCAAGCCATGCAATTCAAAATCTCCACTCAACAAGAAACTACTCTACTACACCCACGAATCCTAATGTTTCAATACCTCATAAATTAGGTTATGCTATCCACTGTTTATGCCTAAGCTTCAACTTCCAAGCTTTTATTGTACACCACACTTTGGTGATCTATCAGTCTCTTCTCAAGTTAGCCATCAATGTCCAAATTTCTGAACTGAACGTTCAATCTCCCAAGGAAAGTATAGCCTCAAATTTTAAATCCCAATGTGACCTCACGTCACAATTGATTCCTGAAGATAATAAAAACAATTACTGCCAACCATCATTTACTAAGTGATTTGGAGGGAGTCACGACGCCGAGGCGAGGACCACAGATCACACACCCCATTGCCAAATGCTAGTGTATGCAAACATGCAATATGTGTGCAACATAAATAACGCAGCGGAACAATAATAGTATGGTCAAAGCTAAGTACCAAAAAATTTTAAACAATACAACCCAAAAAGTAATAATCCACTAAGAGTTTATACAGTCATCTAGCTAGAAAATATAAATAAAGCCATAATAAGTCCCACGAAAAATATGGGAGATAATAGAAAGCTCCAGCAATCACCTCCCGATGGAGCCGGTCCCTCCGGCTCAAACTCTCCCTCTGCATCAGAGTTTACGGTTCCATGAAACAGAACCGTAGGTAGGAATACTACAGTGAGATTTCACAATCTCAGTAAGTAATCAACATGCAACAACCAAGAGTTTAAAACATGCATTTATACAACCAACAAAGTAATACAGCCATACAAACAAAAGACCACAATATCATTTCTTCCACCTTTTTCCAAAATAACACATTTAAACTGAACACTCACGCCAAAAACCTCTTTGGCCCAAAACACAACAATTTTATTATGCATGTATCATGGTCTCCCCTATGGACCATGCACACACCTTAGTTCCCTTCGTCACAACACGGATAATGTCCTTGCATGTGATTTTGTAACGAGCGATTCCCAATCGGCTTTCGGCGCGTATGTGACCAGACATCCTCTAGTTTCCGCCAGCAGAGGGGCCACAGAGTCGGCAAGAGAGCGTTACCATTTAGTTAATTAGGAGTTGAACTATTCTAGAATAAGATCAACTTTGGATATTTGAGTTGGCAAGAGGACCGTATACTTTGGATTTAGTAGAATTATTAGAAGATTCTAGTGTAATTTTAATTTTTGAGGAAAAATGAAATTTTTGGAGCTTGATTGGTTTAGTAATATTATTTTGGAGAATTTTTAGTGTTTTATTAATTTTGAGTAAATGTGCCAAGAGGCCAATGTTAGAATGACAAGTGGCATATTAGAGATTTTGACACCTTATTGGGCTAAGTAATTTGAGTTAAATTTTTGATGGATCTAGGAAGGCCCAAGAGATTGGTTTATTAAGGGCCCAAGTTTTTTGGGTATAAAGGCTTAAGAGAGACAATAAGACTTTAGGGCCCTAATGCACTAAGGATGTGATGGGGCTACGATTAAGATGTTAAAAAGCCTTAAGCCCAGCTTGAGAGATATTAAGCTTTAAGTCTTTCTGAAGGACACAAGAAAATAGGCCCAATGAAAAGTACATGAGGTCATTGGGCCAAACTTAGTAAGAGTGAAGTTATTAGGCCCAACTTATTAAGTATGAAGGATTAGAGAAGCAAGTCCAGTAGTAATCCTAGTAGGCCTTTAGAACCTTATGACATTTACGGGCCAATCCTTAGAAGCCCTAAAACAAGCCTCATAGGAGTGCAAGATTTGGTAGGATAGTCTTGGCCCAAGTATGAGGAAAGCATAAGGCCTTTGGGCCAAGCTTGAAATAGATTTGACATGGCCCAATTAGGTTAAGGTAAGCCTTTCAAAACTAACTTATAATCCCTCAAAATCTGGAAACAAGGCCCCCATTCATTCAAATTCAAAAGTCCTTGGAACATTAACCCACTCATGGCCCTTTTAAGTCCACAAGGCCCAAAACCTTGTTTTGGTTTATTTCACTATTCAAGTTGAAAGCCCAATACACCATACCATGGGTTTTCTTAAACTCATATCAAGCACAAATTAATTTTTGAAAGTTGGCTAAGACCATTAATCAACATACATGAGATTAGTGATCTTTAAGCCATACTTTGAAGCTTAATTTTGTCTTAATATTTTCTTAACCTTTTAATCTGAAATTTTCTTGATTTATTATTTCATGTCATCATATTTAGACCTTACTAATACCCTAGATAAACCACCCCACATGTCATTAAGGAAAATGATATATCAAACCCCAAACTTGCATCAATCGGCTCATGTGTATCCCCTTTGAGTGCATGGACTATATTTCTTTTAAGACCAATATTTTTGTGCCATTTACTCAAGATTAATATTGTCCTTAGACACCTCATGAGACCCCTTCAAACCCATAATAAGTTTTGGACGAAATTGGTTCCACAAACCAAACCAAGAAGCCAAACCGATTGCACCCTTAGTCTACGTTGAGTGGAAACCGGTTGGTTGAGATTTAGCCTTGGTTGAGCCACCACCCCATGCCACCTCCATCACCACCCAGTCCCCAAGAGGTCCCATGACCATCATGAGAAATTTGACTCAGATTTTTCCACCCAAAACCATCCAAAATTGAAGCTCAAATCTACCAAGTGAAAACCACTTGAATCCGCCGGTTTGCATGGGTGGTTTGCTTGAATTTTTGTCATCTAAACCATGCCCTACGACCTAGACACCTCTATAGGACCATTTTGGCCACAGTAAGGATGAAATCATGATGGTTTCAGGCCACTATTCCCCTTGCACAAGTTTACATAAGCTGATGAAGGCAATCTGGAATTTTATCAACTACCCTCCATTGCATCATCTTCTTTAAACTGCACCTCCATGATCACTTGACAGCCAACCCTCCACCTTCTACCACCTAAAAAAGCCTTCAAGAAGTGACCATGTACCTGCACAAATCAGCCATGATGATGAGTCAAAAGGATGAGTCAAGACAATGAACAAAACTGTCCAAAGAAAATCACTTTGAACCTGTTAGCCCCATGGTTGGTTTTATTAGTTTTCCTACTATTTGCTTTGCACCACGACATGACCAGCCCCCATAGGAGCAATGTAGCAGCTTTAGGAGTGAAATCATGGCGGTTTAGGGCACTGTTTGGTCTGCACAAGATGACACAAGTGATGGAGTGCAAATCTAAACATTTCAGCTTCTTACACCGCCTTCCACCAATCACCTTGGCCCAAGGCCAACGTCCCCTCCCTTTGGCTACCTATAAAATGCCCCTTCACCCCCTCATTTCCTCCACACCTCAGCTCCAAGCTTCCTATTGAGTCTTGAGAGCACTTCTCCCCCTTAGAGAGCAATAGAGTGTAACCGAGTGAGTTTTGGTGAGTTCTTGAGTGTTCTTGGGCAAGGTTTTCTTGAGTGCTTAGAAGGCCACGAGATTTGTAATTTTTCTTGATCTTGATCTTAGTGTGCATGTCAAGCATGTTTGTCAAGTGTTGGTATGATTTTTGGTTAGTTTTGAGAAGATTATCATGCTTAGTTCAAAACTGGGTCATTAAAGGATGGTTTGAGTGTTTAAATGATTTTAAGTGGACGTTTAGCTATGACATGTCTTAAATATGATTTGATATGATTTATTATTGTTTAAAATGATTATAGAAGGTTTGATTTTTGATTAAAAGCATGCTATGATAGGATTTAATTCTATCTTGTTTTAATCATCAAAGCATGTATCAGTTTTGAATAAGTTGGAGATTAAGGGTTCTTATCCATGATTGAGTGTTGGGATGAACTTGATTATCTAAGAATTAGCGTTCATCTTGTCATTAAAGAATTTAGTGATTGCTTGTGATTAAATAAAATCTCATATGCATGCATTCATGGGGATTAATAGTTAGAAACACATTTTGGCATCAACTAGAGTGCATGCCACGAGTTGGGACTGTTTGACTAAGTTTCACTTTTATTTTTAGAAATCCAAGGGTATAGATGGTTTTCAAATGCCAAAAATATAAAATCCATGAAGTTTGGTTAAATTTGGAGTTTGTATACAATTAGTGAAAAATTAGGGCCTTAATGACAATTTTTGAAAGTCTAGAGGTATTTTTATAAATACCCATTTTTGAAACCTTTGATTTTGAATATCATCCATAGTAGTATTAATCCTTACTTAGTACGCACTTGATTTCAGCAGCTATTAAATTTTTTCAAAATTACTTAGGAAGTTTGTAAGTTGGCCTCTAACTTATACCTTGATAGATTATTTATAAATTATTGATAAATGTTTCATTCACATTTCAATTATCATTTTGAGCATAAAATATCATGTTATATGATAAATTGAGTGCATACTTACATGACATGTGATATGTTTTCCCATTTTTGCATAATACATCTATAAATGTCATTTTTGTATGAAAGTTAGCCACATATGCACATGTCATGAAAAAATGCACATGTCATGAAAAAATGCACATGTCATGAAAAATATTTTTTCAAACATAGCATGAAAATAATGTTTGTCATGACCCCAAAGATTAGGATAGGGAATTATCCTAGTGGAACTCATTTGTCCACTCTGGAGTATTTAAGAATGGAGTGGTAACCCCTGGGTTGATAAAGAATAGACAACGGGTTTCGAATGGGTTCTTTTTAAAGAACATCGGAACGAAGTCAATATGTTATCACACCTAATGTTGGTGGGTGCACACATTATGATGCTATGATTTTATGTTATATTTACCAATACATTGAGAACGACTCTATAGACAACGTAGTCTCAACATGAATTGTACTACGGTCACCGACAGGTACTCACAGTGCATATGGGGAACTGTGAAATTACCACACGTTATGATATTATATGAATTGTTAATAATTTTTATGATGAAGTTATGTTTTCAAAAATGAAAGTAAAAATGTTCATTGAATGAAAACATGTGTCTCCATTTCTTTGGAAATTTTAAGGAATCTGGATGGGGGACATGCATACTGATTTGTCTGCATTCATGCATTGCATATTTATCATTCTTTGAGTAAATCTCACCTCTTGTGGAACCATTATCATTCTACTCGGAATGGTAGAAGTTGTGTCAGGTCTCGAGGAGAACAAGCTAGATGGAGCGCTGAATACGACTAATTGAGGAGAAGCCTGACCTTGATAGAAGATTGGATTTAATCATGATGTTTATAGCCCAAGTCCTTTATGCTTTAGAACGCATGAAGCGGATGATTTGACTTTGACCCTTAGTTGTACTAAGATTATGCTACATTTGGTACTTTGAACTTGATGGTCACTAATGAATTTGGATGTTTTTAGTTATTCTAGCATAAGTTATACTTTCACCTTTATTTCTGCTCTGATTATTACATACTGCTAGTTACATACTAGGATGCATTGCATAATAATTGTCATGTATGGAGGTATGTAATCTTGTGTTGCATGTCCCGACGCTCTAAGTCTTTGTTCCATCCTAAGTGGAGGTGGGCGCGTCACAGCGCACCATGCACAACACCAATTAAGCTTCACAAGCATAACAGTTCTAAAGGTAACGAATGGAAAATATACCATAAATCGGGGGCTAAGATCGTTGTGGGCCGCTTGTTATCCGGTGGTCTAGTGGTGGTGGTTGTGTACTCACAAGGAGGGGCTGAGGGAGGCGTTGGGGGATGGGCTACGGGGGTGACTCTGTGAGTCCGTGTATTGCAATTGAGTGAGGTAGTGGATTGGCTGTGGGTGGTGGTGATGGCAAGGCCATGTGGTGACGAGATCGTGAGGGAGAGGCGGACAGAGGTGTTGGGCTGAGCTAGGGTAAATGGTCATGGCATGGGGATGGCCTTTGGGTTGATCTTTCGTTGGTGACCACTCCTGTTGGCACGTGGCGGCGCACGACAGCAGGGGGAGAAACAGAGAGATCGAGAGGGAGAAGCCGAGAGAGTGACAGTCCAACGATGAGAGAGTGGGGGCTAAGGGAGAGGACAGGGTGGTTGCGGTGAAGCTCGACAGTGTGGACGTGGGGCTGCTCAAGGTTGAAGCCCAAAACCAGATAGTGGCAGAGAGAGAGAGAGAGAGAGAGAGAGAGAGAGAGAGAGAGAGAGAGATCCACGAGGTGAGGGAGGAGCCGAGGGAGGAGGGGTTGGTTGGCCAATGACGACGTGCTCATGAAGGGTGTGCTACCGATGGCGACGGTGTGGGCTAGGTGCGATGGAGATGAGGGATCACAAGCTGGGTTTTGACTTGGGGTGGTGACGGCGTGGGGTAGGGGAGAGAGAGAGAGAGAAGCGAGGAAAGAAAAGAGAATTAGAACTTTAATCCTAGCTCTACATCTAGGGGTCCCTAACCTAGATCCAATGGTGGGGATTAAACCAAGAGGAATAAATAGAAAATAAAGACTAGAAAATAAATGAAAGGTAAATATACTAATTATTAAAACTAAACTATTTATTCTCGATTAGATAATAATATTCTTCATCATAAAATAAAATGATGAGTTTAATAAATATTTCTAAGTGAAATAAAAGCATCTAAATAAAAAGAGTTTTTAACATAAAATAGAATATTAAATATTAAATAATATTTTTGAAGAAATAAAATCATTTAAATAAAATAATTTTCGGGCTCCAAAAATATAAAAAGTCTTACTTTAAAAATTAGGCTTGGTTCAATAATACTAAAAATACCCTATTTAAAATAATTTGGGACATTTAAAATATTTTGAGGATTTTTAAATACTCGGTTTGCTTTAAAAATCATCTGTGAAATTTAAAATACAAATTTTAAATTTTAAATGCAAAGGCAAGACTAGTGACTAATCGAGAGAAAAATGAGTGGTTGGTCAGACAGGTTACTAAGTCCGAGTTTTTCAATAGACAAACATGTTTATGTTAACAAGGTCTCATGTTCATGCAATCATGCTATGTTCATGCCATGTCATGTCGCATTCAAATCAAGTCATGTTTTTTTTTAAGTCATGTCATGCATTTTCAAGTCCATGTCATGATTCATATATGTCATACAACTGTCATGTGTGAAATAACATTGGTAGCTTTGGATTTTTACTTGCTGAGATTTTATAAATCTCACTCGATAGTCTCAACTTCCATTCCACCCGAAATGACAGATGATTTGGTAGGGGATAGGGGATCCGACCAGCTGGACAAGGTCAATTAGTCCACTAAGCACGCACGAGGAGCTGATGAAGTCAATCCTCCATTTTCTGGACGTTATTTTGGAGATCATAGCCAAGCTGCGTGAGCGACTTAGTGATTTAACTCAGTATTTTTATTTCTTGTTTGTACTTATTGAACGTTGTCTCCCGTACTTATTTTGATACATACTTGTTAGATAACTTTTGAGATGTGTATATTATGTAGTTATAATTATGTTTTGGGATATAACATTCTAATACATTGTGTATTGCTAAAAGAAATTATCTGCTACGAATATTGTGTACTATTAGATGTATTTTAGGTGCACTGCATCTTTACCATCACGTCAAGTGTCTATTCAAGTTTCATAAGTTATAGAAGGGAGTTTTGGATATTTCCTCACAATCCTGACAGTCTATCAAATAATTAGCAAGAAGGCTCTGGTTGCCAACGATTGCTATTGCTTTGCATTATGTGGTTTTTCTCTATGTTTGTTGTAGAATGCTTGTTAGGCTTTGAGTTTGCTCGATCCAGTTGGATTGCCTTTGCTTGTGTTATACCTGGAAGGGATATTTGAGACCCCACAATTTTAGCTAAGAGATAAAGTCACGAAGGGACTTAGACTCCTAAGAGGAAGATGACTCAAACTCCTAATGAAGACTCAGGCTTCGTTTGGAATTTAAAATCATCTCAACTCATCATTACAACTTTTTCAAATCCCAATATAAAATATAATAAACAATTCAACTTTTTCAAATCCCAAAATAATAATAATAATAAATAATAATATTCTAATAATATTTTATCATCTCAACTCGACTCAACTCAATTCAACATCCAAACGCACCCTCAGACTCCTAATAAGAGATAGACTTAGACTCCTAAAAGGAAAAAGTTTCACAAGGCAAATTGGACTGTATCACTCCAAGAAAATAACCTCTATAAATAGCCTACATGAGATAACAAATACTTAACTTGATTTATTTGATACTTTATACACTTACTCTCATATTGCTATACTAACTTTGGCATCGAAAACTCCACCGGCCAACCAGTGCTGCCCATTTATTTGTTGCAGGTCATCCGTGTGGTTGGTGGTGTGAAACACGTCCTTAACAATACCTTAACAATACCTTTCACGGGCGTCTTGTTTGTACTACTATTTTTTTCGTACTTCTCCCAAAAAACTTATATCTCTTTGCAATATCATGTGGATGACATATGTATAAATAAGTCTGAATGATTGCAAAGTTCTAGAAACTACCTCGTTTGTTTTTAGAAAATATCTCATATCATCTCATCTCATTTAATCATTACAACTTTCCCAACTTCCAATACAAAATAAAATAAACAATTCAACTTTTTCAAATCACAAAACAAAAATAATATTAAAAAATATATTCTAACAATATTTTATTCAATTTTTTAACTTTAATCTCAATTCATCTCATCTCATCTCCGAAAACAAACAAGCCCGGATGGACATTAATCTCAAGCATGTTTAGTGTATTTAGATCAGCTTTACGTAGCCGAACCAATGTTTAGTGTATTGCTTTTTTAACGTTATTATTTTCTTGAAAAAATTATAGTAAACAAAGGATTTTAAAAAAATTAAAAAAAATTGTTTTTTGCAAAATCTGGATACTTGGAAACAACTCGGGTAATCGGGTTTAGGGGTTTAAAATCTCGAGTATGTCTAGCTGTCCATATGGGCTAAACTAGGGTTGAGCAAAAATTCAAAAATCCAACTCTGAATCGGGTTCGATCCGACTCCGCTCCGGCTCTGACAAAATGGAGTCAAAATCTTTTTCAGTAGGAGCCAAAGTCGAAGTTGGAGGTGTCGCTGGACTGACTCCGACTGCGATCCAATCTGATCCGACTCCAACTTTATGCTCTGACTCCGACTTTGCCCTCCAAATCCGACTCCGACTCCGACTCCGACTCCGACTCCGACTCCGACTCCGACTTTGATATTATACATATAGTTATATAATAAGAACTTATATAGTTAAATTCAATAATATACTAGTATGAGTTAATTATTGTAAAATAATATATTTATACTATAATGTAAATAGACTAATGATAGTTAAGTATATGTAATACTATAGTATGAAAACATCTAATTAGACACTATAGTATAAGTCTAGTATATCTATATATATAAAACAAGTCTAGTATAAAAAAAAAAGTTAGATATTAGAATAGAAGTAAATTAAGAGTGAATTATTTATTTTTAGTTTTAATTTTTTTTTTTTTGGAAAAATTGAAATTTGAAAAGCCACATTATTTTTTTAAAATTGACTAAATATGAAACTAAAAAAAAGACCAAAACTGAAAGCCAAAATCTAGCTCCTCTTTGAGTCGGAGTCTACACTAGTTGGAGTCAGAGTCGGAATTCGGATTTGAACTAGATTTGAACTCCGACAAAATCGAAAAAGTCGGTGTCAGAGTCAGATTTAGGAGAATCCGACTCCGACTAAGTCGGTGCTCACCCCTAGGCTAAACCTAGATGAGTACCAAACCACATTACACACCCGTGTATAGCCGGGTACCCGGATTTGCACCCTTGTTAATTGTTCTAAGCTTGATGTAGTGAAATGAATCAAGCTCACCATTATCTCACTCCTCACTCTGGTGATATGAAAATATTCACACATATAACAATAAATGTTGTAGTGGCCATTTGATGTCCTTAATTGTGAATAAGAACTAGAACCGATCTTTTCAGTATTTAGATTAATCATTGTTAACAAAGATATATTAAAAACTAACCCAATATCTTGAGGAGGCAAATACCTTCCTCTTCCTCTTTCTTTCAAAATTTGAGAAACAACTAATTTGCTGAAATTTAGGAAAAAGTCCATCAAAAGCCTGATGGCTGGAAATCCAAACTTTTATTACAAGCAAACCGAACCACCCTTATTAGGTCGCTAGCAAGCTCCATCCCCTACGAGCACTGGTATTAGACTAGTCAAATGCCACTAAAGTCTAAAATATAACTAAGTTTTACTTAAATGAGCTGCATTGGACTAGCTAAAATCCTTTAAGTGAAAATCTGAGCTATAGTAAATGGAAAGGAAAGTCCAAACTTTGCTAGTCACTATTCATAGATCAAACCCATATTTAATTTCTAAACTTTTGATTGTTTGCATTCTAATGTTAACACTAACCATATGTTAATTAATAATTTCTAAATTCTTAATTAACATATTTAATTTCGAAAATGTTGATTATTTGCATTCTAATATTAACACTAATTATATGTTAATTAATAATTTAATAATTTCTAAATTATTAAGTAACATATTTAATTTCCAGACTGTTGATTATTTGAATTCTAATGTTAACACTAACCATATGTTAATTAATAATTTAATAATTTCTAAACTATTAATTAACACATGCTTAGTATAGTAGCAAAATATGAAAAAAATATTTAATATTATTAAAAAAAGTATTATATTATTATTTTGGCTTATTTTTACCTAGTCTAATGTGGGGTTTTACTTGAATGGCTTTGACTTTTAGCCAAAATATCTAGTTTTAGCGAAATTGTGGCTTTGGTTGTGGCTAGGCCAATGCCAATACTCTATCCTCTCTTTGCATTGCAAAATCAATACTGAAAAGCATTAACATTGTCTTCATGGAATATTGGTGGGGCTTCCATCCAACAAAACTTACAATTTCACCTCAAAACATGGAACACAATTTGTAAGCCAAAGTCATAGTCAGTGGGTGGATTAGGCCTCAAACTGAAATCTCAATTCAACAAGACTATTCTTTGTAAATGTGGGAACTCATCAATGACAACAACACTATCTGGAAGCATACATTCTTGGAAAAATACTTTAAGAATATTTATTTTCTATTAGCACTCAAAATCTAGTATTTGCTTCAAATTAATAATGTAGAACAAGAGCTTAGTTAGATCCCTCGATTCTCACTCAACCTTATTTTAAACCAGCTCCTCGATTAGCCTCAAACATGTATAGATCCCTCATTATCAATCTCTGAATTGATGTTAGAAGAGCCAGGAAGATGGAATGTCCACTTACTTCAAGCTTTGTTCTCTCAAGAAACAGTCACTGAAATCCAAAACTTCCCATTATCTCAACACCAATTTCATCACATAAATAACAAAACAAAATGGACTCACCATTCATTGAGTAACTTCTAGCTATGTCCTAAACTCAACTGTCCATCAATCCCTTTATCCTCCATTGTTCTAGAAAATATTATGGAAGTTAAAAACTCTTTGTATGAAGTTTTAAATGACATCTTACCTACTCAGTCACTACTAAAAACTAGGCCTGCAACCTGATCCGCCCAAGACAGATTTGGGACCGATTCGACCCGATAACTAGGTAGGACAAAAATTACACAACCCAACCTACGACATTCGGGTAGCGTCAAAAACCGATTGGGTTTTTTTTTTTTTTCAATTTGAAGTGTTTATGTAAAATGTTCATGAATAGTAAAAAACATTTGTAACCGCATATATTGTATATTGTAAATTATATTGTATATTGAAAGTGTATATTGTAAATTATATATTGAAAGTGTATATTGAAAATTTCCATCCATTCTAAGGCCAACTAGCTAATAAAACTGTAGTTAATTTTAGATACAAGACACCTCTCTATAACTCTACAAGAAAAACAGGTTTTTGTGACTAAGACTATTTGCAACCAATTTTAATTGCAAATAATCATTTCACTGGAATTAACTGGTCGCAAATAAGCGATTTTTTTGTAGTATAATTAATTATATAATCAGTGACTACAAATGGACTTCCTATGAGTAATGCTGCACAAATAAAAACTAGAGCAGAAAGGAATGCGCATCTAATTTTTCTCTGCCAGTTAGGCTCCACCATTACATATATTTGGAAGCAAAGAGGAAATTAAAAGAACATTAGTATCATAAAAGGGAGGCAACAAGCATCCATAATTTCCTTCAATGTTTCACATGTCTGTAGGGAAAGAATCATGTGTAGGCAATGCAACTTAACGAGTTAAACTACTACTAAGTTGCTCTTTCCCTATTTCAAAGGCTACCCAAAAGTATTATTTTGTAGGGTTAATACTAAGAGAAAAACTTCGTATTTCCCTGTAGGTAGGAGGGGGCACTCTAATATTGGCTTGAAATTCTAGCAAGAAGTTTAAATGAGAAGCGAGATATATACTAGGTAACCTCCATAACAAGTTAACAACTCCTAGGCTCTCTACAGATTGTTCACAAGCAGATCAAAGGCATTAGAGAGACATGTGAAACCTAGTAGTTTAAGCATTAGAGAGTGCTAGCTTTTGATCAGTTTTCACACAGATAGTTACCTCAAATCAAACTCATGGTCAATTGGGATATATATAAATATATATATATATATATATATAATTGTCATTTGATGGCAACCACTTTCATGTATACAACAATAACATCTCTGAGAGACTGCGACTTCAAAATTAAGGCAATTAATCAGCAGCGAGCAATCATACCATCATGGTATGCAGACTATAAGCCTGGAGTCACTCCTTATCAACATAAATAAACTTAATTTTAGATCAAACTCTAAAAAAACACATGATGATTATTAAATGATATCAAAATAAACATTATGAAAAAATTTAATAAATATGTATATAAGAAATATGTTCATTACCCGATTCAGCCTCAAGACTTTCAACATTATCCAATGAGGCATGAAGATTAATAGGTATTGGATCTTTCAACCATTTTTGAGTAGAAACGAGTGCCTCAACTATTCTTGGAGATAATGAACAATGAAATGAGTCAAGTACACTACCCCTACACTGAAGGCTACCTTAGAAGAAATGGTAGAAACGGGAATGGCCATCACATCCCATGCAACTCTCACCAAAATATGATACTTTATTTCATTGATTTTCCACCAATCTAAAATATCAAAATTTGGAACTCGTGCCTCACAACCATGTTCCAAGTATTGATTGATCTCCAATTTGTTCCTCAAATTAGATTGAATAATTTCTTTCCCATACTCAACCAAAAACTCTGCAGAGAATCATAATTAATCATACTAGGATCAACTAAAGAATGAGGTTCAAAGTATGAAATTCCACTTCAACTCCCATACATAATACTATACTCCCCGTATATGTCAATCATCAATTGTTTCACTTTTGCAATCATTTCCTCAACTAAATTATCTCTATATATCTTTTTGTCAATACCTCAATCCTATAGACATGACTCTACATGGCTTCCAATAGTGTCTCCTCTGTGATTCGGAATCAAACAATAGTTTATAATTTTTTTGTGAAATATTCATTCATAGTCAATAAAGTGTACAATAAGACACATATAATTTAAGTTTTGAATAGACACCCAAGAGTCAGTAGTTAAACTAACCCGCCCAACTCCCTTAAATACTTTCTTCAACTTCTCCTATTTTTAAAATAGTTTAATACAGTCTCTCCTAGCTGTGGTTCGATATGGTACTTAGAACCTTGGTTCTAGTGAAATACCTTCCTAAATCCTTTGGCTTCCACCACTCTAAACGAAACCTTAGCACAAATTATCATATTTGCAATTGTCATTCGTATCTCCTCTGAATCAAACTTATGTGTAGTTGCCATGTCACTCATATTGTTGTCTCCCTCATTACTCATAGTTTGTTGATACATGGGTCTCATTCTATTAGGGTTTTGCCTGCAAACACTAACATGATGCAACATGCATGATGTACTATATTTTTTGGGGTGACAAGAATAAGTCTTGTGGTAGTAATCACACCCTGCTTTTGGGTCACTTAATTAACATCCATATATTTTTGTGATGTGTTCACACACTACTAAGGGGTCCTTACTTGCCTTCCTCTTGGGTGGGAGATTAAGTTAATGGTTGAAGTTAAAGGAGTAATAATCTCATCATCTTTTAAATTTGTAGGAGTCTCATTTATGAAGCAATCCATGATATGAACTCACATATAATTATCATATAAAAATATGAGAAAATGTAATAATTCAGCATGCGCTTGCATTATCTAAGATTATATGCCTAGAACTGAGCAAAACAAATACCAAATAGTTTACAAAGAACATGTGTTATGTTTGAGCTAGAAAAATGGTTAATGACAGAAAAATGGTTAAGAATCTACTCACAAAAAATGTTTCAGCCAATGGATCATACACATTTTTGCTAGAATTATATTGGCTCTATCAAAAAGAAAGAGAAATTGACATGATACATATATGAGCAGGTGTGAGACCATGTGTAAGTACATTTTTTCCTATACTCACAATCCCATAACAAAGGCATAGAAGCTAGCTCTAACAAAGGAAAAACATAGCACACAAACATGACTCTACATGGCACAAAATGGTTGCAAGAAAAGAATCACACAAACATGGCAACATGACAAAAACAACATCCAACCTCATTTCAATAAGCAAAAAATACACAATCAGCACACAAGCAGACCTAAGCTTAAAACAAAAGTTTTGTTTCCATTAGCACACAAAACTTCCAAGTGTATTACTCACTTGGCTTCAACACCACTCCAATCTTGTGAAACACAATCACTCTGAAGAACATCTTTACCATTGTATAAAATCAACAAAAGGGAGAGAGAACCTAATAACATACATGTTAAGCAGAACTATACAGAACGTGTTCGGCGTAAAAAAAAACTATTTAAAGACATTACAGAAGATAACACAAAGAAGTTTCAAGATCAAGAGATGGATAGTTTTCAAGGGAATTAAATATCATAATCAATTAGGCTCCTTTCCACCTCATTTTTAGTTTCCAATGATAATAAATAATCTTGAACAAAGGAGTACTATGTATTTCCTAAACATTAGGGGTAGGTGCACCCCCTATCCTTCCCACATACACACATAACTTAAAAAGTGCAATAACATGGGAAGTAATCATATACTACAAAAGCCAAGGCGTAGGTAACATATTGTAAAATTCAACTCTATGCACACACATTCCCAAATCTAACTATCCCCATACACATGCCAAAAAAGAATAAAATTAATAATGTCGAATGGCTTGAGATTGCACACAAAATAAATGGAATTGTTACAATGACAAAAACTACTTTGGATGCACATCCCAGAAGGGAAAAAAATGTAAGAACTTGTTATCCATCCTAGATTGGCTTGATCTTGAAATGCAATGAAATTAGAGACAACACAAAGCACTCCAGATCCTGCAGCCACAAAAAGCCAAAAAGAACCAAGCCAAGGGAACAAATGCAAATAAACAGCAACAACAAAAATATGTAACTCATAAGAAAACAGCAAATCCAAAGTGACCTATAGATCACTTATCCTTTCATTGTGCTAACAAAATAGCTAGAATCAATCTGTTTCAATGAACATTTGGCAAAAAAAAAAATGATCCCGTTTAAGAGTACTGCAATAATGTGATACCCAAAATTGGGGCAGAACAACATAAGAAGAAAAATAACAGTCTCGCACAAAACAAAGGAACATACCTCAATTGTGAAAATGTGAGAGAAAGTGCAAGAAAATTGGTCGGATTCGAAGTTGACTAGCCTCCAAGAGAATAATAGAAAATATGTGTATTAAACTTCTAGATGTTTTACAAGTAGGTCCAACACAACTACAAATACTGAACTGCTCCTACTAAGTAATGGGCCCGAGGCCAACTTAGCCAAACAGTAAAATAAAAAAGCTCATATAATCTTAACAATTATGGGCCATGGCCCCAATCAGCAGTAACATGTAAATAAAATAAATGGCCACAAGCCAACATGCCACCAAGCCCCCATTGACTTTAGTCTATCACTGTGCATGTACAAAACTGTGACAAAGAACGAAGACTTTGATGTTGAGTTAACATGAACTGAGACGCTTCAGCTTAGGCCATGCTGAGTGAAGAAAGTTGAGTGGAGATCTTGGAGTGGCGGTCAAGGAGAGAGAGAGAAAGAGAAAGAGAGAGAGAGAGAGAGAGATGTTGAGACGTAGACTGACGAGATTCGAAAGGGGGGCTAGGGTTTGCAATGGAGAAAGAACTGGGAAGTGAGAAGTCATTAAGCTCGGGCCACGGTACTTCACCCGATAAACATTGGGTTTGATGATGTCCAACCTGCAGTTAAGTTTAACCGATTTTATCGGGTGGGTTTGATTGGTATTATCAGGCGGGTCTGGCCCAAAACGTTTTCTGCACAGGCCTACTAAAAACTCCCTTCCCATTAATGAGTATCAGACCTAGGGTGTAACCGGCTCTGTTTGGTCCGGTTTTGGACATATTTTAGAACTAAATCGGTATATACCAGTTTTGAGATTTAAAGAATCGAGACTGTACCGATTACACCCCTAAACCGGTACTTTCGATTTTACTGGTTCCGGTCCGGTTCGATCCAATTTTTTCAGTATATTATATTATATATATAAAAAATATATATATAATATAATATATTCTTTAATACTAATATAATATTAACCTTGTTTTAAAATCTCTATTAAATCAGAGTTAATATTATATTAGTATATATATAATATAATATATATATATTATAGTATATAATAATATAGTGATATATTATAGTATCTTATAATATATAGTGATATAGTATTAGTATAACTACTGATACAATAAACTATAGTGATAATATATAGTTATTTATATAGGATTTTAAAATTTTATATTATATTAATTAGTAATTTATCATATAATACAAAATTATTTTATATATAAAAATGATATATAATATAAAAAATATTTTATACAATATAAAAAATTAATATATATAAATATATATATGAACAGGTGTTAGAAAAAGAAAAATCGGAACTGAACCGATTTTGATCGATTTTGAAAAAAAATGGAATCGGTACCTGATCAAACTGAACCTGGTGCCGGACCAAACCCACCGGTTCGGTCCGATCCAGTCCGGTTTATTGGTTCACTGGTTTTTTTTTCACCCCTAATCATACCCTTTGTTCCATTTGTGAAATGGAATAAGAAACCCCAACACATTTGTTCTTAAATTGCTCTCTTACCATGATCCTGTGGAGACAATCCTTATGGCTTTTAAAGATCTCTTACTTTGTTGAACATGGAATAACCAACTAGGTCAAAAGGATTATGTTCCCATCAATTTCATTAATCCTTCCAACTGATGACATCCATTAGTTTCAATTGTTGGTTACATTGGTCATGAAAAATGTTTGGGTTTTGATAAATTAGGTAATTCATGATTTCATTTGTCTTGATCCAGAATGGAACAATAAAAACAGACTTGCAACCAAAATTGGAATCTTGCACGGAAAGATCAATTCTCATTAATATTTGATGTAGTTGTAAGATCAACATGCATGACAATATTTGCAATCTGCATATCAAATGAAGGCTCTTTAAAATCTACTATATCTAATTTCATACGTAGTCGAAATCCAAATCAAGGTGAAGCCATATTCGCATCATAAGAGTATAAGAAGCACAAGCACAACGGATCAAAAAACTTGTAACTGGAGGAGATTCTAAAGTAGCGATCCAAGTAACTGCTTAGCTGTACAAAGCGACAGATTGGGTGATAGAGTCAATAGTAGAGAGACCAGATGTTTCTTGTAGTCCTTCGAAAGCTGAAAATTCAAAATATACAATGAAACACTAATCGATGCATGCATTCCATTGTGCAATGGGTAGTTTCCAATAATATCTATGGAAGTATTCCCCTATTTGAGTCCCCACAAGCCTACTTGACTTTCATAGTAGGAAAGATCCCCCACAGTTGGACTTATAATTTGTATGTTAATCTAGGTCTTTGACAATGTATCTTCAATATGTATTAATATTAGTACTAGTACTTGTTTAAAAAAAGGCTTGTATTTTCTAAAAACCTGCCATCCATTTCTATTATTAAACTCTCTCAAGAAAGAAAACCCAAATCCCCCTCAACATCTCTGTCTCTTCCTTGTGTCTTTTTACTGGTCGGTAAGGGTCTCCGACGTCACTTGTTATGTGTTGCACTCCAAGTCATCCACGTGGAGCAACAGAGTCTTAGGTGTCTTAGTTTAGCTAGCAGTTTCTCATAGTGTCATTGTTATCTTCTTATCTGTCTTTTGCATTATTGTTTTAGAAGGTCGTAGGTCAGAGTAGACTTGGTCTGCTTATGGGTTTATTCGTTGGATTTGTTGGTTTGGATTGTTAAGAGTCTTTAGGCGTTATTGTAGGAAATGTTGTTAGGTCAATGAGTGAACCTGTTATATTGGCTTGTTACGTGATTATGGGCCAAATATCACAAGATTCACTTGTGTTTAAGTCATTGTTGCTTAATGAAATGATCGTTTGGATTTTGCATTAGAGTTATAGAGCTAGATGCTTGGCCCCTCGAAGTGCCAACTTATTTTCTTTACAATACCATTTTGTAAACAGACCCATTATAAGTGGTATCTAGAGCCACATTCCTAGCAATGGTAGAGGGAACTCGCATTAACCAACTTTTAGAAGCTCTTCATGTAATGCCCCAATGGAAGACCCAAACCACATGGCCTATACTCCAAAAGAACTAGTCAATGATACAATTGGAGCCCCACTAGAACCTTATAAAGAGCAAAAACTTTTCCTTCCCAAACAATGTGGGATCCCATACACCATCTACCTTTATTCATAGCATATGGGGTATCACACTTCATCAATTTAAAGGAGAATCGGTTTCCTTGCAAGAAGACATGGTTGGCTTGAAGCAGTCACAGAGAGGCAACATAATCTTATGGAAACCATTCTGCGGCAAGTTAATAAGTTAGCTACCAGCTATGAGAAACTCCATAAGGGGACTTCAAACGGAGAAGGGTTTTCAGTGGACAATATAAGACAACTTGTCAACCCCCTCTTTAAGGGCTAAGGAGGTCTTTAGGCCAAATCCACCTATTTGGATTTTCCCAAGCTTGATGGTATCGAACCAACTCATTGGATTCTTAAAGCTTAGCAATTTTTTTCCTATTGTAAAACTCTTGAATATGACAAAGTACAGATTGCATCGTTCCACATAGAAGGCAAGACCCTTTCTTGGTATCATTGGCTTATGGATGCAAGGCCTATTATGGTAGCTTTGAAAACCAGGTTTGGTCCCTCTACTTATAATGACCCTATTGGAGCTTTCACCAAGCTTCTACAACATACTACTATGGAGGAATATCAGACGCAATTCGAGATACTCTCTAATTGAATAAGTGGCTTAATTGGGGAATTTAAAGTTAGTACTTTCCACAGTGGTCTCAAAGATGAGGTGTGGATAGTGGACACCATGTTCCAACCAACTACTTTATCGAAAGTTTTTAGTCTTGCCAGATTGCAAGAGGAGGAAGTCTTGAGAAGAAATGAAAGACACCCTAGCCTACTCACCTTAAACCCGTCACCATACCACATTTCGAAACCAAATTATTCTAGACTACCAGCTCCACCTACTTTACCTAGACTCCTTGCGCCGCCTCTTATTGTTGAATCACACACCAATTGACAAACACCACTCATCCACTAGACTTTAACTATCTATCGGCTTACCACAAACGAAATGCAAGAAAGAATAGATAGGGGCTTGTTTTTACTGTGATGAGAAATATCAACCTAACCATCGTTGTACACAACCCAAGTTGTATTCACTCGTAGGACATGAAGTGGGAGAGGTTGAAGAAGTCATGAAGGAGAAGATCATACCTACTCATAGTGCCCCTAAACTTGGAGAAAGTAGTATGAAGAAAGTGAGATGCTTGAGATTTCCTTACATGCCATTGCATGTGCCAATGCTCCTAGAACCATGTGAGTCATTGGTAGAATTAAACATCAACAAGTTGTTCACCTCATTGATTCAAGGAGTACCCACAGTTTTGTGGACCCCCCACATTGCAAGAAAGATACAATTGAAGGCAAAAAAGAATCAGTTGTCAATTAAGATCACCAATAGAGATACATTATGATGTTTAGGAAGCTGTCCAGTAGTATGCATACACATACAAGGCAATTAATTCATCACCAACTTATTTTTGTTGAGTTTGGGAGGGTGTGACTTGGTTCTCAGGGTGGATTGGTAAAGTACCCTTGGACTTGTGCTGTGGAACTTTGTGACATTAACCATGATCTTTCAACAAGAGTAGGAGGTGCAGTTGCATGGCTTGAACCCCTCAGATAACTCTGTCGAGGAAGGCAAGAAGTTCAACAAAGTTCTTGATTGTAAAGGTGTATGGCTTCAATTGGTGGAAATGGAGAACTTGCTTGAAAACTAGGGAAATGTTGAACAACCTAAGATTTGAGAGCTATTGGAAGAATTCCAAGAGGTGTTTCGAGAACAAAAAGGATTACCCATTTTCCCAAATCCATGACCATAAATAACTAAGTGCACCTATGTTCAGTCCTATCGATATTCTTTCTATCAGATGGATGAAATTGAAAAGCCGATTAGATAAATGTTAGAGGCAGAGATTATCCGAACTAGTCAAAATCCTTACTCATCACCTGTGTTATTGGTCTGAAACGTATATGGGAGTTGGAGGATGAGTGTGTACTACCAAGCTCTCAACAAGGATACTATCAAACATAAGTGCCCCAAACCTAATATTGATGAATTGCTTGATGAATTAAATGCTGCTATCCTATTCTCTAAATTGGACTTGTGATCTGGGTACCACCAGATTTGCATAAATATTGATGAGATTTCCAAAGCTGCGTTTAAAACTCATGAATGACATTATGAGTTCTTGGTGATGTCTTTTGGCCTCATCAATGCCCCAATACTTTTCAAGGCCTCATGAATGAATATTTAGGCCATACTTGCGGAAGTTTCTTCTGGCATTCTTTGATGATATCCTAGTATACAGGAAAAGCTTCACGAGCATATTGGCCATCTCAAAGCTATCCTCTAGACTTTGCAGCAACACTCATTGTATGCTAAGCTTTCTTAAGTGTGTTTTTGGGAGTATTGAAGTGGCTTATCTTGGCTATCTCATTTTGAGAGCTGGAATACAAGCTGACCCAACCAAAATTTCAGCAATGCGCAACTGGCCAATACCTAAGAATCCAATAGCTTCGCGAGGCTTCCTAAATCTCACAAATTGTTACAGGAAATTCATTAAGGGGTATGGCAGTATTGCAGCACCCCTAACAACCCTCTTGAGAAAGAAGTCCTTCTGTTGGACAGAAGACTTTACCACCGCTGCATTCAACAAACTTAAAAAGGCAATGGCATCACCACTTGACTTCTCAAAAGTGTTTGTGATAGAGTGTGATGCTTCCGTAAAAGCCGTAGGGGCTATTCTAATGTAGGAAGGGAAACCTTTAGCCTATTTTAGTCAAGCTCTTAAGGGTAAGAGTTTACTTATGAGAAGGAACTCTTAGCCTTAGTAATGGTTGTAGGCAGATGGAGACACTATCTTGTGGGACATCAGTTCAAGGTTAAAATTGATTAACAAGCTCTCAAATATCTCTTGTAGCAAAAGATATGCACACCAGCTTCACAAATGGGTAGCCAAACTCATAGACTTCGGCTTCCTTATTGAATATAACACTACAATCTAAATTATCGACTATTAGCACCATTACACTTACTTGGGTGACTAAACTACAAAAGATTTATTTAGGAAACTTAATGCTACAAGAGCTAATCCAACAATTCCAGGAAGGCAATCTTGACCCTGTGCAGTAGAATTATCACTAAGGGCTTATTTTCTAGAAGGGCCAACTCCATTTGGGGACATTAGGGCAGTTGCAACAAGTTTTGAAGCAATTTCACCATATTCCCTTAAAAGGACATTTGGGTAACAGAAGACGTGCTCAAGGTTGGAGAAAAAAATTTATTGGACTAAGATGTGAGGTGATGTTAGAACTTAAATCTATGAATGTGATACATGTCAATGTAACAAAACAAAAACTCTCCATTCTCCAGGGTTACTCCAACCAATACCAACTTCGACTCAAATGTGGGTTGAAATTTGTTTGGATTTTGTCAAGGGACTTCCTCCATCGGCTGGTAAAAGTGAGATCATGGTGGTGGTAGATCGTATAAGCAAATATGCTCACTTTATAGCTCTATCCCATCTTCAAAATGCATGGGTTTCCACAATCAATTTGCAGTGATCGGGATTTGATATCCATAAGTAATTTTTGGAAGATGTTATTTAGATTGAGTGGTACTAAGCTATTGCTTAATTCAGCTTACCATCCTCAAACAAAAGGGCAGACTGAAAGTGTGAATAGGAGCTTAGAAGGGTACTTGAGGAGCTTCTGTAGAGATTGACCTCGAGACTGGATGCGATGGTTGGCTCTGGAACAGTGGCCTTACAATACCCATTTACATTCCTCTACCAACGTTACTCCATTTGAGGATGTATATGGTTATCCCCCTCCTAAAAAGATGCCAGATGAGCTTGGTACCACTTGGGTACCGAGTACATGCAGTAGTTGAAGAGTTAAAGACACGAGAATACATTTTGAAGCTCATACAGGAGAATCTATGGGAAGCACAATCAAGGATGAAATTATATGCAGATAGGAAGAGAATAGAAAAGGGGTTTCAGTAGGAGATTGGATATACCTCTAGTTCAAACCATACCAACAAATGTCCCTTGTTGTTCGAAGGAACTTGAAGCTTTCGCCAAGGTATTATGGTCCATTCCAAGTACTTAAACGAGTTGGTAGTGTAGCTTACAAGTTAGACCTTCCTCCCAACTCCATGTTTTTTCCAGTGTTCCATGTTTCTTGTTTGAAGCAGACGTTGGGGGCACAGGTTGAACCCATCCAAAGTCTACCCAGTGTCACCAATGATGGAACCCTCAATCTAGAGCCAGAAAGGGTAATTTTGTGAAGGATAAGGAAGAAGGACGATGTGCCATAACTGAAGCTTTATTCCAATGGAAGGGAGCAAGAGAAGAAGATGCCACCTGGGAAAGTCTGCACGAGTTGGAGTGAAAATATCTAGACCTTGTGGGCAAGGTCTTTTGAGGAGGGTTGTGTTATGTGTTGGACTCCATGTAATCCATGTGGAGCAATAGAGTCTTAGGTGTCTTACTTCAGCTATCAGTTCTCATTAAGTGTCGTTGTTATCTTCTTATCTGTCTTTTGCATTATTGTTCTAGAAGGTTGTAGCTCAGAGTAGACTTGGTCTGCTTATGGGTTTATTAGTTGGGTATGTTAGTTTGGATTGTTAAGAGTCTTTAAGCGTTATTGTAGGAAATGTTGTTGGGTCAATGAGTGAACCTATTATCTTGGCTTGTTACTTTACTATGCCTAATATCATGAGATTCACTTGTATTTAAGTAATTGTTGCTTAATGAAATGATCATCAGAATTTTGCATTAGAGTTATAGAGCTAACGGCTTGGCCCCTCGAACTGCCAACTTATTTTCTTTATAATGCCATTCTGTAAGCAGGCCTATTACATCACTCACCTCTCTTCTGACATTCTCTTGTGCCTCTCTCTTCTCCCTTTTTCTCCAGCGGCTTCTCTCTCCACTCCTTTGTGTTTCACACTCTGCGGGACACCCAACGTCGCCGCCTCCCACTCATGGCTTTCGACATCCTTAAGTTACTCCTTCTTCCTCTCCTTCACCCTCTCTCTCTCTCTCTCTGCAAATGTCTTACTATATCTCTATTTTAGGCTAACTGTGGCAACCAACGAAAGCAACTGGAGCCAATGTGCCTCCCCACGCCACCAAGAGCATCTCAATTGTCTCTATACAGTTTTGCCCTACCCTCAAATCCAACCAACTGCCACTCCAAATTTGTATTCAAGTTGTAGCCTCATAACCACTATTTAATTTTCGTGAATTTTATGGTTGGTGCCAACTAGAAGTTTGTAGAATGAGAAATTTCATGGTTGGTTTATATTTGGAGGGTCTCTATTGTAACGTCATGGACAGAACAAGGAATGGATGTAAAAATGTGGGTTGGCATTCCGACGAGTCAAGAGTATGTTTGTAAATGGCGATGTGCATTGTGGTGGAATTTAAACAAATCAAAGAAGTTGGGCTAATCTATTGGTGGGGTAGTGGGTGGACATTGTAATTGGGCCATTGTAAACCCAAGGTATCATGATGGACTATTTTTTTCATGAGTGGTTTGTGGGCTCACATTGAGGGTTATAGAATTTTGATAGTTAGATTAGATTTTTACTGGTATGTGTTATTAATATGTTAGTGATGTTTTTCTAGATTAGGTTGTAATACTTATATGATTCGGATGCAAGGCTTAGATAGTACTCTTAGAAATTTAGGTAAGCGGTGCTCCTAGGCTAAACTTTGTTTAAAATTTGCTAAAGTTGATTTTGTGAAGAACCTGCATATTTCGTTATGAAAACAAACTCATCTATTTTCTGCACTAGTCTTTGTATCTGAACTTTGAAATCAAACATTTTATCATGACTGGTATAGACATTAACAGTTTTGTACTTTATTTTTCTACAACATGAAATGTAAATATGAAATATGAAGTTTTCATTTGATTCTAAGATATTAGGTGTTCATTTCTATTACAACATTGTATATGAAAATCCCCAGACATAAGATTCTATTTTGCTTTGGTTAAGGGCCCTGCAATGGGTTATAATAGTGGCATCTATTTTGGCCCTGTCAAGGGATATAATAGTGACCTATGTTTCTGACCATGCCACAGGATATAATAGTGGCCTCTGTTTTGGCCCTACCACATGATAAAATAGTGGCCTCAGTTTTGAGTGCTCTCACTTTGGTGATAAGGTGATTTATGTTCTACTTGGCTAACTAGACATATGCACAACTCAGCCACGGGAGTAAATATGGCCTATGTTTCTGATGTTGTTTCAGTACGCTTGTGCTTAAGGTCTTTTGTCTATATTATTATTGTAATCAAATGCTTATGAAAATATCACCGCTATTTTTTAGAACTTGTTGTTTATACATTCTACAAATGGCTCATGTTTACACATTACTATAGGTTCGTTGCTTAATGAGTTAGTGGATTCACCCGTTTATCTCCACTATTTTTTTTCCAGATGATTTTGATGGTAGTGACAATTTTAATAGATGGAATAAGACAAAATTATAAGATAAATGTGAGATAAATGCTAGGTGACATAAGTGGATTTGTCTGAGTTAAGAGGAATTTTGCCCGTGTTTATTTTATTTTTGCTTGGAAGAATTTTTTAAACATTTGATTTTGAAAGACATTTTGTATTTAAGTTCTTATTATTGTAGATTTTATATCAAGGGTTCACCTATGCTATGGAACGCGAGATAGTGTTGCTAGGACCGACATTCTCGATCGAATGGTAATTTTGTTTTTTGTTTTCAATTGTTTTTGCAGTTTTTTGAATTTTTTAATGAAAATTAATTATAAAAATTATTTTTTATTCATAAAAAATAAAGCATAAAATAAAAAACCCCTTTCGATTGTCCATTCGGTAAGGTTCATTAATTAAATTAGCCTTTTTGAGGAGCTGTTATAAGGATTAGAGAGGTTTTACACCCTCCAATCTTTATGTGCCACTTCAACATCTTACGAATTTCACAATAAGCTCAACTACACCAGATTGGGTTATTTTTTTTTTTTAAATAATCTAAAACTCTAAGGCTCGGTTTGGATTGAGATGGGCTCTCAACCCATCTCATCTTATAATTACAACTTTCATAAATACTCACACAAAATATAATAAACAGTTCAACTTTTTCAAATTTTAAAACAATAATAATATTAAAAAATAATATTTTAACAATATTTTATTCAACTTTCATCTCATTTCAACACACTATCCAAACCTAACCTAAAATATAAATCTTCAAATTCTAAAAACTTAAAGCTAACTATTTTAAGACAATCATTAAACACCATTCCAACCACCACTCGAGGTGGAGCCACCACCGCCACCCCTAGTGACTATCACAAAAAAAACTAATCCAACATTGTTCAGGGCGGCAACCACCACCGATTATCTATTGGTGGCAGTCACCACCGTTAGCAGTGACTGGAGCTTGCCAAAAGACTTTAGTGACGGATCCGGTGTTGGCCTCAACCTACTAGAATCTGACCAAATCTACCAGTTTCGCACCACCCTGTCACACGCATTGGGCCATTATTGGACCAGGACACGAAGTGGGCTCGGTTTGAAAGTAAACGCAGGTGTCAGTTGGGTTATGGGCCACGAGGCTATTTGGTTATTTGGAATTGTATGTCTTTTATTTCTTGTAAGGCCTTGCATGGCCATTAGTAGTAATTGTTAAGACTATTTACCTTTTTTTTGTACTGTAGCTAGTAAGACCAGTGATTGGCTACTGCTTTGTGGAAAACCTTTAGAGGGGTTCCACCTATTATCCATTGCAACACTCCTGTAGAGGCATCTGAAGAATTATTTAAATCAAAGTTCTAGAATTTCTCTCTTCTCTCTCATTTACTGGAGGCTACTCATCCTTTAACTGAGTTGTGTGCAATTTTTGTCCTATTTTCTCTAGTGATTGTTACATTTGGTATCAAAGATTTCGATCTCTACACTGTGACCATGGCGGAAGGCACACGCATGAGCCAATTGCAGGAGGGTTTAGCCAACCTCACAAGATCCACGGATTCCCAGTTCAAGATAGCAGAGACATAGCTTTTGGCCTTGAAGTGGCAATCAGATTTCATGATGCAACAAATGGCAGCATTGACTGCTGAATTACAAAGGAAAAACCAACACTCATCCGATGGGGAAGCTTCAAACCAGCACCCTCAAAGGGAGGAGTCTAATGAACCTGCAAGGGAAACAATGCCAAGGTCAGTACGTATTGACTTTCCAAGTTTTAATGGGGATGAACCTACTTGGTGGGTCTACAAAGCTAACCATTTCTTTGCATTTTATAACACACTTCCCCACCATAAACTGAGGCTTGCTTACTTCCACAAGAAAAGCCAAGCGCTGGTATGGTTTCAACACTTAGAGGAGTCGGGAGGTTTGGCAAGTTGGAAGAGATTTACCCAAGCTCTTATCACTAGGTTTGGCCCTAGTTCATATGATGACTTTATGGAAGCCTTGACAAGGTTGAAACAGGTTGGGATAGTAGAAGAATACAAGTCTAAATTTGAGGCTCTCTCAAAACGACTTAGAGGGTTATCTAAATCTTATAAGCTCAGCTACTTTTTGAGTAGGTTGAGGGATGACATAAGGTTACCTGTGATAATGTTTAAACCTAAAAATTCGTTGACTGCAAATAGTTTGGCAAAAATTCAAAAAGAACATTTGAGAGTGACCAAAAGAAGTTATAAGGGAATTTTACCTCTCCCTGAGCAGGGGCTCTCAAAACACCAACTTGTTACCCACCCTAAAGTTCCAAAAAGGGCCCTCAAAAGCCCTAGTCCCAATGCAAAAGATTAATCAATCCCAGATGAGACATAGAAGGGATAAAAGTCTCTACTACTACTCTGATTCCAAGTGGAATTTTGGTCATAAATATCCTAACGCCAAGTTGTTTTTAATTGAAGAAGTGGATGAAGGAAATTCTGTGAAAACTGGGCATTTCGATGAAGTAGTGGGGGAGGATTTTAGTAATCTGCAGTTGGATGACACCCAACCAGAAATATCCCTCCATGCTTTGGTGGGTACACAAAATCCTAAAACAATGAGGATTAAGGATAAGCTGGGGAGTCAAGTTGTAGTGGTTCTTATAAATTCGGGCACCACCCATAATTTTCTAGACCCTTCAGTGATTAAAAGGGAAAATATTTCAATAATTGAAGAGGAAAGGGTGAAGGTTAGGGTGGCCATGGAGATGAAATTTTAAGTCAAGGAAGGAGCCCAAAGCTGAAGTTTAGGCTATAGGATGTGGAATGTGCAACTGAAGTGCAGGTGCTAGTTCTAGCAGGCTATGATATGATGTTAGGGGTTCATTGGTTGAGAGAACTGAGACCAATATTGTGGGATTTTGGTGACTTAACAATAGGCTTCAAACAAGGGGACAAAGAAGTTCTGCTAAAAGGGTTATGTCCCTCCATTAGTCTTGAAGAGGGGGGCCTCTATAAAGATAAGTTGGAAAAAAAAATTAAAAAAAAAAAATTAAGGTTTATGGTTACAGCTCATAGAAGCAAAAAATTCCAAGAATCAAAGAAAATTCCAAAACCTGTTAGAAGACTATTGGGGGAATTTTCAGATGTGTTTGGAGAGCCTCAAGGTCTGCCACCTAGTAGATACCATGATCACTCTGTAACCTTATTACCTAACACTTTACCAGTGTCAGTGAGACCCATCAGTGAGACCCTATAGATACCCTTACTTATATAAGGATGAAATTAAGAAAACTGTTCAAGAGTTACTAAAAACAGGTGTGATCCAACCAAGCCAAAGTCCCTATTCATCACCAATGCTGTTAGTGAGGAAGGCAGATGGCTCTTGGAGGATGTGTGTGGATTATAGAGCATTAAACAAGGTCACTGTGAAGGACAAATATCCAATCCCTATGGTGGAGGAGCTGTTAGATGAGCTCAGTGGGGCAAGGGTCTTCTCAAAACCAGATATATGATCTGGTTACCACCAGATCAGAGTAAGAAAGGAAGATGTCCCTAAAACTGCTTTTAGGACATATGAGGGGCATTATGAGTTCCTAGTTATGCTCTTTGGGCTAACTAATGCCCCATCTACTTTTCAAAGCCTAATAAATGGAATTTTTAGACCTCATTTGAGAAGATTTATTCTGGTTTTCTTTGATGATATTTTAGTGTATAGCAAGACAGCAAAGGATCATTTACAACATTTGAAGGTGACCCTGGAGACATTGAGACACCATCAGCTGCTAGCTAAAGCCTCTAAATGCAATTTTTCTTGTGCTGAAGTGGCTTACTTGGGTCACTTGATAACAGCTAAAGGAGTAAGGGCTGATCTTGATAAAATTAAGGCAATGGAGGGGTGGCCTTTTCCAACATCATTGAAAGGACTCAGAGGCTTTCTAAGTCTTTCTGGGTATTATAGAAAATTCATCAAAGGTTATGGGAGTATTGCAGGAACTTTAACTAGTTTATTGAAGGAGAATCAGTTTGTGTGGACCCCAAAATCCAAAGGAGCCTTCCTTAAACTAAAGGAGGCAGTCACAAAACCCCATGTACTAGAATTGCCTGATTTCACTCAACCCTTTGTGATTGAGTGTGATGCCTTAGGGAAGGCTATTGGAGCTGTGTTGATGTAAAGAAATAGGCCCATTGCTTATTTCAGTCCAGCCCTAAAGAGGAGGATACTATCTTGGTCAACTTATGAGAAGGAATTTTATGCATTAGTGGCTGCCATACAAAAGTAGAGACTCTATCTCATTGGACAGGTGTTCATTGTCAGGACAACAAGGACAGATCATCAAAGTTTATAGTTTCTACTTGTGCAGAAGGTAGGAACACCCTTACAGCAAAAATGGGTGTCTAAGTTGTTTGGGTATGATATCAGGGTTGAATACAAAAAACGGGTAGAGAATTGAGTCATTGATGCTCTATTTATTCCTACAATAAGTCAAAACTGGGTCTGAATATTGCAGCTTTATTTATTCCTACAATTGAGTGGTGGAATGAGGTCAAAGAAGGGTACAAACAAGACCCTGATGCAACTAAACTAATGGATAGTCTACAATGGGGAAATTACCTCAGAATTTTTCAAAAAAAGGGACCTGTTATTTTACAAAATTAGGCTGTTTGTGGCTTAGTATGGTGATTCTAGACAGAAATTACTGCAAATCTTGCACAGTGGACCCTTAGGGGGACATTCAGGATATGATAAAACCCTTCATAGGGTGGAGAAGGAGTTCTATTGGCCTGGTTTGAGGACTAACCTAAAAGATTTTATAAGAAATTGTGAAGTGTGTCAGAGGGTTAAGGCAGATCAAGCTAAACTTAGTGGGCTGTTACAACCCCTCCCAATTTCCTCTCAACCTTGGCTGCACATTACTATGGATTTTGTAGAGGGTTTGCCCAAATCTCAGGGGTTTGACAGTGTGTGGGTAGTGGTGGATCGTCTCACTAAATATGCTCACTTTACCCTATCACTCACCCCTTCACAGCCAAATTAGTGGCCCAACTCTTTGTTAAGCAAATTTTGAGGTTGCATGGAATGCCTCAGTCAATTGTCTCAAACAGAGGAAGTGTATTCACCAGTTTATTTTGGCAAGAGCTTTTCAGGATACAAGGCATCCAGCTTACATTAAGTACTACATACCATCCACAAACTGATGGTAAAGTGAGGTTGTGAACAAGTGCCTAGAGAATTACCTAAGGTGTTTTGTTTGTGAAAAGCCAAAAACCTGGGCCTATTGGATTCCTCTAGCAGAATGGTGGTATAACACCACTTACCACTCATCAACCTGCCTCACCCCCTTTGAGGCTTTATACTGTTATGCCCCACCTAAACCCCTACCTTACACCCCTGGAACTACTAAGGTTGAAGTTGTGGATGACGAATTAAAGTCTATAGATCAGACTCTGCAATTGCTGAGGCATAATTTACAAAAGTCTCATGATCGAAGGAAGAGGTACGCCAACTTTAAGAGGAAGGAACATTAGTTGGCAGTGGGAAAATGGGCCTATTTGAGGCTCCCACCCTATAGACAGCATTCAGTGGCCAGCCGTCAGAACCTTAAGCTATCCCCTAGATTCTATGGCCCGTATCAGATCATAGAATTATTTGTATTGTAGCTAGTAAGGCCAATGATTGGCTACTGCTCTGTGGCAAACTGTTAGAAGGGTTCCACTTATTATCCATCGTAGCAGTCCTGTAAAGGCATCTGAAGAATTATTTGAATCAAAGTTCTAGAATTTATCTCCTCTCTCATTTCCTGAAGGCTACTCACCCTCTAAGTGAGTTGTGTGCAATTTCTGTCCTATTTTCTCTAGTGGTTGTTATATTCCCAAGTTTCAAATCCTATCATTCTGGCCGAATCTAGCCAATCCAATTCCATCTTGGAGTCGAACTATGGTGGTCGGCCACCACCCCAACCTCGGAAGTGACAATAGGATTGAGAAAGTTTTTTTTCAAAATTTAATTTAATTATTTGAAATTATAAAATTGTAATTCTACGTTAGTGGGCTTAGTGTAAACTCCCATAAGAAAACCAAGTCCAAAGACCTATTTAGGATAGGTTTGGGGGGTGAGATGAGAATTTTGTGTTTTGTTTTAGTGTTTAAAATATTATGTTTTAGTATTATTATTGTATTAGGATTTGAAAAAGTTGAATTGAGATTTGAAAAAGTTAAATTGTTTATTATATTTTGTATGGGGATTTGAAAAAGGTGTAATGATGAGATGAGGTGAGATGAGAATTTTGTGTTTTGTTTTGGTTACCAAACCTGCCCTTAGTCCTTACCACTAGGTCCTCATTTTAGATTTTCACTTCTCCTTCTCTGTTTGGGGTTGGGTTTTAAGTTAGATAAATGAAATTTGCAGTCACAGAGTGGGTAAGTGTCGCGCATTCTTTTTTTAAAAAATGAATAATATAGGATCTACATAAAAAAATAATTTTTTAATAGTATTCTCACTCTTTTTTAAAAGGTATGTGCGACGCTTGCATAACCCATGTCTGCATTTAGAATTACTCATTTCTTTTATGTGAATTTTATATTAACTCATTTTTTTTAAAAAATACTCAACGTTTACACACTCTTTATAATTTCTTTGCCTTTCATCTTTATGGTTTTTTGTTTCCCTTCTTATTTAGGACTCATTTGGATTCAGAGAATTTCATCTAATTTCATCTCATCTCATCTCTTCATTACAATTTTTCTAAATTTTCAAACAAAATCTAATAAACAATTCAACTTTTTCAAATCCTAAAATAATAATTATATTAAAAAATAATTTTCTAACAATATTTTATTCAACTTTTAATTTTCATCTAAAACAATCTCATCTGATCTCACTATCCAAATCACAGTTAACCCTGGAACAAAACCCCTCTCTCACGCACTACTCTCTCTCTCTCTCGGATGAACTACTCGCCCCAATCTTTCTAATGTAACAATTTTTGCTTCAAGCAGACAAACGCCTTGCCGCATCCTTCTTCGTCCCTCACATCCATCACTCATGCATTCGACCTATTCAGATTCTTTCCTTTCCTCTCTCTTAGGTTAAATTTTTCTGGTGCTTCTTTTTGAATGTGCCCAACCTATTCCACCTGCCTCTTCGTCTTTTTTCACTTCACATGTATACGTAGCTTTTGCACAAAAACAACCACGGCAGCAAATCTCTTAAGTCCATTGATTGCAATTTGCAAAATTCAGGTTTGGATGGTCTAGTAATTTCGCACCCTTTATTGTTATCTGAGTGGTTGTTACTGAATTTGTAACACCCATTCTCGTAGGTTAGGAATATTACGTTGATTCATAACATGATGCCCAGTGAAGAGATTCGAAGTCATGCAAAATACCTCATTTATTGAAAAACGTCAACTAAATTGAGCATAACTGTCTTTGAATCATGAAACTAAAAATGTAAAGTAAAAACATAAAATAAACTAATTTCTTGTGTAAATAACACTTACTCATTTCTAAGTCTTTGCGCTAGATCTATTCTTGGCCCTCCAGCTCTGCATCCTCACAATCATTATTTGTGACAGTTAAACATAGAAGAAAACAGAGAAACAAACAAAAATGAGTCAAAGATTTAGTAAATAGCGCATCATACTATAAACATAACTTGACTTAGCATAGACTTAATTTTTGAAAGACTCTTCAAAAATATTATAGACTCACATAGCATATCAATTCATCATCATCATGAGCAGAATCATACATAATCATGACAACATGTAACGTGAATGCATAAATGACTGACTATATGTGTTTTCTAACAATATTATACATGACTTGTTTATTTTGTCTTTCACTTATTACATATAGTGAACCATGCTTGAGTCTGTGGCACCGCATAACTTGTCATATCATGGAGTGAAACACTCTTGAGTCCGTGTTTCACTTAACATATGGTGAACCACGCTTGAGTCCATGTTTCACTTAACTTGCATATCGTGTCATAACATGGAGTGAAACACGCTTAAATCCATATTTCACGTAACTTGCATATCGTGTCATAACATGGAGTGAAACATGCTTGAGTCCATGTTTCACTTAACTTGTTGTGAACCACGCTTGGATCCGTGGCACCGCTTATCATCTTATCTTTTTTAATGCATGAGAACTTTATTGGACTTCATGAACTTCTTTAGCATGGTATATTATTAATCATGGCATAGCATAACGTGACATGGCACAACATGATCTAAACATTTTATAACATTTCATGATATACATGATCTAAGTACTACATGAACATTGCATAGCATACATGATCTAATTACTGCATAAACATTACATGGCATACGTGGTCAAACTACTACATGAACATTACATGGCATACGTGACTTGAATACTACGTGAACATTACATAGCATTCATGTAATTTTAATAACATTCAATCCATCAAACAACAATCTATATAAGCATACCATACATAGGCTCACTTACAAGCATATCATCATAATTCATCGAAGATCGTGAAATGGGTCTAACCTTGACTTGGGTTATAGCGTAACACAGGTAACCATCAGATTTTCATACATAATTATAATATTTACAGTATACATGCAATTATGATCATCCTACTTACCTTTTAGCGCTGCTTCCCGAATCCCACTTTGCAATTCGGTACCTAAACGAAGCGCTAAACGTTACTAAATTTCTAGAAAACGTGTTGTAATGGCTCAATTACTTATCCATACATTAGGAAAATTAATCTAATAAATTATTCATTTGTATGAATAATTTAATAGATAGTAGTAATATATAATTGTTAAAGTACTAATATCACATCTTAACTTTAAAATTATACTTTAAGAGCGTAAAATATGCTTAATATAAATCTATTAGATATGCCGAGTAACTCTAAATTTAAGATAGAAGGTTTAATTCTCTAGTGAAGTTTATTCATTTCTTATAAAAAAAAAAAAAGAGATAGAAGGTTTAATCGCATTCCCACGTTTTAAATATAAAATTTAACCCATTATAAAATTACTGCTATAAAATGATTTGCAAAATTTATACTCATTAACGTAAGGACCCTTGAGAAATTACTATGTAAATTTCTAATAGTTAAGACACGGCCCACAAGCAAGTCTAATATTAAACTCAAGCCCAACTTAGAAATACACTTATGATTAACCTCAAGCCCGACCCACATACAGATTCAGCCCACATGGTTAAAACAAAAATCTGATAATCTGTCCTAGAAAGAAAATTGCCGGTTTGGATTGAGAGGTGAGTTGATTAACCTACTATTCACTCATATACACAAATTTTAACTCACAAATCTCACTACTATTCACAAATCATTTTAACTCATTCCATCTCATCTCAGAATCCGAACGGAGAATACTTAGAAAGTTCTTCAAGAGGCACTTTACGGCTAGGCTATGGGCAGTGGGTTGAAGGGCATTTGTGTAATAACCAAAACTTGCATGTGCTTTTCAGTAAAGTAAAAGAAATAAAAGGCATGAACAAAGGAAAGAATCATTTGCTGGAGAAAGAAGGGTCATGCGACAGGATCTGAGACTCACCAAGAAAGAGCAACGAGTGACACGAGAGAAAGTGTGAGAGAGATAGAGAGAGAAACTAACAAGCGGAGAAACACTAGAGATAGAGAAGGGTGGCAGACGGCTGTGGGCTTACCGAATAGTGGGAGGTTCGACGGAATTGGGCTGTTCGGTAGTTTCTGGGCACTGTGGTGGTGCTCCGACGTCCTTGTGGTGGTCGACGATGGCTAGGCTAAAATTACAAAGCCTCTGCGATAGTGAGTTCTTTCCTGATTTTTTTTTTTTTTTGTGTGTGTTTAATTTTGAGGTCTCATGGGATTTTTATAGATGAGGGGAAGGGAATAACATGAGTCTTCAGGAGATTGGGTAGAGTTTGGAGTTGGGAGTTGGTTTCGATTTAGGGATCTTATTTAAACTGTAACCTAAGGGATAACAACAAGGAAATGCTGATAAGGGAAGCAACCTAATTAGATATAAACTCTGTTTAATCTGATTTGTTAACCTGTTTGGAAGATAAAATAAAATAATAGATTTTGAGTCCTATTTGGGTTCGTATGTTACAATTTCCCCTACGAAAAATCTCGTCCTCGAGATAACGTACCTCAATCGACTAAATATGGATACTTGATCCTCATGTCTTCTTCTAGCTTCCAGGTGGCCTCTTTTTCCGTGTGGTTGCTCCAAAGCACTTTGACCATCGGGATGGTCTTCTTGCGAAGCACTTGAGCCTTTTGTGCAAGAATCCCTACTGAAAATTTCTCATAGGTGAGATCCTCGCGGACTTGGGGAGGCTCATACCCTAGTAAGTGTTTAGGGTCCGGAACATACTTTTGAAGCAGGGAGACGTGAAAAACATCGTGAATGGCAGATAATTGTGGTGGGAGGGCCAACCTATATGCTGCAGCTCCAATCTTTTCTAGTACATCGAAAGGGCCTAAATATCTCGGACTCAGCTTGCCTTTCTTACCGAACCTCACAATTCCCTTCATCGGCGCCACTTTCAAGAACACTTTGCTTCCTACTTGAAATTGCAACTCTCGACGCCTCTTATTAGCATACTTTTTTCTATCACTCTGTGCAATGGCGAGCTTCTTCCGGATGACCGCTATCTTCTCATGCATATCCTGAATAATCTCCTGTCCAAGGATTCTACATTCTCCCACTTCATCCCAATATTGGGGTGCCCAGCACCTGTGACCATAAAGGAATTCATATGGTGCCGCTTGCATGCTCTCTTGGTAACTATTGTTGTACGCAAACTCGATCAAAGGTAAGTATTTAATCCAGCTGCCCTTGAAGTCCATTACGCAAGCTCTAAGCATATACTCCAATATCTGTAATGTCCTCTCTAACTATCCATCTATCTGGGGGTGGAAATTTGTACTGTAAGTCAACTCTGTCCCTAACTCTTTCTGTACACTCCAACAAAATGCTAAAGTGAAACGGGTGTCCCTGTCCAACACAATCTTAGAGGGGATTCCGTGCAGTCTGACGATTTCGCGTACATATAGCTCCGCCAACCTGTCTGTAGAATACATCATCTGAATTGGAATGAAGTGAGCTATCTTTTAGAATCTGTCCATGATTACCAAAGCTGCATCCTGACCTCCTGATGCCTTTGGAAATCCCGACACAAAATCCATACCAATTTCATCCCACGTCCAAACAGGTAATGGGAGTGGGTGTAATAACCCAGAAGGCCTTTGATGCTTTGTGCTATCTCGTGCTTCATACCACTCCACCAGAACTGTTGCTTCAAATCTCTATACATTTTAGTGCCACCTGGGTGAACCGTATAGAGTGAGAGATGAGCCTCTCTCAAGATCACATCTCTAATCTCCTTAACATTCGGAACACATATTCTTCCCTTGAATCTTAGAGTGCGATCCTTAGATATTGTAAATTCGGGCCTTTTGTCTTCATGTAACTCTCCCTTGATCTTCACTAAATTTGAATCATTGGTTTGGGCAGCCTTTATCCGGTCTATTAACGATGAACCCAAAGTCAAGCTACTCAATCAAGCCTGTGTATCCATAATCATCTTTATCCCTGCACGCTCCATATCCAATAATATATGCCTTTGTGAGGTGTACATAGTAGCAAGGATACTGGAGGACGATTTCCGGCTCAAGGCATCTACCACTACATTAGCTTTGCCCGGATGGTAGTTGATGTTGCAGTCATAATCCTTCAGAAGCTCTAACCATCTGCGCTATCTCATATTCAACTCTTTCTGCGTGAAGAAATACTTTAGGCTCTTATGGTCCGTATAGATCTTGCACTTCTCCCCATAGAGAAAGTGTCTCCATAATTTCAATGCAAAAACAACTGCAGCATGCTCTAAATCATGTGTCAGATAATTCTACTTGTAACTCTTGAGTTGTCGAGAAGCATAAGCAATAATCCTTCCATGTAGCATTAAAACACAACCCAACCCCTTGAGAGAAGCATTAATCAATTTCAACTATGTTCTTATCATAGGCTTTTTTATTCAGCAAACCAAACACAAAGAATTTTTTTTTTTTTAAACATAAACTCCCTTCCCCCAAACTTAAATAACACATTGTCCTCAATGGGAAAGAGAAAGAAAAACCAAGGAAGAGAATGAGAAAAGGGATTACTCTTTTATATATGAGAAGTGCTGGTTTTCTTTCAATTCCATTAATTTTATTTTATTTCTATATATTTTTCTTTATTTTCTTGGATTTTAAAGAATGAGAAGATTTAGTACAAAATGAGAACATTTGGTACAAAAGAAAATACTACAGATCCAGACCAATGAGAGGCGACGAGATCTAAAGAGAGTTGATGAGATTTAGACGAGAAGACCCGATGGAGACTAGACTTGGCAACAAGGCTCCGGGCGGTTAGACTGGATGACCAGTCTAAATGACCAACTTAAACGACATCGTGGGCAACAACTAAGAAAGGGTTTGAGAGTAATTTTTATCAAGAAAAAGAGAAAGAAATCACAGAAAGAATCCACAAGAAGTCCAAGTTTGAAATGTGCAAGGAGACAGCTTGGACATATTTTAATGTTTTGATCATAACTTTCTACTCACATATCCGATTGATGCGATTCTGAATGGGTTGGAAAGCTATCTTAAAGGGATACAACTTTGTCTCATTTAAAGATTTCTAAATTCTGAATCCTAAAGCACGTACCAGGCTGCCAATATAAGTCCTAAAAGTTAGGCAATTTTTTAGGTGGGAAACATGAAAACGTTAGGGTTTCTTTTCTACCCTATATAAGCTTAGCACGAAATTAAAAGGGAGTCTGAATTTTAGAGGCCAATAGTTCAGAGTTTATTCTTTAAGTTTCTTTCAAGGTGGCGGATCTGGAGAGCAGAGGCAATAGTCGCATGCTTCATCAACCGACTCCAATGAAGAATACTAGTTCTATTCTTTTTCTTTTCAGATTCATTATGAACTAGTTTTACTTTCTAGACCTTTGATGTAGTATAGCCTTGAACACACAATTTATATTATAAGTTATTTTATTTTCAATATTTCCATGATTGAGTGTTTATTCCTTGTTCGTAATACTTGCAATTTTCTAGCTAATTATTATTCGACCTATTGAATCCCGACGAGACCGAAAGGTGATTGATTATGAGCTCTAGGATTAAGCACTATTAGTTGAGTGAAAGTAGAGATACTTTATCGTGATGAATGTGATTTTCAAAAGAATGGAGAAGATTTCCAGAGCTCTTTTCTATACTAATGAATAGAAAGTGAAGTATGCCACTTTTGTGCTGGCAGATGTGGCGGATGAGTGGTGGACCTCTACATGGGAACTACTGCAGCTCGAACTTGGTGAGGGGGTACCCATCACTTGCGATCGCTTCAAGTGGGCATTTTTGGACTGATTTTTTTTCCCCAGCACTCTGTGAAACAAAAGCTAGGTAGTTTATTGACACAGCATAGAAAAGCATGACGGTGGAGCGCTACGCCGCTACATTTGTCGCATTATCGCGGTATGCAAGTTATCTAGTTCCGGATGAGGAAAAGAAATGCAAAAAGTTGAACGAGGCTTACATCCAAGAATCCAAAGTCGCCTGATACCCTTGAGGATCCGTAACTTCATCGACTTGGTTACACGAACCACTTTGATTGAAGAAGACATGAGGGCGAATGCAGAACTATTCAATCAAAGGAAATGCCAAGAACCACTACCTGAGCCGAATAGAAACAAGAAGCCTGCCCCCAGCTATCAGCTGCAACCGCCTTAGAGTATTCCAACGAATCCAGTTTGCAAGAATTGTAGAAGAAAGGCATCCAGGAAACTGCTTAGTGGGCCAAAATGCTTGCTTTAGCTACGGCCTACCAAACCATATGGCTAGAGACTGCCCAAGAACGCGCCAGCTTCAGCTACAAAGAGTGGCCAGAGGGCTACCGCACCTGCCAGAGTTTTTGCCCCTACCCAAGGAGATGCTGAGACATCTAATGATGTGGTTACAGGTACCCTTTTATTATTTTCTCGTTATGCTACCATTTTGCTTGATCTGGGTGCCACACGTGCCGATGCTTGTTTGGATGTAAGAGTACCAAAGATTCTTGATTGTTCACTATCTGTTGCAACACCTACCGATGAACACATAATATGTGATACCATACTAAGGAATTGCCCCATAGAAATTAGTCAGAGACACCTCCCAGCAAACCTGGTGATATTTGAGATGTTGGGACTTGATATAATCTTGGGAATGGACTGGTTGTCTCGAAACCATGCATGTGTTGACTGTTTTAAAAAGGATGTGGTTTTCAAACCCCCAGGTAAAGAGGAATTTAGTTTTTGCGTAGAGAGAGGAAATGCCCCACCTCGATTGATCCCGGCCTTGCAAGTGACCAGATTACTAAGACAAGGATGTTCTGGATTCCTAGCTAGTCTAGTAGTGCCACCTGCAGAGGGACCTGGAATTCAAGATATTCCCATTGTCAGGGAATTTCAGCATGTGTTCCCAAAGGATCTTCCAGGATTGCCTCCAAATTGAGAGATTGACTTCTCGATCGACCTTCTGCTAGGGACAGCACCTATATCGAAGGCACCATATCGTGTGACCTCAATAGAGCTAAAGGAGCTTAAGGAGCAATTGCAGGAGCTTTTGGATTAGGGTTTTATTCGCCCTAGTGTGTCGCCATGGGGTGCACCAGTTCTGTTTGTGAAAAATAATGATGGTTCGATGTGACTCTGCATTGATTATCAAGAACTGAACCGGGTGACAATTAAAAACAAGTACCCATTACACAAAATTCATTATTTATTTGACTAGTTACATGGGGCCCAAATTTTCTCCAAGATTGATCAACGTTCAGGTTACCATCAGCTTAAGATCAAGTCTGAATATATCTCGAAGACGGCATTTAGAACATGATACGGACATTATGAGTTTCTTGTCATACCATTAGAGCTGACAAACATCCCAGCAGTTTTCATGGACATGATGAGCAGAGTTTTTAGGGAGTATATTGATCAGTTTGTTGTTATCTTCATCGATGATATCCTTATCTATACTAGAAGCCAAGCTGATCATGAAGGACACTTGAGGACTATGTTGCAGTTATCGAGAGAACAACAGTTGTTCACAAAATTTAAGAAGTGTGAGTTTTGGTTGCACCTTTTTGGGGCATGTTGTGTCGAAGGAAGGAATTTTAGTAGACCCGGCTAAAATTGAAGCAGTGGCGAAATGGGCCAAGCCAACCAATGTAAATGAAGTAAGAAACTTCTTAGGTCTTGCAGGATACTACATGAGGTTTGTTGAGGGATTCTCTAGCATAGCAGCCCCGATGACTAAGCTGACGAGGAAGAACGAGAAATTCCTGTGGACTGAAGGCTGTGAAAGGAGCTTTCAAGAGCTGAAAAAGATATTAGTGACAGCACTAGTGCTCACCGTTCCATCAGGCAAAACAGGATTTGTTATTTACAATGATGCTTTATATGTGTAATTTTTATTACTCTTTTATTTATGAAAAGTGACAGTTTTCCTTCACTTCTATTGATTTTATTTTATTTTTATATATTTTCTTTGTTCTCTTGGATTTGAATGAATGAGAAGATTTAGTGCGAAATGCAGGTATTTTGGTACAAAAGAAAATATTACAGATCTAGACAGACGAGAGGCGACGAGATCTGAAGAGAGCCGAAGAGATTTAGACGAGGAGACAATGGCGACAAGGCTCTGGGCGGTTTGATTGGGTGACCAACTTAAAAGACTAACTTAAACGACACTGTGGGCAACAACTAGCAAAGGGTTTGAGAGTAATTTTGATCAAGAAAAAGAGAAAGAAATCACAGAAGGAATCCACAAGAAGTCCAAGTTCGAAATTCGTTAGGAGACAACCTGGACATATTTTAGTGTTTTGATCATAATTTATACTCACATATCCGATTGATGCGATCATTAATGGGTTGGAAAGATATCTTAAAGGGATATAACTTTGTCTCATATAACAATTTCTAAAGTCTGACTCCTGAAACGCGTACCAGGCTACCAATATAAGTCCTAAAAGTTAGACATTTTTTAGGCGGGAATCATGAAAGCGTTAAGGTTTTTTTTTACCCTATATAAGTATATCATTAGCACAAAATTAAATAGGAGTTTGAGTTTTAGAGGACAATAGTTTAGAGTTTATTCTTTAAGTTTCTTTCAAGGTGGCAGATCTGGAGAGTAGAGGCAAGAGTCGCATGCTTCGTCAACCAACTCCAACGAAGAACACTAGTTCTATTATTTTTCTTTTCAGTTTCATTATGAACTAATTTTATTTTCTAGACCTTTGATGTAGTCTAGCCTTGAACACACAATTTATATTCTAAGTTAGTTTATTTTCAATATTTTCATGATTTAGTGTTTATTCCTTATTCATAATACTTGTAATTTTTTACCTAATTATTGTTTGATCTACTGAATCTCGATGAGACCTAGAGGTGATTTGTGATTATGTGCTTTACGATTAAGCACCATTAGTTGAGCAAAATTAGATAAACTTTATCATGATTGATGTTATTTTCAAAAGAATGGAGAAGATTTTCAGAGCTCTATCATGTATTGATGAATAGAAAGTGTAGTATGCCACTTATTTGCTTGCATATGAGGTGGATGAGTGGTGGACCTCTACATGGGAATTCTCTGCAGTAGTTCGACCTAGAAAAGAGCTGCAGTAGTTCCCATGTAGAGGTCCACCACTCATCCGCCTCATATGCCAGCACACAAGTGTCATACTCCACTTTCTGTTCATCAGTACAGAAAAGAGCTCTGAAAATCTTCTCCATTCTTTTGAAAATCACATTAGTCGCGATAAAGTATCTTTACTTTCGCTCAACTAATGGTGCTTAATCCTAGATCTTGTAATCAATAGATCGTAGAAAATTGCAAGCATTAAAAACAATGAATAAACATTCAATCATGGAAATATTAAAAATAAAATAACTTAGAATATAAATTGTGTGTTCAAGGCTTAACTACATCAAAGGTCTAGAAAATAAAATTAGTTCATAAAGAAACTGAAAAGAAAAAGAATAAAACTAGTGTTCTTTGTTGGAGTCAATTGATGAAGCATGCAACTCTTGCCTATGCTATCCAGATCTGCCTCCTTGAAAGAAACTAAAAGAATAAACTCTGCACTATTGGCCTCTAAACTCAGACTCCCCTTTAATTTCGTGCTAATGATATGCTTATATATGGTAGAAAATAAAACCCTCACATTTTCATGATTCATGCCTAAAAAATTGCCTAACTTTTAGGACTTATATTGGAAGCCTCGTAAGCGCTTCAGGAGTTAGAATTTAAAAATCATTCTATGAGACAAAGTTGTAGCCCTTTAAGATAGCTTTCCAACCCATCTAGAATCGCATCAATTGAATATGTGAGTAACAAGTTATGATCAAAATACTAAAATATGTCCAGACTGTCTCCTAGTGCATTCCGAACTTGGACTTCTTGTGGATTCCTTCTATGATTTCTTTCTCTTTTTCTTGATCAAAATTACTTTCAAACCCTTTACTAGTTGTTGCCCACTATGTCGATTAGGTTGATCTTTTAAATTGGTCGTTTAGACTGGTCGTCCAATCTAACTGCCCGAAGCCTTGTCATCAAGTCTAGTCGCCATCGGGTCTCCTCGCCTAAATCTCCTCGACTCTCTTCAGATCTTGTCCCTCTCATCTGTCTGGATATGCAGTATTTTCTTTTGTACCAAAATGCTTTCATTTCGCACTAAATCTTCTCATTCCTTTAAATCCAAGAAAATAAAGAAAAATATATAGAAATAAAATAAAATCAATATAATTGAAGGAAAACTGACACTTTTCATAAATAAAATAGTAATAAAAATCACACTTATCAAGCATCACTATAAATAACAAATCTTGTTTTGCCTGATGGAACGGTGAGCATGGATGTTGTCACTAATCTCTTTTTCAGCTCTTGAAAGCTCCTTTCACAGCCTTCAGTCCACAGGAATTTCTCGTTCTTCCTCGTCAGCGTAGTCATCGGGGCTGCTATGCTAGAGAATCCCTCAACAAACCTCCTGTAGTATCTTGCAAGACCTAAGAAGCTTCTTACTTCATTTACATTGATTGGCTTGGCCCATTTCACCACTGCTTCAATTTTAGCCAGGACTTCTGAAATTCCTTCATTTGACACAACATGCCCCAAAAAGGTGCAACCAAAACTCACACTTCTTAAATTTTGCGAACAACTATTGTTCTCTCAATAACTGCAACAAAGTCCTCAAGTGTCCTTCATTATCAACTTGGCTTATAGAATAGATAAGGATATCGTCGATGAAGACAACAACAAACTAATCGGTATACTCCCTGAAAACTCTATTCATCATGTCCATAAAAACTGTTGGGGCGTTCGTTAGCCCGAATGGCAAGACAAGAAACTCATAATGTCTATATCATGTTCTAAATGCCGTCTTCGAGAAATCTTCAGACTTGATCTTAAGCTGATGGTAACCTAAACGTAGATCTATCTTGGAGAAAATTTGGGCACCATGTAACTGGTCAAATAAATCATCAATTCTGGATAGTGGGTACTTGTTTTTAATTGTTACCCAGTTCAGTTCTCGATAATCAATGCAGAGTCACATCGAGCCATCATTCTTTTTCACAAAAAAAACTGGTGCACCCCATGGTGACAAACTAGGGCGAATAAAACCCTTATACAAAAGCTCCCGTAATTGTTCCTTAAGCTCCCTTAGCTCTATTGGGGCCATATGATATGGTGCCTTTGATATTGGTGTCGTCCCTAGCAAAAGGTCGATCGATAAGTCAATCTCTCGATCTAGAGGCAATCCTGGAAGATGCTCTAGAAACACATCCTAAAATTCCCTAACAATGGGAATATCTTCAATTCCAGGTCCCCCTACAGGTGGCACTGCTAGACTAGCTAGGAATCCTGAACATCCTTGTCTTAGTAATCTAGTCGCTTGCAAAGTAGAGATTAATCGAGGTGGCGCATTTCCTCTCTCTACCTAAAAATTAAATTCCTTTTTGCCTAGGGGTTTGAAAACTACTTCCTTTTTAAAATAGTCAACATAGGCATGGTTTCGAGACAACTAGTCCATTCCTAAGATAGGCTGGTTTGGCTACCAAGAGTACCTCAAGTACTCTCACTACTATTCTTTACTTTATTATTACTTTTCACCTACTTTTTACTACTATTCAATATTCTATTATTACTTTTTCACTACTATTCACTTCTCAGGTATTCTCACTACTCAAACCCGGCCTATATCAAATCCCAACATCTCAAATATCATCAAGTCTGTTGGGAGGTGTCTCCCACTAATTTCTATGGGGCAATTCCTAAGTATGGTATCGCAAATTATGTGTTCACCAATAGGTGTTGCAACATATAGTGAACAATCAAGACTCTCTGGTACTCTTACATCCAAACAAGCATAGGCACGTACTATAAAAGAGTGTGTGGCACCCAGATCAAACAAACGTTAGCTTAACGAGAAAATAATAAAACGGTACCTGTAACCACATCATTAGATGTCTCCGTGTTTCCTGGGGTAAGGGCAAAAACTCTGGTTGGTGCGGTTGCCCTCTGGCCACTCTCTGTAGCTGAAGCCGACGCATTCCTTTTGGGCAGTCTCGAGCCATATGGTTTGGTTGCCCACAGCTGAAGCAAGCATTCTGGCCCACTAAGCAGTTTCCTGGATGCCTTTTTTCCTCAATTCTTGCAAACTGGATTCGTTGGAATACTCAGGGGTATCAGGCGACTTCGAGTTCCTGGATGTAAGCCCCGTTCAAACTTTTTGCATTTCTTTTCCTCATCTGGAACTAGATAACTTGCAAACCACAATAATGCCACAAACGTCGCAGCGTAGTGCTCCACTGTCATGCTTTCCCCCGCTATATCAATAAACTACCTAGTTTTTGCTTCACGGAGTGCTGGGGAAAAAAATGGGTCCAAAAACACCCTCTTGCAACGATCCCAAGTGATGGGTACCCCCTTGCCAAGTTCGAGCTGCAGTAGTTCTCATGTAGAGGTCCACCACTCATCTACCTCATCTGCCAGCATATAAGTGGCATACTCCACTTTATGTTCATCAGTACAGAAAAGAGCTATGAAAATCTTCTCCATTCTTTTGATCCGGCTTTCCGCATCAAGTGCTTCTACCTTGCCGTCAAAAGTCGGAGGATGCTGCTTTTTAAACTGGTTTAGGGCGTAGCCGACCTTGGGAGTCCTGGCTCCTATGCTTTGACCGTCGGCAAGATACTAGAGAAGTTTGGTCGTAGCAAAAGCCAAAATCTCAAGCTCGTTCAATTCTGGTTCTGCAGACCCATCATGGTGCGCGTTGCTTCTAGTAGTCGGTCCCATTCTAAATAATATAGTTCATGCAAATGAGCAAATAGTAGTACAACTATTCCATCAATCGTGCAATCAATCAAGAACATGAGAATAAACATCAAACATAATAGTAATAACTTATCTTGAAGTTCAAGCTAGTCAGGAGTCATCCTAAGTATTTCCTATCCTAGAATTCTTTCCTTTAAAAGTCTACAGAATCTCTCAACCTGGCTCTGATACCAATTTGTAACACCCATTTCCATAGGTTAGGAACATTACAAATATTCATAACATGATGCCTGGTGAAGAGATTTGAAGTCATGAAAAATATCTCATTTATTGAAAAACGTCAACTAAATTGAACATAACGGTGTTTGAATCATGAAATTGAAAACGTAAAGTAAAAACATAAACTAAATTAATTTCTTGTGTAAAAAACACTTATTCCTTTCTAAGTCTTTGCACTAGATCTATTTCTGGCCCTCCAGCTCTGCGTTCTCACAATCATCATATTTGACAATTAAATATAGAAGAAAATAGATAAACAAATAAAAATGAGACGAAGAGTCAATAAATAGCACATCATTCCGTAAACATAACTTGACTTAGCATAGACTTAATTTTTGAAAGACTCTTCATAACATACATATATCATTAAAGATTCACATAGCATATCAATTCATCATCATCATGAGCGGAATCATACATAATCATGGCAACATGTAACGTGAATGCATAAGTGACTGACTATATGTGTTTCCTAACAATATTATACATGACTTGTTCATTTTGTCTTTCTCTTATTACATATGGTGAACCACACTTGAGTCCGTAACACTGTATAACTTGTCATGTCATAGAGTAAAACACGCTTGAGTCCGTGTTTCATTTAACATATGGTGAACCAAGCTTGAGTCCATGGCATCTCATAACATATCATGCAGTGAAACACGCTCGAATCCATGTTTCACTTAACTTGCATATCGTGTCATCACATGGAGTGAAACACGTTTGAGTCTATGTTTCACTTAACTTGCATATCATGTCAAAACATGGGGTGAAATACGCTTGAGTCCTTATTTCACTTAACTTGTGGTGAACTACATTTGGATTCGTGGCACCACTTATCATCTTATCTTTCTCAATGCATGAGAACTTTATTGGACTTCATGAACTTCTTTAGCATGACATATTCTTAATCATGACATAGCATAACATAACATAGCACAACATGATCTAAACATTTTATAACATTTCTATGGTATACATGATCTAAGTACTACATGAACATTACATAGCATACACAATCTAATTACTGCATAAACATTACATGGTATACGTGATCAAACTACTACATGAACATTACATGGCATACGGACTTGAATACTACGTGAACATTATATAGCATTCATGTAATTTTAATAACATTCAATCTATCAAACAACAATCTATATAAGCATAACATACATAGGCTCACTTACAAACATATCATCATAATTCATCGAAGATCATGAAAGGGGTCTAACCTTGACTTGAGTCATAGTGTAACGTAGGTAACCCTCACATTTTCATACATAATTACAATATTTACAGTACACATGCAATTATGATCATCCTACTTATCTCTTAGCGCTACTTCCCGAATCCCACTTTGCAATTCGGTACCTAAACGAAGCACTAAACGTTACTAAATTTCTAGAAAACATGTCATAATGGCTCAATTACTTATCCATACGTTAGGAAAATTAATCTAATAAATTATTCGGTTGTATGAATAATTTAATAGATAGTAGTAATATATAATTGTTAAAGTACTAGTATCATATCTTAACTTTAAAATTATAATTTAATAGCGTAATATGTGATTAATATAAATCTATTAGATATGCCGAGTAACTCTTAATTTAAGATAGAGGGTTTAATCACGTTCACTCATTTTAAATCTAAAATTTAACCCTTTATAAAATTACTACTATAAAATGATTTGTAAAATTTGTAGTCATCATTCTCATTCGGTTCCCTTCAAAATTTCTTATAATTTAGCTAAAAATCACAATGCCTAAAATTTTTCTCTAAATTTTACTCATCTTTCAAAAACCTCATACATCTCATTTTCTATAATTTTTCTCTATTCTATTAAAATAATATTTCTCTATTCTTTCTTTGTTACTTTTTTCTCTCACTTCTATTTACAAACTTACTACTCAATATTTTTCTTATGTTTTGAACTATTACTCTAGTGAATATTTTAAACAAAAATTTAAATTATTTTTTTGCAGGTATGATAATATTTTTAAAATTAATTTTTTAATATTTTCGTAATTATTTAAATTATTTTTAAAATTATTATTTAAAACTATAACAAATATGAGTATGACAAAACGTGTAAATGATTGGAAGAAGAATTTATTTTATTTATTAAAATAAAATATTGATAAAAAATTATTTAAGGGATTAATGGTGATTTTCTATATTTGGAGCACTATTTATCCCCCTAAATTCTTTTCCTAAAATAGGAATTTAGATGCAGACGGATTTTAATCAAATCTCTAAAATTTTTCTCAAATTAAAAAAAAAAAAAAATCCTTTTGAAAAAGCGGATGGAAATTCTTAATCCTTGAGAAATTATTATGTAAATTTCTAATAGTTAAGACACGGCCCACAAGCAAGTCTAATATTAAACTCAAGCCCAACTTAGAAATACATTTCTGATTAACCTCAAGCCCGACCCATATACGGAAATCAGCCCACATGGTTAAAAACAAAAATCTGACAATCTGTCCTAGAAAGACAATTTAATTAACTCAGAAAGTTATTCAAGAGGCACTTTACGTCTTTTCGGCTAGGCTATGGGCACTGGGCAGAAAACTTGCATTTGTGTAATAACGAAAACTTGCATGTGCTTTTCAGTAAAGTAAAAGAAATAAAAGGCATGAAAGAATCATTTGCTGGAGAAAGAAGGGTCATGCGACGGGATCTGAGACTCACCTAGGAAGAGCAACGTGCGACACGAGAGAGAGAGTGAGAGAGAAACTGGCAAGCCGAGAAATACTAGAGAGAGAGAAGGGTGGCAGACGGCTGTGGGCTTACCGGATAGTGGGGGGTTCGACGGAGTTGGGCTGACCGGCAGTTTCTGCGCACCGTGGTGGTGCTCCGACGTCCTTGTGGTGGCTGGGCTAAAATTACAAAGCCTCTGCGATTGTGAGTTCTTTTCTATTTTTTTTTGTGTGTTTAATTTTGAGGTCTCGTGGGGTTTTTATAGATAAGGGGAAGGGAATAACGTGAGTCTTCTGGTGATTGGATAGAGTTTGGAGTTGGGAGTTGGTTTCGATTTAGGGATCTTATTTAAACTGGAACCTAAGGGATAACTACTAGGAAATGCTGATAAGGGAAGCAACCTAATGAGATATAAACTCTGTTTAATCTAATCTGTTAACCTGTTTTGAAGATAAAATAAAAGAATAGATTTTGAGTCCTATTTGGGTTCGTAAGTTACAGAATTTGAGTTTTGATAATATATATTTCAAGAGCAATGCTACATTAAGGGTGAGTTTGGATCCCAAACTCATCTCAACTCATCATTACAACTTTTTCAAATCCCAACACAAAATATAATAAACAATTCAACTTTTTCAAATCCTAAAATAATAATAATATTAAAAAATAATATTCTAACAATATTTTATTATCACAACTCAACTCAACTCAACTCACTTCAACATCCAAACACACCCTAAGTCTCCAAATGAGGAATGGATTCCAAGCATAGTTAAGTTTATCTTTAAATTTTTTTAAAATTGAATATCCTTATCAAAATAGTATCTTTTCTATTTAATAAAGGGCTTGCACATGCAAATTGAATTTCTTATATTACAAAGGCTAATTTCTCAATTTGAAAATATCAGTGTCTTGGCTTCGCAATCGAATTGCTAGTTTACTAGATGTGAAAACTCTTTTCCTATCTGAAATTGGTATTATGTTAAATTCGATTTGTGATATCAAGACTAATTTAAAGTTGTTGCATAGGTTTTTTCTCTTTTTGAAAATGAGAAAAAAAATGAAGAAATGAAACATTGGGCATAGTTTTCAGTCGATAAATGTTCACATTTAAAGGAACAGGATTTTCCCAATCTTTTGTGCCCCTAAAATATGACGTTTCAGTGTCACATTGCCTGATTTCTTGGGGTACTTCAGTCTGCTGATTTTTTTTTTTCCCTCACTTACAGTCTGTTCTTTAGAAAGATTACTCATTTTAAGATGTTACACATTGATAGTAGATCTGTCTTCAATGATGTCAATTCTCTTCTATAAAATTTGGGTGGGTTGCATTATTGTGTAATACATTACTGGGTAGGCTCGCTTCTCCTCTTATATAATTTTTTACTTGACTATTATCTAAGTTCTTCTATGTGAATGAAGTTTTCTTTCTCCTGTTACCAGGAGATCGTGGTTCCGAGGACTCACAGGTGATGGCATAGTTGATGGCTTATTTATTGCTAATGTTGCTGTTTTTATGTTATGAACTTATGGAGCATTGCTGAGCCTCAATTTATGAGGAAGTACTTTAAAGACTACTGGCTTAGAAACCAGCTCATCCGCAAGTGGCCATGAAGGTTATATCTAGAAGCATCCTCAATCGCCTCACATCAATTTCCAAACGATCACTAATTTTCCCAGCACAAAAAATCCAGTCCTTTTCAACCACCGTTGATCCCTCAAACCCAATTCCTTCCAGATTTTCCCAGGCATCTCACTACAGGAAACAAATTTCCCTCGCCAATCTCCTCCAAAGATATGGCTTCCCAGCATCTCAACTCCACAATTTCCTAAACAAAAACAAATTTGTAGAGAAATCCAACTTGCACGAGCTTGATCAGTCTCTGCGTATTCTAACAAAACTGAAAATTCCTCAGAAGTCTTTGGTTTCATTGATATCCGACTGTCCTGGGGTCTTGGAGTTTGAGTTTCTCAAGAAATGGGAAATGGATTTCCTAGGATTGGACATCTTGAGTGCTTCCCCATTGATCATTCGCAATGTGTTGGAACTTGCTAGGAGATTCCAGTTAGACCCAGATGGGTTTGCTAGGAGTGTGAAGATTTTGAGGAGTTTAGGGTTTTGTGATGATACTGTGAGTAGGGTTTTAGAAGGCTTTCCTAGAATAATTATGATGAATGAGAGGGAAACTCGTGATCGAATTTTATTTTTGATGGGACTTGGGTTTTCAAGGAATGAAAGTGATCGTCTTTTTTGTTTGTTTCCAAGTGTATTAAGATTTGGGGTCGAAGATAGGTTGAAGCCTTTGCTTTTTGAGTTTAGAGATTTGGGGTTTAGTGAGAATTTGGTTAGGAAAGAGATCATTAGGGAACCGAGAATTCTCAGTATGGAATTGGGGGAACTTTCGAGGTATTTGGAGCTGCTGAAGACTTTGAAATGTCGGGAACCAATTGAGCGGAAGATTTTTACTGAAGGAGCATTTAGAGCTGGGTTCGATGTGAAACTGAGAATTGACTGCTTATGCAAACATGGGTTGACTCGTAGAGAAGCTTTTAAAGTGTTGTGGAAAGAGCCAAGGGTGATTTTATATGGGATAGAGGATATTGAGAAGAAGATTGAGTTTTTGGTGAATGGGATGAAATTCAATATTGGTTGCTTGGTTGATGTTCCCAATTATTTGGGTGTAAACTTTGAAAAACAGATTGTTCCTCGATACAATGTGATCAAGTATTTGAGAGCAAATGGCGGGCTTCGTTTTGAGGTGGGATTGAGAGATTTGATAAAGCCAAGTAGGCTTAGATTTTACAATCTCTATGTCAGGCCATATCCAGAGTGTGAGAAAATGTATGGCAGATTGTCTGGTGACGTGGAAGTTAAAAGCCAACATCCAGTTGGTCTGTGGAAGCTCTTCAAACCACAAAGGCATTCAGAATCCAAAGAGGAGGTGAAACATATGAAGTGCTTCATGGAGTTGTTGGTTTAAAGGGAGGAGAGAGAGAGAGAGATCTCATTAAGAATCCTTCGTCATTATCTAAACGAAAGAGTTTTTAACCTGTAAAACAATTGTTGATGCCATGCTTTTGGTTCTTCTGGTGCCTGACGGTAAAGGAAACTTGCATTTGTGAGACCATATTTTGCAAAAGAGAGGAATTGACAGGCTTGGATTTTGATAGTTTCATTTTTGGACACCTGCAAATCTCTTCTTAGAGTATGAAGAATGCAGCCAACCCATTGTTGGGATTGACTGCTTAGAGGAAAATTGACGATACGCTGCTTCATTGAAATGGCTAATATCGTTGGAAGAATAAGGCACTCCATGAAGTAGGCTATTGTAAGTAAACTGTGGGGTCTAAAACCTGGTTGCCTTCTGAATGTTTCTGATATAAGAATGCGAGATGAATGCTCCATGTTATTCTGAAGCACGTTCTACCGTTCTGACCTCTACTTTCTTGGTGCAAAGGAGGCTGCTAATCAGCATAAAAATTTATACATGTACCAACAATCATGTATGTTGTTCTTGCTTTACCATCTATATTTGTACATAAAAGGGAAATTTGTGTACAACTTTGTCAATAGTGTTGTCTTGTACCAGGGAATATTGCCCTGAAAGATTAAGGCTTGCCCTACATTTCTTTGGATATTGCTAACTGTTACCGAGTTTATGCACTGCAATCAATAGTCGCAAATCTGCCTCATCATGCGTGGAACTTTTATAAGGTATTTAATTAAAAATATTATATCTACTTTTTTTCAAATATTTTTATTTTGAAATATTTTGTAGATAGTATTCATTTTATACTATCTACCGCTAAAAATTAAGAAAAAAGTTGAGACTTGAGAAATTCATCTTTATGAACTCTTTTTCATAAATCATCAGACAATGAAGTTATTCATGTATATATAATACACCTCAAGACTATTTTTTCTATTTTGGAAACGAGTTTAACTTCAATTTGGTCAAGGTGTAAAACATTATTCTATCACTTGTATTGAATGGCTTTTTTTATTTCATTCACTGCACCTTATTCTCCTCCTCTCTTTTACGAACATGGCTGTTTAATATTGTCTCCTTTAATTCTGTTCTCATCTATTTTTATTTGGTAACTCTGTTACTGGGTCAAAATCTTCCTTTCTTTTTTTTTAAATAGCAAGTTTTTTCAAATTTGTATTCGAATGTTGATGTATTTTTCAGCTTTGATATATTGCAACCATTATTTGGGTTTGTGTCCATTTACACCTTGTTTTCGAAATCAAGAGGGGACCAAGATCCGTGTCAGAGTCTCAAAATTCAGAGCTGAGCCAACTGATTCAGTGGTATCCCTCTCTCCCTCTACTTCGAACCAATTAACCAAGGTAAATCAGATGAATCGTTTCTTGTGAAAACAAAGGAAAATTAGTCCTTGATGATTTTCTACTTCTGAAAATTTGGGTGGCTTTAGATGCATTGCGGTTGGGTTTTGATTTTTGTTACCATTTGGATTGGAAAACAATCGATTGTGTGAAATTAGTTGTGGGTTATTTAGTTCGAGGTTGCTTTTGGTTCTCAATCTCAGTTGAGCTAAGTTGAGTTCAGTTTAATTTTAAGTTGAGTTTAACATCTAAAAACTCAATTTTCAAATTATTAAATCCATCTCAACTCAAAACCTTCTTACAGATAGGACCCACAATCTTAGGCGCTGTTGGTCAATATTGAATTTCAGTCTCTCAAATTTGGTACGAGGAAAATGCAAAAGGAATCTCTCAAATATGTGTTGAGTTTGATTGGAAGTGGTTATTTGGGTACGAGGAAAATACCGTATTTGATTGGGAACTTTTTGATATTAGAGTTTACGGATTGTAAATTTACTCAACCAAAGTGGCAAAAATGTGATGGGTTTTGTTTGGCCTAGGGATATGGCATACATAATATAGGGAACCCACTAAGAGAGAAACTCCGACCTTCAAACTTTAGCACTTGCAGGGACACCCATTAATGCTATAACAAAAGTTAAAATCTCAATACTTTTTATTATAGATAACGAGGAAGGTTTTCACAATAGTGTGTTATGTGTATTAATATATATACCAAATTACAAATTTCATTTACTTATTTTTTATAATAATGAAATTGGTGAGTAGATGACACAATTTTATAAGAATAATTTTTATTTAATAATAATATAAGAAGATAGTGGATGTTGTACTTATAAGAGCAAAGTTTCACACTTCATAGTATATACACTAGAGATGTAATTGGAAATATTGTCTTTTTCTATTAGTTCGACTTAATGACAAATTCTAAATAATTTAATAATAATCAAATATAGTGAAATAGTTGATGATGTAATTTCACGAAGAAAAAGGGATTTTTGACTTTAATGATCACCAAACAAACTATAAATTATTTTTTGAGTAATGCTACATACAGTTGTGGAGTGCTCAAGTATCGTGCAGTTGTTTTGAAAAAGAGTGGGATGTACATTAATTTTTTTTATGTGGGTTTCATATTTATTCACTTTTTTCAAAATGAATGTATAACGTTTGCGCATTCACGACTGCAACTATCATTTCTCTTATTTTCTGAAGGTGGTAGAGACAACTAGGGGTGCCTCCTCACCTTTGCTACGTCCAAACCACATAGCCAATTCAGGCAATGACAAGAAGAACAGTCAAAGTATTAAAAAAAAATCCAACACAATTCACTACAAAATTCATGACAACAACCATGGCATTCACAAAAATTAAAATAATGTCATCTAATCTTTACAAATGTTTTGAGTTAGTTTACTTGTTCCTTTCAGATGCTGAATTTATCATTAAAAAATAACACTTTAGGGTCAAAAGTTTGGTGTTAACTAAACAAAACCTGGGTTATTTGAGTACAATCTGTTAAAATATGGAGAGTTTGTCAACTTTGTTGAGTACATAAAAATAAAATTTTAAGCCTGCAAAATGAAAGTGTCTTTATACAAAGCGTGTTCATTTAAGTGATGACAAGAAAACCATTCAGCCCCATTTAGATAATGAGATGAGATTAGATAGTTTTAAATGAAATTTAAAAATTAAATAAAATATTATTAGAATATTAGTTTTAATATTATTATTATTTTGATATTTGAAAAGTTGAATTATTTATTATATTTTGTGTGAAATTTGATAAAATTATTAAAATAAAATGAGATAAAACCGTTTCTGTATTCAAATAGTTCTAAGTCTAATTCATCTTTTGAGGCAAAGGGAAGGAAAGATTTTCTTCTTTTATAATTAATAAAACAAATTAATATGTTTTTCGGTAGAATTGGTCCATACATAAAAAAAAATGCTTAATAAAAATACAATAAATAAATAATTGAATGAGAATGGTCCCAAACTTGGCGTGAATGGGGGCCCAAATGATTGGTCAAATAATAATAATATTAGCAATTTGTTTTCCTCATTTTAATTAGTAGAAGACTTGGGGCAGCATGTAAGCTGACATCTCACATATTTTTATATTTGAAAAACAAAAAAAAAAGTTTAAGAAGTTTTGAAGTGAATATTTGGGATTATCCTACCGCCGCTGATCTATTGGGACGGCGTGGAGTCGCACTAAAAAGATCTGCGCGTGGCTCTCAAACGCAGCTTGTTTCCGCACATGTTCCCCACACGCTTCTGCATAACAATGCTTCCGATGACTACACGTGCAGTACCAGCAACTTCGTCTCGCTGACATCTTCCAGATCAGGGCCACCTAGTCTCCAGCCCATCGGCGCGTGGTTGCCACGCGCCATCACAGAAGCATGGAAATGCAAATGACTAGTAGATCAATCTACTCGATGCCGGATTTCCCATTAGGTTATCGTTTTTTCTAAATCATGATCTCGAAGAAGAGTCTGAAGATCTCTTTAAAAATCATCTCAAGACAACAAGCAACAGTGCACCCGCCACACTCATCGCTTTCAGCAGAGGATCCACCTCTACCAACAGTGGTTTTATTGTTCGCAACTTTTTACGAACAACTTATTTCCGTCTTTTAAGACGGCATCCTCATTATAGGACATGGGTGATGACAAAGAAATTTATCGTAAAAATCCATTTTTTTTTCTTTTTTATCCACCACTTTGCATTGTTGTTATTTATTCTGGGGTGGTTGTTGAGGAATTACACCCGCTCCTCTTGTATCATCTTTTTTAATAAAATATACTTGCTTGCTTAGAAATAAAAAAGAAAAGAATATTTGAGATTATCCATCTAATTCTCGAAATGTGGATCAGAATTGTCCCACATTGTACCCCTAAATTTTCAATGTAAACTATTTCTTTCAGTTGAACGCACAAGGGTATAGTTGTAATATGATATTGCATGCAAGTGACCAACAACAATGCTTTTGCTGCATTACCAAAACAGTGATTCCAAAGACTTTATAAAGAAGTCCACTGTTTAACCCGTAAGCTCCCTTCTTCCCATTGGAAACAGACAAGTTCAACGTTTCGCTTCAGCGTCTCTCGCTCTGTCTCTCCGTTCCCTGAGCTGATCTTGACAGCTAAGCCAGAGCTTAAGCATCACATTCAATTCCAACATCTGTGCCAAGAAATGAGGTCTCTCTCCTCATCAGCCTTTGAATCCATGGCAGAGCTCAGCAGCTTTGCTGTTCTGCTTGTGTTGTTGCTTTCTTGTTCCTGTTTTAGTTCTACAGGTGAGTGCCACCAAGATGCTGTCTTTCTTGCCCATAATTACCAATTTAGTGTCTTGGAAGGTTTTATTCTTGTTTTCTGTTTCTGGGTATTGGTTAGCTGCCGGAGATGTGCTCCATTTTCCAGGAATTAGTTGACTGGTGATAAAAAAAAGAAAAAGGAAATGTTATCTTTGCTATTAAGTAATTGAGGTTGTCCGATTCTCAATTAGTCTTATATATGTATGTATGCATGTATATTTCTCCCTCTTCTCCTTTTTATGAATGCTTTAGTGGCATATTAGGATAATTGTAAATTTCGACAATTTTTCTTTTCGGATAAAAAAAAGGTTTGAAACTCAATTCTTTCGGCTTTGGAGAACTTTTTTAGTTGGGTTACTGTAGTTAGTGTAGAGGCTGAGAGAGCGAAGTTGATAAATTGAGTTCCTGTTTTCAATATAATCTAGGAATGAGAAAGATTTCTCCAAGCAGTTGTAAGCTAAATACCCTAGGTTTGCAATATGAGATGTAGGACTGTAGTAGTTAGTTCTTCTCCTTCCATTTTTATTTTGTTCTGGGTGGAGTGAGGACCTTAAAAACCTAGACTTCCTGTTTCATGGAGATGAAATTTAGTTCACCCCAAGAAGAGCAGCAGTTCTCATGTATTTGGCCAAATAACTGGGCTAGGAAATCCATCTGTCTTAAATTTCTGGAGGGAAAAAAAGCAGAAGTCAATTTCATCATTAATGCTATGGTGGTATCTCATAAAGAACGACAGAGAAATGTAATGATCCACATGAATTGAATTTATGAATTTGTTTTGGTATAATTCATGGAAAGGAATTGATTTGGTCTAAATATTAAAGTTATTTTGTGGGTAAAGAATTCAAGTTTTAAGGTTTTATCCCCTTGATGTTTCTGCAGAAGCCTATGATGCACTTGATCCAACTGGAAATATCACAATCAAATGGGATATAATGAGCTGGACACCTGATGGCTATGTTGTAAGTAGTAGCAAGTGTTCAATAATTGTGATACTTTTGGTTTACTTATATTCGTAATAGTTCTGTTCTTATCCAATATACATACATAAATACATACATACATACATACATACATACATACATACATATATATATAGATATATATATATATATATATATATATATTCGTGGTAGTGCTCCAAGCAATCATATTCATTTCAATGAAGTCTTTTTAAAAAAGTTACATATTTAAGACTTTAAGTTTCCTTCAGAGTTATATTTGTCATCACAGATACTGTTTTGTTTGCTTTTAGGGCCAGCTGAAGCACACTATATCAACATTAAATTAAACACATGTACGTAACACATTAAACCTTTATTACAAACACGTTCAAAAACTCTAAACTCTCACAAACCATATGCAATGTACTCTCGTAAACAAAATACACCCAATGGTATTGCCACAGTCAAAAGAGTTACCACAGTATTCATGGGAGGACCGAATATACCCAATGGTGCTCCCACACTCTAGTTACCGCTCCCCCCTTCTTTATGAGAGAACCACTACGAGCCAATGGGCTTGAGCCCCCCCCCCGCGACTATATAAAGTTCCAACTGCAATTTACTAATTTTCTTATCTGCATGTCATTATATGATCGTAGTATTTTCTATTTATTCTCTTCAGTATGGGATTTACTGGATGTTTTGGCACATTATAACAATATCTCTCTGAGTTGGGCAGGCTGTTGTTACAATATATAACTTCCAGCAATATCGCCATATTCAAGCACCAGGGTGGACATTGGGGTGGACATGGGCGAAAAAAGAAGTAATTTGGGGCATGATGGGGGGCCAAACAACAGAGCAAGGGGATTGTTCAAGATTTAAGGGGAACATTCCACATTGCTGTAAGAAGGATCCTACGGTTGTGGATTTATTGCCAGGAACTCCATACAACCAGCAGATTGCTAATTGCTGCAAAGGGGGAGTAATAAACTCATGGGTCCAGGACCCATCCAATGCAGCAAGTTCGTTCCAGGTCAGTGTGGGTGCTGCTGGAACAACTAACAAGACTGTCAGATTACCTAAGAACTTCACTCTGAAAGCTCCTGGACCTGGATATACTTGCGGGCCTGCAAAGATTGTGAGGCCAAGTAAATTTGTGACAGCAGATAAACGGAGAGTCACTCAAGCTTTGAGTAAGTTAGCTGTTAAAGGGTTCGGTGCGTAAGCACATGCATCTCTTTCTGGATTGTTGTAAGCAAGCCCGTACCATAATATCCCATCTTAAGCCAATATGTAAATGTGGTATCCTTCTTTCTGTTTTTTTTTTTTTTTAAATTCTAGGCATTTTTTCGGGGCATGATTCCCCCTGGCTGTGGTGGATTGAAACCCACATAAGGGCACCTACCACCCCTATTGATGGAGGGAAGTGCCACCAACTTCACCAATTGACCAAAAGTTTTCTTTTTAATCAAAGAGGACGGTACCCTCTAATTTTATAAATAACCCTCACTTGTGGTGGAGGAATACCAGGGTAACACCAATTGACCAAAAGTTGAGTTAAGATACAATTACAATTATATCAGTTGTTTGTTGTGGATTAAAAATTCTGAGTACGGCAAAAAATTAATCAAGGTTTACCTTACCTTGCTCATCTCTCGTGGCAGTGACCTGGAATATTACTTGTACATATTCACAATTCCTCGCTCAGAAGACACCTACTTGTTGTGTTTCTCTCTCCTCCTTTTATAATGAGACAATAGTGAATTGCCCCATGTGCACCTGTGGCTGTCAAGACAATGTAACAGAACCTGGGAGCTGCGTTAAGTAAGTCTCTCATTTTATCTTTTTGTTGGATATCTCAAACTGCTCTCTCTCTCTCTCTCTCTCTCTGTGTCCTTGTTCTATCTCTTTGTTTTGCTCAACTTGTTGAGATATATATTTTTTCTTTTTGGTGATGCATACAGTCCAAAATCTCCGTATTTAGCCTCAGCAGTATCAGGTCCAGGAAAATTGAGTAACACACCTCTGGTTCAGTGCACCAGCCATATGTGTCCTATCCGAGTCCATTGGCATGTGAAGCTAAATTATAAGGAGTATTGGAGGGTGAAGGTCACAATCACAAATTTCAATTATAGAATGAACTACACACAATGGAATCTTGTTGTGCAACACCCGAACTTTGATAATCTTACCACGATTTTCAGCTTTAATTACAAGTCCTTAACTCCTTATGCAGGCTTAAGTAAGTTATAACTTTGCCAAATTTAGTTGTAAAATAGCAACTTCATCATTTTATAAACTATTACTAATGTTTCTTTGAGAATATGGCTTTTGGTTTTGCAGACGATACTGCCATGTTGTGGGGAGTCAAGTTTTACAATGATCTGCTTATGCAAGCAGGCCCTCTCGGGAATGTGCAATCAGAGCTTCTTTTCCGCAAGGACAAATCAACTTTTACTTTTGAAAAGGGATGGGCTTTCCCTCGGAGGATTTATTTCAATGGTGATAACTGTGTCATGCCACCTCCAGATGCATACCCATGGTTGCCAAATGCTGGTTCTCGGCCTATTGTCTCTTTACTTTATCCAGCCTTTACCATCTTGTCTTTGTTGGTATTCTTATTGGCTTTTGCACAGTGAGTTACGCCCGGGGCAAACTAAAAAAGACTATATGTTGTTCTAGAACAATCTAGAATTTGTCATATGGTTTGGATCGCAGCAAAGCTTATGGTAGTCAAGCTGATGGGGTTGGATGTGTTAGTGCTACAAGTTTAGGCATAGTGGGGTTGGGTTCAGATGTATTATTGCATCTTCACTGCAAAATTCCGCTCTGTTACTTGTTTTATGTATTGGGGAATACATTTTGCTGCCATTTTTGTGTAGATTTAGCTCTTGTATTGTAAAAATATGTTCTCAATACAATAAGGAAAATGACAGAGATATGACAGTTGATGTATAATACATATACATATACATATACATATACATATATATATATATATATATATATATATATATATATATATATAAATATACTTTGAGTTTTATCTCGGAGGTATTTCAACATTCATTACCGACTTCCAAACACGATCAAATTTTATGCTACATGGAAGAAAGGGAAACAGCAGTTAAAATGGTGAACTATTGTCACAACTCAAAAATCATGGGACATTTTTGCAGGGAGTTCCAGCTGAAGTTTTCATCCAATCTAAACAATCTACTTCATTATTGCACTTCAAAACATATCTTCTTGTACTGATATATATGGTGTATGTACCTCTTCACAGTGATGGTCCAGCCACACAAGTCACAACCATCTTGCTTCATCCGCCTTTCAAAATTTCTGGACTGTGTCTATATGTATCCCCTATAGGAGTGTGATCACCACAAAGACAACCCTAGCAAGAAAACAGAGGCTGCCACTGTCGAAATTGCAATTGGATTTGCAAAAGCAGAGTTTGAGAGAAATGGATACGTGTCAGGTGGGGGAAGCATGCATTCATCGCCATTAAAGTAAACTTTCCGAGGAAATGCCCATCCGTGCTTGAATGTAAATGTGTTCTTATCTTTCTGCAGCAGCACTTCAGACTGGACATTTCCTAGTGGCCCAGCTTCCATTAACAGGTCATTATAAAACTTCATGCCGTAGAACATACCAGTATCATCTGCACAAAAGTGGATTATATCTTTATATAATTTCTTGAACTCCAAATACCCTAAAACTAAACGAGGATTATATTTTTCTTTTATGGTTGTAAGCAGACTCACTTATGGATTCATAGGGGAGAAGAGGCTTGTACTCAAAGCTGAAGACTTGGGTGACATTGTTGAGATTGGGATGCTGCGCCACGAGAGTCCACTGAGTGTAGTTCAACCGGTAATTAAAGTTAGTGATGGAAATCTTCACGCGCCAATAATCCTTGTAGTTGAGCTTCACATGCCAGTGCACACGTATAGGGCACATATGATGCGTGCACTGCAGCAATGGTGTATTATCCTTCTTAGGAGTGTTTATCCCTGCCTGGTGTAGTAGTTTTGAGTCGCTCCTGTATTTCCAGAATTCAATATTGAAAGTGTGACACACCATCATGTGTGAACAGAGATGATAGGATTTATGATGAAGAGTAGCATTGCTCGTGACTATGTATGCATGATGATCAAGTGATGGGGGACCTTACATGATACAATTTTTCTTGTTCTGACAACCACAAGCACAAGATGGACAAGGGGTGATTGTGTTATTGTAGAAGGATGAAAAGGAAACACAACAGCTGGGATTCTTATAGGCAAGGAACTGAGAATATGTGCATGTCACATTCCATGTCACTGCATACAAAGAGATCAATACAAAACAAAATCAGGAAATTGTCCCAGAAAATTAACCTCCATAGGTAAATAGATACAAACAAACTCACTAAGTGCTTGAGTTCTCCGCCTCCGATCGGCCGTGAGGAAGAGTGTCGATGGCACCTTCTTGGCAGGGCCACAAGTGTAGCCTGGTCCAGGACCAAGCAAAGTGAAGTTCTTTGGCAGCTTCACTGTTTTGTTAGATGTACCAGCAAGTCCCACACTCACCTGGAAGGCAGAGACTGAAGTTGTGGGATCCTGTCCCCATGATGCCAACACACCTCCTTTGCAACAATTTGAGAACTGTTGATTGTAAGGAACTCCGGGGAGAAAGTCAGAAATTTTGGGATTCCTCTTACAACAGTGGGGTACAATTCCTTTGAACTTGGAGCAGTCTCCTTGCTCTGTGGCTTGAGCCCCTACCATCGACCAGATTATCTCTTTCTTTGCCCAATTCCATCCTAGAATCCACCCGGGACTGGCAATGCCTCGATACAGTTGAAAGTTGTTTATTGTCACCGTAGCCTGGTATAATGTTTTTGTTTTTAAGATAAAAACATATGATGATAATAATTATGGCCGAAAAAGGAAGATTTGTCTTCTTGAGTCTTTCTCCTTGTATTGATTTCATTCTCTCTTTTCAGCTCTCTCTGGTTTTGGCATATATGTGAAAAGGAAATGAGCTTTTTTTGTCTCCTCTTCAATCTATTACTATATATCTGCTACAGCAGTAATTAATCCTCATGCTGGCTTAAACTGAATCGTTTTTGTGTGAATTACTACTTTGATATCTCTCCTTTTTCTAGGAAAAAGTGGGACTGTTTTGGTAAAAGTTGGATAAATCAGCCGGATGTTAAAACTCAGAAATTTACCCTGCACCTGCATTTTAAGCAAGTTTTACAGGAAAAAGAGAAAAATTCCCCAGGAAAGTTGTACTTCGAGTAGCACTGGGATCAGCAATCGTAGGGACTTCTATTTAATGAAGAAAACAATTATCAACTGGATGGGATATACTCACCACATAACCATCTGCCGTCCAAGACATTATATCCCATTTGATTGTTATGTTTCCAGTAGGATCCAACGGATCATATGCCGCTACAATGACAGAAACAGAAGCATAAACGCAACAAATATATAAATCAGGCCATACACCGAGTGTGGAGGCTCAATGTTCCTTGGCTTACTTCCATGTGGATAAGTATGTACTTTGTCTTAGTAGCTAAGGTGCTACTTCGGTCATGCCTAATAAGAGAGGTTAGCTCCGGTTGCCACTCTTATCTTTTATTATTCAGAAAAAAAAAGTATATATACATATATAAACGACGCCATTAAAAGAAAAGGAGGTGTATTTTTTCCAACTTTGGAATGTCAGCAAGAATTTACCTGCATGGGAGAACATCAAGACAAACAAAGCAGCCAAGAGTCTGAACTTCAGCTCTGGAACTAAGTAGCATTGCCATCTTTGGTAATGATCTTTGGCCACATAACGAGTATCCCGAACCGGACTGTAGGCATGTTTGCTGAACTCCATGGTCTGAATCAAGGTCTCCGATCACAAGATTCCTCAGGATAACTCACTGAAGTATCTTGTGGTGCCCATGTTTTAAAAGGGTAAAAAAAAGATTCTAATTGAAAGTGAGTGCCTCAAGATGTCTCACCTACTGGTTGTTAGGTACTTACATATGATTATTTCATCCCATCTTATATCTTTTGGATTCCCCTTTTCACTCAAATGCAGACACAGCCTATCTATTTAGAGAGAGAGAGAGAGAGAGAGATTTTTGAGACATTTGAACACAAAACGCTCATGGGTCAGTTATCTGTCACACAGGTTATCAGAGATGCATGCATGATCAACCCAAGTTTAATTTCTTTCCATTCATATTAATAGATAACCCAATGATATTTTGCTAAAAGATGACAGCCAATCTGGTATTAGGTTACCATCTGCTGTATTGATGATCATGGTGAATAGAAACACAGGCTGCCCAAGAATTAGTTTCATATGGAATGAGAGTTTCTGAAACCAATCTGGTATTAGGTTACCATCTGCTGTATTGATGATCATGGTGAATAGAAACACAAGCTGCCCAAGAATTAGTTTCATATGGAATCAGAGTTTCTGAAACATGTTAATTTATAATGCATTTACTTCATCTGAAATTGTCCACCATCTCAATAGTTTCAACTGTTGGTCAAATGAAATCTCTTTGCATTGAGAGAGGTTTTGAGCAGAGATTTCTGCAAACTGTAATTTAATTTAATTTTTCCTTTAATTACAGATTCATATATACTTATGTGAGTTGCTTAGAGAAGTTCTTTTTATTCATTTTTTTTTTACATGGCTCACAAAAACCATGCAGGCTGCAGCATGCAATTACCATTTTTTTTTTCTTTTTTCTTTTTCCACTTCATGGGATTTTGGTGTCAGGAATATATATTATTTATTGGATATAATGAGGGGCAGGGGGAGGATTGGAGGAGGAAATGGACCTTCTAGTTTCCAATAATGGGAGGTTCTAGGACAAGTTAATTGTCTGTCTCCATCTGATAGATTTTTCTTACCATTTACCTAATACATATACAGAAAGAAAGTGGCTGATATGCAACTGCATGTCTTAATTATCGGGGCCACTCGATCTTATCACAAGACAAATGCTTCAATCAGCATGTTAATGTCAGACTCATATGATTATTCTCATAATCAACCCCAAGGGATTGGCCCAAGTGGTGAAGGTTTTGGTTTTGAGGTATCTCACTCCCTTCAAGGTTCAACACCTCATGGGTGCAAACAATCCTTTGGGATCACACCCTTAGTGAAAAGCCAGCAATTTAACGAGTTCCATGTAGGGAAACTTTCGAGAGTGTGGTGCACGGGACCGGAGTTTACTCTGCAGGAATGTGTCAAAAGAACCTTGCCTTGGAGAGGTTCTCCGACATAGAAAAAGAAAATATATATTCTCATAATCAATATATTTACTTTTCATAATTTAGAAAATATTTTCATTTTCGATTAAGTCTCATCTCTATATAATTTTTTTTATAAATTATATTTATTTCGTATTCAATTTACTAAGAAATTTACCTTCGCTCATTTTCTTTCTTCTAGTTTAATAACTTAAAATAAAAGAAAAAAAAAAAAAAAAACAGTATAGTATAGTTAAGCACAGGAAACTTTTTTCTAAGTATATATTCTTCAATGATGGTCTAAACCAACTCATGTTGAAGAACATAAATGCTGTGTTTTTAGGGGTAAGATGTCAGTACAACCTAATGCTTCATAGTATATATGAATTCATAGTAAATTGGGGCTGGCCATTGAGATGAAGAAATATTAAAGCTTCATGGTCAAGAGGGACAATCAATGAAAACACATAAATAATCATTTGTAACGATTCTGAGTGTTAATTACATATGGGCGACTAGTAAATATTATGATTGGAGCTCAAGGAAATCATCACAAAACTCAATTTGACCTAGTTAAGATCTAATGTTGGATGTTGCGGACGTGTTTCGTAACACTGACAACGATTTTCGATAACCTGCAATCAGAAAGTAGATGAGATTGGATGTGTCTAAGGACACTTTCGATACTTAAGTCAGTATATAATAATTTAGAGAATATTTTGAATTTAAGAGAGTTCAGAAGTCATTTTAGGTGTGTCATTTTATCTCTATTTATACGGGTTGAGTATGTGACAATCTCATGGCTTCACCTTCTCTGATCCTTGATGGATTGCGGATTGTCTGGGCCTGGGCCCTGACCCAGCTATTATGTTGGGAGGAATTGATACCCTGGGAGAGTATCGCGGGCAGAGATCACACCAAGAAGCCTGTTATGTCATTAATTCTCGATTAATGATGATGGGATTTTGAATGTTGTGTTGGCGCGCAATGGCTCTGGCTTCTAAATTCTAATTACTGATTCGTGAGCCTCTAACCTCTAGTCGATGGGCCTTCATGTCAGTGGGCTCAGCCCATTCTTTATGTGGGTCTACTTGGCCCTCCATTGGACATAACTCATCCACTCATTGTAGAAGTTAACGAAATCTAGGATGTTAAAATCTCCCTCACTAAAATCCTCAATAAAAAATAGGTGTCTTGGCAATCTTTAGTTCATGTATTTTTTTTTTTTTTCTGGTACCTTTCTTCGTTCATCTGATGTCGGGAAAAAATATATAAATTCAACCCGACAACTTGATCCTTAGGCCCTATTTGGTTACGCAGTTCAGATAAGATGAGATGTTTTGTTGAAAGTTGAATATAATATTATTAGAAAACTTATAGTGATTATATGATATGATATGAGATAATTTAGTTTTGGTAAACTGTAACATGTTGGTTTTGTTAAAAAAATGTATTTAAATAATCCAATATTAGTCATAATGTGTAAATAAATAATGTTCGATGTGATGGCATTGCTGCAAAATGGTGTGTGTAGTAGCGTTGTTTAGAGAGGATCAGATATTTGATAAAGACATAGGAAACAACCCGATCGATGGTCATGATTTCAAATAAGCTGGTCAATGGAATGGTGCTAGTTTGGTTGGATTCAATTTTGGAAACAAGCCCGGGATGGGTTATTTCCATAGATCTTCCCTTTTTTATATTGCGCTCAATATCTCATTGGCCTAAAGAGACGACGACCACGGCTGATTAATTAGGTCCATAATAAGTTGAAATCCAACTCACATTCACCAAACAATGTTCTTCACGCGTTGTTTTCTCCTTCCTTCTATGCAAAAAGAAGCGTGATCTCACGATTCTCACCTACATTCTTCATCTCGAACTTAGTCAAGACTTTAACCCCGTATAGATATAGAAACAATATTATTTCATCTTTTTATTATAATTTTTTAAACTTTTCATATAAAATATAATAAATAATTTAACTTTTTTAAATTTTAAAATAATAATAATATTAAAAAATAATATTATAATAATATTTTATTCAACTTTAATTTAAAATTATCTGATCCAAATGTGATCTTGAGCCCCGTTAAAAAAAAAAAAAAAAAAAAAAAAAGGTTGATAAGTGCGTGGGCCTGGGGTAAGTAAGTTCAAGGAATGGAACCCAAAAAATAGCAAATGTTCAAGCACTGTTCACATCTATTCTGGCCCGTACCTTCTTCTATCTGCTACAACTTTTGATGAACATCATTGATTTGAGGTAAAACAATGTATAAAAATTTTCATATCAATCAATGATTATTAGTGAAAACAATAGTGGTTATAACTTATGTTTAATGCATTTCCATCGCTCAAAGTTCGTTCTGCCTGTAAAATGTAAATCCGGGACCGCTAAATCGAAAATATCAAATGATATTTTCGAGTCATGTAAATAAAATAAATAAATAAATTTTTAATAATAAACTTCACATTTTTTTCAAAAAAGTTGTTGTATATCTAAGGAATAATGATAGGATTACTATCCTCCTACTATTACCTTACTACTACCCATTTACTATTTTTTTATATTTGATTTTTTTTATTTTACTTAATGATTAAGGAAGTGTGTATTATAAATGTTATATATTTTTTTAATTTTCTTTTAATGATTAAGAATGTTAAAAAAATATTTTAAAAAAATAATAAAAAAATAAAAAAAAATTTGAAATGAACTTAGGTAGTAAATAGGTAGTAACATGGTAGTAACTCTATCACTACCCCTATCAGAAACAACAAATTTGGGTCACCTCGTTTGTTTTCAGAGATGAGATAAGATGAGTTGAGATTAAAATTAAAAAATTGAATAAAAAATTGTTAGAATGTATTTTTTAATATTATTTTTGTTTATTAAGATTTGAAAAAGTTAAATTATTTATTTTATTTTGTATGAGAATTTGATAAAATTATAATGATAAGATTGAAGATTTTCAAAATTTTCAAAATTTTAAGATTTAATCTTGAAACCAAACCAGGAGTTTCTATTTACTGCCAGTGAAGAACTTTGTTTCCTTAATACTCGTAAAAGTGTGATTGACCAATGACCGACAAATGGATTCAACAGGCGGACGAAACGGAGCTGGATCTAGTCAACACGCCCAGTCCAACGGTAAGAAAATACAGTTGGGTGTCGGTGGGAAACGCGGAACCGGTGGGACCCATGAAAAAATCATAGAAAAGAAATTGGGTTGGGGCCGGGCCAGCTAGGTCCATAGATCTGAGGCAGGCAGGCAGCAGGCAGCGACTTTGAAGGGGTCGCCCCCCACACCTCCACACAAAGACGAGAGTCACGAGCCTCACCATCTCCACACCACACCACACCACACGTACGTACGTCGCGCTCTCCCCATCTCCTCAATTCCCGCCGTGATCCCGTGTTCTATTGGCTTCTACCTTTTCCTTCCATACAGTACGTACTATTGTATTGCCTGTTGATCTAAAGGACACTACACGTCTTATTTTCACTTCATTGTTCTTTATTTTTTCAAAAGACAAACTCAATTATTTATAAAAATTATTAAAAAATATTTCTTTAATTATTAATAAAATAATAAAAAAAACCAGCAATAACTCCTAACGGGATGACCAGCATTTTCGAATGGAAGTGAGATAAGAACATAAATTGTAAAATATCTCATTTTCAAAAACAATTTGTACAAACTTTCATGGAATATTGTGCTAATTATTTTGAAAAAAAAAAAAAGTAAAACTCACTTCAAAGAAACTCACTTTTTTTTTTAACAGTGAATTCCATTTTTTTGAAGTATTTTTTTTTAATAGATTTGCAGGCTCTGAACTTTTATCTAATATTACTCATAATTTTTTTATCCGACATTTTTTACAATTTACAAAGTTTGTGAATTTTATAATATGAAATATTATTCATGAATAGCGTGGACCCAACATTGATTATAATGAGATATGTTTAAATTTATAGATCGTTTGGAGAAAATTCCAATGAAATTATGGAAAGTATTAATGGGGATTATATAGTTAGAAGGAAGAAGTTTTCCTTTAATTTTTTGGGTTATTCTCAATAGGTAAGAATTTAAAAGCATTTAATTACCTTATGAGTTGAGCAAAATCATCAATTGCAAATATAAATTTATATCCTGTTTTTGCCAATAAATTTCTATGAATAATTCTACATACAACCGTGAAATGCGTAACTGTCGCGTAATCGCTTTGAAAAAGAGTGAGATCCACTATTAAAAAATTAATTTTTTTCATGTGGGTCCCATGTTTTATTCATTTTTTTCAAAGCGATTACACGGCGATTACACAATTCACGATTGTAAGTATATTTTCTCAATTTCTATATTGGCAATCCTCTTTGTGAATGAAGATTCTATAGAAATTAAAATATGGAATAGAGCCTAAAATTAATTATGATTTGTATAGATTGTGTATGAATATATTACTTATTTTGAAATATCAAAATTAAGATATTAATTAATGTGATAAACCTTTATTTTTTAGAAAAATTTATTAGGAAACTAATCAAAATGGTACTTGTGCCATGACAAACAACATATAGAAAATAAATAAAAATATATTTAGTGTTCAGAAAAATTTTATAAAAATAAATTTGGACACTAATCAAAATATAAATATCTTTTTATTATAAATTTAGTTTGAATAGACCCAAAAGATCTCTCAATAAAAGGCTTTCCTAGCCTTTTTAAGGCTGTGTTTGGTAATATATTATTTTATTATTATTTATAAATAATTTATTATTAATTCAAAAATTATTCACCATTTTTTTATTACTATTAACTGTTTTTTTAGTTTTTACGATTATTTACATTATTTTACACATCTGAAATTCTTTATTAACAGTAAAAGTTTTCACTCCTCTGCTGCTTTAACGGATTTTTCTTCAGTTTCCACACAAAGAGCACGTGAAACGCACGCACCACAGGTTCTCAAATTTTCCTTATTTAAATTGTAAATGCAATACCTTTGTCTTTCAATTTTCAAACCCCTCTCTCTCTCTCTCTCTCTCTCTCTCTCTCTCTCCATTTCAATTCTCCTCCCTTTGACGATGGCTGGATCGAAGGTCTCTCCGACGCCTCTACTGAAGGATGAGCTCGACATCGTTATCCCCACGATTCGGAACCTGGACTTCCTCGAGATGTGGAGGCCGTTCTTCGAGCAGTACCACCTGATCATAGTCCAGGACGGTGACCCGTCGAAGACAATCAAGGTCCCCGAAGGCTTCGACTACGAGCTCTACAACCGCAACGATATCAACAAGATCCTGGGTCCCAAAGCATCATGCATTTCTTTCAAGGACTCCGCCTGCCGTTGCTTCGGTTACATGGTCTCCAAGAAGAAGTACATCTATACCATCGATGATGATTGCTTTGTAAGTATTTGTTTTGGTTTTTCTTTTTCTTTTTTCCTTCGAATTTTAATTTCTGTGATGATTTTTTTCTTTTGGGAGTGTTTTGGATGTGGGTTTCGGATATTAGGGAAAGGAAGTTTGGATCTTCTTCTGAATATATTGGTTGAATTTTTGTTTTTTGGGTTTTGGCCCTGTTCTGAAAAGTTGGATTATGATTTGACTAGTGGATTGGTTATGGGTTTTGATTATAATTTGAGTGTCTGCTCGGTTTGGGTTTGGTGGTGATGTTTCTCCTGCCTTAATTACATGAGGTACAAGATATAATTGATATTTATTTTGGTTGGGAGGTACGGATCCGCTAGGGGGTGGACTATAAAATGAATCTGCCACAGTCTGAGACTCTGAAATGAGATTTTTTTTTTTGTTGTATTTTGATTTTGATTACGTTCCTATGATGAAATATCTTGTGACAGGATCAAAGCGGCGTTTATTGTTTCGTATTTTTTTTTTCTCTGATCTATCGTTTCGTATTTTCTAATAGTGATGTTGACGGGTGATGCGAGTATGTACGGATCTGTTTGTTAAAAAGAGTTCTAGATTGTTAATTATGTTTCGTGCAAACACCTTTCTAGATCGTTTGTTCCTTACTATCTATTATTTTTTTCATAGATTCGTTTCTTTCTATTGGAATTACTTTCTAATTTAATCATTTTAGATTGTTTGATTTAAGTTGAACCGTGACTGAGATGTAGCGAATTTGAGATAGTGTTTCTTTGTCTGCCTCCAGATCTACTTTATATCCACCCGTTTTTTACTTGATGCAACATTTTTCTGGCTACTTGGGGCTCAAATTTTGAATCTTTCCAGTAGGCATTACCTATTGCGATCTTTGTTGCATGTTATCCATGGATTTACAATCACAGTGTGTTTTAGATTTGTTCCTTGTTATCCTAGAAGCTACAATGTTTTTTTATTACTCTAGGTTATTATGATTCTTTTGTTTTCCAGTTTCATTCGACATCATTTGGTTCTTGAGCTTAAATCCTGTATGATTTTCAGGTTGCTAAAAACCCATCTGGCAAGGACATTAATGCACTTGAGCAGCACATAAAGAACCTTCTGACTCCATCAACACCATTTTTCTTCAACACCCTGTATGACCCATACAGAGAAGGTGCTGATTTTGTCCGTGGATATCCATTTAGTCTCCGTGAAGGTGCCCCAACAGCTGTTTCACACGGTCTCTGGCTTAACATCCCAGATTATGATGCTCCAACCCAGCTTGTCAAGCCACTTGAGAGAAACACGAGGTATAAAAGATCCTTTGCGCATTAAGAAATATGTGTTCCTGTTCACAGAACTCTTTATCTGAAGCCTTTCTTTGTTAGGTATGTGGATGCAGTCATGACAATACCAAAGGGAACCCTATTCCCCATGTGTGGTATGAATCTGGCATTCAATCGTGAGTTGATTGGCCCTGCAATGTACTTTGGACTCATGGGTGATGGCCAGCCAATCGGTCGCTACGATGATATGTGGGCTGGCTGGTGCATGAAGGTATCTATGTACCTTTTATTAATATTGCCTCTATCTTCATTGATTCCATTCTTGTTCATATATTATGCTTTTTGAACGTTCTTCTTTGCCATTGGAGCTTCACTCTTCCTTACGCTCAGCTGCTCAAAACAAGTTGATTTAATGATGTGTAGGTTATATGCGATCATTTAGGATATGGAGTCAAGACTGGTCTACCTTATATTTGGCACAGCAAAGCAAGCAACCCTTTTGTGAACCTTAAGAAGGAATACAAAGGAATCTACTGGCAAGAAGAGCTGATTCCATTCTTCCAATCTGTTACCCTTTCAAAGGATTGCACCACTGTGCAGAAATGCTACATTGAAATCTCCAAGCAAGTCAAGGCTAAACTTGGTAAGGTGGATGAATACTTTAACAAGCTCGCTGATGCCATGGTCACATGGATTGAAGCATGGGATGAGCAGAACTCATCTGGAGGACAATCTGCTGATGCAACTAATGGTCCTGCAAAATAGATTTTTGATTGAGACTGTCATCCCTTTTGATTTCCCTTGGCTTCTATCTTATCCAAGCTTTTTGCATTCCAGATAGTATTTATTTAGCTGGGCAGAGGATACTTCTATTCAGCATATCAGAATATGACCTTAGAACAATAAAAGATTATGGATTTTGTTTTATTACTGATTGAATCGGTTATTTATTTGAGAGAAATTGAGATTATAGTCTTCGGAAATGTTTAGCTACAAATTTGGTTGGTTTATGTTAATTATTTTGTAGATTGGATTTTTAATTCTGGAGGTGACAAAACCTAACATCTTAGTATGAATCAATATATTGCCTGAAGTAATGGCAGTAGTAGATTAATTTTATGCTTTAATATAATGGGTTTGAGCACTGCACAGTGGCTTGAGAGAGTTTTGGAGGAGAGTGAGATGGGTGTTAAAAAGGATTATTACGCAGAGATGCTCCAATAAACGTGGCAGATTCTTGGAGGTTGCGGTGTATGCTGAAGGGGGTCGTCGTAGTCTCATTTTTATTCTTGAAGAAGAGGGAGGAAGGGGATGGAGAAGATTGAGGGAGGTGCTGAGGAAGGCCACCCAGCTGGTTAGAAAGAAAGCTAGGTATGGTGATGATGTTTAGAGGAGGCAGCGGGGGAAGGTGACTCATTTAAAATCATATAAAGAAGCTTTAACGCCGACGGTGACCTTCGTTGAGCCAAGAAATGGGGCTGGCGGGGGAGAAGAGCCTCGAGTGCCTCAAGGCTTCTTTCGGGAAAGAGAGTACGAGAGAGACGTGCGGGAGGTACACTGCATGGTGAGGGATGTGCAGTGGCAGTTGAGGAATTTGCAGAGGGAAGTGGCAAAGTTGTTGATAGGGGTGTAACCGGTCCGGTCCGGTCCGGTTTTGGACAAAATCTAGGACCGAACCAGTATGTACCGGTTTTGTATTTTTCAAAACCGATTACGCCCCGATTACCCTCATAAACCGGTACCTCCGGTTTTACCGGTTTCCGGTCCGGTCTTGTCCAGTCCGGTTTTCCAGTTTTTTTAAATGTAAAAAACATATAATAAAGTGTTAATTCTTATTATAAAATGTTATTAAAAATTTAATATATGTATTATGCTTAAAGCATATGATCAATTAAATTTTCATCTTTAAGATTAAACTTTTATTTTATAAATTATAACAACATTATCTTATATATAATTATATTAATAACATATGATCAAATAAATTACAAATGTTCATATTTAAGATTAACATTTTATGTTATTATTTAGAAATTATAATATGAAATTTTTTCATATATGATATATAATTATATATAAAAATTTAACATATAATTATATATTATATATATATTTTTTGTATAATATATAAAATTAATTTTTATATTTTTTTTCCAACCGGTCCGGTTCGGTCCGGTCCTGAAAACTACGGAACCAGAACTGGACCGGAACCGGCCGATTTTCATAAAATAGGAACCGGTTCTGGACCGGACCGGTTCAAAACCAGACCAACCGGTCCGGTTCGGACCAGTTTTCCGGTTTCTCGGTTTAAATTTACACCCTAGTTGTTGAGTATTGTTGGGGATGGATTGGGTTTTGATGAAACGAGGCGTTTAAGGGAAGGAAAGGTGGAGGGGCAGACAAAGGGTGGGTCTTCTCGCGTGGGCCAGTATGGGCCAAGATAGGCCCGAGACCCGCATGGACAAAGATGGAGGCCCAATTCTAAGACCCGAAATGTCTGGAGGCCTAGGGCAGTTTCTGCGAAGAGAGGAAGGCAGCCGTCATCAAGGGAGATGTCGCCGCTCCACAATCAAGCGGTGGACTTGCCGGAATCCTTGTCGCGACAACCTCAAAAGTCGCCGACGAAGGTGTTGGTTAATCAGGAGGGTGGGATGCACACGCAGGCGATGAAGCAGAATGCGACAATCCTAGAAGTGGATCTTCCACCACCACCGAGTACACTTCCTCCTCCTCCGAGTGCACAGAACCTGCCGATGGTGTGTGGGGGAGGTAGTGAAGGTCCGACGAGCGCCTCTGAGCCGTTTAACAAAGTCGTTTTTATGAGGGACAGTGAAAATGGGGATTCGGCCAGTGAAGATTTATTCCTTTCGGATGAGGAGAATTCCCAGAGGCTTATTCAGGTGTCAAACAACTCTATTGGGGAAGTAGGTTTGAAGGAACTATCGGAATTTCAAATACAAAATCCTTTCCCGTTGAAGTGTCTCTTCTCAGATCAGTCGAATGCTTCAGATTGGGTTTTTAACACAGTAAAAGATATACAAGAAATTGTGGGTTTGAAGTATGAAGGTTACGAGGAGCAGTTCATGACATTACTCACGGCCATCGAAGCAGGCCATCAACAACAAAAGAAAATAGGATCCAAGAAACAGAGCGAGCTTAGGAGGTTGACTTGGTCAATGAACTCTGAAGGTAGCTCTAGTAGGGAAAGGACTAAAGGAAAGGGGCTGGCCTTTCCCAGATGAAACTAAAAATAGTTTCATGGAATGTCCGCGGTCTAAATGTGCCAAGTAAGCGGCTTCAAGTGAGAAACTTGTTGAGAGGGTGGAAGGCGGACATTGTTTACTTACAGGAGACGAAGTTGAAAGCTATCACCACAAGAATTGTAAGAAGTTTATGGAGCTACACACATGTGAAGTGGGTACATTTGGCAGCTAATGGGGCCTCAGGAGGTGTTTTGGTGATGTGGGATCAAAGGGTAGTGGAGAAAAAGGAGAAGTTTATTGGGTCATTTTCGGTAGCATGCTCGTTTAAGAGCGTCTCGGATGGATTTTTGTGGGCATTGGCAGGGGTTTATGGTCCAAATTCAGACATTGATCGTAGACTTTTGTGGGATGAACTAGCTGGACTATACAGTTGGTGGGATCTTCCATGGTGTATTAGTAGAGATTTCAATGTAACAAGATTCTCTAGTGAGAGTTTCGGTAATAGAAGACTGCGCCCAGCTATTTCTGATTTTTCGGAATGTATTTTTGAGTTGAATCTAGTGGATCTACCTATGGCGGGAGGTTTATGTACGTGGGCTAATAATCAGACTTGGTCTCGATTAGATAGATTCTTAATTTCCCCTGAGTGGGAAAGTCATTTCCCTGAGGTTTGGCAAAAAAGATTGCCTAGATTATGTTCAGATCATTGGCCAATTATGTTGGATTCTGGTGGGATTCAAAGAAGACGTAGGTATTTTAAGTTTGAAAACATGTGGCTGGAAACAAAAGGTTTTGTTGATAGGGTCAACCAGTGGTGGTCATCTTATCATTTTCAGGGCACTCCAAGTTTTATGTTGGCGGGAAAATTGAAAGCTTTAAAACAAGATTTAAAATTGTGGAATAGTCAGTCTTTTGGGGATATTGGGGAACAAAAGAAAACCAAGACAAGGGAGATCGCTGAAATGGAAAGGATACAAGAGTCCAGGTCCTTATCACAGGACGAAATGACTAAAAAAATAGAGTTGGTCGCAGATCTTGAGAGGATCATTCTATTAGAAGAGATATCATGGCGGCAAAAGTCGAGAGCGTTATGGTTGAAGGAAGGAGATAGATGTACTAAGTTTTTTCACAGGGTGACCAATTCTCACAGAAGATCTAATAATATTGAGATGCTGAAGATAGATGGGGCAGATTGTAAGGATGAGCAGAGAATTAATGATCATGTAGTTGGGTTCTTTGAACAACTACTTACTGAGCAGGAGGGTTGGCGATCGAAGCCTAATGGGTTAGCTTTCAACTCTATTGGGCCTATGGATGGTATTCGTTTGGAGAGGCCGTTTGAGGAGGTTGAGGTTTTTGAAGTGGTGAGGAAGTTGGCCAAGGACAAGGCTCCGGGTCCTGACGGGTTTTCTATGGTTTTTTTCAAACTTGCTGGGAAGTATTAAAAGATGATCTCATGATGGTGTTCCAGGAGTTTCATGAAGCTGGACAATTCGAGAAAAGCCTTAATGCCACATTTCTTGTTTTGATTCCAAAGAGGGTTGGGGCTTAATAAATCAGGGAGATCCGACCCATTAGCCTAATAAATGGGGTTTACAAGATCCTTTCTAAGGTACTTGCAAACCGCCTTAAAGAGGTAGTGGGAAAGATAATCTCAAAGCCTCAAAATGCCTTTGTAAAGGATAGACAGATCCTAGATGCTGTCCTTATAGCAAATGAATGTCTGGACAGTAGACTGAAAGCTGGTAGTACTGGGGTCTTATGCAAACTAGACATGGAAAAAGCGTATGACCATGTAAATTGGGAATTCTTGCTAGACCTTCTAAGGAGGTGTGGTTTTGGGGAAAGATGGAGATCATGGATCCGTTGGTGTATATCTACAGCAAAATTTTCAGTTATGATAAATGGAAGTCCAACAGGTTTTTTTAATAGCACACGAGGCCTTAGGTGCCTATTGGAGGTGTGTAGCGACTAAGACAGTTGGCTAATACTCTGGGGTGTAAGATTGCTTCACTCCCTATGACATACCTTGGTCTTCCATTGGGGGCCACCTCGCGAGCGACTCCAATATGGGATATAGTGATTGAGAAAGTAGAGCGTCGATTAGCATGATAGAATATAATGTATTTGTCAAAAGGTGGTAGAATTACCTTGATAAAGAGTACGCTATCTAACTTATCGACATATTTTCTGTCCTTGTTCTCTATCCCAGCAAGTGTGGCAGTTCGCATTGAGAAACTACATCGAGATTTCCTATGGGGAGGATTGGGGGAAGAGTTTAAATTCCACCTAGTTAGGTGGGAAAAAGTATGTAGACCTATCTCTTCTGGTGGTTTGGGCATTAGAAATTTGAGAATCTTTAATCGGGCACTACTTGGGAAATGGTTGTGGAGATACCATAAAGATCCTGAGGCTTTATGGAAACTGGTGATCGAGAGTAAATATGGAGAATTATGGGGGGGATGGTGTACCAATGAAGTGAGTGGGGCATATGGTGTGGGTTTGTGGAAACATATAAGAAGAGGATGGGGGGTCTTTGCCAGGCACATAAGATTTTGTCTTGGAGATGGGACTAGGATCAAATTTTGGTATGATAATTGGAGTGGCAACGGGGTTTTAAAGGATCTATTTCCTATTCTTTTTACGGTGGCAAGTGACAATGATGTCTCTGGGGCGGAAGTTATGGTGATAGTGGGGGAACGAATTCAATGGAACATTAATTTTAGCCGGGCGGCACATGATTGGGAAGTTGACAATTTTGCAGCCATTTTCAGCCTCTTATATTCACTTAAACGCAGTAACCATCAAGCTGATAGGTTGTGGTGGATACATACAGGAAAAAGTTTATTCTCGGTTCGCTCGTTTTATAAATCTTTGTTACAAGAACATCCAACCCAGTTCCCTTGGAAAAGGATTTGGAGACACAAGGCGCCCCTCAAAGCAGCGTTTTTTGTGTGGACCGCTTCTTTGGGTAAGATACTCACAACGGATAATTTGAGAAGACGAGGGGTGATCATCGCAGATTGGTGCTGAATGTGCATGAACGAGGGTGAATCTGTGGACCATCTTCTACTACATTGTGATATAGCTCGAGGGATTTGGAATGAAGTATTTAGAAGATTAGGCTTGGGGTGGGTTATGCCCGAGTCTGTAGTGGAGATGTTAGCTAGTTGGACAGATCTAAGAGGTAACCAACAGATCAAGGCTATATGGAAGATGTTGCCTATTTGTGTCATGTGGTGTTTATGGCAGGAACGTAATGAACGGACTTTTGAAGACAAAGAAAGATCAATGGAGGAACTAAAGGCTTTATTTTTTAGAACTCTTTGTACTTGGGCCATTTTCGTTAAGGCCAAGATTTTCATGCTTTCCTTATTTCCAATGTTCCTACTTAGCTAGGACATTCTTTGTACTGAACATGGCTTTTGCCTATTCTTTTATTAATATACTTACACTTATCAAAAAACATTATTGCCTGAAGTTTCCTTTGCAAAGGAGTTCCAATTAAGATCATGGTAAATGGCTCTTCACAAGGTAGTATTATCTAATAGAATGCTAGAGCTATAAAGAGATTTTATAAAAATAATCTCACAAACTGATATATGACATGAGGAGACATATTTAAAGTTACAAAAAAAAAAAAAATTTAATTATATAAATCTCTTTTAGATTTTAAAATTACATAAATACCATCTAGATTTAAAATTTACAAAAATGTCATCCAAACTGAAAAAATTACAAAATTGCAATTAAAACAATTCGGAACGGAATGTAATCTAGAATTGGCCGAAATGGGTCGGAGTGGGCTGGAATTTGGTACGAAACAGAATAAGAATGTATAGTGTACCGGGTACTACATCGAAATGGAACAAAATTCAAAACTATTCAGGGGCGAGCACTTTGCTTGGTTTGATCAAAAGTCCTCACAGGGTGAGTGAAATGGTTGAAGAAGTGCTTGCACCCCTGGCCAAGAAAAATTATCCGAGGCCACTCAAAAGTGCTCATTGCCACAACCAAGCAACAACATCTCAAATGTGGGGCTGAGCACATTGCTCGCATTACATGCTCGGGCAACTTGTAACAACAAAGAGTGCTCACACACCAGAATGAGCAAAGAGCTCGTACCCATGGGACGAGCAAAGACATCTCAACCTCAAAGGCGAGTAGAATTTCTTGTCACTCTAGGGAGGGAAAAATGGAGCAAGCAAAGACTGTGCAAACAATGGAGGGCGAGTAGAAGAGCTCTCACCCCAAGAAAGTGGTCGCCATCCACATGGGCGAGTAACAATTTTCGCACCATGGAAGCGAGTAACAACATCTTGCACTCCGGAGGCTAGCAACATAATCTCACACCCAGGAACGTGCTCTAACCCTAGGGCGAGTGTCAATAGCTCACCACTCGATGAGTCAGATGCTTATTCTAGGGACAAGCAAAGAACGCTCACAGCTCGGAGCGAGCAATAAGTGGTCGCCCTAGAGATGAGCAACAAGTGGTCGACACATTGGGGCAAGAGAAGCGCTCCTTTGCTAGGCGATCAATAATGCTCCTCTTAGGGTTCTCAATCGAAGACATATCTCAAACCTCGAGGAGGCAGGTAATGCATATTGGGGCAAGCAATAACAACTCGCACTGCAGGCGAAGAAAGAGTGCTTGCACCCAAGGGTGAGCATCATTGCTCAGCCAGGGGACAACAAAGAGGGCATGAACCTCGGAGTGAGGAACAACATATCGACCCCGGGGAGATAGCTCGCACCTTCGGAGAGCATGGAGTGCTCAAACTCTGGTTATAACAACACCATGTAGAGAACAGTGCTTGCCCGATTGGTCAAGGATGACGTTGATCAGAAGTGCCTATTGCCCTCTTATCCCGCATGGGATGGCGAGTAAAGATTGCTCGGCCAAACAGAGCAAAAGTGCTTGTAGTAAGGGTGAGCAAAATTGCTCGAACCAAACCGACCCAAAATTGAACTTGCCCCCAAACGTGCTCCTCTCAGAGGTGAGCATTCAAGCAAATAAATGAAGTGATATTGCACCTAGGGAGAACACTTTACTCGGTTCAAGTAGAAGTCCTCGCATTATATGCTTGGTCATGTTTGATGAAGGTCATGGGAGCTCGCTTAAATTGTACAAGCTCATAAAAGTAAAAATGATCATTGCCCAAGAACATCTCGCACCAGTGAGGCGAGCACTTTGCTCGCATTACATGCTTGGGAACCGTGCCCAATCAAATTACTTGGATTACATGGGAGCTCGACTCTCAAGCATGTAAATTGTACCAATGTCCAATTAAGTTCATATCCGATCACGTTGACACGATCATCCATCTCTATTGTGGCTCGCGTCATGATCCATCCCTTGGTCAATCTAGACCGATGGAGGAGTCGTGGGTCTATTTGTGGTCTATCATTGGGTAGACTTAGACCCATGGAGGTGTTGTGGATCTATCAGTAAATTGATATCGACACACGGCACTGCATTGTTGTAGGATTCCGCACTAGAGATCCACGATGCTGTTGTCGGTTTGGTTTGGTTTGATTGTACTGACCCTGGTTCATATAACGACGACAATATTGACGATAGCACCATGGGTTTGATCTTGATGGTTCTCATATGGAAGACACCACCAAAGGTGTTCTTGTCTAATTTGATCTGTTGTAAGAGTATATTAGTGTGTTCGGATATGTAGCAGGGGCATTTTAGCCTAATCTAAGAACTGTAGCAGGTGTATTTCACTCTAACATGGGATCTATAGAGGGGCATTTTGATCCAAATTATCACACGAGTTCCTACACCCTAGTCCCTAAACTCGCTTTTATATTTTTTTTTTGAGTAAATAGGTGTCAACCTTCATTAAGAGAGGACTTACAAAGTTGATTTGAAAAACAAATCAATTACAAACGTTAATAACTCCCCAGTACACTTTCGTGACTGACATGGTCTAGTCCAGACAGTAAATCTCTAAAGACCTAAATCTTCAGAGAAAATACCCTCTCTGTCCACGACAGAGATTACAAAGCCCCATACCCTGACTAAGCAGGGTAGGGTATCCCAAACCCCAACAACTCCGTCAAAGCGGAGGGGGGACTAATACTCCATTCGGACCAAAGTCCGAATGTACTAATTTTTTTGGATTTTTATTTAACCTAGAGACTACATAACACAAAGAAAACTACAAAGAAAAAACACTACAACAAAACAGAACACAGGGGCTGCTGTGGTGCGTGCAGTACACGCGCCACTCTGGGGAGGGAACCACCAGTCGACCATGGAGGTCCCGGACTCACAGACTCCAGAAACGCCGCACGTGGTGTTGGCAGAGGGCTCCCGGGTGGTGTGTGGAGGCCACGCGCCGAACGACGCCGAAGCTTCGAGCCGCGCGTGCGGGCTACTCGCCGCTCCGTTCGGTGCCGTATTCTGTGGTCTTCAAGATCGGCGGCAGGGCAACACCATGGCGGGGCACGTGCTGGCTTGTGGCGGCGGGAAGACCCAGATCGGCGATTCACACTTATTTCTCCTGAAAAAGCATAAAAATATAAAACAAAAACTACATAGAAGAGAAGGGAAGGAGGAGGAGGAGGAGGAGGAGGAGGAAGAAAGGAGGGGAAGGGAGCCGAAGCTCCCACCCCTCAACTCGCTTTTATATTGTAGATCGATAGGAGTGTTATAGCACTTTTGTATGACATTTTAAATAAACAAATATATATTGAATAGAATTTGACAGTAATTTCATCGACAATGACAGACTTTTTCAAGTGTTTTTTTTATTTTTTATTTTGAAATCTTTCCAAGTGTTTTCTTGTCATACATTGATGATAATCACAAGTCATGTCTTGTGTTTTCAAGTGCATGTCACCATGTGCTCCCCAACCTCCATGTTAGGCTGTTTCTATCTTTGTCTTCCTTGTTTTCTTCTTTGTTTTTGTCAGATCCAAACTGTAGTAGGTTAGAGAGACATTATTTACAAGCCTCATCCGGCAGATACAGTTGGATGCCAGATAGCTCTCTCTTTCTTTTGGGTTGTTTACAATAATAAAATGTACACTTGGGATGCAACTGTGTTTTCTTTTTTCTTTCGATCGAGGAATATATAACTAGAAAACTTGAGAAGTGAAGAAGAAGAATACCATATTTTGTAAGGGTTATACATCAGCAGTATTATTGAATTGCAGCATATGATTGGTATGCTAGCTGCTGAAAGCCAGCGCTTCTATGGGGTCCCTGACGGCTGACAACATTTGAAAGTAAAAGCACAACGCCAAAAAGAGAGGACAAAAGAGTAATTATCAATAGAAAAAAACACTATTTGAAAGATGCCCATGATGGAGAGCCCAAAGGTGAATAAATAAATATATGCAGACAAAACAGTTTTTGTGGGTTTGCTTCTTTCAAGCCTTTTCATCTGCATAAGTATCTCAAAAGTACCTCCCTCACCCAAAAGAAAAAAAAAAAAAATGAATTGAGATTTAGATACTGAGTTGAGATGAGATGAGATGAGACGATTTAATTTGAAAGTTAAAATTTAAATAAAATATTATTAGAATATTATTTTTTAATATTATTATTGTTTTAAAATTTAAAAAAATTAAATTATTTATTATATTTTGTATGTAAATTTAAAAAAATTATAATAATTAAATGAGATGAATTGAAACTATATTTGTATCCAAAGCTAGGGTGACATGCATGGTTGACAGCTTTTTCAATTTTCATCATTGAACCAAATTTGAGAAAGAAAAAGAAGGGGTTTAAAAGCCACTTGAGTTTAGTAGAAGTTGGCTTCATAGCACATATTTAACAGTACTCCTGCTTAGCTAAAAGTTGTTAGAACAAACAATATTGTTAGACAGTTGGCTTTTAATTTGCTATAAACATATATTCAGTAGCTTTACTTACATAATTAATATAGATTGTTTAATCTCATCTCATCACATCTCAAAATTTTTCATCTCATTTTCTTCTGAAACCACTCAAATATAAATACTTTTCAGTTTCAAATATTCAACTTTTTCATGTAATGAGTAATCATTACCTAATTATTATAACTTTTTTAAATTTTCAAATGAATCACACAAAATAACTCAACTTTTCGAATTCACAAAATAAAAATAATATCTTAAAAATATTTTAACTATATAATATTTTTATTCAATTTTTTTCTCTGCCATTTCTCAAAATCCAATAAAACATTTTAACTCAAACCATTTCACTACTATTTATAGATTTCTCGTATCATTTCATTTAATCTCATCTCGTTACCCAAAAGCAATCTCTCTCTCATGGATAAGAGGTATGAGTGACAACAACTAAGACAAACCCTTGATGCAGATAACTTACTCGCTACAGCCATGTTGGTGTCGGAGGGTCACACACACATACACAGAGGTGAAAGTATAATTAAAGCTAATCCATTGAGTACACAGGTCATTGAGGTCGGATGTGGAAATATTAAATAGGTATGTTTTGGCTTTTGCAGTTATCATTTGGAATCCATGACAGGACCGCCTCAATGGAAAGGTCAAAGATTTCGAATAAATCGATGTCCGATACCCGAAACAAGGTTACCAACGGGACGAGGATGTCAAATACTGTCGATTTAAATTTAAAAACCCATTAATGCAATGGCAAAGAGCTAAATTAAATGATATAGATACTTTGAACACCTCTTGAAGGAAACCACTGAGAGAGTCCTATACCATCAGATAAAAAAAAATAAAAAATAAAAGGTTAACAAAAGAAACGCCGTTGCCGGGGATCGAACCCGGGTCACCCGCGTGACAGGCGGGAATACTTACCACTATACTACAACGACATGTTTCTGAACGTTGAATGGAAACGATACTATATTAGTAGAAACATTGTTTTGAGAACTTCTCTATTTTTTTCGTTTCCTTCTTATTTATTTACTTGTTTTTAAGAAAATTTTTTGAAAGGCGTTTACAAAACCGAACGTCTGGCTTATAACAAATGGTTGAATATTTTCCCACTGAAATAATGTTAACATATAAAATAAATAATAAAATTTATCTCTTTCCATCAATTTAAATTTTTAGAATAAATAGTGATTTTACGGGATAAGTAGTGTATGCTCCCATTCGTCCTGTGGCAAACTCTAATATCATAAAGAAATTTATGAGCCTAACTCATCTTATAAAACCGGTTCAACAAGAGATGATTACTCATTTCTTATAAACATGTCCAAAACCTTATCCACAGGCAATGTGAGATTATTCCTCAATACCCTCCATCACGTGCAGGTCAATATTTTTTTTTTGGGCATTGTCACGAGATAAATAGTGTGGACCTCCATTCGTCATGTGGCAGACTCTGATATCATGAAGAAATTCACGGCCTAACTCATCTCATAAAACCGATTCAATAAGAGAGAATTGCTCATTCCTTATAAATATGTCTAAGACATTGTCCACAGTCAATGTGAGATTATTTTTCAACAACTAAGCTCAGGTCTTGAATCTACCAATAAGAAAGTAGGATTTTTTTTTCTTAATTTTCCTACTATTTTAAACTTGTTATCATCTTTGGAAGAGTTATAAGAGGTTTTCATAATCTAGTTAAGGTTCTTTAAAGAAAAATAATAATAATAATTTTTCGATCAATGTTCTTCAAATTAATGTTATTGCCTTTGAAACCTTGAAACCACATAAATACCATTCATTTGTGATCTTCTAACATCTTTGGTATCTTTTATTAATGTGGTTGACTAATGTGCTTTCAAGCACGATATCGATGAAGGATGCAAACTACCTTCAATGGCTGAGAGATTATGTGAAGGTAGAAAGAAATTGTCTCGTAGTTATGACTTATAAATTAGCAACATTAATTATTATGTTTACAAACAGAACATCGACTCTGCGACGAGCTATCATCGCCTCAACGCTTATCTTTTCACTAGTCTGTTGCCAAAAGAATGTCCAGAGGCGAAAGAGCTTAGTCTTTAAACCTTCACTTCCATCTCCAAAAGACAATACATTTTAGGAAGCCAACAAAGTCAACCGTAGTCATTCTGCTGTCCCTTGTTGTGTGGCATAAATGCAACTTATTGATATTGTAGACTGGTGAAATTTCTGACTAGTGCAGTTCCCATTGCATTACAGTGAGATCTGTTTTTTCAATTGAATACTAAAACCCTTCGCTTGGTATTATACATAATCATCATTCTGATGGGGTATATCACAGGTTGTATAATCTGAAAGAAAAGCACAACAAAACTATGAGTTACTTTGTGATTCTCATAAATCTAAAAGCAACACGATATAGTTTAACAAATACAGTTTGGAAGTGACATAGTGGCTTCCTTCCTATGTGGTATAATTTCATCGGCAGCAGGGATACACCGTGAAATCATCACTTATCCTAAAAGCTTAAACTGATGGGAAGGGATAGATTTTATTATTTATCTTATATCTTAACCCTCTTCCTCACGCGTGGGCTAGACTAGTCCCCCTTAATGGGTGGCCCAACACGTGAAATATTTAATTAAATGGGATAGAGTATAGAGTCAGAGTTCAAACTAAGGATCTCTACTTTGATACCATGTGAAATCACTAAGAGTGTAACCGGTCCGGTTCGATCTGGTTTTGAAAATATTTTATAACCGAACTGGTATACACTGATTTTGAGATTTGAAGAACCGATACCGCACCGATTACGCTTCTAAACCGGTACTTCCGGTTTTACTAGTTCTGGTCCGGTTTTTTCGGTTTTAGTATAGTATTAGTGGATTATATAATTAGTATAACTATACTATAGTGATATAGTATTAGTATAAGTATTATTACTATAGTGATTTATATAGTTATTTATATATAGTGGATTACTAATAGTATTAGTATTAGTTTGTGTATATATATATATATATATATATATATATAATAGTATCATATAGTGATAATATGCTAGTGATAATATGTTAGTGTCTAATAACTTAATTATATATTTGATTATATATGTTAGTGATAATATGAATGTTACATACACTTTTTATATAAGTGTATATGATCAAATGTATGGAAATATATTTATTAAAAATAATATATATTATAATTTATTATGCTATAAAATGTATTTATCCTTAATATATATACAGTTTATATTAAGAACAAATGATCAAATGTTAATGTTTAAGATTAAAATTTTACGTTAAATTAATTTTATGTTATATCGAACATTATATTAATTTTATGTTATTAGATTACTATTACACATGAATAGTATGATTTTAAAATTTAATCTTACATTAATTAGCAATTTAACATATAATATAAAATTATTCTATATATAATTATATATAATATAAAAAATTAATATATATATATGAACCGGTCCGGTGTGGTCCGGTTTTAGAAAAAAGAAAACCGGAACTGGACCACTTTCAACCGGTTTTGAGAAAAATGAAACCGATACCAGACCAACCAATTCGGTCCGGTCTGATTTGGTTCACCGGTTTTTTTTTTTTCACCCATAGAAATTACCACTTGTTCCAAAAATTTAAACTGTAGGTTTTATTATTTATTTTATATCTTAACATACCTGAAAGTAAAGCCATCTTCTTGAACCAATATAATCATTCTTTTTACAGTTCGGATTATTTGCTTATTCTTATGTTTATCACGGTTAGGCTTAAATGCAGTGTTACGACTTTCATTCTCTCTCAAAAAAAAAAAAAGAAAAGTGTTACGAGTTTCATTAGTTAGATGTATTAAGGTTCAATGCGGTAGGGTCAAGAATCCCTTTCTATCAATGTAAGGATATATAATGTTTAGTGAACAGTGAAAATCATTTAAAGTATATTTCTAAGGAAACCCTTGAGTTGCTAGGTCATGTAGAAGCACCGAAATTAAATTTCCAAGGAAGATATTTATATACCTTGTTTGCTGAGGAGTTTATGTGATTCGGAGGCAGAAGAAAGCATCATTTTCCTGCTGTTTCATTTGCATGGACTGCCTCTGATGCTCAACTCGCTGGAGCTGTGATGACAGCTGAAGCAAGTCAATGGTAGGCCTATTTTCACAGGAATGGCTATCGTTGGAATTCAAAATAACAGACCCTTGAAAAATCCCATCTGCTATTCCAAAGTTGACAGCACCACTAACATCATATGGCATTATTGGACAAAGGCAATTCTCTTCTGCAGAATTAATTTCAGACGAAGGGAACTTATTCAACACTCCACCTGAGGAAGGCTGTGAACTTATTCCTATGAATGTCTGAGAAACTTGACCCATGCTGTCATGGGGATTGCAACTTGGCATGATCAGTGGACAAGCCATGGGAATCCCATTCAAATGGCTTGAAGAGTTCTGTGAATGAGATGACAGAAGAGAGAGAGCACAACCAGAGTCTAAAATTCTCGATAATCCTTGAGCGGTTGATGCTGCATCAGAAAAATTGAATTCTTGACTTCCGAATGACGTGTTCTGGAGAAGAGAATGCGAACTAGAAGTTGGGCCTCCTATATCATGTGTATATTGACTTCTATTTGCTGAAAAAATGTTTCCGGTTGCAGTATTAGCTCCATTTTCATGAAAAGTGGGGGACTGCTTTACAATAGCCCGAGGGAAGGGGAATAATTTTGAATGCAGATGCTCATTTGTTGACAGAGGCCCATAGTCAGTCCTATCTTTAGCTTTTAGATGCCTGCACTGGTCACTGGTCCCATATTTCTCAGGATGCAAGAGGTCACTAGGGAGAATCTCTGGGCAAATAAAGGAAGTCGTTGATATAGAACTTCCCTGAAATCTGTTGCCACCTACAAGGCCTTCAGAGAGTTACACAAACACTATAAACATAATTCTAAGAATACAAGAGTCAAACTGTAAAAAGGGAGACTCAAGAATCGGTCTTCACAAGAAATAAATTTACAGTAGGAAACAAGACATTCTCATGAGCAATTGAAAGGAACCAAAATCAACAGCCAGAAAAATTTGAGAACAGAAGGCGTTCTCTAGATTCTAGAGCTTACAGGGGTCTGGAAATTGTTTGGAACAGTACAGATGCCCCAATTATTGGAACTTTCTTTTTACATAGGCAATACCCCAATTATTGTATTAAAGTGCCTGATGACCATTTAATGCAGTTACTTGGAGTCTTAACATATAATAAGCATAATGAATAGCTGAGCTTGAAGTGAATCGACAAGATATAAAATAAAAAGTAAGGTTAAATGGAATTTGATAAGATCTAAAATAAAAGGCATGTAAATAGTCAGACTCCTGGAAGAAGGAAAACATAGGAATTAATATAATTTAGTGAAGAGGCCTACATCCACATCCTATAAAATTCAAAGGATAAATCTTTATGACTAACTTTATATGTTGTGTATTATAAGACCAGTTATATAAGAAATAACCTGTAAGACAGTAGGTGTGCCATGTGAAGCAATGGTGAAGTAAAGAGAGTTTAGTCCTCTAACATCTTCCGAATTTGGACGTCAGACTGTGGTGGTGTAACTGTACATGTGTTTGTGTCAAAAGGATATGCATTTATTTTAAAATCTGATTGGTTCGAGTCAATCCAAGCATGCATGTCAGGTTGGATTGTTTGTAAAGGTTGGATTGTGTGAAATAGGTTGAGACGACATGGTCAACTGGAATGGTGGGGCTGAGTAGGGAATGGGTCAAATGGATACCAAGCCTAGCACGAGGTTTGTCAACCTGTTGGGGGTGAGCATGGCTAGTCGTGCATGGGAGTACACACCTGCTTATGGCATGTGTAGTGAGTTTTTCAGATTAGTTGCACATGCCTAGCACACCTAGCACACCTAGCACAGGAACATTTGGTCCGTGTGGTGCACAGGGCACATTAGACAGATAATGGCAAAGTACAGATGATGCATAAGGGCACATATCTTTAGATTCCAATGCAGATGATATTAGGTAAATTTGATACATCATTAATTGAGTTAGCAACACCCAGATGCCATTTGAGGATGTTCAAGTCATTTGAAGAGACAATCAATGAAATTGTAGATAAATATATTACAATTTGATGACATGGTAGTCTATATGCACAATATCTTAAAATGATAATTCATTGTTAGGATTTCCTTGTAATTGCTTGTCTCACCTAGTTCCACCTGGTATACACCTAGATGTGAATAAAACTTACTATGCAAGGTCTTCACAATCTACACAAATCAGTCAGGGTATGACGACCCTTACTCTTAACTGTTCATGTCCTCATCAACACGATGCAGCTAGGTGACTTCAAAGCATTTGTCAAGCTAGAGAATGCACTAACCACATATGTGCAATTCCCCAAAAAGACGAATCAATATTAGGGCTCCCTATAGTTGTTTATTTAACCCAATTCTACCTAATATAGACCCAATATAGGATCTAACATCTACTTTTCCACACCATCCACAAAATCTAAGGCATCACTACCACCATAGTTGAACTTGGCATGGCCATCCGCATGACAAGTGTGAAGGCAGTAGAGACAACAGTTTTAGTGTGAGTGATCTATGAACGACATGGAGAGAGAAGGGAGAGACATCTCAATGCTGTAGGGAGTCTCGCGGTTAGATCTAGCAGCTAGGGAGTGGTGTGATGCACTGATCTCAAACCCTTGTAGATTGGAAGTTTTTTAACACAGCCTGTTTGTGATTTGTGTGGAACTATCTTGAAAGTTTTGTGCCAATTAAATTTTAGTGCTATTTGTGATGTTTGGAAGACAAAAGGTTGTCACTGATGGCAATTTCTGATCTTTCACACCAAACTTTAGAAGTCAATCCTGCTTGGAATTTGGTGGGTTTCAGGTAGAATCAGACGGAAAATTTTCAACTCCAAAATCTATTGGGCCGGATGTTGGAAGGGCTGTATTCCAACCCAACAGGGTCAGAATTACACCGCTAAGTGAAACAACAACCTGTCAATCAATTTTGAGGTTAAGAGAAGGAGCTGCCAAGAAACTTCAATTCCATTCAAGTTTTTGGCAGGTCTAGGAGCTTACTCTTCCACATTAAGTTTTCCCTTTGAGAGTACAACATAATTCAAATAAATGATATTAATAATCTACAGACACTAACAAATTTTGTCAAGTTATATTAATAATCTAAAGAGACTAGTAAAATCAGAAACAAACAATCGTGCATATAGATTCAACCTATGTACAAAAACATATCAGGAATTACAGAACAAAAGATTATGAAATCCTGCACTCCACTGTAAGTAATTATACACAATGGAAGCAGTCAAAGACCTTAAATTAGAAACCAAAGAGTACTATCAAGTTTTCTAATTAAGCACAGGAAATTCAGTCATATGGTGGACAACAAAAAACATCCCTGAAGAAAACTAAAGGAGTGGTAAATCCATGTTAATAACTTAGGTTTGGGACCAATTAAGCGCCAAAGTATAGAGAATTTATTTTGGGAGGGGGAGGAGGTGGAGGAAGAGTTTAATACCATCATATGATTGAAGCAATCTCCCATCCCGGCGGAATTGACTACCCACTTGAGGCTTTCTGCGTCTCTCATTATGGCCTGCAAGGCGTTTACGGCAGCTACGCTTACAATCATCAAATTCAGCCAACAAATGAAACCTGGATGGTGTGCATATCATAGCAGCAAAAGAATTACTACACGAGAAATGAGTCAAGGTAATGGCTTACAGAATTAAAATGTTCAAAAATGTTGGTTTAACTTCTCCAAAATCATGTCCTGAGTTAAAAATTACAAGTGATCAACATGAAAAAAAAAGACAGATCTATTCCATAAAATCTCAAGTTTAGGACACAGTAACTTAAAACAAAGACTATTGGGACCAGAGAGCATACGATAGACAAATTAATATCTTCTCATGCAAAATAAAGAAGAAATACTAGATGATAATAGATGATACGAAATACAAGATGGTGAAAGGCAATGCGAGGGAATCCAATTTTAGGAATCCTGTACTCAGAAGCAAGGAACAACATACAGTTGAACAAACTTTAAGTTCTTCAATGGCTCCCTCTGACTGCCCAAAGGACATGAAAATTCAAGAAAAAAAATAAATTCTTTGGGCGTACCTACATGTTGGGGACTTGAAGTGAAGGCTTAATAAAACAAAACTGACCTGCTGCACTGTTGGCAAAACCTCTGTTCCATGCCATTCACAATGACTTTGGAAGTCTTGGAGTGGACCTCACAAACTTTATGCTTCTTGTTGTAATCTTTAAAAGAGCTGAGATCCTTGTTACAACCATAAACTTGGCAGAATGCAGTCTGCGAATGTAACCCTGATGATGTCCGTGTTCTTTTTGCTGGAGGTACAGATGACTCTGACGAAGATAAGATCGAAATTCCTTTTGAAAATTTAGAATTACAGGCATCTCTGTGATCAGGAAGCCGTCCAAGCTTCAAATCAAAGAAGGACGAATCCCGACTGTTTGAATCCACCACAGAGCTTGAGAGCTTAGAAGTGGAGTCATCTTCTGCAATTGCATTTGACATGGCCATGATTGGATTAACAACTCTTCCACCCCCAACGTGACCGCTCAGAACTTCGCCAAACGAATCGTAGGCTAACTGCTTACCAATCATCTCTGGAAAACCCAATTCCTCAAAACCCTGATTCTCAACAGCTTCTTGTTGACCAGAGACTAACTGGTTGCCATAACTACATGGCATTCTGAATTCCAAACCCAACCAAGTTTTCTTGTTTCTCGAGGGCGAATTACTAGGCAAAACTATTCCATCGGGCTCAAGCCCCTTCCCTTCACCGACATAATTCCAAGGCTCCATATCAAGCAACTGGGTCACAGTTTAAGAGATCACACAAACCCACTACAGTTCATGCACAACAACCAAAAAAGTAAAGAATTTTCTTAGTACATTTCAGCCCAGAAACCAAGTTGAATTTTAACCTCCAAATCCACTAATGCGCCTAAGCACTAGATACTGGTAACCATTGGATAATCAGAAAAGAACTGTTCACAACCGACAGAGCCAACCTATATATACAAAGAGAGAGACCTCACAAATTCTCCTCCTTGAAGCTTCATATCATGGGAATCTCAATTCCTGATAAGCCAATTGGATTGAAAAAAAGAACCCTTTATAAAAAATTCCGAACCCACGTAACTGAACAGTACAAAAACCACGTGAATCCAATCAAGAAACAGGTAATAATTCTCAATGCAAGGACTTAATCAGAAGAAACAAAGAACAAATACAATAAGCAATAACACCCGTCAGATAATAAATGATATGAGAGAGAGAGAGAGAAGGGGGGGGGGGGGTGTGGAGGGGGAGAGAGAGGGGTTTAAACTTTACTTTACCAATGTACTGTAGATATAGCGGTATTGTAATGTGGGGCTGAAGCAGACAGGTCACAGGACTCAAAGTGAACGAGAGAGATATCACTCACATCAGTGCGTCCCAAAGTCCATGGAAGATGATGTGGTTGAGTGAGCGAGACGGTGAACTAACATGAACAGTAGTTTAACTTCTTGAGCAAGTATGAAAGTCTCCGCAGTCCCTACCCACATCATAGAATCTTAGCGTTGCTACTCTACTGTAATCTAGTTTTGTCATCTTCCTTTATGAATATATTTTAGGCTTCGTTTAGATATTCGAACTATTCTAATTCATTATTATAATTTTTTTAAATTTTAATTTAAAATATAATAAATAATTTAATTTTTTTAAATTTTAAAATAATAATAATAATATCGTAACAATATTTTATAATCTCAATTCAATTCAACTCAACTCAGTTTAACATCCAAACGTACCCTTAAAGAAAATTGCTAAATGTAGTTTAAATTTTTTTATAAAAAACTACTTTCCCAAATTTTAGTTATTGATATATTAAAGTAATAAAATAAAATTAATAAAATAATTCTTATAAATAAAATTATAATATATAGCACTATTTTATTTTAAATAATTTATTAAATTTATTAATTAAATAAAAAATCAAAGAAAAAGAGTTTAAAATATGAATTTATAAAAAGCACTATTTTTTAGATACAAGGATACTTTAATATCTCGACATATCTATAAATAATAGTAAAATGATTTGAGTTAAAATATTTTATTAGATTTTGAGAACTGAGAGATAAAAAGTTGAATACAAATATTATAAAATTAAAAAATTATTTGAATATAATTTTTAATATTATCTTTGTTTTAAAATTTGAAAAAGTAGTATTATTTTTTGTATTTTGTTTGAGAGTTTGAGAAAATTGTAATGATTAGAAGAAAAAGTTAAAAACTTAAAATTAAAAAATATTTTATATTTGAGAAGGAAATATTTGAAAATATCTAAAAATATTTGAGAACAATTATTTTGCCAAACGGGTCTTAGTGTAAAAGTATGAAAAGGATTTTTTTTTTCTTTTTTAATTCTATGTTAAAGAAGAAAACAATTGAATTAGACCTTATGCCTATCAATTATAACGATTTTATTGAGTTCTTAAATAATTTCACAGTTTATGTCAAATTATTTATACCTTTCATATCGAATAATTAACCGAGGAGAGGAAGAAAAGAAAATTCTTTTATAACTTGTGCAAAATATGAAGCATGAGGAATGAAAGTAACCAACAACCAATAATAAGAAGATAAATGCTACATATAGTCGTAGAGTGTATAAGCGTCGTGCAGTTGCTTAGAGTGAGATCCACTATTAAAAAATTAATTTTCTTTTTATGTGAGTCTCGTATTTATTCAATTTTTTTAAAATAATTGCGCGGCGTTTACACACTCACGACTGCAACTATCATTTCTTAATAGCATGCAAGATGAGCTAGTCTAAAACAGTAGTGACTGTTCATGCACAATAAAATAACAAACTCTTTTGTTGATGTAAATTAATGAAATTTACGTTGTGTTGAGACTTATCTCATCTCATCTTATCTAATCATTACAACTTTTTAAAATTCCTACACAAAATAAAATAAACAATTCAAATTTTTCAAATTCTAAAATAAAAATAATATCAAAAAATATATTCTAACAATATTTTATTCAACTTTTAACTTTAACCTCAACTCAACTCATTTCATCTTATTTGCGAAAATAAATGAGGTCTTAAAAGATAGGCCCCACACTGGAATAATGAGGAAACAAAAATGGCTTAGCTCACCCATCTTTGACAAGTCTTCTCCTTCTCCTCCTCCTCTTCTTTTTCTTCTTCAATCTTGTGTTTGGTGCTTTTTATAACAACTAGGCAGGAGCCTACGTTGCTTTAATTCCCAAAGTTAAGTCCCCTGAATTTGTGAATGAATATAGGCCAATTAGCTTGTGTAAAGTGATCTACAAGATAATAGCTAAAGTCCTAGCAAATAGATTAAAGAGAATTCTTCCAGATATAATTTCTCAGCAGCAGAGTGCCTTTATTCCGAGGAGACTGATTACTGGCAATATATTGGTGGCTTTTAAGTTGCTACACTCGATGAAAAATAGGCAAAAAGGAAGATAGGGAGTATGGCCTTAAAACTTGACATGTCAAAAGCCTATGATCGTGTGGAGTGGAGTTACTTGGAAGCAATGATGAGAAAGATGGATTTTGATAAAAAATGGATCAGTCTTATTATGAACTATGTATCTACTATATCTTATTCAGTTCTGGTGAATGGTAGGCTAGGTGAGAAATTTTTTCCTTCAAGGGGCTTAAGGCAGGGTGACCCTCTGTCCACTTACTTACTCCTATTATGTGTAGAAGGTTTGAGCAACCTTATTAATCTGACAGAAAGTAAAGGAGAAATTATAGGTGTAAATGTGGCTAGAGGTGGGACAAGGGTTAACCATCTAATGTTTACATAAGACTGCATTCTTTTTGGTAGAGCCACCTTGGAGGATTGGAAGCAGGCCAAAGAGGCCTTGGAACTTTATGAAAATGCCTCCAGTTAGTTTCTTAACAAATAGTTTTTCAGTAGTAATTCAAAGGAGTAGATGAAGAAGCAGATACTAGAAATAGCTGGGGGCTAGATTGAGTGGTTCTTGTAAAAAATACTTGGGTTTGACATCCATGGTTGGAAGATCCAAGTATAACACTTTTAGAGGGATAAAAGAGAGGGTTTGGGATCGACTAAGTAATTGGAAAAACCAGTTTTTATCTCAGTCAGGGAAGGAAGTGTTACTGAAGGATGTGATCCAAGCTATTCCAACCTACCACATGAGTGTATTTAGGTTGCCAAAAAAGCTATGTTATGAGATATCTAGCTACATTGATGGCAAAATTTTGGTGGGGGCAAAAGGAAAATGAAAAGAAAATCCAATGGAAGAGTTGGGAGAAGATGGGAGCCTCGAAAGAAGCTGGAGGAATGAGATTTAGAGATATAGATAGCTTTAATAAAGCTATGCTTGCAAAACAATGCTGGAGGTTTTTGACTAACACCAATTCTTTATTTGCAATCTTGTTAAAGGAAAAGTATTTCAAGAATCAGGACTTGTTGAATGCAAAATTGGGTTACTATCCATCTATGATGTGGAGAAGTTTGTGGGGCTCTTTGAATTTGTTGAGAGATGGACTAATGTGGAGAGTTGGAAACAGTAGAAGTATAAAGTTTTGGGAGGACAGATGGGTGTTGTCCTCTTCTTCCCGTTGAAAAATACAAGCTTCAGTTAACACTCTCAATAGAAGCTCAAGGGTGGAGGATCTCATTGATGCTGATAAGGGTGAGTGGAGGGAAGATATGTTAAAGGCAGTGCTGGGAGAAAATGAAGCAGACATAAAGCAGTAAACAATTGTTTACCTACAAAGGAGAATTTCTTAAAGAGGAAAACTGTTTAAACACCCATGTGTCCTATTTGTAATAGAGAAATGGAGTCAGTAACTCATTCACTTTGGAGTTGTGCAGCTTCTACAAATGTGTGGGCAAAACTTGTTAGTCTTGTCAAAAAATGACCAAGCAACGAGATGGACTTTTTTCTTCTCTGGAAACTGTTAGTGCATAAGTTAAATCAAGAGGAATTAGAGAAAGTGGCTGCTATCATGAGAAATATATGGTTGATAAGAAATAAGTTTGTCTTTGAAGAGAAGTTTTCTAGTCCAAATAGAACTATAAGAACAACTTTGGAAAATTTGGAAGAGTTTCAAAAGGCACAGAAGGACCTGATAAGTAATCACAGTGCTACAGGGACTGGTCGAAGTGTATAAAAGTGGAAAAGGCCAGGAGAGGAAATGGTGAGAGTAAACTGGGACGCTTTTTTGACTCCAGGAACTTGAAGATGGGTGCGGGTATTGTCCTGAGGGATGGAGAGTGTGAGGTTTTAGTAGCCTTATGCATGAGTAAAATGAATGTCAGTAATCCGATACTTGCTGAAATTCATGCACTATGGAGCGCCGTGGAATTATGCATAGAACTGAACATGAAAAATATAGTTTTTGAAGGTGATGCTTTGGTAGTGATAAGAGCTGTAAATAGTAAAGAAGAGATCTGGGTGTGGTATGGTCAACTAATAGAGGATTTAAGAAGAATCTTTAGTAGTAGAGCAGGTTGGAAGCTACAACATACTTGGAAAGTAATAAAGTGGCACACCAGCTAGCAAAAATAGCAATGGGAATTAAGGAGGAGGCAGTATGGATTGAGAATGGTCCATCTGATATCTTTACACTTGTATTACAAGATAAACTTTGTATTCCTTGATACTAGATGAAATGAAATTATACATGTTTACTTAAAAAAAAAAAAAGGGCAGGAGCCTACGTGTAACGTATTCCATATTGAAAGTGCTACTGAATTTTTAATGTGGTAAATATAAATTTTTAGATACACATCATTTAGAACAATAAGTATGATAAATATAAAGGTAGTCATAATTTATAAATATATGCAATAAATTTTACAAATGATTATAATTATACTTAAAAAAAATGAAAGCCACAGAAAATGTAAAATTATTGAATACATAACGAATAAAAAGTTTAGAATTCATTATATTGAAATCATAATAGGACATGCATTACTCCACTCGTTATAATTAGACCAATTAGACATGTAGAAAATAATAATAATAATTTTCTTATAAATGAAAAAATAAAATAATATTATTTTTAATTGTTTTAGAAAACTACATGGATATAATTGTTATTGGAATGATAAAATGTAAAAACAAACCATTAATTTGAAATTTTAAAAAAATAATATTTTTTTTACAAATAAAAATAATATTAATTTAAAAATTGTTATTCAGTATGATTCATTATTATGAGAAATAATACGAAGACAATTGTTTTTTTAAGCAATGCCGTATAGTAATAAAATATTGTTTTTAAATTTTAAGACAATATTCTCATTTTTTAATTTAAACATAATATTATTATTATTTTCAAATTTAGAGTTGCAATATCAATCTTAGAAAATAAAAAGACGTTTTTATCCAAAAAAATTCTAATGGGTAAAAAATATTATTAATCCTTTTAATAATAGTTTAAGATGAAAATATTATTATTTCAATGATTATAATTTACTTTTATGAGTTACTATGAAAAATAATATTAAGATAATTGTTATTTTTTGAAATCTAAATAATGTTAGATCTCAAATTGTAATTATATGTAATTAAGATAGGAACTTATACACTTTTTTAACATCTCCTATCCTATTTTGTAACCTCCCCATAAACAGGAACCCTCCTCTCATGCTATATATATCATGACACAAATTGATAAATCTTAATACACACTTGGTTGAAATGATTTTCTTTTTTGGGTCCTAAAATACTAGCAGTTCTTGACATCAAGTATTCTCAGAATATCTCATTACTATTTATTATTTTATTATTATTTTTTACCTATTTTTCATTAATACTATTCAATATTTTTTTTATTACTTTTTTTACTATTATTTATAGAATATTTAAAAATACTTCACTCCCCAAACTCATAATTTTCCAAAGAGTTGCGTGAAGGCCTTCTAAAATCTCACCTCTCATCCGTCTCACTTCATGACGTAATTGAATGCCTTGCTTTTTGGACTTCCATCCCTTTCTATCCCCTTGCTTTCTTCAGTACTCGACATTTGTTTCATCCGGCGCTATCTTTTTCATTATTTTCTTCACCTATTTTTCCACTTATAAACGTACAACCTGATCTAGGGGGCGATCGAAACTATGAAGTTAAACGTGGTCATGAGCAAAATTATTAAATTAATTTTTTAAAAAGGTAAAAACTAATTAAATTGTATAGAATTTTCTTTATGGAATTAAGTACGTACTTCAAAAAAATTAATTTATTTTTTCTTTATGCATGGCGTCAAGAGTACTAGTATGGCCGTATATTTGCAAGTCAATGCCTGTCACCATCGACTCCTTCCAGAACCATTTTTATGGCCACCCTTAGGGCTCATATTGAAAACGTGCATGTATGCATGGTCCCCACGTACGCCTTGCCTTGCGGCAGTCGGCCTTTTGTTTCATATTACTTTTTCCTCCACTCCCTTCATTTGATCTTTATGGCTCAACCAATACTAATGGAAACACATACAAAGCTTCAACATCATATTAATTCATTGTCTATATTGCTCTTTGCATCAGCTAGCTAGCTAGCTAGCATGCATTAATGCGTCCTACACATATAGTTGTCATGATTCATCCGAGAGCCATTTGCCCTAGCTCTAGCTTGAATTTTACCAAAGAATAATATATAATTTATATACATAACATTCAATCGATGTTGCACACTCAAAATCTTAATTCTCAACATCTTGCTGATTACTACAAAGTTGCCCATTTCATGTAATATAGGGTTGTCATTGTTTACATGTTTGCACAAACTCACTTGTGTTGATGCAAAAACAAAAACAATAACAACAATATTATTAGTAAAAAAAAAAAAAAACTTTCTTTGTAAGGGGATTCCCCCCCCCCTCCCGCCGCCAAAGCCCATGAAGCCCGGCCCAAGACGAAAGGTCACAAATCTGGCTTACTAGGAGAATTCCCTGTGCATAGCTTGCGGGATGAATGTTGTAGCAAAGGATGAGACTCGTCGGAGATCATTGATCTGAGATCCCTCGGATAATGTCCAGTCATTGAGTGCCCGTCCACACAGCAGGCATGACATGCGGATGATCGTCAATCTACTAACAAGGAAAGCACAAACGGACCAGGGGAAAGGCAGACAGAGAGGAGAAGATTTGAGAACTACACCACATTTAATGGCTCTGTCACCCGGACGACTGCGACAATAGCCGCATTCCAGGAATTACTATCCGTATAGGGTAAACGAGCCTAGTGTGACTAGCTAGCGAGGTAGGCCGAGGCACTGTGGACCCCTTTACCCATGACGGCCACACAACTACAAGGAAGAAAGGGGAAAAGAGGCAAAGGCGTGACGAGCAAAGATATGTGCATTATCCAGTATGTTTCTATGTACATGCCGTCGAACAAAAAAGTGTGAATACGTGTTTTTTTTTTTTAAAACTTGGGGGGTGGGGGGGGAGGGGGGGAGATACAGCCAGGCGCATGAAACCTCTACGTTTCAGCGCCAGGAGCACCGGTCTCAATAGACGCAGAAGCAGGGTCTCCCAACTCAATGGCCGCTGGAACAAAGTTGGCCAAATCCACTAACGCTGGCAAGGGTACAAAAGCGGTCAACATCTCCTTTCTCCCTAGGTCGTGGTTGGATTTAAAGGATGCCTCGCTAGTGGGGATATCACCAGGCGCAAGTTGCTGAAGATACTTGGTGAAAGACTGTGAATGTAGCTTCAGACTCTGAAGAAGAAATAACCGCATCTATTTGCGGCCCTCATTGATCCCTTGTCCCCACACTTTACCACAAAGTGTCTGGAACCACCTTAGCTGCTTGTGTAAGGAGAGGTTGACATCCTGGAAACTCGTCTGTAGTTGCCACAACGGGTCAATTTCTTCCCGCAACTGCCTCTTCTCCATCAGCTCTCAGGAGAGGTCGGCCTGGAGACCTTGATTGACTTGCTCCAGTTGGGTCTTTTCTTCCTCCCACTTTTGCTTGTGCTTCTGAAGACGGCGCTTCAACTTTTTGAACCTCTTGCGCTCACTCGACAAGTCGAGCCTCATCTTCTCAAGTTTGGACTTCAGTTGTTCCTTCTCTTCCTTGTCGCTGCGAGCGCGGTCCTAACCCTCTTGAGCAGCTGCCTCCTGATCACCCACTGTGAAGGTCGCAAGCTGAGAAGTGCCCTGATGACACGAAAGCAATACTAAGAAAGAAGGAGGAAGGACGATGAAAGAGAAAAAGACAGAAAATAAGCAAGCAAACCTCGCGAAAGAAGGACGATAGGCATTTGACCACCCGACCAAAGGCTTCCTCTCGGCTCTCTTCTATGGCCAGTTGAGACAAGAAAGGGAGGGCCTCCGCAAGATCGGCAAATTCAGAGAACTCCCCAGGAACCTCAGAAGGAGCAGTTGGGTCCTCACTCACGAGTCTCAGGAAGGGGCCGGTTGTAGCATCTGGAGGAGAATTGCCACCTGCGAAAGGTTCTACTTGAGCAAGTGGATTGACGACCGGGATCCTCGGACCATCGTCAGCCTGAACCGAAAATCTGCAACGGAGAACGTGGGGTTCCCAAGAACCTCAACAATTGGAGGAGGTTGACCTCCTATGACTTCCACATCCGCAGGGTGGCTGGAAGAAGCTTCCCCCCTCGTTAGCAGCCTCAAAAGAGTGACCCCCAGTGGCCGAACGAGATGAGGAAAGGGGAGGGATTCGAGAAGAAGAATGCTGCCCCACCCCAGGAGGAGAAGACGTAAAAATACTTTCGAGAAGGCTGCAAATCTCAACCTCAACTCTAGGCAGCTCGCCAATCATCGCAGGAAGGGGCACCACAGGGGAACTGCTCGCCTGCTCGCCCGTTACGACCAGTGTGGGGGCCGCCTCCGTAATCGGATGGCAAGCTTCTAAAGTAGCCATTTCTTGCATCAAAGGGTCCCACCCCTGGGAAGAGGTCTACCCTCGGCTGGAACTCCCTCCTGACAAGGTTTCTTCCCTTTAACCGGAGTAGGAAGGTCCGTGGAACGCCTCTAAAGCGAAGTGATTTGTGGCTGCACAACCAGCGGCCTGTCACCAGAGGAAAGGTGCCCCAGGGGAGGCAGAGAACCTTCCAGATTTTCTTCAGAAAGAAGGGTCTCAGAACGAGCACTATCAGGGTGTTTCTATACCCATTCTCTCATGATCGCCAGGCGTGTTGATTCGTAAGGGGTGGGTATCGGACACACGGTCTTATCCTCCGGAACTGTTCCCCAGTCTGTCCGTATGGGATACTCTCAGCGGTTCACCTGACCCACCGGAAACTCCCAACCACGGCCTGAGACAAAGAAAAACTTGGGGGACTAGTCTTTTACCTTGCAATACCACTATGACAAGGTAACTAAGGCATGTGATGCCTTAAAGCTGCACACATTCCCTTTGAGGCAAAGCACTTTGTGGGAAAGAAGAAACTCGCGGCCAGTAAGGTTCGCATCGTCCGGGTAGGATTCCAGCAAATCTCATCGCCAAATAATGCTGCAGCATATCAATAACCACCAGGCATTCAGATGCAATCGAGAAAGGGCCAAGCCTAGGTGGTCCAGAAGGTCGCGGATGGGGTGAGGAAATGGAAACCTCAAGCCGCATGAAAACATAGAATGGTATAGGGCTACCTTGTCAGAATGGCCCTCTGAGTCAACGATACCCTCGTTAGGACCCGAAACTTCAAAGGCAACGGATTCTGGCACTTGATAGGTGAAAGCTAAGGAGGCCAATGTGGACTTATCAGTGGATGAGCGCCACCCACTACCCAAAAACATTGGCTTGACGTCGGTAGAAACGCTGGGTTGAACGGATTTTTCAGAAGCCATCAGTGCCAGAATGAAAAATAACAGAGAGATTGGTTGGAAAGAAGAAGAATTGAAAGAACAAGAATGGCAGGACAATCGTAAAGCAATGAGAGCAAGCTAGGGCCCACTCCCATGTTTTATAAAAGAAGGTGACGGTGGGACTTCCGTAAGTCGTCACAACCAGGGTACATGCCGCTTCGGTTTCCGGAAATGTAGTTCACGTAGTGACATCAACGCGAAGAGCCGCCTGATACCCTTTCATTAATAAGTTTGAAAAGATGTGATGAAACAATGAGTTCATCATGAGGAGACACCGTCAGAAGTGGCCGGGCCACAGGAGCTTCTTGGACAGTAGAAAACCTAAATACAGTACCCGTCCTTGGGAAGAGGGTAGGGTAAGTCATGATAAAATTTCCACCATACTCTTCCGGTGAGAATTAGCGGGGTAATTGTAAGAGGATTTTTCTCCCCCAAGGTCCAGGAAGCCCAAAAGCTTGGCCTAGGACGAAAGGTCACAAATCCGGCCCACTTGGAGAATTCCCTGTGCATAGCCTGCGGGATGAATGTTGTAGCAGAGGATGAGACTCGTCGGGGATCATTGATCTGAGACCCCTCGGATAATGTCCAGTCATCGAGTGCCCGTCCACACAGTAGGCATGACATGCGGAGGATCGTCAATCTATTGACAAGGAAAGCACAAACGGACTAGGGGAAAGGCAGGCAGAGAGGAGAAGATTTGAGAACCACGCCACATTTAATGGCTCTGTCGCCCGGACGACCGCGACAATAGCCGCATTCCAGGAATTACTATCGGTATAGGGTAAACGAGCCTAGTGTGACTAGCTAGCAAGGTAGGCCGAGGCACTGTGGACCCCTTTACCCATGACGGCCACACAACAACAAGGAAGAAAGGGGAAAAGAGGCAAAGGCGTGACGAGCAAAGATATGTGCATTATCCAGTATGTTTCTAAGTACAAGCCGTCAAACAAAAAAGTGTGAATACATGTTTTTTTTAAAAAAAAAATGGGGGGGGGGGGGGGAGATACAGCCAGGCGCATGAAACCCCTACGTTTCAGAGCCAGGAGCACCGGTCTCAATAGACGCAGAAGCAGGGTTGCCCAACTCAATGGCCGCTGGAACAAAGTTGGCCAAATCCACTAATGCTGGCAAGGGTACAAAAGCGGTCAATATCTCCTATCTCCCTAGGTCGTGGTTGGATTTAAAGGATGCCTCGCTAGTGGGGATATCACCAGGCGCAAGTTGCTGAAGATACTTGGTGAAAGACCGTGAATGTAGCTTCAGACTCTGAAGAAGAAATAACCGCATCTATTTGCGGCCCTCATTGATCCCTTGTCCCCACACTTTATCACAAAGTGTCTGGAACCACCTTAGCTGCTTGTGTAAGGAGAGGTTGACATCCTGGAAACTCGTCTGTAGTTGCCCCAACTGGTCAATTTCTTCCCGCAACTGCCTCTTCTCCATCAGCTCTCAGGAGAGGTCGACCTGGAGACCTTGATTGACTTGCTCCAGTTGGGTCTTTTCTTCCTCCCACTTTTGCTTGTGCTTCTGAAGACGACACTTCGACTTTTTGAACCTCTTGATTTGACTCATCAGGGCTCATTGATTTGAGGTCCCTCAGATAATGTCTAGTCATCGAGTGTCCGCCCACACAGTAGGTGTGACATGCGGAGGATCGTCGATCTATCAACAAGGAAAGCATGAACGGACCAGGGGAAAGGCAGACCGAGAGGAGAATGTTAGAAAACCACGCCGCATTTAATGGCTTTGTCACCTAGACAGCACGCTACATTAATGACGTCGTCGCAGAGCTACGCCACATTAATGACAAAATTTACAATACGAGGACTCCGGACCTCATAGTGACATACATGATTTGCTTTTCAAACTGATAGTATAAATAGATGATCCCAAGTACGAGGAAACTCTCTCTGATCTCTAGATTTTCTTACTTATTTACTACACTCTAAGAACACTTACTGACTTTGGCATCAGAGGCTCCTTAGCCCGTAAGCTGCCCTCTCAAAGCCGCATACATTCTTCTCTCTGCAGGGTCCGTTGTGAAGACCTGAATTGTTTGAACTTGACTCTAGAGTGTGCGAAACATGACATCAACATTCTTAATAGAGTTGTAAGTACCAATAAACCAAGTTCCAAATCCACTGATGCATGTGCATCAACACTCACTACTGATAATTATTGGATAGTCTTGATGATAAGCACTGTACACAATGGACAGAGGCAATACAAAGAGAAAGCCCTCTTGAAATTCTCCTCCTTGAAGCTTCATATATCTGTCTATTACTTAAAAGCGCCTATAATGTTACTGTTCATTACTGTTCATCAACAGTAATGAACATTAAAGCGCCTATAAGCTTCATATATCCTCCTTGAAGCTTTTTTTTTTTTTTCATTTTTTCACATATCTTATACTGTTTGTTACTGTTTATGTTACTGTTCATAAACAGTAATTATGAACAGTAATGACTTTTTTTTTCACATGTTTGTTTGGTTTTTCTGTTTCTTTTTGAGTTTGTCCATGTACGATGTAATACCACAATCGTGCATGAGAATTGAGAGAGAGGTAGAAAGAAAAAGTAGGGAAAAATATTAGTTTTTGGGTTTTAAATTCCAACCCTTTATCTTTAATCTTTAGATTTAATCTAATGGTAGAAATTTAAATATTGATTTAAACTAACATAAAATAGATAATTAAAATTTAAATATTATATCATCCACTTAAAATTAACTTCAATTTATAAAATACTAATTTTTCATCATTAAATAAAAGATAAAATTTTACTGAATATTTTTAAGAGAATAATATTATATCATATACTAAAAATCAACTTTAATTTATAAAATACTAATTTGTCATCATTAAATAAATGATAAAATTTTACTGTACATTTTTAAGAGAAAAAAATTATCTAATTAATTTGAATTTTTAATATAATTTAAATTTCATAATAAATGATGAACATAAATAAATAATAATTTTTTTCTTATACATTAGATTATTTTAATATTCAAAATTACACTTTATTTTTTTCTTCAATTTGACAGATGTGGCAAACGTGTTTTTTTTTATCAATTAGAAAATCTTACGCCATATAGGATTTTACACAAGTACCACTAATTTCAAAGTAACCAAGCACATTCTAGAGATCAGCACAATCACTGAATCAAATAAATAGCACAAACAGAAAAAAATATAATAATAATAATAAAATATGAACAAATTAATTACTGTCGTCTGGCCGATCTGACGCTTCTGTCCTTGCCGACCTTACTATACTAGGATGCCAATTAACATTTTATATATGTGTGCGTATATATATCTCCTTATATTTAAAAGTGTCTATCGTCTGATAATAATAAGATGAATAGTACTGAACACTGATAAACAATATTCTTATTTTACGCTTCCCTTCTTCGTCCATCTCTACATCCTCACAGCAATCATCTTCATAAAATCACCACAAAATATCACAAAAATTATTAAAAAATACTACAACAGATCACAAAATCACCTCATACAATATCTTAATTGAATTATATGTAATGATCAATAAATGGATAGACCCATTTCGGGAGAGGGAGTTGCGAGGAGACGAGGGCTGCCATGAGGGCTTCGACAGTGGCTTGGGTCCATGGGGGTGGTCGCTGGAGGAAGAGAAGCTCGATGGTGGTGGTGCGATGGCGCAAGCATTGAGACCCATTTTGGGTTGCTCGCGTGCGACGAAGGGAAGAGTTGCCAAGGGGCTTCGACTGTGGGGTTTGCTCGCCGGCGTGAGGGGAAGCCAGTGACGAGGTCGGTGATACCCACGGTGGCACACGGCTGCTTGAGGGAGGAGATCAGGTGAGAGAGAGAAGTCGTGGCTGAGCGGAAGGAGAGAGAGGGAGAAATAAAAAGTGAGAGGAAAATAAACTTTTTGGGATTTAAATCTAACCCTTCATCATAACTCTCCAAATTTGATCAATGGTGAAAATTTAAATACTGATTAAAATTAATTTAAAATAAATAAATAATATATAAATATCAAATCAAAAATAAATTATCAAATTTAATTTATAAAATACTAATCTTTCATCATTAAATAAATAATGAAATTTTGTTAAATATTTTTAAAAAAATAAAACTATATAAATAATTATAGTTTTAACATAACTTAAATATGATAATATTCTTAATTAACTAAAAAGAACTGCTACAGCTACCGAAAAAGTAATCCAAAAATGTGTCCTGAATGTGTATTTCACTTTTTTTTTCATGTATTTTTTTAATCATCATAAACATTTTTTAAAAAAATAAAAAATTCACAACATCATGAAAAAACACTTCTTAATCACTAGGTAAAAAAAACAAAAAACGGGTGAGAGAGGGAGAAAGAGAAAACGAGATGAAAATGAAACTTTTTAGGATTTAAATCTAACCCTCCATCATAACCCTCCAAATTTGATCAAATGGTAAAAATTTAAAGACTGATTTAAATTAATTTAAAATAGATAATTAACATATAAATATCATATCATAAATAAATTATCAAATTTAATTTAAAAAATACTAATATTTCATCATTAAATAAATGATGAAATTTTGTTAAATATTTTAAAAAAAGTATAACTATATAAATAATTAGAGTTTTAACATAATTTAAATATGATAATATTCTTAATTAACTAAAAAGAACTGCTACAACTAATGAAGAAGTAGCCTGAAAATATATCCTGAATGTGTATTTCACTTTTTTATTTTTATTTTTATTTTTTTCATGTATTTTTTTAATCATCATAAACATTTTTTAAAAAAATAAAAAATTCACAAAATTATTAAAAAAACACTTCTTCAATCACTAGATAAGAAAAAATTTTAAAAAAAATTTGGCAAACGTCCCTTGGACGTTACCTACTGCTAGTGTGTATATATATATATATATATATATATATATATAATTCAATTCCTAAAAAAAAAAATAGATTATAAAAAATAAGAAGAAGAAAAGACCTCATGATTATAGAATATCCAAAACCATACAATTCAAAGTGAAAGAGATACCAATCATGTGTTCCAAACTCCATAGAAATTAGAAAATGATGTAGTTGCTATTTTTAGAGAGAGAGAGTGATTGACTGAGAGGGTCAACTAACATTAGATAGTTTTTTTTAACATTTTTATTTGTTTATTTATTTTTTAATTAATGATGCAATAACATAAATCAAGAAACAAGAAGGAGGTGAGGTACCCAACAAAACCACACTATTGAAGATATAGTGCATGATATGCGTAGAATAAAACAATATAAAGATGTACTAAGTAAATTAGTTTCGGCCATGTTCCTTGACCCAATCAAGTTGGGATCACCTTAAACAACAGGTTGCATGTAGTTCATTTGTGGGGACTACATTGTTGTGGTTTGAGGCCTTAACACAATCATTCGTGTAGGTGATTGAACTAAATTAATTTTCTCAGTTTCTTCTTATATATCTAGTTCCTTATATTAGTTAAGATAAGTGAAAACTTACTAAATTTTCTCAGTTTCTTCTTATCTAGATCCTTAGTTAAGACAAGTGAAAACTTAGTTGGATAGGAGCTAGGAAGTAGACTGATCTAAAATTTGGTGGAAAATGAAAAAACTGTTGGATATAGGACCTGACCGAAGGCAAAGTTTAGACCGTAGATGCAAGTTCGAGCAATAAAAGGGTTAGATGTTGAGGGGGAAAACAAACTAGGCGAGGGAATAAGTGTACGTAGGACCCTAGAGTAGTGGAGTGACCCAGAAACCAGGAAATGATGAGAAACATGACAGGCAAGGCTCGCAGTTAATGAAAATTGGGTGCATTTAATACGGGCCGGACAACTTAGATAGCACAACGTAATATGGCAATTGGTTTAGACCATATTCCTTGACTCAGCCAAGCTGGTGATCACCTAAAATTATAGTTTGCATATAGTTCAAGTGGGGGACTACACTGTGATTTGGGGCCTTAGGACAATCACTTGTGTAGGTGGTTGAATTAGAGTTTCTCAATTCCTTCTCATCCATATCCTTAGCTAGGCCGATAAGTGGAAACTTATAAGTTGAATAGGAGAAAGTAGACTGATCTAAACCTAGCTTGGTGGCAAATGGGCATGTTGTTAGATATAGGACCTAGCCCAATGAAAATGTTATACCATAGATACAAATCTGAGCAATCAAAGGGTTAGATGCCAAGGGGGAGATATGGAGAGCAAGGAATTCTGAAATCACTTGGCAGGGGTGGTGGAATGGCACGGGACGACGGGTAGTGGAATGATTAGGCAAGAGATGTTATGGCTGGCCTAGGGCTGATGGAGTAAGGTTGCGTTTGGTTGCAAGATTCAGCTGAGTTCAGTCTAATTTTAAGTTGAATCTAACATCTAAACACCCAACTCTCAAATTACTAAACTCATCTCAACTCAAAACCTCCTTACATGTGGGACCCACAACCTTTTTCAATTTAACACATCTTTATACGTGGGACCCACAACCTTTTTCAACTTTCCATAAAAAGTACTAAACTCATCTTAACATCAAAACATACTTTAAACTCAGTTTAGAGGAGCTCTATATAATTCTCTTTACTACTCAACTCACTACTATTTATAAAGAATTGAACTCAACTTAACAACCAAACGTAGCCTAAGTGTGAGACCCAAGAGTGGAGTGACCAAAAAGCCAAATCACACTCTTTCCTTTGAGTTCTATATTTATGTTGTCACGTCACAAGAAAATAAACTAAAGACCTCCGTATATAATTAACTTAGTTCACATTTTTCATCTTAATAAAGCCATCAAACCTACTTAGATTGTTCTTTGATAAAGTTTCAAGGAATGTAAAACTTAAACTATTCTATAGATGATACTTATTTCATAGCTTTTGATATAAACCTGCGGGAATGAAATCTCTTGAACTCACAACCAATTCGAAAACTTACCTAAGAAAGTCAAAATCAAGTCAATGGATGGAGAATCTAGACCCGATGAGAACTCGTTTCAAGAACCTAGATTATATTAAAATCTAGACTCGTTGAAAACCTATCTCAAGAACCCAGATTACAAGGATGAACGCTATAAAAGTTGTGATTTACTTTTGATAAGTTCAAAAGTTCAATCAAGAACAAGAGGAGTAAAGCTCAACTCAAAATGAATAAATTTATCAAATTTCATAAACTTATTAAAATGAGACTAAAAAGAGTATTTAAAGCAAAACCTAACCAAACCCTAACCAAAATAAAGCCACTTTTACCCAAAATTCCCCTGGATAAACAATGCCGTGGCTATAGTGTCGCAGCTACAATAACGCTACAGTAACCTCTTGAAACCTTAGTTCCTAAAAAATAACTTTCCAAATAAGCCATTGGCCAAAATACAAGGCATTCCCAAAAATCCTAGTTCATAAGAAATAATAACTTTCCCACTATGCTCTTGAATAGGTGTCCCCCTTAAGTCATTCTCATAATAAATCTAATTATTCTAAACTAATAAAATAAGTCCTTTAAATGAATTAAACAAGTTGAAAGCCTTTAAGTCTTGTTGTTGCTCTATTCCATACCTTGTACCAAATGAATCAAAACTGGATCTTCATTCTTCAAGTTCATCTTGAATGTTGGGCTCTTGCTAGACTCATCCCAAGTGGATTGTATCGCCTCATTGATCTTCTTGGCTCTTGATCTTATGATTGACCCATCTGAAACTTACAAAAGATCTTTAAGACTAGGCCCACTTTGATTCCCATCATTCCCCCTCTCCTCAAAAGGGGTCAATCTCGAATCTCCACTTGAATCAAAGAGAAAAATGTTAGTAATATTGAAAATAACAGAAACATGATACATACCTGGAAGATCCATTTCATATGCATTATCTTTAATTTGTTCAAGAATTTAAAAAAATCCATCCAAGCTACTCCGGTCGTCAACAGGTAAAGGCATTAAATCTAAAGGAGTAAATAGATTATGTCTATAAACAACTTCAAAAGGTGAAAATTTAGTAGTAGCATGAACACTCCAATTATATGTAAAATCAATGAATGACAAACAATACTTTCACAAATGTTCATGAAACACATCTAAAGTCTTTCTCACCCCAAAATGACCACTCCAATTATATGCAAACTCAATGAAAGGTAAATGAAACTTCCGCAAATGTTCATGCAACAAGTCAATAAATGGCAAATGATACTCCCACAAACATTCATGCAACACGTTTAAAATTTTATTTACACCAAAATGACCACTCCAATTATATACAAACTCAATGAAAGGCAAATGATACTCCCGCAAATGTTCATGTAACAAGTCAATGAATGAGAAATGATACTCCCACAAACGTTTATGCAATACGTTTAAAATCTTATTTACACGTCTATCACACCAAAGTTATCCAACAAACCACCATGTCTATCACACACAAACAACTTACGTATAAAACTAGTAGGCACACAAAATCTATTCTCTCTAAACAAGTACCAATCTAGTTTATAGAACTTACCAAATGATGCTTTCTCACATGTTCCATACACACTAGCAAAGTCATCATCATCAGCATGCAATTCTTTATCATATTTAAGTCTCAACAATTTTGCATCTAAAATGAAGGCAAGAACATACCTTCTTGCTAAAGCATCAACCACAAATTTTTCCATACCTTCTGTGTATTTGAATACATGAGGAAAAGTCTCAACACAGTCCTTCCACTTAGCATGCATTCCAGTCAACAACTTACCTTGTTCCTTCAAATATGTCAAGGACTCATGTTCTTCAAAGAAAGGTCGGGTAGGAATTGTAGCACCTGACACAAAATCAATGTAGTGCTCTATCTCCCTAATAGGTGGCAATCCACTAAACACACTGCTAGGAAAAAGGACCTCATATCCCTGCAACAAAGAGACAACAATACTAGGCAAATATACGTCAAGGTCGTTAGTATTAAGACTCACCTTAACATAAAAACTCACTTTTCTCTTCTTTTTTTTTCTCTCACTTTCTTCACCCTCTCTTTTCTTTCCATTCTCATTTTATTTTTCACTCTCTTTTTCCCTTTCACACTCTTTTTTCTTTTCACTCTCTTTTTTTCTATTACTCTCTTTTTCTTCACATTTATTTGTACTCTCGACTGCACAATTATTTTTCAACTAATTCTCTCTTTTTCTTGAGGTCTCAGTCTCACCCTTTTCTTTTTTCTCTCTTTCTCCATTTCGGCCCCTCTATTTCTTTTTTTTTCTCAATCTCACGTTCACTCTTGCTTTTCAGCTCAATCTCACTTTCACTCTTACTTTTTAACTCAATCTCTTTTTCACTTTTTCTTTTTTGCTTACTCTCACTTTCACACTTTCTTTTTTTATCACTCTCATTTTCACTCTTTCTTTTTTTATCACTCTTATTTTCACTCTTTGTTTTTTGGGCAACCTCACTTTCTAGTTTCAATTGGTCCCCATGGACCTGTGTTGGAGTTAAAGGAACAAGTTTGATTGTTTTTCCATCATTTTCGAAACTATACATGTTCCTTAACCCATCATGTATCACCTTCCTATCAAACTGCCACGGTTTTTCCAACAAAATATGGCCAGCATGCATAGGCACTACATCACAAAGGACCATATCTTGGTATTTCCCAATTGAAAAAGAAACTAGCATTTGCTTATTTACCCTAACCTCCCCACAATCACTCAACCACTGCAACATGTATGGTCTAGGGTGTTTCAAGGTAGGTAAATTCAATTTTTCAACTAAAGTAGTGTTAGCCAAATTAATACAATTCCTCAAATCAATGACCATACTACATACCTTGTTGTTGATGTGACATCTAGTATGAAAATTATTCTCGCTCTGCTGCTCTCTATCAACCATCTTAATTTGTGTATTGAGTGCACGCCTAGTAACAAGAGAATCACCATACTCTTCTTTATCATATCCATTTTCAACACTAGACACACGTTGCCTCATATCTCTCCTGCCCTGTAGATTTCTAATTACCACATCTTGATAATCCATCCTATCTCTCACTTCACCCAACACCAAGTTCAACCGCTCAAATTGTTGTTGCATGACTTGCAACACAAAGGATGAGTTATCTACCATCCCCTTTGGTGATGAGTCACTTCTATGAGACATCATAATGTGTTGCACAAAAAGAATGTTAGCGGAAAACCTCACACACTCCCTTACGTGTTTACACTCGAATAATTGCACTCCACTCGTGTTCCACTCTTAATTGATTTTTTTTTTCCCGATAATAGTCTCACACGCTCTCGCATTTTACCTCAAGAGTTTTCCTACTCAAGTTCTTTAAGAACTAATTGAACTTAATCAAGACAACGCAACCTTGATTTATCCCAACTAGTAATTAGGTACAAGAAAACAAGTATAAGAGAAACACGAAAGGAATAAAAACGACAAGAGAATCAAGGAAGTTATACGAATGAAAGAGTAACTATAAGATAAGATACCAACTTTAATGATGTATGCAACCCCTTTGATGATAAGGTTCAATCAACAAATTTCCTTCTTTCTCTTCTTTGTAACTATGTAGCAACATTTGAATATGCCACCTTTTCTCTTCCTCTTTTTTTTTTTTTTAATTTAATTTTATTTTATTTTCCTTTCCTTTCTTTTATTTTATTTTCCTTTCTTTTCTTTTCTTTTCATTTCTTGTGAGAATCAAGCAATTGAATTCAAACACACAAGAATTGACAATGAAGTATAAGAGAAAAAATGGAACGACACTCCAAGCAATTGACAAACTTTGAGATGCAAGAAATCCTAGAATCTTGAAACCCTAGGTGATGCAAATTTCAGCTAAACCAAAAACTCTATGAATTTCGGCAGCCTACTTTTTGTTTCTTTTTTTTTTCATTTTTTTTCAACCCTAGAACAATGAAGCCCTATAATCAAAATTAAAGATGCAAGAATTAAAAGATAGAATCAAACCTGATTGGAAACCTGGCTCTGATACCAAATGATATGAACCCGCAGGAATGAAATCTCTTGAACCCACAATCAATTCGAAAACTCACCCAAGAAAGCTAAAATCAAGTCAATGGATGGAGAATCTAGACCCGATGAGAACTCGTTTCAAGAACTTAGATTATATTAAAATCTAGACCCGTTGAAGAACCTGTCTCAAGAACTCAGATTACAAAGAGGAACGCCACAAAAGTTGTGATTTACTTTTGATAAGTTCAAAAGTTCAATCAAGAACAAGATGAGTAAAACTCAACTCAACATGAATAAATTCATCAAATTTCATAAGCTTATTAAAATGAGGCTACAAAGAGTATTTAAAGCAAAACCTAGTCAAACCCTAGCCAAAATAAAGCCCATTTTACCCAAAATGCCCATAGATGAACAGTGTCGCAGCTACAATATCACGGCTACAGTAACACTACAGTAATCTCTTGAAACCTTAGTTCCTAAAAAGTAACTTTTCAAATAAGTCATTGGCCAAAATACAAGACTTTCCCAAAAACCCTCGTTCATAAGAAATAATAACTTTCCCAACATGCCCTTGAATAGGTGCCCCCTTAAGTCCTTCTCATAATAAATCTAATTATTCTAAACTAATAAAATACGTCCTTTAAATGAATTAAACAAGTTGAAAGTCTTCAAGTGCCCAAAGCCTTTAAGTCTTGTTGTTGCTCTCTTCCATAGCTTGTACCAAATGAATCAAAACTGGATCTTCATCCTTCAAGTCCATCTTGAATGTTCGGCTCTTGCTAGACTCGTCCCAAGTGGATTGTATCACCTCATTGATTTTCTTGGCTCTTGATCTTGTGATTGACCCATCTGGAGCTTGCAAAAGATCATTAAGACTAGGCCCACTTTGATTCCTATCAGCTTTCCCTCTAACCCTCCTATGTGTCCTTTAAGCTTTCTTATAAGCATGCGCCTATTTAATATTTATAAAATAATAAAATTTACAGATGGAAGATAAATCCACAGCTCGTTAAGTAGGATTGGTTAAGTTGAGTGTAACATATGAGACTCAATTATTAAATCATGCATGCATTCTAATGCTCGTTCTTGTGGTGAAACTTTAATAAATAGTTTTAGAAAATAAGATATGAATTACTGAACTTTTTGAAATTTTATCATTCATTCCCACGATATAAAAGATTCTATGGTTAAAAATTTAACCTGCTTTATAAAATAAAAGAGACTTTGCAGCAGTATTCATTAGATTAAATTAGAAAGTCTATTTTACAAAACATGATTTCATAAATTATAGAAATATGCCTAGGCTTTTGTCACCTCTTCCTTGGACCATGTCTATCCTGACGCTTCGTCCTCATTTTGTTTATGGGAGGGGATGGATATACATAAAAACAAAATGAATCGAATACTCAATAAATATTACTTCATACTGTAGTACATCAGACCATTGTGGCGCAACAACTTGGGTGGTACAAGAGCCTAGAGGAGGTGACCGCTTTGACGTGTCAGCGTAGCAAGATAGGGAGAGAGAACAGAGAGGGAGAAAGGGAGAAGTAGACGAAGCGGTGAGAGAGAGAGAGAGAGAGAGAGAGAGAGAGTGCAATAGGTAGAGGGCAAGGCTTACCAACAATGTGCGAATATGGAAACCCAGAATGGAGGGTGGTGGCATGATGTCGTTGGGACCGAGAGATGCAACAGAAAGATGAGAGAAGACAGAGATGAGAGATATAGGGAAATAGGATGAAGGTTGTCGGTGCCGGGGGAGGGGGGCAGGGTTTTGCGCACTAGGGAAAAAGTGAGAGAGTGAGGGATAGGGAGAAGGAAAGGAGAAACCAAAACCTTCCCGGGGGGGGGGGGGGGTCCAAAATGGTGTGTTTAGCACTTAAGCAGGCTGGACACATATATAACGGGTTGGGCTAGGTCTCATAGTAAAATTCAAAATTGTTGGGTGCAATGTATAGTTTCGGGGTTGAGGGTATTTATAGGGAAAATACTATTAACTCCATGAGAAAAACTCGATGGCCGGAAATTTATTAAAAAATCCGTTACTAACGACAGCAAAGCAAATACTCAAAAATGTTGATGGTGCTCGATCGTGTAGTGTATTTTTATGTAGATTTAAGAGAGAGAGATGAATGTTGGAATGAGTATTGCAGGCAGCTGAAAAACGAATCGATCAAGCGAATAAGAGAGCTTTTACGTTTAGGGCGTTAAATTAAGTTCAAGTGAAGAAGAGGCCTCATTTGGTTTTGCAGACGAGATAAGATGAGTTGAGATAAAAGTTAAAAGTTAAAAGTTAAAAGTTGAATGAAATATTGTTAGAATATATTTTTGTAATATTATTTTTGTTTTGAGACTTGAAAAAAATTAAATTTTACTTTTATTTTGTGTGAGAATTTAAGAAAGTTATAAAAATTAGATGAGATTAGATGAGATGAGAATGGTTGTGAAAACAAACAAGGCCCTAGTGCAAGCAGCACAATTTTTTTTGTTTAAACATATCGTGGGGCGCTTAATAGAGAATTGGGTTTTCGTTCTTAAACTATACACTAATGGGTATTAAACTATTCTTTTAATTTAAGCCTTAATGATACTTGGCCTTTTACTTTTTTCCTTTTTCTAAAAAAATCATTAGGCTGGCTATTACATATGAATCTAACTTGAACATCGGAAGAATCCTGCACTAATATTACGGTCAATCTAAAATAGGAAAAAAAACTCTCATATTTAATTATATATTAAGTAGAAAGATTTTGAGTTTGACTTAAACCTTAAACCTATCAATTAGCTATATTTACTTGAAAATAAGACAAGGGTTGAATGGAGTTCTTACATAACTTCACTGTTTACAAAATCTCTATTATTGTTTTAGACCAAATTGTTTATAGCTTTCATTTCAAATAAAAATAATGATCATGAGGAGAAACTTTAAAGAAAATATTCTCTAAAACGCATGAAAAATAGGAAACATGAGGTAGGAACGATGCCCCAACACCAGCTAGTAATTAATAGGAATATTAATAGTCTTTCAAAATGAGTATTCCAAATAATTAAAGGCATGTTTATGGCATCTAAGATAATCACCTTCGTATTAATGTAAGAGAAATGATACTCCTTGTATCGATTTTTTTCGTCTCTTATCATATTGGTTAATATATGTACACTTTTTTAAAGTAGTTTGTTAGCTAAAAAATCTATTTTATAAGTTCACTATTTAAAATGTTAGTTATTATTTTAAATTTGATTATATAAATATATTTCATTTTGGGCAAAAATAATGAGGATCAAGAACCATAATTAAGAAAGAAATTGTACGTCCATAAAGCATGGAAAACATGAATCATGCCTAAAGTAGAAATATTGTTGTAACATTGCAGTCTAAATAATAGTGATGCTTTTTGTGACGTGTTTCATCACTAACTGATCTCGACCGCTAACCTGTGTCAAGAAAAGATGGTGGCCCGGTATGCATAGTGCACCTTTGATGCCTAAGTTAGAAACATATAAATATTGCCTTGCAATGAGAGATCAAAAAGTTACATTGGATTGCTAATGCTGGCTCTTTATATAGATTTGATTATTACTGATAAGAATATTTCAAACCTTTCCCAAGATCTCAGGGATTTGATTATTGTGTCCTTGGGATATTTGATAAAGGAAGGGATCACCATATCGTGGGTGAATATCTCGTTATTTCCTTAAGATGGAATAACTTTAATTTAATTGACGACGGTTACCATATTAATCTCCTTAGGTGGTGCAGTTTTGTAGTGGCATGCGTACAATACGCCTGTGGTCTTTCAATCCATTAGGCTCCCTGAATGGGCCTTATTCGGTATCGTTGGGCTCATATGGTGAAGATAAATAAGCCTCTACAGTTACCCTGCAAATTCCTATCAAGTTGGCATGAATAGAATTCAATAATTATGAACATTTTTTTCCATCGCATCATTGGTTTTGATTGGTTGTTCGTGCTCTCATGCCCAATGAGTTTGTAACGGCTCTACGTCTGCATCTAGTCACGTCACCAGATCATGGGATTTGTCTGCAATGATCACGCTATCAGACTGCTCACATTCTCCCTTGGGTATTTCAACCATCGCGTCTCCTTTTATCAATAACTTTCTCCTCCATCATGTTGGCTCTTCTTCATTGCCTGTGTTTTATGTTAAAACCCTAGCTTCTCCTCAATCGCATCACTCGTTTGTGTCAATGGCTCGCTAGAAGCTGAGCCCACGCGGTCAAGGCATTGGAAGGCAATATTTGCAGCTTTCATTCTCACCCCTGATATCACCTAGCTCAATTTGAAGGCCGTCATTCTGGCTAGAGATGGGAGTTTCCTGGTAAGGAGGGCGAGAAGGCAGACTTCCCAGTCCGCACCATATGGGGGAAAGTCCTTGACGACAAAGCAATAGTCGTTACTCTCTCCCAATGAGAGCAAGCCTGCATTGAAAGGGCTTATTCCTGGGTCGAGCTTAACCAGGAAGTTGTTTGGACCGAGGCCTTGTTGACGAGCGCCCACATTGACAGATTTTTAATGATGCCTGACCATACTTATGCGAGTGGTCGTCGCCTTCTGAAGGAACCAATGGCTTCCCAAGACAAGAAAAGGCTTGCCATAACCAGCGGCTTCTCGTGCTTAAGCCTCCTGTGGCCTCGACAAGCTTTGGAGCCTCCCGTGGCCTCGACATGCTCTGGATCGCCTCAGGTTACTGTGGGGTGGTAGTCTCTAGTCCGAGAAGGTTCTCTTGACTCTGACTTCCTAGGTGATTTGATGGGGGCGGGCCCTCTGAGATTTTGCCACGGCTCTCGACTTTGAGTTCCCTTCCCGAGAACTCGAATCCGCCCAATCGCCAAATTTCGTTCTTCCTTCGACCTCGCCGGTTGACCAGAAGTTGGTCGACGAAGAGGAGGATGCAGACATCACTACAACTTTCTCCCGTTGTCTTTTACATGTTCCTGTATTGCCCGTGACGCAATCCCGACAAGGGAAGTCGAGGTCCAGGTCTCGACTGATGAGCTGCGTACTGAGCTTGGATCTCAGGGGAGGCAAGGGAAAGAGAGCCTACCCAAGGCTCCCTTCCCTCAATCGACTTTGGTGGTGAAACTCTCGTACTCCTCCTCGACCTCAAGTTGAGTGGGGGCATGGTTTCAATTCCCTCTTCGCCATTTTGGCGTCATCCCTCTCCGTATTGAGGGGAGAGGGGAGGGCCAGTCACCAACGGTCGACCTCGCTACAACAGGTTCATCCCAGCCCATTGATGATGAAGGGGCAGGTGCCCTCGGTCGACCTTGTCTCCTGGGGGTTCTTTTGCAGCTCGGTGCCCTTTTCCTCAAGGCAAGGTGCACACCGGTCCATCTCAGCCTTCAATTCTACCGAGGTCTCTGGCACGGGTCGATTCTGTTCACGCAATGGTGAACCAGTTGAGGGACTTTTTTTCCTCAGTAGGTCAATTTTTTGTTTTGGCCCCTGCTTTTATTTTTCTTGGATTTAAATTCTTATGTGTGTTTGATTTCGGCAGGGTGTAGATCAGCTGGCTGCCTGGAGTGTTGACGAATGGGCCGACTTGGGGGATGAAGTCCAGGCCAGGCATATGTTCACCTTCTTCGCGCGGAAAGAGGTCGTGCAGCTACAGACCGAGAAGGCTGAATTAGAGGCTATCCTCGATTAGGCCGACAACTACATACGGTCCCTGAAGGGTGATCTGGCCAGTCTATGTGAAGATGCGGACGACCTCAGGGGGGAGCTCGACCAAGCAAGGGAAGAAGCTGCTTGTGACCATTTTGAGCTGAGAGTGCTTCAGGAGGAAAGAGCTTCGAGGCAGTAACAATTGTCTTGTCTAGAGGTGAAGTTGGAGTAGGCCAATGGATGCTACCATGAACTAGATGAGGTCGCGGTGAAGACTGAGGAGGCCCATCGTCGACTGGGGCTTAACCTGGATGAAGAAAAAGGGGAATTAGAGGAGCTATCTAAGCGACATTCGACGATAAAGAAGAATCGCAAGTGGATGGATAATAGGCAGAATGAACTGACGGACTCTATGTTGCGTCTCCACTGGAGGGTTAAAGCTCACGACCAGTGTATCAAGGGCTTGGAGTTTGAGTTGGCTGCTTCTAGAGAGGAAGTCATTCGCCTTTCCCCTCAACTCTTGGTGGCCAAGTTTGTTTGTAGTAGGGCCTTTGGCTTTGGCTATGAGGCTGGCTTGGAAAGGTTGAGAACCTTCTTGCTGGCGAACCCTCAGACTAACTTGAGGACGTTGAACCTTGAATCCTTCAAGCCTGACCGCGTTTCCCGTTAGTATGTTGATTGTTTGTGAAGGGACACAATGCTTGATGCGTTCCCGGCTCTGACTCTTCGCACTCCTCCAACTCCACTGGCTTCAACAAAGTGTCTCTATTTATGACTGCAATAGTCATTTCTTCTTTTGTGTAGATTGATGTTTCTCTTTGTGTAATCCTGCAATAGTCATCTTTTCTTTTGTGTAGATTCGATGTTTTGCTTTGGAAATTTTACATTTCAACCGATTGGTTTTCTTAATATTTTCCTAAGTTTCGTTGATGTTTGTGTTCTGGGCGTCGTGATTGCGAGGGTCGCGTAGTCTGAGGACTTACTCGCCCATATCGTCACCACGAGTCTAAGGACTTGACCTCGGTGGGCAAGGGTCACCCAGCCTGAGGACTTCCGCACCTGTATCATCATCGTGAGTCTAAGGGACTCGGTCTTGATGGGCGAGTCGATTAGTCTGAGGACTTGCGTGCCCGTATAGTTACCACGAGTCTAAAGACTCGACCTCGATAGGCGAGGGTTGCCCAGTCTGATGACTTGCGCACTCATATCACCATCGCGAGTCTAAAGACTCGGCCTTGATGGGCTAGGGTTGCGCAGCCTGAGGATTTGTGTGCCCGTATAATCATCGCGAGTCTAAGGACTCGACCTCGGTGGGTGGGGGTTGCGTAGTCTTAGTACTTGCACTCATGTATCATCACCATGAGTCTAAGGACTCGACCTCGGTGGGCGAGGGTCGCACAGTCTATGAACTTGTGTGCCCATATCATTTTTGTGAGTCTAAGGACTCAACCTCGGTGGGCGATTGTCACACAGTCTAAGGACATGCGCCCCTGTATCATCACTCATCACTGCTAGTCTAAGGACTCGACGTCTTTAGCCCACAAGTTGATTAATATGGCCGCATCTAAATCGCACATAATTTATTCTTCCTTATTATAGAATTTCAATTATCCCAAGTTGATGATAAAAATCCCTTAACTATTCAAAATTTTCTCTCCAATAATACCAAAAATATCTCCAACTAATAACTTCATATCTCTATGTGAATTTAACTAATTAGAAACTCATTAAGTTCTTTGGATTTTTCTTAAAAATCACACTAATCGCGGTAAAGTATCTATACTTTCGCTCAACTAACTAATGGTGCTTAATCCCAGAGCTCTAATCACAAATCAGCTCTCGGTCTCATTGCAATTCAATAGATCGAACAATAATTAGTTAGAAATTTGCAAGTATTAAGAACAAGGAATAAATATTCAATCATGGAAATATTGAAAATAAAATAATTTAGAATATAAATTGTGTGTTCAATGCTAGACTACATCAAAACTCTAGAAAATAAAAACAAAAAAACTAGTGTTCTTCATTGGAGTCGGTTGATGAAGCATGCGGCTCTCGCCTCTGCCCTCTAGATCCACCTGCTTGAAAGAAACTTAAATGATAAACTCTGGACTATTCAAATTTAAAACTCAGACTCTCCTCCTCTCTATTTATCCCACAAGACGAGATTAAATAGATGTCAAAATTCAAATCCGGAAATAAGATAAATGTTGCTACAATCTAGCCTAAAGATGTGGAAAATAGTTTCTAATGATAAATGTTAACATAAAAAATTATCTTAGGAATAACGAAATTATCTAAAATGGAAGATTTAGTAATAAGCGGCTTGATTTATGGAGTTCGGGAGGATTTGGTGGTCAGCAGATTGATTGCGGAACTCAAAAGGGTCCCACTGAGTAGATGTCGTGTGCACTGAATATAACTGGTTTCCTCGTCCAATGACCAAGATGTAAGGTTCATGACCGAGATGAAAGACTCCTCTTGCCAACCTACCGAGCGGTAAAACTGTTTGTTTTTACTTGTTGTTACCCAAGATGTCATTTAAGTTGGTCGTTTAGACTAGTCACCCAATCTAACCGTCCGGAGCCTTGTCGCTAAGTCTTCTCACTTAGGAGATAACACATCTCGCTTATCGCCTAACTCTTGTCACCAATTTTGGTCGCCATTGGGTCTCCTCGCCTAAATCTCCTCGACTCTCTTCAGATCTCATCGCCTATTGTTGTTCTGGATTCGTAGTCTCTTCTTTCATAGCAAAATGATCTCGTTTTACACTAAATCTTCTCATTCCTTCAAATCCAAGAAAATAATGAAAAATTTATAGAAATAAAATAAAATCAATAGAATTTAAGAAAAACTAACACTTTTCTTAAATAAAAGAGTAATAAAAATCACACTTATCACAATCTTTTTCCCAAATGTCGAAGATTTGATTATTGCGTTCCCGAGATATTTGATAAAGGAATGGATTACCATAATGCGGGCGAATATTTCACTGTTTTCTTAAGAGGAAATATCTTTAATTGGCGACGGTCACCATATTGATTTCCTTAGGTGGTGCGGTTTCGTGGTAGCATGCGTACAGTATACGTGTGGTCTTTTAATCAATTGGACTTTTCGAACGGACCTTATTCAATATGTGCTTGCATGCTGAAGATAAATGAGCCCGGCTGATAAAGTAACAAGGAAAAGCATAAGAAAAGCATGAGGTTGGAAAGTACGTAGCCCCCACCATCAGCTGCAATATAAAGAATGAGTAATGCCATACAGGCCAGAAACCAAAAAATCTAGTTTGGGGACAAGTTAAAAAAAAATAATTTTGGAAGGTTAAATATTAATTTTTATATAGTCTATTTTATAAAAACACATTTTAAAATTTAATTTTCATCAAATTTTAAAAATTTTGGGGGGCCTCCACCCCTGATGCTCTATATACAGCCGTGAAGTGTGCAAGCACCACATAATCGTTTTGAAAAAGAATGTGATTTTAAATTTTAATGCAATATTAAGATAAACCTATATCTCATTATTTAAAGTCATGCACACTTGGATTTTGTTGACCAATACCCAAAACATTAATTAAATTTCAATTTTACAGGAATGCAAAATATTTGTACTCCTTGATGACGATGTGTTTGGGTGCAAGAGTTCCCAAGTACGTACTCGAGGACTGAGTATTATTCGATCCCTTAGACCCTTACTTGTTATTGATTAGGTCGAACAAGATTTTAAGCTTAAGATCATATAATTCTCATTTTTCTGTCCATGTTTGATTTGTGAATTTTCATAACAATGTAAATGAGCTGGTTGGTTAATTTACAAACCTAGTTGCCTGGCAAGTATTATGATGTGGCATAGGGTTTGCACTTTAGTAGAGTTTATATTTTTTGATTGCTTCTTTATTATTGTTTTTGGATTGGTTTGCATTTGAATCCCATGGAGACAGGAGTATTCATTGAGTGATTGTGTGAAGTTTTGGGTATTTTGGGAGCTAGTATCTAATATGTATGATCAATCTCTCACTGTTTTCGTACTCCATTATTTTTGTTAGAAAAAATTAATTTCTTTATGTTTATATCCTCCTGCGAGCGGCCGGATCACCTAAAAATATGAATATCACAAACCAATATGATAGTGACACTTCATCACAAATAAGTTTTTTTTTTTTACTCAAACTTTCGTTTTTATATAATCGCCTTCCAAAGAAAGTAGTCATGTTGTAAAAATGGAATAAGAAAAATATTGTACGTGTATCATTACTCAACGTTGTGTTTGATCTTCTATATGATTAGTTCATTTGTTTCTCTTCTTGATAGCTTTGGAATCTAACCTAAAATGTTAACTAATAATGCATATTATAGTTGTTTTACTTTCACTTGGGATTGTTTGATATATCAACTAGCCATGGGGACGAATCTAGGGGACCTTGAATCCCCCAAAGAACTTGACATTTTAACCACATTTTTCTAAATTATCTCCTTTGTATTGGCAAATTCTATTCATCATCCTCTTAAATATCATTCTCTCACCATTATCTTATTTGGTATCCAATATTAATTGAATGATAAGTAATGAATGATAAACAGTCTTACAATCATTTAATGTCACATTAGAAAATGATAAAAGAATAATGACAAAAAGGATGGTATAGTATTTTTGTAATTGGAATAGTTGAGGGTGGGGATCCTAACAATAACCCCATCATAATACTGCATCCATGCAATAGAAAAAATGAAAAAATTGAGATATGGAGCATACCTGCGTGTTCTCATGACAAATCCCGCGGCAATAGCCTACTAAGCTCACTGCAAAAGCATGTTTACTTTCATTATTGCTAGTGGGAATATGACCAAGTATCGCGTGAGTTACTGGTGGATATTAGTATTACCCACAAGAACATTTGGTGGAAAAACTTCTTCCGACAAATTAGAAAGTATTTGCCACGAGATATATTTGTGGCAAATGTTAAAAGAATTCATAAAAAAAATAAAATTGTAAAATTAAAAAAAAAATGACATTGTTTCAGACCTACAAATCAATATTCAACTAATCATCACAAACAAACATGTATGCAGTTCACAAGAGGGGAAAGAAAGAGAGAAAGAAAGGAATAGAAAAGAATATGGAAAAATACATAAAATAGAAGACAACAAAACATTGTTTTGGCAAAACTCATCTAGCTGCTCATTTGATCTCGAAGGAGTACTTGAGTTCCAAATGAAATCTCTTGTCATCATCTTCAAACTGTGTAAAGAAGGTAACAAGAAAAATTGACATATGTCACATTAAATTATACATGTCTGTAATATCGATCCGATTCGAATTATTTTTTTTTTTATAAGTAATCAAAGATTTTATTAAGAAAACAAGATAGGCATAGCTATATCAAATCCAGATGATATGATATAATAGTTGTCACAATGTTTTGATGACACAAGTAATTTTGGTGAACACATGCATCCCCATAGAAGTAAATTCCCACATGGTTGCCAGTTATTTCAATACTATGTATTATGTTACAAAAGAATTCACCAAAGAACAAATTGTAGATATACAGATTGGTCCTACATGATTGTCCAATAATCTGGGCTTTTTTTAGAAGCATCCTTAAAAGGAACACCATGAGTAAACAAAAGATGAAAAATGTTCAAACTTCTCATTTAAAAAAGATCTAGAGAATATTGTCTAGAGTTTTCATACAACTTTAGCTAGCTAGCTAGATGAGTATAGTCAACACATTAACTATACAAAATTTGTCCAATTACAAACTTTCTCAGTCCTTGAAATCAAACACCATATTATATAACTACACACACATACTCAATACAAAGTCCAATTAAACTCCACATAGAACATCCAACAGATCCCCATACTTCATAGAACATACAACTACGACACAACTACACATTTAATTCCATCACTTCGTACATGGCATCCGGCCAGTTCACAAACTGCACAATAATGCCCATAGCTTCAAACTGTACAGCCATATTACAACTACTCCAAAGGGCACTGTTCATAGTAATCCCACCACTTTACAATCACAACCACACCACAAAATTCACACTTAATCCCCATCACTTCATACTACACATAGTCACACCACAAACACACCATTCAAAATCCACAATTCACAACACAACACATTAACAATAATTCCATCACTTCACAAATCACAACCATATTACAATCTAAATCACAATTGCAGCTTCACAAACACAATAGTTCTAAATGTAAGGGATAGAAAATATACCATAAATTGAGGTTTCGGTCTAGGCATGGAGGAGTTGGGTTGTTGGTGTTGGGGCCTCGGTAGGGTCTCATGGTGGAAGGTTCATATTGAGGGAGAGGAGACCGTCGTGGCGCAGTCAGCTTGCGGTAGTGCACAGACAGCTACCGAGAGATGAAGAGAAATAGAGGGGCTGAGGAAGGCGTTGGGGCTCAGCGTGGGTTGATCGGCGTAGGGGAAAGTGAGAGAGGGACGCGGAGGAGCTGTCAGGGGTGATGGTGTCATGCCGTGGAGCCCTAGTCTACAGAGAGAGACGAAGAAGAGAATGGAAGGGAGAGAGATCTAAGAAAGGGTGAGTGAAACCAAGAGGGATGAGAGGAGGTGGTGGTGGTGGCGCTGCATCTGTGGTGGCGGTTGGGGGAGAGAGAGAGAGAGAGAGATGGCAACGTTAAGAGAGTGAGGGGCCAGAGAGGCTGCTAGCGACAACGGCGCTATCTGGTTTGCAGGGGGCGTTGGGGAGTTTTCGGGTTAGGGGTGACAACGACTAGAGGGAGGGGGGAAAGAGAAGGGAGATAATAAGGGAGGGAATTTGGGTTTTTGACAAGTGATCCTAGCCCTACACCCTAACTCTAATCCAATGATGAAGATTAAAAATAAACAATTCATTCTCTCTAAGATTGTGATTTTAGTGTTCTATAAAGCAGACTTATTTCCAGCGACAAGAAAAGTTAGTTTTATTGACCATTATTTAGTTGTCGAACATGATTTTGTGGCAAAAGGTTGATTTTTTTTTCCATAGACATGGTTTGTAACATCAAGTAAGTATTTTCTATCAACAAATGTTTTAGAAAAAGAACTTGTGGGAAATTGACAAATTTGCTGTAATGAACATTGAAGAATTTTGTTGCCTAAGAATGATCTTCCCTTGCTCTTGACTTAGGATTTAAATAATGCTTGACATATGTTTTATTTTTCAACAACCCTAAAATTTCTTTCCAAACTTTAGAATTTCCCCCTTCCATATACCATATACCTTGAGTGCATGGCTGGAAAGCAAAAAATGGGAACTATTTCAACTTAATTAGTAGAAAAGAAAGCACATCGGTTCAAAGTACCAGAGATAGAGATGTTTTTACGAAATAGAGGGAGAGATTTTTTTTTATATATAGAGAGAGAATACACTTGTAAATTGGGAAAAAGTTTTTAGCATTTGATCATTCTTTAGCCGGAGACAGACGTAAAGTTAATTAACAAAGAATAAAATTTCAAAGCAATTGATCATGGCCTGAAAGACTTCTGAGCCCAAGGCCGTAGGGTGTTCGGCTCATGCTCGATTAGCAAGAATGGGACCTTTCGCATTTAATGCGTCGGCCTGAAGCACGTGCGAGGAATTTCTGGAAAAGGACAAGCGCCGACAAGAGGTCACCTCGTTGAACGTAAACTACCGTGACCTGGGAAACAAGGCCACTACAAAGGATACAAGTGGACTTCGCTTATGTGGAGGCTGAGATTGAGAGATGTTTTAGTGGAATCCGATTCAGCCATTATCATTGGTTGGCTTGCATCAAGAATTTGTTGTTATCGGTTTGGGCTTATTGAGAAGAAATCAAAGAGACTGCTCAAGAGATTAGTGCTTGCTTTTGTCATATTTTTCGAGAAGCTAACATGTGGCGGATCATTTGACAAAAGAGGGAACTTAGGGCGTGAATTTAGTATTTCACAGATATGAGGACTTGCATGGATACATACGTGGACTTATTCGCATGGATAATTTGAATTTGCATTATATTAGATTGAGATGAATATTTTGTTTTTATTTAGCAGAGATGTTTGTAGAGTTCTTTTTGGTATTCTGAATTTTTTTGTCACCTAAGTTTGGTATTTTATGTTTTATCTTGTAAGCCTCCAGGTGATTTGTGATGTTACCATGGTCTCTCCTCCCTTAGAGGTGAGGTTCTCTTAATAAAATTGGACGGAGTTCACTATTGGACATGTGACTATCCTCTCTTTAATTAAAAAGAAGAAGAGAAAGAAGAAAAGCGTGGCACTTTAAACTAAGCTCCCTCCTCCAATTTTTTACCTTATACGTTCACTGGTCCTGACTTCAACATCGGAGGCCCTCCGGTAGGGGTGAAAACCGACCCCTTCGGGACGGTTTTTGGGCAAAACCAACGCTGACCAACCCTTAAGTTCTGGGGCAGAAAGTCGGCCGAAACCGGTTGATGGGGAGGAGAAACGCCGCTGGCCGATGCTTCATTTCTATGACGGTTCACGGTCGGTTCTCAGACCGAGCTTCGTCTGAGAGAGTAGAGACTAGAGAGAGAGTTGCAGAGGAGAGAGAGAGAGGATGAGAACTGAGACGCGAGGAAGAAGACGGATTGATATCGAAACGACGCTGTTTGGTTTAAACCAAACGGCGCCGTTCTACTTATTTGTTTTAATACGTTATAAATAAAGCGACGTATTACCAAACAGCGTCGTTTCAGTTGTGTTTAAAACACAACTATAGGATTAAACGACGCCGCTCCACTTAAATTTAAGTAGAACGACGTTGTTTTGAGCACAGAGTATATAAAAAAAAATTAATTTCTTTAGTCGGCCGGTTAAGAGGTTTGAACCAGGTTCGAACCGAAGTCGAACCGACTGATATCGGTTTTCTCAATTTTGTACCACACGCCGACTGGTTCTTCACCAGTTTCCGCCAGTTCTGAGCTCGGCCCGCCGGTCTAAGTCTGTCCTGGTCGGTTCTTCGATTTGTTGTACAACCCTACCCTCCGGCACCAGCCACCCCTTTTTCTCTCTTGCAAGTATCAAGTCATGGTTGCGGGAGGCAACTGCAAATCACGCCTTTACAGTATACATGCATGGATCATATCACAACACTCTTTTAGATGTCAATTTACAAGTTGAACAAAAGAAACACTATCATTTGAACTACACATGAGGCTCACATATTTCCCTTGACATATGTGAGCCTTCGTCTCCAACAACCACACATAGGGCACAGAAAAATTCATTGCTTGGTTTGGATCGTGAGTTGAGATGAGATGAAAGTTGAATAAAAATATTATAAAATTAAAATCTTGTTAGAATATTATTTTGTTTTGAGATTTGAAAAAAATGAATTGTTTATTGTATTTTATTTACTAGTTTGAAAATTTGTAATGATTAGATGAGATAAGATGAGTTAATATGATTTTTGAAAATAAACAAGATTTAGACTTAAAGGGATGCTTGGGGAATGAGATGAGATGATAATTTTATAAATAGTAGTAAGATGATTTGTGAATAGTAGTGAGATAGTTTGAGTTAAACATTTAGTGGGTTTTGGGAATTCATAGAGAAAAAGTTGAATAATGTTTGAATAGTGTTTGCAAAGGAAATATGATTGAATGAGATGATATGGGATGAGGTAAAAAATTGTTTCCAAACATCCGCTTAGAGCTGAAAGATGGTTCCCACCATACCCCATTCCCAACGGCAAGCCCCACCAGCCACTACAATCTCTAGTGCCCTTTGGATGCCGCCAAAGCTTAGGGTTTTCCCTCTCTTGCATGCTATCATGACGCTTCTCTTAAATGAGAACATGAAAGTAGCAAAAGTAGAGCTTTCGAACGCAAAATGCCAAAATAGACATTGAAATGTTTTCTTACTAGTTTCAGTCTCCAATAGCAACTAATTGATCTACTTTGTGGATCACATCTACCCACATTTTGGTGGTTATATATACACACACACACACACACACACACACATATATATAGTTGTATGTATATAGTGGATGGCTACGCGCAGTCTCTTAAAAGTGACTTGGATATTCTTCGCAACAAGGTTTTCTACCTTTGCGATGAACTCCATCGCGCTACAGAGGTAAAGGCCCATGACAACTTTTGGTTGGGACTGCTGGAGTTAGAGCGTGATTCCGCTAGGGCTCAGCTTTCCCTTGCCCGGGGGGAGTTGGAGTCAGAGCGGAGTCGTGCTCACTCTGATGTCTCCGCTCTCCAGGAGGAGCTAAATTGTGTCTGCCAGGAGCTATCTAGTTCTCAGCAGCGCTGTACTGGACCCAGGGAGGTGTTGGCGACCTTGGAGGAAAGCAAACAGCAAGTTAATCTTGACCTTTCTGAGGCGCATGAAGCTGTAGAGGTGCTAACCAGTCGGCACAAGGAATACAAGAAAGTTCGTGCTGCCACAGATGAACAACAGAGGAAGCTTAGCGAAACACTTCTTCATAAGGATGCCCGACTGAAGGAAAAGACCAAGGTTATGAAGACGTTGGAGTCTGACTTGGTGGTTGCGAGGGAAGAACTTGTCCGCCTTCATCCTCAGCTGGCATCGGTGAATGGCATTAGGGATCGTGCTTTTGGTTATGGGTATGGGGCAGGCGTGTTGCGACTTAGATTGCACTTGTTGGCCAATCTCCGTACTGACTTGAGGTGTTTAGATTTGAGAATGTTTAAACCTGATGTCGCCTCGCGTCAGTTTGTCCACGCCTTTGGTCAGGATTCTATGCTCAATGCCTTTGACAACCCTCGTCCACCTCCACCTTCCAGTGGTCCTGGTACTTAGCCTTCTATGAATAGCTGTCTCCCCTTGCTATATTTGTAACAACTTTTTGTAAACAATACAAATATTTTTCTACTTGCCTTTTGTACTTGTGCATGTTGGGAACACTTAGCCAGTTTTGGATTTTTATTATGCTACACTTTACGTCGATTTCACGAGGCTCTTTATTTCTATTATGTGCGTAGCTTGGTTTTTTATATTTGTCGTTGTTGTCTTCCATGTCCTTTTCCTCTAAATTTCCAGTCTTTGTACCTGACATTGGTGTTTAAGGTTTGTGTGGTCTGCTGACCTCTGTGCCTTTTTTACTTGGCACATCAAGTCTTTGTACTCCTCATTGGTGTTTAAGGGTCGCGTGGATTGTTGACCTCTGCGCTCTTTCTATATGGCACCGCGAGTCTTTTTACTCGTCATTGGTGTTTAAGGGTTGCATGGTCTTTTGACGTCAGCATCATTTTTACTTGGCATCGCGAGTCTTTGTACTCATCATTGGTATTTAAGAGTCGTGTGGTCTGCTGACCTCCACGCCCTTTTTACTTGGTACTGCGAGTCTTTGTACTCGTCATTGGTGTTTAAGGGTCGCCTAGTCTGCTGACCTCCGCGCCCTTTTTACATGGCACCACGAGTATTTCTACTAGTCATTGGTGTTTAGGGATTGTGTGGTCCGCTGACCTCTGCACCCTTTTTACTTGGCACAACTAGTCTTTGTACTACTCATTGGTGTTTAAGGGTCGCATGGTCTGCTAATGTCCATGCCCTTTTTACTTGAGTGAGTTGGCACTGGCTCGGTGCGGACACTTTATTTACCACGAAACATAGTCAAGAATTCAATAGTAGAGTTTTGACAAATCAAGAAATTAACATAATCAGGAATAGAATTTCTTCAAGTGTTATGCATTCTAAGGGTGTTGCAGCTCTTTGCCTTGGCTATCCATCAAGCGGTACGACCCAGGCTTGTGGTTGGCCATTACCACGTATGGTTCTTCCCATCGGGATATGAGCTTACCCTCTTCCTTGGTGGTGACCCCACTTTCCCTCAGTACCAGATCTCCTATCTTCAATGTCCTGGGTCTGACTCTCTTGTTGAAATAGTATTTTTTGTTTTTCTTGTCGAGTATCATCCTAACTTCAGCTGCGTCTCTCTTTCCCTAGAAGGTTAAGGTACTCTTCCATAGCTTCATAATTTTTTGGCACCGAAAAATGGCGGGTTCGGTAACTTGTTAGACCAACTTCCACGGGGGGTACTGCTTCACTCCCGTATACCAAGGTGAATGGGGTCTCCCCTATAGGGGTCTTCATTGTGGTCATGGAGGCCCACAATACTCTTGGTAATTCCTCCACCCATTCCCCTTTTTTGCCCGCCATTTTCTTCTTTAGAATTCCAAGCAATGCTTTGTTCCCAGCTTATGCTTGTCCATTTGCCTGTGGGTGTCCTGGGGATGAATATTTGACCTGTATCTTCAGCTCAGCGCACCACTCGCGGTAATGCTCTAAATCAAATTTTCGCCCATTATCTGAGACTATGCTTTGCGGAATCCGATATCAACAAAAGACATTCTTCCATAAGAACTTCGTCATGGCTTTGGTCATGATGTTCGCCAGAGGTTCTGCTTTCGCCCACTTCGTAAAGTAGTCCACTGCTACGATCATGAACTTGACTCTACCTTTTCCAGGTTGGAAGGGTCCAAAGAGGTCAACCCTCCACTAGGTGAATGGCCAGGGGCGGTCATAGAAGCTAGCTCCTCTTGGGGGCATGTGATACTGGTGCATACACCAGAGACTTGATGCACCATTTTGCAAACTCTTTGGCATTCCTGAGTGCATTGGGCTAGTAGTATCCTGCCCTTACCACCTTTATGGCCAATACCTTCCCCCAAAGTGGTTTCCGCATACCCCTCTATGTATTTCAGCTAAAACGTACTGTGCTTATTGCGGAGGGGCAGAGAAGCCTCTCGTATAGAGGATCTCATCCATCTTTACAAATCTAGCTACCATTCTTCTTACCTTTCTTGCATCATCTTTCCCCTCGGGGAACTCACCTGCATCTAGATACTTGATTATGTCGCCTGCCCACTTAGGTTCATTACTGCTTATCATGTATATTTTTGGTCCTATCGTTGAGACTTCTATTATCCTCCTCTAGACTTCCCAGGGGAAGGGAGAGTCCTCCATCCCCGAGGCTATACGCCCCAGCCTATTCGCCACTGCATTACTTTCTCTAGGCACTTGTGATATGCTAAAATAGGAAAATCGATCTCGCGTCTCCTAGACTCGACTCAGGTATTTCTTTAGTTTTTCTCCCTTGGTGGCATATGTTCCCAATAGTTGGTTGACTGCTACTTGTGAGTCAGACTTCACCTCTACCTCGGTCACCCCCAATGCTTTTGACAGTAAGAGCCTTGCTACAAGTGCCTCATATTCTGCTTCATTGTTAGTGGTTTTGAACGTGAGCCTCGTCATGTAGGGATTTTCCTGCCCTTCGCCGTTGATTATGTGGACTCCTATCCCTCGGCCAACATGACAAGAAGAGCCATCCACAAAAAGGATCCAGATTTTTCCTGTCGGGGCGACGACCATTTCAGGTGGGAAACCTGAGAATTAGGCAATAAAATCCACCAAACTCACTGAGCTCGATTGACCACTCGACTAATCTCCTGAGCTATCTGGTCTTTGCAACACTTATGTAGTACACAGGCAGTTGTGCCGCCCCTTCTTCCTTGACAAGGACGGCTAAAATGGCATGGGGGGATACCGCTAGGTACGCATAGAGTGTATCTCCTTCTATAGGTTGCCTCAAAAGTGGCAGATTGGTTAAATGGTGCTTCAGCTTTTGGAAATCTTTGTCACACTCCTCGTTCTATGGGTATACCTTTCGCAATACCCTAAAGAAAGGGAGGCATATGTCCGTAGATCTGGATACGATCCTATTCAAGGCTGCTATTCTTCCTGCCAGTTGTTGTGTGTCATTTAGGCTCTTTGGCGGCTTCATGTTCATGATTGCTTTAATTTTTGTTGGAGAGGCTTCAATTCCTCTTTCTGACAAGATGAACCCTAGAAATTTACCCGACCCTACTCCAAATGCACACTTTGACGGATTCAGCTTCATCTTGTACTACCGTAGTACTGTGAACGCTTCCCTTAGGTCGGCCAGATGTTGGGCAGGCTATTTGCTTTTAACTAACAGGTTATCCACGTAAACTTCCATGGTCCGCCATATTTGGTTATTAAACATCCGGTTGACCAGCCTCTGGTAGGTTGCCTCTGGTAGGTTGACCCTGCGTTCTTCAGGCCAAACGACATAACTTGGTAGCAATACAACCCACAATTTGTGATAAATAAGGTCTTTTCTGTAATACCCCGTATTTTAGTGTATTTTTATTGAAGGATTATTTTTATTTATTCAAAAATTTATTCTCTTGTTTTAAAATTATTGGATTTTTAGTTGGTTTATTTTTATGATTTTTAATTTTGTGAAAATTAATTATTTTGAAGTGCTTTCTTAATGTTAATTATTGTTATGCATTTAAATTACTTTTCTTATTAAATTAACTTATTGTTGGGTTTAATTATTTATTTTCATTTTAATCACTACGTTTGAATTATTTTATTTTACTTGCTGTTTTAAAATCGTTTCCGTTTAATCATTTTTATGACCCAAGATGTAAGGATTGGACCTCATTTATTTCCCTCCATTTTCTCTTTCCTCTCTTTTTCTTTTCTTCTTTTCTTTTCTTTTTCTTCTCCCTCTAATTCTCACCCGCGCGACGCCCCCTCCCTCTCTCTTCCCGTGCATTCTCCTTCCTCCCTCAGCCCGCCGCTGTCCGGCGACACCGCCCAGCCCATGACCTTCCCCACCCAACGGCGACCTCCCCCTCCGGTTTTCAGCTCCTCACTCGCCGGCGTTCTCCTCCACGCACGGCTTGAAGCCGCGGCGTTCCTTGTGCTTGCGCGCCGCCGTTGCGCCACCTCCGACCACCATTTATTCACCACTTCATCCTCGACCTCTTAGCAACCCAATGCACCCAAATCCAGCTTCGATCTGCCACCGGTAAAGTAGATCCTACTTCATTTCCAATTTGGGTATTTTTGCACTTCAACCACCCTCTACGCCGCCACCCATGGCCAACAACCACAACTACTAGCTTCACTGACTTCCCTAAGCCCTACCCTATCAATCTCGAGTCTTCATTTACACCCGTTGAAAAGTGAGTATTTGAGACCCATGGCCACAGTGCATTTGGCACTGTTCTGTAGCAGTGTTGCCACTTCTTGCAGCTCCGTGATCCTTCGAAAATTATATTATTGCGCTGTAATTATTTTCCAAAGAGCTTTCGTATTTTAAATGTATTTTTGCACTAACTCATTACACTGTGAATTGATTGGTTTTGCCTGACTGAGTCCGAGGAGTACGAGGGTCGGATGGATTGGAGAATGAAGTTGTTTGTGTGATGGATTGTGTTGACATTTGTTGGTTGTTCGATATTTTTGTCGTGTCGTGTTCATTGCATTTGCACGCATGTTCATGTTTGTAACTGAAAACTGGGTTTTCGCATGATTGCATGCATGTTCATGTGTTTATTTGAAAACTGGGTTTTCATGTGAGAAATGATTTGAGTATGCTTGAAATGTTTGGATTGACTAGTTTGAGTAAAAGGAAAAGACACTGTATGGATGGTGGTAAGCAGGGATGGTGGTTGTGTCCCGCCTGTGATTCCCGCTTATGGTGCATGCGGTAGGGATGGTGGTAAGCAGGGATGGTAGTATAGTCCTGCCTATGATTCCCGCCTACAGTGCTCTGATATGTATTCACTGTGTAGAAAGGAACTGTAGGGATGGTGGTAGAGTCCCGCCTGTAATTCCCGCCTACAGTGCACGCGGTGGGGATGGTGGTAAGTAAGGATGGTGGTTGTGTCTCGCCTGTGATTCCTGCCTACGGTGCACGCGGTAGGGATGGTGGTATAGTCCCGCCTGTGATTCTCGCCTACAGTGTCCGATAAATGGTTGGGTTTTGTGTAAATCATTTTCTGGGAAAATGTCAGAATTTATGTGTTGCGGATATCTTAGGCCAAATGGGATTTTTAGCGTGTGTTGAAAAATAATCATTTCGGGGAAAATGAGGTTTTGGGATTTGTTAGTTGGTTGCTTTAATGCATTTTTATCTCGAGGGTTGTTTGGATTATTACTTACCTACGGTACTGTTTTAGGGTATCGCAGATTTTAATGCAGATGACAATGACGAACCTTAGGCTTGGGTTCCGTTGGAGGAGCGACTTGGGGTTGCTCTCATGTATCGAGATTTGCTTTATTACCTGTTTATGTATTTGCTTTTTGTAATATTTTGGGATAACTGTATAACTTTTTTTTAAAGGTAATTTATTTTGGATACTTGTATTTAAATTTCTGGTACTTAGTTGACTTATTTATATTATCTGCTGCGACTTTTGTTGTGCACTTTTGCTTGTTGTACACACTTGGGCACATTTTGTTGGGATGCGTGACCTGTGTTATCATCATCCCGACGTCACGATTCTCACCTTCCTTTACGTGGGACTTGGGGCGTCATAGGTGGTATCAGAGCAGATTGACTCTGGGTAAAACCACATGTCTTGTAGGTGCAGTACTAGAAAGTTTTAAAGTTGTGATTTGAAATTATTTTGTTTGAAGTATGTTATTTTAATGGTTTTAATTTATTGTATGTTTTTATATTTTCTTGGTTTTTTTTTTCTATTTTGTTTCATGTTATCTTCTTGTAATTTAAATTTATTTTGTTATAGTTATATTTTAATTTGTTTTGAGTTAAATGTGGGGTTAAGAGTTACTCTATGGCAGGAAGATGGTACGACCGAGAATGACATTGTTAGGTATAAATATTTAGTGTAGTAGGCTTGAACTTTTATCGACTTGGTTTGCTTTTGTAATCTTGAGGCATGAAGGAAACGGTTTGGTTTGGGTGATCTCTTTGGAGAGTAGGATAATTGAGGTTTTAGATTTCGTAGAGTTTTGACTTGAGGCTTTAGAATAGGAGGTTGTAAGTTCAACAAACTTTTAAGGGTAGATTTACAAGAATTTCACCAAAGGTCTAAGGTTTTGCAGATTTTAGGAAATGATTTGTTATCATTTAATGTTTTAGATTTTGAAAGTTTTGGGAGTTGATTGTTTTATTATTGGATATAAGTTTTTCAATTTTACAGATCTCAGAAAGTGATTCTTAAATAATTTAAGGTTTTAGAATTGCAGATTTGAAGGACTGATTTGTTTTAAGATTTGAGTTTTTAATTCTGCAGGCTTGGTGTGCTTGCTGGATTTATTTTGGAGATTGGTTAGTCTATGACCATTAAATAGGGTTGATTAGAGTTAAGTTATTGATATAGGAATTTTCAAGGAGAATATTTCTTTGGAGATTGAAGGTATTGATTTAGTTCGTGTATTTCTATGAGGATTGAAGATTTGGTTCGAATTGGGGAAAATAATTGTTATTAGTTCGAGGTTTTAGTGGCAGGTTTTGGGATTTGATCCATATCAGATTTAAGGATAATAGTTGGTGCAGATTCAGGAATGAATTCTTGGTTCATGGTTTTAGGATATCAAGAATTTTCTACCAAATGTGGTGAGAGTTGTCTAGTTAGTAGGTGTTGAGCTACCTCATAGGTGTTATGTTGTGATATAATTAAGGATTCAAACCTTGTGTTGATCTTAAGGGATTATTGGTGATTTGAAAATTTGAGATGATACTTGTAATTAGAGATTAAACTTTTGGTGGTGCGGATTTAAGATATAATTCTTGTTGATTTTGGGGGAATAGGTCTGGATGATGGAAATGTTTATTGATGGTTAACTTTAGAAGTGGCTAATAGGTTACCAACTTGTAGAATACAATGAAGGTTTGTAAGATTTAACGTAGGAGTCGATTGAGGTTAGCGCAGTTTGTGTTATGAAAATAATAATAATCGTTGGGTTTTGCTGAGTGTTGTATTAATGTTTTTGTGGAAATGGAGATTTTGGATTACTTGGCCGCCCTAGGAGTACTAGACGTGATGTGTCATTGGGAGACTAATGCGAACATAATGGAATCGCCTATAGGAGTAGAATTGGGAGTGCATTACTCATCTTGTTGAGAGTTGTTGATGGTATGGTCTTTTCGAGCGTGTTTTGGATTGTATCTTGTATCATGCTTTAGCGTGATGTTTGGCTCTACAAATTTCGAGAACGAAATTTTATTTTAAGGGGGGGAGAATGTAACTCCCCGTATTTTAGGGTATTTTTATTGAATGATTATTTTTATTTATTCAAAAATTTATTCTCTTGTTTTAAAATTGTTGGATTTTTAGTTGGTTTATTTTTATGATTTTTAATTTTGTGAAAATTAATTATTTTGAAGTGCTTTCTTAATGTTAATTATTGTTATGCATTTAAATTACTTTTCATATTAAATTAACTTATTGTTGGGTTTAATTATTTATTTTCATTTTAATCACTACGTTTGAATTATTTTATTTTACTTGCTATTTTAAAATCGTTTCCGTTGGATCATTTTTGTGACCCAAGATGTGAGGTTTGGACCTCATTTCTTTCCCTCCATTTTCTCTTTCCTCTCTTTTTCTTTTCTTTTTCTTCTTTTTTCTTCTCCCTCTGCTTCTCACCCGCGCAACGCCCCCTCCCTCTCTCTTCCAGTGCGTTCTCCTTCCTCCCCCAGCCCGCAGCCATCCAGTGACACCGCCCAGTCCACGACCTTCCCCACCCACCGGCCACCTCCCTACGCAGCCACCCACGGCCAACCACTACAACTACTAGCTTCACCGACATCCTTAAGCTCTACCCTATCAATCTTAGGTCTTCATTTGCACCCATTCAAAAGTGGGTATTTGAGACCCACGACCACAGTGCGTTTGGCACTGTTTTGTAGCTGTGTTGCCACTTCTTGCAGTTCCGCGATCCTTCGAAAATTATATTATTGCGCTGTAAGTATTTTCCAAAGAACTTTCGTGATTTAAATGTATTTTTGTACTAACTCATTACACTGTGAATTGATTGGTTTTGCTAGACTGAGTCCGAGGAGTACGGAGGTCGGATGGATTGGAGAATGAAGTTGTTTGTGTGATTGGATTGTGTTGATATTTGTTGGTTGTTGGATATTGTTGTCGTGTCGTGTTCATTGCATTTGCATGCATGTTCATGTTTGTAATTGAAAACTGGGTTTTCGCATGATTGCATGCATGGTCATGTGTTTATTTGAAAACTGGGTTTTCATGTGAGAAATGATTTGAGTATGCTTGAAATGTTTGGATTGACTGGTTTGAGTAGAAGGAAAAGAGACTGTGGGGATGGTGGTAGAGTCCAGCTTGCGATTCTCGCCTAAGGTGCACACGGTAGGGATGGTGGTAAGCAGGGATGGTGGTTGTGTCTTGCCTGTGATTCCCGCCTTGGGTGCATGCGGTAGGGATGGTGGTATATTCCCGCCTGTAATTTCCGCCTACAGTGCTCTAATATGTATTCATTGTATGGAAATGAACTGTAGGGATGGTGGTAGAGTCCCGCCTTTGATTCCCACCTACGGTGCATGCGGCAGGGATGGTGGTTGTGTCCCGCCTGTGATTCCCGTCTACGGTGCACACGGTAGGGATGGTGGTATAGTCCCTCCTGTGATTCCTGCCTACA